>CM055977.1:14425000-15672500 GCA_029531755.1 Holothuria leucospilota
CCGAAGGTGACGCGCTTCGAACAGGTTCAGCTCCCAGTCCGAAAAGACCTACGCTATGGCCTTATTGTGCTTTATTTGGTGTGTCGACAGGAGGTAACCTACGTATCAAAAAGAATTATAACACATTGCTAGTGTTTCCACCGTAACAACACAATCTTACTGTTATGACGAATCTTGATGCCCTAACACATCCACGAAAACGAGCAAAGGAAAACAGGGGCGATTGCCACACCCCCAACTAGTGGTTTTTTTTTTTTTTGTATTTTCCAGGGGGCCAACCGCCTCCTATCATTTGCAAGAACAGGGGAAAGAGAGAAGGAAAAGAAATGAAAAAAGAAAAGCGAAGAAATACGAAAGAGAAGATGGGGAGCGAAGGCAGGAAAGACGAAAGGAGGAGGGTGAGGGTAGGCATATATTTGATCCATATAATTAGGTCAGAGCTTCAGGAAGGCCCTAGTCCTGCTGTCTGCCAGCCTTTAGATACCCTTGTATAATCGCAGATATGAAGCCGAAATATTCGTAATACTTCGTGTTTCTGTCGACTCAACGCACGTATTTTTGAGTGAAAAACTTACCCATACATAAAACGGGGGTGGCTTCAGAATGTTTGTTGACTATACACCCATTCGCTTAGACACACAAAGGGCTACTCTCCTCTTTACTAAACCAAAAACTTAAAAATCAATAAAATATTAACATTTTTTCAGTTTATATATGACAGCCAAAAATACACAGACATCACCATTTGCATCTAAGCCAATCTTAAATTGATAAAAATTTCTCAAAGGGGAGGGGACACCCCTCCCCCTTTTAGGGACCACGCCCCAGAAAAAGCATCCTTTCCCCCAAGCAAAAATGAAAAATTCAATAAATTATGAAAACTTTTTCTTACATTATAAGATAGTTCAAAAATATACAAAAGATATCACCATTTTGCATCTAAGCCAATCTTAAATTAATAAAAAAAAAAATTCCAAAAGGGGAGGGGCACACACCCAGAAAAGGGCATCTTTCCCATAACAAAAATTAAAATTACTTTATTATTAAACTCTTTCCAGCCATTGATGATTCAGTTCAAAATATGTACCAAAGACTCATCATTTTGCCATCTGAGCACCTTAAATTAACAAAAAATTTCCAAGGGGAGGGGGACACCCCCTCCCTTATTTGTTATTAGGTTTATTTTTAGACCCCTCCACCAGGACGGCGATCACTCACCTCACGCTTTGCCCTCCCTATCGAAATACCCTGGCGCCGCCCCTGTATATATATATATATATATATATATACTAATAATATATATTAAATATATAGATATTATATAAGGTCAAGTATGCGTAGCACTTATGGAAGTCGGTAGGTAAAAATAAAGTAGATAAAATAGTGATAAAGTTTGTGAAAAAATTCACGACGTGTCGGTTTAAACCCTTCATCAGGTTGCAAAAAAAGCACACTGGATCGTTGACACGGCCATTACGTACAATTTAAAAAATACACAATAAAATTGGGCACGGTAAACCCGGGCCTAGGAAAACAGACAGTGTTAAGTGGTTACCACAATGTCAAAAAAAATGCTGAAGCTGCGTTTATAACAGTCTCAAGTCTAACGTCAGACCAGTGGGGACAGGGTTCCAGGTTTCATGATTAGGCGGGTTTCGGCTGCGAGGCGGTCATGCTCGGTCCCTCGACACGAGATGGCCGCCGAAACATCAAGTCACGGGATCGAGCATGTTGAAGGGCGGATTGAAGTGGGTGGCTACGGGAACCCTGGGAGGTTTCTGTTTGATTGACCTCAGGTGCCTCCGGTGACTCGAGTCAGCAAGACGACGTTTTTGTTTCTCCCACGTACAGTATATTACAGCGCTTTACATACGGAACGTAAACAACCATTGGCTGAAGTACAGGTTAAAATGCTGATGGAACGTTTAACCGGTTGTTGGTGGGACCTACAAGCGAAAGGTTTTTGTCATACAACTGACCACCGGGGCAAGTATTGCATCACTCCCACGGTTGCAGGAAAAGTCCCTGGGTGTAAGGCACTAACTGCTTTGAGGTTGACGAGGCAATGATTAGGCTGCGAAAACCGCATAATCATGAACTTGGAATACCCTGTCCCCACATGGTTGAACGTTAGGACTTGAACTGTTATAACGCCAGCAATTCCTGCATTTTTTTTGATTTGTGGTAACCACTTAAACACTGTCTGTTTTCCTAGCCGAGGTTACCGTGTCCAATTTTATGTGTATTTTTTTAAATTGTAACGTTTGCGCCGTGTCAACGATCAGTTGCATTTTTGCCACCTGACTGAGGGTTTTAAACCCGAAACGTCGTGGAATTTTTCACAAACTTTTAGCACTATTTACTACTTTATTTTTACCTATATATATATATATTATTTATAAATATATATTATGATATATATATATTATATATATATAGATACAAGACCCTCGTTTAGAGACCAAAACTGCTTGAGGGTTTTAGAGAGCTGATCGTATTTAATTCATCGGTTGCATCTCTCCTGCGCGCTTTTTTAAAATTTCCGTACAACAAACCACATTTTTTAAATCGGGGGAAAAAAAACTATGCCTCAGGCGATAAAAATGCTCGGCAACGGGAATCCAGGGCTAATTATTTCTTATGCTAAGTTATGATTGTTAAATTAGTCTTAAATTTGGTGCTGTTCCCTATATAAAGTTAGCGTGGGGGCACTTTTGCAGAAAGTAGATAGGACACATTACTAGTATCACCAATTACAAATTTCCTGGTTTTAGAGTTTTGCCTGAAGCAGCGTGAAATATGGTGGGAGAAAACTCCAGTGTTTACAAACGACAACGAGGTTTGTTGCAAACTCCTGTTTGCCCGTGTTTAGTTCTTCCGCAGCATTCAGGGTTGCGCGAAACTACATAGATCTTAAATTCCGTGGTGCTGTAGGCAACCCATTGGGGGTTGGTAAAAATTTCATGGATGGATGGGTCACTTTTTGAGTATCTCCCAGTATTTCTTCAATGCTGTTGTCGCGTCTGTTGGATGGCTGGTATGTGATAACTAAGGGTTATATACGATTCGCAACTGGATTTCTGGCGGTACGGAAGAAGATTTGCCTCAGTATGGCCAGCACTTTTTGGAAGTAACCGTCCAGAGGTTTGTAGGGATAGCCCCTATTTAAGAAAAAAGTGTACGAGATGCTGTTGCTTTTTCAGATGGATATTGTCAGTGGAAGATAAACGACGGTATCTTAGAATGACTGTTACACGACAGAATTTTTCGTGTGACGGGGGTGAAAGCTATGGAAATGAAGTTAAGTATGCCTGTCTGCTAGGTTAAGTGTAGACAATTCGTGAATCTTTTCCGCCATTCAATGGTCACCAAAACATTTAAAAACGGACATTCTTGAAGGACAGAATCAAAAGTAAAATTTGATAGACGGATGAAAACTATTTGCAAGGTTAAAGAAAGTTTGCAGATGTCAAAGCCCTTTGTCCAAATCATAAAGATGTCATCTATTTTGGGGAAAAAAAATCGACATAGCACATAGGTTTATGTGGAGATAGCCTCAGAATTCTTCTTCTACATAGTACATAAATATATGGGCATATCCCCCCCCCCCCCACCTCCCCCCCCCACCCCCCCCCAGGCCCCCCACCCCGCCAGCCCCACACCCCCCCGCCCACCCCTCACCCCCCCCCCAACCCCCCCCCCCCCGCCCACCCTCTACCCACACCCCCCACCCCCCCCCGCCCCCCCCTCCCCACTCCCCCCCACACCCCCCCCCCCCCCAACACCCCCCCCACCCCCCCCCCCCCCACCCCCCCCCCCCCCCACCCCCCCCCCCCCCCACCCCCCCCCCCCCCCACCCCCCCCCCCCCCCACCCCCCCCCCCCCCCACCCCCCCCCCCCCCCACCCCCCCCCCCCCCCACCCCCCCCCCCCCCCACCCCCCCCCCCCCCCACCCCCCCCCCCCCCCACCCCCCCCCCCCCCCACCCCCCCCCCCCCCCACCCCCCCCCCCCCCCACCCCCCCCCCCCCCCACCCCCCCCCCCCCCCACCCCCCCCCCCCCCCACCCCCCCCCCCCCCCACCCCCCCCCCCCCCCACCCCCACTGGATTAATTTTTATTTTGTGGTACTGCACATGATCAAGGTTACTGTCACATCAATAACTTAGCTCTGGAAATCTTTTCTTTCATTAAACTATCATTTATTGATTTAAGATCCAGATGGACGGACAAATCTCATAAATTTTACTCCAAATTGCTGATGAAAATTTATTGCGGTGTTTGTGCCCTAAAAATATTTTCATTTTCATTTACCATTTTTTTGTACATTACATTTATGAATGAAGACAAAGAACTGCATCAGTCACATCTGGCAAGGTCCCACTCACATCAAATTTATTCCACATCCTATGTAACACTTATAGGTGGTAAAATAGGCCAAAATAGCCCCAATTCTGCCCAAAACATCCTTTATATTACTTTGTCTTTGATAAATTTGTCTTTATTATCTCTCTGTAGTTCCATCCAAATAGGTGAACTGTAAATCACCACACATTGTGACATCTTTCAAATATCATCAAAGCAAAAAACACACCTGAATATTTTCCTTTACTGTAACAAGCCCATTTACAATTTTGCAATGCGGCCGCGGAGCGCTCCGGAAATTTGTGTTTCCATTTTCGGGCGATTGGTTACAGCCCCCCCCCCATCCTTAAGCCCCTAACGCCTATGAGCATACTCCTATTGAGGTCTTGTAACTATCTGGAAACTTACCATTACATATTTCTGGGGTTTCTTCCGACCTCCTGAAACGGACTTGAGTTTGCCCCCCAAAACAAAATTTCTTAGGCGCCAAGCTTAGACCCCTCCCCCATGCTGCAGTCACGAACAACTACATGGCCCCCCCTTGGAACAGTTCTGGCTATGGCCCCTGGGACTTGAGTTTGAAGTTTTCATGGCACCATACAGTTGTCACAGGCTTATGATGGTACTGTCATCTCACCCATATGTCCCTTATCAAGATTGCTAGCAATCAAAGGTGTATTTATAGCAGATGTTGTTTAATAGACCATTTCCCTGTTATAGACGTATTTGGAGAAAAAAGTCCAAATTTCCCCACCATCAACCCCCATTATTATTGGGGCTGAGGTGAATTCTGTGATATTTAGGACATTGCAACAGTTCATTGTTCCACATTAACTACCCATCTATTTAAAAAAGGCAAAAAACTAAAAATCCATGGTCACATTAACGTGTTCTCAACTTCAATATTGCAAAGTTTGTGCCTTTTTGATATGCACAAATAATCTCATTTAATGGAACTTTATTCCAGGTTCAAAAATATGCAAATACACCAGGTCAGTGGATTGCCCTTTCTCTTCCACCAAAAATATTCAGGTGTTTTCTTCATTCCATGTTGATTGTAAACCACAGTGTTCGCCACACGTTCCGCGTCACTTTGATACTTTCAATCACATTTGTAGCATTTAAACAGTATAGTTTTTAGTTTCCTAAGGTGCTGTGTTTTCCCCATCCACACTTTGAGGAATTTTGAAGATGATTCAGAACCGCTAGTGTATGTCATTCCTGTATTTACTCTATATTTTCCTGAGAAAATCCTATAAAACCCCCTATATATTCATCATTGTCCTTCCTACAAACCCTCCTACTATTCTGTGATCGACCACTTTGAAGCTGCTGATAATTACCAGCCATTCTTGTCTGATTAAGTGTTCCGATGACAATAAATTCACAAAAGTTATGACTCACAGTTTGAAATTATTGTTTCACTGTTATGGGTGTCAAAAATTTGTTGTGAGATTGGTAGACTGACTGTTTTGCAATGTAAGTAACAACTAAGATTCTTTTTTGCACATCTTAATGTAGTTATTAATTTGATATCGCAGAGGTGCTCATTGTATTTTTGTAAGTCCAGTATTTTTCCTGCCTTTGTACCTTTGTCAAAGTGGCATCTAAGGGCTTGTCTTATCTTCCGTTTTGACTGCAACTGAAAAGTTGTGTGAACGTTAGTATCCAAACGCCAAGATTTGTATTATTCACGAGTGTTTTTAGACATAGTGTAACTGTTGATAACTAAGTAGTACATCCCATGGCACCAGATGTCTTTATAACACACTGACACGTGGGTGTCATGGCCATGACAATATCTAGTTCTCCTGTAATTAAAATGTTATTTAAAGATATGGCACATGCCACCAAAAAGAGCTGTTTTCACTTAGCAGTTACAGTTACATTCCCCCAATGAAAGATCAGATGGAAATTATTTCAATATCTTTTACGGTTCTCGAGATATACCTCTTCAAAGGTTTGTATGTTTCTGAAGTAACTCATTGCCTATGCAGAAAATAAATGGTGACGGTTGCACAGTGTTTAGGATTTCTTTTGTTAGCTTCTATAAATGATCTCTTATTACTTACTTAATTACTATCTCTTAATTAAGAAGTAGTTTACAGTTTGTGATTGATATAATATTTTTCTCAAGGAAACAAAAATTTAACTTCATTTAAATCTTGTGAGGGGATAACAACACTACAGAGTGTCCTTGAAATGAAGGTTGAAAAACAAAGGCTACATAAGCATATTTTTAGTATGTTGATCTTTTGAACTTCACAAATTTGCATATTTTCTCAATTGTTTTATTCTAGATACAATGTGTGAAATAGAAATTACCCTGTAATATGGTCAATATTTGATGGTATTCTGCATGGGAAGTTTGCAGCTATTTTCTACATTTTTTTATGCTTTGTACACAAATATCCACTCTATAATTTTCATTGTCACCAGACCTTTAAACATTTGCAACTATATTTGATGTGAATCAATGGATTATTTGTTTTACAAACTAACATGTTGGAAGAAAGTGTATAGAGCTGGTAAAGTCTCATTACACCTGGGCACCTGTACTATTACATTACAGTGTGTATTGCTTAACACCTTTGGCAACAATTCCTTACCTTATAATTGTCCTTTGGATAGGGCTTCATAATTGCACATTTTTTGCAGCCTTGCAGTTGAACAGCTAATGAAGGTGACACTTAGGTGAAATGAGGGAGTCTGCTAGGTAATCAATTCGATTGTTTGAAATGACCCTCAGCATTTTAGTGCCAGTATACTGTTTTCATTTGATATGAAGATTTTGTTTTAAAATTGTTTTGTACTGCTTTAACAGTATCTCCATAATGAGACCAGATCACGGCCGACAGCCAGAATGCAAACTTAGACATACCTTGGAAACCAAAGATGGTGAGCTATGATGTTTGTTTTACCGGGGTGGGAGGTCAGTAGTTCAGGAAGGTAGTAATGGGACCTTTAATTGATTCCATAATTTTTTATTTCTCATCTTTTTGGATTAAGTCCTGAACTAAGACAATTGCTAGGATTGTCAGGTATCCAGTAATACAAAAAAGGTTTGATGACAAGGTCACTTTTTCTGTTATTTCATTGCAGAGATTAGGTGGAAAGTAAAGAGATGTATGTATATGCTTGGCTTTAATCAAAGTTTAAACATAAAGAAGTATATTGGAATCAGTGCAAATAGGCTCTGATTGGAAGGTGATGTATTTTGGTCTGTTCTTAGGTTTTGGATAAAAATTCAAAGCATTAACATAGAGACAGTTAGAAGGACCGCAAAAGAAATCTATAAGCAAACTGAAACAGAGTATTAAGACTAAAGACTGGAGAATGCTCAGCTGGACAGCGAGCTTTGAAGAGACAAGTTGTCCCCTGTTTAGCCGAGAGAAACCATTAATGAAGTCACGGTTACTTGTATATTGCATGGGGCTAGGCGGTGACAGGAATTGGGGAACAACCCCTGCAGGGATTGGAGAATGACCCCCCTCTTTTGGAAGTTGAATGCAAGTACACTAATACTCCTACCTTATTTTTTTTTTTTCTGTTTTGTAGTGTCCTCCCCCACCCCCCACCCCACTTTTCAAGTGGGGTTGATCTTTGGATATTGTGGTCTATATAAAGTACTAGGGCTGGATTAGGCAAATAGAACTAAACACACAAAAAGTTGATTACACAGACTTGTGCTTTCAGGAAAATTGTGTAACTATCTCACATAACTTTTAACACGCTTCAGAGTTGTTGCAAGTATAAAACGCTGTAGCACATAGGCAGTGCACATTGTACCCAGAGTTTTAATACAATATTATCCAGCAGCAGCGAATGGAATAAGCAACAGGGTACACTAAATGAATATTTTTCAAATGAACCGACCAAACCTTTGTATATTTTGTAGATGGTAGTTACAACCGCAAACCCCTATTGGCTCAGTGCATTTACTGCATGTAACACTCCATTATACCACTCCACTACATTTGTATACAAATAGTGTTTAACTGGTATTTAAAATATGACTTAAAAAGCTAAGGGTGAAAAGATGTGCTGTTTAGTAATAAGTCAGCTCTCGGATGATGATTCAGAAGCTGTTGAGAATCTGGCCCAGTATTATTTTCTTTCCTTCATCATCTGTTGTGCGAGAGATTATTAGACTTTCTGAGAGGTTTTATGAAGTTTTTAGAATCAAGGTGGAAAGAGCACTCTTGCCAGAATGTTCAGAATTTGTCTTTCTCTTTAAATTTACAGCTTCCATGGCGAAAATGAAACTGTGCGAGAAGAGATGCAGAATAGTGTCCAGAGGAGGAAACTGGGGGGTGGGGGGGGGTGGGAGGGGAAAAAAAACCCTTTTTTGGCCAAAGCACAGGCACCAGCAATAGCTTGTCTTACGGGCAGAAGTGAGAGACCCTAGGATGCGGTGGACATTCCCAGCCTTGGTGCACTCCTTTTCATGCTTGGTCGACTAGGGGTACCTTGAAGATAGTGATATTACATGTTTGGTCGGGACGTTTTGTTGTGCATGCGGGGGTGGTGTGTCGCTCTCCACTAGCGCGCTCTAGTACGTGGTTGTGTGTGGGCAACGTGTTGAGGTCTCCTTGGCATTCACCCGTGGTGCGTTCTTTTACATGTAATTACTTATCATTGTTTCCACTACACAAAGTAGTTTTAAAGAGGATATTTAACTAATACAGTGATCACATTTTGGGAACGAGTCTTGTGTTAAAGAGCTAGAGAGAGGAGGGTATTTTTGTTTATCTAGAGTTTGGGGTCCACCGGAGTTCACCATTGTTTAAAAATATTTATATGTCCTCATGAGCTAATATAAGTTCTGATTGCTTGCATCGTATTTTGTGTGGGCGTAATGTTGAAGGTGTTTGTATTTTATTACTGCATATACGAGATGTTGATTTATCCGGAAGCGTCTGTTTTAATTAGGGTGAGTATAGAGTCGTAATGGGACGACATACAGGGGAAGGGTCGACACCTCGCGTATTCTAGGGGTTTGAAGTGTAGTTCTTTTTATCGAGTGCGCAGATGGTTGATAGAAGGGAGGCAGTTATCGGAAGAGAGAAGTTGATAGGGGGAGAAAGAAGGGGTGATTGGTTGTGTGCGCTCAAGTTGGTGGAGTTAGGAGACTCATTTATATAATTGTTATGTGCGAGTAGCATAGAGTTAGGTTAGCGATTAAAATGTTTAAGGTTATAATAGTCATTGACGTCCCGGGACTTCAGTCCTACCCCTCAGCAGATATGTGCATTAATGAGGTATTAATGAATTATATATTGATGATGATCCTAGACATTGATATCACTAGCTCAAGGATAACCCTAGTTGTTCAACTTGGGGGCGCGGGGGGGCAACCAAGGCTGGGAATGTCCGCATCCTAAGTCTCTCCACTTCTGCCCGTAATACAGCTATTTCTTGTGCCTGTGCTTTGGCCAAGTCCACCAGTTTCCTCCTCTGGACAATATTCTGCATCCTCTTCTCTGCACCAGTTTCATTTCGCATGGAAGCTGTAAATTTAAAAGAGAAAGACAAATCTGAACATTCTGGCAAGAGTGCTCTTTCCACCTTGATTCTAAAACTTTCATAAAACCCTCAGAAAGTTCCTAATAATCTTCGCACAACATATGATGCAGGAAGAAAATAATTACTGGGTCCAGATTCTCAACAGCTTCTGTAAGATTTTGCGAGAGCTGACTTATTTACTAACAGCACATCTTTTTCACAGCTTTTTCTAAGTCATATTTAAAATACCAGTTAACACTATTTGTATACAAATGTAGTGTTAAATGTAGTGTTACATGCAGTAAATGCACTGAGCCAATAGTGTTTGTGGTTGTAACTAGATCTACAACATATTATATCAAAGGTTTTGTCGGTTCATTTTGAAATATTCCTTTATAGTGTACTGTGCTTATTCCCATGCTCTCTTGCTGGGAGTAATATTGTATAAAACTCTGGTACAATGTGCCACTGCCTATGTTGCTACAGCTTTTTATACTTGCAACAACTCTGAAGCGTGTAAAAGGTTAGGTGAGATAGTTACACAATTTTCCTGAATAGCACAAGTCTGTTTAATCAAACTTTTTGTGTGTTAGTTCTATTTGCCAATCCAGCCCTAAGTACTTATATGACCACCAATATACCATTAAGATCAACCCCACTTGAAAAGTGGGGGTGGGGGTGGGTGGAGACACTACAAACAGAACATGAAAAATAAATAGCGTAGGAGTATATGTGACTTCGCATTCAACCTTCCAAAAAGAGGGGGGTCATTCTCCCATCCCTGCAGGGGTTGTTCCCCCATTCCTGTCCCCAGCCTATTCCCCATGCAATATACACTTACCGTTGACTTCATTAATGTGTTTTCTCTCTGCTACACAGACACTTGTCTCTTCAAGCTCTCTGTCCAGCTGAGCATTCTCCAGTTCTTTAGCTCTAATACTCTGTTTCAGTTTGTTATAGATTTTCTTGCGGTCTTCTAAATGTCTCCTATGATGCTGTGAATTTTTATCAAAACCAAGAACAGACCAAAATTAAATTCACTCCTTCCAATCATAGCCTATTTGCACTGATTCAAATCATACTTCTTTATGTTAAACTTTGATAAAGCCAAGCATATACCATACATTCTTCTTTACTTTCCACCTAATCTCTGCAATGAAATACCAGAAAAGTGACTTTTTCATCAAACCTTTTTTTATTTACTGGTATACCTGACAATCCTAGCAATTGTCTATTTTCAGGACTTAATCTCAAAAAGATGAGAAATAAAATTATGGAATCAATTAAAGGTCTCCATTACTACCTTCCTGACTACCTGACCCCCACCCCGGTAAACAACATTCATAGCTCACCATTCTTTGGTTTTCCAAGGTATGTTCTAAAGTTTGCATTTCTTGCTGTCGCCTTGATTCTTGGTCTTCATTATGGAGATACTGTAAAGCAGTACAAACAATTAAAACAAAATCTTCATATCAAATGACACAACATGATACTGGCACTAAATGCTAGGTGTCATTTCAACAATCTGAATGATTACCTAGCAGACTCCCTCATTTCACCTAAGTGTCACCTTCATTATAGCTGTCATACTGCAAGGCTGCAAAAAATGTGCAATTATTGAAGCCTATCCAAAGTGACAAATCTATGAAGGTAAGGAATTGTTGCCAAAGGTGTGTAAGCAATACACCCTGTATATGTAATAAGTACATGTGCCCAGGTGTAATGAATACTTTACCAGCTCTATACATTTTCTTCCAACATGGTAGTTTGTAAACCAAATATCACATTGATCACATCAAATAAGTTTGCAAATGTTTAAAGGTCTGGTGACATGAAAATTATATAGTTGGATATTTGATGTACAAAGCATTAAAAATGTAGAAAATAGCTGCAAATTCCCATCAGAATCCATCAAATATTGACCATTTTACAGGGTAATTTCTATTTCACACATGTATCTAGAATAAACATGAGAAAATATGCAAATTTGTGAGTTCAAAAGATCAACATACAAAATATGGCTTATGTTAGCCTTTGTTTTTTCAACCTTCATTTCAAGGACACTTGTAGTGTTGTTATCCCCTCACAGATTTATAATGGAAGTTAAAATTGTTTCCTTGAAAAATATTTATATCACTCACCAAACTGTAAACTATTAATTAAGAGATAAGTAATTAAGTAAGTAATTAAGAGATAATTTATATAGAGCTAACAAAAGAAATCTAAACACTGTGCAACACTCCACATCATTATTTCTGCATAGGCAATGAGTTACTTCAGAAACCATCAAACTTTGAAGAGGTATATCTTGAGAACCGTAAAAGATATTGAAATAATTCCATCTGATCTTTCATTGGGGGAATTTATACTTTAACTGCTAAGTGAAAACAGCTCTTTTTGGTGGCATGTGCCATATCTTTAAATAACATTTTAATTACAGGAGAACTAGATATTTTTATGGCCATGACACCCACGTGTCAGTTGTGTATTAACAGACAATCTGGCTGCCATGTGATGTACTACTTAGTTCTCAACAGTTAACACTATGTCCTAAAACACTGTGAATAATACAAATCTTGGCGTTTGGATACTACCGTTCCACACAACTTTTCAGATTTGCAGTCAAAACGGATATAAGACAATGCCCTTAGATGCACTTTGACACAGGTAAAAATGCAGGAAAATACTGACTTACAAAAATACAATGAGCACCTCTGCGATATCAAATTAATACTACATTAAGATGTGCAAAAAGAATCTTAGTTTTACTTACATTGCAAACAGTCAGTCTACCATTATCTCAACAAATTTTGACACCCATAACAGTGAACAATAATTTCAACATGTGAGTCATAACTTTTGTGAATTTATTGTCATGGGAACACTTAATTCAGACAAGAATGTTGCTGGTAATTATCAGCAGGCTTCAAAGTGGTCGATCACAGAAATATAGGAGGTTTTGTAGGAAGGACAATGATGAATATATAGGGTTTTATAGGATTTTTCCAGGAAAATATAGAGTAAATACAGGAATGACATACACTAGCGGTTCTAATTATCTTCAAAATTCCTCAAAGTTGTGGATGGGGAAAACACAGCACCTTAGGAAACTAATAAACTATACTGTTTAAATGATACAAATGTGACTGAAAGTATCACAAAAGCGGACCATGTGACAGAACAGTGTGGTTCTACCATCAACATGGAATGAAGAAAACCACCTGAATATTTTGGTAGAAGAGAAAGGGCAAATCCCCTGACATTGGTGTATTTGCATATTTTGACCCTGGAATAAAGTATCCATAAATGATATTATTTGTGCATATCAAAAAGGCACCAAACTTTGCAATATTTGAAGTTGAGAACACGTAATGTGACCATGATAGTGCTTTAAATAGATGGGTAGTTAATGTGGACAATGAACTGTTGCTAATGTCCTAAAGTACACAGAATTCACCTCAGCTCCAATAATAATGGGGTTGAGGTGGGGAAATTTTTGAATTTTTTGCTCCTTAAATACTGTAACAGGAAATGGTCTCTTAATACAACATTCTGCTATAAATTACACTGTATTGCTAGTCAATCTTGATAAGTGTGACATATGGGTGATGACAGTAACATCATAAGCCTGTGACAACTGTATGGTTGCCATGAAAACCTTCAAACTCACGTCCCAGTGGCATAGCCAGAACTGTCTCAAGGGGGCCATGTAGTTTGTTCTGTGACTGTCAGCATGGGGGAGGGGTCTAAGCATGGGCGGCTCTAAGAAATTTTGTTTGGGGGGCAAACTCAAGTCCGTATTCAGGGAGGTTCGGAAGACCCCCCCAGAAATATTAATGGTCAGCTCCAGATAGTACAAGACCTCAATAGGAGTATGCATAGGCGTAGGGGCTTAAGTTGATGGGGGGGGGGGCTGTAACAATCTGCCCGAAAAATAGAAACACAAATTTCCGTGCGCTCCGCGCGCATTCAAAATGTAAATGGGCTTGTCTACAGTAAAGGAAAATATTCAGTGTGTGTTTTTTGCTTTGATGATATTTTGAAAGATGTCACAATGGTTTGGTGATTTTACAGTTCACCATATTTGGAGGACTACAGAGAGATAATAAAGACAATTTTATCAATGTCCAACTTATATAAAGGATGTTTTGGGCACAATTTGGGGCTATTTTGGCCTATTTTACCACCTATAAGTGTTACATAGGATGTGGAATAAATTTATGATGTGAGTGGGACCTTTGCAGATGTGACTGATGCAGGTTCTTTGTCTTCATTCATAAATGTAATGTACAAAATAAATGGTAAATGATAAATGAATATTTTTAGGTGCACAAACACCGCAAAATTTTATCAGCAATTTGGAGTAAAATTTTGAGATTTGTCCGTCCATCTGGATATTAAATCTTAATAAATGATATTTTAATTGAAAGAAAAGATTTCCAGAGCTAAGGTTATGATGTGACACTTAACCTTGATCATGTGCAGTACCACAAATAAAATAATCCAGCAGTAAATGCATCATAGTCAATTGCGGAGCACATGATGGTTACGTTGCTAACATGTCTGTCCCCTAATGGTTACGTTGGTAACTATCATATTAACAGGCCTGTAGGACACAAATTACCAGAGAATTTGACAAAACTGCATCTGTTTGCAGATGGCCATATTTGTCACTGGTTTGTGTGCTTTCCTCCATCTTTTTGCTTACAACAAGGGTATGAGAGCCTTCAAGGCAATGTCCGTCCAGATGTTACCAATGTAACCATGTCCTTGTCGGTAGTATAACGTAGGCACATGGGGACATTGGTTTTTGATGAATGTTTCACATGTCATCAGTTTACACTTCAGGAAAGAGCAAACCTTGTGTCACAATGCATTCAAGTGTTTAAAGTGCTTAATTTTCTCAAACAGTTTGGTTACGTTGGTAACGAGGACGCACATGTCCGTCCTTGTTACCAACGTAACCATTGATCTCCATACTAGTCCATGTTTAAGTAATGGTAATGCAATTTCAGTGAAAAAGTGTTTTTTCTTTATCATTCTATTAAATACAGGGTTTATTTATACATATTGTCCTCCTTAAAGATTTCTGGAGCAAAGAGTTTCCATGTCTGTCCCCGTTATATACGTAACCAGTAACACTTACCACTTAAAAAGTGGTGATTAGGTGAAAAGAACTATCTTCCTGCTCTCAGGAAAAAATTGAGACTACCAATCAAACAAAATAACACAACAAAAATTTATTCTTAGAGGACTTCAAATTTCACCACCTTTGTAACACTTTTATAACCCTTTATTGTAGACAAGCCCAAATGTACATATCATATAGGCATGCATCTGTTATCACACCACATGCCAATTACATACAATAATTTGCCACGTTACTACCTATTCCATATTGGTTATAATTCTGGGGGAAGTCGTTACAATAGTGATGATAATAAGCAGTGGTGTAGCCAAGATTTCTCTCATGGGAGTGGGGCAGGCACTGTTGTTGTGTGATCGCCGGCCTGGGGAGGGGTCTAAGGGGAGGGGGTGTCCCTCAAAATTTTTTGAAAAATTAGGTGTCCATACATGCAATCTGGTGCCACATATGCTACCTTTGAAGTAAAATTTGTGTTAAAAAAATTACCGTGCGTATTTTAGGTACTAAAGAAAAAAATAGGCATCACCCCTTACCCTTTGAAAATTTTTGAAAAATTAGGTGTCCTTACATGCAATCTGGTGCCACATATGCTACCAGGGCTGAAATTTAGCACTCGTCCGATCATCCGTGACGGGTAAAACTTGCATCGGACAACCACTTTCTCTCTTTGAACTTGTCCGATGGACGAGTAGATTTTATTTGTAACTGAATAGTTCCCTACATCAGCAGGAAAGTATGTCATAAAAATCCCCTTAAGAAGTGGCATTGAGACAATGGTATTGACTACCATTCATCATTGCACCATGCCAATAAAGATGGAAAAATGCAGAATTTAAGTAAATGTTTGTTTTCTATGGCAGAGACAGGAAATAGAATTGTTCATCTCGTTTGTCACTTTCATTCGGACAACCAAAAACTATTTTGGACAACCTAAATTTAACTTCAGGTTGTCCGATGGGCAACCTGAAAATTTCCTTAAAAATCAGGCCTGGCTACCTTTGAAGTAAAATTTTGTGTTTTATTTTAGGTACTAAAAAAATGGGCGTCAGTGATGGGGGCATGGCCTATGGCTCCTCAAATACACCACTGCTAATCATAATATATAAGTTTAACCATTAACAAGAGCCCAATGGGCACTGTGGTTCCTTGCTGAATGTAATGAAACTGAGCCAACTACTGAATGAACCAGTATTTCTGTTGATTCACAAAATCTGCTCTGTAGGCAATGCACATCTTGTGTTAACACATTCAAGCATAAATAATTTGTTCTGAAGAAATACAGCCTACAGGCACTTCAGGGGATATCAACACAGACAGTATACAGTTACAATTTGTTTTATTTAATTAAGCAATCACAGTTCATGCACGCTCAATGGTATCTGATCCAAATGATCAGTAACTTGGTTCTTTATAAAACTAACAGCCCATAGTAGCATTTAATTAATCAATTCTAATTTCCAATTCCTGCAAGCTCACATGTCCTAATCTAAGGACAAATGTTGCCTGTCTAGTGAACTTTCACAACAGTCCTCTGCTTTGTGGGCAGAGAATCTTCTGCAATATTAAAAAGTAGTACTTGATGCACGTTTTCATAATGGCAGGATTATGGATTAAAATCATAATACTATAATTTCAATTAAAATTGAGATACTTGGCATCTCTGAAAGATGTCCCACATCTTTCAGTCATTGGGTCAATGTGATCTTAAAGGCAGATTTTCATCACCCCAGACAGTTCCAATTCTCCCAACCTACTTACTTCTAGCCCCTCCCACATCTAACTAAAACTCATCTTTATCCAGACACCATCCTTGTTTATTGCTTCAGGGCATACTAGTGAGCATACAAGTCCTTAATGTGTAATCAGAGCACTCTCAGTGCATGCTGTGTAATATGAGATACTCTGCATTTTTTCAATTTGATGTCAATCAAAGAGCTGTACCTGTTGAGATTTTTGATGTACATAGGGTGAAATTGTAGTTTGGGGTGACGAGTGACTGCCTTTAATGTGCTGGAATGATACAGTTTTGTGCTTATATTTTTTGACTTTAGGAATTCTTGGTGGATCTATATACCAAGTATGAAATCTATCCAAGATTTTTTCCTTGAGATATTGCGTTAACAAGGTTTTCAGTATTTGACTCTCAGTGACCCCAAATGACCCTTGACCTCCACCAAAAATGACAGGATTCATCTTCTCACCATAAGTCATCCACATACCAAGTATGAAATCTATCCAAGCTTCCTACCTTGAGATATTGTTTTAACAACAAGTTTTCAGTGTTTGACTGCTGGTGACCCCAGATGACCTTTGACCTCCACCAAAAGCTACAGCATTCATCTTCTCTCCATAATGCTTCTACATACCAAGTATGAAATTTATCCAAGCTTCCTACCTTGAGATATCGTGCAAACAAGGTTTTCGGTCTTTGACCCCTGGTGACCCCACATGACCTTTGACCTCCACCAAAAACAATAGGGCACACCTTCTTACTATGACAGATCCATATACCAAGTTTCAGTTTAGTCCAACTTTCCCTTGTTGAGTTACAGCGTACCAAAGCAAGTGTCACACACACACACACACACACACACACACACACACGCCAAGCTGACTACATAGGTTCCTTTTGCTAACGCAAGGAACCAAAAACCACACTGGTGAATTAATACCGAATATATAGGTGATGGTGCAATCCAAATCAGAACTATATTTTGATTACCAAGGAAGTTTTTTAAAGTATCGATTTCCGTTAAGCTACATTATTGCATTATTTTTCTTTCAGTAGGTGCCCGAAAAATTCTCAGAATATTGCCCGAATTTTCACAAAAATATTTTGTTGGGGGAGCTGCAGCCCCCCAGCCTCCCGCCTTCTACGCCTATGGGACTATGGTTATTATTATGTATTACAGCGATGTCCCATGTAGTTTTCAAAAGCTCTTCAAAAACCATTTCAGGCAGTTAGTCATGAGCTGACTACTTTAAAAATAAATACAACCATATCAACCGATTGCTACCGTACTACCATAGAGGAGGAGTAAGAGGCAGGTGAAATGGGCAAGGCGGCTTGATCCATTTGTATAAAATGAGCCCCACCTTTAAATATTTTATTGTTTCTTTCATTGTGTCACAATATGGTTCAGCTTTGCCAAGAAGCCATAAAATGTTGGTTTTCTGGATTGTTTTCTTTAACGAAAATTTTGAGCATGAAGACACTTGAAAACGATGAAATGATAGCACTAGTATTTTGGATCTCAGTACCGTTCCGAAACGAATTTTTTAAAGGGGGGGAGGGGGAATTCCCCTAACTCAGAATGACGTCTCATCCTACATACAAATAGCTAGGCCACTAGTCAAAAGTCTCATCACACTGAGCTTAGATTGACTCTTTGGTGTGTTTATTTTAAATCAATTGAAACAGTATACTTTAGCACAGAGGTGGAGAACCTCTTGCTTATAACAGGCCATTTGTCAATTTCGACAAGGGAAGAGAAACCTTTCCTTCTATGGGAATCACAATACTTTTAGACTACATGCCCGTTACAACTTTTTGTAGACAGATACCTATGCTAATCTGGCCAGGTGACATCCTGGCAAAACTGCTTTTAGTCGTGGATGATTATCAACTCGGCTAATAGGTTGTGTATCTAATGACTCCGAAAGCTCTGAAGTGTCTGCAAAACTATGGGCATTTAACTCCAGCATTACCGTTACACTCTGTAAATGACATTATGATGCCTAAGCTAATCAGATTACAAATATCACAGCGTGATCATTTGTTTTGATTACCTTAGCTCGCACTAACGGCAGGTCCATTTGTGATGTCTGAAGTACATATAGTAGCAATCAAGCAACTGAGTAAACGCGCGAAGCGCGCCGAAAAAATGTCGTTTTGAAAGCAATTTATTAATGTTTAACCTTCGCATTGCATTGGAAAGTTATTCACTTGATTTTAAGCCCACTCAAGGAAAAGGGAGGGCCTAACTCATCTCGAATAACATGTTTTTTTATTTATTATTTTTATTTTTAAAAATTGAAGACCATGTTTTGCAAACTTTTGGGAGGGCAAATGCCCCCCCTGCCCCTATGGCGAGCCGCTAATGGGTCTAAGGGGAGGGGGAAACCCGTTTGAAAAGTTTTTGAATGATTGGGTGAGTTACATGCAGTCTGGTGCTACATATGTTATATTTTTGAAGTACAATTTATTCTAAAAAAATTTACATATTTTAGGTTACTAAATTAAAGAAAAAATTAGCATCAGCAAAGGAGAGAGGGCATGGTCCAATGGTCCCTTCCCCTAAACATGCCACTGCTCACTTCGAATCTATTACTTGGCAGAACAGTGTAGTACCCATATGTCAAGATGCCTACAGTGTGTTAAACTGTCTGTGCATTAACATACTTAACATCTAAAATCTCACTTGAGGAAGTTACATGACAAAATTAGGGAAAGGACAACTTGGCAAGTGCCCCCACTTGCCACCACTGATGGGCACTGCAGCACCAGATCCCATACATGGATTAGATTTCCACTTTGGTCTGTTGGATAAATTGATGTGGCATCCAGAGACCTGCCATAGAGCTTCTTGTGGAGTTTACAGTAGGGAAAACCTCCTTAGAGATCTGCACATTGTAAACTTGTAACCATTACAGAGAGACTCTTAATTTTCTCAAAGCACTAAGTTCTTTTTCTTTAGGGGAGAATTGTAATTGTACAACACTTTGAACAATCAACTGATTTAATGGCTAACTCAGTTTAAGGAAAGATGGTAGATGACACGAAAAATACTGGTATTTCGAACCATTGTACTACAATATTTTGAATTAAAGAATTAGTTATATCACAGACCAGCTACCTGCATGTGCATGCAAAGCATAGGTAAGGGTTTTAAAATGTGGAGGACTGCATGACTACAGGGGATGCCAGGCAAAGGACTCTAATCCACCCCCTTGACAATACCACTACAATTCCCTCAAAGAGATGAAATCATAGAGTACTTAAAATCACAGGTGTGAGAGTGGAACATTTATGGGTGGTGAAATAAGTGTTTATTAGTGACCTACTATGTGGTTTCATATGAGAATATTTCTGAATCCTATGATTGGTCTTTGTGTACTTGCATCTAATTAAGATACTTGGCATCTATACACTGCTACCTGTCTGACTAAGCCACTCTGAGTCTAAGACACTCTGAGTCTACGGCAGCTATCTTGGAAAAAGAATACATCTGAAAATTTCACCCCAAAACACCACATAAAAGAAAAGTTTTTTGCCAAGATAAGAAAAATATAGGAGAATATAGGAAAACAAGCCCAAAATCATACAAATATAGGAAATATAGGATTTTTGGAAATTTATAGGAAATTATAGGAAATACAGGATCACTTTGAAGCCTAATCCTCGCCAGACTCAAAACTACTAAAGTTAGGAGACAAACATTAAAAATCACAGAAAGACAGTGATACCTCTTGCAAATCCCTGGATACTTTCAGCATCTGTATAGCTTTGAGCTTATTCAACAAATCTTCTATTTCCATAATCATCTTCTTGTATTCCCTGTTAAAAAAGCATGAAAAAAAAATGGAAACGTTAAGGTTTGCCAAAAATTGAAACTCTGCTCTTTGACTTGATATAGTTTCTTATGCAAACTCAAAACAATACAGCAATTTACCAAAATCAAAAGAAGATTTATTTTGAAATAAAATGTCACTTCCACCTTGAATAATTGTTTATATTCTAATAAGATCAAAAGAACAATAAAGTTTGACAATACATACCATTCCAGGCTGTGAATGCCTTTCCTGAAATCTTTGCTCTCAATCATTTTGGAAAGTTTCTGATCACCTAGTTGCTGAAATTCAAAGAAAATAGATTAAAGTAAGGAATCATTTACTGCAAGAGCTGTTGATATGGAAGAAATATTTATACCAAAACAGTATCTCTATTTAATTCACTTTATGTGAGACAGTTCCTGTTTGTAGACAAATACAGGAAGTGATGTGAAATTCCATTTCAACTGTCTTTCATCACTGATTTGCAAGCATTTATTGCTCTTCTTAGTTTGCTTATTCTTGTGAATCGTGACACATGACTCTGAAAGGGTGCTTTCTCTGTATGACCAGAAACACACTGATGTATGTGCTTATGTACTGACACTTAATCAACTCCCTTCATGCATATAGCAAACTCTTCCACAATAAAGAAGTCTCACAGCAGGGGAGAAGGCCAGGGGTGTGTGGTGGGGGACAGGGGTGTGTGGTGGGGGACAGGGGTGTGTGGTGGGGGACAGGGAAGAATAAATAATACTCCAAGGATATAGGAATCTAAGCAAGCAACTGTCAGTAAATAAACCTTGTCTAACATACAAATCTCCTTACACTTTTAACTACAATAAGAATTTTGTTGTCTGTCTGCTCATCCAGCAGCCTATATAACTTACCCTTATGCTTGCATTAAGATCCTCAATGACACTACGATGAAGTAGAACACAGTCATCAAATATCTGTATGAAGTCCCCACTCTCTACCTCCACCTGGCCCTGCTTCAAGACCAGCTGTATCTCCAGGTTACATGTAAACCTCATCCTATCCTCTCGTAATCTGTAAAAGAAGAGCAACATCTATGACGAAATACGTAACACTTTTCTTTTGCTGGATTGCAATATTCAGAGAAATAACAGTGTGCACTCACTGTATGCATAACAGGGTATTTGTCACAATGGTATTATGGAAGCAAATATCAGTCTCAAAGAGGTCCACTTAGCCCCTGTCACAAATTATTCTGAATTATAAACACACTTTTACCTTGGCATCAGAAAGAAAGCATGTGGCTTTTACAAGTCTTCATAATAACATTGTAAACATTTAAAGACAGACAGTCATCACCCCAAAGTATATTTTTAGTGTATGTATATCAAAATTCTCAGTTGGTGACTGCTCTTTGATTGACATCAAAGTTTGAAAATTTGAAAGATGCAGAGTAGCTCACATTCCACACAAGGCAGAGAGAGTACTTTTATTACATTTTATAGCCTTGTATGCTCACCAGGACATGGCCTTAAGCAATAAAACAGGTTTATTCCTGCACAAGGAAGAGCTTCATACAGTTATGGGAGGAGCTAGAAGATGCATAGTTGGGAGAATTGGAACTGTCTGGCATCATGAAAATTCCCCTTTAAACAACTCAGAAAATCAACACGGCAGCAGGCTGACATATAGTTCTGAAGCAACTTTAAACTTACTACATTTGCCCTAATTTTTTAATAAACATTTTAATTCTGCCAGTCAACCCCCTTGCCCTGACCATAACTACATAAATATATATTGCTGGAGTATACTACTGGCTATGCATGTAAACCACGAGTCAACCGGGTTAAAATGAATATTCAGTAAGCCAGAATCTAACATACAAAGAAATCCCCATGAGAGTTTGTGAATCTCCCTTTTTTTGCATATGGTGAGCAGAAACAATTTCAGCTATGCAGGCAAAATACTAAACACTTAATCTGTGAGAAATGCCAGTTTTTAACTGGGTTTTTTCCTTTTCTATGAGAGCCTATTAAACTAACCTGTTGAGCGCTGAGAGTATTTCATCCATTTTGTTTTTCACTGCAGCATCTTCCTCCTGCCTCTTCTGATGGAATGCGTTCATGTCGGCCAGGGTCAGGGCTTGTGCTTTCACCTTCAAACACCAAAATTAAAATAATACAGATGACGTGACTTTAAAAGGAAAGGTCTCAACGAAAATTTACTTTTGATATTTAGGCTAACAGGAGATAAAAATCCAAGCACTCTAATGAATTTGTCTCCATTTTCAACTTGTGATTTTAAAGATATTTGCAAATGAAGTTACAACTTTGTAACCCAAAGGAAGTTTGAAGCACGCAAGTGTGATGTCATCTCCTCACAGTGATGAGCAATGCTCTGTTTCGTCTTTTTTCCAGTCTATTTCTTTGACCTTGACATATTTATGGATGTGAGTTCACTATATTGAATGTGAAGTTTGTAAATCCCTTCAAATTATGAAAGCATGAGATTATGGAGAAGAAAAACTGGGTGTTAGGTTCAGAGAAAAACAATACCATACTTCAATTTAAGGCTACAAAGTTACCACTGCCTGCTTCAAGTTCATTTCATTTTGAAAATGCAGTAAGGGCATCTGTAAATATTTTCAAAAGCAAAACAATTGCACTTGAATGCAAAATCCACCAGAATGCTTATAATAAAACCTTTTTTTCATCTTTAACCTTATCTCAAAGACTTTTTCATCCCAATAAAAGTTAAGTACTGACACAGCAGAGACATTTCAGACTTTTCCATTCCTGTAACCTCATCCCACACCTTCCAGCCCCTTCACTCTATCACCTCTGGTTCTAACATTTAGCCTAAGCCTCAGGGCTGGCCGACTCGAGACCAGTCTCGAGTCCCAATTGTTGTGACTCGTGACTCAGACTCGGCGCTCAGGACTCGGACTCGGACTCAGACTCAAATGACATGACTTGGGGACTCTTGGACTGAGACCGGGTAGGAGACTGACTATTTTTTCCCACGACTGTAAAATCTCTCAGGTCGGAACTGTGAAAAAATCTTTGCTGAAAATTCATTACATACACTACGTACAATACCACTGCTACATGTTGCATACAGTGCATACATCAGTGTGCAGTATGAACAGTGAACACTTGGAATATCGACTCAATCTCAGGCCTCCAAGACTAGACTGAAGATAGCATGGATCTAGCAGAAATTTTAAACACATCGTCCATGGGGTTGCACTTGTGAACCTATATAGTAAGCATTCAGTGATCAAATGTTTGGAGAATTTGCCTTCAGGTCTGAGCATGGTTTAATATTATTTGTATTCAAACACGTGTACCAGACGGGGTCGAAATAAGATATTGGCATTCAGCCTTTCCAGGGCCCTAGTACTCAAGCTTTTGTTTCAGACCTGGGGCAATTTTCAGGATCCTACAGGCTGATTTACTTGTCATAATGACAAATCATGTACTGCAACATCATATCAAAATATCATTTAAGCATTCAGCATTCACCATGTGCTCCTCTTGCATAGCTTGATCTTGATACATGAAATACTACTTGGGGCAACTCAGTCTAAGTTTGAAGAAATCAAACCCATGGGTTATTTTCAGAAAAAAGTACCCATCGTCCATGATATTTTGGTAATAACCAAGTAAAATTATGGGATTTCTGTAGGGAATCGCAGCAAACAACAAATTTTGTGAACTGTCCTGGGCTCAAACTAATGTGGGGCCCCCTCTGACCTTAATTCTCCTCAAGACTACAGTAGCACAAGTCACAAAAGGAGGGCAAAAGCTGTGGTCCCTTTCACCTGCTCCCCCCCCCCCCCCCCACTCAAAATGAACTCCATAGATTTCCTTCTTACATACATGTAAGCCTACAAAATGAAAATTAGCACAGATGATCTCCACAAACTACCCCAAAAATACAATAACCTACAGTTCAAAGTAATGTGAAACTACCTGCCTTGACGGCCCTTCCCCAGCCCCACTCCTGTCCCCCTCACTCTCTCAAAGGTACTCTAAATGATTCTACTTATAAACAATCCATCTCCCTGTTCTTTATGAAGACTGGTGGTTCCTGTCAACGCACACAGTTTTCTCTCTTCCTCTTCCCCTTAAAAGCAGCCCCCATCCCACACTAAACTTTTCCTTTCTTCCTCTCCCCTTGAAAAACCTAATGACCCACCTCTTGTTCACTGACTAATTTTTCCCTGCGAAGCTTGCACATGTGCTTCCATGTTGGGAGTTCAATGCCTTCAGGCATGTGAGAGTCTGTCTCCAATTCTTCAAGTGCTTTTAGTAGAGATTCTGTGGTGCTGGGTTGACGGGCTGACAGAGGGCGCTCTCCATATGGATTTGAAATTTTTGTAGGCAAAGGGCCATCTGATATGGAAGCTCTCAGTTCTTTCCTTGGACCCCTGATTAGTATAATAAATACAGGAAGAAAGTTTTAATTTCACTATAGAGCAAGTGATGACACTGTTAGTTAAGTTTTATTCTCATTTAAAGAGTTACACACTAGATAAAAATACACTTAATAAAAAGACTGATGGTAAATCTTTCCTTAAAATGTACAAAGTATTTACTCAATAAAATACATGCTCGATTCCTGGATAGGGACTATAGTGAAATTACCAACTGACTGAACTTTAAAAAGCTTTGCATTGCCTTTATACTTACAACACTGTTTTGCTTTCAGAACTTAATGAAAGACAGAAATAAGTGAAGGAGATAACAAAAGGGGAAGTTTCCATTTTCACACAAACTTCACAAGGTTTTAAACAAGGAACAGCATTATAACACAAAGGTTTCCATTTGAGATCCTGCTATGGAGGTCTCCAAACTGTTATGAGTGAACAAAATTTACTCTACCTTATGTACAAAGACTTACCTTGGTCGTCTTCTGAATAATTTGTAGAGTTGATCTACTAAGATGGGATGTATGTCCGGGAACTCCTTCTTGAAACTCTTGTCGAGGATTTTGTCCTCTGCTACCTTGATATCGTAGGTATCCCTGAATGCATCAACCATCTTTTTAGCATTGACGACAGCATGTGAACTATTGACCTACAGACAAAACCAGTGGATACCGTATTTGAAACTAGAGGTAATATGGAATACTTTCATAGATCACAACGTTAAGGTAACTATAATAACATTTGTGCAAAGTTTGTTTATGGCAAAATATTTCAAATGAATCCTTGCCACTTTTTGTGCTAGATGACGACATCTGAGGGAATTTCATTTTTTCAAAATTCTGAACAATGCTTTTCAACCTTGGAGTAAATTTCAAGGTTTCTGTTTTGTTCTTTCCATGTAACTGGCTGAATCAAGCTGATTAAAAATGATCAAAGGATTTGCTTTGTGGAGCAATGGCATAATATGAATGCACTCTGCAGCATCAGAAACATGATCACTTACAACAGGTGCCACCCAACCAATAGATCATGATGTACTGGTTGCTCAAGGACTGATTCCCAGCAGATCATGAAAAATGTGTGAAAATTAAATACTAACATACCAGTCTTATGACTCCCTATTCATAAGTGTGCATGGCTGCTTCCATTTGGAAGGAGGGGGGGGGGGGGGGGTTGCAGTACTTTTGCCTAAAATTTAAATGTATGTTTGCCCAAAACAGCATATAGTTTGCCTAAATGGAGGGAGGGGCTGCAAAAAATTAGCCCCCCCCCCCTTTTCTGACTATGTAAGTCTTTGAACTGATAGATCTTGGTTGACACCTTTTTGTAAAAGTATGTCTTGGTTCAAATAAGACTGAGTGTCCCTGACTAATACCATCTGATCAAACAAACTAACAAAGATTTACCTTAAGAGTCTTCTGCACTTCCAGTTGTCTTGTAAGTTCCTCCTCTCTGCTACCTAATTCTTCTTCCATCAGCAGAGAGCGATTCAACCTCAGTATTTTTAATTCCTCCTAAAAAAAACAAACACAATAAAAAAACATTGCAATATACGGAAGAAACACTCCTCAGTAACAAATGATCAATGTTTTTTGTGAAGATTTTTAATGAAAAAATAATCACCATTACTGTGTGTTTTATATCTATTCCACTTTTTGCTATTGAATCAAAATCTGAATTCAGACTGGAAATATTTTGCTCCCTATATCTGGGGAAAAGTCTACTATTTGAATGACTTGTGTTTTACTTGAAATCTTTCTTTATCTCATAACATCAAATGTCTAAGATTCACTGTATTTAGACACAAAATGCACATTTCTTTCCCAAACTAATACAAAAGCCCCACACAAATGGAATTCCTTGAAGACTGTAGCTTACTCAAGAATAATCAAAGTACATGGCTTCTGTTGAGGCTTTGCATGTTACATACAGCCAAAATTCTTTTTCCATACCTGAAAGATCACCATCTCAGTTCTGATCTTCTTTTCAAACAAGTTGAGCAATTTGTCATCAAAGTTAGTAGTTGTATCAGAAATAATGGTTTGTAGTTTCTTCAACTCAGCATCCAGTGTCTACAAAACAGAGAAAATATTTTAAGGAATTTAATTTTACATGACCCAAACAGAGAAAGGAAAACCATTGGAGCAAGGCAAACTATGTAACCAAGAACAGGTTATTAGTGAATTGTTAAGTCCTCAGTTGATGCAGGAATTGTAAATAACTAAAATTTCATTTCCCACTCCAGTACAGAGAGAAATCCACAGCAAGACATATACTAACATTACTTTTTCTCTATAAGCTAATGAACACAACATTTGGTGTTATGGACAGAGAGATAGACAGAGAAACAGACTGTGAGACAAACAGACAGACAAATGATCCTACTTACCTTTCTGTATTTTTCTCTCTCATCATTCAGTTCTTTAACTTTTCTTTCATATTCCTTTGCTGCTTTTTGTTCTTCTTCACTCCACTCATCCTGAGGTTTGTTAGTCATGAATGGTGGTATTGCAATATCCTGTCAGAGGACCACAAAATAAATTATTCAGATTGAATCACCCACCAGCAGTTTTTCTTTGAACATAACAGCTGATCAACCTGAACAGAATACATTTCTTTTGACCTTAAATTAAACTAAGCTGTTTTAATTTCTGCCAATCCCATCAAATTATCTTGGAAAACTTGGCTTCAATCCATCGATTCTTTCAAAAATATTTATGACATACAGCAAATATTCCATGGCATGCATGAAGCTCTAGACTACTTTTTCACAGTTTTATGATAAAAGTTTTATTCTCACATTGAATTAAAAAAAAGGTTTTTTTTTCAAAATAAAACTTTGCATTATGCAGAGAACCAGGAAACCACAATGCTGAGTGATTCCTTGCCTCGGAAAACATGTTATCTGAGAAAAACCCTCTATCATTCTGCCAAGCAATGGCTGACGGTGCACAGGCAGGCCCAATGGTATTAGTTTTTCTTTTCCATTATTAGACAACTTAAGCATTTATTTTTTTTTCCACAGTAGGGTATTTATCTCACATATAAGGAGTACCTTTGTACCAAAAAAAAACCATCCATCCAACTTTCCTTTCTTGAGATATAGGCTACTTTTGCCAAGACTTTCAAAGCTTGGCTCCTAAGTAACCTTTTGACTTTCCACAAATCAACAGGGTTCTTGGTCTGAAAATATGGGGCACCCGTATGGAAAGTATCAATTCATCAAAGCTTCCCTTCTTAAAATATCATGTTACAATGTTTTGACATTTAGACATCTGGTGACTACTTTTAACCTTCATCATAAAAACATTTTGATCATTAGAGGTAAAGCATTACCTTTTTCAGTTCATCCTCCTTCTTGATTTCCAGCACCCCACCCATCATCATATTCAGGGCTCTGTCTCTTGCATTATCACCCTTTTCTTTCAATTTTCTTTCCTCCTCTTCCTTGGCTTCTTCATCCAACTTTGCTTGCTGTTCTGGGGTGATGAATTTCTCAACTTTCACCTGCCAAAATCAAACATACAAAGATCACAGATATAAAACAAAGCAATGTTCATTTCTGAGTAGAAAGTGGTGATCATCAGGGCGAAAGTCATGTCAAGACTGTTTCCCAATTACAAAAATTTCAGAGCAAACTCCTTCCCCCTTGCATGTGAAATATCTTCTTATACAACTTTGATTGTCAGCAGAGGTCCTGTGGTTCTTATCAAGCTTCAATGTAACCTTTCAAATGACACCAATACAGGTCTTGATAACCTTTGACCCCTGCTACAAGGCCTCCATGGTAATTTATTACTCACCTCTTTATCACTCACTACTAACAGTTTCTCCGGTTTCTCATCTGAATCCATCTGTGGCTGCCAGATGTTCTCAGTGGTTTTCAGGTCCTCCAAAATCTTTTTGATCCTAACATTTTTCTCCTCAATGCGAGCTATCTCCTGCTCTCGTTGTTTGTACACCTCATCAAATTCTTTGTTGAAGGTCTGTTTAATTCTATTCACAGCATCCTAAACAAAAGGTTGAAACACATTAAATAAGACTTCTTCCATTGCTAATAAATCATTATCTCACATATCCTTGTGTGTCATTCAAGAGCTATCTTCTACTTTTTATCCACA
Organism: Holothuria leucospilota; assembly: GCA_029531755.1. NCBI lineage: Eukaryota > Metazoa > Echinodermata > Holothuroidea > Aspidochirotida > Holothuriidae > Holothuria > Holothuria leucospilota. The sequence continues at coordinate 14,454,093 of CM055977.1, forward strand.
GCAGATTTTAATTTTTACATGGTCTTTCAAAATAAAATGATTCCAAATTTGATGTGAACTGGGAGCTGCCTTATGTGAGGCTGCTTCTCCTACATTTATAGTTGCTCAGTGTATAAGTAAGAAAAACAGGAACCAGTTTAAAGGCCTGATTTGACATGTGTCATGTCTTTTCAAATCTTAGAGGGAAAATGTAGTCACCCCAATTTGAATTATTGCAAGCTGGTATCCAATTTCATAGATGGCTCTTTTCAATAGTGTGACAAAATTTTTGTACCCAAACTGTTCAATTCATACAGAATACGTTCTTATTTTACCTTAAATATTAAAAGTTTATGTTTGGAAACATCATTAAAGGGGCTTATTGAGTTGGTTCACAACTTCATAAACTTTTTTCACACCTGTTGAGTTTTACTTACATCTTGATAGTAAATGGTCAAACTAAGAGATTCTGCACATCTGACACACAAGGGAGATGGCAATAATATTGTAATTAATGATTGAAATCGTTTATTGCAAATTTGTGACCAGACACTTTTCACTATTATGTATTAATCATTTGCAACCCCTGTCCACAAAAAGTACAATTTCTCACACTTTCGGTAACTAGAGGAAGAGATACATGATTGATGAGACTAATTAGAAGCATTGTCATGCAATGATTTCCTTCAAACTCGTCACAAAATAATCAATATCAACTCAATGAGCCCCTTTAAAGATACCTGAAAGTGAAATAAGAGGAGATTTGAAAGACTTAGCTGATGCTTCAAAATAAATTTGGAGTGACTGCTTATTCCCTTTAAATGTTACACAAACTTTACTGTATTTCATGTCCGGCAGTCTGTGAATATATTTAAGAATCATCACTCCTTTACAAGATGGCTTTATCTTAAGTTCCTCTGCCATTACCTTGTAAACAAGACTTATACTATATTGTCCTTAAAACATCGTTAGCTAGTGGATTTCTACTGTTGAGGAAAGTGATAGTACAAAAATTATAACCAGTGATTACACACTTTGACAACCAAGATGTTGCATCCATTAATTGGGACTATCATTAATCTTGCACTAAGGAAGTTTCAAAATTGAAACCATTTAGAGGCAGACAAAGAGTCTGCTATTTTAGGAAAGCAAAAACACATGGGAAATGTAGTGACAAATAGAATAAATAAGCTTACAAAATCAGGATTAGGAATGCTTCTTTACACTTATCTGAAAACTGGTGTTTTAAATAAATACCTGCACTAATACTATTTGATTCCTTTTCTGTGGCTGTGTATTAAGATCAAACTGATTATAGAACAGTTCACTAGCTCCCCCAAACTGAGCTCCAAGGCTACCAGTGGTGGCTGGGTTCTCCCCTGCCTCTCCCCCCTCTTCTGATTCCTCATCACCTTCTTTTCCACCGCCTCCTTCCTTCTCCTGAGATGGCAAAAACAAAGAGAAATCTTCTACAATCGAATCTTACATAGTGTGACACAGTTCAGGCAAACTAGCTAGAGTAGCTAATACCTGGAGGATCTATGAGGGTATATAGGATAATCAGACAAACACTGAGTTACTTTTGCATAAATTTCAACTCTTTTCATGCTATTAAAGTGTCCCCAAAGTCTAAAATTTCAAAAATATTATATGTTACACAGCTTGAAAATGGCATGTAAATGGTCCACCTTCCTTCTTCACAAAACACTGCTGGGCTAAGATATAAAATGCTGAAGCTTGTTCACTCAATTTAAATGGTAGATTGCACAATAATTTGTGATGCAGGGCTTGACATAACCGACGGCACCGACGGCAAAAAGCTGTCGTGCCTTCGATGTTTGCTGCGGCGCCCCCACAAAATACACTCGCGCAACGGCAAAAGTTGCTGTCATGCCCGTTTTGATTTGCCGTCGGTGCCCTCCCTTTCACTATGCACATCCCAAGTACCTTAATAGGCTAAGTTACAGTTCCTAAAACTCCCAATATTTTTTGGTTCAAATCGTCCTTCACATTGTGTTTTCACGCTGAAGTTAGACGATCAGTCATTTCTTAGAAATTTTAGCGCAAAACTAGCGTCTCCTACCTTACCGCAACATAAATCAGCGATCATCCTTCCACTCGAAGCAACGTTGCTTCTACGATGCTTTTACACAGTAAGTCAATGGGACAATCTCGCACTTGAAGCGAGCAAAAACACACACTTAAGGCCCATTGACGTTGTGCGAAAGACAGCAGAGATCAGACTTGCTTTTAGTCGTTTTCAAGTTCCGATATTTAGTGCTGAGGCGGGAGGGAGTATCTACACAAAATCCCCGCAATGAAAGTAGTATCGTCGAATTTAGAGAAAATGCAACGAGCTGGTACGATCTTGCGGAACATACCACGTACAAAAAGGGGGAAAAACGTGCGTATGTGACTTTCTCTTAAGGGCGCTAATTATATGCAAAAAGTTTCTTTGAGCTAGCTGGATATGAAGTAAGTATTTGTTGCAGGTTAGTTGTATTAATGTTCACATAATGCAATAGTCTTGGTACACCAGTCCACAAAAGATGTACCACCCTCGATAATGCATACTTGACAAAATGCCGTTGTGCCCCTCCCTCATATTCATTTTTGCCGTCATGCCCTTCATATCTGCCGTGGTGCCCTTCACTTTTAAGACCTACCGATGGCATTTTTGCCGTGCCCTTTTTGAAGCTTATGTCAAGCCCTGGTGATGTCTTTCTTGTAGTGACTCAAATTACCGTCTTCGTTTTTTTTTTTTTTTTTTTTTTTTTTTTTTCAAAAGCCACTGCACCTTGTGCCAAAATGTGATCATTTTCTTCCTGTTACAGGGTGACTTGGCTATAGCCCTCTCCATACAACATGCCATGCAAGGGAACAGTAAATGTTTCAAGTCATATAAAAATCTTAATTTGAAAAGGAAACAAAAGCAGGAAATGTGAGATGTACAAGAAGGGCATCAAAAATTATTGCACAATTGACTATTTCAAACTAAGTGAATAAATGTCAATATTTCATATCTCAGCAATGGAGTAAGTTATGAAAATGGGAGTTGGATGAATGAAATTCATTTTCCAACCTGTAGAGTATACATTCTTGTAATTCCAGACTTGGGGTCCACTTTAACTTGTCTGCACACAAAAACCTTTGTACACACAACACTTTTGAAACCACCTGGAATAGATGAGTTGGTAAACTGGATTTTACTGTGCCATGTAGCACCACAGATCAAGTACATGGATTTTTCTGTATGGATATGAAGTCTTCAAGCAACTGTTTTCTTGTCTTCCACAATTTACTGTCATACTACCCAACCTTTCGGTCCAAGTTAGAAAGAGTAACTTCCAAAAGAACTAAAAAGAATTACTTCCTCCAAAGGAAATTCTCTTTGACCCGTGACTGATGTCTAGAGAACCATAACTTTAAACTTGAAAATTGTGTGTGACTACACAAAATATCTGTCTTGCACATGCAGTCTCTATTATGGTACTTTCCTTCCCAGCATGCATTGTGTATCAAAGTTTCCCAACTCACTTACTGCAGTCAGGTGTTTCTTGTCAAACAAATTGTGAATACTTCTTAAACAGAAACACACATTTGAATATGCTCTCAGAGCTTCTGTGGTAATAAAAAGCATCTGTGCAAAGGGAACATAATTCTTTCACACTTTTAAGATAGCCAAAACTTGGAATTGCAGGGTTAGAATGTTGAATGCAAATGTTTACTGAAGCATAACGAGGAAATCCTATTGTATCAAATTATTGGTACAAGCATTATTCAAGGAAAATACAGAACAGGTCAGAAGAATTAAAAAGATTTGGCAATAAGGAATACAAAAGAAGCATTCAAAATGCTTTAATGCACTATAAAGACACCAAGTATCATCAACTGCAAGTGAGAAGTATTCTGCAGTATGTCTTAAATAATCAGCCAACAAAATGTGTCCATACAAAGGTATTCACTATCAGCATTTAACCTTAGGGCTGAACAGTTCTTGAACTACAACATTTCAGTAAACACAGTCATTACCGTTGACTTATATCACCACTTACCGCCTGTGGAGTTTGGACATCCAAAATTTCTTTCCGTGCCTGCAAAAGGAAAATGGGACTCATCAGCACTTCAAAAACATTGCAGCTTGCTTGAAACTCTTTTGCCACATTTGTAATAGTTCTTATGCATTGACCTCACGTGATCTCATTTTGGCAGCAAAACAATGAAGCACACTGCACGCATGAAGTAAAATTCACTTGTGTGTAGGAGACTATGCATGTATCCGTTCGGTACACAAATCAGCTCTCTGCATTTGTTGGTGTAAGTTGCAATAATACATGCTTGACTCCATTGGAGGACGTACTTTCTATTCTGTGACATCATATGCATAAGCTCTACTCTTCAGAAAAATTTCTCTTTGGGAAAAATTCTCTCCAAACCTACTTAAGAAGTATTTGCATTTTTTACATCTAAAATACCCATGCAAACACACCTATCTTCAAGAAATACATAAGTGTTTCAGTTCTTCTTTTGATGAATCATCACCAAAAGAAATCCCATAAGAAACAAGAGGGTATGTGCTTCACACTCTTTCCCTCTACCTCCTGTTTTCCTATGCCTCACAAGCCACATAATCAGCTTATATCAGGGAGGTATTATTAGCTGGAGATCCATCGAAAACTCTTTCTTTGAACCCTACTAGTTGCCGACAATAATCTCTTTTGTGTGTTGTTCTTGATGATACAATAGGCTTAAGAGCTGTTAGGAACTAAGTACAAGTGGGGTACGTTGTCTGCTACATCTCGAAGAGCAGATCGGGAAATTTGCCCCTTGCCTTAACATTGCCAGTCGCTTAAGATGTAAATTAATTTGAGGGTTTTGAGGCGTTTGGATGCTATTTACAACATACTTGTCTAGTTTCCTATAACTTGTTCAATATGGGTGTGCCTTTTAAGTCATGCTAGGGAATGCGGAAATTAGTCAAAATCTGACAGCAAAATTTTGTCTTATACTTCTTTTGCTCATTTGCATAAATCATGAGCATTGGTTTATAGTCAGCATGATTAGGTTCCTTAGCAATAAACAGTCGTTTTGAATGTCAGAACAGTGCTTCGTACTTGACTGTCGGCAACTAGTTAGACATTAAAGCATTGTTCCAAATAATCCTTTTTGCTGGGGCTGCTGTAGGTATGAATGAGGTTGCCTACATATTCAATGCCCTTTACTTCAATAATCCCCAATTAAAGGATTTAGTCTCCATTCTGAGGGCAATCTAACTGGATAAGTATAAATTAAAGTTTTCGATGGATCTCCAGCTAATAACACCTCCCTGCTTATATACACCCTTACCATTTTACCTATGGATTCATCCTAGTATGTAACTTTACTACATTTGTTTCACATAAGCTTTCAGTATCAGAGTTAAGCACCATCTGATGGAACAAACAATTAAAAAGTTATAACTAAACTTACCGCAATCTCTGCCTTTTCAATTTCTCTCAGTTTAGTAACAAAGGCAAGTTCTTCAAGCTCTTGTTTACTCCGTTCTCTCATAGGGTAGTTGCTCACATCCAAGGGTGAATGAAATGCCTAAGAGGATCAAAATTATAAAATGTCTGATCACCACAATATTTGCATTAAAGATGCCTAAAACCACTTTTGTATCAAACTGCCATTATTATGATCAATGGTGGTTTCTCTATGAACTCTCAGAGCTCATCTCCCTTGTCCCAAAAACCTGCAAAGGTGGTTAACCTATCTTTTGGCCCAATCTTTGCCTTAAGTGTTCAACTGAAGTAAAGCATGTTACACGGACTTCAAATTGTATTAGGCGACATCATGCCAAATTTTCATTTGTAGAGTATCTAATGTTCACTATTTCCAGCTGGTTTGTGGTGATTTTTATTATTCCTATGCCCTGTTGTTTTGTTAACATGTTACATTACCTTAGAAATGGATTGCAGGAATAAACTTCAAACTGTTAATTAATCTGACACAAAAATTTCATATTTTGATCATATTGTAATGTATTTTTCTCTCAGAGAGGCTGCTATGGCTACTTTTGCTGATGTCTAGTAAGGCAGAACAGCTATATGCAGATTTTACAGTGCATACATTTGGATAAATTTGATGTTGCCAAGGTGGCATATGTAATAAGTTGTCTTAAATTTTGCTTCAAAAGTCAACGAGAGAAAGAAATCCTCACTTTGATACTTCTTCCTTTGGTAATCATGGAATCCCAACACTCTTTCATGATTACATCTCTCAAGTACATCTTGGCAAGATCTTCAAGTTCCATCTCTTCACGAATCTGAAATAAACAACCATTCACGTTGAATGTCCAGAGAAAAGATCATATACCATGTCAGAGGTCATCCACTTTCAGTGCAAGGTCAACTTCTGTACTTTGACTTCAAAGTCTATTGCGCAAAGAGTTACATTTGATTTAAGTTTGATTTACCATGCAAAAGAATTGAGAACATCAAACTTTATATCCTATGCAAATCTTTGTGCATAAGAGCCTAAGTCTAATATATTCAATTACCTGTCATTGCTTTCTCTATTAGATCATTCATGGTTGTGATACTGTAAGCACTGGTTGGCATACAGCATGCACAAGAAAACATGTGTGCATGTTAGGCTTTGCACGTGTAAACGATGACGAGAATGCACGCAGAAAAAAGAAAAATTGGAATCTAAATATCATTGTAACGACAGTGTAAGCACGCCTTATCAACTCTTGAGCCAACCAGGTGTGATGTCATTTGTTTGTAAACATAAATGGGTCTATTTCCATAACATAAAAACTTTGTTTCATTCTCACTGAAATACTCAGAGGCTTGAATTATTAATACGATTGACTGGGGTTACTACGTCCTTGTACTAAAAATCTGTCTGAATACCACACATTCCTAAATAACTTACACAAATGAGTTGAAAAACAACTAAACAATTTACACAAAACTCAAATGCCACATTTTGCAATTACAAAGTGAATTTGCAAGATGATAATTGGGTGGCACAATTACTTTTTAGCCAAAGCTACTTATGCTCCGAGTGTTTTAAAACTTAAATCAAACACCACATTTATTTCATAACCTGTGATTCCAATACCAAATGTGCACACTGTACCTTTCATGTTTTAGTCACAATAGGATTGACAAGAGCATCAATGATGCTGTAGCTCAACTACAATTTCACTCAAACAATTTCTTTTATGTAGCTTCATTAGTGATTGAAACGAAGGCGTCATGCATGGACAGTCATGATGTAGTACCTTCAGTGCTGTCCATGTACAGTAAATGGTCACAGCAATGGCATTTTAGAGTTGCCCAGCTTGGGACATTTTTTAGTGCTTGTGGGCACAATACAGTAGGTAATTGTGCCGATGAAAATGAAGTATTTATACCCAAATTTGTCAGGCCCATCTAAAATTATTCTTTTGTCAATATATCATACAAAACCAAAACTCATATGGAAAAGCATTGGCATAAATGACATTTAACATCAACACAAAGTACACCTATGATGAACCATCATCCATGGAACATGGACCAACTTTGATAAGATTCCAATGCAACCCCTAGTATTTAAAGGCTTTTGATTGATTCTACTGTTTGACCCCAAACAACCTTTGACCTTCAAAAGTATAACTTTAATGACCCACCATCTACTGGATTGTCTGGCAACTTTGACAAGATTCAGACACAAACCTGTAAAGTTGAAGGCTGTTGCATGATTCCATTGTTCAACCATTTAATACCCCAAATGACCTTAAACCTTCTGCAAAAGAGCAACTATGATGACCCATCATCTACTGAACATTCTGGCCAACTTTGATAAGATTTTCATATAACCAATGGGAGTTGAAAAAGCTTTTTAGTGATTCCAATGTTTGACCTCTCTATGACCCCAAATGACCTTTGACCTACTTTAAAATGCATCTTCAATGACCAATCATCTACTGAACACTGGCCAACTTTGGTAACATTTGGATATAACCCCTAGGAGATGAAGACTTCTGTGATTCCAGCTTTCACCTCTCTGACCCCAAATAATCTTTGATGTATTTCAAAAATACATCTTTGATGACCCATTATGTACTGAACACTGGCCAACTTTTGATAAGATTTGGATATAACCCCTAGGAGATGAAGACTTGTGTGATTTCAACTTTAACCTCTCTAAGACCTCCCAAATGACCTTTGACCTACTTCAAAATACATCATTGAAGACCCATCATTTACTGAACACTGGCCAATTTTGATGAGATTTGGATATAACCCCTAGGAGATGAAGACTTGTGTGATTCCACCTTTAACCTCTCTAAGAGCCCAAATGACCTTTGACATACTTCAAAAGTACAACTGGCACATGCCATCATCCACTGAACATTCCAGCCACATTTGATAAAATTTGCAGATAACCCCTAGCACTTAAAAGGTTTTTTCAAGATTTCACTGTTTTGACCTTTGCATGACCCCCAAATGACTTTGACCTACTTCAAAAACACCCAGTTGATGACCCATCATCTACTGAATGCTCTTGCCAAATCTGACAAAATTTCAACACAACCCCTAGGAGTTCAAGGCTTTTGCATAATTATGCTCAGTTGGCCTTTTGTTTGACCTCTCTTTGACCCTAAATGACCCTTGCCCCACTTCAAAAGTATAAACGTACATGGTCATGACCTCACAGGTAGTACACCATGCATGAAAATGACCACTGACCTTAAAATTCTCAACACCAGTAAAAAAACAAATACACAAAAGCCAAGTTACAATGACAAACACCCAATACTGTCACTGAATCTTTAAAATGACCCCAAACTGACCCATAAATCTGACCTTTGAGTCCATCCTTGACCACCACTGATAACCCTTTATCCTTGTATCACTGTGCCCAAGTTTCATTAAAATTTGTCCAAGCAAATGCTCATTTGGTGAGTCTGTATTTTTTAACGCTCTCTCGTAACAGTAACATGTATGGGTTATGTACTGTAGCTCAGCCTAAAATGTGTTAGAATGATGTAAGAAGTTTACACAAGTAAATATGTAGCCTAATCTTATCGATATAAATAAGACATTCCACACATAATAAACACAATACATCACAGAACAAGTACAACACATCAATTTCCCACCAAAAATTATCAGAAGGTTCAAATAAGCCCTGCAGTTCTAGGCCTAGAAGTAGCTGGGCTGTAGAGACACATGTGTAGCTTAGGTTCATGGTGCACATAGCCTAACATTAGGCCTATACATTGGATACTGTATGTTTAGGTAATGCCAAAAGTGCCATGCTTCTCTGGAGAAAATTACCCTGTACAAAACCCTTCCAACTGAAAGCTGCGAGTACATTTCAGATTGTTGTATGAGGGTTTTTGCACTTGCAGGATTCATGATTTGGGAGTTTTTCACCAATTTGGTAATTTACTTTGGCCATAACAACAGAACTTGCTTGTGTAATTGAGACATTGTCTAAAGTGTGCAGGGTGAAGGGTATCCAGTCGAAACGTCCCTTTAGCAAAACATCGCCACTTTAATTTTAGCTACCAAAACATCCCTGCCAATGAATGTGTATAGCCTACGTAAAATCTCTTTTTAAATTCAATAATGAGAAGTTTAATTCTAATTGATTTGTTGTAGGCTAGGCCTACAGTGGGTATTAGGGAAACTGGTGAATTCTTTTGGTTTTCAGAACAGTAATACCACCACATGAAGAAAAGTACTTACCACCGCGTAGGCTATAGCGTAATACAACAAATGAAACTATGATTGCAGCGGTAGGCTTAGGCCTAGTCCGCAGTCTGCTGACCTAGTATGGGGATTCCCATACTAGTTCAGGGAGCAAAGTGTACGTGAGAACTAGGTCTTGGTACCCTAGGGTAGCTTAGGCCTAATTTGTAATTTGTGTTTTTTTTCCTTTGAAGAAACTGAAAATAGGCTAGTAGCAGTAACTTATATAGCCGCCCTACCCAGGCCGAGCCTAGCCTAGGGTACCTAGGCCTAGTTCTCACATACACTTTGTTCCCCTGTCCCTGAACTAGGCCTACGTAGTATTCGAAGCCCCAAGCGATCCCATATTGGAAAGTTTGTTTTTTCGCCGCCGAAGATTAACACCAAAGGAAAGGCAGGATAAAAATTACGCCACTATCTGCTGTAGGCTAGGTGCGACAAATAGAAACCAGGCTGACAAAATACGCCAGAAATTTGGCGTGACTGCTTGAGTGCCACGCCGAAGATCTACGGCGTAACATAAATGTTTTCCAGACTGGAAGCGACCCAAGTACTAGGGCCTAACAGTTAGGCCTAGGTCAGCAGACTGCGGACTAGGCCGAGCCTAGCCTAGGGCCTAGCTAAAGCTCGAAGTACTTTTCGCGGTATTTACTTTGACATGAAATATTCTAAAAATTGCACGGATGTTGATATTGATAATACAGAAAACAATTTCATAATATCCCGTTTAACGTGAACGTAAGCGCTACGCCTGTTTCGCTCTTATCATATTGCAAATTAGGCCTAGGACTAAAATTAAAAATATCTGATTACCTTCGCTCTGTTCATGGGCGACTCGTAATAATCGAACTTTGAGTCGAGTCCATAGAAATAAAAGTAAGGGAGAACGCTAACACAATGCATCCATGCATGTTTAACCGGTGAAGCTACGGAAAGTGTGAGGGCGCTTTCGTTGTACGGCAAGAGACCTGTTGATTGATGTCTCTCCGTACGTACAGTGTGCATTCTGCTGCAGAAGTTATAGTTTATTTTATGCGTTTTTCGAAAGATTCGGAGTAATTTTCACAACAGAAATAAGTCATGGTGCCTTAAGTATTTTGTTTTATACTCCTAACTTGAAAACTTGTAGTTTATTTGCCAATACTTGGGGCAAAAGCAATGACGTGATATTTGTATTACGCGCAGGTGCTCCGTTGCCGTACAGACTGGCCAAATCAATGGCTTCAGTCCAGATCGGCTGAAGTCATTCTCCCTTACTTTTATTTCTATGGTCCAGTCTGAGCATTAGTAGGACCGGTCTGATCTCTAAGTTATACTAACTGGATTGGCGATGTCCGTGTCATTGTGAAGTCAGCGTCCGCCATATTGTGACTATCAAACCGGCGAATGTGCAGTTTATTGGGTGCAATGTTTTTTTTATTTCATTATACTTTTTTATAATTTATGCGGGAATCAAAGCGCATTCGTTGTCAAGGGTAATTTTTTAATTTGTATTGCGATTATTTTTCATGGATAACTAATTTTTAGGTGTCTACGCAAAAGCACGAACACTTAGGTGTTCAACTCCCAAGGTGTTCCACCATAATTATATTTGCACTGCGTTTTGATCTCTCGTAAGATGGCCGCTCGGCGACTTCATCACTGACTATCCAATCAATGTGTCGAAGCCAATCCAATCCAGTTAGTATACATCAGGGGTACATACACGGATAGGTTGCATATTGCGGAAGATTTCGTGCGTGCGTATTACATGTATTACACAGGCTGACACGTAACCACCAAAGTTTTATACGGATGCCTGTGCAAAACACTGTAATCTCTAAAGCTTGAGCATCACTCATCTACATGGAAGCACAATATGCTGACAAACAATGCACCATGATGGTCAATGGGAGTAACCGTAGAAAGTAGGTTTATAATTATATCTTCATTTTTCATAAGAAAATGGCCATGAATTTTCCATGCCATCACAAAGCGAGTGAAAACTCAATCAGAACAACTTTTATTGTAGGTTTCAAGATCAGCCACTGTTCACTTTTAGAGTTAATCCTGTTTACCCAAAAAATCAATATTTGACCTCTGGTGACCTCAAAGGACCTTTGACCTACTTCAAAAACACAACTTTGATGACCCATCATTTACTAAACACTCCTGTCAAATTTGAAAAGATTCCAACATAACCACAAGGAGTTGAAGGCTTTTGCGTGATTTCACTCTTTGACCTCTCACGACCCCAAATGACCTTTGACCTACTTCCTGTTACCATAATTATCAAGCCCTTGATATGTGTTATAGCCACACCAACTTTGACAAGGAACGGTCAAAGCACCTGCAGACAGCAGCTCTTTTTTCCAATGTTGACAGACAGACAGACGGACAGACAGACAGACAGACAGACAGACGCATTGCCATGACAATAGCTCAACTTGTTGAGCTAATAACGACTACTGTTCTGCACAGTGTGGAAGTTGAACATCATAATATGCTAGCAATATTCAAATCTTTTGAAATCTCCTTGTGGACATCATATTATAAAAAATTTAGTACCAAACTTCTTTACATGATGACTATGCACTCAAATACCAAACACATGAAAAAATCTCCCAAAAACAAGCTCCAAAGACGTACTAAACTTTTCCCACTAGAACTAACAAGCATCTCCTGTGTTTTTGTAATATTTTCTCCCATGCACTGACAAAAGAAATCAAGATAATGATAATGAATTCATTACCAGACTGACTAACCTGTTGAACCTGCATGTCGCCCTCTTCCTGCAACCTCTGTTGCTCCTCTGTGTCAAGGTTGAATTCATGATGTCCAAGTTGTTCTATGTCAGGTAGCTCCTCATTTGTTTTCATCATACTTTGTATCTACCAAAACAGGAAAGTTTAAAGATTCTTTTGAATTTCAGCAACCCAGCTTGAAAATGAAATATTTTATAGGTATGAAGAGAATAGTGACTGTTTGTATGTGATTCAGTATCAAGATGATGTCCACTGCCGCAAAAACTCCTTAGAATTAGATCTTAAGAAGACAAATGCACTGACTGATTTTGGAAGTCAAAATTTGTTCCAAATGCAGTTTCTTTAACTAAGTTTACTTCTAGCCCAAAAAGGAACATGTTTAGTGCACTTCCCAGACAAAGCTACAATAGCATGTCTGCAGTTTAAATTGCTCAAGGCCATATATCCAAACAGGCTGTGTGTGAACTGTCTGGTTAAACTACAAGTCATCAGTGACAGACCAATCAGAGTGATATTATTCTTTGGACTGTCAATCAGGGTGCAGCCACCTACTGCATTTAAAACAATATACTAAATAAGTTTGGGGGAGATGCCACAGACCCTTTAAAAGAGCATCCAATCACCCTATATTCTTATCATCTTCTTAGCATTTTATATTTTATTGTTCCTTGTTTGAGTCTTCTCCACTGCATCTGAATATGATCACCTTTAAGACAGACAGAACATTACATAACAAAAGCCAAACAATCATGTCAGACTGAGTTGCAATGTTTCAGCTCCATTGATCTGTCCTCACTGGGTTTTTCCTGGCCAGAAGCTCTTGCAGCATGTAACAACCTGCCATGTGTACTGGGGGGACTGGTCCTGTTGAAACTTTAAAGCAGTCCAGCAAGTGATAATCACAGTATGATCAGCAAACAGTAGTCAACCTGACAAGGTACAGCTGAAAGATTATGACACTTCAACAAGCTCCTGCATTGACAATCACCTCTAATACTAAAGTAGATGCATTTTCCCATACAAATTATGTTCACTTTCAAAGTAAGTTCTCCTGTGACAGCAGATACATTCAGCTATTATGACTAAAGCACAGTATATCAGTTAAACAAATGATAAATCAATGTGTTTAACAAGGCCTTTCTCACCGTTCTCCTTAGATCTCTTATTTCGCTTCTCAGTCCTTTCTTTATCTCAGCATACTCCATGTCTTCTTTACGGATTGCCTGGAAAACAATAGAAGGGAAAACAATTCCAGAGGAAATTTGTTAAACATATCATCAGTGTCATTGTATACGATCCATACTTTTCATTCTCCAGTTTTCAATGAAACTTGCCTGCTAAATTTTGCTCTCCTTCTTTTGAAGGACAACAATGAACATCTCTCCTTTTCCAATATCCATGCTCCTCTTTCTGGCTCTTTATTTAAATATTCAGACTCAACAGACAGTTACTGCTAAAAGAACACACATATGGAGGGCTTCACCAAACTAAAGTATAACTGTTACTGGTCCGTATCACTACAAAAAAGAGTACACATGCAAACTTCTTACCTCCAGTTCCTTCATTTCCATCCAAGTGGGGTCTGAGCCAAGGCTTGGGGTGGGGGTAGTATAGATGTCATCTGTTTCAAGGGCCTTTTCAAGAGCAATCCTGGCCTAAAAGAGGAAAAAATAATAGAACCCAGTAGTAAAAAGAATGACAAGTTTAGAGGGCACACAAACACCCAAAAGTAAGTTAAGTTCTTTATGTTGCCTACAGCTCCCTATCCTTGCAACCTACTCTGACAACAAGAGGAAAGGAATAGCTGATATTAATGGTATCCGGTCAAAACGTCCCATTACCAAAACGTTCTTGCCTTTAAGCTACCAAAACATCCCTGCTTTTTACCAAAACGTCCCCATAGTATAACATATTTAATACAAAAACGTCCCTGCCTATGAATGATACGTAGGCCTACATAAAAGTTCTTCTACAAAGAAGATGAGAAGTTTCATTTTAACTGATTTGTTGCAGATATTAGAGAAATCAGTGACAGTTTTTTGTTTTTCAGAACAGTAATATCACGACATGAAGAAAAGTACTTAGTGCTTTGCTAACCGTAGCTAACCTGTGCCCTCTGTACATCTCACTGCAATACTAGCATGTAGGCTATACAGGCTAGTCTACAAGGAAAACTGCATTAAAAGTATCGCACCTGTAAATTGTAATTTGCTTTTTCCTTGAACAAAAAACTAACATACTCATGTTAACAAAAGTATTACAAGAAACTGACCAAATAGTCACCAAACTATCATAAAACTACCAAGGATTCAACCAGGTACAGGTACAGGGACATTTTGGCACGAGGACATTTTGACCAATGGCGGGTGACAGTTTGGTACAGGGAAGTTTAGGTAACGGGACATTTTGACTGTTAAGCATATTAACAAGGCAATCTTAAAGCTCCCCAGATGTCTGCTCACCTTCTCCTCATTGTTCTGTTTTGTAGTCATTGCATCATGGCTATGTCCGGAATGTTGATGCCACTCTTTCATTCCCGCCAGCACTTCATTTTCTCGGGACCTGGCTGCCTGAAGCATGGACTTGTGAGATCTAGCTGCTTCAATGGCAGCAGCAGCCTTGGTTTTACCAGAAGGGGTGAAGCTTTAGTAAAAAAACAAAAATGAGAAAAAATGGTGAAAAAGTGAAGAAATTTATTTCAAGTAATTTCCTTCTTATCTTTTATCATATGTTGAAAGTGTTGAAAGGACAATGA
Organism: Holothuria leucospilota; assembly: GCA_029531755.1. Classification (NCBI taxonomy): domain Eukaryota; kingdom Metazoa; phylum Echinodermata; class Holothuroidea; order Aspidochirotida; family Holothuriidae; genus Holothuria; species Holothuria leucospilota. Next base: position 14,469,305 of record CM055977.1, read on the forward strand.
AAGTATGGTTTAACCTGAACATCAGTTGCTAAATTTTTTAAACAAAGTTCTGTAAGAGGTTTCTGTCTGTTTACCTCCTTAATTTTTTTCTTAGAAGTTGTGATCTTTGAGCAACCATCAGACTTTTTAAATCATCAAAAGTGGAACATGACACAGTATTTTTCCACTCACATGAAAAATTATGCTGTGCAACTAGCAGTATCTTATCACCAAGAGATATTCATGTTAAAGGACAGATCTCTGCATATAAAATTTTCATCTTGGAAACAGCAAAATGTGGATCTTGAAAGTCTCGCAAACAACTTTTAACCCCAGCTGTACAAAAATCTATCTAAACTGAAAAAAGTTAACAATCTTCTTCATGCCTTCAAACCTGAGTGCAAAACTTACCATCTTTACACACTAGAAACCCTGAACAGTATCCTAAGAGTAAAATGGTTATTTTACCAATGCTCAGAGGGCCATGCTACATAAAACAACACTTTTGACCTCACAAATCTATGAATCAAAAATCTGCAGAAAAATAGAAATTTCTTACTTCCATGAGAAACATGCCAGGGTACCATCTAGTGCCCCACAGGACAGGACAAGAAGGCCATCTGTTGAGAAGGTCATCTGGTAGACTCCGTAAAGTTGGTGGCTGTGAGCTGACACTGGTACCACCTCATTTAAGGCATCTACATCCCTGATGTAGATGCAACCATCAGGGGAAGCTGTTGCAATCCATTTTTGATGATGAGACATGATAACTGAACCACCTAGCAGGTCATGACCTTGGAACTCCCCTTCTGGCATAAGGGTGCTGGCATTTTTATCTCCCTACAGGCAAGAAGGATGAATGCATTAAGATTAATCCTCTAGTTAGTCATATCATAACAGGGAAACAAGTAACATAAGTAACATATACTCCAGGAGTGGGCACAATTACACAAAAAGCCAACAAAACTGAAGGGAGGGGGGGAAGGGGAAGGTGGGAATCACAGACTTGCACTGGGCTCTTAAAATCAGGCCTTGAGGGGTAGAGATATTTTACTGTACTAAAAGATCATTTATGTCGAGGAAGCCTACGGCTTAAAAATTACAATCTCACAACTTTTGGCTAATGAGTTCAACAGCTTAATTCAAATTTGGTTACTTTTGAAAGAACACATCAGATGGGAAATCCATAAAGTGCTTTTGGGTGAAAAGCCTACCTTACTGTGACTAGGGAAGGGATCAAACCTAGTGAATCCCCCATTTGCTATTAAGGTTCATTGCTTCAAGTGCCTCAGCCTTTTTCCACTTGATCACATCACCTGTCACCACTGCTACTACATGACGATTAGTTAAGAGTAATGGGACATATCAGATATTGATTTGTATAGGTAAAATTAAATGTATGAGTTGCTAGAGTTTCTCAATGCCTGGCTAATAGATAATGTAATTTTATTACTTTATTCACCATCAGAGCCAAGCAAGCCTCACAAAAAGAAACTTTGAAATAGCAAGGGAGGCATAAAAAAGGGCTTCAGGGTTAATGCAGGCTGGATTGGGCACTATGCCTACCTGTGATCAACCACTTCCTTAGTTTTGATTCTCCATGTAAAAGTGACATATATTAACATGGTATTCTTCTAGGAGACAAACTCTGCCTTAATGATATGACAGGAATTCAAACTTGTGAGGAACTTCTACTTCATAAAATAAATAACTCAATTAAAACTTCAGATTTCCATTAGAACTCCATCCTATCTCACAGATGGTGCCCAAGCAGAGTCACTTTCCTTACCTTTGCATACATGTATTAGACACTCTGTGTTACCCAGACTTACCTTCTTTGGTGGGACATTAGGAACAGTGTATTTTGTCAATTTCTTGTCGTTGCTAGAGAGTGCATATATCACACCACCAATGGTAATTGCAGCACCATACACAGGAGACTGATAAGTCAGGGTCATCCTGTTAATGACATCTTCCTTAAATTCACACTTTGCTCCAGCTACAAATTCATCGATGTCTTTAAACGGAAAAAAAAAGAAGTTAAAGGGAATAAGCAAGTGCCCCAAATTTGCTTGGATAAATCAGCCTACTCTTCCAAATCTCCTCTTACTTGCCTTACAAGTAGCTCTGAAGATGTTTTTGAACATAAACATTAAAAACAAAAGGTACAGCAAGGAGTTACTCTGCATGAATTTAACAATTCAGTTACAAAAATATTGTCAGGTGATTCAAAAAGATACATTCATAAATTAGGATACCAGAGTATACTAATTCTTATTGGGAGGGCTGCATTTTCCCTTTAAGAGTAACCAGCAAAAGTAACCAAGTCATCTATCATCTGACAAATTAGTTCAAAAGAGTAATTCATTCATAAATATCACCTTTTCACTTAAGCATATACACTTTACTTTAAAGAACAGGGTAGATATACTATAGACTAATAAATTCAAATGGCTGTGACAGTGGAAAGGGACTTTTGCTTGATGCATCATTACCTGTCACTGTGTCACTACTCAGTGAGCACTAAAAATCTGACAGACCAAGACACTCCGTATGACCCTTCTTATTGGGACACAAATATGTTACATGTACAATGTTTAAAGAAAAGTTTTCAACATGCAGCCTCTGAAAATTCCATCACTTGAAAAATATTACATAAAAACAACAAATGAGTGAAGCCTTTCAGTCTCTGCCAATAAAATTCTCTTTACTGATTAAAGTTATTTACAAACAGATGGCTTACTCTGGTATGCAGCATCTGGGATTTCAAAGTACAGACATGTATCAGATGTTTCCTCCTCTGTTGGTTTTGTATTACAAGTGGTCAGTACCTTTACTGCACCATGTTTTTCTTCCGTTACAGTTGATATGGATGTCACTAACCCTTCCACAGCTTAAAAAAAATCAAAAGACAATGAAGACTCACAACTTGACAAAAATATCATTTATTTGAGGGATTTTTCCTCCACATTTCCACAGGTCTTTTCCTTCAAGCTGATTCCTCACAGCAGCTGTGCCCATTCTTGCTTTTCAATGTGATGGTTGTAGTTTTGAATATTTGAGTAAAATATACAAATGAGAATCCAAAGAGGTTAGAAAAAGGTGGTTGCATGGAAGTTAAATATTTGTTCATGTTGAATACTTTGGAGCACAAGCAAGTTTTCAAATTTCAGTAATGTAGGTTTGTGAACATCAATATTCATACAAAAAATATACAAGCAAGGATCAAATTACCCTTTCCACTATCATAAGGGAGATTAATAAATTTGGGAATAACCTTGCAGATTTTGGATATCTATGCTTCATTTCTGGCTGGTTGATGCACCTATTTATGTGTAAAAGATTTCTGTGCAAGAGCATTTTTCAAAATGGGCATTGAGGAGATGGTGTGATGTTTATGATACCACTGATATAATTAACAAGTTGAAGAGGGGACACAGACTCAACAAATTAACAATAAGTATGGACAAACATGATAGCTTAATTCATAATATCAGTCTACTAGAAAGAAAGTCAACATTACTATCCACTTACTCGAACAAAATAAAATGAAGTTAAAAGAGCTGCTAACAATGCTGTACATTTGCAATGTGTCACAACAAGAGCATCAGTGATGCTGTAGCTCAACAACAAATTCCCTCACACAGAGTTACTGTTATGCAGTTTCATTATGGGTCCAAATTAAGGTATCATGGACAGTCATGGTCAAGCACTTTCAGTGCTATAGATGTAAATGGTTAAAGTAGTGGCATATCAGAGTAGCCTAGCTTTGTGGCAATAATTTTTTAAATGTTTGTGATGTAGGTAATTCTTTTGACATAAATAAAGTGCTACTTACCCCAAAAAATGATCTTATGGCAATACAAAACCAACACTCTTATGGAAAAGCACTAGCATGGATTTTACCATCTGACCCTTTGTGACCCCAAATGGCATTTAAGATCAACACAATGTATACCTATTATGACCCACCATCCACTGAACACTCTGGCTAAATCTGATAAGATTCTGACACCAGAAAGCCAAAAGGCTTCGTGATTCCTTGCCGAAAGGGGGGTTCTTTGTTACACTGAGGTTCATCCATCAAATTTATACTTCTCTACTTCATCATTTTTTATGATGTGGTCACAATTTCACCCCTGCTCACATCAGCTCATGCCACATGACCTTTGAACCAAAATTTAATAACCAAAAAAATGAAAAAAAAATGAAAAAAAAAAAGGTTTTCGGACTTCCACCTCTGGTGACCTTGAATGACCTTTGACCTCTGCCAAAAACAGTAGGGTTCTCCCCCTTGACATGACAAATCTACATACCACCTATGAAAACCGTCTGTCATTCCTATCTCAAGATATCACGATTACAAGGTTTTCGGACTTCCACCTATGGTGACCTCGAATGACCTTTGACCTCTGCCAAAAACAATAGGGTTCTCCCCCTTGACATGACAAATCTACATACCAACTATGAAAAGTGTCGGTCATTCCTACCTCGAGATACCAAGATTACAAGGTTTTTGGACTTTGACCTCTGGTGACCTCGAATGACCTTTGACCTCTGCCAAAAACAATAGGGTTCTTCCTCTCAACATGACATGTCTACATACCAACTATGAGAAGTATTGGCCATTCCTATCTCGAGATATTGTGATTATAAGGTTTTTGTACTTTGACCTCTGGTGACCTCGAATGACCTTTGACCTCTGCCAAAAACAATAGGGTTCTTCCTCTCAACATGACAAATCTACATACCAACTATGAAAAGTATCGGTCATTCCCTATCTTGAGATATCGCGATTACAAGGTTTTTGGACTTTGACCTCTGGTGACCTCGAATGACCTTTGACCTCTGCCAAAAACAATAGGGTTCTTACTCTTAACATGGCATGTCTACATACCAACTATGAAAAGTATCGGTCATTCCTATCTCGAGATATCGCGATTACAAGGTTTTTAGACGTCAACCTCTGGTAACCTCAAATGACCTTTGACCTCTGCCAAAAACAATAGGGTTCTTCCTCTCAACATGACAAACCTACATATCAAATATGAGAAGTACTGGTCATTCCTATCTTGAGATATTGCGATTACAAGGTTTTTGGACTTTGACCTCTGGTGACCTCGAATGACCTTTGACCTCTGCCAAAAACAATAGGGTTCTTCCTCTCAACATGACAAACCTACATACCAAATATGAAAAGTATCGGTCATTCCTATCTTGAGATATTGCGATTACAATGAGTGTCACAAACACACATACACACACACACACATACCCGTTCAGGGCGCCTACTGGGGATACTGGATTTTGAGACGTGAAGTGGGGATACACTTTCTGGGGGCGCTAGAGCCAAAACGTCATTGGAATTACAATGGCTACGTCATAGCTGTAGATATCCCGTGTTGAAATAACTCAATTTATGTTTCTATCTACTTGGACCGCCAGCTATGGAAATGGGGAGCATATTTCACACACTGCGAAAGTTAGGGAACCGGGGATAATTACTCTCTATTGAAATATCCCCAGTTCACCTGCTCAGCGCATGGTCGTGTGTGAAAAAGGGGCGTGTTTTCCACACACAGAAACCGGGGATAATTTCACAAGAGAGTGTATGGCATTTAATCAAAGCTAAAATTACACAGATTTTACACACGAACGTGCGGTGAGCAGGTGAACTGTGGAACTTGCTTGAAACTGTATGATAAGCAGAGGGCGTACTACTTTGACTCCCAAAGGCACATTTGAAGTGATACTAAAATCGGGGATATCCCCGATTTTCATCATGTCCCCAGTTCACGTCTCAAGGACCGGTGTGTGTCCCCAATAGGCGCCCATTACAAACGCATACACACCCATACACGCACACACACACACACACACACGACATCACCATCGCATAGATTCCTTGCCTGCCTACGGCAAGGAATCAATAACCCCTAAATTTAAAGGCTTTTGCTTGATTCTACTGTTTGACCTCTCTTTGATCTGAATAACTTCAACCTTCTTCAAAAGTACACCTTTCATGACCCATCATATACTAGATACCCTTGTTCAACTGTTTTATGACCCTAAATGACTGCTGGCCTTCTTCAAAAAGGCACCTATGATGACCCATCATCTACTGCCTTATCTGGCCAACTTTGATAAGATTTAGATACAACCATTAGGAGTTGAAGGCTTTAGTGTGATTCCACTGTTTGACCTTTCTATGACCCCAGATGACCTTTGACCTACTTCAAAAGCACAACTGTCATGACCCATCATCTACTTAAAGGCCCAGTCACATTATTGCGGGCAGGCCACACGGGCTTGTTGCGTGCATGGATTTTGATGCACGCAGCAAAATTTCTGCGGGCAGGCCAAAATTTGGGTGGGTTTCGCGTGGAACTTGCTTGCTGGATGCGTGGTACTTGAGTGGGTCTTGCGTGTGCTACGTGTGACATGCGTGCCAGGCGCGTGAGAGCTTACAGACTGGTCCGTGTTAGCTTCGGGCCACATACTGGCACTGCGTGCCAGCTACGTGACACCTGCGTTAGAGTTGCCTGCATGGCGCGAGGGTTGCGCGTGCCGCTAACGGGCATATAAACGCAGGTCGGGTGGAAAGGTCATCACTTCTAAGCCATATTTCATAGTGTCAAGATGCCACGTCAGTCAACTTTGGAGTCATCCAAGAAGCGCACCAAGGGCAGCAAGGGCCGAGCGAGCTCTTCGGTATCTTCGGAGAGCCGGCCACAAACCCCTGAATAGCCTGAACATGCTGTGGTAGTTTGCACCGGGCGCCAAATGTCTCAGTGTAAGTGCCAGTTTCAGTCCAGGCTCCTAGGGATCTCGGAACGATGAGGTTTGCTTGGTTATGCGGGGTACCCACTCTCAGCAAAAGTTCGTCGAACATTTCTGGGGGCATCCGCATGAAATTCACAAATAATCCCTCGCCCTCCCGCTGTAACTCCACAATGAGCTGGTCGTACAAGCCAAATCGTTTGCGTCTCTCGGGACGCAACCACCCCCCGGTCCACCATCTTCTTCACCTCCTCTGATCCCTCCTTCTGATGCGATGTAGCTGCACTTGTACCTGCGTGAGGCCGAGTTGTACCTGAATGAATGCCCAGTTTGATACTGAATACGTGCCATGTTAGCCATCCTGCAGAGAGGTCCTCTCTCTTCGAAACCAGACTGATAACTGAAGGAATTCCTCTGAGGGGACTATCTACATGGCAGAGGAAGTCGCAGAACGCCAGCAACTTGCCCGCAGCCAGCCCTCAGATTACCAGCAGGAAAGCAGTAAATTGCCCTCAACATGCCCTCACTTTTCCTTGTATACCTCGCTCCATGCCCGCAGAAAGGACGGGCTACACGTAGGATGGCCGTACCAACACCGTTCCTTGCCAGCAAAACACACGCGCCATGCCCTCATCCGACACGCTCTGGCACGAAATTGCGACAGGTCCACGGCCAACCTACTTTCTTCAAGCGTGTTAACTACCTGTGACTTGCGGCCTCTACGGGCCTCCTGCTGGTGTTCTGCGTAGCCCTCTGCGGGCAAACTCACGCATCTTACCCGGACCAAGTTTTGAGCATGTTCAAAACTTGGCTGCGGGCAACTCTGACTTCCGTGCGCACCTGCGGGCAAGTCCGGGCAAGATCCGGGCGAGATACTGCCAGGTCCGTGCCATCTGCGGGGAGCTGCGGGCAGCAAAAATTGGCACCCGCAAGTTGCACGCAGTGCCTGCCCGCAATAATGTGACTGGGCCTTAACACTCTGAATGAAATTTGCAGATAACCACTAAGAGTTCAAGGCTTTTGCAAGCTTTCACTGTTTGACCTTCTCTTTGACCCCAAATGAGCTCTGAGCTACTTCAAAATTAGAACTTTGATGACCCATAATCTACTGAACACTCCACCCAACTTTGAGAAGATTTAAATATAGCCTTCTGAGGTGAAGGATTTTGAGTGATTTCAATGTTTGTCCTCTCTATGACACCCAACGACCTTTGACCTACTTCAAAAGTACAACTTTGCTGATCCATCATCTACTGAACACTGGCAAACTGTGGTAAGGTTTGGATATAACCCAAAGGAGTTAAAGGCTTGTGCAAGATTTCACTGTTTAACCCCTCTTTGGCCCCAAATGACCTTTGGCCTACTTCAAAAGTACAACTTTGATGACCTGTCATCTACTGAACACTCTGGCCAACTTTGATAACATCTGGATACAAGGAGCTGAAGGTTTTTGAGTGATTTCACTGTTTGACCTCTCTATGACCCCAAATGGCCTTTGACCTACTTCAAAAGTACCACTGTCATGACCCATCATCTACTATACACTCTGGCCACATTTGATAAAATATGCAGGTTACCCCTGAAGGCTTTTGTGAGATTCCACTGTTTGACCTCTGTATGACCCACAAATGACCTTTGACCTTTCTAAAAAGTACAACTTTACTGAACCATCATCTACCAAACACTCTTACCAAATATGATTAAATTCAGACATAACACCTAGGAGTTGAATGCCCTTTAGTGATTAATGTTTGACTTCTCTTTGACCCCCAAATGACCTTTGACCTACTTCAAAAGTACAACTTTGATTACCTATCATTTACTGAACACTCCTGTCAAATTTGAAAAGATTCCAACATTACCACAAGGAGTTGAAGGCTTTTGCATGATTTCACTCTTTGACCTCTCACAACCCCAAATGACCTTTGACCTACTTCCTGCTCTCACTTTATCAAGCCCTTGATGTTTTATAAACTTACCAACTTTGACAAGTAACGGTCAAAGAACCTGCAGGACAGCATCCTTTTAACCAATGTTGATGGACAGACAGACCCATTTCCAAGACAAAAGCTCAACTTGCATTGCTAACAAGGATGCACAATCAGTGAAAAATATCACAAATAACCCTAACTTTGTACAACTCAAAAGGCATATTTTACAAATCCAGTTGACATCACATTGCAATGTTGAGATATAGTTGACTGCAGTAAACTTGTTCACCATGGAAAGATGAAAATTGTGACTGTATGCGGTCAAAACAGACATTACTTACGTATTTGTCCCAGTATTTTGAATCCTGCTGATGGTCTAGCATCCAGAACAAAGATGTGGCCATCATCAGAACCTGTGAAGAGATAACGGCCTTCCTGATCAAATGTAAGTTCCAAGATGGCATTCTGGTGAACATGAAGACGCTCTATAACCCTCGGCTTCTCTGGATTTGAGACATCAACAAAGAAAAGATGACCAGTGAGGCTGCTGACCACTGCCAGAGAGGATGATGGACTGGATGCCATGCATGATACCTGCAGTCATGGACAATGAAAAGGACAAAAGGGGAAATTTAACAAGCACAAGTCAAAATTTTCACTTAAAGTCTCACAATGAAAACTGTTTTTATGAAAAACAAATTCAAATTGAACAGCTTTTATCCCCACACTTTTGTAGGGGCAGAAATTGGTAATAATGAAGTTTCACAGACTTTTTTTTACATTTGCATTGGAACTGAACTCAGTTTCATTTTCAAAATGCTGCATGCATCTTGGTTAACTGACATGAACAGTTTGGAAAACAACTCACAGGTACTCCAATCATGCAGCTACCGATGAGTCTCAAATCTTCCATGTTCCAAATCTGAACTGCACCATCCTCTCGAGCAGACTAAAAGTAAAATTATGACAAAAAGTTGAATGCCACAAACTTCACTGAAGACAGCAATACTTAACATTAAGGGGACTTGGAATAATTGTCTATGTTGCAACTACACCGTCTCTGAGTCAATGAGAGACTAACTTAGCTTGATCAAGTACTAATTCTACTCAGAAAACTTCTAGAATTTCTTGCCCTAATAAGAATACTTTCAGAATTCTTCTTATTTTGAAATGAGAATGAGGGGTCATCCAAAAAAGATTCAAAAAAATCAACTTAATTTTTTACTTGTGACAGTTTATGGCCTTGTTGCAACTTCACGACCTTTCACTAGACATTTGAAACAAAAAATTTAAAAAAATTAAGAAATAATAACTAAAATAAAGAACTAGAGAAGCGATGCTACTGTATATCAATACAGCTGCATGGTTGTTAGGATGAGAATAAAAGATGTGAAGGTGGTTCTCATTAAAGTAATATCTCTTAAGGCATGGATTTTACCATTTGACCCTTTATGACCCCAAATGACATTTGACATCAACACAAAGTGCACTTATTTTGACCCATCGTCCACTGAAAACTCTGGCCAACTTTGACAATATTCCGACACAACCTCTAATAGTTGAAAGCTTTTGCATGATGTCACTGCTTGACCTCTCTTTTTGACCCCTAATGACCTTTGACCTACTTCAAAAGCACAACTTTCATGACTAATCACCTAACCGAACACACTAGACAAATTTGATAAGATTCAGGCACAACCCCTATCAGCTGAAGGCTTTTGCATGATTTTCTTGTTTGACCTATCTTTGACAATGGATGACCTTTGACCTACTTCAAAAGTACAACTTTGATGATCATCTACTGAACACTGGCCAAATTTGATGAAATTTGCACATAACCTGTAGGAGTTGACAGCTATTGCATGATTTCAGTGTCTGACCTCTCTATTATGACCTCCAAATGCCCTTTGACCTTCTTCAAGAGTACAACTTTGATGACCTATTATCTATTGAACACTCTTGCCAAATGTGGTAAAATTCAGACATAAACCCTAGGAGTTGAAAGCTTTTGTGTGATTACAGTTTGACCTCTCTGACCCCCAATGACCTTTGACTTACTTCAAAAATACAACTTTGATGACCCATTATCCACTGAACACTGCTACCAAATTTCATAAGATTTAGACATAACCCCTAGGAGTTGAAGGCTTTTGTGTGATTTCCTTTGACCTCTCATGACCCCAAATGACATTTGACCTACTTTCTGTTACCATAATTATCAAGCCCTTGATATGTGTTAGGCCTATAACTTATAACAACAGTAACTTTGATGGAAATGGTCAAAGAACCTGCAGACAGCAGCGTTTTAACCAATGTTGACCGACAGACAGACAAACAGCCACACTGCCACGACAACAGCTAAACTTCTTTAGCTAACCAAATTGCAAAAATGCACTGAGGTTTTGATGAATAATCAGCCAAAATATCACAACCATGTCAACAAATATCATACCTAGCACATCCCTTTCCTCTACATCAAAAATACTTGCTCTCAACATAATGTCATGAACAGCCACAAAATGACAATGCTATTAGGAACTTTGGCTACGACAAGGAACTGGCTAGTTTGACAACATCTCCATTCATGTTATGTAGAGATAAAAATGAAACAAATTATTTCAATTTACATTTTGCACAAATGAAATTACTGAGAAGCTTGTTCCATTTTGACTGACAGAAAAGTCTGTCAAAATTTCCACAGTATCACCCAAGAATCGATTAATTCTAGTCTAAATTTCACTCGGAAATGCAAAGTAAAACTTGGTATTCTGGTTCATGTGAGACTAAGTTTTAAGGCATAAATCAAATACCTGTGTGCAAAATTGATGTGCCCACCATGTTTTCACTAATCTTGCTTACCTTGATTTGTCCATAGTAAACAGTTTCAAAACAAAATTACAAATGCCAACATCAGCCTATAAGTCAGTATTATCAGCACAGAGCTAGTAAGTAAAAAGGACACATTTTGAAACATAAACCATGAAAGGTGACAAATGAAAAAAATACCATAAAAAAGTGGATTTAAGGATTCTGTACAGGCATTACATACCACACACTGAGATGTTCCTGGACTGAGCACAGCCACTCCAACAAAGTTCCCACAGTGAGATTCAAAGAGTGGTTCTATTGAAGTTGGATTTGTTATGTCGTACATATGAACAGATCCCTGCAAAAGGAACGAATATATTTTAATTTTGCACATGGGGTATTCAAGAGATAGGAGAGTGCAGACTGCAATTTAGTTAGCACAAGTCTCTGAAACTTGTTTGACCTCTAATACTTCAGAAAAAAAAAAATCAAAAGGAAGTAAACTTATGATACCTGTGTGCTTCCCACTGCAAGCTTGTTGTAGAACAGTGACCAAGAGAGAGACGATATGGGACAACCAACAAGGACTGACTCAACCACCTGAATAGTACCACTGGTGACATCTAGACATCGAAGGACACCGTCTTCACCACCAGCAAACAACCCTTCTTGATGGAGAGCAATGCACTGAAAACAACCTTCTCCTATCTCTTTACTTTTTGTAGCTGTGTTTGTATCTAAATCAGAATCTTACAAGCAAAAGGGGAAAAGTGATGGATAGTCACATAGGAAAGGGTTTTCCCTTGCTAACAAAAACACAGCAAGTTTACCCTCTTATTTAATATGTAGATATGTGACTTTAAAGATTGACAACAAGTATTAACTTTCTCAATAAAATCTGATTTGTATGCTACTGAAAGATGAGAAAGTCCTGAAGAATGGCAACACTTTGTAGAGAAAGACTGACAATCTTTGAGAACATAAGTGAACAATCATAGAATAAACTAGAGGCATAATATTGCTACACTATGGTTACTGAGATGTATTCTGCTTCAATAAACTGCAATAATATCAACCTTATGACTACACGTATGATACAGCTTTTATTTTCAAACCTCTGAGTTAGTTGTGATTATCTAATTCAACTGTTGAGCTGAAATACGGATGCTAGGAAATAAGATCAAAGGGAGAAAAAAAGTTGCTTGCTTTTGGGTATAAAAGTATTCACACTGACCATTTCAATCATAATTAAAATGTAACATCCATCTTTTATTTATTTCAAAGAATGTGATCATTACAACCACTGTAAGGAGTAGAAATTAAATGATGATTTAGAGCAAGTTTAGTCACTGTTCTTGAATCCTCTTACCTTCTGGCATTGACTGCATTCTTCCTTTCTCCAACTCTATAGATTCCATCTGACTTTGGGGCCTATTCCACATGAAGCAAAAAAGTTAGGATAGTTTTAAAGAGATTTGTTCAATTGCAAAGAACACATCTAAAAGATGCAACAAAGCAGAGAATCTAGCTACTGTAACCTACAGCAACAAATACTGATTACCTTACAGCATTAGCAACAGCCATTTAAAGCTAAGATATAAACAAAAAGCCTCCATTATCACATCTGTAATAAAAAAAAGTAGACCTGGACAATGGCTTCTACACACCTTAGCATCATATGTACTTGGTTTTTCTCTGTGTCAGCTTTAAGAAGTTGTCCTCCTTGGCAGCCACAGTATATGTCACCTGTAGGCGTCCAGCAGTGAGAGACAGGTGCGACTTTTTTTATGCTTTCATCAAAGTTTGCTTCAAAGTCTTCAGCCATTTCTCCTACCAGACCTGCTATGGCTGCATCATCCAGAAAGACATCGTAGGAAGTTTTACTTCCCCTCTGAGAGGTGGGTCTAGCAATGGCAGCCACTGGTGAGGGGGCTGTTGTGCTGCCATCTTCAAAGGGAACCTTAAATTTGCTGTAAGGTCAGACGAGTAGTTACAGAGTGTTCATGCTTTAGGTAGGAATCATTCTTTCTCTGACAAGGATGACACATACTCAGATAATATGATGACAAAATAAATAATGTTTGTAAGAATAAAATTTCTCTGCAGTCAAACATGATAGGATGTAATGAATATTTTTATCAGTTGCTTGAAAACTAGTGGAATACAATGGTGTATGAGCACAGGTGTAATGCCTCTGGTTATGAGTATGAGTATTAGCCTGTGTCATTTTTCATGAAAACAATGAGTGCGACAGCAGCATTCATTGGCACCAATATTTATCTATCTGTATGTGTACAAGTCCTCTTTTCCTTCTTATCTGATTGTTTGCCATAAAGTCAGTGGGAGATGTTGAGTGATATGTTGATTTACATACCTCCATAAATGAAAAGGTATTCTGCCATGCACTCAACATATCCCTTTCATGAATTTAAGGAATAGCTGAAAAAAAGATCACACTGTCCAACAGGGTTGGGTTTTTGCCGGAAAAAACCTGTTTTTATCGGGACAGCGGTAGAAACTGGTAATAACTGGTAATAACTGATTATTACCAGTAAAAACCGGGAGAAAATGGAAAAAACCTCTTCTGGCAATTAGGAAATTGCAGTTGTTGTACCCCATTGCACATGATGGATAAACCAGTTGAGATAAAATTATAAACATTCATTTACACTTTCTATTTTGCCTAAAAAGTGAGCACTAAAACTTGTCAAACACAGAATAAAGAGTGAAATATACTTGGTTATTACAATAGTACTGTAAGCTAACATGTTAAGTGTAACCACAAAGAAACTACATGCCAACAGGAATAGTCTGAAAATTACAGTTGGTTTGCAAAATGACTAGATTTATCAAGCAAAGTTTTTCAAAATGAGGATTAATAAAATTATTATGTTTAAAGTTTAAACATAATAATATAAAGTTATGAAAGTTCTCAATATAAGTTCAGTCACAAAGTTGGTCAGGGCATATCTTTTACACATATTGAGTAGGAGAATGAAGTGGACGAGCAACTTCCTTTATCATGTCAGAAACTTAAGTTTGACACAGCAGAGAAGCAAATTACAGTGCCATAAATGCTGACTGAGCAGCAACTTAAAAGTAAATGAGTTTCATCAAGGGAGCTTCTCTGGGTATTTCAAGTCCACCATACTGAGAGATAATTAAGTAAGAATTTATCCAAGGCCAAACAAATACGAAGAGTCTATTTGTTGACTAGGCTATCTTCATTGAAAAAAAATTGATAAACCACAAATAATAATGTTAGAATGAAAGACACTTAAGTGGATAGCCAGCACTTTATTTATAAAGAAAGTGGAAATGTTGAAGGAAGGTGGATGGTTCAATTATAGATGAGACATAACACTACTGGAGGTCAATGTACTGTAAGGCACCGAGTTATTGTACGACCTACACAGTTGCAGGTTCCCCTTGAAAGGGTATATACCCAAGAGTGGCGTTACCAACTTTCCATTATGCCCAGGAAAGCTTCCCATCAAACTGCAAATAAGTCCTTAAATTATTCCATGATTTTCCTTCCCATTTTTCTGCATTAAATATACCTAGTGTATGTATACTTAACACAAAAACAGTGTAAATCAGGCAAGAAGTGGCCAAACTCACTAAACAAATCACATTCAAACTCTAATAGGGTATATATTGTTGCCTAAAATTATTAATTTTGATGTAAAAGAATAGTTTTCTTCTTTAGACTTTGAAAAAAAGCATAAAAAGTACCTGTTAACAACATTTTTTTCATTGTAGCAGAATAGGTTTTTACCGTTTTTTTCCATTTTTCGGCAAAAACCTGTTTTTACCGGGACGGTTTTTACCGGTAAAAACCGCCTGTGGCAAAAACTGCCAACCCTGCTGTCCAATGATGACTTTTGAATCATTTGGAAAATATCTTATTGGCATTTTTTTATGAGATTCTATTCAAAACTTACCTTTGTGTAAGTTTGAAGAGAGTATCGCCTTGTTCCACAGTCCACACCTGAAGTTGTTCAGGGCCAGTAACACATATTTTATGCCAGTCTATTGGGTTAAAGCTGATCTGTGTAGCATTCAACCCTGACATGCTCTCTGAGGTCAACAGTTCACCAGTTTCAAAGTTCCTAGCAAGAAAGATTGAGTCAAGACAGATATAGACTTAAACCATTTCTTGTCAATCAAAAGATTTAAATACTGGTATGCACCTTTGACAACTTCTATTTGATTTCATCAAAAAATATTTCTTATAATTTCCTAAACCTAAAACCATGAACCACACAAAATATCCCTACTCATTTTTCCTTCCCCCTTCCCACCAAAAGAAAACAAACAGACAAACAATTTGTTTGCAGATGAAAGTTTCTGATTAATTTATAACATGTTTTCAGAATTTTCATACACAAAGAATTAGGCATGGTTTGGTAACCTCTGTCAATCCACTGGCACTAGGAAGGCATGGTCAAAGTTTGCCCTAGGGGGTCACCTGTATTTCATCATTTCCATGAGTAAAACTTTACCCTTTCTTCAGATCCCTCCACCCCCTCCCCCTCCATGCCTCCATGGATGTATTTTAGAAAGTGTCAGCTTTCAGCAAAAGATTATTTTCATTTGTTATTTTTGGAAATGTAACTTAGTCAAGGGGAGGGGGTGTCCCCCTCCCCTTTGAAAAATTTTGCTTATATGAAGGGGGCTTAGATGCAAAATGGTGCAATCTTTTGCACAATTTGCACTTATTTTGTGTTGAAGAATTTCCATTTTCAAGTTAAGTATGGCAGTCACTTAGGCCAAATTTGGGCAGATTATTTGGACAGGCTTGCCCTATTTATGGCGCTTCAAAATTTTTAAAGGGAAATCCCCTGCAGACCCTACCCTTATGGGTATATGGATGTGTTGCCCAAAGTGATCCTTCACTGTAAAAAATTTCTGTAGATTTACAGAACAAAAAACAAATACATAAACAAAACGGAAAAAGTGCTGTCAATTTGTTGCAACAAAGTGACAGCACTTTTTCCGTTTCCTCTTTGTATTTTCTTTATTTTTTGTTCTATAATCCAACGGATGTCTGTAGACATTTTTTACAGTGTTTGTAATACAGTTGCTCACACAGATGTGTTAACACTTTTGTTCCCGTGCAGGAATTCCCCAGAACTGCGCAATCAGTCTGTGTAACGTTTAGCAGCCTAACGCCGTGACAATACAAGTCCCACAGCTTATATCCCAAAATGCAAATTCAGAAATCTGTAGTACATATTAAAAATTCAGTTACGGTTACATAGTCATATTTTGATACAAACTGATTTTATGACTTATTGTTCACATAAAAAATGTCAAACAAAACCATCGTTAAAATCGGGAATAAATAAGTCAGCCTGTACTTCAATCCTAGCTCTAATTCTGAGCTGCGCGGTACGGTAATCCAGTCCTTTACAAACTATAACGTAACAGCCCTTACTTGCAATGATTGTCTAAGCTGTACGTAACTCTTTCTGGGTGTTGACAATTTTCTCGGCCAATCGTTACCACGGCCTTGTGCAAAAGTAACTGCAATGATGTGTTCCGATCTCCCTTAATTTCTTTCATATAACTCTTCTGAAAAATATCCGTAATAAACACAGAATGCTGTTCTGTGTCTATGACATTAAAAAGTTACGATACCTAAACCCAGGCTATTCATCTTGTTGCAACGGATCTCACTCCGTACACGTGTCCATGTATGATTTGATACAGCATAACGTAGCACACACTGTACAGTATAGTGCATGAAAAATAATTGTACAGTAGAACGGTGATTTTATGTACGCCAGCCAAAGACCAAAGACACCAAACTGCAGTACACAGAAACGGACATTGCACAGTTGCACTACATACCCTAACGTATGTATTCTACAGCCTATGCTGCACACGTGTTTCGTTTTGCTAACTTTTACGCACATGAATGACGCATTGTACGTATGCGATTCAAAAATATGTCCGTACGGCAACTCCTTACATCACATAACGGGAATCAATGAGTGGATTTCTGTCTTTTTAATCTTTCTTTTTTGATCTCCAACCGGGTTTTTAATTATACATTTTAAACACTCCTTGTTTTACTTGCAAAACGTAAATACATGAACAAGGACTATTAATGAAGGCCTGTAAGGATATTAACACACCTTATGTTATGCAAATCGGAAGATTTTGGTTCATCATCGTAATGGCGTAATACCAGTGTAAAAATCGTAATCAATATGGCAAAATGTAATTGTTGGCATCTCTGTATAATGATTATTTTTTCCATTCTTCTACTGTGCATCAAGCTCATGGTCATTTTTATATCTTCAATAATTTTTATACAATCAAGCTGAGATATCTAACCAGCACTTAATATTACTACTTCTTAATAGTAATTAACTCACCACAGGAAAACTGAAAAGTCTGGGATCGATGAACAACTCGCCATGTATGGGTGTGTCTGAGATAGAGCAATGGCTGAATACTGTAACTTTGCTCCACCTGGGTAATAAAGCAATATAATTGTGGAAAACTTGAAGTACAGGCTGCAAAACTACCATAAAAGCTGCTTGTCTTTTCACAGTAAAAAGAGATAAAATGGAGAAGAAAAGTCTCTTTTAGGGCTTATGCTCAGACGACAGGTGCAAACGAACTTTTGTACTCCCAATACTGAAGCATGTCCTTTAAAATGGTGGTTATCAAGTACATGAATATATCAATGCACGTACTAGGTCTTTTATAAGATGTCTGACCCACGACTTAATAGATGAGCTAATTTTAAGTTCATGGAATGACACACTATTAGAGTTAAACTCAATTCCTGTGAAGTTTTTGGGTTCTTTTTGTGCAAATCCCCTCCACAGAAGTGCTTTTAGCCCATCAGATTCATTAATGATTGCATTTGAGCTTTCATGACCATGGCTACCATTTCAATAAAAACTTAGAACTGCAAACTGCGCTCTCATGTTCGAGAGTTGAGCTTTTCAAATTTTAACAGTTAAATACCACAGGAGGAATGAACTATAGTTACCTTTACACACAGACTTTTGTGAAAACCCAGTAAAAGAGTGTACAAATATTCTTGGGTTCAACCCTAGTTCTGAGAAAGCCACTAAGCCTTGGGCAGCACTGACAGTGAGTGCACCAACCCCATCTGCTGCTGATCTGTAAACCCATTCTTTGTTGTTAGTTATATCAATAAACTTGATGTTGCTTCCACATGCATGACAAAGAATTTTCTTGCTGATAAAAGCAGCTGTTGATCCATTGTAGCCTTGAGCCCACCTATGAAGGAAAATAAGAGAAAAGTAAACAAAAAGTTGCTGGAGAAATCTCAACTAAATTTGTTTAAATTGCATTTGGTATTTAGACATACAGAGAATTTTACACAAAAAACTTCTTAACTGTTTTTTTTTTCTTTTTTTTTTATTATCTCTGATAGTATTTAACTTTTGAAATATTAAACCATCCTAGCCTTCAATGATACTCAAAAGTGTCCAGCAATAACCAACATGTACTGTACATTTTGAATGTACTATATTATGTAATTAATTTAAATTGGAGTGGTGGGGGGATGGCTAGAAGTAAAATTAGTAAGGAGGTTTTTGACTGTCTTTTGCAAGTTTATAGGGCCTTTAAATTTGGTCTGAAAAGGTTGAATGGAGTAACACTTCATTGTGAAAAGAAGAAAAAGCAATCAGTTGGCTTTGGCCAATTTTAATGAAACTTGGACTCAATATTTTTTCAATAACAGGTTATCAGTGGCAGTTACGAAATTGGAGTCAAAAATCATCTAGGGGTCATTGTTGAGGTCATTTTATATGTTGGAAAAATTTTCTTTCCCCAAGGATTTATGCACTGACAGTCTTGGGTGTTTTCATTGTGATATAACTTTGGTAACTGCTTCATTAAGGGTACTGAGAAATTAAACGTCAGTGGTCATCTAGTTGTCATTTTGGAACATGTTACCATTGCTTCTAAATATGTCCTTACCCCAACTCGCATCTTGCAGTAATACCTTTCGTTAAAAACTGGCACCGTTGAAATTTTCTCAGGGCTCTTGAAAAGGAAACTGAGACACCTTTGACTGTTGGGTTTGGATTCCTCATGAGACTACAGTATATGACCTCAGTGTGACCAACTTGTATTTCTTATGGGTTAATTCAGAGGTACGTAAGGTTCTTATACCACAAACATTAGAGAAGTGCATGAATGCATGGCAGCACAAAAATAATTACCGACCTGGAGAGGAATATTAAACAAACTGGTGGGAAAACCTATGAATAACAAGGTGGTGTTTCATTTCGATTTTGCAAATAGGTGCAAGGCAGCAACTGAAAGTTGGCTATCCCAGTTGGCCATGTGAACATCAGATTCTTCAACAATTTCACAACATGGCCTGCTGGCAAAATGGATCAGTTTGTAATCAAAAGTCTACCACTACAGCAGGCACGTGTGACTCTGTGCATAGTCACATGCTAAAATTACAAGTATTTCATGAAAAACATGTTTGCAGACATTAATATACACAAACAGTATGTGCATTGTTTATAGACAACCCACTGCTGTCTTTAGTAATGCATTTAGGGCCATTTATCAATGAACATGAAATAGCACACCAAAATCCCAAAGTAGCACTCAAAATGGAATTGAGGGGGGCAATCTTTTTTGGAAAATAGCACCTGATATTGAAAAAATGTTTTGGACCCTGCAGTGCATGGTACTCTATGCAATATCCAAGGCATCCTGAAGTAGCCAAGACAACTCCCTTTGGTACTGCTTGACCTCCGACCCAAAACAAAATCACGTGATTAGGCCTAAGCTAGTTGACTTATCATAAGATTTTGAAAGTACTGTCCATTGACTTGACATTACAATACGAGCGAGATTATTGAGCTTAAATTCACCACTTTTGACAATTCTTTTGGGAAGATACTTGTGTAGCTTTGTAGGGTAGGTAATTGTGGTGCTAACATTAGACTTAAGAGATCTGCACAAAAAGTTTGGTGTGAACAGGTAACTTTTGAGGACATGAGAGATGATGATAGGCTAGGCCTAACTGATATTAGCCGAGGTCAGGAAAAGGAGTTGAAAGTTTGTGTGTGCTGGGGAGTGTATTGTGTGTATTGTGTAGGAATGAAATCAGGGTTTTCACTGATCATATTTTCTCAGGAGTCACTAACCCTTTAAAATAAATTTACAAGAGTCAAAACTAAAAAAGAAGGGGTCAAAATAAATTTGAGTTTAATGCAACAAACTTTATTTCTGTTTTATGTTTACTTTCTATATTTGTGATGCTTTTCCACTACATTATCTTTTTCTTGTGAGATATGATAATCAATCCTTTGATAAACAATATGATGTCAACTGAGATATCTGTGATCTATTTACAATACACATGCACTCGTTTCGAGTCAAGTCTAATCATGTAACTAGTGGTGTATGCAGCTATGCAGGTGTATGCGGGTGCAGTAAATTAGGTGTAAATGTGTACGTGGAAATGGTGGTAGCTCCGTACTGTTGCAGCAATAGCATTTTATTTAGATTTTTATTAGAACATGCAGATAGGTGGAAAATGTCTCACAGAACAAAGTTGGGAACCGGAAAGTGCTGCATTTTGTGAGTAAATTTGCACAATGAATGCATTAGTTAATTTGCTTTATCATTACTGATTACTGGGGCAAAAAAGCTGTGCGTCATTTTGACCCCAGAGATTTTGTGTCTGTGTGTCAAAATCAAAAGTTGTGCATCACTGACTCGAGTGCCCGGGTCAGTGAAATCCCTGTGAAATGCTGGGTCCTATTCAAGGTCAAATGATATTGACAATGCTTAGCCTATGTACTGCACATGGCCTAACGTGCACGAGTCCCATCCATTTGGCAACTGTCCATAAAATGGCCAACGCTGCAGTCATATCACTAGCCTAACAAGCACAAGTGCCTATGGTGTTTATTTTAATTAGGGTACCAGACTGTGACATGACATTTATAGCCCTAATTTCATGTATCATAATTTTTGATGTGAAACCATGGGTGGAATTGTTATATTTACTTGTTCATTGTAGGCTTAGGCCTAAATGATGTTGTACAAGTTGTTTTATGAATGTTCAGATGACGTTTGACTTCAAAATAGCCCCATTGCACAGAAATTATAGGTTTCACAGTGTAACATGAACACCAAAAAAATGTTTGTCCCACTAAGACTACTTATTGAGTTATTTTATGTCATTTATGGGTTTTCTATAGTTAATCTGAGTAGTCTGAAGCTAAAACCTCTTGTGATTACTTAGTCAAGGGTTTCATCTCAATTCTGTGGTACAAACAATACGTTCCACGTGTAACCTAGATTGGGAGAACACCAAAGTAATATTGTATGATATTTCAAATCATAAACAAGGTGGCCACAGTTTTACTACCTGTAAGTTAAAAGCTATGTAAATACTATAGTTCAGCTAAAATGACAACATATCAAGTTTAGGAAGTAGTAGTATTTAACTGCAAAGGTTCACTATGTAACATATTTCCGTGACACCAAGTTGGCCTGTCAAAATGCAAAATGGCTATGTTTTTCTTTTCTGTACAATTGCTTTTGTCCAAACCTATATATGCATTAAACAATTGCACAGGCTTCAATCAACCACTAAAACAAGAAAGATTTAGTATTTACTGTAGGTAATTTTTGGAAAATAAGATACTGAAATTTCACACTGTAACAGTAACACCAAATGTTACACGTGGAACCTCTCTTTCGTCGAATCCCAGGAAAGAGAAAAATGTCAGTTTCTCATAAAATATGAGTTTCAAGGGTACAATTGATACCTCATCAACCATTTAAGTTAAAATAACTGAGCAAGATAAGTGTAAAAATAAGGGAAAATCTAATTTCTGCTATGGTAGTTTAAATGTCACACTTTTTGCCCCCAAAATTGCTAATTTTAGCCAATTTTTTCATCAAAATTGGGAGGATTCACTACAATGATACTTATTTTTTGAAAGATATGCACTTACATAAATAGTGAGGACAAAATGAAAGCATAGCAAAGATCATGTGGATTAAAATAGCAAGACAGTTGCCTTTAAAAGCATATTTTACCATTGGTACCCTAATTTAAATAATCACCCTACAGTGTATGCCTATACTAGGCCTATGTGCTAGACATTCAAAATTTGAAGGTGGCCTTATCTGATGCCGTCACTATAGTAGGATGGAGACCCCTATTTTCGAGCAGTTAGGCTAGCCTATACTGAGTAGACTGGCAAAGATGCCAAGGTGAATGAGTGGCTGGGCATGAGATAACGGAAAGCGAATCATGATCACCGTTTGCTGAGAGCACCAAAAATGTAAGAAATGGCAAAAGGAAACGAAGAATAGAATATCCCACACTACAAGTCCATGGCAAGTGCCCTACTCGCCGAATTTATATTCGTTTACGAAAACACATGACATACAATCTGTTATCCGCAACTTGCAAGGCATGCAATTAGGCCTAGCCTAGGCCTATGCAACCAAAGTTTGGTACATGCACCACACGTAGGTAACAATGTAGGCCTAGGCCTATTCATTATACTATATGAACCGAGACTGCGATACTTCAGCTCAGTGCATGCATGCTGTAGTGTTGCAACGTAAGTTTGGATTTCACATCGGGAATAAATTTCAGGAAAAGTTTGACCCTCCATTTTATTCTCTCCAAATATAGGCCAGCCTAGCCTGCTAAGGTGTGTGACTGGCGGTTACCTGAGCGTGAGTTGTGATTCCGAGGCGAGTGTCTCACGCCGGAGGCGTGAGACTTGGTTTGTTTTCTGTCACTAGCTTAGCTAGGCCTATAACTGGTAGGATGGAGACCCGTATTTTCGTGCAGTTACGCTAGCCGAAAATAGATGTAGGCTTAACGATATATGTACGTGCTGCACGAAAATAGGGGACGCACGAAAATAGGGGAACGCAGTATACTAGCTAAAGCCTAGCCTAGTGTTATGTTTACTGTTCTGTAACGTTAGTGTTAGTGTGAGAGCTCTGCCACAGAGCTAACGACAGCCTAACTTCATTAACATTTGGAGCAGGGAGGCTGCCGTCAAGTTCAATAGTTGTATCTTAATATTGGCCCCGAAGAAGATTATTTTTTGTCAGTAGGCCCCCCAATAAAAGTTTCCCGGGAATACGGGGGGTTATATCTAAACTTACCCACATGTTTAAAAGGATCGGTTTACTGTTCACTACCGTGAAGGCGGAAAATTTACTCTTCTGAGGAAATTTTTCCCCCAAATTTGCAATAAAAAGTAAAAAATTCCCCCAAAAAAGGTAAGGGAAAAAGACTATAATACGATAATCTTCAGCTCAGCAAGCCCAGGTGAAGCGGTTTTGAGTATTTTGCGAAGGCGAGGGGGCCAGGGCTCCCTTTGGGAAAAGATTTTGGTGTGATTATATGATTTATTAGCCCCAGAGGGAAATTCCCCCGAATATGTGGCAAATTAAAAACGGGGAAACCCCAGACGGACTTTAGCAGGACTTGAATGACAGTGGAGCACCCCAATTTTCACAGTTCAAAATTTAGATGGTCATTATCGTATTTACTTTGAACAAAATTTTTTACATAAAAAAAACAGGAAAAAAAATTTTGGAAAAAATTTTTGGTACGAGAAAATTTTAGTTAAAAACCGTATAGTCGCCGGGCAAAAATGTTACTCAATTTACTAGTACCAAAAACCCCCTTGAAGGGGATCAACTTTGACCCTCACCTGGTTTGGCTGGAAGAGTCACGAATTTTGTATAAAAATTTTCATGGGTGTTTTATTGCTTGGAGAATTCGCGCGAAGCGCGCCGAAATTTTGCAAAAAAAATTATTTACCAGGTAAAACCGATACAGATCGAAAAGGGGTGGTGGAAAGAAAGCGACGAAGGGACCGTCCCTATGAGGCCCAGCAAACCCGAAGCCCGTGAACAAGGGGTTTACAGATTGGAACGAACGCGAAATTTTGGGCGACCGGGGGAAAATTTTGGGTTCTGTTGAAGAAAAATGAAAAAATTTGGGTCTTTTTAAGGAAAGTTAGAAAAATTTTTGGGTTTCCGGAAATCTGCCCCCCTTGTCCTAGGCGTTCCAAATTTCCCCGACAAGTACTCCCTTTTAAAACGTGTTGATGTCCCTCCTTGGCAGACCAAACCTTTTTATTGCTTAAGGGCATATCCGTTGGGGAAAAAGGCCCAAATTTAAACCCGAACTTCTCTGGCAGCTGTGTATTGTGAGCTTTGTGTCAACAAAGAGCATTTACCATGACCATTGAGAATTTGTTTCTCCCAACCAAAATGTATTGGGGGTTGGGAGTGTCTGTCTTTAATAACAAAAACCAAAACGCCGGGCATCGGAGGGGATGCCCCCTTTCCCCCCCCTTTGGGAAATTTAGACACTAAACGTTTCATACAAAAAAAAGATTTTCATGTGTGATTGAATTAGGAATCTTCCCGATGTAAGAGAAAGAGAATGGAACTTTTATGGATTCAAATTTTTTTGTTTTTTCGGAATAACCCACACGAAAGAAAAAAAGCTAATTGTGGAACCTTACATTTTTAAAAAAAGCAAAAATATCTGAAACGGGTGTTTAAAACTTAAATTTAAATGAGATAAAGCGCGCGTTTGGGCGCGAAATTTTTGTAATTTAAAAGAAGAGAACAAAAAAATTTTTCATTTTTAAACTCCTTTTGGGATCATTTTTTGGGTTTCAAACGCTTGGGGGTTTAAAAAGGGCCCCCGTTTACATGTACTAAAATTTTTTTTTCGATCGATTTTTCCGTTGGGGGAACAGTGGTCCCCACGGGGGGGGGGGACGGCCCCTGGCCCCGTGGGTACGGGCCTGATTTTTTTCCCCCTTCGTTTTCAATGTTTTTTTTAAATAGGTTTAAAAACACTATTTAATACACTATGAAAAAATCACGTGGGTTGAGAATTGAAAAAGGCCTTTTTTCCGATAAATTTTTTGTGGAAAAAGGGGAAAAGGGGTTTTGGGTGGGTTTTGGGGTTTTTAAAAAAATTTTTTTTGGGGGGGTTTGTTTGGTTTCCCCTTTCAAAATTTTTTTTCCCCTTTTTTTCCCCCCCATTGTTAAATTTTGGTTTTTTGGGGGGGAAAAAAACAAAAAAACCCAAAAATTAAAAAGGGGAAAAAAAAAATTAAAAAAAATTTTTCCCCAAAAGGGGGTTAACCCCGCTTTTTTCCCCCCCAAAAAAAGGGGATGAGGGAAAACCCCTTTAACGGGAAAGGGCCCTTTTTAAAAAAAAAAAACCTTTAAAAGGGAAAAAATTCCTTTTTGAAAAAAAATTTTTAAAAAAAAATTTTTAAAAATTTGAAAAAGTTAATTTGGGGCATTCAAATAAAAAAAATTTTTTCGGTTGCGGAAAAACCCCCTTGGGGGAAATTTTTTTTAAAATTTTTAAAAAAGGGCTTACCCTTTTTGGGCCCCCGGGGAAACCTTGGGGGGGGAAAACCCCAAATTTTAAAAAAAAAGATTTTTTAAAAATTTTTGGGGGGGGGGGGGGAAAAATTTTTTACCAAAAAAATTTCTTTTTTTTTAATTTGGTTAAAAATTTTTAAAATTGGGGTTTTTGGGGGTTGGGTTTTAAAAAAAAATTTTTGGGGACTTTTTTTTTTAAAAAAATTTTTTTAAAAACCTTTTCCCAAACCCCCAAAAAAGGGGAAAATTTTTTTTAAAAGGGGGGGTATGAAAAAGGGGTTTTATTTAAAAAACCCCCAAAGGGGGGGGGCCCCGGGGCCCCCTTTTTTTTTTTTAAAAAAAAAACACTTTTTTTTAAAAATTTCTTTCGGGGGGGGTTTTCAACCCCCTGAAAAATCCTTTTTCCCCTTTTTAAAAAATTTTTTTTGGGGGGAAAAAGGGCCCCAAAACCCCTTTTTTTTTAAAAAACAAAATTTTTAAAATTTTCCCCTTTTTTTTTTTTTCCCCTTATTTTAAAAAAAAAAAAAAGGAAAATTTTTACCCGAAAAATTTTTTTTTTAAAAATTCCCCCCGGGGAAATTTTTAAAAAAACCCCCCCAAAAAGGGGGGCCCCTTTTAAAAAAAAAAACCCCAAAAGGGGGGAAAAGGGGGGGTTTTTTTTTTGGGGGAAAGGGGGAAAAAAAAATTCCCCCAAAAAGGGTAAATTATTTTTTCTTTGCATTTAAAAAAACCCCCCAAAAAAATTTTTAAATTTTTAGTTTTTTGGAGGGTAAACCCAAAAAAAAAATTTTTAAAAAAAATAAATTTTTAAAGGGGGTTTTTCCCAATTGAAAAAAAAAATGAAAAAATTTTGGGGCAAAAGGGGGGGGGGGGGCAATTTCCCCCAAAAAAAAATTTTTTTTTTTAAAGGGTTAAAATTTTTGGTTAAAAAATTAAAGGGAAATTAAAATCCCTTTTTTCCCCCCAAAAAACCCAAAAAGGGGGGAAGGGGGGGTTTGAAAAAAAAAGGGGTTTTTGGGAAAAAAACTTTTTCCGGGGGGAAACCCAATTTTTTTTAAAAATTAAATGGTTTTTTAAAAAAATTTCCCTTGGGTTTTTTTTGGGAAAACCCCCTTAAACGGGAAAAAAATTTTAAAAAAACTTAGGAAAAGGGAAAAATTTTTCTTTTAACCCCCGGGGGTTATTTCCCCCCCGGGGGACCCGGGAAGGGTTTACCCCAAATTTAATTTTATTTTTTTTGATTTTTGGGATTTCCCCAAAGAAATTATTTTAAAAAAAAATTTGGGGAAAAATTTTCCCAACCCAATTTTTAACCCCTTTTCCCCTTTTTTTTCCCCTTCCCTTTTTGGGGGGCCCCCCAAAACCCCGCCCAAAAAGGACTTAAAAACCCCCCCCCCAAAAAAAAAACCCCCCCTTTTTTTTTAAAAGGGAATTTTAAAAAAAAAATTGGGCCCCCATTTTTGGGTTCTTTTAAAAGGGGGGAAAAATTTTTTCAAAAATTAAAAATTTTCCAGATGGAAAGGGTTTTTTTAAACCGGGAATTTAAAACCCAAAACGGGAAAATTTTCGGGGCCCCATGAACAAACCTTCTGGATAGTTCGTTTTAAAGATCCCAAAAGGGGCCCAAAAAAGGGGTTTTTTATACTATTAAAAATTTTCAGTGGGGGAGTCTAAAAACCCCAAAAATTTTAAAATTT
Source organism: Holothuria leucospilota (assembly GCA_029531755.1). NCBI lineage: Eukaryota > Metazoa > Echinodermata > Holothuroidea > Aspidochirotida > Holothuriidae > Holothuria > Holothuria leucospilota. The sequence goes on from CM055977.1 coordinate 14,496,924, forward strand.
AAAAAGGAAAAGAACCCCCTGATTTGGGAAAAAGAACCCCCCATAAATTGGGCCCCCCAAAAAATTGTCCCAGGGGCCCTTAAAATTTTCTTTTTAAAGGGGCCTTGGTTCCCCTTTTGGGCTTCCCCCCCCCAAAAAAAATTTTAAAAAAAAAAATAAAAACCCAAAAAATTTTGAAAATTTTAATTTAAAATTTACCTTAAAAATAAAACCCCAAAAAACAAAAGTTTTTTAAAAAACCCCCCCCAAAAAACCCCAAGGAAAAAAGGGAAAGGTTTCTTTTAACAACCTTTCCCCCCCCCTTTTTTAAAATATAAACAAAACAAAAACCCTAGTTACCTTTTTTAAAAATTTTAAAACTTTCCCCCAAAACCCTCTTTGATAAAAAAATTTGGGGTTTTTCTCAAATTAAAAATTTTGGTTTTTTTAAAAATCCCGGGGGGGGGGCCCAAATTTTAATTTATTGTTGGAATGTTTGGATATCCCTTTCCCAGTTGTAGGGTATTTTTAGTAATAAATCAAACACCTGATGTAGTGCAATAACAAACAAGGGTTTTCTCAATAGTCGCTCAAACAGTGTCCCCAATAGTCTTTTTAAGAAATGTCCGGCGCCTTTGTCCAATTAAATGTGGTGCCCCGCGATGAACCATCACGAGATTTTCCCTTAATGTGTTGTCAACTTTTATCTTGAGAAAAAAAATTTTTGCCATTTTTCTGTTGAAAATTAGTGTCCCCCCCTTCCAAGGGCCTCAAAATGCTATTGAGATAACAGTTTTCCGCACCTCCCTAGAGAAGAAAAATTTTGCCATAAGCATTTTTTTTTGAAGCATTGATTTTTGTCACTGGGAAATCCCTTTAAAAGCAAAGGCATACATGGAAATTGCCTTTGAATGACACCCTATTTCCAAAAAGGAAACGACCTATTTTTTGAGGCAAAAGTTTGTTTCTGTTTGTGGCGCTATGCGCCAACTGAAGATTACGAACCCTTGCTGACTTTGAAAGTCGTCCCCCACATTTTAGCCCCTACCTCCTTCTATATAGTGTGGCCCAGAAAAGCAAACAAAAGACGGGTTGGGTTCAGCCCATTGACTGTGTTCCCCCTATGTAACCTCCCGCCACCCCTCCTCCCGCCACTTCTGTCTGTCTCAGATGGTCAAAATTATAAACTAAAACCTGCTTGGTTGGCCTTGCTGACTAGGATTCAGCGGGCGGAATTGGGGCCAATATCTATAGGCTAATCGGAATTGACTCAGACTCAGGTTATGTGGACTCGGATATGGCCCTGAGTAATACAAAATGATCTACCCTTAAACGCACAGTCTCACTCAGTCATACAACGGAAGTGCTACCTCCGGGGTAGTACTTCCATTGTCTTATCTCTCGAATTCAAACCCTACCCCCACCCCATCTCCACCGTATTTTGCTCAGTATGCAAAAACACACATCGATAAGTTAATATACTCAAACTTATTTTCAAACTTGACATTCTACCTACAGAGCAAGACTGCCATCATATGCTGTTTCTATTATGGTAGGTCTGAGGTTCGACTCCTGGCCGGGTCATACCAAAGACTTTAATAATGGAACCTACTGCCATTGTGCTTGGTGCTCAGCATAAGCAATGGAGTAGCTCCGAGTAGGGAAAACAAGCCAGTGAGCCACAACTGGGAAAAAGGCCGTGGCCGGCCCGACTTAAACCAATTGATTAGAAACCGAGCCGTAAACCCTCATCTAACTCAACTCTTAACTCTAGTATGGTAATGTGAAAACGAGGTACAGTTGAATTTGCATTCATATGTAAGAAAGATTTTCAAAAAAAAATCATCACTTATGATCGCCGCTGTTGTATAAAGACATTGACCATCCCTATTCTAGAAAAGTGGAAATATACTCCTCATCCCTCCTAGACTGACACATCTGACCTACTTATTGAGCGAGGATGAAATCCAGCACAATCTTCTTATTGATGTCAGGCTTTCGCTAGCTGTATGTGGTCTACAAAGGCAGGTTATGGAATCCTTGGACCGCTAATTCATGTTCACGTCTGTAATGTTTGTAAGGGGATACGCTCACATGAATGTAAACACCAAACCACTCTTACCAAAACTTTCGATTAGCCCTCCTTCAAAACGTCTCCGTAGTGTCACAAATGAAACAAGCTAGCAATTATACTTACTTCTTTTCAGCATCGAATGTATTTTGGGGCTAATGGAAACTAGAATAGCTTTGACGTCATCCGCCATGTTCCCTGTGGACTAACGAGCAATTTAGAGAATGTTTTCTTAACATCCTTTCATGAAACTTCATAGGGATTTGTATATGCGCGTATCAGGATTCGTGAAATAGCAGAGATGTTGTGCAGGTTTGGTTCATACAAAATTAGGTCACTCACTCTTGAATTGGAAGTGGGATTAGTAGCCTACCAATAAGTGTTGTCAAGTAAAGTAGGATAAGACAGTTTCCTTTCCCTCGGACATTTCCTTATGGTTTTCGGATACTAAATCGCAGACTCCTGCAATGTGCTCATTCTTTCTCAACAAGGACATAAAACCGCATTAGAAAAGACCAACAGTTAGGTCTGCAGGTATAACGCCTTTCTGTGTCTATCTCTATAGGCAGCCACACTACCAGAGAGATGGTTTTAATGAAGTACCAACTCAAGAACTTTCGGTAAACCCTATAGAGTATGCCAACCAGTGATGTATCTGAAGAAAGCCCCTAACAAGCCTCTCCGGCACCCCCAGGAGCCGCCACTTGAAAATCATGCGACGGCAATGTTGTAATTGATTAAGTAAATTTATGCAAAATAGCCCTTTTGTCTACCTTGACAATGCCACATTAGTATGTTCTGTGGTTGCAACGAGTAAGCCAGTTAAATTTCTTGACTTAGTAATCAAACTTTCCACAGAAGTAGCTCCGACTTCTTCAGGACTGCGCAACTGCTTTAAAACAGGGTTAAGAACTAGATCTGCCCTGTGCTTACATCTTGATCCTTTTTGTCCCTTTCCTAAGCATTGTCCCTGAGTTGCTCTAGTTGCAATTTAATCTGCGGGAAGTTACACGAAAATTAATTTGAAACTAGAGCGGTTCGCACTGGGCTTTGCGAAGAAAAGAGGCAAAATTGAGTGAGCTCTACAAGATGTAGCAGACGGAATGACCCACTAAACTTTTGCATATGGGTTCATCTTCTGCAACCTGCGAGAAAATGCCGAAGAGAGAATTGATGACATTCAACAGCAAGTTTTGTTTTTACCCCTCTTGCTCGTTTGCATATAGCACTAAAAGTAGTTTATTGTCAGCATATCTTTGTTGCGGGGCGATAAACTGACGTTTGAACTTCAAAGCCTGTACAACAGTCACTTTTTAGTCATAAAACATTCGTACAAGGTTTGTTGCAACTGCATTCATTATTCACTATTTAAACAAGAACGAAATTTATTTTAATCAGGGAAACGGTATCATTTTATACTCCCAATTATTCTTATCCTATACTGCACGTATCGTATTATGTACATGTGTTTCAGGTAATTTCTCCTATCGTTTCCAACGAACTACTGTCGCAATCACCACAAGGTCTAGTACCTTTTATAATCACTTCAGGGGGTCCCTTAAGGCCTGTGTACACTTTCAGGACACGTGTCGACACAAGTTGCTACAGCACCTTGTGACCGCAAATGTTGAAAGTGTGTACAGAGCAAAAAAGGTTGGCAACATGTGTCCCAACATGTATCGACACATGTTGTCAAATAATTCAAAATCAATTTTCCGTCAAGATATGTCCAAGCTCTGACCAATCAGAAATCGTATTTGAATCAGCAGATAAGCCACCTGTAGGTAGCGCACCACTAATTCAAGGCGAATATCCGCTCAGAATGTCACCCTACGAATTTAACACGCTAGAATTTTTTTTTTGGGGGGGGAGGGGGTTGGGGTGGAGGGGCAGTTTAGATCATGTTGCTGAAAACATGTGTTCCAATTGTGATGTGTATCTGGTAGGAAAGGAATTGAAGTACTCATCCTGCAAAATAAGAGAAAATTGAAGACATTTCAGGCACTCTCGTGAGCTTTCTCGTAGGCCTATGCACTGGCGTATTTAGGGGGGGCATTGGGCTATGGCCCCCCTCACCGATGCCAAAAAAAAATAAAAAAAAATATAAATATTTTATAGTTCTTGGGCAGTCTCATTTTGGCCCCCCAACATCCAACATTTACAGTGTCGTTTTACCCATTTTTGCTCTCAAGAGGACAATTTCTCTTCTAAAAACACAAAATTTTCGGCGCGCTACGCGCGCAGAAGAGCTAATCCAGTTTCTTCCATGGTTCCACTCTAAATTGCTAGATAGCGCAAGTCCTTCCCACCTCACAAAGTAACATGTAGGAAAAGTACACAGTTTATGTAGAGGTCGGAAATTTCCTCCCATCGCAAAGGCTAGTAACTGCTCTTTTGTGTGTGTCATGCGGCACGGTCAGTTGGTGAAGGACTCACGGAGCAATGCTTGGCTATTTGATCGGATGGTAAAGGTAGTTTCGATACAATGCATATTTTATCTCTTATACGGTCTAAAACCCCTAAAGATTTTCCTTCTTTTTGTTCTCCATGATTACATGTGTTGCTTTTTTTGTGAAACCTACCAAAAAATTTTTGCGCGCTTCGCGCGCTTTGCAAGTTTACATTTTAGATTCCGGGAAAAACATTTAATCAACGCCGAATTATGCTTCTCTAGCATATACAAATTTTATGCAATATGTGGCCCGAATGAAATGGTCTAGTACACAGGGTGTTTTTTTTTTCAAATCCCACCTCACCTATACCCAACAGCACTGGGGCTCTAGGGATGGGCCCTCGGGTCGCAGGGCCTCCCGTCGGGCAAAATCTTGGCGTTACCTTGTACTCAATAATAATAATAGACCATCTGGCTGTGGAAATCTCCCGTTCCAATCAATTCACCTGAAATCCATAGGGAATAACTCCACTCTGGATAATTTTTGAATAAAGTCGGATAAAATTGTGACAAAACTTAATGTGTTTTAGAACAAATTCAAATCAAACCTTTAAAAATTTTTCGCAACAATTGCGCATCTTGATGGCTGCTATCAAGCCTGACAAGTGCCCATTTTCCGACGATCTGGGATGTATTCAAAGCTCCAAATTTTCTTGGTACGCTACGCACGCCAACCTTTAGGTGGCGCTCCGCCCAGATATTACCGCTGACTATATATCCGGAAGTCAGAACACTTTACCTATTTCTAGACTTTTTCCAATAGGCCTATTTTTGTAGGAAAGACATCAGACAGTTGTCTTAGTATCACGTTGAAAAGCCTGGGAAGAGCAATTTCCAGTGATCTGGGGGTATTTTTTGCCAAAATTTTCTACGCTCCGCGCCAGCTGATGGTGGCGCTCCGCTTAGATATTGCCGCTGACTATATATCCCACTTTCAAAGACGGATCTCCGCCCATGGTGGTCATAAAGAACATCCATATCTACCGAGGAGTTATGTGATTTTTTTTCTTTTTTTCTTTCTTTTTTTTTTTTTTTTTTTTGTTAAATATGTGTCATTATACAAAATGTCAGTACACGAAATGCCAATTTAGAGATATTTTCAGCGCAGGTCAAACGGCCCGGAGATGCAATCTCCAGCCATCTGAGAGCCTTGGGGAGCCAAAAATTTTCTTGTACGCTCCGCGCCAACCTGTGGTGGCGCTCCGCTTAGATAGTAAATCGTGCTCCATGGCCCCCCCGTCACCGAATTCCTAGCTACGCCACTGGGCCTATGAAGTTAGCCCGGGCAGGTCACTCAAGTGGGTGATTGTTATGGGGGCTACTTAAGGGAGGGGGAAATTTGACCGGGGTAATTGCCTAAGGGGAATTGACGAGGGAAGTGGGCAATTGTCCAGGGGGATCCTGATACCGGTTTGGAAATATTCCACTTTTGGGCAAGAGTATGTATCAGAGTTCTCCAGTTGGTGTAATAGCGTGGCGGGCCCCAGCTAATTTCAAAATTAGTCTTTTTCCCCCTGCTATGAAAAGTACCACCCAACTAAAATCTCCTTTTGAATAATGGTTTTTCTATACAACCAGCCATCTAAAAATCATGGGTGGTGCCAGAGAGCCCTGGGGGCTATGCTCAGTCGGGGAAGCCTGCCCCCCGTCGGTGAAGTTTGTCGTCTCGTCGAGAAATTGAGGAGGGCCCGACGGGATATATGGAATTTTCCCCAATGTTAGCTGTCATCTCGTGTCGACTACCCCTCCTCCTCCTCCACCATGTCCTCTCCATCAAATCCATTGAAAGTCCCTCCTCCTCCGAACCGCCTGTCAGAACCCTCCCCCTCCTTAGTTGAGGACCCAGGAGGTTAGCCCCCCTCCCTTCGTGACGGAAACATTCAAAGAGTAAAAATAAGAACAAGAGAGAGAGGTAAAAAACGAAAACGTAAAAAATGTACGTGGTGATGTCAGTGGTGGCGCCAAGTGGGGGCGGGGCACATGGCCGTACGGGCAAGGGGTGCTGGGGCGACCGCCCCCCCCCCCCATGTCAGAAACCTGACTAAATCGGGCAGATATTTTGTCGCAGTAAGGCGGAAAATTGGGCAGTTAAATTAGGTCTAGAATCGGACAAAAATCACCGCCCTCCCTGAGAAAAACAGTACCGTACGGCCATGGCGGGGCATGCCCCCGTTTGGGAAGGCTGCCTGTCGGGGAAATTTTCCGGTTTTTTTCCGGGGATCTGTTATGAATACGATAAAATATGTAGTTCCCGACATCAGCGAGTCGCCCGATTGATTTAATTTCGGTCCATATTAGGGCAAATTCTTCAATACAAACCCAAACTTTTCTAATTTTCTTGGTTGAAAACTCGAATGTTTTCAAATTTCCTATAGGTAAAAGTTCAACTTTTTTCCAATAAGGGCCCGAAATTTTCGGCGCGCTTCGAGCGTCCAAATTTCGCTTCAAACATCGTTTCGGCACTCTATCGCCCTCATCGAGGCTTCGGGTTACTGACCCCGTCGGGAGCTTTGCCTCCCCCCGTCGAGCAATCCTGGTGCCACCCTGCTTGGTGTAGGGGGTAGGTGAGGCGCATGTCGGGCGGGAAACTGCTGGACCCCCTCGAGGAGCGTGGACCCCATGTACAATTGCCAATATTATTTCAGCTGTTCCAAAAACACATCTTTTCCTTTCTGAATCCTCCATCTTCCTTCCAGAATCCTGCTTTCCCGATCTTTTTTGACAACATCTTGCTCAAGTGTGTCGCAGCATGTGTCTAGTGTATGCAAGGACAAAATTTCTGTGTCCAGGTCTGTCAGCAACATGTGTCGACAGATGTGTCCTGAAATGTTGATAGTGTACACGGGGCTTACCAGTTTATTTGTATTTACTATCCAAGGTCGGGTCCTTTCCAACGTGCAGCGCCATCCGGATTCATGGGCGTCAACAAGGGGGGAACAGGTGACATTCCCCTTTTGATGAAATTGGAGGACTATCACATCGTTTGCCCCCCCCCCCCCCAACACACACACTTTTTCCAGAACCCTGACGAAAATTGTAGGCACATATTTGATCCCATAGCTTACAATATATCTGATACAATAAACCGATCTCGAAAATGATGGAAGCAGCTCTTATTTGGGCCCCGGATGCCTCGTTTCCTAGGGCTTTGCCGTTTGCACTTGAATTAGTTTTGGTCGAGGCCATGCCCCCCCCCCACCCCACCCCACGCACACACATTTGAAAAGCTGTCGCATCTCTCGCCTGGATTCATTTCGTTAAACCAGTGCGAGTGTTGCACGTATGATGTACCTAAGATGTTCTTTACAGAGGCGTTTGCCGCTTCTATTCAAGTTCAGACACCTAAATTCAAGTGGGTGTCCGACGGTTCTGAAGGTCTCCCGACCCAGCCTCGAGGCAGATTCTTGAGGCCTCTACCTACCCTCGTGGGGTAATGTCTCGACTCTGGCTGATCCCGTAACCTCTATGAGGTCGGCCATAAATAAGCACTAATTTCCCAAAGAACCCTTTTCGAAATGCACAATTTTCCTTAGAAATCATTTTCCCAATTCACACGTTCAGAGTGTGTTTCAACGAGTAGGTGCCGCCCCCGGCCTACCGATTTCGTTTTCTCCGTTGGGTAATTTTTGGGTTTTTCATTTCCCTGAACCATCGCTGCGTTCGAGAAAAAAACTTCAGGTTTTAGTTAACGCGATAGTTTTGCTTGTCTTAATCGTTACTAAGGTATAAAATTCGACGGCCGGTCCATACTTCAAATATGTTAGTGGCGTAGCGAGCAGTCAAGTTGTCCGTGGCGTGGGCAGAGCAAGTTTTCAGCGCCCGTAACGGCATGTGTTCTGCAATTACTCAGTGAAGCTTTTGCAAATTTTGCACCGCTTGCCTTCACTGGTAACGGCTACCCCCTCACCCTATCGCTTTGTCAGTGTAACATCATATTGTCGAACAACAAATACCATGTCGCCAAGTGCAATGAATTTGCTGGTTGGGTATTGCTCACCTACTTTACGTCTCTGGGTATAACGAGCAAAATTACCTCCGCTCACCAGAATTATAACTGTATGAGACAGGAATACAGTTTTTTACGTAACGTATGGTAAACAAAAATGGCTATCAGCCTATGTGGTTGACGCTGCCCTCAACAACACAAATACAAGTACAACAATTATCATTTTTACCAAGTTTATTTTAAAGGCATCAACTAAAACATATCACAACTTCTTTTGAAATATATATTTCATACCTTTCCAAATAACACAATCGTTAGAAATTCGGGATAATTCACTCCACAGAGAGAAACAAAGCGAAAATTGTTTGAATAAAGCAACCACTGGTGTAGAGGCAATGTTTCATTCTAATTAACTATTTTAAGAGTTGAATACTTCCCACATCTTAGTGCAGATGGGTGTTCATTTCAAACTTAAAGGCAGCCACTCATTACCCCAAGTACGTTTTTAGTTAGGGGCTACCAAAATTTCCAACTGGTGACTGCACTTTGATTGACATCTCAGTTAGAAAATTCAAAAGATGCAGAGTAGCTCACATTTCACAGCATGCAGAGAGAGTTTCTGATTACACATTTGGGCTTTATATGCTCACCAGGATACAGCCTTGCGAGGTAAACTAGGTTTGCGTAAGAACAAGGAGGAGCTTAGAACAGTTTTGGGAGGAGCTAGAAATAACATATTTGGAAGAATTGCGTCTGCCTGAGACGAGAAAGTTTCCGTGGCTCATTTCACGAAAAAGCGACACACAACCGATAAAATGTTTATGTAAGAAAAAAACAGGAAAATGGGGCCAATAAGTCAAGCAAATTTGACGAGTTGCTTCTAAAAATTTCCAGAATTGGGTTACATTCATTTTTTTAGTGGATACAAATATTTTTTTTATCCGTCACATCGAGTGTAAACAGAGACTCAGTTTTGGACAGTCGTAACGAGTATTTAAATTAAAAGGTTATATTACAATCAAATTAGTTGCAAGCTCCGTGGGAGAGTAGAATGGGGTTGATTTAGGTAGAATAAGCTTCTGTCGTAGGCGTATTTTTCGAAAAGCTGACCCTATTTTGCCAGGGAAAGCTTGTATTACCTAGCAAATTGCTAGAGTATTTCCTAAAATTTACCAAAGAATAGGGTTTGCCCAAATTCCGCGGGGGGGGGGGGGGAGGGGGTATAATCTCCTTGGCTCCTATGCCTATACTAACTACTGTTACCCGTCCAAAGCAACAGTTAAAAGAATCATCTAAGTATAGGCTATGTTTAGGAAACATACAGATTTCACTACCTCAACGTGGTTTTGAAGAAAATCTCAGTTCAAAATAGGACACAAGCTAAACCCGGATCAACGATAAGACTTCAACTCCAAGCAAGTCAAAATTTGCCCAGAATGCTAAAGTATCCTTAAACAAACCCCTGTCTCTATAAACTTCTTTTCGATAATGGTACGTACACAAATGCGAACATACGATCATAATTTTTACAACTTAAAATTAACTTATTCTGGGAACCTCGGGGGAGTCTCGTCTGCAAAACTGTTATCTAACACCTGAACAATGTCATTTCACGGATTTGGAATGAATTAAACGTATATACCCTGAGAGATCACACTATATATACCACTTGTTTTCATTGACTTGGAAGTCAGCAAAAAACGTTCTTATTTTGAAATTCTGCATTTGAATCAAAATGAGATAAAGACGTACCTGCCTGCAGGTGTGAATATAAGTCATTTCAATAAATCTACAATTTTTGAACAAAGTTCAATTTGACGTCTGAATTCTTGCCACCTGCGGTATTACAATACAAATCAGTATAATCATCCTACGGTAGTACAGCTGACTACTTTTATATATACTCGGCGCACAGTAAATATCATTTTCCACACATATACATGTGTCCCGGAGTATCGTTTTCTACAAATATGTTGCACATTAAAACCCTTACTTATAATATATATATATATATATATATATATATATATATATATATAATATATATATATATATATATATATATATATATATATATATATATATATATATATATATATATACCAAAAATGTTAAAGGACGCCCCATGTTCCATGTTTAGTTTCTTGTTTTTACGATATGAATCACTCAGTAAAACTTAAATCTCTACCATTCCCTTGGAAACGTTTTCACATAAAATCACGTTCAATGAAGCCTTTCCACCCTATTTTCCCCTTCATTTTGCAATCGTATTTTGTAAACGACTGGGAGACATAAACAGAAGTCCACTAGAAATGTCGGATCTTCATGACTAATCCAGCAAGCGAAAACAGCCTCTGGTCAAAACATCTGCATATTTATTCATTAGGTGAAAAGTAATCATGCTTGACACCACAAAAGCCGATGACACTACTTCCTATTCTATGTTCCCCACACGCCTTTTCAAATGAACTCATTTTTTTTTTACTTGAAACTGATTCAAAACATTTCAACGCTTAATCGATTAACTACTTGTTAAGAACTGCTATTAACAACACAGCCCGAAAAATACAAAATATACTTCGGTGAATGACATCCCAAAGCTCTTGAACTGCCCCATGGTGTATGCACTCCTTCAGCCCACCCATCCCCCCATTTTACAACGTCCACTCACTAGACTCACATTTCATAATACAAAATCGTTGTTCCATAGTAGTACCCTGGTATTTTCAAAGGGAATAATCTATCCCTTTGAACAATGGTTGTAATCGTCTTAACACCAACTCCACAGCAGAAGTTTCTCACAACTTTCTGCCGACTTTCGTAATACAAAGATAATTACAGTTGAAAGAAAAACGAACTTGAATTAAAACTTTTATAGCAACTGTCAAATAAAATCTTACACGTCTAATTTATGAACCACTCGAAGTGAAATTGAAATCTGCCGCTCAATTTGACTGTGCCCTTTATTGAGGTGGCTTCATTGTAAAACTACCAGCCTTCAAGGCCTGAAGTATTAATACTATTATGAAGAATACAATTATCATAAACTCAAAATATGACATCAAATCATCAGTATAGACGGACAGACACACACAGACAGGCAAAATGACAAAGTGACAGTCAGACAGAGTCAGACGGACAGTGTGCCCGATAGATGGACATGGAAGCTGCCATTCCGTGACACTGTTCCTACATTTCACCACTACTTAGGGCACAAATTTGCCGCAACCAGCGATTTCTTGCATCCATGAGTTCTGGTTGATAACATGCACACGGTAAAGTAACATTACAGCTAAAATTTCTTGCTAAGATACCAATAAAAATACAATAAATGGTATCAGAAATGGAGGCAATATAATATTAAATGAACCTATTTTTCTACCCGGAGGGTGATCGTCATATTTTATTTCGTGTTTGCATAAGAGTAAAGATCTCCCTCTCCAAACCGAACACCTGAGGCCACAAAACCCAGGTGCTGCAAGCGGCGCAGACCTTAAGCCGACTTGACGGCTGTCAGCGAAGATTCGGATTCACTCCAACAGGCTCGATTTTATGTGACAAGATAATTCATCTCGAGGGAGAAACTGCCGCTCGCTACCGCAAAACGCTGACGTAAGAAGGTTAGAATCATCAAAACTCCCTCCTCATCAGAACAAGAAAGATTTAATCTTGTTGAAGACTGGGAGCTAAGTGTTTACAAGGCATTGATGTGGGCGTTTTGTCCCCTGATTTGAAGACGAATGAACTTTTTTTCTGTTGTTTCTCTAGGTGCACGGCCTTCCTTCGAATTTCTGCAATTTTCTAACTATAAGTGTTAGATTGTTACAATCGGTATGAGCTCTCAATCATGAGAGAACCTTACCATGAAGGCCAAGTACTTATGCCTGACCAATCGACCCCTAAGGAACACTTCACAATTAATGTCCTTTACTAAGAAGAATTAAGGACGTGTACTAGATTACCTTGTGCAAAACTGTAGTCTTTAGCATTAACTTGTCTATTTCAATATCTGTCATGAAGGTTAATTGTGATAAAGAAATGTTCAGTTTCAACCGACAGGATGGAACCTCCTGCTTAATATGCCATTATCGCTATTACACAACAGCCCTTTACATAACACAAGTGTCGCATTAGTGTTACAAAGCAACAGCTAAACAGTATACGAATTCCATTGTTCTTTCTAACTTCATATTCTTTGTATCAAGACAAACAAGACAAATGATAAAGGGGAGGATTTTCTCCAGTTTCATTAAAAGTTGTAGAAAAGGCATGTGGCCAACGGAGGGAGGAGGTAGGGTTTCAAACCCTCCCCTCATGACTTAAGTGCAAACATAAACATGAGTTCCTTGGGAAAATATTCCCAGGCGGCAGTCTGTACCAGCCAAGGTGCTGTCCCTGAAACAAGGGGGCTTTGGGGTGGGCCCCTTGACCCCAAGCCAAACAAGGGATTTTACCATCCAACAGTGTCTCTGGTGGGCATTGGGTTTGTGGGGTCTGACAGCAGCCATGACAAAATCCTGGCTATGTGCCTGTCTACAGCGATGGTACAGTAGCAGCCAGCACACTTGCTTGCACATATGGCATACCATAGTATATGTTCAGCCTGTGCACCTCTACATAACTACACTCTCACAGAATGCAATGCCTACCCAAAGATTTAATTCTACTAAATATGACAAATGAAACTAAACTAGCTACAAACTGACATTCACAATATGAGAACAACTTTAAAGGCCATATGCAGGTTAGGTTAGATTAGATGAGGTTTAACAGCCCAGTTTCCAACCAACTGGTTCAAGTCAAGCCGGCCACGGCCTTTTTTCCAGTTGTAGCTCACTGGCTTGTTTTCCCTTACTCCACTGCTTATGCGGAGCATCATGCACAACGGCAGTAGGTTCCATTTTTAAAGTCTTTGGTATGACTCGACCTGGGAATCAAAGCCGGGCCTCCTGCATGAGAGGTGGATGCTCTACCACTAGACCAAACAAGCGGTCCAGACCAAACAAAGGCCATATGCAGTCAACACCAAAACTAACTTGAAAAGGTCAGCCGAATCTATCATATTTATTCTTATTTCACTCATACTTATCTTTTATGTTTCGGATTTTGGTTGGCCAACCTCCCCCTCCTAGAAAATTCCCACTTAGACAAAAAAACCCCAACAAGTCCCCCAGAAAATTCCCACACATGACAACTACCCCTCAGACAACCTTCATGGGTGGGAATTTTCTAAGTAAAATCATCCAGATATGAATTGTCTGGGTTGGGATCTGGACAGGTGGGAAATGTCCTGCATGAATTTTCCTTAGGCAATACCCCCAGCTGGAATTGTCCAGAAACCCTTTCAGATCATGAATATTTCATACTGCAAGCAGACCGAGGTGTTATCTTGTCTAACTGTACTTCTGATATGTGTGCAAAGAACTAAATCCACACATTCTGGTGACGTTTTAATTCTCTTTCAATCCCTGCTTCTCGAGATACTAGCAGATGAAGCTACACATTTGTAGCCTAACATGAAGCTGAAGCAAGCAGAAGTGATATTATTTCCTCACAGTTATTAGAAATGCTTATTTGTCTTTTTTTCAATCTATTGTTTTAACCTTGAAGTAGATAGGGACACGAGTTTCCCATGGGAAATGTAGATAGACGTGAGTTTCCCATGGGAAATGTAAAGTTTGCAAAATTCTTATCCCTCTCATATGTTAACATTACAGAAACCATGACAATATGGAGGAAACAAATGGTAGTTGAATTTAAAGAAAAACAAAACAGTGTTAATTAAAATGTGAGTTAATGATTTTACCTGTACTTGCTTCGGATCACTGTGGGTTGAAAATTTGACAGCATTATCTGCTTAATATATCTCAAGAACCACGAAAAGAAATTGAATGTAAATCAGAATTTCAGCAAGAATAATTAGATTAAGTACTCCTCTAACATGGCAAAGCTACATATTGGCTAATAAATCCTTATTTTAACCATTCACTTACAAAAATGTCACATGAGTATAAAGGACACTCATTCCTAATTAGATAAATTCAAAACAGGTGACTGGATATGACCTTCCAAAGAAGACACACTGCCCAAACTGCTGAGCATTGGTGTCTGGTTACCGTGAATGCAGTAGTAATACAAACAGCATTTTATTACTATTGCAATAGAGATCATTGTCTTTCACTTTCCCAAAGTTCACTGCAAAACTTAAATTGGAAAGAAATCATGTTTTCTTTAGAGGTTCCTTAATAAATGGAATTGACAATTTAAATCTGTTATGTAATTTTGAAGCTTTTGAAAGTTTCAGAATGAATTTTAGGAACTACTCTAGAATAATAAGTACTGTACTGCACTTCTTTGCTTTCAGGCTTATGTGATAAAAGGTGACAATGACAGATCTTACTGATTGCTATTTCAACAGGACACACCCACAGACTCCATTTAGCCAAACTATGACCTGAACTTACACAAGGCAAGGGATAGGACTCCTACTAGGTAGTATAACTCAGAATATAAATTTGAATATTGTCACCCTGTGTCCTACATGGTCCTTCAACACAAGCCAATCTGTAGGAACAAGGGCTTCCTTCAGTTCTTGAGACAACTGCAGAGGTTCTTGAAGTGATGTTACTGTATTGCCCATTGAAATTGCTTACACTGTCATCAGATAACAGGTCTGGTCTCTTGCTAGTGATTTTTGCCCAGCCAAATCTCCAATGGGACACTCTGAATGAATGGCTTTGGGGAGAGTCCAAAGGGAGTGGGTATATCCCCCTTTGGAAAAATTTTCAATCTGTGAGGTGCCTGGATGGCAAGTGTTGCAATATTTAACCCAACTTTACCTTGTAAATGAGGTGAGAAGTACATTTGTAATGACTAATTCTTGGCAAAACTGAATCAAGGTGATACTGAAATAAACACCTGTGCAGAAATTGCTCTCCAGATTTTTGTTTTTTCTGTGCGTGCTGCATTCCTTCCCATTTGTGACACAAATTCAGGCTGGCTAAATCACTGCCTCCTACTGTGTTGTATAGTCAGGGAGTTGTTATTTGAAAGGAGGTTTAACGGAGAGTTTAGTCTATGCTAATAAGCTACGATCCACTAAATACCGGGGAGATTATTAAAGATAAGCTACTTATTCCGTTGATGGGGAATTCTTTCTTTTGTTCGTTCGCTTCGATGTGACATCGATATGTTAGCAACATCATTCAGGTCTAGTAATCCTATCACAATTAGCTTACTCTGGACAATGCTTTGATGAGTAGGTTTACGCCGCCACCAATTTAGGGGCAGGTGCTACAAAACTCGAAACGACTGTTTCATTGAAATAAACCAATGAGGTCTGCCCCTTCCTAAAGAAATAACGTCATGCAAATGAGCTGCAGAGGCAGAAGTCTAAATTTTGTCGCAACAATTTGGAAAGTTTCCGGAAGCTTCCTGAAATAACCGGGTATACAATCAGATTCAGATTTTTACATAAACCCTTACTGGTATACTCTGATCCGCATCCAAGAGCGTCCCAAGATGTAATAATTTCTAATTTCGACTGGCAATGCTATGGCAGTAGCGACAAACCCCCAGTTTTACTGTTGATGTAGCAGACGACAAATCCCCTTTGTTTGAATTACGTAATCCAATGTAAGTCTTACAGAAATGCCAAGAAGGATACAAGAGACAGATTACTGTGTGACCTTGGCGGTGTAAACTTCACTTCAAAGCGATGTATCTCCTTCCAAATAACAACTCCCTGGCATAGTATACACTACACTCTTGCCCAAAAAGCATCTCTGGCACTAAATCAGCAAACGATTTACAAAGCCATGCAAAATTAGACCCAAAAGTGGTGACCAACCGACAGCTAGTATGGCTGAAAATCTGAAGGTTGTGAGGCAAAGATGCCTCTAAGTAAACAGTACTTAAACACAGTGTATTTAAACAGATGAGTCTGGTGCAAGGTTACTGGCTAACAAGTACTAAGCTAACGGAAAACAGGCACAGGTTTAAATTGCTTAAAGTAAGAGAAATGCAAGCATTTTCCAACATTTTCCTGTTGGTAGTAGTTGATAGTAGATAGGAAATTTTGCTTTTCTTTTTCTATGTGTAATCATTCATTTTCGTTTTTCTCAGGGTGTGTCACTTCTTGATGAGCCCTACAGAGTTTTTAAGTGCACTTCCTTTCACGAAATGTGTTACTTAAATGCTTCTATTATTTGTCTGTAAATTTATGTTGTAATAAATCAACAATAAATGAAATGAAATGAAATGATAAGTTCAGGCCAAAAACCACTGAAATTTACTTATAATACTTTTACCTTCATGGTGACAATTCAAACATGAACGAACATGCCTCTGTTTCTTTAGATTGGATTTAGGGCATAGCAGATGGGAGGGTAGGGGGAAGGAAAAAGATAAATGTGCATGAATGAACAGAAGGTAGGTCAGAGGGGAAGAAAAACAGGGAAGGAGATGAATTGCCAACCACTTACTCTTACCATACCATAGGCCATAGGCCTATGACCTAACAGATACTGTTGTTGCTTCACATGAGACCCTCCTGTTCCCACTTACATCCTTCTTTATTCATTTTGCTAAGAAGTATCACTTCATCCCACCCGATCACCAGACACAACCTGCTATAACACGCCAAGTGGTTTGGGTATGAACAGACAATCTCTAGGCAAATCCCCTCCCCCACCACCAGGGTTAGCAGGGCTAAGTTACAAGTGGGATCCTCTGAAGAAATTTGTCCAGGAACCAGTCTTCTGAGAAACAGTTAGGGTTGCTGGACTTGTAATCCAAAATGCCTTGTCTTGTTAGCTTCTCTCAATCAAGAGGTTGAATGGAACCTGTGAGGAACTTGTCATTTAGGCACAGAACTACTGTGGCTTTCTAGGGTAATGTGTGCAGAGCATTTGATTAAAATTGCTTAGACATGGTGCCTTATAAATTTATGCAAATGTATGACAAATTCTACAGTAACAACACCTAATCCAGTGGCCTGACAGGTTAACCCCAACCTCAAACAACTTTCAATATACTAGACGTGCTGTTGATGTTTTGATGGTGATGGGTTTGACAAATGATGAAAAGTGGCAGAGAAAAAGTTGGGAAGGTGGAAGGCTCTTATCTGGGAAATTTGGGTATTTGAAAGGAATTTTGGAAACTGGAATGAAATTTACTTCCTTTATACATGAAATTTCCAAATGAATTGTGGTAAATTTTGATTCCCTTCTTGGAATAAACATTTTTCCAGTCGTTTCGCTCAGAAGTACCCAACTAATTGCAGTTAACTTATTTAATCTATACGTGTCTTTTCTCACATTAAAAATCTTAAAATTATCCCACATCCCTTGTCTAGAAAGTATATGATATGTACCTCTCCCATTTAAGCCTTATGCCATTTTTTAAATGATTACATCTCTTCAATAGCATACAAGTCTCCATTCTGCCAATCACAGATTTTACATGACCCAGGGTAAGGTCAATTGAACAAAATCTACAGTTGTATCTGACTTGCTCCTTAAAGCAAGCCCCGCTGCATCTCGAGGTACGATACTGAAAGCCCTTATACCATTGACAACCATCAAAGAGATTGAGGAGCCTCCTTCAGCCTGTCATCTGTCTTTGCCGACAATTACGTCTCCAAATTTGATTATGTGATGAGTTTCACCACAGCCTGACACTTCCTCTTAAAACACAGACATCTTAAGTATTATTGCATCCACTCAAGTGACGACATCTCCCAGTTGCCGATTTCTTGCACAGTTCTCTGCCATCCTGAAACCAAGATTTAAAGTTAAAAAGGATGAAAAGAAAACGAAAATTGTCGTGGCAGGAAAAGGTGAAATTTAACATATGTGTCTATTCTAGTACATTTATGTGCATGTTTCACGTAGAACATACAGTACTCCAAGAGTGGCCACTTACCTTAATGTCATACTCTTTCAATAATTCCAAACTAAATGCTTTTCAAAGCATACCTGGCCCCATGATTTCCGAGATAACTCAACATTCACAACATTTTAAAAATGGGGAACCAGCCACAGAAATGTCACTTTTGAAAAGACATTAGAATCAAATAACCTAGCACTGTACTTCAAAATCATTCCCTCTGTATAAAATGTTGATTCGGTGTAATGGTTATTTTCATGGGAGATTACTAATGGGCAATTTAAATGACATCCGTCTCACCTATCGTACACCTTCCCTCAACACCCTCACTTTGCAAAAGCAACATATACTCGACCTCAAAAATCAAGTTTTCAATTTGTTCTTCTATGACAGAAGTGTGACAAGTCCCTTTGGAAAAAAACTAATCCTCAATTTCTGACACTAGACTATCTGCTGTTGCGTGTATAAAGTCAGCCAAAGCCTCCTGACAACTCTATTTATATACAAAAATGACATTTCCTAGAAAGGAAATCATAATGGAAAAATTGTCAAACTTCTCCTCAATTTCTAATGTCATGAGAGTTTAAGTCATTTCCAAAATTAACTCCCAGAAACATTAAAGAACTTGACTTTCCCATCTTCTTTCTGCCAGTACATTCATGTTTTAGTACCATCTAATCCTATGGTACTGTATGGCTTGAAAAAGCCTTGGGTCTGAGAATGCAGCATAGGGAAGTGGACATTTCAACTGTTTATTCACACACTTTTGGACGATGAGTACATGGAATAAATGAACAATTGTTACAGGCATAATATAAAAGTATCAACTCCAATACTGTGCATGGGGTCACCAAAAATGTGCAAAGCATTTCCAAAATAGGATTGTTACAGCTAGCAAAACAAAATAAATGATGCCAAATTTATCTCGCAATCTCATTTCTCACGATCCATAATAACTGTGAACAATTTTTGAAGAATTTCGAAGTAAAAACACTATTCCTGAAAATCCAGCCTATGGTCATTTGATTGGGCGACTGCTAAAAGTACATGCCAAATATTGTTAATGTGTTCAAGAAATGCAAAATCATTCTTCAAAAGTATCCAACATATCCATTTGCCATACACTTCTCAAAATATCTAAGACATACAGGTAGAAAACTCTAAAAAAAAAACATTTACACTACTTGGTAAGCTCAACTTTGTTCTTCCTGTGTACAAGGCCTACTATGATACTACTTCACACTGCACTTACTTGAACTTGCTCTTATGCTATCCTAACATTTAAGTAATGATATCAAGCCTGTACTGACTCAAGCCTCTTATCAAGAATTTCAAACTGAACTTGTTACATTTTTCTTCTGAAGTTGGCAAACATTTAAAAATTGTCCTTTCTGTCCAGATGAGTGCTGTTTTAGATACTGTAGCATGACAGCTCACCATTACTCTATTAAACAGAGTAGAAAACTTTCAACACTTCACTTGATTTCTTTGAGAACAGTCTATGGGGTCGGACAGTCTTCTGGTTACCATAGAAACTTTGGATTAAAAACAACAACTGACTACAGTATGACCATATGGGAACACTTTACGCACTGCAGTTTGCGCAATAAATTGTTTTCACTGCAACATATTGTTGTCATGCGGAAGTGACGTGTCACCGACCGACCCCATTGAGTTTATGCTTGCCAAAATCTACTGGAAGCATGAAGGGTATTAACTTTTTCTACTGGATACCTGTCTAGCAAAATTCAGAGCTAGTTCCTATAAACTGGATTCAGTGAACAAATAGGCTTTGGATGAACAGGGTTTTTCTATACATGCAGCTGCAAGCTGTGTCTCAAGAGTTCCCACTAGTAAATGCAATACACATATAATCCCCTAGAATTTCTTTGTTACAAAAGTTTTCACACAATTCATGATTAAAGTGTCAGATGTTATTTAATGACTTCAGATGACCAAACACCTGCCAAGGCACATAGCCACCAAGTCATTCTATTAATAAAATGGCAAAAATGCTACCTTTCGTTTGGCTCAGGTTGTGACAAGTTACACCATACAGAGGGACAAGTAGATGAATGCAATTGCTGGCAGTTTTTGCTTGTAACAATAGGTTTGTAAGAAAGGCCTACATGCATGGCTCTACCAAAACTTTTTGTTTTGAGACATTTTATGACTTTTATGCACTTATCAACTGCATGACACACCCCACTGTCCCCCTACATTGTAAGTCAAATGTGGGTCACTGACCAATGACAGTGTGATTCACATGTCTGTCACTGAATCACTATTGTCAGCCACCAGCTTGACTGAGGGGTGAGTCACATTTATCTCAATTGTCAGTCATTGTTATGAACAAGGGGTGGATCATTGTGAGTCAATTGTTACAATTTGTACAGGGATACCAACTGGCATCCTCAATTTTTCAATCAACATATGGTGACCCACATGTCAGTCAAAATTGCAAATTGTGCATCAATTTTGTGACTGAGATGTGAGTCATTTTACATTAAGTTGTCAGTCACAGAATTTGTCACAGAAGTAACTGAGTCATTGTACAACTTAAGTCAGCACTGTTGTGGACAATGACTGACCATGTCCGGGGGTAGTTGGGTGCGTCATTCAGTTGATATGTGCATTACATGTATGGAAAATGCATTTTCAAAATTTCATCACTTTTTCCACAACGAAGGTCTCTGAACTGTATGTGGAACCAAACTTGAACTTCAACTGTAATTGAAACTATATTTAAACTTTTTTTTTTTATCTAGCCTAGTTGACAGACACTATATAACAAATTCATGTTGGTGTGTCGTTAAATGATTCATCTAACTAACTAACCTGCAGAGTCACAAAAAGAAACCAATGTGTTTGCACCTTTCAAAGTCCTTCGACAAAATACAATGGCTGGTGTGAATCACCAAACATGGATCAAATTTAGTAAGACTATAAAGGTAGAAAACTTTTTAACTATGGCATACCAAAACTTACACTACCTTTCTTTCATTTGCATCAAGCATGATCATAATGAGTCACAGGCCAACCCTTCATAACCAGTACTATGGCAAAGTAGAGAGAAGTGGCTTTTGGAAGCAATAAAGCTTTGCAGTCAAATGATTTGTGGTAGGTCATTGGTTCCTTCAGTTAAGTAAGTTTTGAACCAAGGATAACCCACAGTTTTCAGAACTGACCCTTTCATTTTCAAGAAAATTCCATAGTTTTCAGATCTGACCCACTCATTTTCAAAAGAATTCAAATTTGAGCAAAACTGATAAATTGGAAGCCTGCTAACATGAGTTGTAATTTAGAAGCCCTTGCATGTTTATCTCACAATAGACTTGTTAAGTACTGCATAAAGGACTGTCTTTTGGTCTGTATGATTCATTTGCATACCTATTACACAGTCAGTCTGAGTTCATATTACACACACTGGCCTTCCTTTGCCTACCTTAAAAATCTTGAAGTTGAACCAGTAATTTTAGATGAAGCCATTTGTTTGTGTGTTAGTAGAGAACCAGTACCAAACAGTCAAATGGACAAACGACAGTACCAATAAGCTTACTACTGTACTACTCTACTTATTGGTGATTTCTTATCAGTTAAATGGACCTTGCTGTCAGGACTACAGGGGTAGACTTTCAAAGTCTCTTCCATCAAATATCTGCTCCCTGGATGAAAAAATTGAAAACTAAACATCCTTACTTTTCAGAGAAAAAATTGTCTGAGAGTCCCAAACTTTTGGTCAATTTCAGTCAGCAAACCCAAATCTTCACAAGCAACTCAATGGATAGCAACTACGGACTTTGATGACTGGATAATAAATTTTGAAAACTGGCTAGCTAAACTTCAGAAATATCAACTTAAATTACCAACAAGTCACATATTATTGACCAGCACTTTCACAGTAGAACAACTTTTGATTAGAAAGAAATTTCTTTCAAGAGTGGTTTATTTACAGGACATTTCATTGACGAGGCAGTCACAAAACATTCACATGAACCCAACATAAATCTTATCACAACACACCATCTTCGACTCTTGAGTGACTCAAAGGTTAATATCCTAAGCTCTGTGTAAACTTAGAAGACTTGCACTTCCAAAATGTTTCCAAACATTTCACTCTCCAAAACTCAGGAATATTGTTCTAAAAAGCAGGACATATTATAACTTCTTCTAGCAGCGCATTTTAAACTTCATCACAAAATGCAGCACATGATAGATTAAAGGATAAGATATACATAAAAGAAATATGACACGTTGTTCTAACTTGCCTTGAATCAAAGTAAAATACAAAACTTAAATCCCCAAGAAGCTTTGTTTAATGGTTTCTCTTACCTTTCATATTTTTCCTTCCCATATATCCTCAGTCTGCTTCTTGTCTTCTCTCCTTTTCTCTGCAAGTTAAAACAAATTGAAACCATGTTTATACAAAATCAGAAAACATACTTTAAAAATGCACAACCACAATGTTAAAGCCATCTTTCCTGCTGGGTGGATTTTCACCTCATTAAGCAAGCCGGCTATAGTAATTGCATCCGGCATCCAGCATGCACATAACTGCCTTCAGTGGTAACTCCATCCCACAATGTGTTTCAACAAACAGGACATACATTTAACTGCATGGCAAGAATTAAACACCCACATTAAACATCGACCTCACGTTTACGAAACTTTTTGGCGGTTGGCGGGGAAACATTTACACCGGTTAAAAATTAGGAGCTACTGAAAAGCTGAAACACAACTCACAATTTTGTTCTGTTGTGCATGTTTTTAATGTAACACAGATGTCTAGGCTGAAAGACTTGCCATGATAGGACCAGAAACACTACTTACATCACTTGCTTTAATATGCAAAATAATTTAATGATTTATAACACGTTTGTACACTTGTTTATAGCAAGATAGTTAAAACTGTGGAATTATGGACATAGCTATCAACATTCCAGGGATACCACGCTTTCCTGGTTATAAATGTGTTATACTCCCATGATCCAGTCCAAGCAAACACATTCTGATAAATATTGATTTGTATTGCTATCCACTCTATGGACTTTGACTAAACCCTTGTGTAATCATAGAAAGCTACTTCTGAATCCGCTGGCCAATATTTACAATAAAAGCAGCCATGTGGAATCAACTTGATCTCATCCCTGATGGCTACTGTGGTGCGGCTCATTGTCCACAAGCAGAGTTAATTCAGTAATTGCTGAGTCAATAGGTATGTTTCTGTTTGCCCAGTCCTAGATGTTTCTCAATATTAGGGGCAGTAACCGCAGTATATCTACAGGGCTGGAAACAAGACATCATGAGGGCAAGGCCGTTTTCATATTAGCTTGTAGGGCACATTTATGCATCTCAAAAGGTACCAAGGCCAAATAGAAGATTTTGTGCTATCTGGTATCTGTTTGGCTGTATTTTGTTAGGCAGAGCATGAAGGCCAGTGTGGCCTTGAAAAGTATGCCATTTTGTAGGGTACCAAGCCCATTGCCAGAAATATGAAGGCATGGTGTCCATGGCTTTCACTTAATTCCAGCCTTGTATGTGTTGTACCCAAAATAATAACTCTGCAGGTAAGCAGTTTGTAACCAGGATGATGCACTTTGCTGGAACCTTGTAGAACAGGCTAGAAAAATGCTCCCAAAATCCCAGAAACAGTTGGAATGAGTCACACCAGTTATGGATGCATGTTACTCTGTTCACAGTCAGCATGGCATTGTGTAATACCTTTGTCAAAAACTTCTGAATGTGGTATCTCTAGATACAATTTACTTTGAACAGATATAGAGGAACAGGTTGCACAGTGTTTGTATTAAAATTGTATATAAACCATGCTTTAGGCAGAGAGTTTAGGCTACTGTACTTACACTAGCTTACATTTGACAAAATCACCTTTGGTTTGTTAATTTGTAAGTTGCTATACTTACCTGCTCATTTCTCCTAAGTAGAGAGTAACCCCACTACAACAGGAAAAGTATCATGATAATACTTTGATCCTGAATAGGTTTAACTCCTTTAATACCTAATCCCTCATTTGCATATAGATGGTCTAAACTTCGTAACCTCTAAAACATTGGAAGATACTACTTCTGCAATAAAAGGTGTTGTTCACTATAGGTAATAGAATCAAGTACAGAACATTACATATTGAACTTGTTTTCCAAGGATAAAAGCAATGATGACCATGCAAAATGAGGTCTGAATGGCATTAATAAGTTCTCAGTCATCCTTGTTAGGGCATTGCCAAATGTTCCTGTGAAAAACATCTCAAGAACTGTCATTGCATAAGATGATTAAATTGAGACAATTATGAGACCAACGAAGGGCATTGTATGCATTAGGTGTATACTACATTTTCAACGTGCATTTCACTGAAGACCCACCACTAAAATGCTATCCATCCACTTACTCATGGTTGGCAACTGTTTATAATTTAGCCTTGGATTGAAGCCTGGGTGTTCAATATCTGTTCTGCATGAGTAATATGTCTGTTGTTACCATTTCTTTTGCTGGAGGCAATATAAATTTAGCGTCCTTTGGGAAACACAAGATCACTGAGATAGCATTTGTTTACAAGATATTTTGTAGGACAATGCTTTGTGAAGATGATGATGTAACCTGGCAATCATACAACCGCTTTGAAATAACTGCACTTAAATTAAGTTTTCACCAAATACTCTGTTCTACAGATGTTTGAGGACTAGTAGACTTTATTTGAGTAAGGTCCTATAAGCTTAAAGCAAACGAGTTAGTGGACCATGTATAATTAGCATTATATTTCTATTACCTTCATCTATAGGCAACAAGCGTACTTCTTAAATCAAACAGGTTTCAAAGTACATGATGGGCCTTGCATAAAAGATTAAAAATATATTTTGTTATCACACCTTGAGGCAAGTTTAGGCTAATAGTTCATTACTGACAATAACGCTTAGGATGATAACTACTATACTGTTATACACAGTTGATGATTTGGACAATAATTCAGACCACAGCCCACAAATTATTCATATGTTGTGAGGCATACATTTCTCCCATTCAATGATGGCTGCCTGTTGAAATACTTCACCCTGACGTCACATCTCATCACAGCTAGGGATAAGGCTAATTAAAACACTCTAACACATACCTTTCACTTGTTTGATCTTTTGCCTTTCCATGTCTCTTTGCTCACGAGAAATCTTAGTCTTGATGCCTAGAGCTCCACTGACCAGTCTCCGTGCTGCTATTGCTGAGGTCTCTGGTCTGGGTTTAAAAGGTTGCAAGGAGTCTACGCATTCTTTAGCTTTGAGTTTTGACTGCCGTGTTGCTAGTGAAAGATGTCTGGTCCTTAGCATTGGGTTGGATAAACTTAAAGCATCTTGAGCTGTTGCAAAGCAAACAAAAAATATTTCAATGTAATAACTTACAAAACATTATCTAGGAATGGTAAGTCAAATCTACTTCAGGTGATACTACCATTTCAAGGGTTCATTAATATGAATGATGCAGAGTAATTCAATTCATAATACACATTTTTTGTTTATATTTTCTGTAAACGTCATAAAGTTAATGGGAAAATATTTCACTATGGGGCAGTTGTTTGCCCTGAAATTCTTCATAACTGACACACCATCATGACATCAATGTTGCTATGAGAAATGAATGTTTTTTCACTTGAATTCAACAAATTTTGGGGGGCTCAGGGGGTACCAGCCCCTACCCCTACCCACTTCCCTTTATGCCTATGAATGTCACGATAAAACCTATTCCAGGTATGAGTATAAATGTACAGGACACGATTTACGGACCTTTCATATTCAGTTGCTAAATACATTCTTCATAAATCTAGAAATGTCAACAACTTCATACTTGCTTTCTCCCTTTTGTAATTGCAATTCACCTCACCACAACCTGTACTCCTTTAATAAATCTCATATTCATCAACTCTTTTAAGTCGACAGTTATCATTATCGTGTATTTATCAACTGTTCTCGAGCAGGTCATATTGGTCGTTGTAAAATTCCAAATTATGTGGCCTTCCTGCCTGACTGCTGATACAGTATTAACCCCCCCCCCCCCCGGCAGCAACTTAATCGCCAGAACAATTACAATCAAGAAAAGCAGGCAGGGTGGGGGAGAGGCAATTCTGAGCAGATTATGAAGTTCCCCCACCCCACCCCATCATTTTCACAGTCCTCATAATGTCATGTCTGTGTTTGAGAATCAATATCTTTTAATCAAATTTACCACAAAAATTAACACAGTACATCAATAAATCAACATGAGTCATCAGTCCAATATGCTGCCAAGTACATTCTGTTCCAAAATGTTACAAAGAGATCACTTCACCGTGGTCATGAGCCTAATTTGCAATTTAGATACTGTTGCAAGTGACATAATGGGCCCATTAGCCTACAGTCAAAAGAATCAAAGAGGTTTTCACTATGCCTGTACACAAATATATGGGGCCTATCCATCCACTGTGAAATTTTGTATGCTAAATGTTAAGTATGGGACTGTCAACCATGCAAACTCCTGCAGAAGTTACAATTTTAAATTTCAAAGGTCAACACAAATTTGAAAAAACTTGGGAAACATTTGGAGAAGTGTTAGAAAAAAAGAATCTGTCCCTATGAATTTTTGTAAGGGCAGTAAATTTTTTACAATAATATTCCTACACAAAAAAAAAACTTAGAACTACAAAAAGGACCATCTTTAGGAAGAAAATCAATGTAAAAATAACTGGTTATGTGCTAACATCATGAAGATGAACCCATGAGCTATTACACTTTGATTGTGGTCTATGAAAGTAGGGTAGTGCTGTAGTTGAGTGTGAGAAATGAAGTGTTCCTTAGGTAAGGAC
Source organism: Holothuria leucospilota (assembly GCA_029531755.1). Taxonomy (NCBI): domain Eukaryota; kingdom Metazoa; phylum Echinodermata; class Holothuroidea; order Aspidochirotida; family Holothuriidae; genus Holothuria; species Holothuria leucospilota. The sequence continues at coordinate 14,524,099 of CM055977.1, forward strand.
AGCTACTGCACCTTGACAGACCAACAACCAATCGACCAACTGACCAGACTGACTACACCACTTACCAATCATTGGAGATGCAAAGATAGCCAGAGCATGGGTATCATCCACCCACTTAATATCAAAACCTTTAGATCTGAAATAAAATAAAACATCGCATAAAACATTTGTGAGGTTAAAAAATTATGTCTTTCCACCGAGGGGACTGGTAAACATTGCAGTAACATTTTCCTTAACTTTCCAAGACCTTTTCCAAACGGTGAATAACATTTCCAGCATCCAGTATGCCTCATGATCTATTTTTTACACGTTTGAAAAAGTAAATTGCCAAACTTTCGAAGAAAGCTATAAAGAAAATATATCAAATTTGACATTTCCATATTAATTTATCACAAATTATTTGGAAAAGTTCACATTAATGAGATCTAATAAACAACTTTTAATGACTTTTACAGGACACACCACAAAACAGCACAAATTCAATGTCTTGAAGATGGACCAAACATTTCAATGACTTCACTGCTTTTCCAAGCTGTACACAAACCCTGTTACCCTCTTATGGGTACTACAACTATCAGGTGAGCATCTTCGGTTTTTTACAGGGTAGGGAGGAGGGTGCTGCATATGTCACCATAAGTATCTATGCTTAGCACATGGCAACCTAACAACCCCACCCCACACACCCCATCCCCCTAAATACACAGCAATTGTTTCAACATGATAAGTGATAAAGAATTCTAGTACACTCAGGATAATACTGACTTCATGTCAGCACTAAGTACTTACTTGAAAGCTGAAAAAGTCGTAATAAGGTCTTGTGTCTTGAATTCAGCTGGGAAGTCGCACAGCTCTATTACATGCTCATATGCTGCCAGAGTAAGAAATAACCAAAAAGTTTGGGGTAAATAAATGTTAAAATATAATGAACATGTATAAAAGCAGAAATTGCCACTCTCCTGTTTTGGTAATTAACTCATTCTTTCAAGACATAAAAATACCAAAAACAAAATGAAGTCAGCTTCAAAAATTGAGTAACAAACATCATTTGCAATTAAAATGAGCTCAGACTCTTTAAAATTCGTGACAGGCTGTGAATACAGAAAGAGTTGGTATAACTTCAGAAGATAAACCCATTAACACAATTGAATAAAAGAAATGGTTTTATAACAATAATACAAGAAATGGCAAAATGTAATAACAAACTTGGCCTTATGTACAACATGGTCTTAGATTTCTATCAAACCCAACCACTTTGGTTTTTCTTAATGCAGTACCTACTGTATAAAATTAGATACAAATTACAAGTGCAATCTTGTGTGAAAGCAATACTTTAAACTTAATACTGAAGAGCATAAAAACAAAAGCTCTTCAGGGCCAAACCGCAAGAGGTTTGCTCCTGATGATATTTCATGAAACAGTTACAAAGAACTGGTGCAATGACAGCAAAGTGGGTTATTTTCTTCACTAATGTACAGTATCATGACAGCCTAAACCAGATTTCAGAACATTTAAAATGTATCCCTAGGACATACAAGATGATGCCATAAGAATTATTATGGCAGATAAATGACAAAAAAGGAGAAAGTTGTAATGCAGTACCTGAATAATCAAATGAGTCCTTGGGGTTATAATTGTCGTAGTCATTCTTTGGTTTCTTGACCGTTATTTTGGTCTTCTTAATTTCTTTGGTGAGCTGAAAAGGCCACAAGGGATCAGAGAAAACATAAAGGTTAATGGTAGTTATAGCCTTGACATTTAGGATGAGCACAATTTCATAATTTTTCTCAAACTCATTCCTGAATGAAATGCGATCACAAGTGGTTTGCTCAAAATGTTTTCAATCATGCATGACAACAATTTTGTATGTGTAACCACTAGCAGGAAATAATTATTCTGTAACAATGTATCTGTATATAAGCCTCTCCGTATTTTCCAGATGTAAAAGAGAAGGCCAAACACAGGGTGTGGAGCTGGTTGGGGATGAGGATGGTGGGGGGGGGGGGAGGGACAGGCAACACTGGTTTTGCCAAGCCCTGTACTAAAACATTATACAAGTTTGTAAAGAGTCATGGTTTCGGAGTAATAAACAAGTTTTCAGAGCGCAGATACCAAGAAATGGGAATTGTTTTCATACCAAATCTTACAGGTATTTGGGAGGAACTTCCAAGAAAATATATGACTAATTGGGATTATTAACTTGCAAAACTGTAACAGTCTAGGTTCTCATACCTATCATTATTAACAATATTTCCAAAGTATTTAATACTCCTTTTTTAGACCCCCCCCCCCTTTGATGGTCCCACCCACCCTACCAGACAATTCACTGAAAAATGATTATCCTTTGCCATAAATGTGATAAACTGGTTAACCGAACCTCTTATGTAGGCCTAAAGGTACAGTACAGTACAGTAGTTCAGTTTGCCTATTCAACTTTTTCTTTCATGGCAAATAAGAGCCAGGTTAGTGTAACTGGACCCTGAATCCCATTTTATGTGTGAATACAAGAATCAAATATTAGCTTGTACAAACTAGGGCTGTGAACGTTTAGCAAAATTACTAAACGTTTCATCGCAAAATTTTGCGATCGTTTAGCGACTGATCGCAAGTACCTATGATCAACATAGAGACTGTAAACGTGCTCTTGAACATGATGAATATATGTAAAATGTGTTAGTGGTGTCCAGGGGACATAGTTTCCATGAACCTCAAACACGGATCTTCACAGAAGCTCAACTTTGATGTCGTATGTTTACGTGTGTACCATTTGTATAATTATGTATTTCACTTTTTCAAAAAGAGTTAAAGTGGACATCTAATTTTCTATAATGACTGCAGATTGTTTTTTATTTCGTATGGAAAAACGGGTTTTGCGATTAATCGCTGGTAGCTTTGTACTAAACGTTTATTACACATGCGATCATTTACCGATTAAGCGCTAAACGGTCACAGCCCTAGTACAAATTGTACACAATCCATAAAAATGTAATCAGAACAATGCTTTCTTCTGAATTAATAAAATATGTCATGAAAAAAGTTGTTGTCTATGAATGGAGCAAAGCGGAAGAAACATAATTATGCCTGAGGGGAAAATTTAATGGAAATAATCATTAACTATCTTTTAAGGAAGGTACTGTACGCAGGTCACTAACCACCTCCCACCAGCACTACATGTATGTGCTTTTGAAAGTATAGGATATTACAAGTGACCACTAAACGTACAAAACCGACATTTTTATCTCCTTTTAAAAGTTAAGTTTGACACATACTTGTCTGTGAAATATTGTGGAAGTAGTATGGAGATATTCCAGTAGGTAATTGAACCAAAGAGCAACATACACTAATACAGTAAACTTGTTTTTATACAGTAGAATCAGCCAATGCTCTACACTTGTGATGCTGTTGAAGCCATTTAATAGTTTTGTACACATCCAGGCACTTGCCAAGACTTGATTGTACTCCTTGAATACTCCTACTGTACAAACATTGGATATAAACGCAGAAAAAAATATGGCTTCTCATGTAACAGCCTGATTAAACAGCGATGCAGTTGCCTCAAGATGAATTACAGCACCTGTCTAAAAGATCAATTAGTGAACAGAATCTTTTATCCTAAAAAGAAATCCAGTTTCCATGCTTTTTAAAGTTTTCATGGAAGAGTCCTTCGTTTAAATGTGATATGTGATATTAGAGGTCTCAGATAACATACGAAGAACTTAAGTATTGTTAGATATAAATTTGTACAAAACTTTCGATAGAGTCACTTGATCGTACGCAAAAACGTTGTGGGAAATGCATGCCCTTTTTCAGGAAGAATTATTTGCCAAAGCACTGTAGGGTGTTTACAAACAGAGACATGCCAAGGAGAAAAAACCTCTTAACTCTCATCACATCACTTTAATACATACAGAGAGACATCTCAAGGAGAATAAAACATCCTTGAAACTCTTAAAACGTTGTTTGTTGGCACTTGTCACATCATTTACAACTTGTTTTTCATTATAAAGACAATGATTTTAGATAAAAGTTGTTCAAGGGACATTTTGCTCAAAACAAAAGTATTTAACCTTAACTTTACAATTGAAGTAAATATTAGTATTCAAGTAAAATTTGCATTTAAGTCCCACCGGGTGTGGTTATCAAGATATTGGCAGAACTTGTCAAAATTTCAGCAAGTGAACTTGAAGCAAGCACAAGTGACATCATAGCCTCATCACAGTTATAATGTTCTTCAAAGTAAACACTTTTCTCTTTCTATAATCTCCTACTTTTCATAATGTGAAATTGTGAATGGGTATTCAGAAGCATGACAATTTTATACACTTCATGCTCTCAATGGGTAAACTTACATCCCTATCTATTTCAAAGCAGAAATATAGTTTTAAAAACATACAAAGCAATACCATTTAATGAGAGGAGATGATGTCACTAACCTCTCTCACTGGCAAAAAAATGACATTAACCATAACCCTGAAACCTGAAAAATGAAGTGCCAGTGTCATGAAATCAACATGTTTGTCTCTACTATCAATTGTTTGTTTGTCTTTGTTTTTTATTAACTTTCTTCATTCTTTTGTTGCATATGTTTTGATCCTTACAGTTTGATAACTAATCCTGAGCTCCCAGATCCACACTTCATTTGCATATCTTCTCATCTTTCTACCTTAAAACCAGAGATATTATATGAAAGATGAATATTGATACTTGCCCTACAGGTATGCTGTGTTACCACTTATGTAACTTTTACAATAACATAGTGAGAATAGGGTATGGAGGTGTATCTCATGAAGAAGCAGGGTTTCTCTTAGAATTTTTGAGTGGTGTACAGAATTATACTACAAAAGACATTAACTTGAAAATAGACTTATGGTATATTTAGTGAGAAGTGTGCCCTGGTCTTTTTAAAATATGAGCAGTTTGCCTTTAGTAGGTAGGGAGTGTGAACTTTCACACTGAGAGGGGGCAGGAGAAATGGAAGAAATAACCCTTGCCACTGTAATAAAACGTAGTGTACATGTATACTAGTACTGAAAATGTGAGCATTTTCATGGTTAACTTGGTTTGTTTTTCTTTTCTCTTTTTTTTACATTCTACATCACTCCTTCAAACTCTGAAACAAAATGTCTTCCAATTAATTCTTCTGTGAATTTGGGAGACAGAAAGCAAGACATGATACTCTAGTTTTCTGGAACATAAATAATCTGTCAGCACTAAAATGCCAAATTTTGCCACACATCACGTCTTTCAATCACAGCTGTGAATTTCATCCACTTTATAGGTAGGTTACATCAAGTCTAAAGTTACAAAGTATAAGTCACAAAGGTTGAGAATTGAAACTCCTTGCATCAAACTCCCACCTTCACAGGACATTTCTGGGCTCAGATTTAAAATGTTAAAGTTGAACATAGTAAGTTACAGGGCAAAGAAGGGCTAAAGCCCCAATAAAATGCTCTGAAGTCAGTTCAACCTAAACCTAAGCATGCCTAGTAACAATTAAATTCTTTGAAAGTTGCCAATGAACTTTTCAAACATTCACCTCGAAGCAGTGGACTGAAGCAGAGCTAATAACACACTCAGACAGACTATTCCACTCAGTGACGACCCACTGAGAAAAGTCGAGCTTCTAACGTCAAGCCTAGAAAAGCGCTTCACCAGACATTTACAATGGCCTCAGCTCCAAGAATACGCACATAGGTTTAAGTATTGTACAGCTGCAAATTGACAAAAAAAAAATCACTCCCAGAGAGGAATTTGTATGTGTATGTAAGCCTGCAGCATGTCTCCCCTCGACCCCACCCCCCCCCCCCCCACCCTTCCTTGACTTTGCAAAACCACATTCAAAATGGCACATTTTTTAATAATTTTGAGGTGCCACTACAGTACTACTCAGATTATGTTCCTTTTTCCTAAGGCTACTGTACCTTGCTACAAATACAATCAGTACAATTGTAGTTCCATAGTGTGACATCACGTTAGAAGCTCCCTTTACACAAATTTTTTTGGAAAGAAAGGGAGACTTCCAAATTCTTCTAGGCATTTAAACTTGACATCACAAATTACTGTATTATGCAATCTTGTATTAATTCAAACTTAACACATTTTTACATTTTATATCTCAGGCAAAGGAATTTAGCTGTGATGATAGATTAAGACCAATGAGAACCATTTTCCAATCTCTGAAAATATTGCTTTTTTCCAAATATTTCAGACTACTGTACAGTACGCTTGGGCTACCTCAATATTTTCGGAGTCAAGTACTTGCAGCAGTCAAGAATCTGACGGAGTCACAACTTCAATTACATCATAACTGATGCAGGAACATTATACCTCAGCAGGTATACTGTAGCCTATCAATTGCTAGCCTACCAATGAGTATTTTTAAACCAGTTGCCTTGCTGACAAATTAGGCAAGTATAGTAGCCAACTAAAGTTGCGATCAGCCAGAGAAAAAGATGAAAGCGCCAGATAAGTTAAAACACTTCATAAAAACCAAAACACAAATGTTAACTCTAATACAGTATATGATTTTTGTGCATTGACGGGCATAGAAATTTATCAATGATTCACGATTTCAGGGAAAGTGGAATCGCTACTTGACTCCCGAATAGAAGTCACGACTCTAGAGCTGGATAACCCACCTGAGCCTATTATATACCAATTAACTCTTGCATCTTCAGTATGCAATGAAGTGTCGATGGACCGTTAAAAGGTAACCAACCACGCTATGTTGATAATTTTACATTTCGCTGGACTACTGGTCCAATTAATGTTCTGGGTGTCACAATTAAGAGGGGCTATGATAATCTGTTTGGATTTAACTTTATGCCAAAGTTGTCCCACCTTATATCAATTCTTCAATTGCAGTTACAGCGTGACCTTACTCCACTTGGTTAAATCACTTTGATCAAAAGCTTTGCCCTACAGTATCTCAATTTGTGTTTTTATTTCAAGTTCTCCCGAATACTCCTTTAATTTTTATTGAGAATCCTGAGTCGACTTTATACAAGTTTATTTGGTCCGGTAATCTTCATAAAGTTTGGCTCAATACAATGATTAATCCTATCAGTGAGGGAGGTTTAAATATCACCCATTTGAGAAGTTTTATTTTTAGTTTAAAATGTACTTGGATTAAACAGTATGTTCTAAGAGGTGATTCACATTTGATTAAGTTTTTTGATTACCATCTGAAAAAGTATGATGGTCCTTTCCTATTTTAACTGTAATTTTATGCAATCAGATGTGAGCACTGGAAATGATTTATTGATGACATTTGTCATGCTTGGGCTGCTTTTAACTTTAAGGTTCCATCTTGTGACTTTAAGTACCAGACACTCTGGAATAATTCCAACATAAAAATAAATAATAAGATGGTTCTGTACAAGCAATGGTATGATAATGGTATTACTTATGTAAATGACCTACTTGATGACGACAACAACGTTTCGTCTTAACTCAGTTTCAAAACAGATTCAACATACAATTTTCATTTTTGGCATTATCCATGCTATTCCTGGTGAGTGGAAAAGTAATTTTAACATCCACACCCAAATGCCTGAAACTGGTTCTTTACTTTCAAAATTGCAGCGCACATCTTACACTTCCTGTTTCATATATATATTAATTTAATACAGCAGCATTGTTTGCCTCCAAGGGCAATTATAAAATGGCAAAATGTCTTTGATTTTACTGATGAGCAATGGCGAAATGTTTTTCTTAAATCCATTTTAAGTCACTTAGCAAGAGTAAGATACAGTATTTTCAGTTTCGGTTCATCCACAGGATCGTTGAAACAAATTATTATTTATCTAATTTATAGGGAGGAAAACCCTAGGTACATTTCTGTGGGGAAAAAGACGAAACTTTAAACCATTTGTTTTGGGAGTGCAATTATTCTTCAAATTTTATTTTAGTCACTGAGCAGGCTGTGATTGGGAGGCAATTTTGTTTTTCAAAACAAGACTTCTTTTTTGGGTACAAACTAATTTTCAGACACCCATATAACTTTTTGATTTTCCATGCAAAATATTTTATATTCCAGAAAAAATTATTAGGTGAGATTCCTAGATTAAATGAGTTTATTTATAAATTTAAGTTTGCTTTACAAGTGGAGCATTATTCGTATAAATGCAAGTCTCATCAACAAACTTCTTACGAGTTGTTGAAGAATGCATTTGGTAATAATGAATTCTTATTTGAGTAAATAAAGCTTTGTTTTCTTAGATAATTATCATTTACTAAGCGCTGATATATCGGTTTTCACCATAAACCCTATCATTTTTTAAGTACATGTAATGAGGCAAAACTATTATGTGTTTTGTATATCAAACCATTGCATAAATTACCATTCAATGTATATAAGCATGAAAATTAACACAATTATGAGAAATGAATGTTCATTGTATATAGTTAGGAAAAGAGAGTGTTGGATGTACGTGTATATAGCCATGAAAAATGAAACTTGAATTTATGTAGCCATGGAAAATGATATTGAATCAATGAAAGTTTAGTAACTGAGACTTACAGTAAACATGAAATGCAGAAGAGATGTACATATTATACAGTATGTCTGAATGAACTATGTAAATTATGACAATTATCACACTTGTAAATAATTGTGTAAAATATGACTGTAATTTACAAAGCGAGTGTGGCTGTGTTATTCGAATCAACTGAACTACATAATTATTTTGTTGTGTAATGAACTCATTTTATGGCCACAGTACATGACGAACATATGAAAGCTAAATGTAAATAAAATTCTGTACCATGTAAACATGTATTTACATTAGGATCAACCAGAATAAATGTGATGGAAAAAAAAAGAAGCAGCATTCATGCAATATTTCCCAGTCTCTTCAAACCTGATGAGTAAATACATTTTGCTTAAGTTTGCTTTAAGTTTGGCTAAAGTTTTTACAGTCACCCTTATTTAAATTAACATACACAGGTACTTACACATATACAGTATGGCTTTTTCAAAAATGTGACAATTCTTGTAACAGAAATTCTTACATCCATGCAAAATGTAGGGCATGGGAATTTTACAAATGTCACATTCCTGATGGGTTTAGATCAAAACAATGGACAGGAAAATAAAGCAAATATAGCAATGCTCATCATTATTAGGAATTCATAAATACTTTTTGAGAATGCTGGCCTGTGATTGGTCAGTTACCCATGTTCTAATCCAGTATACAGTAGAGACATAGGGTGTATGGAGAGCAAGTGTGTGATCAACATGTTCGGACTGTAGACAGAGCATGCAAGTACTAGCCATTGGACTAGTATAATAGACAAACGTTCAAATTAAACTAGCCTAGGTACAATGCAGGGTTTCCCCTGACATTCTTTTTGTGAGGCAGCCACCTCACAGTTTTTGGCCACCACCTCACAGAAATTTGCTATACTTGCCACCTGTACTGCACTAGCTATGGAAGTATTGATAGTTCTCACTCACTGATGGTGCCAAATTGGCACCATATTACCCCTGTGGACTCATACCACCTCACACTCTCTAAAACCCACCAGGGGAAACCCTGCAGTAGTACCAATACTGCACTTTTTGTTTTTGCCACTGTTATCATTGAAACTAAATATGCTTAGATTGACAGCTGACTAATGATGCATGCATGTTTAGGCAAATAATCAGCTCCTACAGGCAATATTCCTGGCTTTTCAAGAGAAAACTAGCGAAGGAATATTACCGTGAGCAGGCTCCCAGTCTAACATAGTAAAGTGTGTCAAAACATCATCTGCTTGTTTTGGTACATTGTTGATATGAAGAAATTATACAGCACTTCTTAACTCTAGAAGACCTTTCTTTGAGGCAGATGAAAAAAATGTGATTTGCCAAATTTTGGTCTCAGTTTTGATCAAAGTGATCTTTTTGATAATATGATGTCATCCAGGAGGAGATTACAGACAGTAGGCCTAATAGTGATCCTGATTTCTTGAGGCTGACCAGTCATTGGTGAAGGCGATCTGAATAATTTTTTCATCAAAAACACTTCGCATGCACACCCCAAAAGCCCTCCTGCACTTAGGCTAGGCCTACTGAGAATTAGGTGAAGCAGAGAACTAAGGACTCATACTAACCTCAAAAAAATCAATCTTTCAGTTCCAAAAGGATAATGTTGGCCATGTATTCTGTGCACTAAAATTTAGAGAAAGCACCAACAACCTTCCAGAGGATTCCAGGTGTGACTTTCAACCTAACGTTATCTCCCATTACTGTTCTAATCTAGGGCCTAAGCCACTCCGGTTTCGATCGGAAGACAGTAACATTAGGCTATTCAATATTGTCAGGGCACAGATGCACATCAATTTTAATTTCATATCTTAACGTTGGAGACTCCTCCATATCACAAAAGCGAGATATGTCCAATTGCTTGCATTTATGAAATGGCAATCTCAGATCAATCAAGTGCATTAGTCTTCAAACTGTAATGTTACTGATTCAACATTTGAAAACAACGTAATGCCAGTTAGGCTAGGCTTAACGTATCCTAATTCTTTTCAACAGCATGGTAGAGCCCAATGTTTAACGAACGTCACCATGAGCAACAACACCAAAACTACACTACAGATCCCCAAGCTGGGATGTTCTCTACAGTAAATGTAATTTCAGTTGAACTGTCAACATCTGTATACTACCAATTCGTCACAGTAAAGTGAACAGAAATCCTCATTTCAAATGTAAGTTCGCTCGAAATAAACCAAAAAATGCTCATTGGAAAAGAGACAATAAGTTTTCTTGAATAAATATGACAGCCTCAGTGTTAACAAAGCTAGTACTAATATGCAGATATGACGCGTACGCCGCACGTATACAGTACATAGGTCGTACACTGTACGTAGCTAGCAGGCGGCTCATACTCGATGTCAGAGTTAATTTTCGTGTCGCGACACCTGCAAAACTTTAGGCAACTTGGGAGAATAATTCATGATCAATGAAAATTCTTAAAAAAGAAAGCAGTTTTGCTAATAAGCTTCTCCAAAATTAAAGTATTTATGAATGGGAATAAAGTCATGGTGCCCATGTCTCTATATCAGATTCGGACAGGCTATGACGTCATGCATATAGGCAGAGACCCTCTGCTGCGCCTCGGGTCTCTCAGTCCATATGCGTGATGTCATAGCCTGTTCGAATCTGATATAGAGACATGGGCACCATTGACTTGATTCCCTAAATAAAATCACTCCAGCTCGTTTCAAGCATGGAAGAACTACCTTGGAAGGAAATCCAACTTCCAAATTTTATTTTGGAAGTCCAAACCCTCTTCAGGGCACACAACTCTTCTAATGTAAACCCATAGACTTTTACCCAAGGACAACCTTCCCAGGAGACTGATCAGATTCCCTTTGAGGATGGCAAGAGTACCACAAAGGTCACTCGCCCTCTATTGCTTGAACCAAATGGAAGGTTCTAGAAATTTCAAAAATTCATGACAACACATTACTTTCCCAAATAGTTTAGAGCCTGCACAGTTCATCAAATTGCTGGCAAGATGGCTGAAAACAATGTGCAGCTGCTCATTAAGGATTACAGAGGATCACAGAAAAATTTGAAGTACGTAGTACCTCCATGTTTCAAGTTCACTCTGGGTAACAATTGTAGTGGCTCCATTTGTTAATATATCGAGAACCACACATAGGAATCAATGAAAATTTCTACAGAAGTCTTTAATGTATAAAAGTTCCTTTTTCACACATCTAAATGAATTGTTTTGCATAAACCCATCCTTTAGACAGAATTATTTCATTTTCAGCATAGTTTTTCAAACCTTTAAAATCTACTTGTACAGAATGAAATTTAGTGCTTGAAAATAAGGAAAGGATTAGAGTAGGTTGGTGATTTTATTTTTTAAGAAATAAAAGCCTCTCACAAAAAAACTCACTGCTTTGAAGCTCATAAATAATTTGTTCGCCCATACATTCAAATTTTCAAATGATGCAGCATTCACATTTCTTCTTATGTGTTATATGGGAGTTACAAGCTACTGCCAGAGTTTGTTGGTGTGACTTGCATCGTTTGATAATGAAATAAGTTATCAACTTTCTGTGCCATGTTGACAGAATGAAAATGCAGTTTCCCATTAAAACTTCCAAGCAAATACTTATTCCCTTAAAACCATATTCAGATTGCTGAACAAATTTGGAAAACAGAGAACCTTACCGTGCAAGAGTTTTCTTAATAACAGCAGCTGCAAATATTTCACACATATATGGCACGCCAAAAGGCTCACCACATATGATGATGTACTAAAAATACACGTACATGTACTAAAATTACACGTTCATGTACCAAAAATACACGATGATGTACTAACTTCATACAATCACAATGTAAATTTACACCATCATATACTACAGTGTAAATATATATGTTCATCATGTTAAATGTTACGATGTATATGTAAAACCACATGTTGTACATATAAAAACACACGTTGTACATGTAAAAACTTACGATCATCATGTTATTATTTTCCTCCCCGCATGCCATACTGAGTGAGCCTTTCGGTGTTCACGAAGCCCGCCGAAAGGCTCACCGACATACGTTCATCATCTAAACTCATGCAATGTACTAAAAATACACGTTCATGTACTAACTGCTTACGATCATGTACTGAATGCATACGTTCCATGTACTGAATGCATACGTTCATGCACTAATTAGTGCATTGTCAATTTATACGATGTACATGTTTAACTCACGTGTTTATGATCGGTCATCCAGTTGATTGAATCCAATGTGTTAGTGGAATCATCACCGGGGTAAGTACTTTTTAGTTTTCTGCACTTATTGGGTAGGCCACGCTAGTATAGACCGTTAATAATTCGTGTGTATACATGGCATCATCAGTATCACGCAACAGTAACAAGCCCAGCCTAGGCCTAGTAGACAGTGCGTATTCCTTAAATAAATTTAAGATGGCGGAATACTCTCCTAGATTAGAGACGGAAGAAGGCAGATTAATAGAATATGTAGAGATGGGGAAATCGCAGAATTGCTAAAAATAAGCAATTCCACAGTAAAACGCTGGAGGGCAGAACTTGGTGTAAGGAAAAAGGATCTATAAACTACTCTCATGCACGGTGAGCTCAAAAACTGCTTGACTGCAAGAGGTGCTATCCTCGTTGTTGTTATTCTATGTTTTCAGGAAATTTGCATAAATTTAAATTACTTTTCACACAAATGTTCCCACATGCACACCTATCACGTAGTTGTAATATTGTGCATTTTACATGCTGATCATGAGTTTTGACTTTTCAGTACATGAACGTATGAATTCAGTACATGGACGTATGCATTCAGTACATGATCGTAAGCAGTTAGTACATGAACGTGTATTTTTAGTACATCGCATGAGTTTAGATGATGAACATATGTCGGTGAGCCTTTCGGCAGACTTCGTGAATGCCAAAAGGCTCACTCAGTATGGCATGCAGGGAGGACAATAATAACATGATGATTGTAAGTTTTTACATGTACAACGCGTGTTTTTATACGTACAATGTGTGGTTTTACATATACATCGTAACATTTAACATGATGAACATATATATTTAGTATATGATGGTGTAAATTTACATTATGATCGTATGAAGTTAGTACATCATCATGTATTTTTGGTACATGAACATGTAATTTTAGTACATGTACGTGTATTTTTAGTACATCATCATATGTGGTGAGCCTTTTGGCGTGCCATACACATAAGCTACAACTCTTCCAATCCTCGATGCCCCCCCCCCCTTTTTTCTTGTACCTTTTTTTTTTCGTCTAATGACAAACATTCTAGACACAGGACTCATCTTAAGCCACGAAGACCTGATGAGCCCATGATGTACTAGTTATGGTGTTGGGTGTGTGATCCCAGGGTTCAATGCTGGTTTGATTCTTGGAAGTTGATGTCATCTCCTTTAATACAGTAGGCAAGATACCTTACCTGAATTTTCTCCCTACACCCTCTACAAAATAGGCATCTGTTACAGGGAAATATTGCGTATGAAAAAATATCACAAAGTGATACCAATGTAAACCCATTGTGGTCTTTTCCCCTTTCCAAACATGAATCACAAATAACTTGCAGCAGAATTACACTAATCTCACGAAATATTCACAAAAAAAAGCAACTATTTCCTCATGAAACCGGCTCATTATCGCACGATAAGCCTAGCTCACATGCACCGATAGTACTGCTGCATATGCAATTTAGGAAGAGCGGTTACGTCGGGTTATATTTACTCTCATTACGCAATATGTGTTGACCTTGCTTACCCTGTGCTTCATGCTCACAACAAGCTGCCCACCGCATTTCGTACAGCCAGTGCCACACTGTGGGATACTACAGCTCAACCAGGGAGATGCAGTGCCATCGCCCTCATTCACCATGCAGTTCACATCTCACACAGTAAGCGTTAGTCATTACAGGACAGTTGGATCATGGAAGTACTACCTAGAACATGGTACTTCATCTGCAGAAGCCTTAATAATTTTGACGAGCGGCTTAACAAGTATGTATAATTTTCATTTTCTTCTAGGGTCTAAACCGATAGTAGCAGCTGCTGAAGTACCAACAATCTCTTTTACATCCTGCTGTTTCAAAAGCGAAGCAACCTGCTACAATTCGAATTACACTAACTATAACTTTGTGTATAGTATACCAGGGAGAATAAGACCCTTGGTGTACTACCTGTAGTTCAATGCAGACAGTGTCTTAGTAATAATTCTCATTCTGTTCCCATTTTACGAACAGTTTGTATATGCTGTAGAAGGCGTTTGTTATTGTCTGATGTAACATGATAAAATGATGTGATTGGTGGATTTCAAATCAGGGGTGACTCTGCATGCATAATTGTTTGGGTGAATAATTTTGACAGTGTGTGGTTCTGCATGCATAATTGTTTGGGTGAACAAATTTGTCAGTTGTTACAGAAAGGTATATTACTCATTATTTAGTGCTCACCGGGATGAATTTTTTCCCACTTACCTCACATCAAAAGGGACCTGATCATATGTAAAAGAGGATAGATAAATGAAAAGTCTGACAAATGCAATATTTCCCTTTAAGTACTGCAACTAAAAACTGCAGTTCCCTAGAGGGATTGCCCCCAGAATAGTTATTTTTGGCCCAGAGAAATATGCATAGCACTATTTCTTAGGGTTCAGTTCCTCGTTTCAAGATATCAGTGGCTAAGAAATACTCCAGAATGTATACACACTGGGCAGTCCCACCCAATACTAACAATTTCCACTTGGCACTTACTACTACTAGTCATTCATGAATTCCATCCAGCACTATATTTCTATCTGGCTTAGGTAAACCTACAATATATTTCCTCTCCTCGGACCCGGCTTCCCACAGGATGGCCATCAATAGGTCTTGCACCATGAAAATCCTGAACATATTCCTAAATGCAACTATTAGCTATTATGTCATCATTTATTTGGTTAGTACAAGTAAGAAGCTATTGATCTTTGCGGCACAAGTAAGAAGCTATTGATCTTTGCGGCACAGGTGAGAAAAACACTTACACCCACATACTGACTACTGACATATGTTCACATTACATAAATCTCTCTCCTTCATAATTTCAAACTGCAGATTATCATTAGTCAAGTTTGTATGTTGACATTATCCTAGAGAAATTCCAAAGGATAAAGACGAGAATTTCACTTTAGAAGCAGTAAGTGCTCCCATTCATCCGAGATGTTATTCTACGGCCCCACGTAATGTGCCCTGGGCATGTGGTAATGTACTGTTGTCATCATAGTGCCTCTGTCTGTTCACCTACTTCTGCTCCAAGAATGACACAAACATAAACATGCTAATGTCTAAGAATGTTTTTCAAGATGACATGCCACAACAGAACATGCTCTGATGATCTTGGTCACCTGTCCTGCAAATCATCCCATTAAGATGTTGAGTAATGAATGCTACATGCTTACATGCATCAAATGATCTCCACTTTCCATCACTGATGACGTAAGATTAATTGCAACTGGAGTTTGGCATGAAAACGATTTGTACATCAGCATTTTGTGTCACAACGTCCTGATGGAGGACTGACAGTGTTAAAGCCAGTCCTCTGAACAGTGCAGTGTTAAGTATCAATGCTTAAAGCACTCCATACATGTTATAGACAAAGAGATACAGTTACAGAATTCAATAGATGACAGAAAATGGATTGTTGGTGAATGAGGGATGAGGATGGTAGGGGTAAATAGGGCATGCGGGCATTTTAAATGCCTTCAAGGCAAGTAAGTCAAAATTACAGGCAAACCAGGGGATATCATACAGTAATTTCAGCTAAGGTTTCTCATGGTCCATGTAAGATTTTTGGGTCCTTTGAGGGCAAAAGGTTCTTCAATGGATCAGTCCAAAAAAAGCAAAAAAGTTCTCATTTTTAACACCCTCAGGAAAACACAACAAGCCTGAAAGAGTTCCTGAACAACCCCCCCCCCCAAAAAAAAATTCCCCCGATACACTCCCCTGGGACCATTTTTCCCAGATAATTCTCAACCCCTACCATTCCCACCCAGACGATTTCCTCTACGTAATACCCACATAGGTCAGCTCCAAATTTTATGGTGGGGTGAGTTGTCCAGGGGTTAATGTCATGGGGAGGAATTGTCCAGGATGAGAATTGTCCAGAGGAAAATGTCCAGGATAAGAATTGTCCAAGTCCAGGGGGAAATTGTCCAGGATAAGAATTGTCCAGGGGGAAATTGTCCAGGATAAGAATTGTCTATGGGAAATTGTCCAGGATAAGAATTGTCCAGGGGAAATTGTCCAGGATAAGAATTGTCCAGGGGGAAATTGTCCAGTAGGAATTGTTGGGGGAATTTGTCCAGGGAAAAATCATCCGGGTGGCAATTGCTCGTGGGGACGTTGTCTGGTCACAGCCTGAAAATACCATTTCTGGATTCCTCAATAAAAGAACACCTAACTTCAGCCCCCAACCCCCACCCCTTCCCCACCCCTATTGGATCATAAGAAGGACAAATACTGCAAAGAACCTGGGACATCACCAATTCCATTAAAAGACTTACATCTTGTACTTCATCAGGGAGCAAACTCTCTCCACTATCATCAAACATCTTGTCCCAGGAGTCATCATCATCCTCCTCGGCATCATCAGCTTGACTCACACCAACAGAATTCTGATCATCTGGCTCAACTTTATCCTCCTTTTTATCCATCTCATCCTCAACACCTGATGATGTCACTCCTTTGATAGCTTCCCCTGACTTCTCACTATCTTCATCAATAGAGGGAGACATTTCATTTCTTGGCTCAAAACAAGTTCTTACTTCTACAACTTTTTCAGTGTTTGACATAATACCACCCTTTGATCCCTCTTCCTCCTTACCAATGACAGAATTGTTTTGGTCAATATTACAACTACTTGAGTCAGTATTTGGATCTGTCCTTTCAGCCTGGCTCTTTTCACTTTGTTCTTTACTTCTGCTGATTGATCTCACATTACTGGATTTTGGGTCCCTTTCATGTATTTGGTCACCTGAGTCAGCACTTTGAGCAGTAACAATATTCTGGTCAAATTCCTCATATTTGGTAATGTCTGAGGTATTACTTGGTTTTATTTTATTCTTTGCATTTTTTTCTACAGCAGCAGTTCCCCCATCAGTTGCAGTATGGTTTGAATTTAAAGACTTGGACACTGGTATTGATGAGGCATCATCTGGTCCAACTGCAGGCACACCTTGAGGAGATGCCTCAGTTCTTACATCACTCCTCAGGGCAGCTTCTGCTTGTTTAGAGGTCCTAGTACTTCCTATAGATCCTTCTGTGGAATGTGTTGGAGCATCTTCTTTGGAATGACTGTCTGGAACATCTTTTTCTCTTTGTGCTTTGTTCATGTGAGGCATGAGTGCCTCAGCCTTCTCTGGCATCTTATGTTGTGACACACCTACTACTGGTGATTCTGTCTCTCCTGAGGTTACATCTTTACCTACCAAATTTTTGGTGTCTACTTCTGATGCAACAGTTACATCTGCAGATTTTGCCACTTGTTGAATATTGACTTCAACATCTGCATCTTTTGTAGCCTTAGTTTTAGGAGGAACTTTCTCTACCATGGGAGAGGATGTCTGTTGCTGGCCTCGCCGGCTTTTTGGCACGTACAATTGCTGATCTGGTCTTTTAGGCCGTCTGAAAGTTCAATTAGAAGCACATGAGTTTTAAACTTATTTTACACAATACAGCAGAACTAATTAAAGATGTGTAATACAAGCCCCAATTTTACTGCAACAAAATTGTGGGCAAAAAGTCACAACTGTATAGGGTGTTAATGAGTAACAGTAGAGTACAATATCTGCAAATTTCATAAAAACTGGAATGGTACAAACTACAAACTTTTAACAGTAATTTGGGTGAAGAGAAACTTGCAAACCTTCTGAAGAGAAGGGCTGTGCTGGTTAAACAGTTAACCGGTTAACAGACAGATCGATCAGTTAAACATCTGCCAAATGTCCTTTGGTTTAACCTTTTTTGTATCCTAATAAACCAGTCGCCATAGTCCAGCTTTATACTTAAAACCGTTCATGCAATAAACCGCAGGAGTTACTTGCCCAAAACTGCGTAACAATGGGTAAACTTTGGATCAAAAATTACAAAAGGTTAAAATAAAAATCCATTAGGCCTTCATAATGCCAGCTGCACAGTCTGCGTTGTGCAGCTTTGTCTGGTATATCGATCTGTTCACACAATGATCTGCGAGCCTCTTGGCGAAAATAACATGACAATAAACTTTCATGCAACCTTTCAAAAGATTAAAAATATCAAAGGTACAGTGGTTAACTAAACACCACACACTACAACAATCCAACATACCTTTCAAAGTGTGTAACACTTTTGACAACTTAACAGATACGACCAAAAAGTTACTTCTAGACAGCAGAAAATATGCTTTAACATTGTTCATCATAAATGCGATTTGGGATTTTTTTCCTGGCATAACTTCCAAGGTTATGTCTTTACAGTTCATCAGGTTCAAAACAAATGCAATCTGCACAAAATAGTTACCAAGCTAAGTAGTTCTGGGCTTAATTATACAGCTCTGGCTTGTAAGGCATGTACAGTGCACCTAAAAAATTTGTAAATAAGTTTCCCCATTTAAGCTGAATGAATAATTTTAACAAGTGACTACTATACATTTTTCATAATTTTTCATCGTCAGTAAAATTCTTGGAAAAGTTTCAACCCCAAAAATACGCCCAGAATAGTAAAATTCTTTCTGCCATTTTATTTGTTCACCCGAAATTATAAATTATGGAGCATTCCTTTGTTGAATGTTATGAATAATCATTTTATTTTCAAACATAATTTATTAGAACAGCTGGTTGCAACGTTGAGCTTGCTGAACGAACCGGTGCGGCCATGTGCTTTGCATGGAAGGATTGTCCATGTTATACTGTACGTGCATTGTACAGTACAGTATTGCACATTTATATCGCACCAGCTGGAGTAAACGAGACTACTGTACAGGTCCTCTTATACAAGCAGTACATGCAGTATGAGAGTAGCTTTTGAAATAGAAAAGTTTCTCCTTTTATAATTACGGTATTTTCAGTAGGTATTAGGTTGAAAGGCAAGCGATTTAAGGCAGGTTAAAATATGTTACACTAGTTTACAGAGCATGCAGGAATTTATATGGCTAAATGTTATAACACCATTACGGCATTACGTTGCTGAAAATTCTTAGCAGACTGCAACAACATATCACAAGGCAAACTGTGGTACACTGAATGTGGTTAGTTTGTACTCAACGCTACATACGTGTGCCCTAGGCCTGTGTGATACTGTATCGCTGTAGCCAGAGAAGTGCATCCAGAACTTGAAATAATGCCAGTAATACCATAGCCTTCTAATCTTTTCGATGCTATGTTAGACTGCAAAAATCTCAAAAACAGTAATCAGTGGCATAACAATAAGTACACATATTTGTGAAAAGTTTGAATAAATGCTCGATTTGCCTTTGCTTAAGGACTGATTGCCAAAACCTCGCAACTAATGCAAACATTTTCAAATGCATGCTATCACGGCGAACATCACTCATGGTGCCATTTTGTGAGTTAAAACAATGGTATTTACAATGGTGGTGCTCTTCCGAAATGTTGATTTTGATCGACTTGATTTTATTTTCAGTTAATGGTTCACCATTCAGATAGCAAAAACAGTTAAACGGATAGTGAATTAACCAGAAATGCACAGCCCCACTGAATAGGCCAAGCTGTCTGCTGTTATTGTGTAGATTTGGGGATGGTAAGGGGATGCAAGCATGTCACTGCACAACTTTGTGTGCCTAGATGCCTGACTTTACTCAGGCTTTCACGAGGACCCATCTGAAAAGTAGGATCAAAATTCTCCATAAAACAGGAGAAAAAGATCTTTTTTAGATCAAAAGCAGATAAACTTAGGACTTTGAGAAGCTACTGTACAGTTTATCAATACTCAAAATGTTGACAGCATCATTACTCTTTTAGACATTTTCCCAATAAGTTTATGGTGTCATTCTACTCACAGCTTTTACTTAAAAAAGTAGAACAAGGGATAGGAAAAAGCAGGACAAAGTCGGGTTTTCAAGGAAAAAGCACAAGGAGGAAGGCTTAGAGTGGGAGAAATCTGGTAAGTAGGAGTCACTTCTATGCTTGTATACTATACAGAGTCTACTTGAAAAACTTACTCTCTTCTGTTCCTTTTGGGAGATGATGATTGCTGGTTTCTGACATCTCTGTTCATTTTTCTTGCTTCCCTCCAGTCAGATAAACATGTCACACCTGGGTCTTGGAAGCCCTGGTTCACTGATTTTAGACGCTTCTCTGATGGTAAATCTGCTTCACTTGCTCGCTTTCTAGCAATGAAAAATTCACTTCCTTTAAACTGGTATTCCTTCAGACTTACAAACCATTACTGAAATATGGGAACATTGCAATGTTTCCTATTACAGAAACCAACAATTTCTGCACCTTTTTAGTGGAAAGCAAGTCACACTTCAGACCACGTAGAGGTCTCAAATAACCAAGTTAAAAACATCATGGTCACATGGGAATGTTCTGGTGAGAAAATCACTTGATCAGCATTAACTGCCAAGTGGTGCTGGGGTGGCTTGAAATTTGGTATGCATTGTTTTTGGCCCCAGTAAAATGCCATGACAAAAATGATGCATACTGTACTGTGCCAAACTCTATCCCACATCCTTTGTACTTGCTATTTGAAAACAGTTTTATTGGAGTATCCGCATGTACAGTAGCAGAACATTTGGACACCAGTATTGCCCAGGACTCTACTGGATTCAATCAAGATGCAAGTGTTCATCTACAGTCTGCAGTACTTGACAAGGTCCTGCATGTGCATGGGATGAACTTCCTGATATGGATTGACACTACACTATGTTTTCTGGATCGCAGACATTAGAAAATGCACCAAAGTAAATCAAGCATAATTGAGAAGTAAAAGAAGAATTTAGAAGTAAAGAGCACAAACTTAAAAAAAAATACAAATTATGGGCACTGAGGGTTTATCTTTGGTGAAGGTAATTTTAAAGGGGCACCCAAGCATAATGAATAGGCCTAAGGTCATGGGCACAAAAACCTAAATGTTACTGACCCTCCATCAAAGGGAATATCCTTGGTGGGAAAATTGGCATTTAGAGGGCAATTTAGCTACTGGAGGAGCATACGGCTTGGGAAATTTACAATTGCTTCATGGGATCTCAATATTTTTTGACCCCTGCCTACCAACCATATATTCAAATGTGATGCTGCATCAAAACTGTGTAATACTGAAAATACCAAAAACCACACTTTCTGAAGATAGGTATATGCCTGAAGGTGTTTCAACCTAAGTTACTATGTGCCTTTATGTATTTTACTTTCAACATTCTTAAGATTACTTTTTTATATACCTCAAAAATGTCGAACACACAACAGTTCTTCTCCTCTCCTCTTTCCCAATGCTAAAACTTGTGAGCTCAGGAAAATCCTCAATAATCTTGTGGATAAAGAATCGATACTTGTTGATGACAGGTGGGAATATCAATATGCTGCAAATAAAAACAAAAAAATACAACTAAGCACCAATTTTAGAGTTGAAAGTTGACAAAAACATGCAAGCACTATTTTCTAAAGCAACATCTTTCTCCTTACATGAAGCCCAAACAACTTACCATTCAGAAGATGTCTCAAGTTGCAGACAACTTACCTATCATAATTAAGTCTATAATATCTTACTACTGTAAGTATTATGCCTAATATGAGCTTTTCATCTAGCATAAAGTTTGGTGTCACACACGGCCCTGTTAGCCAAAAGGTGTTTAATATCAGTCCACAATGAATAAGAGTCCCCCTGTGAATGCCTACATGAAGCATTCACTCGTCGGTCCTGTTGTGAGCTTGCATGTGTACTGTAGCATACACACAGGCAACTACAGTAAGACCACATGGTGGGGTAGGGGAACTTAAATGACAGTGAACATACCAGAAAATCTAAACAAAAAATACAGAAACTCAACATGGAAGAGCCTCGGGAGTGTAGCATGCTCTCTTACAGTAGTAAAAGTGGGCATGTAGGCATTAGGGGCTAACTGATGTGGTTTTTCGCTGCCGATCCGATGACGGATGTTTTTATCACAACATTTGGCTGATATTCGATCCGATATTTTCGCAAACCAGGTATTAGAAACAGAACCTTCGTGAATGACAAAAGAATCCCCCCGAACACATTCATGGGTGTTGCTCTTTTCTATATACTTTTCAGATGGAAATAGCCCTCGTGGGGCATTTCTTAATTCCTATCCTAGTAGTATCCTGGTTCACAGATTTATACATCCCCCCCCCCATATTTTCATGTTACTGAACATCGGCAAACATCGGCAAATGGAATTGGCTAAAAGTTGCCGATCTGATGGTTTAGCGATAGTGGTAAACATCCGCCCGATCCAATGTTTGATCCAATTATCAGGTGACCTCTAGTAGGCATATCAGAAGTATTTCCCCTACCTACAGGAAACAAGCAGAGACAAGTGTGCATACATACAAACAGTTCAAGGTGTGCTTTTCATTTCCACCAAAATTTTCCCAAGATAGGCATTAATTAATGAAAGTCTCCCGCCTTGCCCACCCCTTGTAATGGCCCATCTGTCTATAATTACAGCAGCTGTAACAACATATTGCAAATTACTTAAAACTTTCATAGCACCTGACATGAGGGACCATACTCCATGTTTGCTTTCTTCTATTCTTTCAACAGCATTGAAAGTTTCACTAAATAGTGCAGGTCAAGCAAGATTCACAAGACCAAAAATCTGGTTGACCAAAAAACCACTTCAGTTTAAAAGAAGTTTAAAAAGGGTTAGGATACACGATGATAGATACAGAATCAGGTTTAGGATTAAGATAAGATTGTAAACTTGGATAGGATAAGGGTTAGGGTTGGGTTTTGGTCAGGGTTTGGATTAAGGTTAGGATCTTCAATATAGTGAACGTTGGATCAAGTGAACCCTGCCCAAAGTGCACATTCATCCGCCATACCAATCAAGACAATAATGACTCAAATCTTTATTCTCCAACAATATTTTTAACTTTTGAACACAAACTTTTGAGCACACTCACTGTCAAAGTCTCTACAACCTTCCATCACCCCTGTCATTTTTAGTTGACAGGCTTACAACAAAGGAATTTCTAATTACTGTTGTTGCTAAAAATGTGAATTTGTCTTTGAAATGCAACGTTTGTGTACGTACACGGTAGTCAGTAGTGGATGCATTAATGTGAAATTTGGTTACTCTTGCCTTTTATACAACATATTCTTTGTTGAGACCATGAGCCATAATTGTAGGCTAAAACTGTACAGTATAGTGCTAACCATTCAGCATCTGACGGAATATGGTACAATATTTCAGTATCTTCATGGGGATGAATATGAGGTGGCCTTCATATTTTGCAACAGAGAAAAGAGGTGGATTAATTAATTTGCTGAATTTATCATGAATATTTTGACAAGATATCACTGAAGTTTTCTGCATTGGTCTACAGGTAGCTTATTATTTAATATTTAGCAATACTGTGGGTTTCTTTGTTACTCTGCATCACACTGAAGGAACCTTCCTTATTCACCAAATAAGGCAGAAAGGAAAGTCTTGTCAACATTACAAACTCAACTGGTTTTCTTGTTGCTAACCTGTGGGCTGTACATTAATGTAAATTATAAGCGGAACCAC
The DNA here is from genome assembly GCA_029531755.1 of Holothuria leucospilota. Classification (NCBI taxonomy): domain Eukaryota; kingdom Metazoa; phylum Echinodermata; class Holothuroidea; order Aspidochirotida; family Holothuriidae; genus Holothuria; species Holothuria leucospilota. Next base: position 14,548,342 of record CM055977.1, read on the forward strand.
CTCTGGTCTCACCGTAACTCACCGGCGCCCACTGGCAGTGACTGCTGATGGGGTCGTAAAACTGAGGCAGACAGCAGTTTCTGGCTGATGTAGAGCCCCCATCTGACTCAATATGGCCCATCATATGACAATACTCCTGTGCTACAGCATACAAGCAGGTTTATACAAAGTTTCTTTGTTGGGTTAATCCAAATTTGACCATGCAACACTGAGTGCCGAAAAAATTCAATGTCTTTTGAATGTCATCTGGGCTCATTTGAGGTTCAAAGTCTTAAATAGTGTGCAAATTGCACATTACTGGCACGGGTGTACGGTACTAAATAGAAAGTGGCAATCACTTTAGAGGTTATGTTTTAGGGATATCAGACACCACTGAGGTTTACGAATGATGATTGGATTTTAATACACAGACCATCATAGACATAAGTTTGTGAACATTTTACGGTCTCTTTACCACAGTATGGATGATCACAACTAGTGTCTTGCTTTGAACTTCACTGATATTTCCAACAGTAACCACTGTTCTGCTTAGCACCATATTATTCACTCCCCACTACTGAAATCATTTCAGAAGATGGAGTACCCTTTAGAAATGTTTATGCTAGGTCCTGTTATCCTCAAAACTGTTGAAGGTGAGACAGTGCACAACACTGAAAGGAAAAGAGGGGGTAGATCTTGAGAGATTCTAATGTGTCAAAGTTTTGACCACTCTGTTTCAATTGTTTTGTCACAGATTTTCTGAAAACCTGTATAACTACTGTACAAGGTAGATTTGTACAGTACTGTAGAAAAATAGGTGTTAAAAAAACATTTTGAGTAACAGCAGAAACAGTGTTTGGTAGGTAGGTGCTAGGACTAAATAAACGCTTACTGTAAACAAGATGGGTAATTTTTGAATGTTCTTAAAATGAAGCATAACAATGTTTAAAGGACAGTAAAACATTTTTACTAAGTTAAGGGGCAGGCTACAGTGGCTGTAGCTATAGTAGCTGGGAAAGTGAGGTTATTAAGGAATTGCACAATCAGTTGTGGGGTTGCATGCATGGAAAATGAAATATATTTGGTATGTCAAAATGACAAAAATGGAGTATCATGTGGAATAAGATGCCTTACTTATTTTCAATACCATTGAAAGGGAAATACAGTAATGGCTCTGACATGGTGGCACTTCACTTTGAAAATTAGGCCCAATGCCAAGGCCTGTATAAATTTTGCTGCGAGATGAACAATGTATGCAATTTTGTAGCCATTGTTTTGCCAATTTCCTTTATCAAAATGTCTAGACATGAGAAGCAAGATGCAGCAGTATTCTAAAGTTGACTAATTGTCTCACCGTGAGTGGGGGTTTGTTACACAAAGCCAAGAGAATGAAAGTCGTACGTAGATCTGCATCAGTGAAATACAGTACTGAAAACACATGCAGTTAGTTTTCATTTTTCCAAAAATCATTACATGTCATTAATCTTTATTTACATAAAGCTCAAGCAGAGACTTTTACTTGCCCTCCAAATTTACTACTTACAAGTGTGTTGTAAGTCTGATGGAAGTGACCAATGAGGAAAGCCAACATTTCACAGTAAAACTGAATATACACACTGTTAATTGAACAAGTTCTAGTGAAGGCCATGCATGATGATGGTTCATATATAAATATGGTACAGATGAAACTTTTAAAACACCATTTTGCAAACTAAGATTACTTGGAAATTTGATTTGTTTGGTGGAACCCCTGACCAAACCCTGTTTAAACAATAGGGTGATGTTCTCTCCCTTGCCACATCTCCTATAAGGTTATCAGAAACAAGGCTGTGTTTGCTCCAAAGAAATCTAACAACAATATTAAGCAAATAACACTCACAAAATCCTGGCAATAGGCCTAGCCTATGCCTACAGTACGTACTCAGTTTTTGAAAGGTTGGAAGGCACTTGAATGTTAGGGTGAATGAAATCCAGTCCCTCCATGGTACTTTTATTGTAAATGTATTGTTAGGCCTAACATTAGAGCCTAATGTTATGGTATTGGTCTCAGTCTGTGTAAACCATGTAGCACAGTGGTTTTTTAAGGCAATACACAGTCGCCTTTAAATTTGCTTTGAAAAATCAGCAAACACTTGCAAATCTCCCCTTACTGCAATCCAAGCACCTCTGAAGACATTTTGAACAAAACTATTACAAACAATAGGTAAAACAAGGAGAAATTCCCCTTGAATTTCATAATTCACTAACAAAAACATTGTCACATGATCAAAATTGGCCATTCATGAACCAGAGTGACAGGGCATACTAACTCTGATGGGGGTGACTGCATTTTCACTTTAACCTTTTTTGTCCCATTTCCCCCTTTCCAATCAGCCATAGTATGTATTCCTCTCTCCTAAAATATATCAAAAGTACAAGTGGTTTTCTCCATAGTTCCAGGGTTCTCCACTGGTCTGTTTTCTGTCCGGGGGCTCTTGTGGTCGCCGTCCTGGGGGAGGTCTAAAGGGAGTGGGTGTCCCCCTACCCCCCTTTGGGAAAATTTTGACAATTTAGGAGGGCGTAGATCGCAAATGGTGCAATCTACGGTCTTGTTCTTAACCTGCCCTATTTGTTCAAATCTGGGCATTTTGTGGTCATTCTTTGTTTTTTGCAGACTGCATTTTCTAAATATCTTTGACTTTACTTGCAGATCACAATCTCCAGTTTCCACTTGGACGTATTCAAGAATGAAGTAGTTCACTTAAATGGAAATTTCGGGTGAAAATTGGGAAACCTATGGGACAGTTCAATTGAATGGTTTCGTTTAGAGTATGAGTTTGATGGTAACGGATTCCTACTGTGAAAACATATGAAAGAAATGCAGTAGTAGCCTAAGTGCATATTGAATGATATAAGAGCTCAGGTGCAAGTGAGCTGGGTTTGCATCTCCAATGTTTTATTATACATTGCTTGTCATGAGTATTTGAAATCAAATATGAAAAGCAGTCAGATAACTAAGTTGTGGTGTTTGTGATTGAGTGTACAGACAACTTCTTGACCAGGCAGGTCAATTTTCTGTGCGGGCGGCAAAGTTTTGTCCAGGGGCTAAAGTAGTGTGGCAGATTTTGTACGGGCTGAGCCCCCTGACAAAACAGCTAGTGGAGAACACTGAGTTCACATTCACAGCAAAGAGAATGCCTGTGGACAATGACAATGACCTTTAGGACTGCTTTATGGTCGTAACCTGGTAATACTGTAACTTGATGACACTGAAAGAACATGCCCAATATCCCTAAATAACAGACCCCAACCTGTTTTCCTAAAGTACCCTAACTTTAATTTGGAGACACTATTTCGATGAATAATCTTTCATATTTCCATAAAGCGGTCCTAAATGGGTTCTAGTTTTCATTTCCCAAAAATGTGAGTATAATAAATGGGTGTCGTGTTGTTATGGTACTATGGTTCAGTACTTCCATTCACCAGTGTCGCTTCAGATTGTCATACTTGGGAGTAATCTTACAGAACTGGAATAATAAAGAAAAAGATACTGGACAGGATTAGCGATCAATAATTACCCACCAGAGATACGCAGGCTACAATCGTTCGTTATCTGCTCTGTGAATTTGGCCTGCTGTGTGGAATCCGACGTACCATTTTTTACGAATAATTCTGACTAGAAGTGATTTTATGGCCTAAGTTGTGTCCGAAGAGATGTTAGATGTTCTTATCCATCGAACAACGTGATTGAAAGAAATCAGCGAGTTTCGGAGAGAGCGTAATAATGTAAAAATAGGCCAAGCTTTGAGTCTCGTCCTGAAAGGTCGTTTACCTTGTTAGTATATATATGTATAGTGTGGGCCTATATATATGTATAATGCTCGGAACGCCTGTGCCCCCCCCCCCCCCCCACAAGAGGTGTTAACAATATTCGATGTAGGCCTAGGCCTGGGCAGTCTTCAACTGCCACAAATGTGCATAGAAAATGCAAGCCCTTCCACTTTTCAAAAGGTTTTCAAATTTTATGAATTTCTGTGTTCAAAATACTTGCATATTAATGCTGATATGTATCTGTAAGATTTGTAATAATGACAGCGAAACATAATTGACAAGTTTAGGAAGTAATCTTGAAAGTTAAGAGAACTTTAGAGAATATTTTTGGAGTAGGCCTATTTCATTATATAGTGTGGAAGTGCTGAATGCTCTCCTATCAGCAACTACCATCCTCAGACTGTTACTCTATCGAAATTTTATCCTTCAGACAATGCCACGTGAAATTATTCGGGAAAAAGAACTGCCTTGAGGTACCTTGTGACCACAAGTCTCGATACTGACAAATTTGGCGAGAAAAATGCAGGAATTATGAAACTTTAAGTTTTTTGTTCGAGCTAGGAGATTTGTGACATACCTTTCCGTCTATATAATACATAGTATATGGTGTACTATACAATGTAAGGGGCGCCTGTGGGCCTACCCAAAACTACTCGGGAATGGAAGTTCCTTCCACCAAACATACGTGCAGCACTAGTCCGCAGTCTGCTGACCTAGTATTTGGGAAGCTTTGGGGCTTCCCATACTAGGTCAGCAATATACCCATTGTCAAAATTGGGCTACCGTGACTTCAAAAATTTTGAATAGTCTCGATCTTTCTCAAATTCACGTATACTCCTACATAATTGACCTCTACGGGGCCTTATATGTTTAAGACCCTTCATTCTAAGATTATTTGCACTTAGTGTCCAGAAAAAGACCAAAAATTTTGATTTACACAAACGATCCTGTTTTGTTTTTTTGACATTCTATGAAACTGCTAAATCGTGTAACTAGGACGTTCACACTATTGTATGCTAAATAGCACGCACTGCTGTTCAATTGTGACATAGTCCATAGCTATAGTTACGTTCATACACGCGCATACACGTATATAGGCCTAGCAACAATCACTGCAGCAACGCACGCAGACGATATTACTGTCAGAGTAATATGCGGTCAAAAGTTTGTGTTGCAATAGCCTAGGCCTAGTTCAGGGAACAAAGTGTACGTGAGAACTAGTAGGCCTAGGTACCCTAGGCTAGTGCAGCACCTGACATTTACTCTTTCAAATCTAGTCCGTGTTAATTTTCTGATCCTTGTGTCCACGGAGCACTTCAAAATTTAGGCAGCTCCCCTCCCACACTGCCCTGTGCGTGAAAACCGACTTTTGGAGGTGTTTGCACAGTATGAAGCAGAAGCAGAAGGCAGGGTTACACTAACTAGATGTACTGTAGGCTAGGCCTATATCCTCCCCAGTCTGGAAAGTTCGTATTTGCTACACCGAATTTTTATGCCAGTCACCTGTTTTCTCAACTTTTACGCCACGCCAAATTGTTGTACTGTGTTTTAAGTACAGTGTGTATGCAAAAGACAAGAAAATCACGCCATGAAATTGGCGTATAAGGTCTTTACTGCACGCCGAAGATCTTCGGCGTAACATACATGTTTTCCAGACAGGTATCCTCCTCTATTGCGTGCACTACGTAACAGCCTAAGCCTAGGTTGTACCATTACTAACTCAGGCTACCTGTTCTTCAATGGATCGTTTTTCAATACCTCCCTATAAAACAGCTGCACATCCTCCTCGACTAATTGAGAGAAAATATAGTCTTCTCCCGTTAGGTATCGCCCGTCAATTACGAAAGCCAGTTTGCACACAAAATGTATTGGGCTATTATAAACCTTGCATCAATTCTGTGGTACAGTAACCCTACTTGATCTTTACAACTGTTAAAGTGTTTACCAACAGCCAATGTTTCCACACGTACACTGTATTCATTTTTCCTGAAATAGAATCCAAAACTTCCCGAAATCGGAAAGCGGCTCGGTATTTCCTGATATTTTCAATAACGATTCTTAATGCTACTCGTTCAGTACAAAGCTGCTTCACCGACGAATATAAACACGATACAAAAATAATTTAATATGAAATGGAAGAACAGAGGAAAATATTCTCTCGAATTTCAGGATAAGGAATTTTTTCCTTCAAATTTTCGGAAATATCCCAGACTTCCCGAATTTCGGGAAATTTAGGGAAGAGTGGAAACATCGTACCAACCGATTTTTTCAGATGTAAAGGATTTTTAACACATGAACAACATGAACATATAATAAAGCCTCATTCACACGGTACGACAAGATCGCGTGCGATTTTGGTTGCGTGCGATTTGTCGTATGCAACGTACCTTGTCGTTGAGCGCGTGTGAATGAATGTTTTTAGTCGAATGAAAATTATCGCACGCAACAAGGTTGCGTTGTGCGCGATCTTGTCGTTGCGTGTGAATGGATTTTTGCTTAACTTTTGACGTGCGCGACCGTGTCGTTGAAAGTTAAACACTGTTGAACTTATTGCGTGCGATTTTTGGGCAGCACGAGAAGTAGCTAAACTGAACAAAATGACAGACGTTGGTCAAAGTAGGAGTGGAGAGAAGAAGAAATGGGACGAAAAAAGATATGAGATCAATAACTAACTATAATGTTACATTGAAAGTGTGTTCATGACTTCATGTTGACTTATAATGTCGTAAAAAGTTAGTCGTTTCTCATTCCCCAGGGGATAAACCACTCGCGTAGTGTGCAGGCACTGCGGAGGCGAGTGCGTCACTCTTGAACCTGAGTGAAAGTAGGGAAGAGAGGAGTAGTAATTTTGACAAAGACCCTGTATGACAAGTTTCAAAGCTATAATTGAGAATCAGTGCCCAAGTGAATACTAGTGATGATGGTTAAGTTTTTGGTGAGAATTTGCCAAATTTAGGGTTTGAAAAGCCATTTAGGCCTAGGCTTAAACCTAGAATAAGTGACCCAAAATAATGGTTTAAATTGAGAGTCAGGGTTAAGTTTAGGGTAAGATTAGGCCAAACTTACGATTTTTTGAAGACTTACGTCACTTCCGGGAATTGCAGTACCGCATTTGAATTGGTTGAATTGGTTATTCCCTATAAAGCAATGGTTTTTGAACCAGTTCTCCCCCCCCCCTTCAATATGAGCCAGGCTTTAACATTTATATCTCTTTTCCAAAATATAACAAAAAGGATCGCTAAAATTGATTTTGACTGAAGTTCACATCGGTTGCAAGTCCAGGACTTTAAAAAGGGGAAGGGGTTCAACGTGTAAGGGTGGAGTCTTCCTTGCCAGCGTAGAAGGTTCGAAATTTCGACAGGAAGTGCACTTGGGTCCTTTTCAGGAAATGTGGTAAAGGTCTAAGCAAAAAATTAATTTTCATAAGTGAAAGAGGAACTAAATCTACGTAATTTGGTAAAACTTCCATTCAAACCGGACGTGTATTACTCGAGATATTAGCAAATGAAGTTATTACATTTGTGACCCAAAGTGAGCTTGCCTGAAACAAGTAATGACATGGGCGTGGATCATGAGGGGACGGGGGACGCGTCCCCCTCACTTTTTTGGAAGGGGAGACATCTCCAAAAAGTTCCCACACTTTTTCAGTAATATAACATAGATTACGAATTCACAATACATTTTAAAAGCTAAATTGCTCCCAAATATGGCACCATTTGCGATATAGACACCTTCAAATTTCCTCTTTTTTTTCAAAATGGAGGGGGACACCCCCTACCCTAAGACCCCTCCCCGGGACGGCGATTCACAAATGGTGAAAAGTCCCCCCCCCCCACACACACACACACCTTTGGAGATGGATCTACGCCCTTGCAAGTAAAGGTTATATAATTTCCTCACATTGATAAGGAATGCTTTGTTTCCTTCATTTTTTTTTCAGTCTGCTGTGTTGACCTTGAAGTTAAATGGGATAGGACTTCTCCATGAGGAATGTAAAGTTTGTAATTTTCTCATGCCTCGCATGCAATCACATTCCGATAACTTGGGATTGTTGAGGAGAAAATTGGTTGTAAAGTTTAAAGAAAAACAAAAGACTGTTCATTAATGCGGGGCTAGACCTATAAATACCTCGCTCATAAGACGACTTTTTCGTCGTCCATTGCATCACATTGAATAAAATCGCGCACGTTCGTCGCATCGTTTGAACGCAGAAATGGTGAACTTGGAACGATCTCTTGAAATACTTACAAAGTCGCGCGCAACCAAAGACAAGTCGTTCACACGCAACAACTTTGTGGGCCACGAATTTTGCTTAACTTGGCGCGACAAGTCGTGCGCGACGAAAGATTGCGTGAAAATCCATTCACACGAAACGATTTGCGCGATGGTTGCGTACGACAGATCGCGTGAAAAAATCGTATCGTGTGAATGAGGCTAATTAAGTTGAAGAGTACAGGCCCAAATACTGGAGCACTAAGCTAGGAGGCCAGGATATAGGGAATTAGAGTGCTCACTCCTAATACCGCGTACGTAAATCCGCTGCGATTGCATGGGGACCACTGATCTACATGTAGATCAGTGGTGAAGAACCGTCCGCCATTTTAGGTGGAGGCAAGAAGCTTTGCTGTGTGCGAGCATGTGTGTACAAGCTGTATGGCTGGCGGCCGAGTCCCCATGCGATCACAGCTGTTTCGGGGAGTGAGCACTCTAGTTCCTATATCCTACTCTTTGGCTATAGGCCCCAGAGATGAAGTTGGCGAAACGCTTTACGTTTATGCTCATTGACATTAAAGTCAAAAGGTATACAGGGTAGCTCATATTACACATCACGCACAGAATGTTCTGATTACATATTTACATATTATTATGGCCTCGTGCTATGCCCAGGGCCGTCGCGACCGGGGGTTGTGGGGGCCGAGGGTGTGTGGGGTGTCTCACCCCCGCCCTCAAGTTCGTCAGTGCGACGATAGTCGGAAAATCTGAAAAAAAAAACAATTGGTATTTCTGATATCTCAGTCCAGCACATTTTTCCGACCGAGCCAGTTTGTCAACTTTGTATATACTGTTTTCCAACTAGACGGATCAAGTAAGAATAATACCAAATGTTATTTTCCTCTCGTAAAATCGAATTAAAACTGCCAAAAATCAAAGTATTTGTGCATGTGTGTATGTGCATGGGCGTCAATCTTTACTTGAATGTTGTGGGGCCAGGGGGGGGGGGGCATGGCCACTTCCGTCAAAAATTTACTGTGTAAAAATCCTAAGTCAAAGCGTGTATTTACAAAATGTGGGGGACGTGTCCCCTGTCCCGCCAGGATTGACGCCCATGTGTACGTGATGGATCTATTGTAATCGTTTTCCATCACAAATGTTTTTCAAACTATCAGAATTTTCGGTGCAAGCTCCGCGGGCTTCAAACCTTACCCCAGTGTTGTTCTTATTATTAATATCTTCCGATCAGCCGATAGCAACTTTCGGAGAGGCACAGCAGCAGAAGTTGAAAGCTGTTTACGAATTACCAGGTAAAAGACTGGCTTTCTGAGTGGCATGTAGGTTTGTTGGACAATTGAAAGTGCCTCGATGCAGATTCTGAATGCAGATTTTGTCACGGGAAATCATATTTACTGGAAATTTAGGCGCGCTTCGCGCGCATACGTCACGCTTTGCACTCCATCTCATGACCATTATTAAGGTAATTATACCAGGCGCGGTTCTACTGGAGGAGGCTAGGGGCCTTTAGCCCCCAAATTTTTCCCAGCTCCCCAAAATTGCGCAAAATTTTATACAGACTTAATAGCAGTGAAGACATAGATATGCTCAGAAAAATATTCCAAATGGCTATTCATCAGTCCCGTAGCCATTTAGTTCTGTAACGATTCTTTCTATAACTTCAAAAGATTTCGCGCGGTACGCGCGCTTTCATCTCCAGTTCTATCTAGTGGTAACACCCGCCGTTTCAAACATTTGGACTTATTCAACTTTTCCACAAATATTGTTCTTTTGTGTAGGCGTGATTCTAGAGAAACACGAACATTCATGTTGCGAAGTTCTATCCTCTTTTCCCCAACTTTTGGAAGATTTTTTTCTTCAGCGTCGCCATCGTGGCAAACACAATTTGTAAGAAAAAAGATTTTTCAGTTTTGTAGGGGAGCCTTAATGGGTAAGATAAAGAAATGTAATCCACGACGACGACCATGCAATCGCCCCAACATATTTCTTGGTTTTGCTCTTAAGTAGGGCAGATTCTTCAATAAAAACCCAAACTTTTTCAATTTTCCTTAATGAAAACAAAAATGTTAAATCTTTTTCAATATAACTCCAAGTTTTTCAACTCGCTTCACGCGCCTTGTATTTCGAGTTCAGCCACCCATTGCATCTGTTGGGGTCTAGAGTAGCTGGCTCCCAGTCAGGGCGCTTGGGCCCCATTTCGGCAAATCAAAGCAACTAACCTGGCTGAGCCTACATGTAGGTTTTCCTAGTTTGACATTGAAGTATACCCCCAAATTTCAGCGCACTTTGCGCGCAATCCTCACAATCCACGTTGTATCACTTATGAACATTATAAAAGAACAGTGAACTCTAGCATAAACTTGGTGTACTCTTATGATGACTCATCCCTAGGGCCTTATGGTAGCCCATGGCAGAATGGTCCCCCTCACCGTCCGAAAAGCACTGAAATCTTCATCTACGCTTGTGGAGCTGAAGAAGCACCATCACAGCCGTAGTCTTGTTCTGTTCACTTAATTTTGAGACTTTCCACAAACTTACACCAGGGAAGGGGAATTTTTCGCGCACTTAGCTCGCACGTTCATACGTAGGCCCGATTTCTTTAAACTATGATCCTTGTAGGCCTTGAAATATCGTCCCCTGTGATTCCCGCGAACTGTCCTCATCTGTTGGCACATCTAGCTACAAACATACGGTAGTCTTCTTCGGTGCCCACCTTTGCGATACCGGAGTCCCCTATGTCAGAATTCCTTTATCCGGTTTCACCAGGGTCAATATGGCAACATGTCCCCCTAATTATGTCCTTACATCCGCCCCTGAATTATACATGGAATTATTCTGCTCACAACACTTTCCGAAAGACAGAGATATACATCTCCAAACATCTGTAAGGGTCTGGCATCAATATGGCATCTTTCAATCTAATTTGTAGCATGATATGGAAGATAGAAAGTACGTTGTTGCCGTTATACATTTTCAAAAAATTTTCAGACCTCTTCGCGCGCAGACATTACCGGTATGGTGATGGTTAATACACTTACGACGAAAAAACATTCTGAAACGCGCTTGTTAGTCCTTCACCCGCTATACCTATCAGGGAGGTCTAATATCACTTCCTGCACCTATACGCTCCTTCCCTCCCATTCCCCATTGCTGGAAGCTGTTCGTCTGGATTTTCGTTCAAAATTAGTAAAAACACGATAGATGTAAAGTTCTTGGCGTTATACTCTATATTGTCATTTGGATGTCAAGTAGTAACCATTAGTTATATGTCATTGCCCCCATTTTATATAATTGATCCAGAGTTCCAGGAGGCCCTATACAGGTATCTGCCAGCCTTAGATACCCTTTTATAATGCACAAAGAAGGAAAGAAAAATTTTCATAATTGTCCAAGAAAGTTTCTGTTGACTCCATGCACGTATTTTGTGTAAAAGCTTTGCCTGAATAGAAGGCAGTAAAGTAGCCGGGGAGGGGGCTTTAAGAGGTTTTTGACAACATATTCTTCTCTTAGAGAACATACTCTCTGCTTTCACCTAACCAGAATTAGAATTCACTAAATTATGGATGGTACCTTTATGTAGTGACAAAGGAGTGCCCCCACTGCTTATACAAACGCAGGGCGCATAAAAAATGCAATTTACGCGCCGCCACTTAGCTGGAAAGAACATCCAGCCTGTCGGAAAAGTTAGAATTCACTTAATTTTAGACGTTTTCGAACCATATATGATCAGCTCCAAAAAATATCCAAAAATATGCAAAAATATCCCAAAGATAGCACCATTTTGCATCTAAGCAACCTTAAATTAACAAAAATTTCTCCACCAGGACGGCACCTTTACGTAATGACAAAGGAAGAATCCCCACTGCTGTATACAAACGCAGGACGCATGAAAAGGTACAATTTAAGCGCTGCCATCCAGTTGGAAAAAATTTTCATCCAGTCATCAGCTGGTGCAGACGGAAGACAGGAGATTAAAATGCATTTGTAGACAACGTTTATTACAATATTTTCAAAGCCCGTAGCAACACTTTTTGAAACTTAAAACATTCTGTTGGGAAAAAAGCTACATAAGGCTTTTCAGTATCATTGTATACTTAAGGAGTTCATCGTTCATGTGGTTTCTGGCATTGAGTAGGTAAATTCTGCACCAGTCGGCAAAATGAAGGAAACATGAGGAAAAGAAAGAGGAAAAGAAGTGAAAGAAAGAGGATAATTTCTGTAATCAGAACCCAAAATTTTCGACACACTACGCGCCTACCCAAAGTTTTGCGCGCTTTGCAATTTCACAGTTTAGATTTCAGGAAAAACCTTAAATCGGGAGGAACTATTTTCCTCTAGTATATACAAAATTTCTCAGTTCAGTTCAGCAAAAATTTCTAAGCTCTAACTGCATCTCTTATCAACACGTTCAGTCGGCATTTCTTTCTTCTCAGTCGGCAAATACGGCACCACACCCCCCCTCCCCCAGGATAAATGCTCTGGCGACGCCCCTGCGGACATCCGCGGAACTTTCCTCTGGATCCTACCAAAATCACACTGGGGCACATCGAGCCTTCCTTATGGCAGTCCCTTGTCCCCTCGCCCTACCAGGGAGGTAACTCCCTGGCCGTACGCAAGGTACTTAACTTTTTACCTGCGCTAGCAGAGCTGAAGAAGCATCACCGTGATCATGATAGCCTTGTTTCATTCACTTTCGGAGACTTTCCATGTCTCTGTATTGCAAAAAGGGGGGGGGGGGGATTTGCATCAGAAGAGCGAAACTTTCGCGCGCTTCCCGCGCATGTGCACACGTAAATTCGGTACCGTTCAGCGGTAGGCTTGAGATAATATCCCAGTGGTTTCTACAAACTGTTATCACATGGTGACACTACTGACTACAAACATAACCCTTCTTCGGTGCTCCCCTGTGCGGTGCCGGTGCCTCCCTATCAAAATTCCTGGCTACGGACCTGATCACGTACAAAAGATGTAAAGAACCGTAGTAGTTATTGAGTGCAGTTAAGCCAGTCTTAGTAAAGTGTGGCGGAGGAAAAGGCCAAGTCGGCCCCAAACAAACTCAACCCCAACCAATTTGGCCCCAAACCAAGTCGGCCCCAAGCTAACTCGTCCCCATGCCAACTCGGCCCCATGTCAACTCGGCCCCAATATGAAAAAGCATGACAGAAGTGTTTGTGTTCCAGTCACATTTTGTTTTTCGATAGAGTACTTAATGAAAAAGTGCCTGCTTAATATTATCTCTTCACGCATGGTTTTTGTTGGCCATATTTGAATTTTACTAAGTTATTCAACTTCTTTCCAATTTTCCTTAGTAGGCTAGAGGTCAAATTTTCCACACGCATTGCCGTTTTGTTATCTTGCGTATATAAAATTTCGTAAAGGGTGGATTCCCAACTCCCTTTGCCTTCAATTTCTCTTCATGTTCTGTCACACAGAGTAAGTTTGAAATCTACCTTGTGTAATGTTACCAATGATTTATCTTACAATAATAGTATGGCTAACATTTTCAAAGGTATTTTGAGTGGACAACTGCCCCTCTCATAACTTGCCATAAAAATGTCTTAATCAGGGAATTCTTACCTGAGGCCGAGTTGGCTTGGGGCCGAGTTGGTCTGGGGCCTAAATGGCTTGGGGACGACTTGGCTTGGGGCCGAGTTGGTTGGAGTGGAGTTGGTTTGGGGCCGACTCGGCCCGACAGCGTAGCGGAACGATACTATCTACTAGTCACGTACATTTTCAATTTTGTACCTTTGGCAGACTTATATTCCTCGTGAGAGGCCAGGCTACCATACATAATACTGTAGAAGGATACTTCGCAAGATTTTGCGGTGGTACACCCGTGGTTGTCAGGGAGGAGGGGTGGGGCCAGCATTTACCCGACACTAAGGGGGGCAAGCTCCCCGAAAGGGGGTGCTGCAACTGGAAAGTGTCGAAACAAGCGAGGAGTACCTGAAGGAGGCGACTTAAAAGGTTGGGTTTTTATTAGAAAAAATTTGGGAATTTTATTGAAAATTTGCAAAATTGGGTTTTCTGTCTGAAGAAAATCAAGTTTAAAAGTTTGATTTTTATAGAATTAATAATCTTCTCTCCTTGAAAGCAAAAACGGGTTATCTGTAGGAGACTACATCCTACCTTTTAAGGTTCCCTGTCCCGATCTACCGAAAACCCTGCAAGGATAGGATCGGAATTTCAAAGTTTGTAGTGTAGCGCAACCACCAGTTAGCGTGCCGCGAAAAAGGAATATTTTGCCTAAAATACCTCCTAGATAAGCGAAAATGACACTTCCCGGGCCTTGTTTCGTCGTAGGCAACACTCCTACCGCTACTCCTGTTGTAGGCTACAGCTATGGATTGAATTCATTTTGAACTATTTTACAATTTTGATTGACACCCCGCGAAAGACGGGGAAGGGAGGGGCTCCCATACAAGCATACACATCATGAATAAACATTCGCCAGTAATTAAGCAAATTTGTGATGCGAGGGATCAAAAAGTATATTTTAAATTGTCCATTCGTTCTTCCAACATTCCTTTCAAAGACTGTTGTTACATCCCTATTTCCGGAGAAATTTACTTTAAGTTGGCAGGAGGTCAAAAAGTTTTGAAGAGGCGGCAAAAAAAAAAATGCTCACATCCTAGCCCCCTGAGCGAACGAACATTTCGTTCAACTCATCGTTACCAAATACATTTAGGGCGAAAGCACCGTGTAGCCGAAGTCAAACAGAGCGCCTCCGCAGGTTATAATCACCTTCCTTATCACACAGCTAGTCGCATACTGCCTGAAGGTAAATAAACAACAAACAATGTCATGACAATATCACAAAGTGATTTTGCTTAAGTCAAGTCGAAAGTCAAGTCAGCAACTCGAGTCCACAACTCTGCCTTTACATGCCTTATGCCACAGCCAAAATATCACAAATTAATGAACATTACTAAGAATGTACTCATTTCAAAAGAATTACCAAAGAAAAGCACTATTTTTGTTCTAAACCGTCATAATTAAACACACTTTTCTCAAAAGGATGAGTTATCACACTCCTCTTAGACAACACATCCTTTCTCTCAGACTAGACCCAAAATGAGAACATTTCAGTAAATAACAGAAATTCGAAACTTCCATTGCCAAACACAGAACGCATTGTGCATCTACTCCAACTTAATAAACGAAACTTTCTCAAAGGGGAGGAAGAAACCCCCTTCCTCTTAGACCCCTCCCTAGATTGCACCTAGCTGTACGAGGTGACAGAAGATCACCCGAATGCAAAGAACAGGTACCGTACGCATATGTACCAGTTACCCGGACTTCCATATTTTATCTGAGTTCAGACCCTGACCTTTCTTTAAGCAATGACATGACATCATTATTCCTTGCATTTCCTTTCCTAAACAGCAAAGTTGTGCTATGGACGATTTAATAAACTACGTAGCAAAAGACTACGGTATCTTCCTGTCAAATTCAATATGTTAAAAATCTGAAAAGTATACTAATTGTGAGTGTCAAATAACTACAAAATTCCGCCACTTTGCATGAAGACATCATCAAAATTAAAAAAAATCTTAAAGTAGGAGAGGGATACCCCTCTCCAGATCTACAAATGTTCACACCTGTCATGGACATTCCTTAGTCAAACATCTTTGTTTTTAATTGAGTTATACCAAGTTCACAAAAAATTTCAGAGTAACATTCAGAACCTATTAGTCCCTTCAAAGTGATTTTGTATTTTCTTTTTTGTTTTCTTTCAGGAGGCATAAACGTTTACAAATCCTTAATTTTTGGACGTAACCTATTAGACACAAAGGGGCATTTCCCAGTACCATTTGGGGAGGTACTAAGGGCACAAATTTTCTTTTTTATTCAGTCATGCTCAGCAAAAATGAAGGAGTCAATCACCTACTGAAACGTAGTAATGAAATCCGAAAATAACCAAAGAAGATCAAAAGCTTCTCAAAAGTGGGGATGGGGGAGGACCGTGACCATGGATACTTCAAAAGTGAATCGCGAAGCCCTAGAAGTGAGGGATGCCGTGCTTAACCCCAAGTTATTAGTATAACTACGGGTCAATCTGCAAAATTAAAGTAATATGCTTGTAAGAAAAAATATTCATCCCAAGCTGTCAATTTACATCATTATGGCACCCCTTGCAGCACGAGTTTCATCAATAGGAGGCAAACTTCTCTTTTCACTAAGACTCAACTCTTCTTCCGGGGCTCTTTACTTACAGACAACACCTAGCTTTTTCTCAACATTATCATCTTCCAGGTCGTTACTCTGCATATTTCATTGAAAACTGGCAAGCAATTCCGTCTACGATTTAACAGCCACAGGAGTATCATACTCCTAGTTTAAATAAGCCGGCTTTCCAGTTACAGTTTAATCCCACGTCACAATCTTCCAGCTGTATGTTCTCTGTAATGAGAAGGCAACTAATTCTAATCCCTTGTAAAAAGAATACTTACGGGAGTTTAGGGAGCTTAAATTGATGGTGTTACTGTGTACGAACAAAGCTCTTTTCCAATCTTCAGTTACTGCAAAAGGTAACATTTGCCTAAATATTCGTGTTTTGTGCTATTCACTGTTCTCAGTCAAAGAACTCTCCGTCAAGAGTCCATCGTAAAACGGACTGTATCGTCCGAAGTAGTATAGCTCTTTAGACCATGTGAAATTGTCGGTTCTTTTACAGGCTTAAAAGGGAAACTGCAGTCACCCCAATTAGAGTTAGTATGCCTTGTCACTCTAGTTCATGAATGGCCTATTTTGATCATGTGACAATGTTTTTGTCAGTGAATTGTGAAATTACCTATTGTTTGTAGTAGTTATGTTCAAAACATCTTTAGAGGTGCTTAAATTGTAATGCAGTAAGGGGAGATTTGCAAGCGTTTGCGAATTTTTTTCAAAGCAAATTTTGGGGAGACTGCCTATGTTGCCGCCTTATGGTGTTTTCTACAGATCTGTCCACATGCATTTTATTGAATCCATACAAGTAGTCAGTCTTGCATTTGTCTTTTCGACTATGATGTAAGAGACTGACGGCTGAGAGGAGGCTACATTAAGTCATAGTGTCCCATCAGGAGTGTTAACGTAGCTTCTTTCGGGTCCTTTAGAAAGAAGAACCCCAAACTTAGTTTGGCTTAGTCTTCTCCTAACATTCAACTGAAGGGGCTTTAAGAAAAATGCGCATGTGTGTGGGCGATGGGTAGGCGTACCCGCTTGGCAGACGTGTATTACTCCTGCGCCTATGTTGGATGCACTCGTAATGGTAAGAGTATGTACGTCAAAAGAGGAGTAGGGCCTACTTATTCGACACCTGCTGTGAAGGTAATGCGTAGGCCTACTAATAAATTTTGACACATTGGAACATTACAAATACATGTATGTACACACTTAACGGCAAGAAATCGATCCTCGGTGGTCTTGGTGCTGTTTGGGAAACTGGGAACGAGGGATTGTTGCACTGGTTATCAACAATTTAAAAAAGTGCTACGTCGGAAGGTTGTGTCACTCTCGCATTCACTCAAGAGACTCATATTCAACCGACCCTCAGAACAAAAAGTACCGATTATCTAATTCCTTAAAATCCTTTGCCCTGTTTGAAGCAGTCAACGACTGTGTTCTTGCAAAGAACAGTGGCATTCCAAAGTCTTCTTGAGACACCAGCGAGAAACCAAATTTAAAGATGGCGCTATCTTCTTTTATTAAAGGGCAACTACCCTTTATCACGGTGACCAGTGTCAATTTTAAAAAAGAGAGAGCGCCCCCAATTGCTTTTATGGGGAGAACGCAAAGTAGCCAAAAGATTAGAGTCACGCTTTCATAGACGCTGGTCATCGAGAAACATACCCCCACTGAGTCAAGTGCCTGAGTAAGCCCAATGCGCGCAGGCTATTTAGTTCGCTTCTGCCCACATCTGAAAGGACGTTCCCTGTAAATAGATGAACGAGCCTGTCGTCATCGTGAACGACTCTGATCTTTAGCAAGCCTGCAGGGAGGGAGGAAGTGACACGGCCCCTGGACCACTGTTGATGTGCCAAACCTTGCACAGAGGCCGAGTGATGGCGTATGCTACTGACTCACTGTAAAATTTAAGAATACGGATTGATTATATAGAGTCACCCGCAGTGCCATAGTAACGTTATTATTTGTTTTTTCGGTCAAAATTTCATCCCACGAGAAAGGATTAGGTGCCTGTAACTTCGTCTTTATTTGTGCATCAAACTTTGTGACTTCCCCCGTGATGTGTTCTCGAGAATTTCAACAAATAAATAATGTTTACTACAATTTCCTACATTTTCAGCAATTAATTTAGTTGATGCTAGAGTAAAAAACGAAACGTCATACCACTTTATCCAGTGCTAGCCAATCAGCTTACTTTTCAACTGTTTCTTTGCTTTTGTTGGTATACTATTGTTCACAGCATGTAGCTTTGTCGTCAATGCGTAACCTTTTTGTATAAGTTGTCGGTCAGGTGTGTCGATAGGAGAAATAATCTTTTGGGCCCTTTTGTTGTTGTTGCAATAGCCTTATTCCCTTTCAATGGGGCTTGTCAGAAACATCAAATACTACAAAAGCGTTGAGGTGTTCATGACACTTCTTACTAGACCATGCAAGTCCAGAACATGGGGCTTTCTGTTAAGTGCTGTATATATTCGGGAGTATAACTCCATTTGGAAAAGGTTTCAGGGTTTAGCGTGCAGTGGAGACTTTTCTTGTAAAAGCATTATGGTATAATGCACTTGTGAAATCATCACTTACGTAACGTTACGCCACTTTTCGTGGTTTGGTGATAAAACTCTACCACGGAGTGATACATACGCAGGCACATAGCCAAGGGTACGGTTTGGGGGTTAAACCACCGTTCCACGACTTAACTGTGATGAAAATATAGTGCCCTAAAATCATGGCATTTCGAAGTTCTCCCAGTCTTTCACCGAGGCATTGTTCCTGGCAGCGGAGACCCACCCTGTGGCTTGGGCCATATACGCCCATAGAGAGGGCTTTACTATACTGCTGGGCCTCTCGGGAGTCTACACGCCTTTGCATGTCACATATTTTAAAACTTCAACTTGTACTAACATTGCAATACAGAATTTCAACAAGTATCGGTCCTTATAAAATGTAACAAAGTCAAAGGTTGCTTTCGTATCTGTTGACAGCTCCCAATTGAGTTAAAGAAGCTTGGTCAGTCTCGGTTGCAATGCAATGCGGTATTGTTTAGGCTATCAGTTGTTGTTCGGGTGTCTTTGAATGAAGAAAGATAAATACACTGACAATGCCCCGATTATAAGGAGACCCACACATGATTGCGCACGAAATGCAATCCCTCCGAAAGGAAAACTTCGGAGCCGCTCTTTCCGAACTTGAAGCAAGGGAGTTGTTATCCGAACAACTTCCTGCTTGAAGCATGAGAACAGGGAGTTGTTATCCGAATAACATTGAACTCCCTGATCAGGCGGCCTTCAAAAGTGATATAATAAGTGTCTAGCCACAGGTCTGTAAGACGAAGAAAACAGGGCCACGTACCCTTTTTAATCATTAACTGTCTGTGGTCCAAGGAACGAAAAGTAACTTGTATTTAAGTCTCAATTTTAAAAACCTTGGCGTGCAACCCCGGCTTCAAAACTCGCATCTATAAGGCACTTCCCTTATGCTTCCACTATTCAAAATGGTCCAACTTTACAGGCTGTGTTTTACTTCTACTTTTATTTTCTTGTTTCTTGCGAGACTCTCCTGGTCAGATTGATCAATAGAGATGCCTTATAAAAAAACAAAAATAAAGTTAATTTGGAAGGGACTGAATATACTTCTAACATTTCTGCGGTACCAACGGGCTGCCTGCCCTTGCTTCACTCTTCCTTTATACAGATATATGTGTGGCATATGCATGGGCGTAGATCCGGGGGGATAGGGATATATTCCCCCAACATTTGACTAGGCGGAATGGCCCATGTAATCATCCCCCCAATATTACAGTCTACAGCATGGGCGTCGGGGGGAAGTGCCCCCTTGCCGGAAGGGGCAAGGGGGCACTTGCCCCCTGGAAAATGAAAAACTTGAAAAAACTAAGAAAAATAAAGAAAAAACGAAGAAAATATAACATAAACATTTCTTAACAGTTCACTCAGTGTGAATTTCTACTCTTAAACAGGAATTGAATAAAAATATCAACACTCAGGCCCTAGCAGCTCCCCCCCCCCCCCGCATATTTTTGGTATTTTTTAAAGTTTTATATTTACAATATTGCTAGTGTTTTCCCTTTTTATATGCGGTAAACAGGCCATTTCCAGCGATCTGGGAAGCATTTTGGGCTAAAATTTTCTTGCGCTCCGCGCCAACCCATGGTGGGGCGGAGCGCTGAGAGTCTGTCTATGGGCATCCCCCCCCCCCCCCCGACAAATTTGTGGCTACGCCTTTGTCAACACTGTGTGAAGTAGCACCTAAAACTCTTTTCTGGGAGTAAAATATTTCCCATGAAAAAAGTTGGGCCCACCTAAAAAAATTTTGCCCCACCCCCTGAATTTTTTCTGCGGACGCCCATGGTCTACAGATACGTGTATACTGGAAAGTACATTTTATTCTTCATTTTCCTAAGAAATTCTTCAATCTCTGCTTCATTTTCCATTACAAATGTTTCTCAAACTATCAGAATTTTAGCAAATCATTCGCAAACTATCAAAATTTTCGCGCGCTCCGCGCTCTTCAAACCTTACATCAGTGTTATTCGTATTAGCAGCAAAAAGTTGAAAGTTTACGAATTAAGAGGTAAAAGACAGGCTTATGGCAGTAACATGTAGGTTTGTAGGACAATTGAAAGTGTCTCGATGATGTAGAGCATGAATCCAGGTTTTGTCATGGAAATCTTATTTAATTAAAAATTTCGGCGCGCTTCTCGCCCATTCACGGTTTGCACCCCACTTCTTATAATTTAGTGAATTGTTCTTATTTTTGATCGGGTGTAAGGGAAAGGTGTGGCAACTCACATCTTTTTAAAAGGTTTTTTAGTCAATGTAGGACGGTTTGGAGGCTTTGGCAGAGCTTTTGAACTGATTACATTCTTAGTCATTCTCATTATTTAGTGATAGTTTGGCTGTGGCATGGCAACCCTCCTAGGCTCGTACCTGAGACAAGCATATTGTTTAATTCCTGGTAGCTCTGAAGTAATTGCAAAATTGGGATACTAGCATGATGTTTTTACTGAAATTCAAATGACTCTACAGGGGAGCACACCAGCACTTAACAAAAATCGAACTTTTAGTAACTATGAACGAGGGTCCAGACGAAAATCTTCCAATGGGGAAGGAGCAAAAGAAGTATAGGTATAACAAAAGGGCTAGATTTGTTAGTTAGTTAGTTAGTTAGATGAAATTTAACGACACACCAACACAAATGTGTTATATAGTGTCAATTTGTTAGTTAGATAATATTTAACGACACACCAACACGAATGTGTTATATAGTGTCAACTAGATAGATTCGTTTCAAGTTCGGTTTCAAATATTGTTAAAATACAGTGCAAGTCCTCCCCCTTTAGTCGCCTCTTACGACAGGCGGGAAATACCGTGGACATATTCTACAACCCCCAGCCCACAGGGGGCATAAAAGGGCTAGAAGATTGATAAGCATGTTTCATACACTCTAAGTGCAAAAGAGTGAAACTCACTCCAAAAGAGACTGTAGTTTGGGAACACTCCTAGTAAGAGTGAATTTCACTCGGGGTGGAGTGAAAATTCACTCCAAATAGAGCGATACTTCACTCGCATGGAATGATATATCGCTCTACTTCGAGTGTTTTTCACTCCTCCCCGAGTGAAATTCACTCTTACTAGGAGTGGTCCCAAACTACAGTCTCTTCTGGAGTGAATTTCACTCTTCTGCATTAAGAGTGTACTGCTCATTCTTTGGAAATATATTATTAAAACAAAAAACATCGTTTAGCTAAACGCTGTTTTTGCGAAACAAATATGCTTAATTCTCAAAACAACTGTTCTCGGTCTACCGTGTGCCTTCCCTGTTTTGCGTTTCGCGAAACAAGTTGTTAGTCATAACCAATCACCATACAAAGATTGGTTCACATGGTTACAAATTGGCCGCCTTCATGGAACCGTCTTGTCACCCTAATGCAGAAAATTTGTTAGAGGAAAGGGCGAAAATTTGGTAGTTTAGGAGAGATTTTGGATAAAAAATAATTAAACCAAATCCACCATTACTTCGAAAGAAACCTCACCCTACCGGTCAGGAGTCTGCGATTGAGGGCCGGGACACCACATTGACAGAAAGACTTAAGCCTACACTTGATAGCCCAATCGGCTTAAAGTCTGCACAGAGGCTACGAGCGAAGTGCGTGAAAATTTTTTGCCTTCCGTAGTGAAATTTGCGAAAAAGAACAATCACGGCACTAAGTAGAGCGCCATTATAGTATGCGGAGGAAATTTGTACCACAATGCCTCCCAGATTGCCGAAAAGGCATGAATTAATTTGCATCTAAAGATTCCTTTTTTTTTCCTGTTTTAGAAATTTTACACTTTAGGTTAAAAAGAGAAGAAAGAGTAGAAAGTTTCCGCAAATGAACGGATGATACTGGCTAGGCGAGGAGCCCTCTCCAGAATACGTGGCGTTCAGGGGCCCTGTGCCGGACTCTTAAGGAGCAATATACAGGTGGGAGAAGACCGGGAAACTCTGCGGTAATTACCGTAATAAAAGGCCGTACTATCATGGTTCATGAGCAATGAGAATTAAGACGATCAGCTTGAAATTGGTAGTGAGATAGAGAGGCGTGGCGATAACGGTAAGGTTTCAGAATGAATTGTTTGTAAATGTATTAACATTCACCATTTACCGATAACGAGTAAGCGCGAAGCGCGCAGAAAAATGTTTTGAAAAAAATGTGTAACGACAGATACAAACCGGCATAGGCGTAGGAGCCCAAGTTGATTTGGGGGAGGAGGTGGAACGACTTGCCCGAAAAATATAACCAAAAATTTCCGCGCGCTCCAAGCACGTTCGACATGTTAATGTACATATCATAGGGGCATTCATCGTTTATCACACTGCATGCCAATAACATACAATAATTTGCCTTGTTTCTACCTTCTTTTTGGTTTTAATTTTGGCGGAAGTCGTTGATCGCCAGCCTGGCAGAGGGGTCTAAGGGGAGGGGGTTTCCCCTCCTCTTTGAAAATTTTTGAAAAAACAGTTGTCCTTACATGCAATCTGGTGCCACATATGCTACCTTTGAAGTAAAATTTGTGTTAAAAAACTTACGTATTTTAGGAATAAAAAAAATCAGCATCAGAGAGGATGGGGCATGGCGATATGGCACCTCAAATATACCACTGATAATCATAATATAAGTTTAACCATTAAAAACACACTGATGAATTAATACGGATTGTATAGGTGCTGGTGCAATTCAAACCAGAACTTAATATTAATTACCATGGAAGTTTTAGTTATTAGTACCCTTTAGCTACATCATTGCTTTATTTTTCTTTCAGCAGGTGCCCAAAAAATTCTCAGCATTTTGCCCGAATTTTCACAAAAATTTTTGGTTGGGGCTGCAGCCCCCACCTCCGCATTCTTACGTCTATGCAAACCAGTAGGCCTACTTCTAATCTTTCACATCACACGTACTATAAACGTTACCGTGGACTACTCATAATATTATAACTACTGCGCTATGATCTCCAGTGTTGATGTGCAGTCTCCAAAGGGGCTGGTGATGTACCTCTTATTATCGAAAAAAGTTTTGGCTTGAACACTTCCGTTCGTATTATTTCCCTATAATGGTCATATGATAGGGAGCACGAACAGTGACTAATGTGCGCCAGGCACGCCTAAGTTTTGCATTATATTAGAAACGATCATTTCCACGAGGAATGTTGCATGCAGACTGCACAGAGCCATTTTCAGTTCCCTAGAAATGTATTTTCATTACAAAGCGACTCATCTGTTAAAGCTTTGAATTTTTGTGAAACATGTCTCCCCGAAAGAACAAAGGGAAAGGCGAAAATAATTCCCCTGCTTCGAGTTGGTGGAATGTGTGCTTCGGCCAAATTGTTAAACTCTCACAGATGAACAATGTTTGTATGCTTGAGTCGGTATTGATAATAAGCACTGCAACAAGAGTGAAAGCTCCCAGAGCTCGAGGAAAACTTTGATAGGATTTGAGAAATAAAAACAGATCCACTAATCCGAGAAAAAGTCACCTCATCCTACCCCTGCAAATCTCTTAAGCACCTTTGCGGTTTATTTTAAAAACTTCAAAATTCAAAAGAAGGGGGCACGCGTCTCCTACACCTCCCCGTTCCGCAGGCACTAGGTTATATTGTTTAGAAATGCTAATTTGGGATTTTTTTTTTTAGCTGTGGCATTGCACTCCCCAAGGCTGGTGCGCGGGGAGAATTGCTCCTCTTACGCTACTGGGTAACCAAAAAATCATTGGGAGACAATGGAATGACCCAGGGGTCCGTCTCTGGCCTTTGATGTGTGTCCAGGGTCGATATAAGGTATCTTTAAATGTATTTGATCATTGTGCACTTATGGGACCACAAATATCACAATTTGATTATGTTTTATGGTAGCCTGACCTAGACTAAGGCCGGTGGACTTGATAATGCATGGGGATTGTAAAGGGGGACTAAATCAATGATGGCAGAGGGTATATGAGGCTTTGGAACAATAAGATTATAACCTGTCCGAAAGCAATAACGGGACACATGCTATATAATTTGCTATGGGCGTACTCAAAGGGTACTGAAAAACGTCCATTTAGAAGTAATTTATTATCTTAAGTCTTATGCACTTATCGTAAGCTCTAATGGAACAACGATCCTACAGCTACGTGTCATATTTTTTGAGTAAGTGCTATATTTATTTGGGGAAAATTGGGGGCGAAGAAAAATCTGAGGTGACCGCCCCTTATGACCCTGTCGTGCCACCACTGTTTACGATATAGTTCCTGTACGGGTATATTCTCGCAGGAAGAGCCCCTAGACCTTTTGACTTGTTTACACCTTATTACAGTATTGTGGAAAATGGGTTAAATTTGTCACCAATAAATTAAAAATAAAAATATGATAACGGTTATTAATTTTCAGTACCTTTAACGCTATTTGTTTATATGCCGAGACACTTACCCTAAACTTATTGGCCGGCCCAAAGCTATCTCGGCCCCCTCAGTAAAATTTAGGGCGGGTCCTCCCCCCTACAATTCCTAAGCCTGTGATGTCTTTCCTGAAGTACAATACTGTGCTCTTTTGTAATCACGCTTATGCCCCCAAAATATCGGCCTAACTTTGAAACCCTTTCTGTTGAACATTGCAAAGACGTAGACGGTATTGGGTCAGAGCAATTCAAGGCCGTGCAAGTTCGCGAAAGTTTTGATTGTTTGTAAAACATTTGAAAAATGTTTGGTTGTTCTTATTTGAAAAATCTGCACAAAACAAAAGCAAAATACCTACCGGGTCAACTGGCATATATCTGGAATGACATTCTCTGTATCGTGTCCACCCTGTCTGCTCGACTAAATGGTCACATCCAAACTAGACGTTTACCTTACTGCGAGGTACGAGCACTGTAATATCAGCCAACCTTTGAAAAAAAAGTGAAAAATAAAACAAAAAATATTTGGTTCCTATTCATGAAACGGCCCTTCTGAAAAGCGACTGTCTGTCGTAGGGGATTACGAACTTTGTCGCATCTTACGTTTCTATGGCTATTCGACTAAGTTGGCGCACCGGGACCTGACCTCAGCCCCAACCATGTCAATGCTGCTTTCCGTATATCATCATCATCATCATCATCATCATCATCATCATCATCATCATCATCATCATCATCATCATCATCATCTGATCATAAGTCGCCAGTATGGGACAACTTTCTCTTCCAGCAAATTGCACTCATCAACGCAACTTTCGTAAGAGGGGTGAATGCCGCATGATTTCATAAGAGGGGGACCACTGAGTGCCGAAGGCATGAGTGAGCCGCGAAGAGCGATAAGGGAGAGTTTGGGAGGGGGTGTCCATCCTTCCACATGGGGACTTTTTGAAAACTTCACTTGAAATTGGGCAATTTGATGACTGTTACAACGTAAATCACAGACATTAAAATGGGTGTAATTATGTCCCATTCAGAAACAGAATTAGAAACTTTTTAGTTAATAGTCCCAGAATTTGATGATGAGGAGGGCACTACAGCTAATAGATGACGCCGTAATCCCACCTCAGATGAACCCAGAAATACGGTGCAAGTGTGCAAATGCGTATCTATGATATTTTGCACGTGGGGTGGACCCTTCCTTTGTCACCAAGTGCGGAGGAGCAGTCCCGGGGATGGGTCTAAAGGGAGGGGACCTTTTGGGAAATTTTTGTTTGTCAAAGGTAGCTTAGATGCAAAATGGTGTCTTCTTTGGAAAAATTCAAACTGATCATATGTTGAAAAATATCATACTTTAGTAAATTGTTCTTATTTTGCTGGGTGAAAGGTTAGGGTGTGGTGCCAAAGTGGAGGGGGTGAAACTCCTCCCCTGAGAAATTTTTGTTTATGTAAGGTGGCTTATAGATGCTAAACGCTATCTTTGGCAAAGCTTTGAACTAATTAGATGTAATTACCGTTTCTTTAGTGATATTTTGGCTGTTGCATGGCATCACCCCCCCCCCATGCTGGTACCATAAGACCGGTACAGGGCTCCTGGAAGCTCTGGGGTAATTACAAAATACGGGCGTTAGTATGATGCTTTTACCCGACATCCAAAGAACACTACAGGAGAGCTAACCAAGCACTTCACAAAAACTTAGTTTTACTAATTTTGAACGAGCCTCCAAATGAACAGCTTTCAATGTGGAATGACCGAGAAAGGAGAAAAGGTATAAAAAAGTGGGTAAAAAATTAATAAGATTGTTCCATAATGCTTATGTTATTCTCTGTAAATGCACTTACAGGGCAGTTCTCATCATACCAGACAGTTCCAATTCTCCCAACTTAGCAGCTTGTAGCTCCTCCCATAACTGTATAAATTTCATTCTTGTACAGACACAAACCTATTTTATTGCTTCAAGCCATGTCCTGGTGAACATACAAGGTCATAATGTGTAATCCAAACACACTCTCTGCATTGTGTGGAATGTAAGTCACTCTGCACCATTGAATGTTCACACTTTGATGTCAATCAAAGAGCAGGAACCAACTGAGAATTTTGATACCCCCCACACCAAAAATGTGATGACTGTGTGTGTAATAAGTAATGTACTTTAAATCATGTAGGCTAACACCACCCAAAATGTTGTTCATAATATAAGATTGCCACATGATCGCCTCTTGACGGATGCAAGCCTTAGATTGGAATTGGACCTCTTGTTTTCCGAAAACATTTCTCGCTAGAATAATACCATACATTGTCGTCCTAATAATGGTCACAAGACATGGAGTGTAAACCGTGGTAATTAGGCCTATGCGCAAAGCTCTCCGAAATTTCACATAAGAAGTGTTATAAAACCCGTATCCGTTTTAATTTTTTTTTTTCTTTCTTCAGTTTTTTTTTGTTTCCTTTCCCCTTTCAATTTTTCGCAGCTGGGGTGGGAAGGGGGCCCTAGCCCTTCTCAGTCTGCGGCTGGTAAGAAAATATATATGTCCGTCTCTCTTCAAATTAAGCGCACTTTGTCAGTGCGCTTTGCAAACTCTAACAGTCAGATTTGTCAGTAAAACTTTTGCTATGGTAGGGAAAGCTTTGATGACAAACCCCAAGCAGGTTCTATAGCTTATTTGTAACCGCCACGTGCATGTAATCGTCAAAGTTTGAATAAGAGGTCAATCCATAGTAAGTGAACGCATCTTTCGTGGATTTCAGAAACGTCAGTAGGCCTATAGTATAGCCTATAGTGTTGTGAATGTGAAAATGCAAACAAATGACGTCGTTCATACATTAGGTTTTGATTGGTCAAATGTTTAAAGTTGACTGCGCACGTATCGCATTCGGGACTGTTGATGTCAGTGAAAATCAATTACCCGCCCCTCCCTCCCCCGTGGGGAAAGTTAGCCAACAAGTCGGGGAAATCCTGGCACCCATCCCTAGTGTTTCACTGGGGCAGACTTGTAAGATATAAGGGGGGCAATGGTCGGCATTTTTGCCTGGCGAATGGTAGGTGCCGTAAGGGCGAACTCGCCGACAAACTCTGGGAGCGACAAAGTGGTTGTGGCTCTGTTGTGGGGCGCAACGTCTGCAAACACTATGCGTATGAGATTAATTTCATTTCCGTGGATGAACACTCTTACCTGAAAGTTTAAAGAGTAATTGTCGGCTGCCTCCCCACCTCCCCGCCTCATACGTGTTCATGGTCACAGCTCATCATCATAAACCAATGTTGATGAAAGTTACTGAAATACTTGTGTGGCATGAACAAAAAAAGTTTTTTTTTTTTTGAATAGCAATATAACCAGGTCCGCTCCGCATTTGTCTACCATTTTCTGTTAATCTAATACCTTTCTACCGTACATTCAGTATTAAATTGTCTTCGTCGATTCCATTGTCTGCACCAGGTATGTACCCAACCATAATATCTTTAATCAGTTCATGGCATTAGGAGTCTTAAACATCATCCATTTGGGCAAAACTGAGACATCCGAGGTGACAAATTGTGCCCTTAGCAAAGTAAAAACGAAAATACTGTTTGGACCTATTTCATGCTTTCAAAATACATCTCATCTTTACAAACGAAATGGGATAAATATTTGGTTTTCTGGCTTCCTTTCTCGTAAAATAAAACGCAAATGTCAAAAATATAAGCATACTGGAAGAGGGCAACAAGGACATCACCATATTTACATCTCACCCCCCCCCCACACACACACCCTTTTGTTCTAACTGGGTGATTCCCCGGCGGGATGGTTTCATCATGCAGGTGGTAACTCTATGGGTAAACTGATCAGGAGTCCAGTGGCGTCGCCAGGCCTTTAAAGCGGGGACACTGGGGCACAACTTTCCACCATAGGAGGGCAAACCGGTCTGAGCGGAGCCGAAGGAGCCGTGGGAGCACGAAGTGCTCCCCTGCAAGAGTATGGTCTATAGGGGCGTATTTAGAACACTTTTAGAACAGTTTGAGTTAACGCATACATATCTGCAAATTAATTTGCTGCCTGTTCTGAAATTAGTCACACTACACTGACGATTCAATCAAAATGTGTTTTTGTGTGTTAATTGCACCTGACAGTGTTGACTGTTTAAACTTTTCTTCCCCGCTTTCGACGCTGAAGTCTCAGGCTTGACTCTCATAAAGTAAAACTCTGCAACAGCGTCAGATTCAATAATCTAAAAATGCCGTCGAAAGGGTGCTGAACCATTCATCCAGTGGCGCCGGCACGGGGGGGCATGGGGGGGCGCGTGCCCCCCCAATCGATTTCAGAATTTTTTTTTTTGAAAATTTTAAAATGATCCCAAAAGGCATTTAAGCTATAGATTTCTGTATGGGGTAGGGTGAGGTGTGTTTTTTTAACCAAGTGATGGATCTTTTGTAACCATTTTCCATCACAAATGGTTCTCAAACTATCAGAATTATTCCAAATCCTTCGCAAACTTTCAAAATTTTCGCGCGCTCCGCGCGCTTTAAACCTTACCTCAATATTGTTCTAATTATCAATAATTTCCGGTAGCAACTCCCATAGAAGCACAGCAACAGAAGCTGAAAGCTGTTTACAAATTCTCAGGTAAACTCGGACTGGCTTTGTGATTGGCAAATAAGTTTGTTGGAGAATTGAAAGTGTCTCGATGCAGAGCATAAATGCAGGTTTTGTCATGGTTATCTTATTTAATGAAAAATTTCGGCGCGCTTCGCGCGCATTCATCACTGTTTTCACTCCAACTCATGACCATCATTAAGGTTAAAACACATGCAACTATTCTGATCACAACACTTTTCCGAAAACAGAAGTACATCCCCAACATTTGTAGGGGCCTATGGGATCTTTCAGTCTAATTTGTAGCATGATGTGGAAGGTTGAAAGTACGTATTTGCCGTTATACATTTTTCAAATTTTTTACCCAGCGCTTCGCGCGCAGCCTCTACATGTATAGATGGTGATTTTTAATACACTTACGACCAACAAAATACTCTGAAACGCGCCTTTTAGTCCTTAACAGGTCTAATATCACTTCCCTGCACCTATACTCTCTCTCTCTCATTCCCCATTGATGGAAGATGTTCGTCTGGATTTTCTTTCAAACTTAGTAAAATACCATTGTTGTAACGTGCTCGGCATTATACTCTGTAGTACCATTTGGATGTCAGGTAATATCAGATCAGTGCCACATTTTATATAATGAATACAGAGCTTCCAGGAGGCACTATACAGATGTCTGTCAGTAATAGATACCCTTTTATAATGCACAATGAGACAAAGGAAAATTTTCGTAATAGTAGTCCAAGAATGTTTCTGTGGACTCCACCCACGTATTTTGTCGTAAAAACTTTCCCCGAATAGAAGGCATTAAAGCCTAGCCAAAAAGGGGGCTTGGCGAGGTTTGTTGACAACATACCCTTCTCTAAGACAACACACTCCTCTTTCACCTAACCAAAAATTAGAATTCACTAAATTATGGATATTTTCCAGCCATGTATGATCAGTTCCAAAAACATCCTAAAGATAACACCATTTTGCATCTAAGCAACTTTAAATTACCAAAATTTCTCAAAGGGGAGGGGGCACCCCCTCCCCTTAGACCCCTCCCCCAGGATGATACCTTTATGTAGTGACAAAAAGGATTCCACACTGCTGTATACCATCGCAGGGACGCACACTCTCTTCTTTCTCCTAACCAAAAATTAGAATTCACTAAATAAGGATATTTTCCAATCATATAAGATCACTTCTAAAAATACTCCAAAGATAGCACCATTTTGCATCTAGGCAACCTTAAATTAACAAAAATTTCTCAAAGGGGAGGGGGACACCCCCTCCCCTTAGACCCCTCCCCCAGGACGGCACCTTTATGTAGTGCCAAAAAAGGACTCCACATTGCTGTGTACAATCGCAGGGACGCACAAAAATGGTACAATTTAAGCAGACTTGGGGGGGAAACTGAGGTGGCATTGTGACATCATCTGTTATGCCCCCCCAATCACCAAATCCTGGCGGCGCCACTGATTCATCCCCAGAATTTTGAAAATGATAAAGATAATGTTGGACGTTATGAGACAAAACCCTTAAAATTGAAGTTCACTAGGGGCTGCAGCCCCCCCCCCCAACCCAGTTCCGACGGCCCTGTCTAATTGAAATATACTTTCAAGCTTTTTTATCGTTCAATTTATACACGTTGCCAAAATGGTGAAATTCTGTGTGATTTATAGTAACAAGTGACTTTTCGGGCTGCCAATACATAAACAATGTTTCTTCGGTACAATCGCCAATTTTCGCTCTTTTTGCCCCCCACCCAGCCACTGTTGTCACCTATCTGCGCCACTGCGTTGAGGCCAGTCGGGGTGCACACGAAGCGCGCAGAAGTTGTTGGTATACTATTCAGTGTTGAAGAAATTTGTGTTCATGTACATTACTACTCCTTGTTGTGTCATAGCTTTGGCAGGGTTTATTATAACGGCAATAAACCCTATACTTGTGCAGTTCTAAAGCCAAAATTTTAATTAATTTTAAAACAGGTTTGTGCAGTATTTGAATTTTATTAACATGATAATGATGTTAGCACTTACTGATGCACGATTACTGGAAAATATTTCAGAAAAGTATCCAGTGTTTGTCATATCTGAAGTATGTCACAGTACATATCGCCTACTATAAAACAATAAAGTTATCATTTTGTGTGTGTTAAAATGCAACGTAGAAGTTATGCTGCATGACATTCTAATAACTTATAGCTTGTGTAATAGTAAATTTGTATACTGTAACAAGAAGTTGGTAAAGCGCCATACAGTGGTGATATGTGCATTTGTGTTATAATTGTTAGGGTTACACCAAGGGGCCAAGGGGGCACGTGCCCCAAACGTTGGCTGTGCCGCCTGTGCCTCTTTGAATGTTGTGTATTAAAAATTAAGAACAAAGCCGTTTATATATCGATATTAACACGAGGACCCATCTACGGTCAATTTATCAGTCAATCGTTGTGCTAAAATTCACAGAATATACTCGATCAAAGCTACAATTTTTGAAGCGCGTTGCGCCCATAGACTATTTTTCCACTACTGTACTGTATGGGAAGCATGCACATGTATCGTTTCAGCATCGATTTTCAAGAGGTATGGGGCTACTGTGG
Organism: Holothuria leucospilota; assembly: GCA_029531755.1. Lineage (NCBI taxonomy): Eukaryota > Metazoa > Echinodermata > Holothuroidea > Aspidochirotida > Holothuriidae > Holothuria > Holothuria leucospilota. Next base: position 14,580,608 of record CM055977.1, read on the forward strand.
CCGTGCGTGAGTCCTCTCCCTTTCGGTAACTCACTTCCCTGCAATTATCTCTTATAGTCAGATTTTATGTGCGAAACTGTAAAAAAATCGATATTCGTTGCCTTTTTCAACGCGTTTCCAATAAATATGAGGATAGTTATATAGCTTCATTTCAATGTCTAATGTCTGTTTATTTTAAAAACCGATTCCTTTACATTTGCGAGGGGAACCGTTTATTCTTCTGAATCTTCTGCTTGGCGGAGTCATGCAAAAAAACCCAACAAGGATCATAATAGTGTGATTCCACCAAAAGAAATATAAGTACTTGGAAACAGTTTTCAGACTTACTAAATACCAGATCACTTAGTGCATGCACAAGAGGTGGCGGGCACTAGCCACCCTTTTTCATTTTGTACTGAAGAAAATGCAAGAAATATATATGTCATAATAAGAAGGCACCCTTCACCCAATGAACCACATTTAAGGGCTTCTTTTTCCAAATTTTCCCGGCTAAACCCGGATCCTGCAGCCGCATATAGATGAGCACCATTTGACACTCAATGGGACTCGCTTCCCCTCAGTGGCATAACTGGAAGGTAGTTATCTCAACATTAATTCCTATTGGGCAGTATGGGTAGATTAAGTTGTAAAGCCCAGTGCAAACCTTATAGTATGATCGTCCCCACTCACAACCATCCCCGCCCCCATCACTACATCGTTTATGAGAGAAAAGCTACCATAAATGGTCAAATTGTGATTTTGTTTTATTTTTGTGGTCTGCTTAGTACCACCATCCTATGCCATTTGGAGATAGTTAAATACTTCATTCTAATAGCCACAATTTTGTAAATACCCAAGGGCGAAGGAAGCGGGCTGGGGCTAAAACCCCTAGTCAAAAATGTGGTGGCACGGAAGGATAATTCCTCTCCCCGGCCCCCCCCCCCCCTCAAATGAAAGACGAAAACCCCCGATTTGTTCCCTCTGTAAAAATGTCAAAAATTTGCAGTAATTTTCCTTAAATTTGCTCATATATTGCACTAAATTGCATCTAAGTACCCTCAATTATGCAAGAAATTTCCAAAGAGGAGGGTAATTACCCCTCCACCCTTCCCCTTAATTAGACCCCTGCAGGAGGGAGGTCCGAAAGAATGTTCATCCCCCAGTCGAGAGCAGCTTCCAACTCCTGTGTAAATACCCCAGTAATTCCCAGGAGCTTCTCCCTTAAACCCCCACTGGAGCGTAGGTTATCCCTGCGTTCCACGTACCAGGGGTCCTACTGTAGACCCTGGGCCCCAAAGCCCACAGGGGACTATTTGCGTTACAACAACGTCCCTCCAGCGATGATCAGTCCTTCGGCGGCCCTCCCCCCCCCCCTCCCCCTCCCACTTCGAAAAGTCTGGATCCCCCTTTCCCATTGTTTGCCTGTATTGTGCGTGCCCAGCGGCCGCGGACGTGTTCCTACGCCTGCACCTATAATGGCTGCTCGTATATACGTGAAAAGAGGGCGTTCGTAAGGCAATTAGTCAGACAATACACCAAGTCTGCACAGCAGTCTGACAGATACGTGTTAGCGACGATGTTAATCATTACAAACACGTAAACTGGAACACGCATGAAAAGTATAACACGCAAGTATAATATTAGATTGGGCTACGCAGTGTTCCAGGCTATACACATACACACGAAATAATGACATATACACACGGACTTAATTCAATACATAAGAAGTCCGTGCACATACAGCTAGCTACGAACATAAACCGTTGAATGAAGAGCGTAGGCCTTTACTGTGAAGATCTGGCTGATTATCGCTTGCGGAAATTACAGTTCTTAGGCCGGATTGATATGAACGTGGAACATGCAGATGTGAAACGCCCCGTAGAATCGGTAAGATGGTTTGTGCAAATCAGTAGATCCAGTGAAATAAATACTTGCAGGTCAAACTACCGCAACGTTTGACACCTAGCCTAGCCTACACGTTAACACTAACGTGAGTTAAAACTAACGTTACAGTATAGGCTCACTTAGTAATGGGCAGTTCCAAGCGTTATACCGTGACATTTAGAAGACTTTTCCAAGAGTGAAGTAGCACTGTCATACATACCTTATTATAAATCACTGACCAAATGACACAACATAATAGCTGAAGCTATGGTCTCTCCTAATATGTGAAATTTTTTTGAATGATTTTGTGTATTAATGAAATATGGATAATAAATCATGGTCGTTAAACCGTGACATAAAATGGACATGACTTTTTAACCTAAAAATGCATTCTCAAAACTCTGTGAAGTTTCAAAAGGTGTCAAGTTGGAAATACTTTTGTCATTTTCTGTAATGTCTTAGCTATATTATGACACCAAACATGTGATGATTGATTTATTAATTGATTAGTTATGTAATGAAAATTGAACAAAGGAAGTGTTATAGCCAGTTATTTTCCGCCCCCGTTACTTTCCGCTCCTAAAAAAAGTTATTTTCCGCCCCTGGTTTTTAGGGGCGGAAAACACCGGTTCGAGGGGCGGAAAGTAACGGCATAGAATGGAATACCTGCGCGAGTTGAAGGCTTGACAAACTAAAACTAAATTTTCTTATCATTGAACGTCTCTCCATATAGGCCTACATTGATGTCTTTTATACAACAATCCATAGCCAAGTACATACTTATGCTGACTTTTTTTTCTCGATAGCACTTAGGCTTGTGCATTGCAGTGTGTACGCGAATACAGTACTATATATACACGTACGTTAACCAGGGGTCGAAATTTAATTTTTTCTCCACTGTTCCACGGAACAGTACCTTTTCCAAAACTACTCTTCCGGATCAGATTTCACTGTTCCAAATTTTCATATACTGGAAAAGAGCAGGTTCTTGTATGCAATGAGTTGGTTCTCCTTCATATGAGCGCACGTACTGGGCCGCAAATTTAAGTCGGTGAAATCGAATTCCACTCTTGTCCTTCACAGCGTGGTTGATTCAGCAATCATTTCACACAGTGAGTCAAAGGGACGATGTCATATTTTAAGGAAGAATAAACACACACGTTAAGGCCCATTTTCTTTGGACACGAGATGTCAGCAGTCAGATTGACTTGCTTTCAGTCCTTGTACAAGTTTCGGTGCCTAACTGCTAGAAGCTGTCACGTTTTAACTTTTAAACGGTTAAATGACCGGTTGGCCGTTTAACCGCCACTAAATTTAACCAAGTGTTTAAACGGATTTCTTTAAAAGGAAGAAAGGTTAGCACTTTTTCTCCCCGTGTTTTGCTTTGATAGCTGTCATTTAGAAACATTGTTTATTTGCAAATCCAATGATCAAATTAATGCTTCGAAATAAACGTTCAGTGACTTTTCATTCACAGCAATGTAATCCCATGATTGAATCGATTTTCACCTACTCAAAATGCCTTTATCCCGTTTGCAGCAGTAGCTCAAATCTGATTGTTAGTTCACAATACGGCTTAACGAATTCACAGTTTATACCGTGATCGTAGTCTAAGCCGCTCACAGAACGAACGTTAAAACAGAAATACCTGGACGCTCGCCAATATATTCAGTACATGTACTTGGACATTCCACACCATCCTACCGTGCTTTACCTACACGTAAACGGAGTGTGCAGGCTTACACGTGTTTGTTTTGAGTATTTCATATAGCAGTACGTAATGAATGCACGAACCGCATATATCCATACGTAAATATTTGTTCAGTGCATGCGCTAGGTGCAAATCAAGTGAGCTACTAGGAGTGTACGTATATACAAGGCAATCGAATTATTTTGACAAACTTTTGTTACGTTTCAGGCATCGTCATTTCATAAATCATAAAGTGCAAGGCACAAGGGCGGATCGGCAAGGCACACTTTAATTTCACACAAATTAACATGAATGCTTTACATAAAAGCACCTGCTGAAAATTACTACAAACTACGATGTAACAACGGGTAATAATTAAGCGGTAAAAACAAATATCGAAAAATGTAATTTTCCATACCATGCCCAATGTTCTTGCGACGTACGTCAACTTCTAAACAAAGCGGGTGCGTATTAACCTTATAGTATTGGCAATTACGAACCTGTACACATGCCATACCATGTACACACATGGCCTATAGTACTGTTGTTTGTGTATATTTCGCCCCATATCATACGTGCGATTAATGTCTATGAATTTGATTCTTGGTCTCGTTCATTGTAAGATTTGAATGAATCGAAAACTGATGATGGTGAATGATCGCTAGATGTGCAAATTTACAGGGGATTTTGATATTCACAGCATGATTACTTCATCACAGATAAGGATACATGCGTGTAGTTGCAATGTGTTTTTTCTGGAACTTGAAAAATACTGTTCCACGGAACAGTTGCTTTTGGAAAGTTACTGTTCCGGCACTAAAAGTACTGTTCTCGGAACAGCGGGAATTTCGACCCCTGACGTTAACGCATACAGTGCTGTGCATGCATATGGACGTGTACGTACATTGGTGTGAATAAGTTCTAATACACATACGTAGAACTGCAGCTGCACTATATAGGCTAAGGCTTGGTAGATCATACGTACACATATACAATCCATTCTTCTCTACGCGATTTCTGAAAAAGTCCCACGATTTCATCATTTTTTGGTCTCCGAAATGAAAAAAGAAGTAGATACAATTGTAAGTTAATCTTTGATTCCGAATGTTATTTTCCGCCCCAGAAATTTTAGGGGCGGAAAGTCAGGGGCGGAAACTACCGGGGGCGGAAAGGAACGGGACCCGTGACTGTTATACCGTGACAAATGAATCTCCCACACAATTTCAATGTAAAATTATGGCACAGATGGAAATGATTGAAATTTATTTTATGTACGAGTGGCCTTGGTGGTCCAAAGTTTCTCCAAACTTTCTGATGATACCCTGTAAACAATGTTTACTCATTCCTTATGCAAAAAATTAGGATTTCTTGAATTTTACGAGATAAAAAACAAAATAAACAAAGTGTTATACCGTGATAAGACAACACATCAGTCAGTGAAAGTTTACTTTTAAAGGGCAAGAGCAGTCCCCCCAATCTTATTTTGAAACAACAGCTAATTTTCACAAATTTCTTCTTATTACCTTTCATGATAATTTAGGACTTTAATATTCAGCCCTTCCAAATATAATATTGGCTACAGCAAAAAACATTGCTGAAGTAAAAAGGATTTACTTCGGCAAAACTACACTTTACCTCGGCATTAGGTAACTGTCCGATGCTACTTGTTTACAAACTTCTGCCACAGTATGTTAACGTAATTTGTTTGTGTAAGCTCCGGAATTCCATTGATAAAACCAATACAGCCACTTTGGGAATTTTTCCCACTTTATTACACATTAAAAAAGATAAAACAGCTGGTTCTGAAATCTAAAAGTCACACTCTGCCGTGTCATACTCATGTGTGTACAGTGATCACTTTCTTGACAGCAGACAGTGAGTTTTGTACATACAGTAAATGCCCATCGTAACGAACTTTTTAAATCAAGATTTTCCGTTAAAACTTGAAAAATTGCAACTATGTTTTGTATAAAGCAATAATACTGAATATATTTGCTCATGTTACAATCGTGGTGGAAATTTTATCAGAAAACGATTTCTTTTCAAGTTGCTACTCGAAGCTGCATTTCGAGCTGTGTAGGCCTAGTGTGCAGCTTTCGTAACTGGTAAGTCCCCGTACGCGTGTCCTGCAATCTATCGCCCCGGCAAAATTTTTGCCGAAGTCAAGTCAATTTGTCTCGGCATTTACCTTGGCATTGCCGAATGCCGAGGCTATTTTCGAGGGCTGAATATTGCTTATCCAAGGTAAACCAATGAGGTACTCCCCATAAAGTTTAGAATTCAGAGAGAAAAATATTGTCACATGATTCTCAACAGCCATTCATGAAATAGGATAGACTACTAGACTAATTCAAATTGGGATGACTATATTTTCCCTTTAATTGTATCTTAGCAATACCTACTTTTGAAAATTTCAAATATTAGCATGTGAAAATACATAAACTAAATGCAAATGAAATCACACACCTTTATATATTTACTCTTCAACATGATACACACTGCTTTGTAGAGTATGTACAGAAATATTTCGTGCTTCCAAGTTAAAATCTATACTGACACCGAATTGTCCCACCTACAGTGTCTCAGTGGGCCCTTTCACTCGGCCAATTCATCGATCCAGGCAGTTTCCTGATTGTATAAATATGTGTACAAGTAATCACACCTGTATGGCTTACACCAGCTTGAGAGAAAACTTAGCTGCATGTTGAATTTGTTGTGCACCTTTTCATATTTATTAGATGGATACATGTTTATTAAATCCTGAGCTGAGAGAACTTTTGGACAATAGTACTATGACAAATTTATAACATAAACTTGTGAACACTCCAATCAATGTGTAATACCTCAGGTGGTGTCCCACACACAATTACAAGTAAATAACAAAAAAAAATGTCCAATCATTTATTTTGTAACCATACAAAGCTGAATTTCCAAAATTTGCCTGCAAGTTAATGGAATGTCACGGTATAACGTTATACCGTGACAAAGTTTAATTAGTGATAATTAATTAAAGGGAAATAGATGGACTTCAGTTGTCCATACATGTGTTTAAAGGGTATTGATGTTCTAGATTTGCAAACAAAAAAAACCCTGCAATTTATTGTCTTTTAAAGGAATAATTGGAACCATGTCTGAGAATACAAAGCTGGATTTCCAAAATTTGCATGCAAGTTAATGGAATGTCACGGTATAACGTTATACTGTGACAAACTTTAATTAGTGATAATTAATTAAAGGGAAATAGATGAACTTCAATTCTGCATGTGTTTGAAGGGTATTGATGTTCTAGATTTGCAAACAAAAAAACACTGCAATTTATTGTCTTCTAAAGGAATAATTGGAAAAATATCAATATTCACCGTTATACCGTGACAGATTTTCAGAAAATTTAATTGAGGTCAATGGACTGTAACAAGTTATTTTACCTCAAAAATGTGGCTATTAGTTAGTCCCAGGAGTTGTAAACTCACATACCTACCTAAGTTTCATAACATCTTTGGTGATTGTCCATGTAAATAACACATTATCTTCCAAGTATTTTCTGATATTATTTTTCTTATTAACATTTTTACTAATTAAGTATGCAGATTTTTAAGAATGAATTATAATGAAACAATTTTTATGCCACTTATGAAAATTTAAATTCTTAGCTTCAATTTGATACCAAATTTGTAATGATTAGATGAATTTGAAATTTTGGGAGTCATGTCCTGTTTTGCTTGGAACTGCCCAAATAGTAATGCTAACACTGTGAATGTGAAGGCCAGTTACACCAGCACTGACTGTTATCTTCTCGTATACTGGCAGGGCTCTAAAAAAGGGTAGGCCTAGAGCATATATATAAGCCAGTTAAGTGTGCAAAGAGGGGGTATGTATTAATCAAAATGCAACTGCAAGTTAACTTTAGGCCAAGGGAATGAAAGTTGTACAGTAGATTTGTGTCCACCGCCCGCATGTCCAAAAGCCACCGCACGAAAAATTTTTCATTATTTACCAAAGTTTCATTATTTTGTAAAAACACAATGTTGATAAAAAATCCGACCTGGAAATCTTCTCGAGGTTGCAGATCATCATGCAAATGTCATGCCCAGTGATATAAGTATGTAATGCTTAATTAAAGTGAGACGCATGTTGTATACTGTACCGGGAGACAGGCTTAGGAGCATGACAGAAACTTTCTTAGCGCCCTTAATTGCATCCGAATATCGTTGATGTACAATATAATAATGATCATTCATAACACCCTACCCAGCTAGCTTATGTACATAACGCATTACTGAATCCACATTCATGGTTACTGAATTGCATTTTTGCATGTATAGGCCTAGTGAGTGTATCATGAGTGGTTCAGTACCTCGAGTCGGTCACTGCCTACAAAAAGTACCATCAGGGTTCTTTGGCCGTTTAATAAATAAATTCTACATGAGAAACTCGAAAATGACAACAGCTCAAAATTTAATAAGAATTTAGACCCATTTTTAGAGGAAATTTGCCCAGCCTAGCCTTTATCCAATGTTACTAAAGTGAGGTTTCAGACATGACTCAAAATATTCGTAAAATTATTTAAAATATTTCTCTGGTTCACTGATAATAATATTTTTCCATGCACAGTTTGATGATTTCTTTATTTTGAATTTGACAATAGCATTTCATTGAATATATTTCGAAATCTCTCTTATGGGCATACGTAACATTTGGGTGGACTCAAAGTACACTTTTTGAACCAAAGGCATGTGAAACTTGGGTTAGGAATTTCTTCGGTTCTTAAATGTTTGTACACGAAATACACTCTTACTTGGGGGATTATGAGAAGAAAGGATTATAAAAACATGGAATACAATATGAATGAAATATTTCTCTTAAATAAGTATATTTTTGGTGAAATTTCCATTGAGTGACCAACTCATGGTACAACCATGTTAAAATACATCACAAAATAATGAAAAATGAAAAAATGCCTCATGAGTTTTTAAAATTTTCTGGATGCAATTCTACAACTTTCATTCCCATGGCCTTAAACGTGTTAATACTGGTTGCACTGACAGTCCCTTTTGGTAATTTTTTCTAGACAAGGACACTCCTTTAGAGGGCCTAGTTTTAGTTATGTAGGCTAGTGAGTAGTAACAGCCTAAACCTACAAGTAACATTACCCATATTACGCTAGGCCTACCCTTGGGCCTTAGCTTAATGCAAGACCTATGCAAGGACAAAGTAGGCTGCCAAGCAGGGTTCGAAATAACGCATGCACACGTGCACCAATGCATTAACTTTTTGTCAGTGCATGCAACTTACTTTGCTTACCCGCATGCGTGCATGCAGACCTAAGCCTAGGCTAGGTCTAATGGTAGTTTAAAGAGAAATGTATTTAAGGTAGAGCCACAGATTTTCCGCTTGAAAAATCACAAAATTCCTTTTTTTAACTTGAAAAATTCTGTAAAATCTGTTTCAAGCATAGCCAAATTCCGTAATTTTCGTTTGAAGCCTACTGTGTATGAGCAAACTATGCTAACACACTATTGCATAGGCAAATTGCAGCCTATGCCGAGAAAATTTTGACGATTTTCAATAAGTTGCTTCTCCTTTTTGGATCATATTTTTGATGGATTTTGATAATTTAAGGGGAGAATTGCCATCATTATAGATGGTAAAAGGTCTGTGTATCTCTTTCATAAATGCAGACATTCATTTGATATGGTTTTGGAGAATAATATCTCATCTTTTCTATCAAAAAGTTACATGTATTTTGAGCTGGATAAGTTTTTGCTTAATTTCGCGGAGAATTATCAAAGTTCTGTGTTCCATTTTTTTTCGGGGACCCAAGAGTAATGATGGTATTAACGTGCATGCATAGCCATTACTAGGTGGCATGCATCATCTCACTGATTGTTCCTACTTAGGCCAAGGCTTTTATAAAAAGGGAAGAAATAGGGGTAGTGTTAGGCCTGAGTTTTTTAATCTTTCTCTGTCATACTTCAATGGTGCATGTAAGAATTTATTTGTGCAGGTAAAATTTAAGGTTACATGCACAGGTGCATGTAACTTTTTTTTCTAATTCGAACTCTGCCGCCAAGGCTTATCCGTGGCCACTATGCCACTAATCTATCACATTAGAGTATGGTAGCTCCCCAGCCTACCATAGTGGATTCCATGTCAGGCCCACACCGAAGTCATGCCAGGAAAAACAATAGAAAACATAAGGAAAATGCCAACTCCATGCCAAAAATCCTCAGATCGGAGTGCATGGAATGCACCCTGGCCAGCCTATACACGGTCCTTACAACAACCCATTTAAAACCCAGGGTCTGCTGCTCGAAACTGATTTTCTTCTAGCAAAGCTAGGACCTAAACTCTTAATGTACCACCATAACTTCTCCTTTTCAAATCGTACACAAATATTGGAGTTGTTTTTTTTATCATTTTAAACATGTTATGGTCCGAAAATTTGAAATGGAACCATCAACTTTGTCACTACTTAAGTAGAATTTGCTATAGCATTCAAATTTGTTGATATCAGAATGCCATGTGTAACATTGGGGTGTCAACAAAACATTTGATCACTGTAGCTCCTACACAACCACATAGCAACCCATTGGTAGTTATGGCTAGCTGTAAAACTAACTTTAGGCTATCTACTTTCAGGTTTCCTTGCAAGAGCTGTATACGGCTCCCTATATGTTGAACTGAAGGTTTTCCATCACTGTAAAAGGAGTTTTAATTTCAACCATCACCTTTTGTATCAACTTCTGAAGATGAAACTGATTGCTATTTGCATCCTTTATAAAGGAGGTCCTAAAGTGCAAACACTAAAGTCAGCCTATGATTTGTCTTCCTTTGGATATTTCCAAAAATCGAGGTAAGGCTCACTTTTTTGTTTTTTTTTTCTTTACAACTTCCACAAACGATTTTTTTTCTGCTAATGTTTTGACATTTGCATTAATGTTGGCATCTAGGTAGTTACCCCCCGGTACTTACTCCCATTACAAACCGCTACCAAAAACTGGTTCAAACCACCCCAATTATCAGGGGCGATTCGCAGTTTTGCACTGAGTTTAAGTGGCGGTCAGTTGGTTTCTGATGTATGAATAATGACATCACATGTAGGCTTATTTTTGTTCTTCTTGTACTGAAGGTGGAGGGATTGCACTTTTCTTCTTGGTGTGCCTTATCTGTACCTAATGAATCCCAAGAAAAATCAGCAGTAAGTTCTAGACAACAATACAGACAGATGACTTAGCCTACCAAGTATCAACCCCAAATTTCAAGTTATGAATATTGCAGCTTATTTTTTAAATCCCATATTAATATACACCATTTTTTTACCGGACCATAAACTAGTAACTATAAAATTTCATTGCAATACTAGTAAAATCACAAAACATAAAATTACATTGCAATACTAGTAAAATCACAAAACATGGCGTACTGTTATTGTACTAACCTACACATACATGGAATCTTGGCCATACCTAAAATCAAAATGTTTCATCAACAGATTAAACCACCAGCTCATTTTGCCTTTTTATATCTTGGTCGCTTTTCAGGGTAAAACACAAAGGTTTTATTAATGTTAGACTATTAAATACAAGATGTACTGAACCTCTGCTAAAAATGGTTCAGAGTTCCGCAATATGACAGGGGTACTTTCATAATGTTTTTAGGGGCAGTAAGTACAGAGACCGTAAGATATGTCACCATCAATATTGCAATGCATGAAAAAAACTTGCTGGTCCTTTCCTTTGCAATACTTTTTTATTTATTACAGTATTTAGTCCACAACAATTAGCATGAGGATGTACTCACTGAGGGGATATGGGTGAGGTACTGCAACTGCAGGGAAGGGGAGGGGAAAGGGGAAATACCAGGGAAGGTGCAAACAGCTGAAGGGTGGCTTCTGATTACAAATGGCAGCCTCTTTCCTTTGAAATGTAGTAATTTTTTGTCTTTGTGTCATAGATATAAATAACATTCAATGGACAGTAGTGGCAAGGAGAAATGTGCGCAATGCGCAGTGATAAGCTGCACTCTAAAATGTGTTAATTGCACTGCATTTTCAACAATGATCATCAGTACAATCCTTGACTAAGGCACAATGTTTTCAAATACATATTCCTATTCTCCAGACAGGCCCCATTCCTTGTGCCGATACTGTTTCATAATATAACAAATCTGTATAATGTGACTCAAATGTGGGGACCATTCAATTGAACTGGTAACCACACATTCAGGGTTCAGCATTCCTAGCAGCTGAGGTTCCCTATGCATCCTGTCCAGCTCTTGGTGCAAAGAGCAATAGAGCAATATAAGGATCAGAATTTTACATGCTGATTATCAAATACATGTAAGAGATATAGCTGTTAAGCTGTTAACTGCACAGACTGTAAAGGCTGCTGATGTATTACAGTATATCTTATTTGTGACGTATAATTAATGTAAAAACAGTGTGCCATGTAGAAACCTTGAAGGCAGATGTACCCCCCATACGTGTTTCAGTGCTGGCATAAAACTGTGAAATCAAAGGGAATCTCCTGTACTTGAAATCTGTGCACAGGATTTTTCACTAAGTAGGTGAAACTGTTGTAAAAGTAGCTTGATAGACAGCTTTAAAAGGTGTAAGAATTTCCTGTAGACAATTATGTTCTTTGCATAATAACTTGAAGCAGGTGCAGAAGTCTCACCATTATACCCCTTAGCCTGAACATTAAGTATAAATTCCCCAGCCTGATAAATACTTTCCAAGGGTACAAAATAGCATAATCATACTGATAGGAATAATCTGCTATTCTAAGAATGACACAACACAACAGTGTTCGCATTAGACAGCGGGACTGTGCAATTCCTGCACATTTCTCAACAGTCACACAAGTTTCAAAATCATATGTGGGAATTTCTCAAACCTGTTGGGGAAAAAGTTAACCTTTTATGTAAAAACTTGTCAAGATACTATACTCCCTCTTAGAACCAAAATCCCCCCCCCCAATATTTTGGAGAGGGGAATTGCCCCCCTCAAATTCTAAGACCAACAGTAGGTCAACAGTGCAACCTAACCTTTCATTCTTAAACTTTCCAGTGGGTAGAGTAGTGCCTCTTGAGTTACGAAATTTCCAGAGATTTATTGGAGGCCAAAGGTCATATATGGTGATGACAGTCCCTTCACTCTCAGCACTATCATCTATTCTTCTTTGTACTTTCTTGCTCAGTGCTCAAGAGTTTATGAAGTTCACAAGTCAGATTGTTGTAGAAAGAACTCAAGAAGGTTTGAGGCAGTCAGTCAAGGAGAAAGGTAAGAAACCTTGTTTATTTTTTACATCATGTGCAAATTTTACATATTTTGCCTTCATGTTTACAAAACCGTTGAAGTGTTTTTCTATGGTTTTCAACTTTTACTCTGGATAGTAGGGCTGGGACTGTTCAGCGATTAATCGCTAAATGATCGCATGTGTAATAAACGTTTAGTACAAAGCTACCAGTGATTAATCGCAAAACCTGTTTTTCTGTACAAAATAAAAAACTATCTGCAGTCATTACAGAAAATAAGATGTTCCCTTCAACTTTTTTGAAAAAGTGAAATACATATACAAATGGCACACACTTAAACATACGACATCAAAGTTGAGCTTCTGTGAGGATCTGTGTTTGAGGTTCATAGAAACTATGTCCCCCGGACGTCACTAATGCATTTTATATATTCATCATGTTCAAGAGCACGTTTAAATTCTCTATGTTGATCATAGGTACTTGCGATAAATCGCTAAACGATCGCAAAATTTTGCGATAAAACGTTCAGTAATTTTACTAAACAATCACAGCCCAACTGGATAGTGGTTAAAAGTCAGTGGTATTGTCATGGTTTATTTCATTTATGCAAAAGGTAGAGTGTAAGATTCACTTAACCCAGAGAAAGTTGGGACAAGATGGTGAAACAGCCAAGGAGTAGAGAAAAAAAGAAGTCTAAAAACCTTTGAATATTGTATGGTGTGCATGCTTCTCTGAAAAGAAAAAAAAAAAGAAAAAAGTGGAAGGTGAAAAATGAAGAAAGGAAGGGTTGCGGTCAATTTTGAGAGTAGCAAAAGTTGACTGGCTTTTTACTCTTTCCTGGGAGAAGGGTTTATCTCTGTTTTGATCATTTTTTACTGTGAAGGTGCTTCATGGTTTGAAGGCCAAGAGGACAATCCTCCTCAATTCGAAACATTATGTGTCCTTAAACAAGATTGGTGAACAGGAATATAAATTAACTTTACACTCTTACACGTGGCTGTGAGTCAAAATAAGCCTCATTAGAGCCAACAGAGATTGCTCTTAAACAGCAAATAATATTTTTATTCATTGAATATGTAACTGCTGAATAAAAAAGCACTTCAGAAGTGATATTGAAGCATGAATTTCAATGTTTGAACTAGAACATTTAAGGAGCCAATCTGGCTTCCATTCGTCATATATCTAAGAGCACCAGTCTGTTCCTATTTTAATCCTTGCCATTGTTGGGAAAGGATGAAGATGATTCATTAATGACATTAGTTTTTCAGATCCTCAGGAGTCTTATGTTTTTTTTTGTTCTGACAGATTACATGTGTCATGTGTATGTACGCAGGGACTCCCTGAGTGGTGTCGCGATATGTGACCATGAATATCCCTCCAGAGTAGCATTCACATTCATCAACAAGGTAATGCATCAATGCATCCATATGTTTTCCATGGTTTCCATCTGGAATGTGCTGCCAAAGGAATGGGGTGGCATACATGTGCATGCAGGGGTTGAGATCCCTGCAAAGCACTCATTGTCAGTAATTTGTAATACTTCAAGGGCAATATTGCATTTACAAAGGACCAACAGGGCCTACAAATAAGAATAGCTATAATCATTATTAAACCATTCAGTCTCACTAATTAACTCTAACAATAGCTGAATTTCCCACAAAATATGTACTACAACAGTTAGAAATGTTTCATCATCTAAGATTTTGAAAGTTTGGGCTAACATATTATTCATGAAATACAAATAACTGAAATTCTTTTTGTGAGAACTTTTTTCTTGATGATAAAGCTGCCATGCTGCCTTATTTTGAATTACATACCAGTCTTTATCCATATATCATGGTTAAGATTTGAAAATTGTCTCGCTCCTCAAACACTTTATTTCCCTTTAAAATGTTGTGTAAAACTATTGCTTTTTTTAGGAAAAAAGCAATGCTATGGACTGCACTGCAGTGTTTATGCTAGGGCTCAGAAACTAGGGGGAATTTTCCCCTTCCAGAAATTTTTTAAGGGGGATTTTAAATTCTGGGGGGAGGGGGATTTTCAGAAAAATAAATCAGTGAAATGAGCGAATCAGTTATGGTTTTGTGTGACTCATTGATTTCCAATTGTTCATCTGTGTCACAGTCTCATAGACAAGTTCAAGAGTTCCAAATTAACATGAAGTATTTAGGAAAATAAAAGAGTGTGGGCCCCAAGGTCTGTGTGGGAATTTCCCACAGACAATTATTTTTGTGCGGGACTTGCAAAGTCAGAGTGGGATTTGCGCCGTCGCGTACCTCACCATGAACACTGCTGCACTGTATGACATTTTCATGTGGAAATTAAGAAGGTTAAACTTCCTTGTTTTGTCTGAAAAAGCGGTCCAATCTTCAAGGCAACCCCTCTTAGAAGAAACAATGGTTCCTGGCTAGTTAACACTTCAAAATGTTTGATCATGCTGTTTTAAAGCCCTTTATTTAAACTTTTTCGTGAGTATGTGTGTGGTTACTAAAAGAAACAAAGTCTTTACTTCATAGCTTTTTTGTGTGGAGACATTTTCCAGGAATAAAATTCTCATAAGACCATAATAGGGCTGCGATGGTTAAACGGTTAACCGGTTAACCGACCGATCGATCGGTTAAACGACCGCCATATGTTGTTTCATTTAACCGTTTTTGCATCCTAATAAATCTGTCGCCGCAATTCACCATAATACCTAAACTCGTTTATGCAGTAAACCCCAGAAGTTGCTTGCCCAAAACCACGTAACAATGGGTAAACTTTGGATGAAAAATTACAAAAGGTTTAAAAAAAGACCTTTACAATGTCAGTTGCACAGTCTGCATTGTGATGCTTTGACTGGCAAAATAATGTGACCATAAACTCTTTCACGCAACTTTTTAAAAGGATTAAAATTATCAAAGGTGCAGGGATTAAACTATGCAGTACACGCTACAACAATCCACCATACCTTTTAAAGTGTGGAGCACCGTAAACTTGATAGATAAGACTAAAAACGTTACCTCTAGACGGCAGAAAAATATATGCTTAATATTGTTCAAGATAAATGCACTTCGGGGATTTTCCCGGGCGTAACTCCCATGTTACGTGTTTACAGTTCATCAGTCTCAAAACATATGCAATCTGCACAAAAAAGTGACCAAGCTATGTAGCTCTGGGCTTAATTACGCAACCTTGGCTTACAAGCCTTGTATGTGCAACTAAAATATTTGTAACTACTTTAGCCTCCCCATTTAAGCTGACTTAATAATTTTAACAAAAGACGTTTAAACATTTTTTTATAATTTTTTCAACGTTAGTATAATTCCTGGAAAAGTTTCAACTCCCAACATTCGCAAAGATGAGTGAAATTCTTTTGGCCATTTCATTTAATAACCCCAAATTATAAAATATGGAGCATTCCAATGGTGAACTTCATGAATAATCATATTAATTTCGAACATAAATTAGCACAGTTCGTTGGACTTGCTGCACGAACCGGCGCACTGTACGTACGTGCATTGTACAGTACAATATAGTATTGTAATTAGCAGAGCTGATTGAGCTTGCTGAACGAACCGGGCCGGCCGGCCAGCCATGTGCTTCGCTGCTTCGCACGTTGCATGAACGATCGTTTATGACATACCGTATGTACATTGTACAGTACAGTATTGCGTACGAGACAACTATGCCCGAGTCCCGTTATAACATAAAGTATGAGGGTAGCTGCCGTTATCGAAAAGTTTCGCCGTTCATAATTACGAAGAAACTGGTATTTTCAGTAGGTATTAGGTAAAAAGGCATGCGATGTAAGGCAAGTTAAAATTCAACGTTACAATTTTTTACGGAGCATGCAGTAATACAAATGGGTAAAATTTTTCACACCATTACGACATAACGGTGCTGGAATTCTTAGCAGACACACGTAGATTACGTATGAATTGCAGCAAGGTCACAAGGCACACTATAGTACACTGTATGTGGTACGTTTGTACTGGACACTGCTCTAGGCGTGTGTGATACTGTATCGCTGTAGCCGGAGAAGTGTGTCTTGAACTGCGATAATGCCAGTGATATCCATAGGCTTTTCATCTTACGATGCTATGTCAGACTGCAAAAATCTCGAAAATGGTAATCAGTGGCATAACAAAAAGTATGCATGTTTGTGAAAAGTTTGAATAAATGTGTGATTTGCCCATGCGTACGGACTGCTTGCCAAAACATCGCAAATAATGCAAACGTTTTAACTTGCACGCTACTTGGACGATCATCACTACCGGCGCCATTTTAAGTGTAGAAACTTTGGTATTTAATGTGGTGGCGCTCTTCCGAAATGTTTATTTTGTTTATATACCTTGACTTGTTTTTATTTTCGGTTAACCGTTAACCGTTCGGTTAATAAAAGGGGGTAAACGGATAGTGAATTAACCGGAAATGCACAGCCCTAGACCATAATACAAAGATGTTGAACATGTCGTAAAAGAATGTTAGAGGTTCTTTTGTCTTTCCTTTGTCAGCTTCTAGAGCAGTTCGCTACAGAAGTTTCAAGTGCAACATGGCCGTCCCTTCCTGAAGATGGTGCAAAGTTTCCCACTGTGAATGAATATCTTGCCAAATATCAGGTTCGTTGGGTTCAGTTGTTGATTTTATAGTTATTGTTCTTGATGAATAATTATTTGGTTAAATTCCTTTTGAATTCTTTTGGATAACTGGACAGAATAATGAGAATATTGACTCTTTGAAAAGAACCCTTGTTGTGTTGACCCATGTAATCCAGTATTTATAATATAACTGCATTGAACTGTCAATCCTCGCATTGTCTGTTAACAAAAACAATTGATAAAAGAAAGAGTAAGGAATGTGTGAATTGACCATCCTGTCCAATTCTTTGGGAAGAAAGTTACCATCTTCCTGGAAGGAAATTATTTTAAAAGGAAATATTGTGTTTGTTTTACAGAAAATTGTCATACTTTTTAAACCAATATTAACAGATACAGAATGACAGACAATTCAAAATAAGGCAGTACGGTAGCCTTCTTTTCAAGAAATAGGGCTCTCACAGGAAGAAATTCGGTTATTTGTTGCACAAAAGTAATTTGTTTACCCAAACTTTCAAAATTCAAATGATGCAACATCCCGTTACTTTTCCCATTACATGTTGGTTTATTTTGAATGCAATATATCCCTTTAAGCCTGTTTCAGACCATAAACCACTTACCTTTGTTAAGAGAAATGTATATGTCACTACTTTGATCAAAAGGTACATTCTTACTCCGTTTTTCTCAAAGTCTGGTCACACCATCTTCCATAACAAAGAGCTGCCAAAAAGTAGTTTTTGATGGTTGATTGAGATAAGAAACATTCCACTTTGAAACTTTAAATGGAAATATAAAACATAATAACATAATAGGATTCCCTCCAAAAATGAGGGCCCCCAAAAATGTAGGGTAGACCTGACACAAGCATAGCTCATTGAGGCTAGGTCGTCACCTATGCTGTAACATAAACCTTCTGCATCTCATGAGGAATGCAGTTCATGTTCATCCTCCTGCATGTTGCACCTTCAAGTTCTGATACATCTCATGTATTCTTCAGCAACATACAGAGTAAGTTAAATCTTGAACCCCATTTGCCAGCCCCCCCCCCCATTCCCTGTTCCCTTCCCCATGGTTTTGTCTCTGTCAAAAAACCCAATCCAACTCAATAAATTTAACTCATTCTAGATTATATCAGTACCAACTTTGTTCATTCCTCTACAGAGATTCTTAATAATGGACTTAAATTTTCTCATCTTTTCTTACAGGACCCTAAAAATGCAGATGCTATGATGAGACTGCAAGCAGATTTAGATGAAACAAAAATTATTATGGTTTGTGGAATTCTTGGTTTGTAGAAAATAGCATTATCCTGAGTGAAGTAAAAATTAGTCTTCCCTTTGCCATCGTTGCAAATATGTAACAGCAGCACTAAATTCCATAGACCTGATTTACCATTTTTTTTAAGGGTTCAATGGTGTACTTGATATACAGGTGGAATAGACAGCTGTGCACTTCAGGCCAGTGAGAGTGAGTTGCTAGCCAAAATGGTGGATATGGGGTTATGGTGTCAAAACTACTCCCAGTTGTACACAGTGTGTGAGATTTATGCAAGTAAGACGTAGCAAGGAGTAAGTATAGTTGCTCATGAATATGCCCATGAGGAAGGTGGGGGGAATCAAAAACTGTCAGAAACTGTGAGAGATTTGATGGATCATAATGTGTGCAAATTTTAAATTGTTTGCTCAGGATCAGTCAGTTGCTTTAAACACTGTTGAGTTTAGGTGTACTTTATTTTTTGCAATACTGCTGAAATGGGATTGTTTTACTTTTCTTTGGGAACAGAGCTGTTTGCAATCTTACGTTTTAAGTACTCAGCTCTTATCCAGTCATATGTTTACATTTTATTTCTCCGTGTCTGTTACTATTTAATTAAAAACTTCTGTGACTTTGCAGTGAACTTATTATGAAAACGTTTCCTCTGAAAAGACCCTACTATCATTTCATCTAGTTAAAGTTAGACAGTCCTACCACAGTATCACTATATTTTAGATTAATCTCCATTTTCAAAGAGGACTGTTACACCTAGTTTGATGAAAACTGTGGTACATTTTCATGTTGATTATTTTGTTTTCTATTCAAAGTTCCATTGTTCCTTTCTTATAAGATTATTAGCAGACTTGTAGTAAGTACAAACTCATGCTCACATTTTAATGTGTTTGCTGGTACTCACATTTGAATGTTTGGGTTTGTACTTGCACCATTGGAATAGCAGACTTGTAGTAAATACTGACTCATACTCACATTCTAATGTGCTTCCTTGTATCACATTTGAATGTTTGGGTTTGTACTTGCACCATTGGAATAGCAGACTTGTAGTAAATACTGACTTATACTCGCATTCTAATGTGCTCACACATAATTGTGTTGGCGTGTACATAAAATTCAAGTTTGAAAGTTAAAACAGTGATGCCAATGTAGTGCACAGGTCTGCATGCATATCCATGACCATAAGTAATCTGATGATTTGATCGTTCTTGTACAGTGCTAACAAAATTGTACACATCCTGTAAGTCTAAATATTTGATGAAAGATCTACTGTAACATGCTAACCCACAAATCAAACATTTTTATTCTTTTCACCCACAGCATGGTACCATTGAATCAATGTTAGAAAGAGGAGAGAAATTGGATGATTTAGTGGAAAAATCTGATGCTCTTAGTTTCCAGTCAAGGTCTTTTTACAAAACGGTAAGTAGTTAGTAGACAATGGTGGATTGTGTGACATTATTCAAACTCAGTGGCATTCAAACTAAGAACTTTATGTAGGGGGTTACAGTTTGATTTTTGGGCTAATACATTGACAGATGTTCCCCTTTGTTTGGGTTAAACATCCCTCCAGACCCATTTCTTTTCCATACACGATCTATACCTGTTACCCACTTGTTTTGGGTGCAGCTGTAGATCAGCTGGTAATGCATTCTTTTATTCACTAGTTAGCAAGTCAGAAAAGTTGTACATTGTTTTGCGATACTGTGGCAGTGTCACAGCCACTCAGATATGTCAGGTAGTCAAGGTGAATATCCCTTTTTGTAGTTGGGGAAAGCTCTGAGAAGTTGAGTAGAGCATCCAAAACTTGGAGAATTCAGGAAATTTGGAGTGACACAAAAAGAGAAAAGGATGACAGGGTTTCACTTATTCAAACTGGGGTGGGGGGGGGGGTCGGGGGAGGACTGCATTTTCCCTTTAAGATGGGAGTACTTATGTATGCGTAAAGGGAGTTGTTAGTAACAGCAAGAGTTTCCACAGCTTGATATTACTCTACAAGAAAGTTGGAAATCATCTGTGTTTTAATGAACTTTTCTCTGTATTTTTTTTTTACTTAGATACTGTTTTCATTTTTTATAGATTTTTGTATTTGTTCTTTCTTCCATAGGCAAAGAAGACAAATTCCTGTTGTGTTATACAGTAATTACTGTGTAAGACTGTACATAGGAGCTTAAACTAAGTGTAGGTTCAAACAGGGACACCTCACTGAAGACTTTCACATCTCAATGATGGCGCAACAGCCGGAAGGAACACCTCAAGATGAAAGGTCTGCTGAAAGGAGATTTCAGGAAGAGGGTAGACAGTGTGAAATTATGTAGCTTTGTGAACACATATATGCATATTGCAAGTTGGCAAACACTAAAAACATGTGAAAGAGTCCTGTTGAAAATTGATGGTGCAGCTTTTTGCTCATTCCAACTATCAGAATATCCTCAGAAGTTGAGAGACAGACATTTTCAGACCTATTTTTTCTTAAAACTGTTAACAACAGCTGGTGATGTTAATGCCATCACTGTTAGGCTGGAATGTGGTTTTGTGCTTTGTGTGTGAGCTTTACAAATGTGGCTGCCAGAATATTAAGGCTTTTGTGTTGAGATTTGCCTGAGTGAAATCTCCAGTTGTTGAATTGTTCTGATATATAACAGAGATTACAGAAAAGATGAAGAGGAAGCCACGGACTTAGAGATACTCATCATATTAATCCATACCACAGTGAATTTCTTCCTTAAGGATGTGAATTCTGTTTAGCTGAAGCTCTTCTCACAGCCTGCTTGCTATATGGGAAAGATAGGAAGTTTTGAAGCAGTGTTTGTGGTAGACCTTAACTGCCTGAGGGTTATTTTTAAGATGGGTACTCTAGTATTGCATAGTGGGAATTTATAAACTATAAATTCATTTGCATGTGAACTATTTGGGGTTCTGGTAACACATTAGTGCTGATGTCATTTTTGATTCCTTGCCGAAGGCAGGCAAGGAATCTATGCGATGGTGATGTCGTGTGTGGGTGTGTGTGTGTGTGTGCATATGTGACGGCTTTGCTTGTTTACAAGATATCTCAAGAAGGGAAAGCTGGATAGTTCTGAAACTTGGTACATAGATGGCCCATATTAAGAGGAAGAACCCTATTGTTTTTGGTGGAGGTCAAAGGTCATCTGGGGTCACCGGGGGTCAAAATCTGAAAACCTTGTTTACTCGATATCTCAAGTTAGAAAGCTTGGATAGATTTCATGCTTGGTATGTAGATGCGTTGTGGTGAGAGGAAGAACCTATTGTTTTTGGTGGAGGTCAAAGGTCATCTGGGGTCACCGGGGGTCAAAATCTGAAAACCTTGTTTACACGATATCTCAAGTTAGAAAGCTTGGATAGATTTCATGCTTGGTATGTAGATGCGTTGTGGTGAGAGGAAGAACTCTATTGTTTTTGTGGAGGTCAAAGGTCATCTGGGGTCACCGGGGTCAAAATCTGAAAACCTTGTTTACACGATATCTCAAGTTAGAAAGCTTGGATAGATTTCATGCTTGGTATGTAGATGCGTTGTGGTGAGAGGAAGAACTCTATCGTTTTTGGTGGAGGTCAAAGGTCATCTGGGGTCACCGGGGGTCAAAATCTGAAAACCTTGTTTACACGATATCTCAAGTTAGAAAGCTTGGATAGATTTCATACTTAGTATGTGGATACATTATGGTGAGAGGAAGGACCCTATTGTTTTTGGTGGAGGTCAAAGGTCATCTGGGGTCACCAGGGGTCAAAACCTGAAAACCTTGTTTACACGATATCCCAAGGTAGGAAGCTTGGATAGATTTCATACTAAGTATGTGGATGTGTTATAGTAAGAGGAAGAAGCCTATTGTTTTTGGTGGAGGTCAAAGGTCATCTGGGGTCTCCGGGGGTCAAAGTCTGAAAACCTTGTTTACATGATATTTCAAGGTAGGAAGCTTGGATACATTTCATACTTAGTATATGGATGTGTTATGGTAAGAGGAAGAACCCTATCATTTTTGGTGGAAGTCAAAGGTTATCTGGGTTCACCAGGGGTCAAATCCTGAAAACCTTATACGATATCTCAAGGTAGGAATCTTGGATAGATTTCATACTGAGTATGTTCATGTGTTATGGTGCGAGGAAAAGCCCTATTGTTTTTCATGGAGGTCACAAGCCATTTGAGGTCATCAGAGGTCAAAACTGAAACTTTGTAAACATGTCATTACAAGGGAGGAAGCACAGACAAATCCCTTCTTTTTTTTTCATTTTTTTGTTTATACAAGTTTTAGTTCAAAGGTCATGTGACATGAGCTGACATGAGAAGAGGTCAAATTGTGACCACATCATAAAAAATGATGTAGTAGAGAAGTATAAATTTGATGGATGAACCTCAGTGTAGCAAAGCACCCTCCTTTCGGCAAGGAATCACTAAGCCTTTTGGCTTTCTGGTTAGTATATATTTATAACGAAGTTGGGCTTAGATACAATGGTATGTTACTTGAAAAGATGAAATATTGTGAGAATAATCTCGAAATGATGGAAAATATATAGATACTCAAGATTGTGGAAATTTTATTAGGTGCCTGCAGGTGTCCTCCAAAATATTGAAGTGAGTGGGCGGAGTAAATGTTTTCATATTCAGCTTGTTAAAATTTTGCCTGGAAACTGTGTGTCTGAGCAGATTCAAGCTGGATGCACTGTAAGAGAGATATGAAATTAGGTGATTTTTAGTAAACATCTCATACATAGAGTATTTATATTAAAGGAATATTTGTTTCAAAAGAACCAAAATTGTAAGATTCTCAGGAGTGGTGAGTGCCACAGATTTTACCCTTGTGGTAGATGAAATTGTATTGCAGTATTTTCCAACAAATTATTAGTACAAGTTTCAAGTTTTCTCAGTACAATGTGAGGGTTCTGACAAAGATTTAATTTTTAGTAAACAAATAGAAAGTATGATCTCTCACTCACCCCAACAAAGTTGTCTATGTTTTTCTGAATTACATGCTGGACTGCTTAACTATTCATAAGGTGAGACCTAGCCTCTTTTAGAAGTACATGCAAAGTACAGTTTCCTTACTGACAGAGCACCCTTGAAGAATCATGGAAGGGGGGGGGGGACTTTTGATCTGGAAGCATTATTTTAAGAAAGAAGATACAGAAGTCCCAAAATGTCATCCAACCTACACTCCCTCTCTTTCTCTGAGCCTTTATCTTTTTGGTGGAGTCACAGTGAACTTTTGCATGTATTGAGAGTTAAAGTTTTTCATGGGGGCACATTCACAGTCACAGTGGACAGTCATCTTTTGATTGGACAGGAGGCACAGTTGCAGTTGAAGGAAAATACTGACAGGTGCTGTTATTTTGAGAATGACAACTGGTGCATCTTGTGGCAGCAATGCATTAATTGAACTCCTGTGACAGTGACTGCACCTCCTGAGCCTCAGAGGTACATGTTGGAGGGCTATTATGTTCTGCAGTTGTACCCACATTTATCATGGAAACCCCAGTGTGGTAGTGGGTTGTGGTATGGAAAGATCTGTATAAGGCATATCATGCTGGGTTATTTTACAAACCTTATTTCAAGGGGTTGCCAAAGTAAACAACTGCATTGGTAAAACTTCTCCTGAAGTGTGAAGTACATTCTTGAAGGTATGAAGAGGCCATTCTAGTCATGTTATCAGCTTGCACTCAGATATCACATGATGTGTTTGTGAACATTTCTTTAAGAAGTGCAATTTTTTCTCATTGTTGATTTTATGAGGATGAGGATTTCTTTGTCTCATTAGGATTTTACAGTGATATTTGTCAGTTGTGGTGGAAGGGATTGTGTAGCACGTAGAGGTAAATGAATTACTACAAAGTATTATTTCAGCTGTAAACATTTTGCTCTATTTTACCAATGATGGGAAACTGAAATGTTAAAAGGAATATAATTATACCAACCTTGTTAGTTTCTTTCACTTGAAGCATTGTTAAGGCAAAATATTTCTCGGAAAAGGTTCAAATGCAAGTTAATATCATGGTTAATTCATTGTGATTAAAATACAGATATGATTACTTTTATCAGCTTGATATGTGTGTGTTTGTATGTATGTGTGTATGAATGTATATGTGTGTGAATGTATATGTCATTATGTACATTTGTTGTCCCCTCATAGTCTACAAATGCTTCCTAATTTTATTACAGAATATAGAGGGGACTAAAAGATGCCAGTTCAAATTTTTGTGTGTTGGTATTATGAGTGTGGGTAGACAGGGAAAAGATGTCAATCTTTTCACAGGCAAGTTTGTAAAGTTTGATAAAGGGCAGGGGGACATATTTGTCATTCCCAGGTCAACAGTCTGTAATTGATGTAAAAGTGATCAGAGCTTACATTTATTGTTGTAATACTGTGAGTACTGTGAGTCACGTAGCACCTCACACCAGTGACTGGCCTCAAAGCACTTTTTCAATGTATGCCACAATCTTTTGCATTCCTACCTTAACCAGCTCAAACAGCCCCTGGGGGCTGTGTAACCAGACTGTTGAGTTCCTTGTTATAAGAACTCTTCAAGGTGTGTTTTCTGGAAATTGTAATTATTCATCTTATGTAAAAGGTGTCCTGACAAATTTCAGCAAAACTTATGGATGGACATGTAATGTCATCCATTTTAAGATAATAGTGGATTGCTGAGAATCAAAAGTGAACTCCATTTTAGTCATATAAAATATAGTGGATGAAGATGGGAGGAAAATATCTATGTAAATGAAAACTGAATTTTGCCTCTACCAGATCTCATACCAATATGTAAAATCAAAAGAGGATATTTGCTGTTTTTGAAAAGAAGGGGGAAGAAGAGAACTTAAGTTTGTTGGAAACTTTTTTAAATGTTAATAGCTCCTACTGAACACCATATAGACCTTATGCATATGACGTCACAGAACAGAAAGTGCACCCTCTGATAGAGTGGGTGTCATTGCAACTAAGCATTACAAACGCCGCCAGCTGGTATGTGTATAGGTCGGTTAGTCTGCTAAGCACGAAATGTGCTTTATTGTTTACCCTCAAGAATGGCAATGCATGACCTCAGTGCATAAGGTCTGTAATTGGCTGATTAAGGTTAGGTGTGGGGAGTTTCTGGAGAATATTTCCTTCTGGTGGTTTTCATATATATATGTCCTATGTATGGGGCATGTTGCAAGCATTGCTCTCTATACGCGAACAAACTTTGTTTACAGAAATCCTGTTTGTTTTGCCACTACAGTTTACCATTTCCCCTCAAAACCAGGGCAGTGCCTTTTGTGTCACTGAGTTTCAGGTGTAACCCTGTGTTCTTATCTGATTTGTGCATGTCATCAGGCTGTGATCAAACTCTACATGTGTATGCTGTCATCATTCCTTCCATTGATCAAGACCACAAGTCAGTTTATGACCATGACAACAAGCTCGTTATCAGATCGCCTTAAACTGCATGAGAATCATATGATAACATGTTTATTTTTGAATTTGAATGCCACTGTGAGTACTGCAAGTGCAACACATATAATTCCCAAGATGGCTTATCTCTGTAAACAAATGTAGCAGAAGGAGGTGGACAGTGTGATGACAACCTGGTCATCTTGATCACTGGTTTTATACTGCACCATGTGAATGCAGCTGGAATCGTGATTCCAGCAAACCACAGAAGTGGTGGGTTCTCCTTGTCAAGAAGACAAGTCTGTTATCCAGTGTAAGTGGTGGTCAATAGTCAAATGTATTGACTTCATGATTGTAAAAGTGCTTCTTTGACATGGACTCAAAATGCCAAAATGTGACAATAAAATTGTCAAAATTCAAGGTTAGAAATGCTTTGTTTTAAAAATTTTGGTATGTGGATGTGGCTCATACATAGAGTGTGAATAATGATCAGACGGCATGCAGTGTAAAATGGCTCTGTTGTTGGAATATTTTCTGGTGTATGATAAAGTGAGTCTGTTTAAGAAGAAAAGGACCCTTTTGGTAATTTACGATAGTTTTGTTCCATATTTGTCAAGGACAGTAAGGTAGAAGGGTTTCTAAGATGCAGTTGTTAATTTCGAATTATATTATGTTATATTTAAATATTATGTTATGGGATATATACAGGATATTGAAACAATGTACGTGCTATTTTATTCCCACTGTCAAAGAGGAGTGAATTGTTACTTGGACATAGGTCAGTAAATTACCAGTGGCAGACTGATTTGCCGACTGACTGCTAAATTTCTAACTGGCTTTGGTAAGTCAGTGTAATCATGGTCTTTGGGAGGGGGTGGGGGGTAAAGAGGGCTGAATACCATGCAGTCCCAAGGTAGCCATTCCCAATGATAAAAAAGTGTGTGGCAAAATGCAGAAATGGGTGTGTATTCATTTTAAAGTGGATAATAAAAATGTTGCTTCTGTATACGTCATGCATCCTCAAGTTAAAGACTTTTACGCAGAATCACATTTAACGGCTGGCTCAGGCAGGAAGGAATTCGAGAATGTAACATAGCTTTTGTCTAACTCTTGTCTTTACTCTTTGGATGATTAATACAAATCATTACATGTTAGTGTTAAACTACTTAGGAAAGAGCAGCATTCCTGCACCTGGAAACTAATTTTAAAGGAAATTTCATTGGCATTTAATGTGAAATCTCTTGAAGCATGTGGCTGTATTGTCTCAATATTGTCTCTCTGACTGCATTGTACACAGCATGTATGATATGGCCAGTTTATGACTTGCCAGGAGCTTAGATTATTGCTTTTTCCTGTTAGCTCACTGTTTTTCTGAATCTCAGCAGGTGTTCACAGAACTCGCAGCTGGTGTAATGTAGGCCTAAGCTTAATGTCACCTTTTAATATTGTAGCAATGGATATTCATATGAGTTGAGCAATGGGATGAAGGAGACAGACATCATGAAATGGTTCTTCATTCTTCAAGCTTATCTTTATTCTTTATGTTATTTGTGTTTTTTTTTGGGGGGGGGGGGAGAAGGCTGGGGAGAGTAGTTGTTAGGTATTGCACAACAATGCAAAATGTGAAAGGTCTCAGTACAAGCATAGTGCATGGCATATAAATTTTTCTATTTTTTTTTTTTTTTTTTTTTTGGTATTTACATATTGTGAAGATATTGCAGAGGTGATTATACCTTGATACACTCCTGCAATAGATCAACATAATTTATGTCAAGTGCCTGTTTTCCTATAGGCAGCCCCCCTCCTCCCCCCCCCCCCCCCATTGATGACCAATGTTAACACCTTGGTTAATTTACAGATAAATCAAGGAGTTTGTCTACTTCTGTGTGACAGTAATTTGGATAAGCAAATCTTTTTGGAGTGGAGGGGTGGGTGGTTTTGGTTGTGGTAAGACTATTTTAAAGTTGATGGGGCCAAGAATTGCTGTAATAAAGCAGCAATTGGCAGTATGTGCAATTGCCCTGAAACAATGACATTTTCAAGTACAAAGTGTAGGGTGGAGATTTTTAGGATTAATTTAAGTTAATGTGGGGCACTATGTTCCCCACGCCTTCCTGTTTTCTCTACCGTTATGTGGGGTTTTAAAGTTTTTGTTGGTATACAGAAAAATAAACTTGCAAAAGGTTAATGCCCAGTGTTAATTGCAAACCTTAATCAATTTATTTTTTTTTTTTTATTTTTTGATTTACCTGTCCCTGTTAAAGACAAATATCAGAAAAGGTTTATTTATTTTAGTAGTAAACAAGTGACAACAAGACACTTGAGCCACTTTTCATATAAGATGCTGGCATTCAAGGCTTTAAAGTTGAGGTATTTGTATGATAGTTTAATTCCTGCAGCTTGTATCTGCTACCAGTTATGAAGAACAAAGAAGTTTTAAAGACAATTGTAGGGTATTTAATATTAATCCTCAAAACCTTGACAGATCGTAATTGTAGACTCTAAATGATGTTTATCAAGGAAGAATATACCAGTACTCTATAAAATTTAATTTGTGAGGCTGAAGAAATAAAATTATGAGTAATTAAATGAATGGGTAACCTAGTGGTTTTCTTGTTACATGTGACCTTGTAATGGGAATGTTGCATCATCGGAGATACTCGCGACCAAATGTGGAGGTTCAGTGTTTTCATAGTGCTCTGTTTTGTGATTGTGGGACTACAAAAAAATTCTTTTATATGAAACCCTGCAGTTGTTGGGACTTGGGAGGCATGATTTTAAAGTTGAATCTTTGATTATGATATTTCATCTTTTAATTCTGTTTATATTTCTTTCACTGGCCATATACTGGATTGCATTAAGTGATAATGAATATATCTTACAGACACATAACAAACCTGTTCTTAATTTTATCTGTCTGAGATCATAGTTTGCAGGAACTTTCGTTTCATTGTAAACATTGCTGTCAGTGTCCATGGGAGATATGTGCCTTTTCCTTCCCCTTTCATTTATGGCAGAGCACTCCCTGTTGCTGCTGTTGATACAATCACAGTAAATTCAGTTTTTAAAAAAACTTTCTAGCCTTAGTCTTTTGAAGAAGTAAGACCTGGTTTTAAGTGTAATCTAACCAGTGCTGTGGCAGAGTGGATAGGTTAATGTGGAATTTGAAGCAGTGAGGGTGTGCAATTAGGTGTGGGGTTCAGTCCCAGAAATACCATGATACAAAACATAGTGCTGAAGGTTTCAAGGGCCAGCCACAGATTTGGCTGAAGTTTGCAGCCTTGCAGACACTGGTCCTGACTTAAAAACTTAAGAACTTAGATAATGCCATCAGTTGTTCAGGATGACTTTGCCCCAGAGTGGTGTGACCCCTTGCTACAATGCTGGGGGTGTCAAAGCTTTAGTGTTGAAAGCTAAAGTAGGTGAGTTAACTGACATCAGTAGGTCCAAATAGTATCTCCAAGTCTTTCTATTCCACCTTCAGTTGTTCCGGGCCTAGGACTAAGTATTAAGGTGCGGGGAGGGGGAAGGATTCCCTTCCTCATATCATTTACTAGGGTGCCACCAACATCCATGTGACTCCTGCACTACCACGTTTATTCATGGAAAATGTGCAACTTTTCAACTCAGAAAAGTGTTGTCATTCACATGGCCACTCCCCTAGCTGTGACCAAAAATGTAATTTGGATATATGAATCTGGACTTAGTACTAAACAGTACTCTTTGTGGAGTCAAATGTGCATTTAGATAATGTTAGTTAGATAATGTGTAACGACACACCAACACGAATGTGTCATATAGTGTCAACTAGATAAATTCGTTTCAAGTCCTCCCCTTTAGTCACCTCTTACAATAGGCGGGGAATACCGTGGGCATATTCTACAACCCCCAGCCCACAGGGGGCGTCAAATGTGCAAGCTGGTTAGGTATGCTCATGCAGTAGTAATTCTATTGTACTATGGATTTGGAGGCAGAATCGATTCAAAGTTGGAATTGTGAATGAATGGAAAGAGTACAATGATAAAAGGTGACAAAACAGAGATTGCTATGACATAAAAACTAAAACAAAATCAAACAAATAGATAATGCAGTAGAAAGTGTATTTGGCATGTCTTCCACCATTCAAATAATCTTATGGAATGAAGTACTGTTGACAGGTGCTTATTTTCAATGCTTTATACCGAAAAATACTACAAATTAGAGAATGAAATGACTTAGTTTATGTGACATCACTGTAATGAAGAATTCTATAAACCATGATGATGGATATTCAATATTGATATTTCGGATCTATATTATCTAAGTATTCTGGTGAAATCTGCATTCAATTTCTATTTGTAGGTTTTCATGCTATTAGCAAATTACCAAATTTTCAAGTCAAGGTAAACTTTAAGCAAACACATCTGGCATAACCTCATGTTAATGAACACTGTTTTGTTTTTCTTTTTAACTTTATATTAACCAATAAACCAGTTCAGAGTTTTTACTGCACATGTGCAGTCTCTTGGAGTCATAGGTCATATGGGTATACAACGCAATCACAAGTGGGGTTGTGCATAGGTTTCTGGATTGTGTGCTATGCGTTGCTATAGTAGCGTTCTCGCCATGGAAGACCTGATACCCTTACAACTCTAGGTGTTTAGAATGCAATGGTTACACTGAACTGGCTTATTTCACAGTCATAACCTCATGGCTTCATAATATGAATGCATGACAGGCATATGAATTTTGCAAACTTTCACATTCCCTATGGAAAACTCATACTGGTGTGCTTATTATTTCAACGTCAAAACAATAGACTCTAAAACAGTTCTAAACAATTTTGAAAAGAATACAGTGAATGAAAAACAAGTACTCAGCTGATAAGTAAGAACATAAAAGTACAGCAATTTCATATCAATGTTATGAGTTGTACAGTATCATGCAAGTACTAGTCTTGGTCAAGACATTATTACACTTTTCCCTGATAGGAAACAAAGCCCAGGTCACTCTTTAAACTTGTCATTTGCACCCAGATTTTGCTCCAGAAATGCCTTGTACAGAGCTCAGGATTTCTGAAAACTATAGAGGGCGCACTTACAGTAGTCACGAACATTGCACTAGGGTCTTAACCAAGACTATCCCAAAGCTTGATCACCAATAGTTAGAATTGGCCCTTCTATCACCATGACAACTGTTAGAAAAATCTTGTGATTTCAATATTAATGTGAGTCCCGCCAAGTTACTCCATGTCTACCAGACTAGCCCCCCGCCCACTTCTCCATGTCCACCACACCCCTGCACAACCAAAACCTGCAGAAGGCAATGATCTGTCCAAAATTGCCCTTGAGCAAATTCAGATGTGAAACAAACGTTTCCACCTCATACCCACCTGCCATTGCAACCAATCTATGAAACTAAGTTGTACAACAAACACCATCACTGAAGATCATCAGCTAACCCAGCATGGCTATAAGCAAATATGCAAATCGAGAACATCTTACATTTAATTATCCAGGTTTATAATCCTGAAAAAAGTAAAGCATTTAACTCAATAAAACAGTGCAGGCAGATGATTTTCTTTTTCATTAAAATAGAGGGTTGCACCAGATATCCCATCCAGCCAGAATTTCTTTAAAACACTATTAAAATTACTTTATGAGAAGACAGTGGTAGTTGCACAAATTTGTGTTATATCCTATAACATTTTTTGAATCTGTACTACTAATTGGTAAGAGATTGTCCAAATAAGATAGTATTTTAGTGTAAGTGTCCAAATGTTCATGTCATTTTGCGAGTTCATGTGTAAATTCAAAGTAGTACATGCAGTGAATCAAATTCAATTATAGATGTTGTAGAAGAGCTTTTATGCACATTTAATTAGAACCAGGGAGCTGTTACAAAAGGAGATAAAGTACTTGCCTCTCCCTTGAAACTATCAGGCTTGCCAACAATAAGGTCCTGGGGTGGGATTCACTAACATTTGCTAGTTCTTGCTTAAGTGAAAATACAAACTGTGTAAGAACTTTCTTAAGTGGTATTCACAAAAACAACTTACACAGTTCGTAAAGATATGCTGTGCAACTGCAATATATGCATGTGAGCCAATCTTGTATGAGGTTGCATCTTGCTTTGTCACATTTTGAGCCAATCACATTGACTGTAATTGTGAAAACAACACAGTCTTCTGTGGTTACACAAGCGCTGAACACAACCATTTGGTACAGCATGTCTCTGCATGTGTTACTATGACTTTTTGTACTTATGACAACTCTGAAGCTTGCATAAGTTATGTAAAATATTTATGAACTTTTCCCTTCGTGAATACCAACTAAGCAAGATACACTTTGTATTAAGTCTGAATTTCCCAAGTTTTTGTGTGTAAGCAGGCATTGTGAATCTGGCCCCTGATTGTGAAGACAATTTTAGACGACTTAAAAGGGGTTAAAGGTGACGACAATAGTCCTTGTCATCTGTTAGATCACAAACATTTTTAGTGTGACTTCACCCAGTGCCACATTGTCAGTCATCAAGGAAAACAAAATATGCCATTATTGTATGCCATTGCTCACTTTTTGAAAGGGTTCAGTACAGCTCCAATTAACTTATCAAACATTCACACACATTCCACTATTTCAGAAATAATTTGGAATTTTTTCAAAGTTCATATATGAAAGTTAGACTGACATTAATTTTCAAAAAGGTATGTTACTATTATTAAAACTCATGGAACAAATCAGAATAATAAAGGAATTTGATGACTAAAAAGTGCACTTACAGTCATTTAGACTAGATGAGAGTTGAAGATTTCGCAGATCACTTCGTAGCATTGTAATTATCAAGTCTTCGTTTGAGGACTGTTAGTATAAAAGTACCAAACTCATTCAGAATGAAAGTCAACAAAGTTAGAAGAGGAACTAAAGGACCTGTCTAAAGGATGAAAATTTTCAACTATCTATTGTCAGATAGATAAAACTGGATTAGGTGCTTTACCTCCTTCCGTAACAGCTCCCTGTTAAAACTGACAATGAAGACCATTTCAGATTTAGCCTATCTGTACTTATCCCATATATGGAATTACACATGATGTACCAGTGATATTTTCAGCCTGTGAATTTGCTGTTTGAACAATTGGTCACATAAGTGCCACTTCACATTCAGAACACGTTTCTGGTAACATTTAACATCAAGTCCATAGTCATCAGCTCTCCTTGACCTCCCTTCCCTACTCACCCCCCCCCCCCCCCTCCTCCACCCACACTGACTAAGATGCCATTTAGTAGTTCTCTGTATTTTAGTGAAAATTCTAGTCCAGATGCACTTCATCAGTGTGGATTTAAGGTACTATAAGGCAAAATCAAGGTAAGGCCAAATCCCAAAGTGTGAATCAGGTGCATCCCCATTATTTTCAAGATGCATGAAAAGGTAGCTCAGATCATGTATTCAGAGAAATGAAAAATTTGAAAAACCGGTATTTCAAAGTGATAAAATTCTCTATTTAGAATACAATTTAAAAAAAATATTGAAAGATTTTTTCATGAAGACACTTATTTTAAGCCAAAAATAATGCTAAACAAAAGATAACAAAACATATTTGAAATGCATTATCAGGTAAATTAAGAAAGAACTTGGGAATTGCACTTTTTATGAAAACGGAAGATGTGAGAAAACTGCAACATACAATAATATATACCATCTGAAAAAGCTTACAGAAATTTCCAACTGAATGTCAGAATCTGGTAATTGTATCAATTATAAAAAATACCTCTCTAAAAAAAAGACAAAAAACAAAAAATAAACAAAAAAAAACAAAGATAAAACATTTCATGAAATGAAAGAGCACTTGTTATGTTTTACTTCATGCACATTTGCAACCACTACTTCTATTTGCTGGATACTGAGTTGTTTGTTATAATGCTTTGTGCACAAAAGGTGTATCTTTACTCTTTAGATCATCATAAAACTTTTAATATCTTAAAGGTTTTAAAATATTCTTTAACAATTCATATAGGTTAAACATTAAAATGTACCTTTTACAGTATTGTCCTTAAACTGTTCTTAAAGGGAATAAGCTCTCACCCCAAATTTATTTTGAAACTCAGCTAAATCTTTCAAATCTCCTCTCATTTTACTTTCAGGTATCTTTATGTTTCCAAACATAAACATTGAATGTCAGGAGTTACTCTGCATGAATTAAACAATTCAGTATCAAAAAGTTTGTCTCATGATTAAAATGAGCCATTCATGAAATAAGATACCAGGGTACACTCATTCAAATGGTGACTGCATTTCCCCCGTAACAATACAGAGATGCCAATGACAAACATATCTGACAGCACCACATAATCATGCTCATGAATATGCATATGCTAAAATGTATTTGGTATTGCTGGCAATAAACTGTAAAACAATGGACTTCATTTCTTTCTACTCATAAGATGAAGCCTATAGGCACATTACTGTAGTTTTCACTTATGCATTTACTCTATAACAGACAATTCACAGGTATGTAAATAGCTAACTAATACATCTTGGGTGCATAGAACTGATTATCCAACCTTTCTGATTAGCATGCCTACATGGCTGGTTATGCATAGGTGAATAAGTAACAAGGGACTGCAAACTCCTGGAGTTGGTTCAAAGCAAATTTCCCTGGCACATTACCATAAAAACTCAAGTTATTCAGTCCCAAGATAGGGGTCAGTCAAGGTTTATCTCTGTAAAAAACAGTTAAGCCACCTTGAAAAAAATTCTGTATGCCTATGTGGATGTGTCTGCCACAGATGTTTACATTTGATTTGAAATAATTTTTCCTATTATGTTTGATATCTGACTTGGCTACAACCCCTACCAATAAATTCCCCCCAAAACCAACATGAATCACTTCACCACCAAAGTAGAAATTTTAAATTATTTGAATGTGAAAGTAATAATTTGCAACCTGTCAGTACTTCTTGCTTGATACATCAGTAAAGTGTATCTTTAAGTCTTATGTCTTTTTGCTCAGAATGAAACTTTCCTTTCTCTATTTACAGTTCAAGCCATTCTTATTACTAATAAATCAGAAAATTTCAGTAATAATGTTTATGGTACATCCTTGCCAAATCTATAACAGCTTTAAAAAATATTTAGTAT
The DNA here is from genome assembly GCA_029531755.1 of Holothuria leucospilota. Classification (NCBI taxonomy): domain Eukaryota; kingdom Metazoa; phylum Echinodermata; class Holothuroidea; order Aspidochirotida; family Holothuriidae; genus Holothuria; species Holothuria leucospilota. Next base: position 14,615,755 of record CM055977.1, read on the forward strand.
GGAACTGAACGGAAAACTGGTTTTGAAATACAACACTTAGCTACCTGTTTTGTTTTAAAGCTACTTCGTCAGGTATTTTAATCTCTGGAGCTGAAAGTATTGAAAACTTCTGTTCAACAAAACTAAAAATATCTTACAGGGTATGACCCCTCATTACCCATAAGTCTTTAAAATGGCATCTGCTCACTTTTAAAAACATTGTAAGAGAAACGTTACCACGCAGCTTTATTGGCTATTTGGCCAACTGATCTGGAAATACTCTGTGAATTCTGGGAAGGGTAATTTTCAGGAAGAACAGCTAAATATTCTGGATATTGCAACTTTGCAGGAAGACTAAAAAGGCACAGATGTGTCAGAAACCACTTGAAAGGACTACAAACTCCCTTGACAAGACTAATTCCCATAAGATGGAAGACAAAAATTTCATTGGATTTTAATCTCTGGAGCTGGAAGTATTGTAAACTTCTGATCAATGAAACCAAAAACATCTTACAGGTATGACCCCTCATTCCGCGTAAGTCTTTAAAATGGCATCTGCTGATATCCTCACTTCTACATTTGTGAGTAAAATCTTTGTAAGGGAAACAATACCATGCAGCTTTATTGGTTACTTGGCCAACTGACCTGAAAATACAGTGCTCTGTGAATTCTGGGAAGGGTAATTTTCAGGAAGAAAAGCTACATATTCTGGATATTGCAACTTTGTGGGAAGACTTAAAAGGCACAGGTGTGTCAGAAACCACTAGAAAGAAAGGAATACAATTTCCCTTCACAAGACTAATTCCCACAAGATGGAAGAGAAAAATTTTATTGGATTTTAATCTCTGGAGCTGGAAGTATTGAAAACTTTTGATCAACCAAACTAAAAAAAATATCTTACAGGGCATGAGCCCTCATTGCCCATAAGTCTTTAAAATGGCATCCTCTGATACCCTCACTGCTAAATTTGTGACTAAAAACATTGTAAGAGAAACATTACCACGCAGTTTTATTGGTTATTTGACAAACAGATCTCAAAATACTCTGTGAATTCTGGGAAGGGTGATTTTTGGGAAGCACAGCTAAATACAGTGAATACTGCTCACTTTGTAGGAAGACCTAAAAGGCAAAGGTGTGTCACAAAAAAACTACGTACTGTACATTAGGGAAAAAGGACCACAAACTCCCCTGACAAGACTAATTCCCACAAGATGGAAGACAAAAATTTTTACTGAACTTATAAAGAAACATGAAATTCTTTTAAAACTTTGCATATCTGTTATTTAACTGATGTCCATAGCAACCCACATCAAATTGGAGTTAACCTGAACACATACTGGAAGCACATTTATCCAAAATTTTCAAAAATGTTTGCTGTACGGAACATTTTAACATACAGCTCTATTCCTGATCAGACCAACTGAATAGAAAATACTGAATGAATTCTGGGAATGTTAACTTTAAGGAAGAACAGCTACTGAGCCTGAATGCTGCCATCAGTGTAGGATTAAGGTACAGAAGTACTCTTTAAGTAAAATATGAAGGCACTGCGAGGAAAGTGCTGCAAACTCTCCAGAATACTTTCCTCTGGGTACATGGGAGGAGAAGAAATAAGTACTATTGAGCTTATAAAGAACATTTTTTTACAGAATCTTGCATGTTACTAAACTGATGTCTAGAGCAACCCACATCCGGCTGGAGTTAACCCCTGAACACATATTGGAAGCACATTTTATAAAAAGTTTAAGATGAAATTATATACATACATGAAAATAAGAGGGGCTTGTTCCGGCTTTTGACAACAAGAATAAAGTACTTACATTGTCCTTAAGTATCACCTAGGTTTATACTTATTTGCTGAAGTATTACTTAAGCTTTACTTAAGTATTTGGGAGCTTTACTTTGGTGTAAGTGCTGACATCTTTCAAATCATGGAAGCCAACAGATGCTCACTCCTTCCACTTTTGTACATTTATCACTTCAACGTCCTGTGCTACCAGAGAGTCCAAGGAGCTTTGTCGATATGTCCTAATGGGATCCCTGTCACATTGTACGGCATTGTAAGAATAGCACTTTTGAGACCATTAGCTGTCAGAGATTCTGTTATCCTTTGTCTGTTATATCCAAGACAAATAAAAAATATCGCATTACCTCCAAATATATTCTCCTAACCAAACCATAAGAACAATGATTCAAAGACTTCATCTTGTAAAATGGTTTACTTCAGGGGTTCTGAAGTGCTTCAGGTTGAGGACCATTTTTACTTGAGTTTTTACTTTTACTTTATTGTAGTAGCAAAAGTGAAAGTGTACCATACTTTGAAAATTTCAAAACTTTATGCTACAAAGCTAGAAAAAAGAATTCTGTCAGTCCAACTCCCATCTTGACAGGCCATTTGTGTGCTGAGAGATAAAGCCTTTCTTTTTTCACTCAATTTATATTGGAAAAACACGTAATGATTTGTGGTTCATTCCTGTATCCCTTAATACATTACTGTCCTTGTTTTTCCTAAAGCCATGGCATCTTGTGCCAGAACAAGATACTCCAGATTCTAGACTTTTGGTACACTTTAAACAGTTTGTATTCTGACTAAAATTTTGGGCTCCTCAAAGCTTCCACAGTGAATATTGCCACAAATGGCCCAAGGGCTGCCATTTGAGCACCTAGGCTATACTTACTCCATAAGACAATTACATGAACATCACCAGAATGCAAATGCATTGTAGTTTCGACGAATAGCACTTACATCCCTTATGATGCCAAGATGTCCCGTTTCCTTCAGTCATTGGCTGAATATGATTTAAATGTGCTAGAAAGTTATACAGTTTTGTGTTCATATTTGACCTTGAGATTTCTTGGGAATTTTTGCTTTTTGGCTTCTGGTGATTTCAGCTGACCTCTGACAAAACTCATTGGAGTTTCTGGAGGATTAAATGTAACACCATGTGAAGTATCCAAGTTTCCTAACTTGAGATATCTTGTAAACAAGGTATTCAGAGTTTGACCCCCAGTGGCCACAGATGACCTTTGCCCTCCACCAAAAATGATAGGCAGCTACCTCTGACTATAAGACATCCACATACTACGTATGGAATCTATCCATGAAGTGTTTCACAAGGTTTCAGAATTTGAACCCCTATGACCCCAGATGACTTTTGACCTCCACCAAAAATAATTGGGTTCTTTTTCTCACCATAAGACATCCACATGCCATGTATGAAATCTATCCAAGCTTCCTAACTTGAGATATCATGTCAACAAGGTTTTCAGACTTTGACCCCTGGTGACCCCAGATGACCTTTATCCTGCAACAAAAACAATAGGGTTCTACTTCTGACCATAAGACATCCACATACTAAGTATGAAATCTATCCAAGCTTTCTACCTTGAATTATTGTGTTAACAAGGTTTTAAAAGTTCGACACCTGGTGACCCAGATGACCTTTGACTTTCACCAAAAACAATAGGGTTCTTACCATAACACATCCCCAAATTAAGTATGAAATCTATCCAAGCTTTCCAACTTGAGATATCGTGTAAAAAAGGTTGTCAGAGTTTGACCCCCCGTGACCCCAAATGGCCTTTGACCTCCACCACAAACAACAGCATTCTTCCTCTTTCCATAATGCATTTACATACTAAGTATGAAATCTATTCAAGCTTTCTACCTTGAGATATTGTATAAACAAAGTTTTCAGAGTTTGACCCCTGGTGACCCCAGATGACCTTTGACCCCCACCAAAAACAATAGGATTCTTCCTCTCCATAAGTGGCATTTACCTACCAAGTTTGAGAACTGTCAGAGCTTCCCTTCTTGAGATATCGTGTAAACAAGAAAAGTCACAAACACACACATGCACATACACATACACACATACGTACACACACATGCCATCATGAATGCATAGGTTTCTCTTTCATCGAAACCAAACATGGAGGCAATATTCTTTGCATTTTTGGTAACAACCATGGGACCTTGAACAGGCAAGTCTAATGGCTTTTTAAAAGTTAAGTTCTCTCACCTGCTTCTCTGATTGGCCATTGACATGAATAATAAATAACGATGAACAGCAGAGGGTGTCCTGTACATTACTTTACCCACTGCTTTGACTCTGCCATATGCAGGCAATGAAGACTAGTATTTTGACATAAAGATGACATCTGACCATCTTGCCTACACTCTACCGGTCGCATAACAAATTTGTAGTATTATGAAGAGTTAAGGTTCTTTCTTCACTAATAATGATGGTAACATTTTCAGATATTTAATTTTTTTGCTATTAAAGAGCACCTACTAATTAATATTAAACCATGATGCCATTGTTCTGTCAAAAGAACACGACAACTGGCAATATACAGTACACACAATGCAAGCCAGTAGGTGAGCTTATAACCTTCAAGTAAAACTTCTCTGTCTGCCCGTCCGTCCGTCCATCTGTCTGTCTGTCTTTCCTGCTTATACAGCAGAGGCAATACAGGTGACATTTAAATTGCAGGGATATTTTCACATATTTTATAATACTATAACTTTCACTACTTGAAACATGTCTCAAATGAATATGATGAAGATGTTGTTTTCAAATTACAGAGAAACTTACAGATGTGCTACTTAAGTACCTGTGCACTAATTGCATTGCACCCCAAGACAAACAGCACTGCAAACAATCCTCACACACCAGTTGTATCCTCTCAAGGTGTTGAAATTATATACCGTACCATGGAGAATACCATGATGGTCAGCTTGGGTGCTCATCTGGGGCATCTGGTAAAGAAGGTCCTGATCATACTTCGTACGTCCTGACTAATGGAAGCAATTGTAACACTACACTGACACTGTTCTGGGTCATCCCTTAACCATAAATGTATAAAAATAATCCTTGAAATCAACCTGTCACTATCATACAGTTACCAAACTTCACATCCCAGTCTCTGCCCACTACAGGCTAAAACAATCTGATTCAAGAACCTCTCATGGTTGCTAATAGCAACCTCCTTTGATCAAATTTCAAACAACTATGGAGAACTACCGACAATACCTCATTTATCCATTTGCAACGATTTTATCCTTGTTTAGTACCAAAAAGTTGTATATTAAACAAATTTCCAGCCTAAACCTTGGCTGCTGCCTAATCTACCCTGGCCTATACTAGGTCTGCACAGTACAAATACATAAGAGTAAGGCTGTTGGTATCGAGATATGTACGTATCCTATCAGAACCAAAGCAGTACAATGTATCAGGGATGCAACCGAGTAAAGAAAATAACCTGGAAATGAATCATGCACGAGTAACACTGCATCCTTTCAACCAGGGGTGAGTGGAATGGCCAAGGGCTCTTTTAAAAAAAATCAATTAAAACACCAGAGTGGTTCTAATCCTGTGTAAATTACTTCCATCTGTTCATATGTAACCTCCATGTTACAGTACTGGACCCAAGTTGCATCCAACACAGGCTACACCGCTTTCCACTTCCTCTTGAGTGTGCTACAGTATTTCATTTTGCAAAGGATGTGCCATCCATTTTCCTCCCCCTCTTTTCACTGTTTGTTCGGGTTCAGACAAAAATTTGGAAAATTTCAATTTTCAAAACAATCTGGATTACTACAAAAATATGGAAAACTTACATCTTTGTAGGACTAAACTTACTTACCCATCTCTTCCTAACATGAAAGCTGCGGGTAATTCTGTGTCTCTGTTTGTACCGTCTCCTACCATGTCAACAAATGCCCAGTCATTGCTCAAGTCATGGTCGTATATGAAAATGGCAGCTGCATTTGCGTCTGCAACTGTGAGAGCTTTAGACAGGAATGAACAGCCTCTGAAAATGAAAAATGCAAAATGATATGATGGAATTTAGAACTACATTACATGTACAGTTGTCATTCAGTACGAATAAGTAACCACTTGTTAGTTTTGTTCAAAGGTATGTCACAGGATGACGAAGTGTTTGATTCTACAAAACTTTCATCTGAATTGATCCATGACCTCCATTTTAGTACAAGCCACTTCATCGCCTGGTCTTGTATCAAATCATGACTTGAGTAAGTAAATTCCAAAAGTTTATTTGAATCTAGTAAATTATTCCCCACTGTATTACAACACAATTAAATTAAAGTGTTATTTAAGTCTACAACTGCAAGAACATACATTAAAAAGGTTGAAAAATGAACGTCATATGTCCGTGCGTCATTCAGCTCCTGCAATGTAAAATGTTGAAATTTATTCTCTTAATTTTAAGGGATGGATTGGGCAATAATTTGTGATGATCACCTCCTACTATTCACACTTCCCAGTGCTCCTGCATCTTTTTAAATTCAAAACTGTTAATGACCTTGGACCCCTTCCTTGCACAGCATGTTGTAAGGAAAGCTCAACAAAAGTCAAGTCATTCTAAAACACTGAAGCTGTGATCACATTGTGGAACAAAATGTGATAAATTTAGGAAACACAAAGATTGTGATCTGAGTACTGTAGCATACAGGTGACATCACAAGCTGTTGTGCGATCAAACATGTTTAACTGGAGAGCGCACTTCATTTTATGTCTCAGCACAGGAATGTCCTGTGAAGATTCAAGTTGGACAAAAAAGGGTTCATTTTTCAAACTTTGTAGCATATATTTTTTGAAATGTTTAATAGACTTAAGGTAAACTTTAAAGAAAATGAACTTCAGACATGTTTTCCATACATTATGCTGTGTGATTTGGGGGGAGGGAGGAATGGGGGTACAGGGGTGATTGCAAATAGCAGTCTCTACCACATACAGGTGTGAGGCATTTTGAATAACATAAAACCATCTGGAGAAAAGAAATCATCGAGTGAAACACAGGTAAAACTACTGGAAATATGGCCCCCCTTTTGAGAAACAACCATTCACATTATTAAAAAGAATTGTTGAATAGGTCTACAAATTTCCCTTTCACTACTGAATATGTTTTTTGGAACTTAAATCACCTCTTCCTGGCATTTTTTGTGACCCCTTTTTGGTTCACTGGCCCAAATTTGTGAACCATATTTCTACCCAACAAAGCAAACTAGGGGAGGCTTCCTTACCCTCTTCGCACAAGAGCAATCTGACCTTTCACATCCAGTATATTTTCTATTGGGCGACAGGCATCACTAGGGTTTGTTGGCACAAGCTCTATCTCATCATAATATTGCTCCTGCAAAATAAGACAAAAAAGGGAGCAAACATTCAGCACATATCAGAATGATCTAGAAATCCTGGCTGTAAGTTTGGTTGCGACTAGTTACTATGCACGCTGTTAACTTGTTCCAATGGATACTTTGAGTAGTTAAAGCCTTAAGTTGTAAGTATGCAAAGGGCTTTCACAAAAACAAAAATGGAGTATGTAAACAGATTACAAATTGTGGATTGCTAAGGGTGAGTGACAAAGCAACACAAGCTTCAGCAATCGAGATGTCAGGGTATCAATTCTATTGCACAGTAGGTTAGATCAAAGTTAAGTGAAGTTTCATCCATGAGCTGGCAACAACATTAGGATCTTCCCTTCCCATAAGGGGCATGTACCACAAGAGTCCCCTGTTTTTGTCCCAGAACAGGGGAGATGAAATATCTCACTGAGTTTGTTACATTAGCCTCATTGAATGCTCTACTGCACAAATCAGTCCTTCCACCAGTTACCTTCGAAGAGTAAATAGGCTAATTGAGTACAACAGTACAAACCAGAATGTAAAAATGCATTGAGGTTTTGATGATATATTCCAATTTTAATAATGCCATAATGTCCCATATCTTTCAGTCACTGGTCAAACATTATCTTAACAGGTTGGAAAATAGTTTTGTGTTCATATCTGGTCCCTAGTCAATCTTTGTAACATTTTACTTGTGCTCAAACTAATGAAAGAACAAACTTATACTTTTACATGAAATTGCAGATTTTGAAATTATGCAATCCATCAATGCTACCTGTTATGCAAAACTTTGAACTCAATTTGTGCTCATGGAAAATATGTGTTGCAACACTTCACACCTAATTATGACCAGACAAACTGCAAGTACATTCATGACAACGAAAGTCCAACTACAGGTCTGCTTAATACCTAAGTTGCTCTATACAAGTTTTGCATATGATATCACTGTTGTTCATATGAAGGCACAATACTGGGGGCGGGGAGGGATGAAAGATCTCCAGTATGGACATATCTACGCATTGGGTAATATTATGTATGGAGCCCTTGGGCATGACCTCTATTTTCTATGTACTGTACTACATGTGTACTGTGCTATACACACTGTAGCATCAGGCTGGTATACACACAGACTCAGTACTGTATGTGGCAAATTCATTGATTCAAGGTCTGGTTCGTTTTAAAGGAATGGTTTAAGCAAAAAAATCATTTTCATGTGTGAAAGAGGAACTAAATCTATGCAATATGGTGAAACTTACATTCAATTCAGACATGTATTTGCTCGAGATATCAGCAAATGAAGTTACAAAATTTGTGACCCAAAGTGAGCTTGAGGCAAACAGGAGTTATATCACTTATTCACATTGATAAGAAATGCTTTGCTTCCTTTGTTATTTTTTCAGTATGTTGTGCTGACCTTGAAGTTAATAGGGAAAGGACCTCCCTCATGGGGAATGTGAAGTTTGTAAAATTCTCATGCCGCTTAAGCAATCACATTCTGATAACACCACATTGTAAAGGAGAAAACTGTTTGTAAAGTTTTAAGAAAAACAAAAGACTCCTTATTAATGTGAGGCTATGATGTCATATGTGTTTTTTTCAAGTTCACTTTGTGTTGAAAATGTGACAACTGTATAAACTGCTACTATAATATCTTGAGAACCACACATCAGCTTTCAATGCAAATTCCACTAGAATGCTTGGAGTAAGTGGCAGTGCCCCTCTAACACATCAAAACTTGATTTGAGCTTAGACCCTTCTTTTGAGTACTCACAAATGGTCCACCAAATGACCTTGCTGGTCTCACTTCATACACATAACTGATGTCTTCAGGATATGTAATTTTCAGAAATAGGTTTTCTCCAACCTTTGTATAACCTGGAAGGAAATAAACCAGCACAAATTATATTTACAATTATATTTACAAATTATATTTACATTGTCTATTCATGTGATCTTAACAGTCTATGAACCACTAAGTTCACATTTTTTAAACTCTAGTACAAAGCTAGCAACTAAGCACTCAAACTTGAGAACGACTAAAAGCAAGTCTGACTGCTGAGTGCTGACAATGGGCCTTGAGTGCAGGTTTTTTTTTTCTCGCTTAAAACCCGAGATCTTCCAACTGACCTACTGTGTGAAATGATCGATGAAGCAATGTTGCAGGGAAGGACAAGACTAGAAAGATTTCAGCTAAATTTGGCTAATTTGTGGTGAGAAAACAAACATCAGTATGTGCGCTCGTATGTTGGAGAATGGACTCATTGCTTAGCTACATACAGAAACATACAGCAGTTATATCCATAAACTGCAATGCAAAGGATGAATCAAGCAATTAAAAAATATTCCCCTACAGTATAATTTTTTTGCTGTCAATCAAGTCCAACTTGCCTTGCTTGCTGTACGTTCTGCATCAAGTCTGAGCATATTTCACTACAGATCTCGGGACACCAAGTGCAAAATTATATACCAGTTGGCAATAAATATATGCTTTATACAGAATAGAACAAAAATAAAATCAGGATATCCCACAGGCTAATCCCTGCTGCAAAAATTCACCCTCCCCCTGTTGCAGTAAACAGCAATTTGTACCCTTGCACATGAGCATGAACCCTATGTAGTCTGCTATAGTACTGTACTTTGGAACAGTAAATCTGATCCAGAATAGTAGTTTTGGAAAGAACCCTGCTCTGTTAAACAGCAGCAAAAAAAATTTAATTTCGACCCCTGGACTCGGAGCTTGACTAGGTCTTGGTCTTGAATGCCAGTGGCTCGGTCTCAGACTCAGCAGGTGAGGACTCGAACTCAAATTAGGACTGGGCAGGTGGGGACTTGACCACAGCACTGGTGTGTAACCAGTTGCCTAAAGCTCCCTATACACAGTCCTTATAAAGACATTAAAATTCTGAGGTTTTCCACCAGAACAGTACTGGTCTAAATTGATTTTCTTCTTATAGCAGAGCATGGTGGCGAATTGGTTAAGGAGTTGAATTTGTGATCCAAGGGTTGTTGGTTTGACTCCTGCCTGGGTCATTACGTTGTGTCCTTGGGCAAGATGCTTTGTCTCAATTACCTCTCTCCACCCAAGGAAGGGTTTAGTGGGCACATGTGAGGTAAACTGTCATTGAGAGGGCCGTTAGAGCAGCCACTGCACTGGAGGAATTGTCTCTGGGACAATTTATTGTTGAGCTGGGGTAATATTGTTCTGTACTTTTGATTAGGATTGCCTACATACTGGGGTATTAAAAATGCAACTATTATTGTTACAGCAATTTGCAAAGGAAGGACCCAAAGTCTTAATTTTCTATTATAACTTTCCATTCCAAATCTCACACAAGCATTGCAGTTGTTTTTGATCATTTAAAATCTCTGAAAAGGTCCAAAAATTTCAAAAATACAATTTTATCACTTCATATAATTTACTGTAGCATTTTAATTACTTGGTCAGTAATTTGTTGATTTCTGAATGCTGTGTGCATGTATACTGTAACATTAAGTCACACAGAACATTTGATCTTTACAGTTCTATACATCCATGTGGTAATTTGTCTAGAAATGCAAGCATTTCAAAATGCTGCAACAGTGTGGCTCATTAGTACACTGATGTAAACAAAGTTCCTCAGCTACACAGTAAGTTCTAAAATGCAAAAAAGTTGCAGAGTGCATTTCAAATTTTTTAACCTCTCCAGAAGATCTCAGTGATCAAAAATAGCTTTGCTTCACCTTCTGTTACATGTTTCTATGAGAAAGATGGCATGGATAGTGGATACAGTAGCTACGCAGGCTACTATCAACTGTATCGCAGGCAGTGAAGAGCAAATGGACCGGACGAGCCTCAATTTTCATTTTCTCACATTTCTTTTACTGTTTGGAATTAATCTCATGCACAAAGTTGTAGCCAAAGTGGTGATGGGTGTTCTGCTGGAACAGATGACATGATTAACAAAGTCTTTTCAGGTTCGCGGTAAGGGTAAGAGTGTAAAAATAGGCCAAGATTTGTGTTTTGTCTTGAGAAGTGTCCTACCTTGTGTAGTATATGCACGTAATGTTACTCTAGCCTGTGGTCAGGAGCAGACCGACATAGTCACAAGGCCTATGTTTTAGTCTGCCTGGACTACACTGTAATCTGAATACTGTAATATGTAATCAAGTTCCACCTTAAACTAGTAAGAGTTTTAGCCCAGACTCTAACCTTACTTTAATAGCAAATGTCACTGTTACTACTTGTTTATGCAGCCGTCAATTGTAATCTTCACCCAACCCCCCTCAAGGTTTGTTGCAGATTCAACGTCAAGTCAACGTCGACTCTTCAAGTCTCAAAAACTTGAAAATCAGGGCTTCCTAAGGAGCGCCGGCACGATAGCACTCCTTCATGCTCCTTAAATTAGCACAGCGAGAGCAATTCATCACGTTCCTAAAAAACTATTGGGGCGCAGTCAAACTCCTTAATTCCTGTAGGAGAGCAATGAGACTGCGCTCCTCAAAAAAAAAAAACTCAGTCCCAGGGTGGAAAAAATAAGCAAGGGCACCAACGGCAAAAGCTATCGTACCCTTGCCAATGGCCGCAGTGTTGCGATGCCACTTGAAAATTAACCTTCACCAGCGGCAAAAACTGCCACAGTGCCCTTCTGTGCATGGCTATCGGTGCCCTCCTCATATGAAGAATATAATTTTGCTGATTTTTTGGTAAATTCTTCAGTTTTTGTAAAAACAATGGGTCCAGGAATTCAAAGAAATACGAAATACCGTACGTGTTTCTTTACAGAATTTTAAACAATCGGAGCACATGCAACATTTTAATACGTACATGCACCGCGCAAGATATATTCACACTCACAGGGTTTCTGCCAAAGGGGGGAAAGGGGGGGATTTGTCCCCCCCTTTCCAGAAGAAGGTGGGTAAAATCCCCCCCTTTTCATTTCCATAAAAATTAAAAAAATTGTCCATATCTTGGTTTCTTACTTAAGAAGAGGACATCTTTACAGCAATAATTGGACTTTCATAAGTAAATGGCCTTTAAAACCCTTCAAAATGCACCTTATAGGGGTCTTGAAGCAAGCTTTTGTCCCCCTGAACCCACGTGTAACTTTAGCCAGCGACAGCATCAATTTGGACTAGGGGTTTAGGAGCAATTAATCCCCCCCCCTTTTTTGCATTTCTGGCGGAATCCCTGACTCAGATCTAATGCAAGTGTGTGTTGGCATAAAGGCATAAGGCAGTAATGTCTAAAATGAAAATGTTGGCTAATGCATGCCAGCTTTCATCAGCAGTAGTCAGAAAGCCATTACATAGGCAACGTTCGTATGCATAGCATGCAACACGACTTTTATAAACTTTTTGGCCCCTAAAAAAAGCCTGCCATTTTTAATTTCCAGTCTACATTGTGTTAACAGTACAGTATTTCCCATTCATACATCACAGACACTGAAAACAAATGGCACTCTGCACGCTGGACCTCCCCAGGGATTCTTCCCCTGCACCCCACCAGGGGCCCTATGGCAAGCCCCTGGAACCCACCCATGAAGGGCTTTGCGCTCGCTGTGCGCTTCATGCAAAGGCTTATTTCCACTTACCATATCCTTATATCCCTATTTTGAATTCTGAAATGTTGGGAGCTCTGCATGCAGTCTGCCCTGCAACTTCAACTTGCTAAGAGTATTCTGTCATTCTTCAAAAAGAATGATGGCATTTAACAAATGCTATACTCTGTTTTGTTTGTTTTTTTCTGAGAAAATATGTAAGCATATTGCTAATTTATCAGAATAAGAAATGTTGAGTGGTTCAATGATTTTGAATATGTTTTTATTTTTTGAAAGATATGAACACGCCCGCAAAAAGCTGGACACAAAGATGCATTGCGTCTGCCAAAATCATGCTGCAGCTAGAAATTTTCATCTTAGTCCCAAATTAAGTAGACCAGGTGAGCAAGAAATTTTGGTTTTCAAAGTATGTGCACCCACGAAGTTTTGCAAGTTTTGCAGCCATGGATGTGAATATCCTGTACACAGTGGGAGCTTTCCAGTCTTATATGCTAACTACTACAACAAAAGTTGTACAAATGTTGAGGAGAGCAAATTGCTCTCCTGAAAGACTCAAGGCGAGTAAAATAGTATTTGTGCTTTAACGGCAGTTTTATCCAGGAAAGCAATTGCAGAGTGTTGACGTTCCCAGGAGAGTAATTCAGTGCTCTCCTGGATTTTATATAAATGAAGGCCTGAAAATGGTGAAACCTGACCTAAATATTTTCCAGAGTAGAGTGAAACTTTACCTATAAAAAATGTTGGAAGCATCAAATCGTGAACGAACAATTTCCGTAATTATAGTGAAAATGCATCAAACAATAATTTCTGATGGTCGAAATTGCATTGTATGTCTGCACATAATTTTCACCATGTTCGGAAAGTTCTGTTCTGAAATGTGGAAAATTGACCGCATGCTTTAGTCTCCGCAAATATTAAAGCCAAATGTACATACATATGTATACCTACTGTAATACACATGGAACGTGAGTAGCATCACAAATATTATGTGACGACAAAACGGGTCAAACGCTAGACAACGAGGGCATGGTACTTGCACAGGTCTGTTTACAACTGTACATGCAATGGGGTCGGTCAATCATCTGGGTCTTTCTCTGTTACCCTAGCAACTTTGGAGTGAAAACAACTGAACACACTGTACACACGATGTATACATTGTTTTCACTCCAACATATTGTTGTCATGCAGAAGCATGTGTCACCGACCAACCCCATAAGTCCTTGGTCATGATAAAACGAAATGGGAACAAGAGGAGTGTAATAAGCTAAAGTCTGAGCTAACTGCAAGATTGGACAGGGGTGAACAGGATTTGGTTATTAGGGATTTAAAGATAGTCGTTTTCGTCGACAACAAAGTCAGTAGGATGCTAAGTCAAGCAAAGCATAGATCTGAGTTTAATCCTATTAAATTTTTGTATACAAACTGTGATTCTCTTCCTAATAAGTGGGAGGAACTTTAAGTTTATGTGGCTGAGTATAGGCCTAATGTTATTGCTTTAACTGAGTGTATCCCCAAAAGTATTCAGTGGGATGTTTCTAAAAAGAGTGAATTGGTCAAGTTTACAGTTAGATAACTTCGTTTTATATCATAATTGGGACAAAGATGGACGTGGACTACAGTACCTCAAATTTTTCTGAAGCTATTTTGGTGAGGATTACTTTAGGGCAGAGGCAGTCAGTGTGTTTAGGTTGTATTTACAGAAGCCCCTCAAGTAATGTTGATAATGTTGGTCTTGCTAGTGTGTTGCGTGAAGCTTGTAACTCTAGATATGTGGATTGTTTATTGATGGGGGATTTCAACTTTAAAAGTATTAATTGGCATTCCCTCACTGCATCTCATCATGAGGCAGAGGTTTTCCTAAAGTCTGTTAAGGAAAATTTCTTGACTCAACATCAGTTGAGTCCTACTGTACACGTCATAGAATGGGTCAGGAGTCATCTCTGCTGGATTTAGTGCTAACTCAAGATCAGGAGGCCTTGACTGATATTAAACAGTTTCCTGGTTTAGGAAATAGTGACCATGACATTCTGATCTTTTGTACAAGGTATGCTGGTATCCCTGAGGTCTGTGAGGCAGTCAAGTATATTTATGATAGGGGTGACTATGAGGGCATGTCTAAATTTTTAGATTTAGATTGGGGTACTAGTTTACACAATATGGATGTTGAAGATGCTTGGAATTATTTTAAGTCAAAGGTCATCGAAGCTGTTGAGCTATTTGTCCCTAAAGCTCATTGTCCTGGTAATAGTACTAGGCTGAAGCCAGCCTGGATGACAGGTGAAGCTCTTAGGAAGGTTAAGGAAAAGCAAAAGGCGTGGAGAAAATTTTTGTACTCCAAATCTCAGGATGATTACAATAGGTATGCTCGTTTAAGGAACCAAGCTACAGCAGATGGTATACCAGGAAGGCAGTTAGTAGTTTTGAGCATAATATTGCTCGGGAAGTCAGGACAAATCCAAAAGTATTTTGGCGTTATGTCAAGAATAAAACTTCAGTTAAGTATCCTGTCCATGCTCTTGGGTATGATGGTAAGGGGGAGCTTGTTGATGATGCTGTGGGTAAGGCTAACGTCCTCAATCAGTTCTTCAGTAGTGTTTTTACTGACGAGGATTTGAGTTCTTTACCATTGATTGCAGCTAGGTTTAATGGTGCTCTGCCATCAGATATTGAGATTCATAGAGATGATGTCTTGAAGAAGTTGAGCGAGTTAAAAATTTCTAAGTCTCCAGGTCCTGATGGACTCCACCCTAGGGTGCCTTTTGAGACTCGCTTTGTAATTTGTGATGCTTTAGATGTAATCTTTAAGAAATCCTTTAGGACTTCTTGTCTTCCTAAGGATTGGAAAGTGGGTCATGTAACTCCTCTTTTCAAGAAGGGGAAGCGTTCAAACCCTTCAAATTATCGGCCAGTAAGCCTGACCTCTGTTGTGTGTAAGATCTGTGAGTCTTTTGTAAGAGATATGATTATACAGCACATGGTTCAGAATGATCTACTTACTTCAGATCAATATGGTTTTGTAGCAGGTAGGTCATGTGTTTCTCAGCTAATTGAAACTTTTGAGGACTGGACAAAATCATTAGATGAGGGTCTTAATGTTGAGGTGGTTTATACAGACTTTATGAAAGCATTTGACAAGGTGCCTCATCAGCGGTTATTGCTTAAGTTACAAAACTATGGTATTGGTGGTGAATGCCTTGAGTGGATTAGATCTTTTCTGTCTAATCGTAAGCAGCGTGTGTATGTTGAAGGATGTTTTTCCAGTTGTGTCGGATTGGGCTGATATTAAAAGTGGTATACCTTAAGGGAGTGCTTTAAGTCCGACCTTGTTTTTGATATAATATAAATGATTATATAGATAAAATTATATAGATAAAATAATGATTATAAATAATGATTAATAATTAATGATTAATAATGATTAATAATGATTATAAATTATATAGATAAAATTATATAGATAAAATAATGATTATAAATAATGATTAATAATTAATGATTATTAATGATTAATAAAGATTATAAATTATATAGATAAATAATATAAATGATTTGCCGGATGTTATATCTGGGTGTCGGGTAAAGATTTTTGCGGACGATACAAAGCTTTATAAAGAAATTGGATCGCAAAAGGATTGTGAGTTACTGCAATTAGCTATTGATGAGGTTTTTGACTGGTCAGTTATCTGGCAGCTTCGCTTTCATCCCGATAAGTGCCAAATTTGGCTCGAATGGAGAATCCATGACCGGAAGTGACGTACGTGGTACGCATAGGGATAGGGTTAGGGTTATATACGTAGTAGGCATACGGATAGCATACGCATAGGGATAGGGTTAGGGTTATACGTAGTACGCATACGGATAGGATACGCATACGGATAGGGTTATACACGTGCTACGCATAGAGATAAGGTTAGGATTATACGGTTAGGGATATACATGTATGTATATGTAGGGATAAAATACGTATAGACATGTACATTATACTATACAACTGAACTGTTTATATTGTACTTATAATATTTAAAATCATTTGCCGGCAGCTCGGCTCGCAGCGCTATCGGTTAGGGCATGGATTCGCTATACTGAGATCTATACCGCGTTCGTATTCTTCAAATGTTCCGCGTTCGAATCCCACTGCCACCTTTCTTTCTCCAGCTTCTTTTCTCACTTCTTGTTTCACCACGTTATGAACTTAACTTGTCACTGATCTTTTGTAAGTTTTAAGTTATACTTTACGCAACTTCCAGTCACGGATTCTCCGTTCGCACCCCAAATTTTAAGGTTAGGTACTGTAAATCTGCTCCATCCTTCACTTATTCTATGGGTGATTATGCTGGCAGTCATAGACATGCTGGCGGCGGACACAGATGCTCCATTCGAGCCCAATTTTCAGTACAGAGGTGTATCTTCGACTAACTATTTTTCCATAATAAGGTAACAGTTTTGGCCTTTTCAGAATAAATGGTTCCTATTTTATTTTGCCCTATTTTTGTTCAATATCCCACCACTACTGAGGGACATTCCGACTGGTAAGCAGCCTAGGCCTAACGTTATGTTAGTAATGTAACAGAGCCTTCGTACAGCAAAGCGAACACAGCGTTACCAGCATTTGGCAACTTCGTAAATCGGAAATCTACCGCATGACTGAAAATGATCATTTCTGTGACCACATAAAGACATTTATACAACTTACATAGTGCTCCTTTCAACAAAACTCCAACAAACATGCAAAGGAAAGATGCTCTGTGCGAGCGAATGGAGGCTGCCATTTTCGTATCATGAATAAGAATAGAGGGAGACAATGAGAAATGCCCACGAGCACTATTTGAAAGAGATAAATGTAGACGAGTTGGGAAATTAGATTTTGCTGTACCATGTCGTACCACAGATCAAGTACACGGACATTTTTGCACAGATACGAAGGCTTCGAGCGACTGTTGTTTTTGTCTACCACAATTAACCGTCATTCTGCTCACCTTTTCGCTCTAAGATAAGGAGATTAACTTGAAACAGAACTTTTCCGCTAAAAATAATTCTCTTTGACCAGTGACTGATGTCTAGAAAACAATAGCTTTAAACTCGAAAATTGTGCTTGATTAAACAAAATATCTGTCTTGCACATGCAGTGTCTGTTATGGTACATTTTCCTTCCCAGGTCGCATTGTACATTACAGTTTCCCCAACTCGTCTATTACTGTACGACTTGAGACAAGTTCATTGTTATTGATGCGAAATTTCATAATTGGAATCAAGGTACAGCAATGGCTTCCAGTGTGTGCCTCACCCTCATATCTGGTATTCCTGCTTCAGGCAAAACAACTCTGGCAGAGATTTTTGTTGAATTTGTTCACAGCATTCCATTTGATCTTCATGTCTTGGAAGAGAAGGGACGCTTGAAAGTCATTCACATCCCGTTCGACGATGTTATACCAAATAATCTCCAACTAGAAGAGGTACTATAACGTTAGGCCTATTAAAGTTTAAACTTACTTTGCAGGCTACAGTTGAGTACATGCAGTACCTTTGTTATTGCATACCGTGTGGCCAGTCGCATGGTACCATAGTATCATATAAGTTCAAGCCATATGTAACATATACTTGGTTCTATGAATATTTTCAATCCATATACATAGTTATTTTAAAGCATTGGGTTACTCCTTAATAGTACAATTAAATGAAACGTGCATGATAAGTAAAATTTATTTGTGGTACAAACCAAAAAGTTTTACATTCTCACCTTACCATGTCCATGCAAAAAAAGACTGGGATAAAATTTATTCAACTTTCAGTTCATTAGGGTCGGCCAATCTTTCTTGCACCAAGATTTACTTTTACAGTCACTAGTTTGTTAAGATCTGTCAAAATAGTGAGCATTTTTTTGCTGATGATAGCATTATATTTTACTGATACTAGCCTCTAGAGGATAATATAGTGTGCCTGAGTTGTTAACTCCACATCTGCTTTAAGGTTAACATTGACAAGTTCTTCCACAACTGTGGTAGGATCTAATTGTGCTGGGCTTGTTTGGTGTTGGTGGGTTGCTTGTTTTCAGTTAAGGTTAAATGGACTTCAGGTCATCTTATGGGGCATTAGCCCTCCTTTGCCCTTTAACTGTTATGTTATATGCACACAACAGCTGCAGTAGGCCTAGGACTAGTTACTGTAGTCCACCTTGATTCAGTCTGTGATAATCTACAGGAGTTGATAATGATTTAATAGTTTGATGTGCCTACCTTTGATACATATTGTTTGTGTAAATGGCAAGGGAGGCTAAAAGCGGGTCGGCAAAAGTGCTTTACTCCATCCTAAGAATATGAAAGGAGGATTCAAGTGAAATTAGCCTAAATAAATGACAAGATAGATATCTTCAAGGTTACAACAATTTAATTACCCAAGCCCATCCCTTACAAAAGCATTTATATCTCTTACTAATTATCAGATTAAAAACAGAAAATCAGTTATTAAGTTCGGCAACCAATGAACTTTAGTAAGAACCGAAAAAACTTATCTCTTTAATCCTTCTGAACTGTGACTCCCAAATCAAACCCAAAATCACACACGCACACAATATGACACCAGATGTCCATCCTCATCCAGCTCAATTCTCCGAATCCATCCAAACTTCTCAAAATGTGCATTCCACACATCTAACAAATTTAAAATTGAAGTATAACAAAATTATTGCATACAGATGCACAATATAAATGAACACAGAAGGGAATCTGTGACGTACAGTACATACATTACCCATAGAAATATTACGTCACAGAGAATTCACAGTGATGTAAGAACACGTACACACATGCCCTATATAGTACCAGTGTTCGATTTTAAGGGTAGTCCTGTCGCCCGAGACAACCAGAAATTCTGCAGGACTACCAGATTTTGCAAAAACAGGTGTGTAAGGTTGTCCGTCAGGACAACCAAATCTTTTGACGAAAGTGATGTGATGTTTACATTTAGCAGCTCGATGAATTGTGCTAGCGAGGAACTTTAAAAATTGCATCAAAAGATTTGCAGCAAAGTGCGGTTGATTACGCACATTCACCACAACTTCCCTCACAGTCACTTTATCGAAATGTGCATAGCACTATCAAGCTAAAATATGTGCCCCGTACAAACTCCACTAGTAGGCCACTAGGCCTGCACTGTACACAGAGAAGCTGAATTCCTTCGTGCAAGCTACAAATTCGTAGTGCTGATGTTGCAGCACCAGTGCTTCAATCTAGAGATGTTTAATTTATTAACCCGCAATGAAAACATCAGGGATGTCGCTATTGTGGGCGGCGCTGGGCGGTGACACCCGGAACTCCATATTGCCGCCCGGCACTCCAGGCAAACACACGTCTCCCCGCCCACCACAAATTTGCCTATCAAGACCTAAAACTAGCCCTAAATTTACTCCCTTAAGTAAAATGAGGGAAAAATGAAATATTAATGCCTGAAAAATGGGGTAGGTGCCATGGGGGTGGGATGAGGTGTGAGGTGCTTTCCCCAGATCAGAAAATTACCCGGCACTCAAATTTGGCTAGCTACATCCCTGGCGAACATCATAACATTAACTATGTCCACAATGTACTAATGTATGCCATGAGACAGCACTACTACAGTAGATATCTGTTTTTGTTTTTTTTGGGGGGGGAGGGGGGTTGCCTAAAAGTGAAAGCCACTTTGGAAGGCTGGTGATAATAAGGGGTAATCAATTCCATGGTTGCGAACTTGCAAAAATGGTTACACTGGGGACTACCTTACTTTGAGCAGGACAACCACATTTTACAATGTGGTAGTCCATCAGACAACCATTGCTAATTCCTTAAAATCGAACACTGAGTACTGTATAAAAATGCATTATTAGTACAGTAATATACCGCGAACCGGTAGGCCCATGATTGCATTAACCTAAGGACAGTGTACAGTATATTGTATGACCTACTTTACATTTGTACAGTATTTTACACAATTAAATGGTCCCTCAACTTGAACTCTGTGGGTTGTGTATCATCCTGATCAGGGATGTAGCTAGCCAAATTTGAGTGCCCGGTAACTGTCTGATCTGGGGAAAGCATCTCACCCCACCCCCATGGCATCTACCCCATTTTTCAGCCATTAATTTTTCATTTTTCCCTCATTTCACTTAAGGGAGTAAATTTTGGGTTAGTTTTAAGTCTTGGTACAGTAGGCAGATTTGTTGTGGGCGGGAGACATGTTTGCCTGGAGTGCCGGGTGGGAATTTTGAGTGCTGAATGGCACCCCCCAGCGCCGCCCACCGTAGCCATATCCCTGATCCTGATGTAGTATAATCCAGGGTTAATGAGAAGTAAAGGGTAAAATTGGAACTACAGTATTCTTTATTTCACATTAAATTAGATAAAAAAAACATTTTCTGAGCAATATGGAATGATTTGCTTTCCTTAAAATTATTTGTGATATATGACATTTGTAGTTTATTTTTTACTTGATGAAGGCCAAAGGAATCTACTAAGTATGCAGTCATGCTGGTGAGTATGTGTATGTGTGTGTATAGGGGTGTACCGGATTTGAGGATTTTTCTAAATGCGGCATCCGGCCGGATTTTTTGTTAAATCCGGCTGGATTTGTAGGTAAGCAATACAATACAACTTACAACCTAATTTCCAGCAAGTCTTAATTAGATATAATAAAATGCATAGACCAGGATTGCAGTGTGCTTTTAATAATATTATTTAATGATATGGTTTATTACTACTTTACAAACTTTCAATATGCTCAAGGGCTTTGTCACCCCCAACTCAGTAAAGAGAAGTAGGCATGCTGCATAGATATAAAATTACAAGTCGGAGTGATGTATTTTGTTAAACAGTTGAAAGTGTCAATAAATCAACCCAAAGCTTATCAAATTGAAATGTTTACCAAATAGAAGTATTGAAATCCTATGTGTTTAAACATATTACTGGGTCAAACAGTCCTTGAATAATGCAATAGTGAGTACATATCTTGAAAGTACAGAAATTATGTAGCATCACACAAAGTATAGCAAATTAAAGTGGTACTTTCTCAAGCTTCAGTGCATAAAGTATGTCTAATATGGATACACATAAAATGATGTGAATATCTAAAATACATGTTTGTGTAACTGAATTAACAAATGTAAGTTACCAAACCACATTACATTACTGTAGTACCGTTTCTTGTAAACTAAAAACAGTAAAAAAATTAGCCATCAAGCCAAGAGACTTACTGTATTGATTCCTTGACTATTAAAAGCAGTTTTACAAATCAAGGATTCAAAACTGATGAAATATAATGCCAGTGATTGATACAGTGAGAATATTTCACATTTACACTGCATAGTCCTATATTGTATGGTTCTTGGACAACTGTATAACTTCCTGAGATAATTCCTACCAATGAAATTGCTCATTAGCAAATTTCTGACCCCCACACTGTTACATGTAATATAGCATGGTTACCCCCACTTTGCATACACTGTACCATAGATTTTGTAATGAAAATCTTCCTAACCAAAGTTTAAAACTTGCATTGAATATCACTTTTAGAATTGTAATTGATTCCATTTCAAAGTGATGCATATTACATTCAAATTGGATAATGACAGCCAATGTTATGAAAGAATTAATAAAAGCATATGTTTCCTTGTTAACCTACTTTTTGTCCCCTGATTTGCAAGGAGAGACAACCAAACACTTGCTAATTTTCAGCATGTTGCACGAATTAAGAGAAAAGAAATGAGAGCACAGGGATATAAGGTGTGCCTATCCCCCTCCCCCTGGAGATGTTGAATCCTAACTCAGCAGATCTGCCCAGAATTAAAGGAAACAAATAAAAGCATAGGGAAATAAAGTGTGCCCATCCCTCCACCCACCCCCCAGTAATATTGACACCTAGCTTAGCAGGTCTGTACTAGAAGCAAAAATAAGTACTGTACATTTCTCAGTTTTTGTAAGGTGTAAGGGGAATGAAGATGAATGTCAATATAGTCCTGTAATAGAGTTGAAGAGTTGTACTGTTGAAGGCTTTATTGGTTCCATATTTTCAATTTCTAGCCCCCTTAGAATTTAGAGAATATATCAAGGTAAACATAAGAAATGTATTATTCATTAATGAACAATTTGTAACCCCCCCCCCCCAAAAAAAACAATGCCTCATCTATACTAGTAATAGGGATGGTATAAACATTTTGTGATTTTGTTAATTAACCATGTAGACATGCCACCTTTCAATCACAGAAATCAAGACTTGAATTCAGTTTCTGTGTGGGGAAATTACCAATATAGCCTAATAGTAATAAAATACCAATATAATAATAGTAAAGATTTATAGGCTACTGTACCTGGTTCTATTACCAATAAAAATGCCAAAATTTTACCCACATAGATACAAAAGTAGACATAACCCCACCTTGTAGGTTCTGGATCTTTCATTTGACTAAATCCGGCAAATCCGGCCGGAATTTTCGAATAAATCCGGCAAATCCGGTTCCAGCCGGATTTTAAAATTCCAAATCCGGTGCACCCCTATGTGTGTATGTGTTTGTGGTGTATGTACATGGGTGGAAAAAGTGGGAAGCTGGGAGGCTCCTCCCTGGAAAATTTGGGCATATGGAAGGAAATTTATCTTTTTGGTATATGGCAGTATGAAGAGAATTGTGGAAAATATGACTCCCTTCATGGGAAATAAACATTTTTCCAGCCCTGGTGGTATATGTGTTTGTGACTCTTGGCTTGTAAACAATCAATTTAACAATTAGCCATAGCATTTAGTGGTTATCAGGTTGTTGTGAACTTTCCACATTACATGCAAAATTTAAAAAGTGTGACTTCTATATTTGGTTCTACAAAAGAACAAATTGTCTTACAACAAGGACCCCTATGGGTCTACTGTATTTTTCATTTAAAAAATGAAACAGTTGAATTTAAACAGATTGGCCAATGGATGATTTAAGCAGGGTTTTATTTAGCCTGTGGCTTGGAGGCCAGAGGCAAAAACATTTCATCCTACCCAGACTGGTAAGAACTTTTAGAAGCTGGCCCAGTGGGCCTATTGCATGCAGGGCCGGATTAGCGTTTTGTGGGGCCCCCGGCACTTTTTATAGCGGGGCCCCTTTTACAAGTTTAACCTCCTTCCCCCTCGCCCACCCGCTTACACAAAATTAACAACACTCTACAGATTAAATTTTAGCTTTTAACCGCTAATAACTAATAGTTGCTTTTACACATTATACAGTGATACATAACAGTTATTATACATTATATGCCAGAGGCAGGGGGCCTCAAAAGCGTGGGGCCCCTGACATATGCCGGTTCTGCCATGGGGTTAATCCACCACTGATTGCATGGTACATGTATAGCATTGGTAAATACATTGATAAAATCAAGTTAGTGAATTTTCTGCCTTGCCAGTAGCTTTGTAACCTCACTAGTCCTGATGGCCGACAGAAAATCCAGTCTTTGGTCAAATTCTTTATGCAGTAGTGTACCGTAGTAAAGTTGTAAACCCCTCCTTCACTCACTACTTGTCCAGAACATACTGTTCTGTCGTTTTCATTTTTTATTTGGTTTTGATGAAGAGTTAGAGTGTTAGAGTTAGATGAGGTTTTACGGCTCAGTTTCTAACCAATTGGTTTAAGTCGGGCCGGCCACGGCCTTTTTTCCAGTTGTGGCTCACTAGCTTGTTTTCCCTACTCTATTGCTTTCCCTACTCCATTGGTTTTGATGAAAAGAAAAACCTAGATGTGTTCATGATGGTGTGTACCATAAGGCGGGGATACTTGAGACACCTGGGTAACTTGAGTAAATTTCTACTGTGAAACATTAATTAGTGAAGTTCTGAAATTCCA
Source organism: Holothuria leucospilota (assembly GCA_029531755.1). Classification (NCBI taxonomy): domain Eukaryota; kingdom Metazoa; phylum Echinodermata; class Holothuroidea; order Aspidochirotida; family Holothuriidae; genus Holothuria; species Holothuria leucospilota. Next base: position 14,640,260 of record CM055977.1, read on the forward strand.
TTCAAAATATTTTACTTTGTTAACACTGTTCCTTCCTAAGAGGTCATAATTTTTCTATAAATGCCTATCTCAATTGGTTGAGGCATATTCATTAGAGGCATTTTATACAAATTTAGATAAATTTTGTACGGAAGCGACTATTTGAAAGTCTCTGATCGCAGCTTTAACAGGTAGGCAGCTACTGTACTTGACTGGTGCATATACCAGTAGACTCAGTAAGGTTGCCCCTATTAAATAGTGGGTTTATTTATAGTTCATTCCATTGAATTTTTTGGTAGCACCCAACTTTGTGAAAAGTCCAGTATGTCTTGGTAATTTGAGACACCCCTCATTTACAAAGAAATTAAATATATTACCCACATACATATATGTCAAGCCCCTGAATCACATGACCCAGATTAAACCTACTTTTTTAGTGTATAATATTAAAAAACTTGTGAAACTATTTCAAGTATCCAACACATGATGATACAAAAAAAGATGGGGACATTATCTTTCAAACATAGTTCCAACCTTGCTCTTGCATATTTTTTTAGTCTTCTACAAAAACAGTTTAGAGTCTTTTAAGCTACTGTATGCTACAGACAGTTTGAAACAGATTCTCCCACTCCATGAATTGAGATCGTGTGTCTGTCTCAAGTATCCCTGACCCCTTGGTAACTTAAGACAGTTAAATTAATAAAAAAAAATATGTGCATGGCAAAGTTAAAAAGGAATAAAATGAATTGTCCAACAAATACCTATGACAGACCCCTAAATCATGTGTAGAAATGGCCCAGGTTAAGCCCGTTATTTTATGTGCTACATGAAATAAACTTCTGAAACTTTCTCAAGTATCTCCTTTTTAGGGGTATGTTTGTTTAGTTTTGACGCTTAGTCTTGTTAACACAATATGTCAGGAAGGGAAGCTCCAACAGTTCTCATACTTAGTATGTGGATACCCTGTGTTAAGAAGAAGAACCCTATTGTTTTTAATGGAGGTTAAAGGTCATGTGGGGTCACCAGAGGTCAAACTCTGAAAACCTTGTTAACACAATTTCTCAAAATAGAAAACATGGATAGTCTTCATACTTTGCATACATGTTATGCATTATGTCAAGAGGAAGAACCCTATTGTTTTTGGTGAAGGTCAAGGTCATCTAGGGTCAGTGGAGGTCAAACGTGTAAATCTAGTTACATCTCAAGATATGAAGCATGGATACTCTCTTTACCTACCATTTAGATGCATTAGTCAAGAGAAAGAACCCTGTTGTTTTTGGTGAATGTCAAAGGTCATCTGGAGGCATCAGAGGTGAAACTCTGTAAACCTTGTTGGCACAATATCTCAAGATAGGAAGCTTGTAGATACATTACATCAAGAGGAAGGACCCTGTTGTTTTCGGCGAAGGTTAGGGTCATCAGAGTTATCTGTCTAATCAAAGGCATTAATAATTGTTCTTCATCATTCAGTCATATCAATCAGTCAAGAAATATCTTGTGGTGTACAGTACCCCAGGGGTCTATTCAGGAGGAATCAGGTAGGAATCATATAGTCTTTATTCTCAGCATGTAGATGCATTTCATGAGGAGGAAAAATGTTATTGTTTTTGGTGGAGGTCAAAGGTCATCTAAGTTCACCAGAGGTCAAGCTTTAAAAACCTTGTTAACATGATATTTTCTGATGGGAAGCATGGATGCTCTTCATACATGTAGATGCATTACATGAATAGAAAGAACTCTTGCCTTTGTAGAGATCAAAGGCCAGATGCACTATTTTATGTTTGGAAGCTCAAAAAACTTAAAAGGGCTTTATTTACCCTACTAAATACAAAAAATGCCATTGTTGTTGATCGTTTTTGTGCTTGGTGAGAACCATTTGTCAAATTCTGAACACCTTGTTTATAATATGATATCTTAAGGTAAGAATCATGGCATTCTCATGCATGTTGTGGGAATGCATCACATTGATCCAGAAACATTCTAGAGCCTCGATCTGTAGTTTTAATTTAAGCTAAGCCTACTAAATTTAATTCATCAAAACCTCAATGCGTTTTTGCATTTTTGTTTGTTTTTATTTCAGGAATCTCCTTCATCAACATGGAGACAATGTAGGAAGAAGATTGTAAGTTACATGGATGACATTTTGGACTCTCTCATAACAAAGCAACTTACTCTCGTAGAGGCTTATAGTTATCTGCAGACCAAGAACGCCAGTGTGGAAGGACAAACCAAAGAAGAAATAATGGTATTCAACAACTTGCAACAAGTATTATGGAGACAATTGAAACTAGAGTCATCTACAGCCAATAAAAAGCCCTTGGCGACGATCTTCATATTGGATGATAACTTCTTTTATCGAAGCATGCGTTACGAATACTTTCAGTTGGCTCGTAACCGTGAGTAATGATCATTCATTTGTGACTTTCCAAGTGGGTGAAGCCTGGAGGCACTCACTGTGTGTGTTTGTAAAATGTTTGTTTATATGCTCACTGACTGTAAAGTGACACCAGTGAACATCAGTAGAACACTTAATGAAGTTAAAGGTCTGTTTACCTGAAAATGAAGTAGTCAAGTGTTTGATTTAAGAAGGAAAAAAAACCAACATAGCCACACCTCATCAAGACCTATCCAACTTTGGTCATGTAACAGCCCTGGTAATTTCTGTGTTATAATGATGTAATGAATAAACATAAGCTGGATAGGCAAATTTGAGACATGAAAGGAGGGACTTGGATGATGTGTGTATTACTGTTTAGTGCTATTCTTTGATTTTTTTTTTTTTACCTCAATTTCTGGATTTTTTTTTGGAAGTCAGTGTTCTGTCATCTTGAGAAACAAAGTCAGTATCATTTTTCAAACTGTAAAGTATGTGGCAAGTGGAGATAATTGTAAAGGGTGAATAAAAGAAACACCATTCAGTAACTCATAATCATTACTTTTGCATCGACAATAAAACCAAAATTGGAAAACCCAAAAGTTGCAGATTTCCTAGAAGATTACTTGATTATTATATGGAAGAGTGGCATGTGCTCTTTTCAACCAGTCTAGACTAGGGCAGGCAAGACAGACCTATGATTTAAGAGGATCACAGCTGAGAGGATGGCTAAGTTTACAAGTTGTAGTGGTCCATTAGGGGATGAAGCTCCTTTGGGAAGCAGAGCTCCTTTGTGGATAGGGTTTGGGCATCCAGCAAAAGGAACTGTACTTTCAGAAAAAAAGCTATAAATCTTTATAGCTATAAAGCTAGAATAGTTCATGAGAGTATAGTTTCTAGGCTTGGGCAGGTTACCCAACTTTCTTCAGAGTTGCAAGTTAATGACTCATGGCTGGGAGTAGAATAGTGACTCCACTTTCCTTGTTAAAAGAATATGCACGAAAGTCATATTTTGGAGTTTGTATTGTGTTATTTCTCAGGTTGATGAAGTGTTACGACACAACTGTCTCTTTTTGGTCTTTTTCTCTATTCAATTACAAGTTTTCCCTTCAGTTGGCCAAGTCTATGCACTTCAGCCATTGAGATGCCTGTAGTGTACAGTAAGCCTACTGGTGTGTGGTATTAGTACATATTTGAAGGCAAGTAGTGGACAGTTTATCATTGCTGAGACATAATGCTCCTGTTTCACTTATGATGTCATTGTAAGAGAGGTGACTTCTTCAGAGTAGCATTTAATGGGGCCGGCTTGGTCAACTCCAAAAATATTGGAGTTGACCAAGCCTATCAATTTCAGTCAGGTCTATTTGCTTTATTTTCTCTGTACCTTATTTGAACTAGTAAGGACTATGGAACCATACTCTTCTCTTTTTTTTACCCAGATTCCATTGGCTTTTGTCAGGTACACATCACTTGCCCTTATCAAGTGGCATCTTGTAGAAACAAACAGAGATCTTCACCAATTACTGAAGAAACTTATGTTAACATGATGGCCAAACTGGAAGAACCTGATAGTAGCAAAGCATCATGGGAAATAGATTACCTACTGGTGGATGGAGAGACAGAGTTTAACCACTTGGAGGTGTAAGTTCTGCTGCAGGTTTTTTCAAGGATACAGAAGTAAATTTCATTTAACAGTGTCACTAGAGCTGTAACCAAGTCCACAAACACAATTCCGGTTCCAGTAGCCACCATTCCAGGCCAATTCCATGTCTTCTCCAGAAACCTTCCATTCCGAGCCAGTTCCAATTCCAGTGCCCCCGATTCCAGGACCAGTTCAGAGTCCAGCCATTTGACAGTTTAGCATACAAATGGTTTTCATACCATTAAAAGGTATAGGATATCTAAAAGTTAATAGCAAAGGCCAATTTTGATGGGGTCAATTCATAGTCTGGCCTATTTATGTGACTGTGGATGATCATTCATTTATTAAAATGTGCCCAAGTGATAATGTTGCAGTTAAGTAACATTTGTGTAGCTTTCGTTTTGTGGATTCATTTGGACTTAGCTGTGAGTCTGGATCTAGTTGCAGCCCCTCCCAGGCCACTTCCAAGTCCAGTTGAAAACAGACTTGGAACATAGATATAATTTTCTAAATGTGCTTCCTAGAAGAAATTGTTTGCATGCCCATGAATTCGTATTTGTGTTAGTTGGACTGAGTGGTTTGTTACGTTATTTACGACTTGCCTCAGACAGGGACGTACTGTAGATGGGTGGTTGTGAGTGGCAAAAGTTAAGATTTCCAAAAGGTGAAAGATCTTATAAACTGGATGTATTATTCAAAGACTTTTCATCTGTCAGTCCATCCATTTGAAGGTCCATCTGTCCATCCTTTTATCTGTCTGTAAACCCATCAAGAGAGGAGAGCAGATATAATATGCAGAAAATAAACAAGTAACATAATATACATTTTGTAAAAACATTGAATATTCATAATACTTGTTGCTCCTCGTTCTCAGAATTATTCAGGTTTGTATTGTGTATGGTCTGTAGTACAGTATGTTCAAATGAGTTGGCAGTCAGGTTAATACTTTTTATATAACACCTTATTTATTTCTCTACATTTGATTGGAGGATTGGTGGTCACATGCCATGGGTGATTCGGCACTATCATCACGGTCGTGTGTTATCCATCGTGCAATAGTCTAGTATAACACACGGTCGTGCAATAGTCTAGTATAACACACGGCTGTGACGTCACAATCACTGCGCGTACGTACAAACTATGCCGCAACTCAATAAATCAACGCAGCTTTGTGTATCGCACATTGCATACCGTACGTAGTAGACGCGTAGCTAGCAAACGACAAGCCATGGAGCTACCGCACGGCAAACGCCAAAACACAACTTTAACCAACGACTAGATAAAGGTAACGTTAGATAGTTATAAGGTGTTATATAAAACAAATAATGAATGTTTTTCATTCGTGCGATAGTATGAATAATTTCATTCGTTGAAAGATTAAACGTTCTATTCAACTCGGCTTCGCCTCGTTGAATAGAACGTTCAATCTTTCAACTCATGAAAATAATTCATACTATCGCACTCATAAACATTCATTATTTGTATACTAATTCATTAAAAATATTTGAATTTTTGCTAATAGATCTCAAATATGGGGTCTTGTCCAGTATGCCTTAGAAAATCCTGTGCCACCAATACCAGAAGAAGATGACGAAGAAAAGGTAACATTATTTGAAATTTCTCCATTTTTAAAATGCAGGCTGTTTTGAACAATTTTCAAACATACTTTAAAGGGAAAATGCAGTCATCCTAATTTGGATTAGTGACCCAGGTATCCTGTTTCATGAATGGCTCTTGAGAATCATGTGACAATAGTTTTCTAACTGAAGTGTGAAATTCTTACAGAATAGCTCCTTGGTTTACCTTGAATATGAAATAGTTATGTTCTGAAATATTTTGAAAGATACTTGAAGGGAAATAAGAGGATATTTGTGAGATTTAGCTGTTTCAAAATGAGTTTGGGGAACTGCAGCCTATGCCCTTTTAATGGTCTGCTGATGGTAGAGGATGGGGGCTATTGAACACTTGCATAATGCTTCAAAAATTTCTTCAGGTATTGACACCTCAGAAGCCCTCATGGGTAGGAGAGGGGGCTATACAGATAATGTCAACCTACAGATATTGACACCCTAGAGGCCTTTATGATGAATAATTCATAACAGTACTGCACTAAAATAAATCCTTCTCCTAGTTTGACCCCAGTTATTTATTGTACTAGGACCCAGGAAACACAGTTAACTCTCCTAAATTTGCTCATATTAATGGTTGAAAGATGGGGAGGGGGGAGGGAGTCGGTGGAAACTAAGGAAAAGTGTACCATTCTGTTATACTATATACTTAAATAGGTGAGGAACTATGAGCTGTTTGAGACTGATGCTCTGTGTTAAAATGTTCTGAAGACAAATTAATCTTTGCTTTTGTTTTGCAAGTATGTATTCCTAATCTTGAGCAAACTCAAACAAATGCTTCCCTGGCAATGTTTTCAGGAATTGTCGAGAGTCATCGGTCAAACCAGTATTCTGCATCAAGCTGACCAGATACTGCGGAAATGTGTCTCAGAGTCAATGCTGAAAGCTAAAAACTATGCCCAAGGTAAATTATAACGTGTTTGGTTACTATTTTAAGCAAGATACACAGTGTGTGGTCATGAGGGCATGTGTGACTATATGTGTTTGTAATGCCTGTGAAACTAATTAAATTTGCATCTTGAGCCATTGACTGAAAAATTTGGAATGAATTCTTCCAGCCAGAATGCAGTAAAAGCTTTAAAGTATTTCTAGTGTGGTGATTTTAGGTGTTTTCATAGTATGTTGGAATTTGTATACAGTTGCCTTCAGATTATCTTATTTTTCAATTGAGCGTCTTCTACACGCATTACAGATACTGGCTTCCATTACTGTAGGTTTTCCCACATTAAAGATGAGTGAGTTTCCAATAGCCAAATTAACAAATTACAGGACTAATTTCTTCAAGGAAATTTGGAAAATTTTAACCATGCTATGAATTTGTCCAAAAACTACAGTATAGGAAGCTTCCAAAATCTACAGTTTGGACCAAACAGGGTGTATTTTTCCTGGCCAAACAAGGGGTATTTCGTGGTCAAACAAAGGGCATTTCCTGTCGGTCATCTGAGTGATAGATCACATCTCTTTGCACCTAGTTGGTTGAGCTGCCTGTCCATAGATCTGAAATGCAAGCTAATCATAGAGGAAATCTCTTTCAGCTGGCTGGGGAGTGTTGGGGCAGGGGGGTTGGGAAGGTTGGCCAAGGTGGACATATGAGGTGTTAGCAAGTAAACTCTTCCAGCCCACTGAGGTGAGTGTGTTTGTAGAAGAGCTAAAGAGTCAGTTAAGGTCTAAGATGTCAGAAACATTCGATTTCACAGCCAGTAAAAAAAATACCTGTCATGCTGTTAATTGCATGGATTGGTCCCAGTAATTCACTTTCTAGATACTTTGTGTGACCTTTTTGGTGAAACAAATGTGTTTCTTGTTACCTAAAGTCAAAATAGTATCCCCATGATTATTATTCTCAATTTGCAAATCTACAAATGCAATTTTATCGCATACAGTCTCCAAAGTGTTTCATTAAAGTATCAGATTTAGCTTGAATACTCTGACAAATTAAACTTGGACACCTTCGCATATCAGGTATTATGTCGGCCATTGGCCATATTGAGTTTTGAGTACCAATGAAAAGAACATATTCAAATCCTTTTTTTTTTGACACAAAAATTACGTTTACATGTCTTTCGTATGAATTTTTTAGGTTAAGAAAAATTAATGGTCCAATTTAGTAAATTTACATAAAAATACCCTTCTTGAACTGATTCTAGCTCAGTTTTGTAAAGATTGTAGTAATGAGTGATTTGCTGTGGTGTATCTCCTTTGGTTTTTGCACAGAGAGCTCATGTTATGGTGTTATGAAATAGTATGATTCTGCCTTTTGATCAAGTTCTTTCTTTCATTATCCATTCCAAAACGATAGAGACATGTGATTTGAAAAGCTTTGCAAGTAAAGTCAACCAGGCAAGAACATCCTTACTTGACAGCATACGTGAAGGAGCCATTGGACTGCCCCCATTAACTGTCGCTGGAGAGAACAAAGGAGAAAATGTTAAAAATGAAGAATTTGAGAGAGCACTGCAGAAACTCTACCACAATTCTTTGAACAGTTAGAATCTTTGATTTGAAATATTATGAATGAGTTCATCTCTCTGAGATGGTTCCATGTTTCTAGGATGGTTCATGTTTTCGTTGGAGAAAAATTAACTGAACCTAACTGAAGGCTGATTCACTCTATGTGCTTTTGCTTTTCTTTATTCAATGTGGTCTTGCTTTTTTCAGTTTTTTCAAGAGGCCTTGGTAAATTAAAATTAATCAAGCATTAGGTTGGCAGTCTGTGCAATTTGCAAAGATTTTTGAAAAAAAAACATGAAATTGTGTGCCTTGAATACATACTTGACACACTTGATGATGTGTGCAATTAAGAGCCTGTGCTGGCATACAGCTGAAAACCCTTCCACCCCACCCTCCCTCCCCCTGTATCCCCTCCCTCCCCTTAAAAAGGGCAATCTTAGCTGCTGGCTGTGAGCTTCACACTCTTGCCTACAATACTTTTGACAGTGAAACTGATAGATGAAAAGCATAAATGTGCCTTATTAATGCTAATCTCTTATGTGCAGTTTTAAAAAACAGAATTGAGGTGTGAAATAGGAAGACAGAAAACAGAATTGAGGTGGGAAATAGGAAACTAGAGGGCAGCTGGGAAGTGTTGTAAGTTGTCTATTTCACTATTTAATATTCTACCACTGTAACTTTATTTATGGTAATCATGTCACAGACCAATTGTTTTATCCACATTCATTTGCAGATAATTTTTTTGTCATATTACTGCTTTTTGTCAATTGTTATCAAAGCGTACAATTGACAGCATGCATTATATATACCGTATATGCTTCTTACCTAGGCTACAATTTCTGTTCTAACATTTTCAAGGACAGTTATATGCACTCTGAAATTTAAGAGGAGAGCAGAAACATGAGATTGGTAAGATTTAGCTGTTGCTTGGAAATAAATTTGGGTTGAATACTTATTCCCTCTACACTTCCATTCTTATTTGAGTACAAACTGCTTATCATATTGGCAAGGCAAGTACTGTCTATTGCAAGATTTCAATTGTCAAACAAATATACACACACATACTCTTCCTACCAGCAACAAAAGCATCCCCCAGGACTGATTGTGTTGGAAACTAGCTGAATGATATGTATTTATAGATAGAAAGAGAGATTAATATGATAATTACACAACCCTGCCTACTAGTACAGGTATTGTTAGCTATCTTTTTACAACTAATGCTGGTATAACTATATGGTCATGACTCATGCAGTCTATATTCCTGATGGAGAAAGCCCAGTATGAAATGTATCACATGCATGGATTACACACAAAGGGTACTGTCTTTACTGTGTTATCAATAGCCAAGAAACCTACTGTGATACCAATGATTAATAACTGGAAGGAGGCCTAGGAGGAGACAGCATGCCAACATCATAAAACTTTTTGCAGGTATCGACATGCAGGACTGGACAAATGTTTACTTCCCAGGAAGGGAGTCAAATTTTCCACAATTCCTCCCATTTTTTTCATGTACATATTAAAGATTGTAAATTTCCCTCCAAATACCAAAATTTCCTGGGAAGGAGCCTCAAAGCTTCCCAATATTTTCCACCTTATTAAGTCTTTTCCCGTGTGTGGAAAGTTGTGTCAATATAAGAAATATAAGAAGGGCTAGGCAGCAGATGTATTAAGAGGCTTTTAAAAGAAATGGTCCACACCCAATCTTAAGGCTGAATATGTTAACTGATAGGTGCTTGATTACCAATGTTTTATTTTTGTGTAAAGTTCTATCCAGTTTTACCCTGCAAAACTTATGCATTCATACATGCTTTAACTGAATCCTGTGGATTGAAATTCTGTTAAGTTTGTTAACTTTTTGTTGTCCACTTAGATGCTACAAAATGCTTGTGCTACTGCACAAAACTCCTCCTATCTTATGCATTCATACTGTAAACAGATCCTGTGGATTAGAATTTTATTGAGTTTGTTAACTGTATGTTTGTCCACATTTACATATGCTTCAAAACTCCTAGCCTCTTCTGCATTTGTACTGCAAATGAATCCTGTGGATTTTAATTTTATTATGTTTATTCTTTTTGGTAAAACAAGCAACTTTTATTTAGTTCAACAGCAAAACAATGAAAAAAGCTTGCAAAACAAAGATACTGTATGAAAAAGTCACCAATGCAAAGCCATATAGCATCATATTAACTTGCCAAGTTCACTTTTGGTTGAGGCTGTGATACTTTCAGCTTGTATGCAGAACTGAATACTGGAATGGCAAGGTTTACCAGAATGCTTAAAGGGACTATTGCATCACTTCAAATATATTTAGGAACATCCTCATGTCTTTATTGACAATTTGTGACTACCCTTTCATTGACATTAATTCACACAATATATTTTCACTCTAACGGGGCCTTGAGGCAAAAGTTACTGGTGAAAAAAGTAAAAGTCAGTGGAAGCATATCCAAACAGTGGGGTCAATATAACCCTCCCCCCTCCCCATCTTCCCCGGATTTTCCACCTACAGTATGGCCATGTTGAGTAGAATATTGATGACTGATTGCTTCTTTCACTAAGGTTTTTTCTTTTCATCTTGATGAACTAGATTCTGATATGTTGGAATTCGTACATTTAAGCCCTGCTACACAAAGGGTTGCTCGATCATGAGTTTGACCTTTCATGCAGGAAGCCTGTGTCAATGAAGCAGTCACCCATAAATTTATTTTGAAACTTTTTTTCACCGTTTCTGAACATTAGTATTGAATTGCAAAGGAAAAGGAGATAATGCAAGGAGTTAGGCTGCTCGAGTTTGACAATTCCATAACAAAGTTTTTGTCACATTGTAAAGAGCCATTCATGAAACAGGAAACCAGGGTCTTCAAATTCACATTGGGGTGACTGCAGTTTGCCTGTAAGATTTAGCATTACTCTTTGTGCTGCAGGGTCCTGATGTCATCATGAATTGTTAAAAGCAAAGAGTAAATATCTTGTCATTTGAAAAGATGGCTTTAAGTTTCTCAGTTTTTGGTATTTTTTTTTATAATAGTGGAAGAAATTTCTAGTGGCTTTGATATATTTAGACAGCACTTTTCAATGCAAATCAACACATTCTGAAGGTAAGATGCTATCAGCTCAATCTAAATAGTGTACAACACTATCTAAATTCATGCAGGTTTGTATTAAAATCATGCGACAAACCATTTGTGACTGTAATTTTACAACTCTTTGGTTTACCTTTTAACATGCAATGTATATATTCTGGGAAATCAAAAAAGGTACTTGTGAGGGAAATAAGGAGACATTTTTCAGACTCAGCTTTTTCAAGGCATGCTTGGGAGGACTGCTTAAATATGCTCACTCACTGTCAGTACCGGACAGCTGATGGTCAACAATTCTGTTGCAACTATTCACTGCGGCTTGATGTTTCAAACTCTGTCCTTCACTTTTAGCAAAATGAAATAAAAACAGTGACACAATGGTAAAACAGCTCAAATTCCTCTTTTTTTTTCCTTGCATTGGTAAGATTTCTTCATAAGCTTAAATACACAAAACAGAAAGTTTCATCCATAGTTGGGAATATATATATGTACCTACAACCCATGTGTGTGCCTTGAAAATCTCACTCCAAGCCTTCACACCCACTTTGTCCTCCCTTAAAAAGAGGATTCATTCATCCCCCACATGTACCAATTTTAAGCTTATGTAAAAGGGAAACATGAGAGCCACCATCTCACAAAAATTAAAAGGACATTAAGACTTACAAGTTGTCATTAGATCATACTAGGTTAAGCTCTTTCAAAACTTCTCCAACCAGTTTTCTTTCTGAGCAAATGAAAATATTAGTACAGTACTATGATCATCAAACAATTGTGATGTCATCACAGGCAAACTTTACCCTCTCACCAACCCCTCCTTTCCACCCCCTCCCCTTTCCCACTTTTCCTTTTTCTCCCCATTTGAAAGCATCTTCACACAAATACACTCTTCACAGTCTCAGTGGACCCAACTGAGTATTTTTTATACTCAAAATATTCCAGTAGGGTGGCCATACATCTGGGTATTCGCCTAATTGTCCATCTTTAGGGGAGCCTGTCCTCCGTCCGGCGTGGCTTGATGCCGGACGTTGATTTGCCCTCCTTGTGAAGGCCTGTGACTTTCTGCACAATGACAAATATTACAAATTTTGAATGAAAAAATCACAAATAAATCATTCCTTTTTATGTACGATATTGCCATGTGAACATAAAAAAAGAACTGCGGGAAGAAGCCTATCTCAAAGTATGAACAGTAACTGGGTAAGTCACATTCGCGGAAGACCATAGGTCTATTATAATTCTGAACGTGCAGTCAGTTTGATTAGCAAAGCATACATTGTAGTCTATTGGGCATGCACCTCAATATCTGTGTACACAACACTGATGTGTGGCAGTGACCTGATGGCTAAAGACGGTCATGTCCTCCCTTTTGGGAATTTGGAAATGGTCACTCTACATTCCAGTGACATCAGTAAGTAGTGATTACCCCATCCACACATAAAATGGTCACTGTGGGAGTCTCTGTAAACCTTAATGCTTACTACAACAGATATAGTCAAAAATATTTCAAGTTTCATACCTTAAGGAGGTTATACACTTCATGGTACACTTTACCTCTGAGCTTGCTTTCTTATTTTGATGCTTTCATTTAACATGCTTTGAGAGTCTATCTTTTACAGCACTATTGACTGAAACCTCAGTAATGCCCCAAAGGCCTTTGCACAATAACATATATCGAAGTTTAAATAGTTTTTCAAGTCACAGAACTATTCGTCTGTCAGTTCAAGGTTCATGAATCCCTTTTTACAACAAAGCCATGCCACCTGTTCCAGGCAAAAGTGTTTACTCACCACTGGAATACTGAAGAGATTTCCTAGACTATGTCTTTTGTTTATCATAATGTTAAGATTGATAAAGATCTGATATAATAACACATGAGCAGGTTTATGAAAACTCAAAAGGAAAAAGAAATCCAGATGAACCAGGAGACAAAAATTTGAAACATACTGTAGTACTCGTCAGCAACTTATCCCAGGCAAATGAATCTTTAATGAATATAAATATAAATATAAACACATACTGCCTTTGATAAACATGATTTCCATTAACTTGGACAACAGAATGTTTCCTTGTTCATACTATCCAATAAGTTGATCAATTATCCAGTGATTATGTCCTCTGGCTATCTCCCAGCTGTCAAAGGGGGCAGTCAGTACTGAAGACTGGAGACATCTAGGACCAATGGTAAGAATAATTACCCACACTTCCAAACCCTACCCCTAAAAAGTAGTACACACACCTTTGCATCATGTTACAAAGGCAGACAATGAGGGTAGTGATGAATAATTAAACAGACCCATAACAACAGGGATATCAGGGAAGGGTAGGCAGATGACCCCCACCCCCATGCGAGTGTTCTCTCCAAGCATAAATGAACTTCAAATATGCAAAATGCAGCAATCTGATTATTCATAAAATGCTTAATGTAACCTAAACTTAAACAATGCCCTATCCCACATAAAAGGACAGCATTCACATTCATACAAATGGAAACAGGACCTTCCCCACTTTTAGGCATCTAGCTACAGGATTGCTAGGGAAAAGGTACACTTGCATCAAATGGGTCCAGAGGGAGGTGGAGGGGTGGGGGGTTTGCATGTACAAGGAATACCAACACCTCAGTACATACTTTAATGGTATCATTATACATGTCATCAGTTTATAGTCCGTACTTGAACTTTATCACTCCGCTAGAGGGTCCTCGATGAGCCAAGTGGCTTCCTGACTCTCAAACATTAGAGTAATATCAATTCAACTGATAGCTACTACCTGCAAATCTCTCATTGTATATCAACCATTTCAGTGCTGCATTTATATAAGTGTTCTCTGTGCTGATATGGAAGTAATTTTCAAAAAAATATTTGTACCTGTCTTTGTGTTTTGGAAATAAATTTCCACCAAGAAAATTTCATTTTCTTGACATGTGATGAACATCCAAGTTTAAGAAAATGAGTTGCTCTTCGATATGGTATACAATTGGTTATTCCAGGGAGCTGTTAGGAAGGAGACACAACTTTCTATAGTCCCTTTGAAGTAATGTTCGTTTCCGATGATAATCTTGCTTTTCTTCTACAAATTCCTATCACAATTATCCGGGTCAACTAGGATTTTGTGACCTTTTGTTATCATTACAATGAATGGATCTACTCCTCACATTGAACAGCTAACTTTTCGTTGCCAGTCGCCACACACGCATATAAAGTGTTACATTTTTGTTGTTGTTGGTCGCAATAACTGTCATTTCTGTTAACTTTATTCAAATCTTCCCATGCAACTTACATTTCGAGTTTGTTTCTAAGTGATGAGGGAATTTGCCAAAATTGGGTAAAATTATTTAGGCTTGAACAATACTTAAAGCAGACGACACATCAAATTCATAGGACAAAGAAAGTACACTATTTAAGCTTTCATTGACAGCCACTTAGTTTAAAAATTTGAATAGAGCTTGACCCCGTCGATAACAAACCTCAAATCAAAGCATGTTTTAACAAAGGCAATTGTTTCAGTATTATCTGGGTGTGAAAGGGGCAGACAATCATTAGAAAGGGAAAGTCAACAGGAAAAAACAATAGGAACAAAGAGACCTGTCAATCAAAGTTTGATACCTGAATGGGAATAAATCATTTTCAAATACTTATTGTATTACAGATTTGGTTGTTGTGTCTCCTTCCTAACATCTCCCTAGTTATTCCAAGTAGGCCTGCATCTGAAAAATATCTGCAAGGATAGTATATGCAAATTAATGCCAATTTGTCAATTTTTTGACATCTTTACTGTTTATTTACACAGCCACAAAGTCATCATCTCTTGCTTAAATGGACTATTGTATCACCACAAATATATTTAGGAATATGATCATATCTCAAAATACAATTGGTGACTGCACTTTGACTGACATAAATTCAAACAGTATCTTAACTCTGGTTGTCAATGATGACTTGTGCAGTCAGTTGTGTTCTCAAATAAGCTTACACAGTTCTTGCATGGATATGTCACTGAGTAGTCTCAACTCATTGCAGGCTACTGCAGCTCTGAAAGGGAAGTGTGCTAGATGGGTGTTTTAGTTTGAATTGGAGGAGGGACTAGGAGTGAACTGAGTGGTAAGAATTTTTACAGTCTGGGGCAAGATTTGTAGCCCTTCAAACTGAATAGCTTGCATGTAAAAAGTGTTAGAAATTAAATGTTTCTCTCTGATGGTATATAATTGAAAACCTTATGAAGTGTTCACTTTGAAAAACATAATCACAGAACAATCAATGTAATTACCAACAGAACACCCATGTAGGGAGGTGTCTATACAGTTAGTGCTGTGCCAGTACAAGCCCTGCTGTTAGTACTTGAACTAATGTGAAGGCCTAGCCCAGGCCCTGGCCTAGAGGCCCTGCAGCTAAAAGACCTTTCCATGTAGTCAAAACCTACTTATATATAATCCCAAAGTTGATTTCTTCATAAAAATCATAATATGTGTGCCTATAGGCCCTTATTTCAGTCAGCGTATCCTTGTCAGTGTTACACCACTTGCATTAGCAAGTACTTTTTGATTGCTAAATTCTCCAAAAATGTTGATCTAACTAGATTGTATCTGTGGTACAAATTTTTGCAGACCTGAATCTTTTGCACTATTTCACAGACTGTGGAAATGAAAGGCACAAGGCTGTAAGCAAAAAATGCTTTGAGCACACCAACCCTCTTTGCTAAATATATCTACCTGCAGCACTGAGCCCATAATGATGCTCAGTGGATTTATTGGCCTACAAGGTTAAAATCTGCAACAACATTCCTGGAAACTTCTTTCCAAATCCCATGCTATAAAATTCCAATGCTCTTTATTTCATAAATGTAGCCCATCCCACTAATAAATTGCCACAAGGTCAACCTTGACTTCAAAATGAAAGGAAGTTTTGACATTTGGATAGACAGGAAATTTTTTCAAAACTGGGGATTCTTCAGCTAATCTGCCACGAGTTTGAAATCTATTGTTCAATGAAATTCCACCAACCTTGTCAGGTCTGGAAACTGCCTTTTCAAGATGTCATGACATTTCAAGGTTTAACAAGACTACCAATTATTGATATGGCAGATGTAACTCTTTGGATGGTAACCACCGTCTGGTTTCATCAAATCAGATGTTACTCTAGAAACCACCAGCACAAAAACAACTTTTTGTCCATTGCTTTAAACTCATATCGTTAATGCAATAAATCAAACTATTCCAATGTTATTAATCCAAACACCTTCTTTAGATACTTAATTTCGAGGGATACATGAAACAACATAGCTAATTCTGAGAATATTTGTTTTGCTGAAAAGGCTTCATGTGTATCCGTTGTTGAAATGAGGAGCTGCTTCCTCGATGTGCATTCCTACAAGTCAGGAAGCTCTTAATTTTCAGCCCCATCCTGTCTCGTCAACCACGAACGTTCCATTAGCTCAGTCAGTTTCTCCCTGTTTTGCTTCATAATGTCTGAAAGAGAAGCCATCACAAATGGACTGTTGTAAACTATGACTTAAACTTCACAGTACTATTTGTAATAGGGACAGAGCAGAGAAAGGGGGAGGGAGAGAACGAGGTGAATTTTGGAGGGGCACAGAGAATGTAGGGAGAGCAGACAGGGGACTGGTGTTTGCAATAGATGACTACTGGTAATATCAACATCTTAAACCCCCCCACATTACCACCCACATGTTAAGATTGAGGATATACCTCATACCACACCTAAGCATTCATTACAAGTGCATCATAATATACAAGGCATGTCAAGATTGAAACAGAGTAAGTGAATGAGCTTTCAAATGGTCATGTGACCTGGCCAAAATGAAATTAGACTTGGTGTGTAGATGCTGGACATCCTTAAGAATTTAAAACACTACATGAGTTCATTCTTCTAACAACATTAGTCTTCTGAAAAGAAAGGTTTGAGCTTGAAGTTAATTTTACAATGTAACAGAGATACATATTCAAGCATTCTGGTGTAATTGCATTCAATTCCTCTATGTGTTTCTCCAAATATTAACAGATAAAGTTACATTTTTTACCCAAAGAGACTGCCAAGCAAGCACATAGGACATCATAACCTCACATAAGTCAACTTTATTTTGATTTTCATTGCACTTTACTAAAATTTTCTCCTCCATTCACCACTGCTTTGTAACATGTGAATCCCTGACAGGCGTGGGGAGCTTGTAAACCTGATATCCCGTAAAAGGGCAACTCATATCCCTGTTTATTTCAGTGCCAAAACAAAAGATTGGAAAACAAAGCATTACTCTAGAATGTGAGGGAATGATGTAACTCCTTCTGGCTGCAAGTTGAATTTACATTGCAAATGTACAAATTTCATCTGCTAATACCTCCCAAACCACACAACAGAATTAAATGAAAATGTCACCACACTGTATGGAAAAGACCGTCTTTAACATGTCAGAAATCAATTTTTGCCTAAACCATACATACAAAAATTTCCTGCTTAACAAAATCTTCACCATCTTGAAACCATGTGTTAGACTTAAAACATCAAATTATTCCATACTTAACCCTGCTGTATGCAATTCTACCCTTTTAGCTACATACCCAAATAGTTCATGACAATTCCCAGAGTTGTAATCGAGTCACTAGATTCGTGACTCAAGTCACCAATTGTCAAACTTTTAAATGACTCAAGTCGAGTCATTGACTCGAGTCACTGTACTATTTCAACGGGGAAATTACTCCTGAATTCTCTCGAGTCACTGTCCTTTGAGAAGAAGTGACTCGAGTCATGACTCTTTACAACACTGATGATTCCACCATGTCTTACCTCAGGGGTCGAAATTCCCACTGTTCCGCTGTTCCGAGAACAGTGCTTTTAGTGCCGGAACAGTAACTTTTCAAAAGCCACTGATCCGTGGAACAGTGTTTTTCCACAACAAGCAAAGTGCATATAAATATACGCACATGCTAATCTCTGATAAAGTAATGACGCCGTGAGTATAAAAATCCCGGTAAATTTTGGCTTAAGTGTGAAATGCAATCTCGTTCCACCGTTATCAATTAAAGTCAGTTACTTGCACGTGTTATTCCCTATGCTGCATGGTACAGTGCTGTGTAAACGCACATACTGAAGTTTTACTACCAAACACATAAAAACTTTTAGTACAGTATGTCATTTATTGCCCTACAAGCGAAGGTCATCTTGCATCACCCCTTGTCTTGCGTGGTATGTTCCAAATGGCCTCTTAACTATTCATTGATATTCCCTGCACTTTATTGTGTTTTTAGGGGGTTTTGTATTAATATTCCCTCCAAGCTAGCAACTAAGCACCGAAACTTGAAATGACTAAAAGCAATTCTGACTGCTGATATCTCGCAACCAAAGTGGGTCGTAAGTGTTTGCTTTTCTTCGCAAGATCTTCCCATTGACTTACTGTGTGGAATGATACTTGAATCAAGGTTATGGCGAAGAATACGACTAGAACGATTTCACGTAAATTTGCTTCGAGAAAATAACAACAGTATGTGCACTCACATGTTGGAGAACACACTCATTGCTTTGCTATAGCAATAAACCGCAATGCAAAGGATGAATCAAGCAAAAATATTCCTTTACCGTGGAACTTTTATGCTCTCATTCAAATCCCACTTGCCTTGCTTGCTGTGCCTTCTGCATCAATTTTGAGTGTATTTCATCCTACAGTAGGTTGTGGGACACTGCAATGTTCATTAGGTCTCAAGACAATGCAAAATTATTGGCGATAACTTTGTGCTTAAAAAATAAGAACCAAAAGAAAATCAGGATATCCCACAGGCTAATCTCCGCTGCAGGCAAAAATTCACCCTCCCCACGTTACGTTCAAATCGTGCAGTCATACCACTCGAATGCAGTAGACAGCAATGCAATTTGCACCTTTGCAGTTGCACGCGTGCACGAACTGTACGTATGCCGAGATACTGTGCTCCGGAACAGTAAAATCTGATCCGGAACAGTAATTTTGGAAAAAGCGCTGTTCCGTGGAACAGCAGCAAAAAAATTAAATTTTGACCCCTGTTACCTCTTGGCAGATGAAATGAGAGCTAACTTCCTCTCTGCTAGCGACTTCTGCCTCTCCTTCGTTGTTTTTCCAAACTGTTCATCAGCAAATTTTAAAGACTGTTAAAAAAGAGAAGGATGGTCACAAGGTATCAGCTGAATGGTACAGATTTAAATTTTCAACTGACAGGTTGCTTTCAAGCATTCTGGAGGAAAACTCAACTTCTGAAATATCTAGGGAGGCTACTTTGTGGTCCACAGTGGCTTTTTGTGTAGGTTTTTCTGGGGCACTCAGGGGATAAGCAATTTTTTGCAAAATTTGCAATTTTTTGTCACCCTTCTCAAAATCTTTCTAGGGCACTTTGGTTACTGTAGAGGAGAATCACCCATTGCCTCTGCATATTTCCATGATAGGAAGCAAATTTAATTTGTGACAAATCAGTTCCAATAAGAACAAATACTCTTTCACATACTTTGAACCATGTGTCAGGAAGAAGACCTACCAAGTCTCAAAGGTTTCCTATGACTCTAAAGAAATTTATACGAACTTCAAAGTACAATCAGTGATGAAAACAAAGGTTGCTATATAATGGGTGACTACAACATTGATCTCTTAGATGAAAAACATTCTTTTATTAACCATATAGTCTCATATAACTTTATACCAACCATCACCAAACCAACTCGTGTTAGTAATAATTCTTTTTCCCTTATAGACAATATTATAACTAATACTTTAAGTCCGGGCGGACATAACAGAATGAACTGTGAATCTGGTATTTTGCTCACCGATTTGACCGATCATTTTCCAGTGTTTTTAAATATCAATTCTACTAGGTGCGTGCAGCTGCAGGATTATGTCGTTACTCGTAATTATTCTCAGGAAAATATTGATTTATTTTTGTCTCAAGTTTCAAAAACAAATTGGGACCATGTCCTCCGAGATCAGGATGCAAACTCGTCGTTTAATATGTTTTTTCGTACATTCAGCGATTTGTATGAAAAGTGCTTTCCTATGGCAAGACGTAAAATGTATCACAAAATTAAAGGGAAGCCTTGGATCTCCTCTGGTATTTTAAAGTCAATAAAAACAAAAAACAAACTTTATAAAACCAAACTCAAATGTCCTACGGAGAGCAATATTTTGAGTTACCGTAATTACAGAAATAAATTAAATCATGTTATTCGTGTTTCTAAAAAAAATTATTACACTTTGAAATTCACTAGTTGCAAAAATGATCTTAGAAAGACATGGTCCTCCATTAACGATGTTATCAATAAGAATAAGAAGAGGTCAATTTATCCTGAGTTTATGTAAGTAATGGTGTTAAGCTAACCGATCAAGGTGGTATTGCCAATGGCTTAAACGACTACTTCGTCAATGTTGGGCCGTTACTTGCTCAGAACATTAATTCCTCTTCTTCCTCCTTGGACTTTTTGCATAATTCTAGTGCCCCTACTGATTCTTCAGCTTTCGCTTTTCCTATTACTGAGGATGAAGTGGTCGAAGTAGCCTACACGTGTCTTAAGCCTGGAAAATCCGCCGGTTTTGATGATATTAGACCTGTTGTAAGACCCGGCGATCCCGTACATCACTAAACCCCTTTCTCATGTCTTTAATATTTCCTTATCCACGGCTAAATTTCCCGATCACCTAAATATGGCAAAAGTAATTCCAGTCTAAAAGAAAGGTGACTCAAATACCTTTCTAATTACCGTCCTGTCTCGGTCTTTCCTTGCTTCTCAAAGCTTCTTGAACGCCCTATATATAATCGTGTTGTGAAATTTCTTGATAAAAACAATATCCTTTTTAAGCACCAGTACGGTTTTCGCTCCGGGATTTCCACTGAAATGGCTCTTTCTGATGCAGTTGAAAAACTAAGAAATTCTATGAGCAAAAAATTAACAACAGCCGGTATTTTCCTCGACTTATCAAAAGCGTTTGACACTATCGACCACAACATCCTCTGCCAAAAGCTTAATTACTGGGGTATTCGTGGGAACTTTTTGTCCTGGTTTAAAAGTTATCTATCTAATAGACAGCAGTATGTGTTTCTCAATGGTTATAACTCAGATATACGAACAATAAGCTGTGGTGTCCCACAAGGTTCCATCCTAGGTCCACTCCTTTTTATTATTTATGTTAACGATATCGGTAATCTTTCATCCAAAGCTTCAGTGGTACTTTTTGCCGACGACACAAATATTTTCTTTAGTGATAACGATGTTAACAAACTCCAACGTATTATTACCGAGGAACTCAATGTCTACATTAAATGGTTTGAGGCTAATAAGCTTTCGCTTAATATCGATAAAACTAACTACATTATTTTTAACGAGAAAAGTAATTTCAGTAATTTCAGTATTAAAATTAATGATTCTTATTTGAAGAGAGTTGATTATGTTAAATTCTTGGGGGTTTACATCGATTTCAAACTTTCATGGAGTGAACATATCAATCATGTGTCAAGACAGGTAGCAAAGGGTGTAGGTGTATTGTCACAGTTAAAACACATTTTACCAAGACATGTTTTAAAGGTCTTTGTACCAAACACTAATTATGCCCCATCTTACATATTGTTGTATAGTCTGGTCAGGAGCCAGTCATCAGTATTTGAATAAGTTAATAGTTCTACAAAAAAGAGCCATCAGACATATTACTCTCTCAGGTTACTATGATCATACCAACCTTTTGTTCAAGTCTCTTAATCTGCTTAAATTCTCTGACCTAATAAGCCTGAATATGGCTAAGTTTGTTTATCGTTCACAACACAATCAACTGTCACCTTCTTTGAACGATCTTTTCATTACCAATTCTGTAATACATGACCACTGTACTAGACAATCTGATTACTTGCATATCCCTAGCTGTCGTACAAGCCTTTCAATGAGGGGATTACACTACCGTGCAGTTACCTTGTGGAATTCACTTCCAGACATTTTAAAACAGAAACCTTCTATTTTCAGCTTTAAGAGGAACTTACACAATTATTTCATCGGAATGTATTAATTACTTATTTTTTTATTATAAATCCTTTATGATTAGGGCTTGCTCCTTTATCTGGTTTAGAGGCATGACTCAGGTTTCTAGCTAGTGGTGGGGCGGGTGGTTGGGTACTCAATTTATTTATTTTTTTTTTTGTACTTCACTTTATTATTTTTCAGGGGAGTGTTTCTGCCTTTTATGTCAAGCCCAACAGGGTTTTGCAGTTCACTTCCTTCCGCTGCTACTACGACAAATTGCCTCCGTAACTGTATAATATGTAATTTTTTGTCATATTGTATATTGTAGTGGAGAAACAAATAAATGAAATGAAATGAAAATGAAAGTCCCATGGAATCCCCAAAATAATCATGAAATCAAAATTGAAAGGAAATACGGTGTTCAAAGTAAGGATATTTTTATCTATTGAGCTAATTTCATGTTGTATAAGTAGCCAGAAATTTGACAGTTCTTATATCTCAGCCCCAACCATTCTTGGGGCTCAGATAGGTCATTTCCAAATATTCACTCATGAACTCATGAATTCGAACAGCTCAACATGGCAAACTCTGAGAACTCTACTTCTGTAAATTAAGAGCACATTAAAACAGTTTTCACGACTAAAACACACGTTTCATACATTTAATTAGTAATCTAGTTTTGCAAATGAAATGAGATTTTGGTAGTGTACTGTCTCACTCACATAACAATGATATGAAGATTTGCATGTTATCCGTCTAATGAACTGGAGAACATAAAATAAGAAATATGTGCAACAAAGGTTTACTCAAAATTACCCCTTAGTAAGTCCCAATATTTACCTAACATAAACAAAAAGAACACTTTGTGGTAATGTGCAATAGCTTATGGTTTGGGTACAGCAAGCTCATTTCTCATATAAGAATAATGGATCAGTATCGATTGATATTTAAAACTGCCAGATAAGTAACACTAGTCATGGGCTATATCTGTACAATGCTAGCTTTACTCCATTTTTATGCCAGCTGATAATAACATATGTTGCATGGAATGCTGGCTGGTAAGCTCAATGCTGTATCGAACAGTCCTGGAAAAGTTCCATCATTACAAGAAGGCTGCCTGTTTCCATGTTCTGTATGTTTACACAAGTTGCTACTTATGTGTGGTATATATGTGCATGGCTTAGTGCCTACCTTCAAACAGTAAACATAGTAACATACTAGCTGCATATGTAAGTGCATCTGCTGTGCAAATTTCCAAAATTTAGACCTCCAGATTACCATGCGCGAGTAAAATGTTATTTTTTTTTTGTACGTCACATGGCACTTCCGTTCATGTAACATGTACACTTAGCATTGCAGCAACTCTACCCACAGCCCTCTTGTGAATAAACTTGTGTGACTCCAACATTCTTTGAGTCCGGTACCCGCATCCCTCTTAGTCAGGACTCTGAAGGAGTTGCAACTCCTACAATGACATCATAACTGATGGAGGCACATTGTATCTCAGAAGCCATAAACTCTCCATTAGTAGTCTACCAATGTTTCATTATACACCAGTAAGCTTTCACTGCAGGCTTCTCCATAGCAGAGGTGCCTAACTGACAATGGTGGAGAATTATTGGCACAAACTGACAGGAAAACTTACTACTGAAAGGAGACAAAGATCAAAAGAGTTGCTTCTTTTATAACACTTCAGTGACACCTGTGACATAGTACAGATGTAGACTCCAAAACATGATTTTGTATACAGTTTTGACATTATTGAAGTTACCCAGGAGTCCCGATTCCAGGAGAAGTGGAGTCACTACTCGACTCCCAGCCAGGAGCCACAACTCTGAAGTACAGTCCGGTTAACCCCCCCCCCCCCCAACCTCCCCCAGCCTATTGTGAAAAATGCAAGATTTACAGCTAGTTATAACCCTGTATAACACTTACACTTGGTGAGAGGGTAGCATCAGATTCAGTGGCAGCGGTATCAGAGAGAGGCACTTCCTGTGGTATCCTCCCCTCCACAATGTTTGTTATGGTTGCATCCACCGAGTTTGTTTTTTCTAAATCAAAGGATATAAAGTAGTTATGACAATGGTGAAAAAAAACTGGAATGTAAACTTTATGTAGATAATGATTGAATTGAGTTTGAGACTGAGATCGTGTTTACTGCAATGTTACTAATAGTACTGCTTAGATAAATGAAGAAGTGTGCACATATGCAAAACAATACTGAAGATCTGGAACTGTTTTGGCCAGCGGTCAATTGAATTTTCAAACAAAAAAAAATGAACAAGAAAAAGAAAAATAAAGTTTTATCTTTCATCCTAAATCCTATGTATGTGGTTTTCCTACATATTGCAAAGGTTGGGCCAAAATTGTCTAATTTTGATGAATTAACATACTACTAGAAACTTACTAATTTATCTGACTCTAAGACATTTCCATTTTCCAGTATAATATCTAATCTTCTATAGTGTTTCACATACTGTATGATGATAATGTCCATTCTTTTTGCACTCAAGTAAACCACTAACTAGCTTCTACGGCCAACAAAACTCTGATAATATGGAAAAAATTTAACATTGATGCTCCATGCAGACCTCCCACCTCCTCGTCTTCCTAAATTCTACTTCCATACCCTCCTTCCTAATCCCTCTTTTCTCCATTTGGGGAATTTTTATGGCATACTTATTTATCACTGCTTTTAACTTGGAATAAAGTTTCCATCTTTGTGCATAAGCATGGACTCTTTGTGCATTAATTGTCCATGGTGGTGGGAGGGGGAAGGGGGTTTAGAGTGTACCACAAGGCATAACTAGCACACACTGAAGATTCACTTAAGGTAACAAGATATGATCTATGCTTCAAGAACCCCAGGGATTACTGCTTTTGAATATAATAGGATGTCTTCATTCCCCTCATTCTATCTGAGAAATAGTGATGTTATAGCTTTAAACCAAAAAAACCCTCACTCATTAATATGCATGACAGTGGACTAGTGAAGAGTTTTTTCAGCTCAGAACAATGTACCCATCTTTGTGTTAATTGTTCATGGAGGGGGTACAGAGATTGGAGTGGACCACAAGTCATAATTGTCACAACACAGTACATTGACTAGAGGTAGCAAGATGACCTGTGCTTAGTACAACAACCCCACGATGATTGCTTCCAAATATGAAAAGAGACCTTCAACCTCTTCATTGCTCATTAATGGCATTTTTACATTCAAATTTACAAAATTTAAGACTTACCTAAGTCTTTCCTTATTATTTCCACATCTGTATCCAAAAGAACACCCTTGACTTGCTTTACCATTATTTCAAGTTCTTCATTAAGTGTTTTTTCTGACCAACTTTTCCTAAAGTCAAATTTGGGAGGCTCCTTCTGGGTAGGAGAAGGGGGAGGGGTTGGAGGGGTGGATGGTATACTATCTGCGGGTGATGAGTTCGATGATGCTGCAAAATTGAGAGAGACAGTTGAAACATATCCAAACAATATAATCATACAACTGGATATATATCTTTCACACCTTTTATCATTATCAAGAGAAAATAAGCTGACTTATTTACATTAAATACTGTACCATCATTCAATACATCAGGTTTTCCCCTGGGTTTCAGAGAGTGTGAGGTGGTATGAGTCCATGGGGGTAATATGATGCCAGCTTTGGCACCATCAGAGAGAACTATCAATACTTCTATAGCTAATACAGTACATGTGGCAAGTATAGCAAATTTCTGTGAGGTGGTTGCCAAAAACTGTGAGGTGGCCGCCTCATAAAAAGAATGCAAGGGGAAACCCTACAACATTTTGATGATCTAGAACAGGAGTTCCCAACCAGCTGATCGCGGTCTGCTGGTAGACCGCCGACTGATCCCAAGTCAACCATGATGGGTGTAGGAAAATGAAAAAATAAAGGTTTTCTAAGTGTAACTGTATGACAGTGTATGTTTTGTAGATCTCGGGAGGGTGGCTACTTGAAAAGTAGACCTTGGGTCAAAAAAAGGTTGGGCACCCCTGATCTAGAACTTAAAAAGAGCCCCTTTATGTAGTCTTTTGTGAGTACATTTCTAACAAATATACATGCAGAGGAAAACAATGGTCACCCTTCACTCTTACATTCTAAATTTTCTTCCATCTGCCATGCTAACTATTCAGTAAATTTCACAAAAAAAAAAAAGTGAACTCTAGGACTAAAAACTATGAACTAAGAGAACAAACATCACAAACAATTGACAAACCAGTTTCTAATTTATGTACTTGGCAGCAGTGTTTGCACTAGAAAAGGGTATCTTACCTTCTTCCACAAACATCTGGGTGGGATTTTTCTCATTTGGAATTCATTTTTCTAATTTTCCAAATCCATGCAAATAAATTTAAGTTAAGTAAAAAGGAGAAGGTATCCCCTACAGAATAATATGTATCATGCAGATTCTAACTCACTTTGCATGAATACTGCTATCAAGCATCACAATGAGAACAATGCTATCCACATCAACCCTACAGGCACCTAAGAAAACTGTTCCCATCAGCAAAACTAAAATGCACGAAAAGGTCCAACATTCATTCAAATGCCTTCAGTGAACAGAACTCTCCCACAAGCCATAATTATTCTGAATTCTAATTCACAAAACCATTCCCATCCCTTTCACCTAAACAACTACCATTTTTCTGTAGAATGTCTCTCACAACAAATTTCTTCACTTTTTTCACCTAGTCTGTACACTAAATCTTCCATATACCTACTCTTAACCAAAATATGAAACACTGATGACAAAACAGATTTTCTTGACTCACCTTGAGTACTGTCTTTTGCTTTTCGTTTTAAGTAATCTGTTTTTTCTTGGCTGGTAAACTTGGTTGCTTCTACTTTAAGCTCTTCTGCCATCTTCTGTTGAACTTCTTGAGCAAATTCTTCAACAGACTGAAGTTCCTGCTTTGTCATGGCAGGAAGTACTCTGTAAGAAATAAAGTTACATTTAAAATCTAGCTATTTTGTGAAAAGTGCACAAAACAAACCAAACTTGACCTGTCCCTTTCAATATAAATTGACTTAGATTTCCAGTTGAATGGATTTAGGATAAATCTTAGTGAAGTAAGTGGATCTGCCCAACTGTACAATCCACATTATCCCGATTCAAATATGATACACTATATTCTGGCATCCTTCTGCACTTTCAAAGGTTGACTAAACTTAAAGCAATATCTGGCCAGGGCTTCTATGAAAATAGTTCATTTTAGAATCAACACACTATCTGTGATTTCTTGTTATGATTTGGTAGCCTTGTGTTAGTCTAAAATCATGAGAGGAGCTCTACAAGTTATAAGAGCAGAGAATACTCTCCCTTATCTGTCCCACATGTGATAAAGAGGTGGGGGTGCTGGTGAATACAGGTGAATTATTGGTGGTAACAGGACAGAATTATTGCAGACTTCAAAGTATCTTACTCAGCCAAAACTGTATCTTCAAATGGAATCTTCCACACAAATATTTACTACTAACCATAAGTTAACCTGTGCAACTTTGGTAGTGTGTTAAGAATAGGGTCACACTTCTGAAGCAAAAGGAATGTTTTAACACAACTGCAAAAAGATAAAACAACTTTGGAAAATAGCTCTTATTTCCATTTTTTATTTCCATTTCATAGAAGATTCAGTTACTGATCTGAGAGCCATGCACAACTTAGAAGTGTGTACCTAAGTACTGTGAAAATATGTCAGAGAACACTTTTGAACCCAGAAAGTCACTTTTCCAAGCAAAATTGGGCCCTCACATAGAAATTATCACACATATGTGTTCAGTACTTTCCCACCTAAAGCTCCTACCTGACCAATTAGGACAGCAATACCAGTGTTACTTTGTGAGAAAGAGGCCACCCTATGTAACTTTACATTCTGAACACACTTTTACAGGTTGGCTTCAATTAAGGGTAAAAGAAAGTGTAACTTTCACTCGAAATCTGACCCAATGTATCTTTGGCATATTCATACAATTGAACAGGAGATTCCTTAATTAACCTAAAATAAAATATTGCCAGAGACTACAGAACTGAAATCTAATGATAGTTTTCCGAAGCACAGACAAAAGAAGACATTGTGTACTATGACAATGCCACACAGTATAAGTAGCTAGCAGTACCAAGCTCAGAATAGGCAAATGAATGGAATTGCATGAAGCTTAGGTACTCTGGTTAAAATAAAGAGGGCAGTGTTTCATTTTTAATTAGAAATATTTTGGTGTACTCTATAGAGGGTGTACAAAGCCAAAGCTTTTAGTTACCAAATACGTAGAAGTGAGAAGAGATGGTATGTAGAGAGAGCTGTAAAATGGGTGGTAAGTCTTCCATTTACACTAAAAGAGATGTTTCCAACACAATTCTATTTTTCATCTAACATAAGTTACTCATGTAATGCTACAGTGGTGATCAATTTTCTACAAATGACAGTTTTGTTGAGTTTTGAAGTATTACTTCAAAGTTTCTTTACAATATTAGTTCAGGGGTTCTCAAGAATTCCTAGTGGTGACTCACCGCCATCAGACCACAACCTGTTGCCAGGCTTCATTTCCATTCACATCTATTTCTTACCATTAGTATTAATTTGATGACTGTCTCTGTACAAAAGATCACTTGGGATGATTGATTCTATGGTCTACTGGCAAGGAGGCAATTAATTACATCTTGAAGCCATTCTATTAGCAGAAGCCATGCCATTACATTGGCATATAACCTAATATGACAGGTGAGATTTGTAATGGTGGAGCCTACTTATCTGATTATCAGCACAATAAGCAGGGAAAATATATTTTTCATGAAAACTAGTAATTTTTAAAGAGTATTTGCATCTGTTTGTAACCCCCATCTCCTCCCCACTCACTCCCACCAGAAAAAAGAAAAACAAAATAAGTTTGCAATTCACTAAGTGTGTGACCCCAAGATAAGAAAGCCATGAAAAAAATGCATGCCAAACTACAATTTGGAAAGGAGGTATCTCACACCAAGAATAGGAAAGCATGTTTCACTTGAAAACACAAACCAGGGCCACCTCTGTAAATTAGGCAATGGGAAATACCAAAATCCTAAATAACTGACCCTCAGCTATAACAGCAGGCTTTCCAAACAGCAATTACGAAGGATTATGGGCTAGAATTTTGGTTTGCATCAATTTTGTTTGTAGCATTTAACTGTGGCCAGAGACCATGCATACCAAAATTCTATCCCACAATCCAACATTACTATTTGGAAAAGGGTCTATTGCCCAATGGCTTTCATTTAAAGAGGAAAGTTTATATCTGTAAGGCATATGGACATTAAAACAGATGTCACTAAAATAAGCTATAGCTGTGGATTTTTTTTAAGGGCATAGGTGTGGTTGGGGGTTGGAGGGCATAACAAAAATACCCCAGAACACCCACATGTGGCTATGAAATGCATACCAGCAATAATGTGACTATAAATTCCGAGGCCTGCAAATTCTACATAGACATAAACTTATTGAAGTTTTCTATATAAAACCAAACTAATTATTTTGAAACTGGTAAAGAATACCTCTAAAAACTATACTCATAGTAATCTGACTCACTTAAAATACTTAAAAAAATATTCTGCATACCCTTCTAAAAAGTGAAATGCATTTCAGAGTACTGTATTGTAGAAAGGGATGAGGGTTGCAACAAAGTGCAACACAATTAGCTGGCACTAAATCCAAAAAAAAAAAATTAAAAACTATGGCCCAAACATAAGAGCACAAGACATCCTACAAAACAAAGTGAAAGTGTCAAACTGTGACATAAAAGCAAGCAGAACAAAACAAACGCCTACCTACTATTGACAGTACAGTTGTCGCAATCCATACAGCACTTCTGAAGGACATTTACAGTAATGAGATAAACTCCTATATGAAACAATTTGGTGGTAAACAATCAGCACCTCTCCTCAATAACAAAATATCAGTGTTCTCGCAAGAAAATGGATTTAATTTCCCATTTGTTGATATTTTCATATAGATACCTCAATCCTTTTCAATTAGTTCACTGTGTATGCAGTGAATAAAGCCAAAATGATCCAAACAAACACTAAAGGTGCTAAGCAGGAAGTAACCAAAATGACGGCATTCAGAAACAGGAAGTCCTCGCATCTATGTAAAGGAAAGAATTTCATCCAGGGACCCCATCTTGAAATTTCTTTCATTTCCTAAAAACAGTGAGCTATTAACCTTTTCACAACCATAAAAAAGTTGCACTGTACTATTTTTTGCAACATAGAAATTAACGTTTCACAAAAAAATTCTATTATCATGGACTTTTTGTTTTAAATTTGACATTTAATCATAATATTACAAAATTTATTTCATTTTACATTGAATACCATAATCACTAAATTGCCAACCACAAAAAAGGCTTTCTTTCACTGACCACAGTTCATTGTATTGTCCAAAGGAGAAATCATACTATCATACTAACTGGCAGCGACTACAGTATGTTGAGTTTCAGTATTCTACTTAATGTTGTAATGAGTTCATTAACAATGCTTAGAGAAAGACATTCATCACCCTTAGTTTATTAATAGTGATGGAAAATCAAAATTCACAGGTGGTGACTGATCTCTGATTAACATCAAATTCAAAAGATGCAGAGTAACTCACATTACATGGCATGCCCAGAGAGTGTTCTGAATACACATTAGGGCCTTGTATGCTCAAGAGGATATGGCCTTAAGCAATAAACTCCCTCAAAACCTAGCTGTTTTGTGATTATTTAGCACTCCTTACCTCACCTATAACTACTACTGGACAGTCCATATTCCACGGAATCATCACTGGCAATGAATCGTTACCTACATGGCGCTCTATCCATATCCTGAACTGTCTACTCTAACTCGCCCTTGTTTCATGAACCCTTTCGCATGGCCACAATCTCAGGCAGGTGGTCAACTCAGGAAGAGTCTCTTCACATAAACAGTACCAGCAGACAGCTCAGGATATGGACAAAGCACCACCGTGGTAAGGATTCATTGCCAGTGATCATTCTGTGGTACACGGACTGTCCAATAGTAGTTATAGGGGAGATAAGTAGGGGTGAAATAATTAGGTGTTTGTTTGCATGAGAAGGACCTTAAGACAGTTTTCAGAGGGACTAGAGTTAAGAGTTTGATGAGGTTTTACGGCTCAGCTTCTAACCAATTGGTTTAAGTCGGGCTAGCCACAGCCTTTTTTCCAGTTGTGGCTCACTGGCTTGTTTTCCCTACTCCATTGCTTATGCTGAGCACCAAGCAAAATGGCAGTAGGTTCCATTTTTAAAGTCTTTGGTGAGAGGGACTAGAAGTAACTTAAGTGGGAGACTTGGAAATGTCTGGGATGAGGAGGTTTCCCCCTTTAGAATGGAAAGGAATAAAGTACAAGAAACAAGGAGAAAGAAAAGCACTGTAATGTATTATACAGTCTAAATGGTTCTAATTCTCCTTACAAGGTTTATTCCCTCATCCAATTTCAACAACTAAGCAACTCCCACCAAGAAGTTTCCAAGTTATAGTAGATACTGTACCTTCAAACAATTGACAGTGTTTTAAGGGTCAATTGCATAATTATTTTTCCCCCACTATATTCAATATGTGAATATGTACAGTCAACACTCAGGAAAGGCTTAGGAGCAAAATATGTGGGGCTGGACACACCCCTGTAAAATCTCTAGGATAAAGTGAATGTTATTTGTTGTAAAATGCTGAAACTAAATGTCTCTTAAAAAGGGATACTGAACAGTAAATCTGTCCTAGTGAAAATGGCTACAGTATGAAAACAATACAAAGCTACAGCACTTACTAAAACTACCATGTTGTAATCTTGAAATCAGAGCCCCAAAACACATTTCTAAGCAGCAAGTAATTATCCTTAACATCATGTAGGCAATGAATCTATTAGTACAACAAGACGTAAAAACAGTACATTCTGCAAAGAGACCTCTCTCATTCTGTTTACGTATGGAAGGTTACTGATTCTTGCAACTGTGAATCTGCCCACATTTTCTGCACATTTTAAAACACAAAGATGTTTATAGTGTGGGCCAATATGACCTAACTCTGCATACAGTCACTGCATTGTACAGTCAATGCATTCTTAAGTACAGTACTTTCTTTAATGTCATTATCCAGACAATCAAAAATTCACAACCACAAATCAAATATCACCTAATAGCATTGCTACTTACCTAGCGATGGTTTTAATGGAATAAAAGGCTCTCCTCAGGGTAAGCTTGGCTCCTAGTTTGGGTGTCTGAATTAATTTTTGATTGTCTAACAGGAAACTGAACTGACCAACTCTGAAGGTGATTTCTCCTTGGTTTCATTCCTTTCAAAATGCTTCTTTATGTTAATGTATACATGGCACAAAAGGGTTTCAAAGAAGTACTTGACTTTGGTTTGAGGCTATTTGCATTTGTTACCAAAAAAGGCTAGCTGTCTGCTGGACAATCTAAAAGGATAACTTTTGGTCGCCTGAAGCAATTTTGGTTCTATGGCACAAGGGGACTTAACTTCAGCCCTGACTCACCTGACATGAAACAAGGTACAAGGCACAAAGAGAAACCACATCATGTCCATCCACAAACTGCTTGATATATTACAGAGACTGGCTGGGAGTAGAGGGCGTGATGCTGAAATACATACAGGCTGGACTGACTGTTGTACAGAGAAAGGCCAGGAACTGAGAACAGAAAAGCAAAAAGTGGAAGGAAAAGAGGTGTAAGGCCTACATGGCAGGTTTCCAGTAGACTACATTTCTTTAGGTTCATAGCTAATTCACAGTCCTGCACAAACAGCAAATGTTGCTGTGCAACTTTTTCTTCTTTTTGAGTAAAGTAAGACCAATTGTTTTGTCTCTTTTTTCAGTCTTTCCACAAAACCTCAAAGTTATCAAAGAACAAAAAGAGGTTATTTGAGAATCAGCACTTAGATTCTAATCAAACTATGAGTTCTCAGACTGCTCAAACAAGGAAGTATGAATAGTTTTGGACATACAACCACAACCACAAATTTAGTACTAGATTCTGTTCCTCACTGATATTCCAGTAACTGAAACCTTACAGTAACAGGACAAAACTAAAAATCAATTACTAGACAAATGCTGAGCCTTCACTTAATTTGGTTAAATTCAAGTTGTAATTAGATGAAGGGTTTGTGAAACCCAAGTGGATACAGGATGGCATCCCATAAGACCCAGACACTCAGAACATATTACCTGAATTTTAAAAGCCCCACAGTGCCATTTGTCATGGCACCCTCAGGAAATGCTAGCACCGGACGATTCTGTTGTGAACAGTAGTTCTTTACGTTGTTAACAAGTGACTGTCTTCCCTGGCTGGCACCCATCTCTTCATATCCCATTGCCCAGGAAAGAAATTTGGGCAAGTTATGCACTTTGGGCTAGGAAAGACAAACAATACAATGTTCACTATTTGTACGAGTGAAGATAATTTTGAAATGAAAAAAAGAAAAGACCTTTCAAGCCTTTACACCTTAAAACAAATCTCTTTATATGAGCCCCTTGCAATATTAACTCTTTATTCAGTATACACAAGTAAAACAAACAATGAAAACTTCATTCCAAGACAATAGACATACATTTTATATTGGCAATCCTAATCAAAGGGGTAGCACATATAATCCCTTGTCAACTATAACCTTACTTAGAGACAACCCTTCCCTGCTGCTACTGCTGTTACACTGTGCCCAAGTAACAATTTCCCTCACAGGTCCTGATTTAGCACCTGGTACAACTTATTATTTCCTCCTACCATCCATACCAACAACCATTCTAAGTTCATAATGTTGGAACAGACATGGAGTAATGAGAGCAAGACCCAGTAAGGGTATATAAATCTTTGGTAGCTCTCCAATTTAAGGGGGTCTAAAAGCCTTTTATATACAGAAGCTGCAGGACATTACTATTTATCATTTTATTCACATTCATATATATATGTGTCATCACAGGCTGGGTCCAACATTTAAGTCCATGTAAACGTCTGAGGGGAAATAGTCTATGGAAGCTCTGCAATGTTTTTGCATAGGCCAGCAAGGGTACCAAAGATTCCCTCAAATGGGGTTCTTCCTCCCCCCCCCCCCTCCCCATTAAATTTTCCTACAGAAAGAGTGTTCTGGTTTGTCTACTTTTTTACATTATTTTTCTGGAGTTGTTCAAAGCTTTGAAAAAGGTATCACTTTTTGCAAGTAAACCACCTTATGTAAACAAAAAATTTCACAACAGAGAAGTTTTCTCTCCTCTAACCCCCCCCCCCCCCTCCAACAGGACAGTCTATCCATCCCCTAAAACTGAGAAAAAATACCTGCAATGACATTACCACAAACATCACTCTCCCTCAAAGAGAAACTATTATAATGACACTTTTTACATGGAAATAAAAACCTGAAAGAGGATGAATGCCACTTGCAATACTTAAATACCCCCAACCTCCAACCTCATAACTATCCTCTCCCTACCTTTCTGAAACCAATGAATAACCAGACAAAATGAACACACTTCAACATCAACAGTTTTGTTTAGTCGTTAACTTTGCAACAGATGCCACCACAGCAGGAACAGCCATCCCAGTTTTTTGCCATGAAGATAAAAAACGACACTGCCATTTTCATTAAGGCATAAAATCCCAGTCAGATCCTTCAACCCCTGCCAGACCCCTCCAAAATGGCAGCACCACCTTAAATCACTTTGCAACACCTGTGGTCTGGATAGTACTTACCACAGTGCATGGAAGCACAAGGTTAACAGCTAGATGATCACACACTGAGACGTGATTGGCTACAAGGACACCAACATCATCATCTCTATTTTCTGAACCTTCACTGGTAATCACAATCCCAAGAATGATATACATTACTCTAAGAACCACTCTAAAATGAAAAAGGAAACAAAGAAATATTGTCATTGCTTAAAAGCTATATGTTTTATGAAAATTAAACAAAACTTGTCAACGACAAATTGATTTCAACAAACAGCCCCATGTCCACCACGAAGTTATTAACCACACTGGTAAGAGCTAAACAACACTCATCTCCAAAACCTTGTTACCTTCATAGCAGGCGTCGATATATGTACTCCTCTTTGGCATACATACTCTAACACCTGTGAACAATTTCAGAGATCATCCAATTTTGTTATATTCATGAGCCCAATATGATTTTACTCTCTCGACTGTTGATTGGTTTCAATGAATATTCATATTGCACGAAAAGGCTTCAGCTGCAACGTTCACTTTTACACAGTAAGTCAATGGGACTTCATTGTGCGAGCTTGAAACGGGTGAAATCACACACCAAAACCCTATTGACGTTTGTCATTCAAAACTGTATGATAATCAAGACTTGCTTTAGTCATTTTTGCGTTGAATATTTATAATTCTGTTTGTTGTGATCGTATGTATGAATAGTTAATAGCGTACAGTTTTTACGCAGTTTGACAAAGAATTCTCATGAGTTCGCGGACGTTGGTATTGCGAGTGCAGTCAGTGTAGGTGCAGGAGTAATACAGGTCCACCAGGCGGGCAAAAGACCTTGCTGCTTCACTCAGGTTATAATGCAATGGATTTTGCTGGCTACTGTACCTTTTGGCAAAGTAAAAACATACAGTATACCCTGCTGCAATAGACCTATGATAGCACAATATATATGTATATATACTTTTTTCCTTAGATACCCTTGGAGCGAACACAGTCTTGTTATTGATGATTTTACACAGCAAAGGGGGTTTTTATGAAGTGGTTGGTGAATATATACACAGAAAACTGTTGCATGTCTGCTTTCTTTGCACCTCTTAATATCCATAGTAAGTACAACCGGAAATAAACAAAGGCCACAAAGGACATGTCCTTCACATTTTTTGCAGTGGCCTTGGTGCCCTCCAAAATGGCATAGCTTTTGAGGCCACCTTGGCATTTGAGCCCTTCTTAACAAAATACTTCCAAACATATAGGCTACCAGTTAACACAATAATCTGTTTGGCCTTGATGCCCTTTGAGATGCACAAATGCGCCCTAAAAGCTAATATGAAAATGGCCTTGCCCTCATGATGTCTTATTCCTGCCCTGTAAAGTACTTTTATACATAAGTGACTTTAAGATGTCTGTGAGCACATTTAGCAGTACAGTACTTAAAGGGCTGTGATGCACATGCTATACTGTATGTACTGTACTAGTTGCAAACTCATAGGAATGATAAATAATCTTGTAAGATTAACTCTACCATCTAGCATACAGTTCAACAGGGAGGTTTCACAAAAGTCAACTAACACAACCACCACGCTCTGGAGGGCAAATGAACATGCTGATGCTAGGTCATGAACTAAAGCAATGTGGTGCATGGCGCAATGTCCTCCAGAACAACTTGCACATCCAATGAATTTGACCTTTTGAACTTTGGTGCAAGCTCCCTATAGCTTGAATTACAGTATTTATTCAATCATAAAAGTTAAAACATTCAACTTACCTCTTAATTAACAAAACAATTACCTTCTATTCTAATACAAATAACAGCCATAATTTGTAAGTAATCTCTATACAGCAGTTCATCTAAACTGGTGGGCTATCAGTGCAAACATTATGCTCATTCCAAAAATGTTTGAAAACTTATTTATAAGTTGCTATAGTTCTTAAGTACTTATTTGTTCTATCTTCTCCCCATCTGTTTCTCATCTATGTTCCTGCTGTAAATACTTACTTTTTCCTTTCATTTTGTTTTCAACTTACTTTCTGTTTTTGTTTTTGCATGGTCGCTAGCTTTGACAAACACTTGGTGTTTCTTCTACTGTGGTGTCCAGTGTATGTTCTATTCTGTAATTATTATATTAATGTCTGTATCCTACAACTGAACACATATGCCAAATAAATCTGAATTTGAAATGCTAACAACCATGACAATATTTCTATATTTTAGCTGGAATATTAATCTGCAGCAAATATTATTTACAGCCATCTGTAATTTTAATATGTTGGCTAGTACATTCTGACAAAAGCTGTCTGTCAAGTGCTTTGCAAACCAGTTTTGACAACTGTAGGCAAGTATAAAAACAAAGCATGTACATTACCTTCTCAGAATTGAAAACCGTGGAAGAATTGATGCTATCAAAAAGACATGGAGTCCAATACAGATGCGAAGGATGAAAATAATGATACCAATGGGAGCATAGATAGCTAGGAGCAAACCAGCTCCTCCTCCATATATTCTGTGGGGAGAGGAAGAGATATGGTTGTTTTATAGAACTTAAACATCGTGTGAAATGCCACCGAACAGAGCTGTTTCACTTGTCAGTTAAAAATTAAGTCCTCCAATGAAAGATCTGTTGGAATTATTTCAATATCTTTTACTGTTCTCAAATCTACGTCTTCAAAGTTTGATGATTTCTGAACAAACTCATTGCCTATGCAAAAATAATGATGTGGAGTGTTGCACAGTGCTAAAATTTCTTTTGTTAACCCTATATAAATTATCTCTTAATTACTGATCCGACAGATAGATTACAGTTTGTTGAGAGAATCAATGTTTCCGAAGGAAAGAATTTTAACTTTCATAATAACCCCCTCAGGGGATAACAATATTACCACTGTCCTCAAAATTAAGGTTGAAAAAACAAAGGCTAACATATTAGCCATATATAGTATGTCCATCTTTCGATGTCATATATTTGCATATTTAGCTCATGTCTATTCATGATACAAGTGTGAAATAGAAATGACCCTGTAAAATGGTCAATATTTGATGGATTTTAATGGGCATTGTGGCTATTTTCTAGATATTTAATGCTTTTTTCAAGAAACAACCAGCTATGTTATTTTCATGTCACACAACCTTTAATAGTAAGAACAGGCAGTAGGAACAGTATGAGTATTCTTTGCAGTGCCATAGACTGTACAGTACCTCATTGTATATTGCTTCACCACTGCATTTTGGAGAGGGACAGAAAAGCTACAGTAAATTACAATAGAGCTCTCTAATCTCACCCCAGACAGTGCACAGTTTTCCCTACTAAGTTTACCGCTTCTAGCCCCTCCTCCAATTTAAACAAAACACCTGTCTCTAGATCTAGTACAACTCCAAGACAGAGCCACAGTAGCCTGCACCGAGTTTCAATTCTTTACTGTATGTGAGCTTAACTAGGCACAAGACTGTACTAGTGATCACTGACCAATAAGAATCCAGCTTTTAGTACTGTTTGAATGAATGTCAAAGTGCAGAACAAAATTTGCAGCTAAAGGGCTACAGTATTCTAGTAATGTTTTGGCAGGGGGGGGGGGAGAAGGGGGAGGGGGGAAGGATGCCATAGCCCCTTTAATGGGAAACTGCAGTCACACCAATTTGGATTAGTGTACCCAGGTATCCTATTTCAGGGTCTGTCGTAAGAATATTGTTTTGCACAGCAAAACTTCTATGCCTGCTAGGCCTGCCAGACTGTTATTCACCAAGGTCAAGGATGATTTAAAAGTGCAAAACAAAGGCAGTACTGACTTTTTTAAACAAAATTTGAATGAGGGTTTTACCCAAGACATTCTCGACTACTTTCATGTGAAACTGAGCAAAAATTCTTGCTTAATCAAATGCCCAAACTTGGTTTGGAGAAATGTTTTGTTTGGAAATGGAGGATTACACAAAATGTGTTATTTCACATGTTGTCTGGAGAATATGCAATGCAGGTGGTATTGTACTTACTTGACTACTTGAATCTCATTGACTCCTATATGCTACTGTATACTATCAAAAGTGCAAAACTCACTGATTGACTCAAGGTACCCAATCTGCTCTTTGCACATTGTGCACAGATTCTTGCACAGATTATGGGTCAAATATACTACCAAAGAAAGCACAAGGTTTATAATGTTGTCTTGTTTTGTGACTTTTTTGTCACCATTTTACCACTTTTATCCCACTGTGGAATTAATTTGCTTACAAATATATTACAGACCTGTAGATGTATCTGTCATACGCATTAGCGTGAAGTTAGGAAATGATGGATATCCATCATATGCAGTTAACTGGTTAAGGCAAAATAATCCAGAGAGCTTGAAATAACACAGCACCCATGATAGTCATGGTCATCATGCCCTTTTCAAAGACCACAGTGCCCCTTGAAAATGAACCTGTTCCAATGACCAAAACTGCTAAGCTGTGCCCTTTTTGATTAATATACATTAATGCTTACAAAGAACACTCTGACATGGAAAAAATGGATTGTCAGGATATGAATAAAGTGCCATTTATGAAAGGATTTCATTGCCAGTGATCATTCCATGCATGGTATATGGACTGTCCAATAGTAGTAATAGGGGAGGTAAGCAGGAGTGAAATAGATTTCTCATTTCAAATCACACTAGTCAAATAAACTTCAAAGCATGAAAAAGTTTTTTCTGAAACAGATTTTTCTTAAAGTGATATTGCCTGTTCAAGAAAAGGGAAATACATAAGGCTTAATGTTTTTCTTTATTTGTCAATACACTAACTATGCTAATCATGGATACAGTTGTTTATGTAGTGACAAAAAATGGTAGTGTGAATGGCAAAATATAAAGAAACGGAGCAAAAACAGTCAAAATCTGCAGGCTATTTTGAAAAAAAAAAACGTCCTCATTACACTAGCTTAAACCACGCCTATCACAACACTATAAGAATATTCAATGGGTCACACAGCTGCATGTACCAAAGAACTGTACATTTAGTGGGCTATACTGCCTCCGTTATTCATACATTAGCTGGGAATAGTAGGATTTTGAAGGTTGCATGCTGCACAGCACACTTGTTTTTGAAACAAAAGCACGTGTATTCATCACACTACCCGTGTTGGCAGATTTCACCCCCTAACACTATTCAAGAAGACCCTTGCATACTAACGCTAGT
This sequence comes from Holothuria leucospilota, assembly GCA_029531755.1. Lineage (NCBI taxonomy): Eukaryota > Metazoa > Echinodermata > Holothuroidea > Aspidochirotida > Holothuriidae > Holothuria > Holothuria leucospilota. The sequence goes on from CM055977.1 coordinate 14,680,266, forward strand.
AACGGTAACCTTTTACACCTCTCTACACTTATGTACACATCCCAAGTTTTTGTCCTTGAGTGGTTCATGCAGGTAGGCCTACATGATACACTAGCAAGGGGCACTAACCTGAAATATGACAATCCAAACCAAAATAGTCGCAGTAAATCCAAACCAAAATAGTCGTAGTCATAAAATCATATGGCCCGATTCAATTTCCTATGTGAGCAATCAATATGTTTTTCCCTCAGTCAATTTCGATTGTTGTACCTGTACTGTAGATGGTTTCTCCAAGAGTTTCCATGTAAAAGAATTTGTGTCTATTGTATTAGAACTCCCTGTTTGAATCAAGGCAACTGTGTACATTTCAGCTGGGAAACTTAACAGGGAAAGTATGTCCAGTTAGTATAGTAGCTCCATGGTATGACCTTGCAAAGGACGGTAAGCATCTCAGATATCAGACTCCAAGCTGATATCCTTGACCATCGAGAATCTGAATGTTGCGAGAAATGTTCAATATTATTCCTCGGAGGTGGTACTCACATATTATATCGATGACCAGTCTCGTCGGTTAATTGAGTTAGAAATACTCATATTTTCTTTGAGTCTGCCTTCAATGATCACGAAAGCTAACTGCACACAAATTTTTCTGTCCTTTCCCTTCCAGGTAGCAAGTCTTGCTGTAACTGTATCTAGTCCCAAGTTGTGGTGTTATCGACTGACTCACAAGGGCTGTAGTTTGTTCCGAAATTCAAATTGGTCGGGTGGGCTTCAATGGAAATTTTTCCTTTCGATTTACTATCATGAAGCCAATAAAACCTTTAAAGTGGCTATGCCACGTGTAAATTAACGGTTTACCCTTTGGTATCTTTAGGAATACGTTTCCTACAACGAAAATCAACCATTCAGTTTGTTTTCAACTTGTTTTTCCGCTCGAAAATTGAGAAAAAATACACCCTCTTCCAGCCCTGAAAAGTTAGTCTTTCCGAAAATTTTCAAAATCTTGTTACATTATGTGACGTCACTTTAGGAACTGATCTTTGTTTGGCGTGGTATCCTTCGGACATTTGATACAGTGTTTGCATTCCTTTGTACCGGTTACCAAGGTCAATACAATGTAAAACCTGCGTGAAAAGTTGTAAATTTTGGAATTGTTATCCCTTTTCTCGTGCTTACCACTGGTTTTAGTCAATTAAATGCATTTCACGCAGGTTTTTCGTCTTGGTGTCAAGATAAGTAGCTGCATGTACAAACATTCACAACGCAACAGCATAGGTACAGTACACAACATACCTGTTACTACACAATGTATCACCAGCAGTGTTTCGTAGTAGGTACCATGTGAAATCAAATTTAATACTTTCTTTGGAATGGCGGATCTGAACCAGGGAGTTGCCCTCTAATGGCAACTCCCTGATCAGACAGGAATGGTCAGTGGACTGTCGGTAAAGTGAGTTTTCTTGGATTTGAAATCAGAAAGGCGAAGGCGATACTGAACAAGACGTCAGTGGTGCAGATGGGGTGAGTAATTCGTTACGGAGCATAGGACCGTATCGATTTGAGACAGTGTTAGGTGAGGTAAAAGTACAACACCACAACAATTCGAGCACGAGAAGCATTTGGAGCAATTGAAAGGGACTTTAGCTTGTAAAGTTTTATGTAGGCAGTCAAAATATGAACTTTAGGTTACTTTCGTGCAAGTGTCAGTGGAAATCGTGGAACTAGCCTAGGCTGTGATCGAGTGCGCACAGTATTTCGCTGGCTGCTGCCAGTCCACTCACTGTACGCAGACCGAACCGAACAGTACACTGCCGAGTTTTTCGTTTTTCGGTTATGAATCAAGAGTATTTGTAATTATTAGTAATAGCCTACTGCAGCCCCAAAGTATAACAGACCGACACCACTCTCCAAACAGACAGAATAAAGTTCAAATTCAAGACATGACGCGAATTACAATCATTACTATCTCTTACGTATGTATAGGCTATGCTGTACACCAGGTTCGGTATACGGAGGCTGGTGTTCCTAAAATGACGTCATTATTGTGGTGGCTTGAAATCTCATTTTCAACAGTCTATTTTTTGGTGCAATTTTTTGAAACATTAATTTCTTTTTAATGCTCAAGGCTGTAAGGGTGATGAAAACAGTTTTAGAAAGAGCTTTTTGTGTACTTTAGGCTAAATTAGTCTCCCGTTACTCCAATTTACGTGTCATGGCCTCTTTAAGATATTAGCTCCATTGTACTATACAGTCAGTTTCAAGTACGGAGGTAGGCTATGGTGTGAATATCATGTGTTCAGTGCGCGTTCACTGGCATATATATACCTGGGCACATTTTGTTGCGTTGCCTTTTGCATATTCATATATTCCAGCACTCCCACTGGTTTGTTCAACCAGGAGTAGGATTGAATGGAATAAAGATTGTTCCCGAGTATTTTCGATTTTCATAGTTTTTGTCGTTATTTTTATGATAATTGAAACAATATTAGGAAGAACTACTTCTGTGAGGGATCTTTATTTATCTTTATTGTTCGGATGGACTGCTTAAACGTAATTCCAACACTTTGGACAAGGCAGTGTTATGTATTTCCCTTTTCTTAAACAGGTAATATCACTTTAAAGGGGAATTTTCATGATCCCAGACAGTTCCAATTCTCCCAACTATGCAACTTCTAGCTCCTCCCATAACTGTATGAAGCTCTTCCTTGTGCAGGAATAAACCTGTTTTATTGCTTAAAGGGGAATTTTCATGATCCCAGACAGTTCCAATTCTCCCAACTATGCATCTTCTAGCTCCTCCCATAACTGTATGAGGCTCTTCCTTGTGCAAAAATAAACCTGTTTTATTGCTGAAGGCCATGTCCTGGTGAGCATACAAGGCTATAAAATGTAATAAAAACACTCTCTCTGCCCTGTGTGGAATGTGAGCTACTCTGCATCTTTCAAATTTTAAATTTTGATGTCAACAGGGGTCGAAATAAGCCTTCAACCTTTGTGGGCCTGCCGGGCCCCTAGACCATGGAATCTAGGGGCCAAATGAGATATCAAGGGGCCCAAAACTTACAAATAAAAAAGGACTGATAAAGTGTACAGGTGCTTTTTACGTACTTGAAAACGTACGTGAGTATGGGTATAATTAAGGCAAGCTGAGGCTGAAACTAGCCTGAAACCCCCTCATAGACCACGTTGCATGTAGGCTAGTATACATTTTCAAAATTTTCTCATAACTCTGGAAGTTTTTACCTGGTAAAATGAAGGGCACTATTCAATTCCCGCCGACCGTCTCGTCAGTTGATCTTGTGAGGCTCCACCTACATTACTCGTGACTGACATCAGTGTACTATACGTCTGCGTGAGTGATCTTCCGTATTGTGACAAAGCAGACTCTTTATGAGCGATGTGAACTGATTTCAGAAATAATGTGTGTTTCGCAGGTTTTTAGTGACTATTAGCATAGGAATACACAGGCTGTGCGAGATATAAGATTGCTGAGTTGTGGATGGAGAGGTTCACGTGCAGACTGTACAATTAGACTTGAAATATTTAGGAGCCAACTGGGCCCCTTCCCCTGTAGAAGTTACAGGCCCCAGCGAATTTTTAGGAGCATCAGGCCCACGGGCCCCCGCTATTTCGAGCCCTGGTCAATCAAAGAGTAGTCACCAACTGAGAATTTTGATACCCCCACACTAAAAATATACTTTGGGGTGATGACTGTCTGTCTTTAAATCAAGGGTTGTACAGTAACCCTTCAGAGGATATCACATGTGTGTAAAAGATACACCAATTTGTTGTACAGAAAATGGGGTTGGTGTTTACCTTTTTATTTCACTTTCTGCAATGGTGCTCTGAATGATACGTAGCTATGGGTGCCATTCAAACTTTGCAAGAACTGATAGCTTTTTGGCTGTGCCCCTTTTGAATTTTAGACTGAGCCTTGCATCAAGATAACCTCAGATATGATGGTACTTACTGCACTTATGTAAACAAATTTAATATTTACTCCCTGTCATGCCTAAAGATATGTTCCAGTTGCATTTTACAAGGGTCTCATTTGAAAAAGAAAAAAAACCTCATTTATGTCCTCCAAACCCCAGAGCAATACTCTATTCCTAACTCATCTCACTTTAAAGATTGGTTACTTTTGTAAAGGGATACCTCTAATTCTGTTCAAGGTCACAGATTGTAAGGTATAGTGGGCACATTTGACTGGAATCCTTTCATTATTCTTTTTAATTGAATGTCCTGTTTGTTCTTGAAATTTGGTACTGTTGGAATGTTTAAATCAACTTCTTTCCACGTAGATCTAGCATAAAACTACACCATACGTAGGGTATAGCAAAAAAAAGTTGTTAAATATTCCCCACAGTGGTGTCATTATCCTAAAGAAATACAATACAATGTCTAATCAATGTGATGTCCCATAATTCACTGTATCTCTAGACAAAAAATATCACTTCTCTGAAAATAAGTATCTTTCAAATGCTACATGCTACTGAAATGAAGTTTTCACCTCCTAACAAAGAAAAAATTTTCTGCATTTTTTGAAGTCATTGAATTTAGTCCCTGGCAAATCCCATAAAATCATCAGTACTATGGTGCTGCTATCTAACATGAACAGTCCCTTGTGCTCATTTGTATTGTCAGCATTTCCAGTCAATGTCTTTGGTTCCCATGCTATCCAACAGAAATCCACCCCCAGATAAACATAATAAAATGTCAAAAAATGTTTATCGGTTCAGAATTTATGAAACTGCTTTCTGTCACCCCAACAGCAGCTTCTTGGTATTAATCAAAACTGTGGAAGGAAATTGTTTTCCAACTGAAAAGATTGTATGGCCCTTACTTCTAATTCAGTTGTTAGGAAGGCAAAAAAGGATGTACGGAAACAGTTTTCCCTACAGGCAAACTCAAACAGAACCTTTATGTGATTGACATTTGAAAAGTACCTGTAAAACCCTATACATGTATAGTACTGCACATGTTGCTTACTGCATGGAGGCTCGGTTGATTAAGAATATTGTGCTATTTAACAGTAGCTCCTGCGATACACCTAATCTTTCTACTGTTGCATGCATTAGGTGAAAATTCACTGGAAATTCTGGTACCAGTTCCCTGGTGAAAGTGCACTGCACATTATAGCTACTGGTGACTTTTCAATCTGCAGTCCCTGGGCTCAAAGTTTTGCTTGGTTGGTGAAGTGAGATAGTTTTCCCTTTTGGGAAACAGAAAAGATACCCCTAGAGTCATTCAAGAATGTGGCCTGCCCACTTTATTTTGATTCAACTTTAACTTGCACACCCCGATGGCTGTATTTTGATGTACATTGCTAAAGGCATGCCAACACCATGGCCAATGAATACTGCCATATAAATCAAGTAGTTGTGACAAGCCATGATTACAGTGCCTTGCATCTGTCAACTGTGATTAAAACTTACACATTGCACTAGGTGTTATGATATTCTGTCTATCAACCATGCCTGGAATGTTGACTTCACAGATTGCTATGATTCTAGGGTTTCATGTTGTCTTTCATTTTGTACATTCAACTAATCAAATATGAAGCTCTAAACAGAGCCTAACGAACATGCAATGCTGTGTGGCATATTGTCAGTGGGATCGATGTTACTTCACAAGCATTGATTGGACTAGTGAACAACCATATAGAGGATACAGTGCTGTCCATAATGTCAGTGTAAACAATTAAAACTACAACCTAGAAGCATAATATTCAGTTTTTATGCATGTCATCCAAACATACATATATTCACCAGAAGGGCTGGAAAAATGCGACTTCTGGTGTAAGAAAGTCACATTTCCCATTTTTTATTCATATTTTCCTGGACATAAAGCAAAATCCCCTTCCAAATTTTACAATACACTACCACATTTAACTTTCAAGTACAGTGCCAAATTTCCCAAGAAGTAATTTCAGATTTCCTATTTCCCATGTTCACAGAGCTCAACCTAAACACCTCCCTAGAGCTACACTAATGGATCTGATTAGCCAGATGATCAAAATGATCGAAATGAGCATTTTACCACCTCTTGTGTTGCTCTTCTTGGATATATATAAAAGCAAATAAATCCAACAAAGCAGTTGCAGAATTTTGCGATTTTTCTCAAAATTTCACTTTTTATTTTCAAGTACAATACAATAAGCTGTTAAATTTAACAAAAAATGTCATGATGAGTTCATCAAATAATTTAGCGTTCTTCTCCCACTCTCTGGTTAGTAAGGCACAAAAACAGTCTTGAGTAAACAACTGTGGCATTATTATGCAAACAATAATAACAATGACAAGTCAGAACAATCCCATGAACTGCATTGAGAAAATGAGTAGTAACTGAAATGCTCGCAACTCATACCCCTAGAAGATGGAACTTCAACTATTATATAGGCCTAGTACTTCTTGTGGACTTCTGTAGGCTTTTCAGCCACAGATGGAATAAAATTTGTATTTTAATGGCTTGATGCATACTAACCTAATTGAACATTTACCTTTTGATGTGCAATTGAGCTTCCTATTTTGCTGTACTGTAAGTTCCTTCTACAGTCTCACAGGTACAGTACTGTACAACATGTTCTCAACATTTAAAAAAAATATTTTGAGAGTCCAGTGAACAAACTTACTGTAGAGCTAATGTTCAATAATTACCAAAGTACAAATTAGAGAACAGTGACACACTGAAATTTTTTTCTGTTGGAAGTATTCACAGGCCCTTGTAAGTTTGCAAATAGTAAACTCCCACTGTCATTTCCCACTTCCACTAAAATGACAAAAATTACAAAGACCATTTAATGGTGATATGGCATCCCTCCAAACCAGGGGGGTGTCTAGCAACTCCCTGCCTAAACATATTTAGGAATAGCCCTAGAGTTCTAATACTGTACACTTTATGACTGCACTTTGATTGGCATTCATTTAAACAATATAGCTTCACTCTGGTTGGTCAAGGATACCTTGCACAGTCATTTGTGTTCCCAATTAAGCTCACACACAGTCACTGTGTATCAATATATGGCTTTAAGCAAAGTAAACTCACTGTGCACAGGCTATGTACTGTGTCTCTGTCTTGGAGATGTACTAGACAGGTGCCTTCTGTTTAAATTGGAGGAAGGGCTAAAACTAAACTTAGATGGGAGAATTTTATTGTCTGGGGTGAGATTAGAGAGCCTTTTAATGTACTGTACCAAGCATAGGAGAGAAGTTTGCTACATAACAACCAAGCCTTCATCATCAACAGCACCATGTTACTGACTTGATAAAACAATGGAACCTTCAACATGCTGCATCACTGTCTACATTAACTTTCAACCTACTGTACAAGCAAACATCTTCAGGGTCACACACATTCCTCTCTTATGTTGTAAAACATTTCAGGGATCCAAACTATCCCTTTTAATTTTGAATCATAGTGACTAAACAGTACCTTCCTAGAAGAAACTTCTCAATTCCACCCAGTGTTTTGACAAAATCAATAAGCCTGATCATATATTAGGAAATGCAAACTAGATCAATGGTCTGAACTCTAGTCTCCAACAATAAATTCAGGTGGAGAGGGGGCAAGAATGCAGAGACAGTATACTAGAAGGGTGGGAAATGCAACAGTGGAGGGTGGAGGTGAGTGGATGGGCTAAATTGTCAAAAAAGTTCCTGAAGAGCCAAATTTGATAATCAAGAAAACTTACCTCTGTTCATTGAATAAATCTGTGAGCTCCATTACTCCCAGAGAAGAGAAAAGCCCACAATCACCACAATAAATCTCTGAGATACCTTAGTAGGTGGCTGCACAAGTGTGGTAATAAATGGAGAACACTCTGAGGTATATAAATAAAGAAAATATATTTTTAACCTGTACACTACAGTTCAAATAGTCATTGATCTGCCAATCAAATGATGGTGCACACTTCCTTTAATAAACACATGTACAACACTTAGATCCAACAGCTTTAAGTTAGTCTTCCAGTACTACACATTACTTTTTAAGTTCTATAAATTTCTAAATTTGTAGGAAGCATAATCAGATTTCAAAGTGCAATGAAGTATTACTGGAATATTTAAAAGCCCCCTTGATTAGCAATAAATAGACTAAAAATACCACATTAGTAACTGCACTAACTGTTCAATGCACTCAGTATGAACTCTGTAGGGTATAGTGCCTATGCAGCACTGATGTAAAATCTTTTTCTTACCACAAGCAGTGATGGAAGGATGCATGAGTTATATTATATGAACACAGACCTAGTTAGTAAGATGATTTCAACGAGCATGCCGTCTTGAAAAGTTGAAGAAGTCAAGCTTTTGTCAGAAGTGATTCTGACTTCTTCAGGACTGATGCAAGGAAGCAAGTGCAGTGAAGTTATACAGTTATGCTGCAACCCTGATTTGTGGATTCTGTGTTCTGATTAGCTGATTTGTTTGGGACAGTTGAATTGAGGTTCTGTGCTCTGATTGGCCGATTTATCGGTGTTCTCACTGGATGAGGCATGTGAGAAAGGACCATGATTGGATGCAAAAAGACTGTTCCACATGTGGCTGACATCTTTCCCATCCATCCTGTTAATAGTGGATTTTTCATTGACCCTAATATCTAGAGCCTCTCTAATTATCCGCATCCCTAAATGTTGAACTTTACCAATGCTTTTGGCATCTGCCCACAGAGGTGTTGGTTATTGCAGTGAGCATGCTCAGCCAAAGCAGAACCTTCCACAGACCTAGTTTATGAAGTACAATATGCACTACTATTCGGAACTGCTGTTGCTGTAAGAAATGCGACAACAGTACTGCGACTAACTCAAAGGAAAAGCATACAGCAGTCACCCAAATTTACATTAGTGTACCCAGGTATCTTTTTCATAAATGGCTCTTGAGAATCATGTGACAACGTTTTTCTCCTGAGTTTTGACATTTGCACAGAGTGTAACTCCTTGGTTTACCTTGAATATGCAATATTTATGTTCTGATATCATGAAAGACACTTGAAGGGAAACGTAAGGAGTTTTGTGAGATTAAGCTTTTGTTTCAAAATAAATTTGGGGTGACTGCTAATGCCCTTCAATGTAGGTATTAGTCAAATCATTTGGTTTAAATAGGCAGAATTCTGGCTGGACATAGTACTGAAGGGGACAAGGTAGCTTCAAGGGGGGGCAAAGGAAATGGGTTTTTTTGGGGGGGGGCTTTTTGATGGGGGGAGAAAGAGCAACATATGTTTCAATTCATGAAACCTGATAGCTAAATTTAGGTTGTCGAATTTTATAGGCGGCAATGAAATTTTCCAAACAATGAGATGAACACTTCTGTTTCCTGTCTCTGCATAGAAAACAAACATACTTTAAATCCTGCATTTTTCATTCTTATTTGGCATAGTACAATAATGAAAAGCTTCAATCTACATCTGTCTCAATACCACTTCTTAGGGGGTTTTTATGAATCCTCTTCCTGCTGATGTAGGGAACTATCCAATTAAAAATAAAATCTACTTGTCCATCGGACAAGTTCAAAGAGAGAAAGTGGTTGTCCGATGCAAGTTTTACCCATCACGGACGATCGGACGAGTGCTAAATTTCAGCCCTGTAAATGAAGTCAAAAGGGGATCTCCCACTTCTGAATTATTTTTGTGCATGATCTTATAATTTCTGCAAACATTTTTAAGGTGAGTTTCTGTTGTACAAATGGCTGATTCAAGCAGCTTAAGAAATGTTGGAATCTTCTGCAAACTTTACTATTTCTGTAGAATTGACTCTGTGCAGGAATCCCACAACTACACACCTCAGCCACAACACTGATGCAAAGCACAAGGTGTGGTGATCTGCCACCACTGGTTGGCACTAGGTGAGTCCAACCAGAAATCTGACATCACGACAATCATTATTAAGTCAGGATGTGTACTGTTATTTCCAAATGATGTCACATAACAAAGTACACAAAACATTAATTTCTTGCTTCCCAGGATATGTACCTTTTTCCATTCCTGTGTGTATCCCATCTCGATAAACTTCCACCGAGATACTAATCATTAACTTGTTTTGATGATGGGCCACACAAAGTGTTCACCATAGTACAAGTACCTGGGAATGGATTTTCTTGGGTTCATTCAGAAGAAAATTTGTCATCCTTCAAAAGACATCTCCCCAACTAATTTCGTGCACGGGCAAACCTGCACCGTAGCTTGTTATGAACCCAGGAAAGGTTGCCTACATTCTTGTTACGTTCTTGTCAGGAAAAGAGTTGCTTACACTCCAGCAATCATGGGCAGAACCTTAATTGAAGTTTCACAGCTTTATCTGAGTTTCAAATTTTCTTTTTTTTAGGATAGGCCACATGAAAAAGAGTTTTCGTCCAAAACCCAAATTTCTTTTTCATACAGTATGTTATTAAAAGTAACACTTGATCAAAGTCTTCTGAAACTTTTTTGTTCAATTCCTATGAACAGGGCTTAATTTTGGCAGTTGCCTGGTCTGATGACCAAAATTTGTGATGGACACAAAAAAAAAGGTGGGTTGGTTGTCCATTGGACAACCAAAGTTCATGCAACAAGTTAACAGACTGCTTCTAGGGTTACTGCAAATTTCTTTGTAGACTACTAAATTTTCTTCTGGACAACCAAAAAAGCCAGACAGGTTGCCCAATGGACAACCTTAAAATTTTCTTAAAATCTAGGCCTGATGAAGTACCCAAACTTATATTTGCAATTATCATTGTATGATGCACATAGCAGGCTTAGCTGTATCAAATTTAAGGTACAACCAGCTAACAAAAAAGAGACAGAGTGAAAGAATAGATCAACTGGTATAATAAGTGTAGCTATGAATTTATTCCAACGTGATAAGCACACTAAAATCAACACTTATGCAACAAATGGGCAGGGATAAAACTCACTCTAACAGCTGCCTGTATTGCATGGGGAGGGTGGAGAGATAGTGATCATTAGTATCTTCTCTTGTATAAATTTCTATACATCAGTGGCTGAATGGTACTTAGGACTGGAGTTGTGGATTTGGCTACAGATATTACCTGCCATCCACCTCATGGATAGTTGCATCACTGGTGAGCCACCTACAGTACCAAGCTAGATGCAGTATTGTTGATGCAGGGTAGCGCCAAAACCGTATGCCAGAACTTTGTTTGTCAGAAATATCAATCTATCTCAGTGGTATACATAGGTCCATCCACTGTCACTTGCTGCATGGCTATCATACTGTACATGATATGGAGCAGTGCATATGTGTACACCTATACAGTAAAACCCCGTTTATCCGAAACCCCATTTATCCGAACTTGTCAGATTAAACAATAATATTTAAAACATTTACAGTAGTATCCACCAAGTTTCCACTGCTTAACAAGGCAAAATTCAATGTAAAGTTTTTGCAGAAATGCACTAATTTTTTATCACGATGGCTAAAACAGCCAATACGTGGACACAGAAAACAATCTGTTATCTCTTTGTAAAATTCGGAAGAAAAATCGTACGTATTTGTTTTGAAATTCTTGTTAAGAGCCATGAGTCGGTATAGGCTCAATATCCTCTTATACTAAAATACGTTTAGGCTTGTGTAAGTCCTAGTTTCAGTAAATCTGAAATGTTAGTATTGCAGTGAGCTTCATACCTTAAAAAAAAACGAAAGTAGACCTTACAAATACATGGCTAATTGCTGTATGAGAGTCTCCCACACAGGTGTCTCTAACGTTTTTGGAAACTTATGCCGCATCTTCACTCTAGATACCTCTCCAGATCGTTACAGCTCCTCTTCAGCCCATGCACTCATTTAGTGTGTGCAAAGCATTGGTCATTCTGAAGAGCAAAGGCTCAAATTTTAGGAATAAAATCTCTAATTTTAAGTCTTAAAATTTATTTGTCATATCATTGGTCACAAAAAATAGTAATGAAATATTTGGGGGGATTTTGTCTGCAATTTTACTAGCCTTTCTGAATTATTATGGGCATGTGTTGACTCCTGTCTTATGGACCCAGTGAACCTTACTTGAGGCAAAAACTTGGAACCTCGTTAATCCAAATTTTTTCGTTATCCCAATTACCTTCGGTCCCGATGTGTTCGGATAAACGGGGTTTTACTTTACTGTGTGGAAGGAATGAACTATGGGTATGCATGTGCTCCCACATATAGTGATTTCATGCATGATGCTAACAACATTCTGTCATGTGATGTTGAGTTCCATGGTTGTGAAGGCAGCGCATAATCCTGTTGGCAATTGGCTGTACACTATAAGCAGCAGGAAATGCAACATCACTCCCATACTTATAGTCCAGGTACTGCAAACTCAGTAATAACTCCTTTATGGCTGCTCAGTAATTAGTCCTTTAAGGCTTCCAGCCCACAGGCAGCACAAAAATCCACTATAATGTTGGGGCATCTAAATAATCTCAATGGCATGTGTGGGCTAAAGCTATTTTCATTATGACGTGAACATATTTTGTCTCCACTCTCACATGCATGCCCACACACATCAGTACACCACCACAGCAATGATCGCCAGTAACACTCAATAAGGAAAACACTCACATACTACCATCCTGCATATTAGTGAAGCAAATGCAATAGTTTAGAGAGCACAAGAACACAGCAAGATGACCTCTGCCTAAAAACATACTGTAAGTGTAGCATGGAGGGTTGGAATGTTGCGCACTTAAAAGCAAAATATTGGAGACTGCGGATACAAAGAAGGAAAAAATAATCGAAAATGACACGGATATCGACTCGTGCATTTCTTTTCTAGAACCTAACTTGCGAATTTCTGGTGATCAGCACGATTTGGTGAAAATTTTGCCACGTTTTCTTACAGGTACCGTTGAGTGATTTCGAATCATGAGAGGGTCGTAATGTTGTGCACTAGGGTAGAAAGGGCTGCTAATTACCTCACAACGACCCCGCCTACTGTCAGAAAAATATGGTTTGTAGGTAAGATGAAAAGTATTTGTTCCCTACACAAACGAGTCAGAAATTAGCAGTCTGAGCCACAAGCAGCTCGATTTTTTGGGTCTGATTGGATTGACCATGCCCATTTTAAAGCACATGAAAAGCACCGCAGCGGAAAATCATAATCAAGGTCATAATTTAGCCACATTTAAGCTAGGCATTATCCCCTGTTGATTCATGTTACATTATTATTAACTGAATATTATACCTTGTGTGTATAGGTTTGTGCAATTGTCTTTACAATTCCTTGCAGTGGAGAAATCCAGGAAATTCAATGGGTGAGCAACATTATGTACTGCCCAACATCGTGTATCGCAACTATATATGTACACATACACTGGCTGTGTAGCTTACTGAAGGTATACAGATATTACTGAACCATATGACTCCAGGTTAGATATTCTACACCTGCACCATACACAGTAATTGATGTATGTTACAGGGGAGACCCACTACACTAAAAGTTCACTAGACCTAAGATTCACTCCACTGAAAATCTACTCCAGATAAGAGATGTGGTTAGAATAACGGTTAGATGCACAATTAGAATTAGGAGTCGGATTAAGGTTTGGGTTCTTCCTCTTAATATGGGGCATCTATTTACCAGGTTTGAGAACCATCAGTTTCCCTTCTTGAGATATCGTGTTAACAAGCAGTGTCACAAACACATACACACACACGCACATATACACACACACCATCATGAATGCATAGGTTTTTCTTATTATCAAAACCAAAAATAGACTCACAATCATCACAAAATCCTGGCAACATTTTCAGGTTTTGCAAGTCTGAAAGGCACTTAAATACTGTATTGGGGTGAATGAAATCTGGTCCCTCCATGTCATGTGCATCACTTGAGGTAATTACCACCCCCTGGTACTTACTGCCATTACACCAACCGTCACCAAAAACTGGATTGAACTGCCCCAAGTATCAGGAGCAGTTCCCACCATGTTTAAGTGACGGTCACTTGAATTCTGATGTATGAATGATGAGATCACATTTAGGCTTATTTTTGTTCTTCTACTGAAGGTGGAGGGATCACACTGTTCTTCTATGTGTGTCCTTTATACCTAATGGACCCCAAGAAAACCCAGTGCTAAGTTAGACACAACAATACAGACGTATGACTAACCTTTTCACCCCAAATTCCAAGTGAGGAATACTGTAATGCAGCTTATTTCTTTTGTCCCATATCAATGGCCTATTTTTTCACTCGACAATAAAGGAGTAACCAGTAAAATTTCATTGCAATACTGGTAAAATTAAAAAACATGGCCTACTACCTACATGACATCTTGGCCATACACAAGATCAAGAGCTTTCATCAACAGATTAAACTACTAGTTCAGTTTGCTTAATTATATCTTGATCTATATTCACAGTAACACACCTCAACTTTTTAATGTCAGACTAAGAAATACAGGACGAACTAAACCTCCGTTAAAATTATTCAAAGTTCACCAATATGACATGGGTGGTTTGAACTGTTTTAAGGGGTGTTACAGTAAGTACCAGGATCAGTAAGTCACAACACCACCTCCATGCTACATAGGCTGTACAGTACACATAGCATATAGCCGTATACTAACTGGGTAGGAAACTTGTAATACCAGGCTCCTTGGCAATCACGTTTCACAGTGCTGCATTGTAATTGGCGAGTGATCTGGAAAGTGGATTTGCCTTGCATAGGCCTATTACCGCACACGTTTTGTGAGAGAGTGAGACCATGTGGATAGCTAGTAGGCAGGTAGGCCTAATCATGATTGCCCAGAAGCCTGGAATGAGAAGTGTCCTGCCTTGTTATATAGGCCTAGGCCTAGATTTTAGAAAACACATGAGGCTCTTTTCATTATATTATTATTTTGCAACACTGGTCAATATGGGCAAAACAAGAGTGACTATGTCATGGTACATACGCGATTCAAACAAAAGTTACATTTGCAGTACTGAAAGGATGTACACTCCTGAGCTGTATATTTATGAGGCTTACAACATGATGACAGGTGATATTTTTATTTTCAAAAAGTGTTTTAATTGCAAATTCTGATGAAAATCAAAGTAAAATGATTTGGCAGACTTGTTTTTTTAAATAATGATTTTTTTTTTCAAATAATGAAAACTTTCGGCGGCATGTTTCACCGCATGCGGGCAGTGGACGGTATTCTATGACTTTCATTCTCTTGGCCTAAGGTTAGGCCTCTAGGCCAGGGTGCACTTTGTGCAATATACGCCGAAGATCTTCGGCGTAGACGAAGGAAAGTGCTTGGCGTAGCAGCATGAAAATTCACTCGAGCTGGCGTAAAACTTACTGTTGCGGCAAGAGGATTTACTCGAGTTGGCATACAACTTACATATTGACTATATATTTTGTACTGCAAGTCAAAACAGCAGCTAAAAATTTCCTGCTCCATTCTGTTTCCACTTAATTTACAATGAGTCCCAAACAAAATATGATTATTTCCTGCTAAATAGAAAGAATGTGTGAAACACTTTGGTTCAAGTATGATGAATGCTCATTGCACAACAGGCAATATATGTTATGTAGGTTGTGTGTATAAAACACACCTTTGGTACATGGTTTGGCTGGCATATGAACGATGACACCTTGGCATAATTTCGGCACACCTTTGGTTTTGTTGGCGTACGAACACTGAGACCTCAGCGCAACTTTGGCGTGGGCTTTACATGGAATGCACCCTGGCCTCTAGACCTAAGCGCTCTAGCCGGTATCCAGTCAAAATGTCCCTTTACCAAAACGTCCCCACTTTTTAGGTACCAAAATGTCCTCGCTTTTTACCAAAATTTCCCCTCGCAATTATATATGTAATACAAAAACGTCCCCGCCTATGAATGATACATACACATAAAACCTCTTTTTAAGTTTAATAAAAAGAAGTTTAGCCTAATTATAAATGATTTGTTGTAGGAATTAGGAAAATCAGTGGCAGTTTTTTGGTTGTCAGAACAGTTATATCACGACAAGAAGAAAAGTACTAAGAGTCGCGCTAACCGTAGTTAGCCTGTGTCTACTGTACTGTACTTTCTCACTGCATTACCTTCATAGACTATACACAACACGTGAAACTGCATTAAAAGTATGATCACAGTGGTAAATTGTAATTTGTTTTTTCATTTTCCTTTGAAGTTAAACAGAAAAACTAACCTAATAAAGTTAATAAAAACATTACAAGAAGCTGACCAAATAGTTACAATACTACCATAAGACCAAAGATTCAACCCGGGGACAGTTTGGTACGGGGACATTTTGGCTCGGGGGCCTTTTAACCAATGGCAGGTACGTTTTGGTAAAGGGACATTTTGACTGGTAGGCTAAGCCTCTAGCCTATGTATAAGGCCAAGTAAATAATGTGTTTCCCGTCAAGAAATTTTCAGAAAAGGAGGATGCAGCCCCTTTTTTTTACACACATGACAAAACTGCCTGAAAAAGAAGAAAAAAAAGTTGCATGCACAACTGTAAGTGAGTATATTAAACAAAGTAAACTTGTCTTGTAGTTATCAAATTTATCACATTTGTGCACTGCTCGTTGAAGTGTCGGTAAAAACAGACTGTAGTCGCAGTGTGATAGTATTGAGTCATTGTGTAGTATACAGGGTTCTCCACTGGTCTGTTTTCTGTCCGGGGGCTCTTGTGGTCGGCGTTCTGGGGGACGCTCCCCTTTGGGAAAATTTTGACAATTTAGGAGGGCTTAGATCGCAAATGGTGCAATCCACGGTCTTGTTCTTAGCCTTTCCTAAGTGTTCAAATCTGGGCATTTTGTGGTCATTTCTTTTTTTGCAAATTGCATTTTCTAAATATCTTTGACTTTACTTGAAGATCTGAAGCTCCAGTTTCCACTTGGACGTATTCAAGAATGAAGTAGTTCACTTCAATGGAAATTTCAGGTGAAAATCGAGAAACCTATGGGACAGTTCAATTGAATGGTTTCGTTTAGTGTATGAGTTTGATGGTAACGGATTCCTACTATGTAAACATATGAAAGAAATGCAGTAGCCTAAGTGCATATTGAATAATATAGGAGCTCAGGTGCAAGTGAGCTGGGTTTGCATCTCCGATGTTTTGATATACACTGCTTGTCATGAGTATTTGAAATCAAATATAAAAGGCAGTCAAATGACTAAGTTGTGGTGTTTGTGATTGAGTGTACAGACAACTTCTTGAACGGGCGGGTCAATTTTCTGTGCGGGTGGCAAAGTTTTGTCCAGGCGCTGAAGTAGTGTGGCAGATTTTGTACGGGCGGAGCCCCCGGACAAAACAGGTAGTGGAGAACACTGGTATAGATATCTCTCAGGAGGTGGTTTTCCAGAAACTGTGTAATTTACATCCTGATAAAGCACCTGATGCTGATGGTATTTTTCAAGTTGTGTTAAGGAATCTGGCAAAAGTTGTTTCCAAGCCTTTAAGTATTATTTTTAGCAAGAATTACAGTTTAATCAGATTCCTGTTGATTGGAAGCTGGCCAATGTGACCCCTTTGTATAAACTGGGTCCCAAGAACCAGCCCAGTAGTTACAGGCCAGTCAGTTTGACTTCACAGGTCTGCAAAGTGATGGAATCAATTTTGAAGGACAGTACTGTTAGTTATCTGGAAGGTAATCATATTATATCTGATTATCGGCATGGCTTAAGGTCACGAAGTTCTTGTCTTACCAACCTCCTCTATTTTCTGGAAGATGTTATTCGGAAGGTTGATGAAGGTCATCCTGTAGATGTTGTATATTTAGATTTTAGCAAGGCCTTTGACAAAGTACCTCATAAACGACTTATTTTAAAGGTCAAAGCACATGGTATTGGTTCAGCAGTGGCTGACTGGATTGAGAATTGGCTGGATAAAAGGTTACAAAGAGTAGTACTTAATGGTCATATGTATGATTGGCTTCCAGTTACTAGTGGTGTGCCACAAGGCTCGGTGTTAGGTCCTACACTTTTTATAATCTACTGTATATTAATGATCTGGATGTCAATTTGAATAATTCAGTACTTAAGTTTGCAGATGATACGAAGGTCTATTCTGATGTCCATACAATGAATAAAGTGCAGGCCTGAGGATTTCAGATTTCATGGTAACCATTTTTTAGGTTACGTGGTTTTTGAACCACGTAACCTAACGTAACCCATTTTGTTGAGTCTCAAAAACCCATTTTTGCGTATTCCCAATATAAAGAAAACACGACTCAGTGACAGTTTACCACACTGAGTTTCGTATAGTAGGTGTACGAGCGATCACTTACACTGTCAATGCCACAGTGCACAACATGTGTCCAACTTATACGAAAAACAATATTTCAAAATGACATGATGCTGTAAATGTGTGTGCTGAGGCCATGTCGTGAGGTAACAGCATATGGTTTGGAGTACAGTAAAACCCCATTTATCCGAACACATTGGGACCGAATGTATTTCGAATATCGGTGAAATTCGGATGTACAGGGTTTCAACTTTTTGCCTCAAGTACTGTACACAGGATCCATAAAAAAGAGTGTGAACACATTCCCCAAATAACTCCGAAAAGGCTGGCAAAATTGCAGACAAAATCCCCCAAAATATTTGGTTACTATGTTTGGTGACCGATCATATGACAAATAAATTTTTAGACTTCTAAAACACCTGGATTTTATTCCCAAGATTCGAGCCTACGCCCTTCTGAATGACCAATGCTTTGTACACACTAAATAAGTGTATGTGCTGAAGAGAAGCTATAACGATCTGGAGAGGTATCTAGCGTATAAATTCGGCATAAATTTCCAAAAGTATTAGAGACACATGTGTAGGAGACTCCCAAACAGAAATTCGCAATGTTTTTGTAAGGTCTACTCTCTTTATTTTTAGGGAAGAAGCTCACTACGAAACTAACTTCTCAGATTTAGTGAAACTAGGACTTACACTAGCCTAACGTATTTTAGTATAAGGAGAAATTGAGCCTATACCGACTCATGGATCCTAGCAAGGATTTAAAAATAAATACGTACGACTTTTTTTTCCAAATTTGACAGAGAGATGAAAAATTGTTTTCCATGCCTACATGTTGGCTATTTTAGCCCTCCTGACATCTTGCCGTGACTTTTAAAGTCCCGAGGAAATTAGTGCATTTCTGCAGAAATTTACGTTGAATTTTGACTTGTACAGTAAAGCCCTGAAAACTTGGTGGATTCTGCCGTAATTTGATGAATATTATTCTTGTTAAATCTGATGGCCAGTTCCGAAAAACGGGACTTTACTGTACACGTAGCATCATAGTAAATTACTGTTGAAGGACACGCTGATTTCTCATTTATTTTATGATCGAACTGAGTACAGATAAAACCAATATCAGTCTGACACATCTATTTTATCATCTCCAGTATCAGTTAGCTGCATAAGCAAGTTTCTTTGACATCGTCATTGCAAAACATTACGAAGAAATCTTCGCGCACTCAATGAGTCCCCACTGACATACTGTGTGTTAACTGTGGCATGATTTTTGAAACAACTTTCATGATATCGAGCTATGTGCGAAGTCAAAGCAGTGGGGCCGTAATCACAGCTTGTGCAGTGTATCCTCATTGTGTACAACCGAGAATCATGGCTGGACAAGTCGTCGCCGTAGTGCGTGATACCAGTCAGCTAGTGTGGAGTCGGCAATTGCAATTTGCGATATCACGTGCTGCAAGGTGTGAGCCTCATGCGATCTATTTTATGGTTTGTGATATGAGGCAAGAGCAATGTGAGAAAAATGTCGCAATTGGTAGTCTGTACTTTATCAGATAATATCTCCTAATCGAATTTAAAATGCCTCTTAATGAATGTTCAGATTTTAGGTCACAGAAGAGTTGAATTTGAGTGCCAAATGGGACATCGTAACCGATTTTTCAGTTACGTGGTTTGGCGGTCACGTAACCAACACGCGACCGCGAACGATCGTTCGCGTGAAATCCGCAGGCCTGAAAGTGGCTGAGTTGCAAGAGGACTTGGATATGTTGTATAAATGGTCTTGTGATTGGCAAATGCTTTTTAATGCTCAGAAATGTAAATGTCTTCACGTCGGCCATTTTAATGCTCAGGCTAGCCTAGTTATTTTATAGGCAGTGTCCAAGTTGATGCTATTGAGTATGAGAAGGATTTAGGTGTGCTTATTGATAAATCACTGAGTCCCAGTAGGCAATGCTGTAAGCTCTGCTAATAAGGTACTTGGTATTATTAACAGAACCTATGATTACAAAAGTAGTAGCAATATAATTAGATTGTATAAGTCACTGGTTAGACCACATCTTGAATACTGTTGTCAGGTATGGCACCCTTATCTACAGAAAGATATAGATAATATTGAGAAAGTACAACGTCGTGCTACAAAAATGATCCCAGAACTATCTACTCTAAGTTATGATCAAAGGCTTGAGCGAACTGGCTTAGTTTCACTAGAAATGCATAGACTTAGAACAGACTTGATAGAAGTTTTCAAAATAGTGAAGGGACTAGAAGTAGAAAATGTGGATCAGTCAATCTTTTTCAATCTGTCAGAAAGTAGTAGAACCAGAAAACATCAGCTATAATTTCAGAAACACTCCTGTCGACTGGATATAGGAAGTATTTTTTTTTTTTTTTTTTGTCAGAGAATTATTACAGAATGGATTTAACTTGCCACAGGAAGCAGTAACTGCTACAACAGTCAACGGATTCAAAAACATAATCGATCCTATTCTACGGAAAAGACGGGGGCTCTACTTTAGCCAAAAACGGCTGTCTGCCCCAGTTTTTACGACCCCATCGGCAGTTACTGCCGGTGGACTCCGGTGAGTGTCCAGTTGTTCCTTTTTACGTATCAATAAGGAATCATCATCATCAATAAGGAATATCGCCACAATTTGTGGAAAAGTCCAGAAGGTGCTGAAATAAAACGTGATTTCTGTTGTTCAAAAATAAAAAAAAGGGATGCAGCCCCAAAAAAGGTTTCGGGCGGGGATGCGATAAGTCACTTAGCCTAGGCTAGCCTAGGCCTATTTTACTTGGCCAAATGGCATGCTGAGAATGCCTGTGCACCAGCCTAGCTGTACCACTTCATCTTACTTAAGTTAGTCTATGACATAATTTAATTCATGAAACCCTACACTACTGCCTAGACTAAGTTAAGTACAGACCTTGTTTCTAATTAGGCTAGTTGTTTTAAGCCTAAGTTTGGGTTGTACTATACTATAGGCTAGTGTACATTCTTATTCTTAATGTTATTGTTACGGTAGGCGAGGCCCTTCACTCAAATCCTAGGCCTAGGCCTAGGCTACGTAGCCTAACCTTACTTTGGTCCCGAGTAAACTAAGTACTAAGTTAGTCTATCGCCCAGTTTCAACAAGAAATGGAACTGAGTTGAATCCTAAGTATGAGAATGAACCCTGATCGATATTCTCTTCAACTGCAAAGAACTTACAGTCGTGGAAATATGTTAAGTATCTGTAAATAAATGTTCCTTGGCGGGATCGGGAGTACTGCCTTGTTCTCTCCAGTATGTAGCTCGTACTTCGTACGCGATGTAGGCTGACCCTGACACTGCAGCTAGCTAGCTCGGTGACTCGATCCACCTTTAATTTGTGTGCTCAAAAACGATTCCACTTTGAAGAGAAATTATTAGAACCATACGGGGCAGTTTTCAAAATCTATCAACATTATCCATTTCTTTTGAACAAAATATTTAATTTATCATAAAGAAGATATATATTTACGATGGAAAATCTCCAAAATATAATCAGATTTGGAGAATTACTGATAATTTTAGGAAATACTTCTTGACATATGGAAGAGCTGTACTTATAAACTTGCAGCTGTGCTCTTGTATGCAACGCCAGCGTTATTTGTTTACTTTGTGCCTCTCAACATTTTAGTTGAGGTATTCGTTTCTAGAAATATGCCATTTGAATCGATTTGCCTTTCTTCGCCTAAATGAGAATTTTATTGAGTTACTTTTTAATTCGAAAACTTCGTAAGCTTTCTCTTTTCTAATGTTTTGATAATAAAGGTGGCCTCGCATGTCACCTTCAAGAGCCATACTGACCACTCGGCGCGTACGTGGTGTTATAATGTCCTTTGGATGTCTCACCATAGACCACTTTTCTAAATAGTGATTACATAGGATTGTGGGATAGAGTTTTGGTGTGCGTCGTTTTTCGCCTCAGTCGATTGCCACTGACAAAACTACGTACTGTATAGCAAAACTCTATCCCACAATCCGTTGTAATTGCTACAGTATTTGGAAAAGGGTCTATTATCCAAAAGAAGAAGAGCAGAAGTCTCACTCACCCCAGACAGTAAAAATTCTCCTTACTCAGTTTATTTCTTGTCTCACTCCCTCCTTCAATTCAAACAAAACTCACCTGGCTAGTGCACTTCCCAGTCAAAGCTACAGTTGCCTCTGCACTGCAATATGCGACATCAGTGGTGTACGCAGGGGGTGGGCCATGCTCCCCTCACAGATGCCGATTTTTTTTTTTTTTTTTTTTTACTGCTTTCTAAAAATACATTAATTTTTAGCACAAATTTTACATCAAAAGGTAGCATAGGCCTATGTGGCACCAGATTGCATGTAAGGACACCTATAGTAGTTTTCAAAAATTTTCAAAAGGGAGGGGGACCTACCCTTATATCCTCCCCCAAGCCGACGATTTTTTTTTTCTTAAAATACGTAAATATTTTAACAAAAATTTTACTTCAAAAGGTAGCATACTCTCTTGAGTGAAATTCACTCTTCGACGATTGCCTGCAGTGACCACTCTTTTTTCGAGTGGAAATCGACTGGAATTCCACTCTGCCCGGAGTGGTAATTAACTCTAAAGGAGTGAAAATGCCAAGGAGAGTGGGATTCCACTCGAAACAAAGAGTGGTCACTGTAGTCAATCTTTTGGTAGATTTTCCCTCTTTTACATTTAGAGAATATGTGGCACCAAATTGCATGTAACTTGGATTACCAAAGGGGAGGGGGACACCAACCTCATTAGACCCCCTCCCCTTAGACCCCTCCCCTAGGCCGGCGATCGCACAACATACTGCATCAGTGGCGGCGCCAGGCTTTGGTGATTGGGGGGGGGGGGCACAACAGAGGATGTCGTAAAGCACTTCAGT
The DNA here is from genome assembly GCA_029531755.1 of Holothuria leucospilota. NCBI lineage: Eukaryota > Metazoa > Echinodermata > Holothuroidea > Aspidochirotida > Holothuriidae > Holothuria > Holothuria leucospilota. The sequence goes on from CM055977.1 coordinate 14,703,292, forward strand.
TAACCTCCCAGGTCTGCGCCAAATGTTTTGTTTTTTTTTTTTTTTGTTTTTGTTTTTTTGTGTGTGTGTGTGTGTGTGTGTGCTCCCTGTGTTCGTATACACAGTAGGGGATCCTTCCTTTGTCAGATGTCACTACACTAAGGTGCCTTCCTGGGGGAGGGGTCAAAGGGGAGGGGGTGTCCCCCTCCCTTTGAGAAATTTTTGCTAATTTTAGGTTTCTTATATGCAAAATGGTGCTATCTTTGGAAAATTTTTGAAGCTGATCATATATAGCTGAAAAATGTCCATAATTCAGTGAATTCTAATTTTTGGGTAGGTGAAACAGGAGATTATGTTGTCTAAGAGAAGAATACGTTGTCAACAAACCTCCTTAAGACTCGCTTTTGGCTACTTTACCGCTTTCTATTCAGACAAAGTTTTACCCAAAAATACGTGCGTGGAGTCCACAGAAACATTGTTGGACTATAACGAATTTTTTCCTCCCCTTCATTGTGCATTATAAAAGGCATCTAAGGCTGGCAGATACCTGCATAGGGCTTCCTGGAAGCTCTGGATCAAGTACATAAAATGGAGCAATGACATAATGCTTATACTACCTGGCATCCAAATAATAATTATAGAGTATGAGGCAGAGCACTTTAACACTATCGTATTTTTACTAATTTTGAACGAAAATCCAGATGAACAGCTTCTAGCAATGGGGAACGGGCGGGAGGGAGAGTATAGGTGCAGGAAGGTGATATTAGACCTCCCTGATAGGTATAGCAAAAGGGGTGAAGGACTAACAAGCGTGTTTTCAGAATGCTTTTTTGTCGTAAGTGTATTAAAAATCACCATGTGGGGCGTAGCCAGGAATTTGTCAAGGGGGGGGGGGGGAACCCATAGACAGACTCTCAGCGCTTCGCGCCACCATTGGCGCAAAGCGCAAAAAAAATTGGCCTAAAATGCCTCCCACATCGCTGGAAATGGCACTTCCCGGGCCTATTTACCGCATATAGGGGAAACACTAGCAATATTGTAAAAGTAAACATTAAAAATACCACAAATATGTTCAAGGGGGGAGGGGCTGCCTCCTTCGCCTCCCCCCCCCTTGGCTACGCGCCTGCCATCTATACCGATAACGGCTGCACGCAAAGCGCTCGGTAATTTTTATTAAATATGTATAACGGCAAATACGTAATTTCAACTTTCCAAATCATGCTACAACAACTTAATAGATTGAAAGGTCCCATATTGATGCTACGTCCCTACAGATGTTGTTATTATAGTTCCATGTATTATTTCCTTAATAATGCTCATGAGATGGAGTGCAAACCGTAAAGCATGCGCGCGAAGCGCGCGACATTTTTTATTAAATAAGATTTCCATAACAAAACCTGCATTCAGAATCTGCATCGAGACACTTTCAATTGCCCAACAAAGCTACATACCACTAAAAAGCCAGTCTTTTACCTGGTAATTCGTGAAGAGCTTTCAACTTTTGCTGTTGTCCTTCTCTGGGAGTTGCTATCAGAAGATATTGATAACAGGAACATTGTGGTAAGGGTTAAGCGCGCGGAGCGCGGGAAATTTTGGATAGTTTGCGAAGGACTTGCGTAAATTCTGATAGTCTGAGAAACTTTTGTGATGGAAACTTACTAAACAGATCCATCACTCGGTTAAAGCACAATTCACCCTACCCCCTACAGAAATCTATAGCTTAATCGCCTTTTGGCATCACTTTCAAATTTTCAAAAAATTTTCATTGGGGTGGCACGCGCCCCACATGTCCCCCGTGCCGGCGCCACTGTACTACATGGCCCCTCTTGAGAGAAATCCTGGGTACGTCATTGTGTGACATCAAAACACTATTGGGTGTGAGCCACTTGTAGTGTTGCAATGTGTGACGCGACTCGAGTCACATTGAAACTCAGTAAATGACTCGACTCCGTCGACTGCAAAATTGAGTGAATCGTTACAACACTTGTGAGCACTCGTGTGAGCTTAATTGAAAAAAAAACATCGACTTCCAAGTACACTGTTCGAAAAAGTGTCAATCAAAGTGCAGTCAACTCAGTCAGTGTATTTACTGAGGGGCCCAGGTATGGCCATATTCCTGAATATTTTTTAGGGTGATGCTATATAGCCCCTTTGAACTGAACTGTGCACGCTCGAATTTGTGTTTTTCACATAGACCTATGTGACCACTTAGCCTGTTATAAAGGGCCGGAAATCGCAGAAAATTTCCCAGTTCGTATGTTTAGCAGTTATTACACGTTTGTCTGTCAATTTGTTAGTTAGTTAGTTAGATGAGATTTAACGACACGCCAACACGAATGTGTTATATAGTGTCAACTAGATAAAAAGGTATAAAATTTAAACACGGTTCAAGTTCAAGTCTGGTTTCAAATACAGCTCAAAAACGGTGCAAGTCCTTCCCTTTAGTCGCGGCCTCTTACGACAGGCGGGAAATAACGTGGGCATATTCTACAACCCCCAGCCTCAGGGGCGCAAATCCCGGGGGCAAGGGCCTTTGCCCCCCTCAAGTGAAAAAGTGGGGGGCCAAACCCTAATTTGGCCCCCCAAAAAATGTGAATAGCAATACTCATTTTTTTCGCTTTTTCACTTTTGACATCCCTTTGATAACAACACATGACAAAAATACAATTAGGCTATAGGCTATAACTGACATAGTTGTTGAATGTCTGTTGACCAAGGCCGTATGGAATATCACCTGAAGCTGAAACCCGGCGCAGACGAATCAATCTTCAGTCGAAAACACTTAAGACATGTCTTAGTCATACCTTCACTTCGTTTCCTAATCTAGGCCAGAGCGATCTATCTCTGCATTTTGTGCCCCGGCTCGTGGAGCACATCAGTAGTATTAATTAACTTTGTGCCCTTACTAACCCTTTTGACAAGTGTAAATGTTCTAAAACCCAGGAGCCTTTACACTAAAAAACTTTCGTTCGAAATAATCTTTCTGCAGCTTCTGAAATACTAAAACCCAGGAGCTTCCGGGGGCTTCGCCCCCTGGACCCCCACAGGGGCTTTGCCCCTGGCCCCCACCAGGGGCCCTAAGGCGGGCCCCTGGACCCCACCCACGAGGGCTTCGCGCTTCGCGCTCGCGGTGCACGCTACGCGTGCACAGTTTCAAATCCACGCGTACACCATATTCGTTTTCGCCCCCCACTCTCAAACAGAGATTTGCGCCCCTGCCCAGCCTACTGGGGCGGGGGGCAAACTCAAAGTGAAGGGACAGAAATTTTCAATAGAAAAATAACTTTTCTCAAACAAAAGCTTGGGAAGTAAAACATAAGTAAAATGTGCTAAGTCTGTCATGATTTTTTGGCGAACCTTGCTCGTGTCCATTACAAATTGTGCCACATCCTGGAAGAAACTTGAGGTGTAAAGTAGTGTTCCATAATGTCATACACAACCCCTGTCATTATCTATCTTCCTCTACCAGGACTGTTGCCAGGCTGGGGGTAGACGGCAGTTCCCCCCCCCCCCCATCGAGATTACCGAATCGTTAATGAAAGTTTTGACACTTGAGAAATGAAATACTGAAATACTTAAAAATGTCACTGTCCTGAATTATGAGTTTAAGGCATTAATTTAAGAACCTGGAAATTAAATCGCATACAATGGCTTTTCCCAAAATTTACCCGGGAATCTCCCCGGACCCCTACAGTGGGCATGTTCTTATGTGGGTTACTCTTCCTGACGAATTAACTCTCTTCATCTTGATACACAGCTTGAATACACCTGCATATCATCTCAAGTTAAAAATCTTTGGTATTATTTCCAATACCGTGTCACAGCATTCTTTGCCAAAATATAGCCAATGCGTGGTTACCTTTAATTTTATGCTAAACTCAATGAGGTAACTTTAAGCTCAATTTGTTTCTAAAGCATGAAATCTAAGAGTAGAGATCGTTCAGATATGCAACTTACAAGGTCGAAAACGTGTCATTCTCTCTCATATGGGAGGTATTTCTACAAAAGATTTTATCTTGCAATGCCTACTCTTCTGCTTCGCGCCAGCCGATGGCGGTTCTCCCAGTTGCGCACCAAGAGAATACAGCCAGCAGCGAGTACTACCTTTATAGAGGTGCCAAGACACAGTCGATAAATTCACTAAATAAGTAGGATTTCTAAACATATAATCCGTTCATAGCTTCACCAAAAATAGCACGTTTTGGATTTAGGAAACGTTAGAACATTTGTTTTCAAAGTAGGGGCGTCATCCATCCTCCTAGGTAACATTCTCTTCAATTACACTCTACCAAGAATGAAAAACATCACATAATGAGGTTTCCTAAACAAAAAAATTTTCAACGATTTACCAAACTTTACCAAAGATAGCACCATTTTGCATCTAAGCCACCTCACAGAGACAAAAGTTTCTCAAACAGTGGGGCTCTTCGCGTACCCTCCTCTTAGACAGCACCTCTTACCTTTCGCCCAGCCAAAATAGGAAAAAAATCACTAAAGACAATTTAACATATAAACATTCAAAGCTTTGCCAAATATAGCACCATTTTACAAGCCAGTCTGGTTTTACATGTCACCCCTTTCCCTAGGATGGCACCAGGATGACAACAATACACACGTCAACCAGAAAGCCAAATGCTCATGGGCGTCAATCCTGGAGGGACGGGGGGAAAAGTCCCCCCACGTTTCGATGGGTGGGGGACACAATATCAAATGTCCCCCCCCCCCCCACATTTGCGTAAAAGAGTAGTGTCGTGGCTCTATTTGACTGGCTTTTTGAGTGGCATGTAGGTTTGTTGGGCAATTGTTAAGTGTCTCGATGCAGATTCTGAATGTAGATTTCGTCAGGGAAATCTAATTTAATGACAAAATTTCGGCGCGCTTCGCGCGCATGCGTCACGGTTTGCACTCCTTCTCATGACCATTAAAAAGGTAATTATACATGGAACTATTCTTATAACAACACTTTCCGCAAACAGACATACATCTCCAAACATCTGTAGGGGCCTCGCATCAATATGGGATCATTCAATCAGTGGCATACGCAGAGGGGAGGGCCATTCGGCCATGCCCACCCTCACTGATTCCGATTTTTTTTAAGTTCCTAAAAATACGTAAATTTTTTAACACAAATTTTTTCAAAAGGTAGCATATTTGGCACCAGATTGCATGTAAGAACACCGAATTTTTCAAAATTTTTCAAAGGGGATGGGGACACCCCATTGGGCCTTGCCCCCCCCTCACCGATGCCAATTTTTTAGTTCCTAAAAAGGCGTAAATTTTTTAACACAAATTTTACTTCAAAAGATAACATATGTGGCACCAGATTGCATTAACTTTGTGCCCTTACTAACCCTTTTGACAAGTGTAAATGTTCTAAAACCAAGGAGCCTTTACACTAAAAAACTTTCGTTCGAAATAATCTTTCTGCAGCTTCTGAAATACTAAAACCCAGGAGCTTCCGGGGGCTTCGTAATTTTTCAAAATATTTCAATAGGGAGGGGCACCCCCTCCCCCAGACCAGCAGTCACACAACATACTGCATGCCCCCCCCCCTTGTGGAAGGTTGAAAGTACGTTGTTGCCGTTAAACACTTTTCAAAAATTTTTACCGAGCGCTTTAGATATCTTTCACAGTGGATGGCGACGAAAGGAGATCTACAATGCTCGAAAACAGGTGAATAACTGAGTAATGATCCTTGACTTAAGATCTAAATAAGTAAACATCGTGACATATGCAGTATGGGCCCTGCTAGCTGCACTGAAATTTAGTAACAATTTTGTGTTAAAGAGTGAAATGTTTTGTAATCTAGAGGGATTGAGAGGCAAAGTTTTCCTCATACAGACCTTGCAGAATGGATACAAAAGACAAGCTGTCAGGTGACGTGCTATTGTGTACAGTGGCACCAGCTGTTGCAGGCAAAGTAGCGGCGTGCATACCCCATTCGATTTCGAAACTGTCTGAAAAGTTTTAAAATGAACTCAAAAGGTTAAGCTACAGACAGTGACGTCGGCGCAGTGGGCAATGGGTGACTTGTGTCCCCCTTCCCCATCTATTCTTGAAAATTTTTTAAATGGTCCCAAAAATCGTTTAAGCCACAAATTTCTGTGGAGGGTGGAGGGTGAGATGTATTTTTGATGATTGGTTCATTTGTTCTAACCATTTTCTTTTCACAACCTGTTCTCAAACTATCATAAGTTTTGGAAATTCTTGACAAATTCCAAATTTTCGCACGCTCAGCTAGAGTCAAGCCTTGTGTCAAAGTTGTCTTATTATCAATAGCTTTCGGTAACTACTCACGGGGGAACAAAGGAACAAAAGTGCTTTTTAAGAATTCCCAGTCAGAAGATTCGTTTCTGAATAGCATAGGTTGGTGGGAAAGTGACAGTGTCCGATGCAGGTTCTGAATGCGGTTTTGTCATGGACTAATTTTTATTCAAAAGTTCGGCGCGCTTCGCGCGCATACGACAGGGTTTACATCCGATTTTATATACCATTGACAAAGCTATGACGAAAGAAATTATTCCAATGCAAACATTTTTCTTAAAAGTACATCTCCTTCTCTGTAGGGCCCTCATCATTATGGGATCTTTGACTAATCTAGTCTAGCACATGGTTTGAAAGATTGAAAGTACGTAATTGCCGTTGCTTATTTTCCAAACATTTTACCGCGACGTTCAATAACGACGAAAATCTTTTCTGAAACGAATTTTGCCTGTCCAACATTCCTCTTGCTATACCTAAAAAGACAAGGTGATATATCATATCTCCTCCCATTTGGATGTCGGGCAGTGAGAATCCCGTTGGTCCCTCTTTTGTATACTGTAACTAATTCAGAGCTCCCGGGAGGCTCTATAGTGTTCTCTGTCAACCTTGGATATCCTTTTAATTAAAATGTAAATAAAATATTTCATTATAGTCCAAGAATGTTTCTGTGTACTCCACGCAGGTATAATTGCGTGTACAATTTTTCCATGGGCATGGATCATGGAGGACAGGAAGACGCGTCCCTCTCACTTTTTTGGAAGGGGGACATCGTCAAAAAGTCCCCCTCACTTTTTCAAAAATGATGGAACAGACTGCAATTATGCCTAGAAAAACGAAATTTTAAGAAGAAAAATAACCTAAAAATCGTACACTTTTGTTGCACCAAATCGCATCTGAGGGCACTCAGTTCTACAAAAATTTCCCTTAGACCTTAGACCTCCCCATGCCGTCACAAAACTCATTGCCTCCCCGTGACGCAAATTCTGGCTACCACCACTGCTTCTTCCACCAGGACGGCGATTCACAAATGTGGAACAGTTCCCTCCACACACACTTTTGGAGATGGATCCACGCCCATGATTTCTCCTGGGACTTAAGGAGGTTTGAACACAATATATTAACCGCCTCCTACTCCCCTTTTTGACCCGAAGGAAAGTTATAGAATTCACTAAATTGTGGACATTTTTTAAACATACAATCACTTTAGAATGACCGAAAGATATCACCATTTTGCATATAGGCTCCCTAAAATTAACAAACATTTCTCAAAGAGGAAGGTAAACCCCTTCCTGGGATTACACTCTCATGTACTAACAAGAAAAAGCTCTCCTACTCTTGTATATAGCGTATACAAAATCCCACTAGCCTTAAAAGGCACGGTTTAGCAGTTATCTGCGGTTCCCCCAATCACCAACTCCCGCCGGCACCATCGGTCATAGACTTCTGAAGGGTATACCCTTCAGAAATCCATAAAGAAGGGGATATATCATCTCTCATCCCACATGGATGTCAGGTTGTGAGAGTCCTGTTGCCCCCCCCCCTTTTCAGTGTACAATTAATGCAGAGCTCCCGGGAGGCTCTATACCAAAAATTTTCGGCGCGCTTCGCGCGCAATTGTTTACGCTTACGGAGAGAGGTACGTTTTTATTGAGTAATGGATTTATTTTTATCACTTTTAACCAAATATCATTTGAAATCTTCCACGATTTTTGCAGTCTTCTCGATATTTCTTGATTTTCGCTTGATCTGCGCACTTTTAGCCTTGAATTGCTCCGTTTACTATCAATAAGGTCCCAAAAGTATTCACATTACTCACCGGTGGGGTTCTACCATAAGCCAATTATTCGTGTGCATAAACGTGATTTCAGAGGAGCCATCATTGTAAGGATGTAAAGCAACTGATATTCATTTTTTCACCCTCCTCTTCTTATGAGAACTGAAAACTTAGTATCGAACCCACCTTCTAATTGATAGACACACATAAAGGGAATTGACACCGTTTGTAATAGCAATGGTTTTAAATGTAAATTCAAATTTTTGCGCGCAATTGTTTCATCTGACGTCCTATACCCGAATACCGCATAACGAAAATAAAACACTCATTATGGTAAAATCATTTCAAGTTACGTACATGGGCTCATAATGTTGGCGTTTAAGTTTTAAGATAACTTAGATTCTCCGGAACTTCTGCAGGTACATATAATAACTTATACTGAGCCATACACATCAAATTCCATGCAACATGAAAAGGTATAAAATCTCACTGAGATAAGAACTAGTTCTTATCTCAGTGAGATTTTATACCTTTTCATGGTACTGGAGCCGATTTCTGTGCTCTTAAAATGCAATACTGAGAGAGCTTCCGGGGGCTTCACCCCCTGGACCCCCGCCGGGGCTCCGCCCCTGGACCCCGTCAGGGGCCCTAACGCGGGCCCCTGGACACCACGCGTAGGAACTCGCGCTTCGCGCTAGTGGTGCACCTTCGGTGCACATGAGATTTTCCATCTTGGACCCCCCCTCAAAATTTCTGGATCTGCGCCTGCAGATGGGCGATTGTTTATACACTTACGACTTCAAAGCATTCTGAAAAACGCCCTTGCTAATCCTTCTCACCTTTGGTATACTACGGTCAGCTCCAAAAATATCCCAAAGATAGCACAGTTTTGCACCTAAGCAGCCTTAAATTAACAAAAATTTCTCAAAGGGGAGGGCTACGCCCCCTCCCCCAGGATGAAACCTTTATATAGTGACAAAGGAAGGATCCCCACGCTGTATACAAACGCAGGGTGAATAAAAAAGGTGCAATTTACGCGCCGCCACTGCAGTTAGTAAAAACATCCAGCCAGTCGGAAAAATTTGAATTCACCAAATTGTGGACATTTTCCAGCCATGTACGATCAGCATCAAAAATATCCCAAAGATAGCACCGTTTTGCACCTAAGCAGCCTTAAATTAACAAAAATTTCTCAAAGGGGAGGGGGATGCCCCCTCCCCTGAGACCCCTCCCCCAGGACGACACATTCATGTAGTGACAAAGGAAGGATCCCCACTGCTGTATACAAAACGCAGAGCGCATAAACAAAGTGCAATTTAAACGCCTCCACTCAGTTGGGAAAAACATCCAGCCGGTCGGAATTTGGGACCTTCACAACCCCAAATATATCACCCTAGCAACGGGCCTGGTCGGGTCCATGATCTCCGACAATGATCCACGCTGCGAAGCCTTGTTTCAGCTATTTTGGAACATGATGAAAATAACATCTTGAAGTAATTCCGTGGACTCCGCGTATTTCAGCTGGCAGATCATCTATGATGGTCATGTTAACTTTGAAATGATAATTCTTATTAGAATAGGACAACTTCAGTCATCATAAGGGCGGGGGGGGGGGGGGAGGGAGGAAAGGGCCTATAGGAAGACGCCCCCTCTTCAGAACCAAAGGGATTGGTTTGTGCTAAGTCATGTATGTCCCCCGTCCCCCCTCCCCACATTTGAATACGGATTGACGCCCCTGCCAATGCTTATAGTGATTCCTTGCTGAAAGGGTGTGATTTGTTGCACTGGGTTCGTCTCGCAAATGTATACTTCTTGACTATATCATTTTTACGCTGCTTTCACAACTTGACCTCTGCTGACTTCATGTGACCTTTGAACCCCACCAAAAAGTGAGTAACAAAAAATGAAAAAGAAAGAACTTTTATTTGGAAGGATTCGTTATCGGACAGTCTGCGTGAGAAACGAAGATCTAATCCACTACGCCATCAATGAATTCGTTGAACGTAAGGTATTTTCAATCATGCTATAGTCACGGCATTCTTTTCATGTACTCATAATTAGGTAATCTGAATTAGTATTATTTCTGTATAACAGTTATGCTTGGGAAAAATAAATGTTGTTCTCTATAACTGTATCTTTGGAATGGAGAAAAATTCAGGCCTAACTTTTCGTTGGTCACGAAACGCCGGAAGCAATTTGGAGGTATCGTCCACTGTCTCTTTAGTTTGCAAGGTTTTCGTAGTTTCACTTGTGATGACCTCATGCGACCTTTGACCTCCAACAAATCCATAGGATTCCCTAAAAAGTAACAAATCTTTACAGTACCAAGTATGAAAATCCATCATCCCTGTCCTGAAATATAGTGTTTTTTTCAAGGTTTTCGGTTTTGACCTCTGATGACCTCAACTGACCTCTGAACTCTACTGAAAACAATAGGGTTCTTTCAATATGATAACGGCAGGCGTCGAAATTCCCACTGTTCCGCTGTTCCGAGAACAGTGCTTTTAGTGCCGGAACAGTAACTTTTCAAAAGCCACTGTTCCGTGGAACAGTGTTTTTCCACAAGAAGCAAAGTGCATATAAATATACGCACATGCTAATCTCTGATAAAGTAATGACGCCGTGAATATAAAAAGGTCCCCGTAAGTTTTTGGCTTAAGCATGAAATGCAATCTCGTTCCATCGTTATCAATTAAAGTCGGTTACACTTGCACGTGTTATTCCCTATGCTGCATGGTACAGTACTGTGTAAACGCACATACTGTACTGAAGTTTTACTGCCAAACGCAGAAAAACTTTTAGTACAGTATGTCATTATTCAGTTATTGCCCTGCTAGCGAAGGTCATCTTACATCACCCATTGTCTTGCGTGGTATGTTCCAAATGGCCTCTAACTATTCATTGATGTTCCCTCCACTTTACTGTGTTTTTAGGGGGTGTTGTATTAATATTCCCTCCAAACTAGCAACTAAGCATCGAAACTTGAAACGACTAAAAGCAATTTTGACTGCTGACATCTCGCAACAAAAGTCAATGGGTCTTAAGTGTTTGTTTTTCCTTGCCAAATCTTCCCATTGACTTACTGTGTGGAATGATACTTGAATCAAGGTTATGGCGAAGGATAAGACTAGAACAAATTCATGTAAATTTGCTGCGAGAAAATAACATCAGTATGTGCACTCATATGTTGGAGAACCCACCCATTGCTTTGCTAACGGTATATACCAAGTATGAAGTTTGTCCATCTTGCTATTTTGAGATATCGTGTTTACAAGCAGCTTTTAATAATTTCGTATTTTCACCTCCGGTGACCTCAGATATCCTTTAACCTTACCAAAATCAATAAGGTTCATTTTCTAACTACAACGCATCCACATGCTAAGTATCATGACAAGCATCCGTGCTTCCTACCTAGAGATATCGTTTTTACAAGGTTGTCGGTTTTTGACCTCTGGTGACCTCACATAACCTTTAACCTCCACCAAAAACAATGGGGATCTTCCCCTTAATATGATGATTCTATATTCTAAGAATGAAAACTATCCATCATTGCTACCTTGAGATATCGTGTTTACAAGCCAGGGGTCACAAACACACATACATACACACATACACAGTCTCCCACGTGATTGAATAGATTCCTTTTGCTTTCAGCAAAGAATCAAAAAGGGAGGGACTGATCGGGTGTGAACTCTCTATAGGCACGCCACTTAATGGTGCACTGTTTACATTTATGAACTGCGCCCTAGGGATTTCGCCCAGGCTACGGTCCTGTCCACTCACAAGCCCTTACACCATCATTGCAAATCGACTATCTATTGGTCCGGTACTATTATAATTATGACAATTTCAAACAGAAGTCATAATATATCGTTGTTGTAGTGGAAGTCGTGCGTTTTCAACTAATGCCATTTGAGGATATTTTTAAATGCTGCCTTCTAATTCCCCAAAATTTGAACTACCCCACAAAATGCAAAGGCTTCACCTCCTGGTCCCCAAGTTGTAAGCAGTGGGCCCTGAATCCCTTGCTTGGTCTGAGGGGGTCCTGCGTTTCCGGGTCCCCTTCGGCGTCCGAAGCTCGAATTTTGAGATGAATTAGCCATTGTAGAGATTCGATTTTCCCGGAAGACGCTCCCACCCACCCCCATTTTAGTTATGTTTCACTTTCATACTGCGCAAGTTGTTTGTTTTGACAGATTTACCTCTCCGCAGGGAGTTGTTATTCGGATAACAACTCCCTGCTCTCAGTACGGTACTTATTTCTCTTCACTTCTCTCTTACGTTTGAACTGAATCGGCTGCTCAAAAAAGTTATCGACTGGTGGTGTCACGTGCTGGGGGAGTGGATCCGCCTCTGTGCTTCCTCTCCTTCCCTTCCCGCCCACCTTCGCAAGCTGTCGGTTAGTTTGATCCCTTGTTCGGGTCGAGTAAAAAAAATTTGTGAAGTGCTTGGTGTGCAACCACTCATCTGTTCAGAGATATTTAGATGTCCGCTAAAACCTCCATCATCCCTGTTTAGTAACTGCACCAAAGCTTCCGAAATAGCATTTCTTAACCTTTCTCGTCCCAATGTTTACCTTCCCAATAAGCCACCCTGAGCATTTCTCCTTTTGACATTAATCATTAAAGGGGCCATGAAAGTGTTTTTTCAACATATAATTCACATTAACAGGAAAGAGAATGCATGGGGATAGTAGAACACAATTATTGACTTGCAGAATGCACAATATACAAAATTTTATGCAATATATGCCCCGCAATGGCATGGTATAATACACAGGTTTTCTTCAAATCTCCCCTCACCAACGGCATCGGGACTGTCGAGGCTTCGGTCGTTGCCCCCCCCCCCCCGGTTGGGCAAATCCTGGCGCTACCCCTGCTGGACCACTACCGGTTGAACTAACGGTTCTCAGCTCTAACTGCATCTCTTATCAACACTTTTTCAGTCGGCATTTGTTTCTTCTCAGTCGGAAAATACGGCACCACACCCCCCATGATAAATGCTCTGGCGACGCCCCTGACCATGGTGTGCCTTCGGTTGCGGGTTCCGGGGCATACTTGGGAAAAAGTAGCCATAATATGCGATTTCCAGATTCTGAATGCCAGTCTTCGGTAATCATGACTACATGAAATTTAGAAATAATAAATGCTAAAAAGCAACTTCAGAACAGAATCATTGAAAATTAAAGAAAAGAACTATTTCAAAGCTGAGAAAATAGGAGCCGGGCAACTTGAGCCCCCATCTGGGTTTGCTATACTGGTATGTGAGACAACCAACAAAATCACAACTCAATTATCTCCGATCAAAATCCTACCAAACACACAAAACAACCAGAAAGCCCAAAGGCATAGTGATTCCTTGTCGAATGGAAATACTTTGTTGCACTGAGGTTTATCCCTAAAATTTATCTTCCTTGACTATATCATTTTATGACGTTTTAACAATTTGACCTCTGCTGAGCTCGCATGACCTTTGAACCGACAAAATATGACAAAAAAGAAAAACATAAGTGTCATGAAAGGGATTCGAACTCCAATGGATCTTGGATCTTGAAAATTCTAGGGAAATTTTGCTTTTTGAGTTCTGATAACCCCTGATGACGATCTTGGGAATTCATGGGAAATTTTGCTTTTGAGCTCTGATATATATGACCCCAAATGTCGATCTTGGGAATTATTGGGAAATTTTGATTTTTGACCTCTGATGACCCATATGACGATCTTGGGAATTGTTGGGGAATTTTGCTTTTTGACCGCTGGTGACCCCACATGACCTTTGACCTCCACCAAAAACAAAACGGCTCTTCCTAAGACCATAAGGCATCCACATACCACGTATGAAATCTATCCAAGCTTCCTGTCTGGAAATATCGTGTTAGCAAGGTTTTCAGCGTTTGACCCCGGGTGACCCTAGATGACTTTTGACTTTCACCAAAAACAATAAGCTTCTTCTTCTCTCCATAATGCTTCCACATACTAAGTATGAAATCTATCCCAAGCTTCCTACCTTGAGATATGGTGTTAACAATGTTTTCAGTGTTTGACCCCCGGTGACCCCAGATAACCTTTGACCTCCACCAAAAACAATGTGGTTCTTCCTCTAAACATGATAAATCTACATACCAAATATGAGAAGTTTCTGTCTTTGCTGCCTTGAGATATCATATTTACAAGCCATTACAAGGTTTTTGCCGTTTAACAAATCTTTATATCAAATATGAAAAGTGTCCTTCATTCCTAACTTGAGATATCGTGATTACAAGCTTTCCGGTTAACTTCGGTACCTCAAATGACCTTTGACATTCACCAAAAGCAATATAGTTCTTCCTCTCAACATGACAAATCTACATATACTACATATGAAAAATGTCTGTCACTGCTATCTTGAGATATCGTCATTACAAGCCATTTACAAGGTGTTTGCTGTTTAACCTTGACCTTAACAGATGACCTTTGACCCTACAAAAAACAATATATTCTTCCTCTCAACATGAAAAATTTATATACTAAATGTACAAAATGTCGGTCATTCCCATCTTAAGATATCACTGTTAACCTCAAGTGACCTTTTACCTTCACCAAAAACAATAGGGTTCTTTCTCTCAACAGGACCAACCTAGGCCTATATACCAAATATGAAAAGTGTCGGTCATTGCTATCTTGAGATACCGTGTTTACAAGCTAAGTGTCACATACTCACCCATACACACACACCCACACACACGACATCACCATTGCATAGATTCCGTCCTGCCTTCGGCAAGGAATAAAAAAGGAACAAGGATGAAAAAATTCTTGACTACTGGTTGGACTGCAAGTTAGTACCCACTGTACAACAGAAAGTTCCCTTATCCATGGGGAATCCCTCTAACTTATGTAAGGCCATCGACCCAAGTTAGTGATAAAACGTCTGTGTTTAGATTGATTAAGAAGTTTATCAAGGTAAGAATTTAACCCGTAGCCAGACACGGTACTAAAAGGGGAAGGAAACTTCCAAGGAGCGAAATAATTTAAGGGGAACTAATACATTTTAGTTTTCTATGCAGTGGCATCGCCAGGGGAGCCTGTGGGCACGTGTCCCCCAAGTGCCGTGCCTCCTTGTGCCCCCAAAATGAGATTAAAACTTTTAAAAAATGTATACATATTTTTAAATTTTTAGCGCATAAATTAATCAATCGTTGACTTGGCAATCTCAATAGCGAATTAATGTTTGGAATACAGTACACCAGTTTTTTGATATGTTTACTCCCGGACAATACGGTCATTCAAAAATATCACTTTTTCTTTTAAGAAAATTTTAATTGGGAGATCCCTCTTTTTGTAATAGGCCACACACCCAGTGGCTCATTGAAAAATTCGGAATTTGCATGAAAAGGTAATAAAAATAACCGTTGAAAGTTCACATAACTTGTTTGTGTAGGGTTGCCCATTGAATAGTATAGGTTATTTATGTTTAATAAAGCGATAAAACATTACGAGCTGACTAATGAATTATACCTTTAATAAAATCAAACAAACTTGTCACTGAATTCTTATAAAGAAATCAGTCTAATCGAAGTTTAAATTTTTTAAAGATTTGTTTCTGTGAAAGCAATGAACGGATGGTTAGGTAACAAGTACTCAGTGGGTGAATTTTTAAATGAAAACATAACTTTTCCATCGCAATTCACAGATATTAAGTTTACTGGATGGAACTTTCAATTGGTTTTATTTTTTTCTTGATTCCGTTCCCTCTGATTATGTAAATGCAACATATGCCTATAACAGCTCAATTGTTCCGTTGATTACTTTATGATAAACCATCCCTTTCATATCAGTAAAAGTCTACCGTTATAGAAACGATAACTCTTTCATTTGATTTAATTTGATTATTAACGATCAATATTTTAGTTAGTAGTTTTACCTCAAATACAACTCACTTAGAGTATCCCAAATTTGTTTTAAAAAAGTAGTACAGGCCACGTATTAGAAATTGCTCTAGAATGATGTCTTAAAATACATCATGGAAAGTTAAACCTATGAGCTTCCGGAGGCTTGTTTCCTTAGCCCTCGTCGGGGCTTCGCCTCTCAGGAACCTAACTTCCAGGGGCCCGCATTAGCGGCTCGCCATAGGGGCACGGGGGGCACTCCCCCCCCCAAGTTTGCAAAGCATGGTCTTCAATTTTCAAAAATAAAAATAATAAATAAAAAAAAACATGTAATTCGAGATGGGTTAGGCCCTCCCTTTTCCTTGAGTGGGCTTAAAATTAAAGAAGTGAATAACTTTCCAATACAATGCGAAGGTTAAACATTAATAAAGTGCTTTCAAAACGACATTTTTTCGGCGCGCTTCGCGCGCGTTTTCTCAGTTGCTTGTTTGCTACTATGTATACTTCAGACATCACACAAATGGACCTGCCGTTAGTGCGAGCTAAGGTAATCAATCAAAACAAATGATCACGCTGTGATATTTGAAATCTGATTAGCTTAAGCATCATAATGTCATTTACAGAGTGTAACGGTAATGCTGGAGTTAAATGCCCATAGTTTTGCAGACACTTCAGAGCTTTCGGGGTCACTAGATACGCAACCCATTAGCCGTGTTGATTATCATCCACGACTTAAAGCAGTTTTGCCCGGGTGTCACCTGGCCAGATTAGCATAGATATCTGTCTACAAAAAGTTGTAACGGGCATCTAGTCTAAAAGTATTGTGTTTCCCATAGAAGGAGAGGTTTCCCTTCCCTTGTCCAAATTGACAGCGCCGTTGGCCCACGAGCGGTCCTATGACTGTCAAATGGCCTGTTATAAGCAAAAGGTTCTCCACCTCTGTGCTAAAGTATACCGTTTCAATTGATTAAAAATAAACACACCAAACAGTCAATCTAAGCTCAGTGTGATGAGACTTTTGACTAGTGGCCTAGCTATTTGTATATAGGATGAGACGTCGTTCTGAGTTAGGGTAATTCCCCTCCCCCTTTAAAAAAATTCGTTTCGGAACGGTACTGAGATCCAAAATACTAGTACTATCATTTCATCGTTTTCAAGTGTCTTCATGCTCGAAATTTTCGTTAGTTTCAGAGAACAATCCAGAAAACCAACATTTTATGGCTTCTTGGCAAAGCTGAAACATATTGTGACACAATGAAAGAAACAATAAAATATTTAAAGGTGGGGCTCATTTTATACAAATGGATCAAGCTGCCTTGCCCATTTCACCTGCCTCTTACTCCACCCCTATGGTAGTACGGTAGCGATCGGTTGATATGGTTGTATTTATTTTTAAAGTAGTCAACTCATGACTAACTGCCTGAAATGGTTTTTGAAGAGCTTTTGAAAACTACATGGGGTATCGCTCTAATACATAATAATAACCATACTCTCATAGGCGTAGGAGGCGGGGGCGAAGGGAAAGAAAAATAATGCAATAATGTAGCTTAAAGGAAATCGATACTTAAAAAAACTTCCTTGGTAATTAAAATATAGTTCTGATTTGGATTGCACCATCACCTATATATTCGGTATTAATTCATCAGTGTGTTTTTTAATGGTTAAACTCATATATTATGATTATCAGTAGTGTATTTGAGGAGCCATTAGGCCATGCCCCCGTCACTAACGTCGATATCTTTTAGTACCTAAAATAAAACAAAAAATTTTACTTCAAAGGTAGCATATGTGGTACCAGATTGTATGCAAGGACACTTAATTCTTCAAAAATTTTCAAAGGCTAGGGGGTGACGCCTATTTTTCTTTTAGTACCTAAAATACGTACGGTAAAATTTTTGACACAAATTTTACTTCAAAGGTAGCATATGTGGCACCAGATTGCATTTATGGACACCTAATTTTTCAAAAAATTTTCAAAGGGGAGGGGGACACCCCCTCCCCTTAGACCCCTCCCCCAGGCCGGCCATCACACAACAAAGTGCCTTCCCCATACCCATGAGAGAAATCTTGGCTACACCACTGATTATTATCACCATTATTGTAACGACTTCCCCCAGAATTATAACCAATATGGAATAGGTAGTAACGTGGCTAATTATTGTATGTAACTGGCATGCGGTATGATAACGGATGCATGCCTATATGATATGTACATTAACATTTTGAACGCGCGCGGAAATTTTTGTTTCTATTTTTCGGGCAGATCGTTACAGCCCCCCCTCCCCCCATCAACTTGGGACCCCTACGCCTATGCTTACTCCTATTGAGGCTATTGTACTATCCGGAGCTGACCATTAATATTGCTGGGTGGGGGGGTCTTACGAACCTCCCTGAATACGGACTTGAGTTTGCCCCCCCCCCAAACAAAATTTCTTAGAGCCGCCCATGGGGGCCCGGGGCCTTTGTGTGTCTAGATCTCACTCCACCAAGCGTAGTACTCGCGCTTCGCTCTCTGCGGTGCCCTCGGTTCCTCAGCTGGTATTTGCTTGTTCCCCCTGTGAAATCGTTGTGCCCTCAGTGCCCCCCTTTGAAAAACGTGGCTATACGCTACGGCCACTGTTTTAGGCAAGGTTCCGTTACACAAAATGTAACTCGTTAACAGTAACGGCGTTACTTGTAACTCGTTACTTCCCAACCCTGGATACTATTAGCGGCTCGCCATAGGGGCACGGGGGCACTTGCTCCCCCCTCCAAAGTTTGCAAAGCATGGTCTTCAATCTTCAAAAAAATAATAATAAATAAATAAAATATGTAATTCGAGATCGGTTAGGCCCTCTCTTTTCCTTGAGTGGGTTTAAAATTAAAACAGTAAATAATTTTCCAATGCAATGCGAAGATTAGTAAAGTGCTTTCAAAACATTTTTGGCGCGCTTCGCGCGCGTTTTTCTTAGTTGTTTGTTTGCTACTATATATACTTCAGCATGGGCGTCCGCAGAAAAAAATTCAGGGGGCCAAATTTCACAGTGTTGACAAAGGCGTAAGCAGGAATTTGTCAAGGGGGGGGGGCAAGCCCATGGTCAGACTCTCAGCGCTCCACGCCACCATGGGTTGGCGGGGAGAGCAAGAAAATTTTGGCCCAAAATGCTTCCCAGATCGCTGGAAATGGCACTTCCAAGGCATATTTACCGCATATAAAAAGGAGAAACGCTAGCAATATCGTAAATACAAACTTTAAAAAAGTACCAAAAAATATGCTCGGGAGGCTGCTGGGAACTGAGTATTGATATTTTTTTTTATTCAATTCCTGTTTTGAGAGTAGAAATTCACACTGAATGAACAGTTAAGAAATGTTAATGTTATATTTTCTTCGTTTTTTTCTTTATTTTTTCTTCGTTTTTTCAAGTTTTTGATTTTCCAGGGGGTCCAGGGGGCAAGTGCCCCCCGTCCGGACGCCCATGTACTTCAGACATCATAAATGGACCTGCCATTAGTGCGAGCTAAGGAAATTAAAACAAATGGTCACGCTGTGATATTTGTAATCTGATTAGCTATAGGCACCATAATGTCATTTATATAGTTTCACGGTAATGGTGGAGTTAAATACCCATAATTTTGCAGACACTTCAGAGCTTTCGAGGTCATTAGATGCACAACCCATTAGCCGTGTTGATCATCCTCCACGACTAAAAGCAGTTTTGCCAGGGTGTTACTTGGCCAGCCTTAGCATAGGTATCTGTCTACAAAAAGTTGTAATGGGCATGTAGCCTAAACGTAATGTGTTTCCCATAGAAGGAGAGGTTTCCCTTCCTTGTCCAAATTGACAGCGCCGTTGGCCCACGATCGGTCTGATGACTGTCAAATGGCCTGTTATAAGCAAAGGGTTCTCCACCTCTGTGCTAAAGTATACCGTTTCAGTTGATTTAAAATAAACACACCAAACAGTCAATCTAAGCTCAGTGTAGTGAGACTTTTGACTAGTGGCCTAGCTATTTGTATGTAGGGTGAGATGTCGTTCTTTAAAAAATTTCGTTTCGGAAAGGTACTGAGATTCAAAATAGTGCTATCATTTCATCAATTTCAAGTGTCTTCATGCTCGAAATTTTCGTTAGTTTAAGAAAACCAACATTTTATGGCTTCCTGGCAAAGCTGAAAAATATTGTGATACAATGAAAGAAATAACAAAATATTAAAAGGTGGAGTATAGAAATGGATCAAGCCGCTAGCTTTGCCCATTTCACCTGCCTCTTGCTCCGTCCCTATGGAGTAGCGATCGGCTGATATGCTTGTATTTATTTTTAAAGTAGTCAGCTCATGACTGACTGCCTGAAATGGTCTTTGAAAAGCTTTTGAAAACTACATGGGGCATCGCTGTAATACATAATGATAATACTAACCATTCTCCTATTGTACTATCCGGAGCTGACCAATAATATTGCCGGGGGTTTTCCGAACCTCCCTGAATACGGACTTAAGTTTGCCCCCCCCCCCAAACAAAATTTCTTACTTAGAGCCGCCCATGCTTGATGCTAGATGGAGATACACCGGAAGCTTCAGTTTATGCTTACCATTGGATCAGGGAGAAAACGTGGACTTAGAAACTTGCGGGCATTGAATTCTTTCGTTATAACTATAGGCAAATTCATTTATACCCACAGTTATCCTACCAAAGAATTACACTAAACGCTTTGATGCAATTTTCGGACAGTCCACTTCCAGTATACTGTCTTGAAATTCAAACCGACTGGTTATCGCAGTGGATTCCTAGCTAGCCTTCACCCCTCGCTCTGAAGAACAGGAGAGTAAGCTCATGCAGTGGCCCTGGTTTTAGAATTCTTACAGGCGGCTTAGTCATGATGGTCATTGCGGGTCTAGTCAGTGGCGGATCCAGAAATTTGTGAAGGGGTGACTATTGGGCTGTGTCCTAAGGAAGGTCGAGGGTGTAAGGGGAGGGGTGTCCACTCCACTCTGGAAAATTTTGTTTAATTATGTGTGCTCAGATGCGAAATGGTGCAATATTTGATAAATGTTTTGTCATACTTTAGGGCCTGAAATAGTACCACAAATTAGACAGTTGTACGGATTTTTTCCCCCAGAAATCAGACATAAACTTCTTTTTTTCTCATCTGGGCATTTCTATCATACATGACCACAAATTTGGTAGTTTCTAGATATAGCCTTATTAAGTTCCTTACGTTGCTCTCAAGTTTTCTTTTCTTCTTCCTTTTTAAAGCAAAATTTAAAACCATTTACAAAATTGTCCTTTTGTAAATGGTTGGAGTCACCCCCCCCCCCTCCTCCCTGTATCCGCCCATACTGGTAGCATTTGTTATTACGTATTTCCCTTCTCAAGCATTTCCTTACTTGTCAAAATTTTGTGACTTTATGACGACGAACGCCACAAGGACAAAAAACCACCATACCACCAGAGTCCACACCCATGCTTATTATTTACAGGCCTATCCTAAGTTCACATTTGGATACCTCTGACAGGCTATTTCGATACGGTGGTATTAAATATTCATGTATCGAGACTCATGTCTTAAAAGGAACCAATCAGAAGTTGCCATCCCATAGTTTTTCCTCAGCTGGGGAACACGGATAGTTCGCCAGAGCTAGAGACTGATATTCATGATCGGATCTTGAGCCAGTGTTGGTGTCAGGATCTCCTAACGAGAGGGGAGGCAAGCTCCCCAACGGGACCGCCAGCAACTCGAAGCCCCGACCAGGGTGAGGGTTTCCAAAAAGACGTGGAAAGTGAAATTTTCGAGCGCGTCGAAAATTGAAAATTTTGAGCTTTTGTTAAAAGAAAATTTCAAAAAATGGGTTTTAGTAAGGAAAATTGAACTTTTTGATGCTTGTATTGAAGAATTTTTCCTAATTTAGAGCAAAATCAAGTAAATGTCGGGTTGACTGGCCTTCGTCAGGACTATATTTTATCATACACGTTACGGCTCCCCTACGATATTCGTAGACTTTCCAGATGGGGGCACAGTCCACATCCCCTCCCCTGGTGCCACCACCGTCTTGAACGTGATAAAGTCAATAACCATGAGTAATCGAAAGTATTTAAGAGGTAATAAATCGAGAACGGGTAGGCAGGGTGGTCACTAGAAGGGGGATGTGAGGTTTGACACCCTCTCCCCCATTCACGGACGGTAAGCAAAATAAGACAAACCCCCTCCACCCATTCTAAATGCCCTGGCAATGCACATGCGCATAGGCGCACAAGGCAGAGGCCTTAGGAAGATAGGCAGCTGCCAAAAAGTCCATTTCAGTACACTGGCATTTTCTTTACAGGACAAAATTTGTAATAAGCCTTTAAGGGAAAATTTTCAGGGAACACCTCTTGTGCCCTATGTCAAGCATCTTTCCTTACTCCTATGAAAGAATATTTACAGAGAATGCAAGCTCTGGCTATCGATATCACAGTGTTTGCGGTGGAAACAAAAAAGGACGGTGCTATTTACGTTTATTTGTCACTCACCTTTTCTTTTCCAGTGCACAGAATTGATAGTTTAATTCATTGCTCAAGATGTACATCTGCAATCACAGGTATGGCCATTTTAAAGTATAATCCAACCTTTTTGGACTGTTAGAATTTAATTAGTTAGAGCCAAACTTTTGAAAAGGCTACGAACCTTACGGCAGCTTTCCCAAAATGGGTCCCTGCGGGAGAAGTCCCGGAAGAACAATGATATTTAACAAAAGAGCAACAACAACAGCACAATACTGTCAAATTCTGAGATTCAGTTGACAAGTTTTTACAAAGGTTTTAGATGAGTTTCAATATCGACATTTGAAATCCTGTTGGTTGAATGAGAATTAACTTCAAAGGGGATATTTCTCAAATTCATAACCACACATAACCCATGTGGACGTTTTCCATGCCCCAAACAAGTAGCCCCAGATGACTCCCACTTGTCAACTGCCACCCATGGCAACAACCCTTCGTCCTCCCCCCATTAATTCAACTGTCAGACTAGCTCATTCTCCCTTACCCAACTGTCTGGGGAAGTTGTCCAGGAAGTAACCATGAGGTTTCATGTTGTACCAGGTAACAATTCTCCTTGGAACTGCCCAATGGAAGGGGGCAGTAATCCAGCCAGGAGTTGCCTTGCAGATCGTCTGGGTGGCAATTGTCTGGGAAGTGTTGTCCAGGAACTTCCAAATTTCCCACTTCTTCTAGTAAGTTCATTGCTTGATCCATTGATCTGTCTGTCCATCTGTCCACCTGAAGCAACCCCACAACATACAACCACAAAAAAACAAGTTCATAATTTTGGTGGAGTTATTGTAAAGGGAATGCAGAAAATCTGACAAAAATTTAACAACCCAAGGGATACAAATTCAGGTCAAAGGCCAGAACCACTGCCAAAAATACAAAAACTTGAAAGGTTAAGAGATTGCAAAGAAGTTGCATTTTTTTAATTCACCACTATCTGTTGAGCATTTAATTATTACATGTAAGAATATGTAATGCATGTTAATGTCACACTGAAATGTCACATCTGATAATACAATTAAGTAAACATACACCAATAATGTGAGAGATTTATACATACCCTCATGTATGCATGAAGTTTTAATAAATTATATAAACATTTAAGTACACAATAACTCAAGTACATGTGATCAATTTCATGATAACATTGTGATAATACAACATTATATTGCACTTAAAAGACATTTGGTTTTGATGCATCAGATCATTTACATACTTGATACAATCTACTTCTTCAAAAAAATTATCTTCCAAGAAACTTGCCTGATTTCATTCTAAGATTTAAATTTCCTTGGCACATGCAACTTATATAAAAACACTGTCCAAGAGGAGAAAAAGCCTGAAACCAAACGTCTGTGACCTCTTTGTTTGCTAGTATATATGAGTGAATAAACAAAAGATGGCTTTACCCTCCTACCCTGGGCTTATTAACAACAGAACCTAATTTACTTTACCAACAAACTGAGCAGTTATATGACTATGATCAAAGATGAAAGAATTTTTTCTTTGCTATCTGTCATCTTAGCTGGGAAGTGTACATCTTTTGAGATTTTAAAAGTTTGATGGGTTTAAATTCTATTGGTAGCTGTGATGAACCTTTCATTGTAATCCAACTAGACTGTTTTTACCAGCCAGTAATTCCTGATTTACAACAGCTTCTTGTCAAGGACATGGTTGAACTGGACATAATACAAAATTTCTGTGCAGAATTTATAAATGTGAGTTAACCAACATCAAAAAGGCTTGAATTATTGAGAGTGATACCATAGTCACCAAATTATACACGTGATTAGAACACTGCACACTAGAAGAGGCATTTCCATCATAAGGTTAAATCAAGACCATAACAAAAAAATAGCATTAAAATAGAAAGTATTGAAAGAAGAACTAATACACATCTAGCACTTCAAAAAGTATTGAACCCTCTGCTCCTGTAACTCTCTACGGTGTACAGCTAAACACTCCTTTAAGCCGCGGTCACACTACAACGAATTCGGATCGGATTCCGATCCGATTTTTGTGAGTTTTTATTAAAATCTTCTCCATTTCGGGTAAGTTAAAAGCTGTCTGTCAATGTGACGTCACGAAATAATTCGTATAAATTTAATTTTAGTAGTCCTGGGATAAAAATCATATAATTACACAGGTTGGCAAATTTTGGGCTCTTTCCGACCCGAAATGGAGAAGATTTTAATAAAAACTGACAAAAATCGGATCAGAATCCGATCCGAATTCGTTGTAGTGTAACCGCGGCTTTAGAATGAATGGGACTTACATTAAATTTGTTCTCACATCATCGATGTGTTTGCAGATACCACCGGGGTGTCATTTAGCCCCAGATCTTCAAATTAACATGAATATTAGTGAGATCACCTTCTCTTGTGGAGAGTATTCAGAGCATAAAGTGTACTCATTAGACCAAATCCAGCTCATCAAACTGTCACACCTAACTTGATCTTAGCAACCAACAGATAGGAGTGAATGCCATGTTTTAGCCATTTCTCCTATTCCTGAGGAGGCAAAAACAGCCCTGTTACACCTTGTTACATCATAGCCAGTTACTTAACTTTTTCTCTCTTTGGGGGGGGGGGGGAGGGGGTGGTAAAGTTCTACTTGGAGGAACACTTCCCTAAATACATCTATTCTATTTATTCTACATTAATCTATATTAATTAAAATAACAGTGTGAAATTTTCTCATGGGCAAAGGAGGCTGTTCTTAGCTGGGGTGGGAGGGCTGAACATTATACTGCTGTCCTGGGATGTGGTTCTCTGAGGAGGAGCCCAGATCCCCTTTGGAAAAATTTTTAAACATTTGAGCATCATTGGACACAAATTTGTTACAGTTTGTATATTTTGGGGGGTAACTTTATTGAAAAAGTTTGATAATTCATTTAAAAAGTTTGATATATTTCAAAAGAGGTCAGATAAGGGGTTTTGTCTATGAAAAGTGAAACACAAACACACATAAACTATACAAATGTCTTACAAGTTATAATAATTTTTCTAAAAACAGCTTTCTAGAAGTATGCTAAATTTGAGACATAAGTCTGTAGAAAATAATTAGAAATACTGGTTACTAGTCATCCAAAACCTTGTCCAGCTACTTTTAATTTTAAATAAAACATGCTAACTTAAATATGACCTTAAAAATGTCAACACTTAAGTACAGAGAAATATTTCAAATGATCCTTAGCCAGCACCATACTACAAAATATCTTTGTTTGCATAGGCTACATAATGTGTAATTTTTCAAGGTTTATTCACAGTAATCCATTATGCTTCAACAACTTCCAACCTAAACCATACTCTCACCAAACTAATGTTAGATTCTGAACATAAAATGCAAACATGGAAACATAGTCACATGATTTCTGAAGTACTTAGCATTACAAAGTTGTTATATAAGATAAATGCCCAATACACCAAGCCAGGTTTCATGAAATTCAATTTTGAAGAACAAGGTTATTGTTGTGAAATGATCAAATTTTATGTTACAGATATATTTATTCCAAACACAGGAATGGACAAAAAGTACACAAAAATTGAATCATACAAACAGGATTAAGGTATGAAAGTAAGAAAATGTAGTTACACAGTTTGAGCTTCAAAGGCAAGAGGTAACAAACAAAGGAACCAAAGCAAAAGTCTGCCAAAATACTGAAGTGCAAAATTAAGTATCCACTAAACTAGTGAAGTTTATTGTTGAGTGTTTTGAAACCTTATTCTTGTAATGAAGTGGTTGTATCAATGTAAGCAGGTAACAGAATTTGTAAAAAATATCAAATTACTTTGAAATTACACTTTGTCCGAAATACCAGTCAACAATTTTAATGTTAACTTGCACACAATGTATTTTATCCCCTTGATAAAAATTGTTGCAGGAATGGAGCTTGACAGTTTGAAAGAATTTTACAGAGTAGAGAGTTTCAGTGGTCTCCATTCATATATGGTATCCTATGATCAAGAGTGGCTGAACGTTAGCATATTCAAGCTAATAGTCCGCACTCTAGTTCCATAAATGCACAGTTGTTTCGGAAAGGAAAGGAAGGGTTCATATGACCATAAGCACAAAGGGATTAAATTTATTATAAAAGCTAGTACTTTGAAAGCCCATATTCTCAATGAGTATGTCAGCTAGCTAGGATTTGGGGGGGGGGGGGGTGTTTAAACTGCAAATATGGAAAGACAGAGATACACCACATATTCAACATACAGTGAAACCTCATTTATATGAACACATCGGGATCTCTCATACTATGGATACAGGAAAAGTTCAGATAAATGGGCTTTTGCCTTTGGCTTTAAGCACAGTACAGGGACTACCAAAGAGATTGTTCGTAGCATTTCTCAAATTACTTTGATACAGCTACCAAAATTAAAGCAAAAATACCAAAACTATTTAGTTTTTATATTTGTGACCAATTATGGGCCTATGACAAACAATTTGGTAAAATTTTACAAATTGTGTTCAATACCAGTCTGGTAAAGTTGTGAGGCCAGTTTCGATAAACAAGGTTTCAGATAGGCTGGGTTTTACTGTACTAGCAATTCATTTCCATGTCTGTACTGTTCTGTAACAGTTAAACACAATTTCACAAAAAAAATTAACTACTGTAATATTTATCTGAATACTTAACAAATCATCCCCACACTATGAACCTAACTACTGTACTCCATTTTCAGGTCTGTGGGTCCTCATGCTGAAGCTAAATGTTTCCCCATCCCTAGACTAACCCAAATTATTTCCTTCAAGAAAAATATAAACTTAATGAAACATTTTTGCAATAACTTGTCATGAGTATAAGTTGTGAAATGCAAACTTACCTTTTGCAAATGCAAAAGGGAAATAGGGGTTGTTTTGACCTTGGAATAACTTAGTGTTATTATTTTCCTTCAGAGAATATAAAACTTGCAAAATACCAGTGCCTGTGCATTCAAATTACAAGTGCAACACAACTGTACATAAAAATAATACATGCACACAGCCTACAAACCAAAGGAATGTTAATCATCAGTGTGTATCAATGAAATCACACCTGTAGGCTTGCAAGTTCACTTTAAATGAAAAATGCAGTTACTTAAGCATTATCTTCAAAAATAAACATAGGATATGAATGCCAATGTCACTAACTGCTTTGAATTAGTTCCTATTTTCAATTCTAGTATTATATTATTTGAGATGGAGGAGGGGTGGTTGTGAGGGACGTATTGTTACATGTTTTGCTGACCAATAAATTAAACATCTGCACTGGCTCATTTTCTCACCGACACGAGGATGTCTGTAGAAGAAGTCTTCATAACATTACCTTTATTCCTTCCATACTTTACACATCATGCTAGTGCTACCCTGAGAGAAACCCTTTAAGCCAGAACACCATAAATATTAAACTGAAAACCTATCTGTCCATTATTTACCCTGTTGAAGTCTATCATACATACACTGAAAGATAGAAACTGGAAAGTGTTGATATTACAACAGTGTTTCACATGATTCTTATCTAACAGACAGCCAAAACTTCCAAGTACATCACAGAAAACTCTTTCTACAGAAAGATTTCTTCTGCATCTACAGAATCATCCAAGGGTTCAAACAAGTTTCTTCAAATAGTGACACAAAATTTGATGTGCACAAACATTTTTGTTTTAAAAGAATAAAATTATTTTAACTAAGTACACACACTACTGACTAATTTGACCAACTGAAGAATCCTAATGAAAGTTTGACTAAGTATTTCAAATGAAAGCCTCAAATTTCCTTAATCTGTAAGCAAGGCTTAAATTTCAGGAATGAACAAATCACAAAACTTATTTCTGTCCTCATTAATGCAGGGTTTTCATTAGGCTTACAACTGCAAGAGTCGTGAAACTGTCAGCTTTCTATTTCGAGTGTCCCCCCAAATTTCAAGGGTTTCCAAAATTTCCAAGAGTCCCGTACTTGTACTGTAACCTATACAGATACCTACATGTATGCACAAGATATGGAGCTATACTCTTCAGACAGGCATATGTATCGAGCTTCCGTGGAAACGGAGCATATCCCATGATTGGCATGCATGACGGACCTACAACATTATATTGCTTCCAGTAATATGTCGGCATAAACTGAAAAATTCACTGGAAAATATGCAGACTTGAAGCTTCAAAGGAACTTTGACTGCAAGTGTGCAGTACAGTATATTGTAGCACATTTTGGATATTTTTGCCAAGAAATTTTGCAACATTTAGAGCTACAATTTTTGTGCATATAAGGCTGAACATCATGCGTTCACAGGACGCACAGGATTTTCTTCCAAGCATCTAGGCAGCTTGTCGTGCATCTGAGACCCGGGAGCTTGGGTTAACAAGAACCCTGTTAACGTGCATTAAATAAGTTCAATGCAGTAAAGATGTTACACAATCTATATGCATAATTAACAAGGTATACACCTTCAAAAATGCTATACGACAGAAGCCGGGACCTTTGCCAGAAGTACTCACACTTTATCGAGTTCAGTTAAAAGTTATAGATTACAGCGAAGTATTAAGTAACAAGGCATTTTAATGTCAAACCTTTCCTGTTCATTCCACTGATGCATATTTAACTCAACTATTGAATTAATATACCGATATATTCTAATTCGTGGATGGCTCTCTTAAATCATGTGACAACAATTTTTTAACTGATTTTGCACAAGAAACCCTTTGATTACAATGCAAATGGCACCTCTATGTCCTGAAAAATTATGAGAGATACTTGTAACGGAGATAACATGAGACTGATAACATTAAGTTAATGTTTCAAGATAAGTTTGAGGCAATTGGCTTATTCCCTTTAAATTGTGACTTAAAAGCTGCATTAGCAAACTACCTATTTTGTGACCTAAATTTAAATTACATTATGTAATTGAAATTCACTTTTCTCTGTATTTGAAATCGATTCTTTGGATGAAAACATTTACAGAAATGAGCTTCTATACTTTTCTTTGCCAAAAAATGTTACACTTGAATGATAATTTTATTTGACAGTTATCATATGAACATAATAGACAGAACTACTGAATATACATACAGTCAGATCAGGTATGTAGCCTTAGTGTTATTTTTGAAAAGCATATGACAATGACTACCCAAGTCAAGAATATCTGTTCTTCTGCTATAATATGTGCCAGATAGCTGGGTAAGATCCTTCCCAACCTTTCTAATGACACTGCCAAATCAGCTGCCCATGCCCTAATGACTTCTGAGGTTGATATTTGCAATTCTCTGCTGGCCTGTCCTCCTGCTTCTACTCTGAAACCTGTTCAAAGGGTTCTTACTGTAACTCCTTGTGTTGTTTTAAGATCCCCAAAACTAACCCATGCTAGAACTATGCTCAACTCTATTCAATGGCTTCCTCTTGGGTCTCGTGTCCAATTCAAAGTTATGTTGTTATTATACAAAGCACTAAATGGTTTCATTTCCTACTTCAAAGAATTGGTTCAACCTTAACAGACCAGACCAGGACTATGGTCAGCAAGGGAGCAGTTTTTGGGAGTAACAAGACCCAAACTAGTTATGGTGACCACTCTTTTACCATCTTCACTTGTCGGGCATATAACAACCTTCCATAGAGATTTATAACTCGCCAATGCTTGATTTTTCCAATCTCCATTAAAAACTTACTTCAGAGTAAAGAGTTAAGAGTCTATAGGTATTGCACTTTGTACATAAAACAGTCAGGAGTCATCACAACCCGTTTCTTAGGGCAGAGAATATTCTGTGAAAAAGTCCATTGTGATAGCCTTAACCTGTAAGTACACACATAGAATTTTAACTTTAACTTTTTGTATAATATACCTTCTTATCAGCATATCTGTCTGTAAATGCCAAGGTGGCAAAAACTCCTTCCACGAGGGCATCCTCTTCTTGGAAAAATCACGTCATTGGCAAGAATGTGACATCACATTGTTTTAATCCTGTCTACGTCCAACTTGTCTCAGCTTGATGGAAGATTGGGATTGTGGGATTCATTAGTTAGCATCCTGCAACAGTCATTGCAGACAAGTTCCTTCTCAACTTTAGCTGCTGGAGCTGATGTTAAAAATGTGGAAGAATAAAGACCTGCAGTTTCAGTCAATGAACAACACCTATTTCTTTATTACATGCTAGAGCTAAGAATCCAACGACAGCGAAATTGGAATGCAGAATAACACAACACCATTAAATATGAAGAAACAAGATAAAAGTGATGAGAAGGTATTTCAGGCAAAAAAGACCACTCAAGGGGATGACTGGCCTTAAAAAAACTTAAATTATCAAATGATGCAGATAATATCTTCATTCCTTTTTTAAGTGCTGAACCCCAAGTTAGCATCCCCCTCTTCCATTCCACAAAGTGCATACTAATTTAAAAACCTGTATACTACTTTTCAGGTTTTCAAAGCAAATTTTAAATTGTACTTACAGGTAGCTCCCAATGCTGATCTTGGTAACTTTTTGCTGCAACATTTTGGACAAAAATGGTTTCCACAGGAGCGACAATATCTCTGGGAAATCAAAAGCAACCGAACATTTAAATAATGCCAACATATCATGATTTTTACACATGATATCACAAGCAAATCTCTGTACTAGTGTTGGGTGATATTGACTTTTTTACCATCATTATAACAGAACAAAATTTATCGCGACAATTCGATATCCACGATAATTTTCTTAAAGACAAATTTCCTTGAAGTTTGCTTCTGTGCTCATGCATGTTAGAATATTCAGTGATGGACTTTCATCGACTTATTACCAGTTCAATGTAAAAAAAGAATGTCTCTAATAAAAAAAAAAAAATTTTAAAGACAGCAATGAGAAGAAATAAAGCATTACAAGGCAATTTTTTCATTTTTTTTCAAGAATTTATCGTCATTTTCGAATTCTTGTTATCGTATCGTGATAAAAAGAAATTACCGCGATAATGATTATTTTCGATACATATTATATCGCCCAACACTACTCTGTGTGAATTCAGGTTGATTCACAAACTTCAATAGCATGCACTAATGAAATAAGACCAATTAAAGGCAATAGGCAGTTGCCCCAAAATTGTTTTGAAAATCAGCAAACTCTTGCAAATCTCTTCTTATCCCCCTTACAAGTTCTTTGAAGATGATTTTAAACATAAGTATTACAAACAAAATCTAAAGAAAGGAGTTATTTGCCATGAATTTAACAATTCATTACAAAAATATTGTCACATGATCAAAAAGGGCTACTGGTGAATTAGGATGAGGGGGTATACTAATTCTGATTGGGGTGACTGCATTTTCCCTTTAAACTTCATCTTACTAATGGAACTAAAACCTGAAGCTTACCACACACAATGGCAGTTTATGTGTCCTGCTTTGTTACAACAACTTGTCTTTGTGCTGCAATGTGGAATGCTAAAGCTATGGTACTAATGTGACCAAAATGCAGTGTGTATTCCCTTGTTAAAAACTATTTTGTTACCATAAAATGCAGCACAGGCTTACAAAGTCTCAGAATCAGATTCATACCAAACTTTTCTTCAAAATTTGTTTTCAGTCTCACTTTTGACATTTATGGGCAGCTTAAATCAGTCACCCATGCCTCCAGCCAACTCTTAACTCTCCTCTTACTGCTAACATACTTTGACTGGTTACTGTAACATTTACTTGTGCATTGAATGGGATGTTCCTCTTGACTCTCAAAGAGCAGCAGATTTTAGAAAATGGAATGCTCACATGTCCACGGTTCAGACTCACTCCAAATTGTTATACCACTTACCCTCCTCTTTCGAAAGCTGTTAAAAGATGCTAAACATGAAAAACATTCCCCTTTTTCTGGAATCTTCTGACTTTCATCTTGAATTTTTTCTGCCACAGCTTTGTGCTCCTCTACAGATGATGAAGAAGTATTGTTTTTAACAGGTGTGTGGTTCTCTCCTTTGTCTGATTCTGTGCCTGATAATTCTGCTTGTGCCTATGTACAAGAAACATACAATGATAATTAACAGTAGGTAGATCAGGGGGAAAAATTGTAGGACTTCCATCAAAATTACAAGAAACACACAATGATAATTAACAGTAGGTAGACCAGGGGTGAAAAATAGTAGGATTTCCATCAAAATCTGATAAATAACAGTTCCAAACTTCTGCCCAGTGTGTCTTTAAAATGCTTCACCACAACAAGAAACTCTCAAACTGCTCATGAAAGTTGGCTACATACATCCTTTTCAATTTCATTGTAATGGAGTACAGCTGGAGTTTTCAACCTTATCAGCATACCCCTGGAGTGTACACGACCCATGATAAAAAGAGGGTGAAGGCTAAGTATACACTTCTTGCTACCAGGAGGACTATCACTTCTCATTAGCAGTTTCAGATAAATTTGGATATGTGGCTTCCTTGGTAACATCCTTTGAAAGCTGATTACACTTTAATAGCCATACATATGATCATACTGATGATCACATGACAATGACTCACCACATTATTGTCCAGGTTGGAGACAGAAACCGAGTCAATTTGAACAGTTACCTGTTAATAGCAAATAAAAATGAGAAAAACCCATTGAGACTTAGATTATAAGTGTAGCAGGTTTATGACAACTACCACATACTGATGGCAATCATGTCACATTGATGACAACTACAACATACTGTTGACAACTTCAACTACATACAAGTCACTGATAGCAACTACAAGTTACTGATGGCAATACACATACTGATGGCAACTATGTCACAGTGATGACAACTACAATGCACTGTTGACAACTACAACACACTGTTGACTACTACAAGTTGCTGATAGCAACTACAAGTTACTGATGGCAACTATGTAACAGTGATGACTACTACAACATACTGCTGACAACTACAACACACTGTTAACTACTACAAGTCAGTGATAGCAACTAAAAGTTACTGATGGCAACTACAACATACTGATGGCAACTATTGTAGTTATTACAACTGCAACTCAAGTACAGACATTTTGAAAGTCTACATCTTGTCTGACTATATTGCAAGTAAACACATCAAAATGTGGAAATTTAAAGTGAGGTACTGTGTGCATGTAAAATATGATGTATGCTAATGTACCATAAAATTAGTAAATTACCAATGAGACTCCATGTACCCAAGCATACAATGACACACATGGAAAATCTCAGTTTGTCCTCAGATGAAAGGTGTGTTAAAGGGTCACAGTACTTCCTACACAGCACATCTTACACTCAACTCACCCATGCATACACACAAACCCAGACATACAGCAGGGCTTGAAATAAGCTTGAAAAAGGGCACGGCCAAAATGAGCAAAATGGCCGAAGGTCTATGTTATTTCAATGGACATTTACTGAGGGGCATCACAGCCATCAGAATGGGCCCGACAGCCATGGCGGCCGGTGCCGTCGGTTATTTCGAGCCCTGCATACGCACTCAGAGTACTTCAAGCTTGAGGCTCTAGTTTGATGGCCAGTTTATAACAGCAGACAATTAATAGGAAATCAATTTACTTACTAGTTTTGGTTTTTGTGGGGGTGCTGATTCATCTGCACCTACTTCAGCAGGATTTTGGGAAATCTCTGAACTCTGTAGGACTCTTAGAAAACCAGGATTTGCACCAAAGATGAGGCACACTAGAATACTTAGAGAGAGATTAAGTGGCATAAGGAAACTTGAAAGAATTGTAATAGCCACCGAGAGATAAAATCTGAAAGGAAAAAGAAACTGTACCTGTTTATTTCCAAAACCGCTAAAACATTTGAAAAAAAAATATGTACATATACTCTATTACAACAATGTAATAAAGAGCACCAAATTTTTCATTTTAGTTAGCCATTTCTTATCAGTTTTATCATCTTATTAGATGAATTGTTATATTTTAACACTAACCATTTTCTCACCTTCTACTGAGGATATCACTCTATTAAATCCTCTGAATTTTCAAGTAAAGCCGCTTTTATATTTCAATGTTCACATTGTTTGGACCTAACAATTGTTTGGGCTTAACAATTTCCCAACTGCATTTATTGAAGCCAATGCATCAAAGTTCCTTCTGTAAAATGATACCTTGAAATAAACACAACATCTGACTTAACAACATATTGACAGACACATCTACATCAAATTGTGAGAATAAGGGTAACTTTTCCCTGAACTTACATTAAAGACTGGCAGATATTACTCCATGATAGAAGTGAGTAGAATGCTTCCAAAAATTTACAAGAATCATCCAAGAACTTTGATAGGTCTTGGATCATCAATCGGCAATCTAAGACTGTCTTCTTTTTCCTTTCCACTTCTGTGTCACGTTTGGCAGCACTGTCAAAGATGGCATCTGGAATGACTTTTGAAGGGTGCGTATGATTGGAATACTGACTATGGTGATCTTCAACAAGGGTACTGTTTAGGTGGCAAAGCCACCCAAGTACAGCTACCACAATTAGTAGTGCTAGCAGGAGCAGAAGCAGGTAATCTGTGGAAGAACAAAGGTATGCCCAGATGTACAATATTACATGATTTGTTTAACTAAATGGGCTAGGTGAGAGGTTCCCACCTAAGGGAAATTTCCCCAGGGGGAACTTCTGAGTTATGTAGGGGGGTACCTGTCATTCTACTACAGCCAATTATAGTTATGTTTGCCCTGTTTGTCCAATCTTGCTCAGGAAACCATCATTTGGCATCCCAATTCAACAGACATGTGTGTTATAAGAGTCTTAACTTACTTAGCCACTCTACAAACAACTAAGAGAGGAAGAAGACCCATCCTCTGCACCAGTGTCAGACAGTGGTGCTGTACAACTTATAGGCAACATTATTGGAATTGGTAAACCCCCTAAACTGCACAACAAGAACACCTTTTTAATTCTTTTTCTTGAACCCCTCGACACTATCTGCCAGTGGTTTTGCCATGTGTCAAAGTAATATCAGTCTCAAGAAAACTTCCTGGGGATTTACACCAGGATCTGATCTTATAAAATGTTCAGTAGCACAGTGTAAGCTTTGCAGTCAAAGGTTACACAACCATCATTTTGTTGTCTCTTACCACAATTCACAAAACATTAAAAGATGACAAAAAAAATATACCAAATATCTTAGCACAAATTTCTGTTATTGTATCAGTGTTGGGAGATTGGACAACCATATACTGGCACTATAGTGAAGTTCAATTAGGGGGGAATTTAGGAGGTTACAGTTCACACCTTGCCAGGGTAAGGTATGGGGTCTACCACCTTATGGTCACTACAGTCAGTACTGGGCTGTAGGTCTTGCTACCTCATCTTTAACATTACTATAAATCCAGGTTTGTGCGACTGCAAAATTTGAACTTGTTTCACTCTCAGTGCATGGTTACCGTATCTGTCAGGGATAAGCAGTTAACATGGTCTAACAGGTTGAAACATTTAGGGTTAAACTAAAGGTCACAAACCTTAATGCTTTGTAATATCTTGTAATATGGTTTGTTACATCAATCAGTACTATCATTAGGACTGTGAAAGTGTAGCAAAATAATTAAACGTGTAACCGCAAAAATATGCGATCGTTTAGCGATTAATTGCAATTACCTTATCCCAATAAAAAGACTAGGTATGTTTTGAGTGACGTGACATAAATAGACCTATTCAAAATAAATTGGTAATACCCGTGAACCCCAAACACGATTCCTATAAAGGCTTGCTCATAGTCGAAACAGTCATCACAACATGATGACATACTACATACTACGTAGGGGCCAATATTATGCACTCTGCATTTACAGAGTATTCAGAGGGATAGAAAAAGGATGAAAAACAGGTTTTGCGATTAATCGCTTAGTAGCTTGTACTATTTATTCCACATGCGATCGTTTAGCGATTAATCGCTTCACAGTCACAGCCCTAACTATCATGAGGAGTAATTATGAAAAAACAGAAAGATAAAGTAAAATTTCTATTTGAGAAATTAACTAAAAAGTAAATCTGAAAGACTGTCTCAAACAGAGCAGGCTGTGGAAACATGGGTTTGGACGTATCTCTGCTGGCTGTGCAACTCAGGGCAAATAAGGCATGAACATGTAGCAAAATTAGTAAAGATACTTTGAGCAAAAATGATTTTATTCAAACTTGGCACCAGTAATTATTTGGGAGTATGACCTACTGTACAGCCTTAACACTGGGCTGGTAATAGCCCTTATGTCATGATTTTGGCTTTTACTACATGTAAATGTCCTGCAGTTGTATTTACACAGACATTGCAAATGATTATCAGTTTAATGCTCAATTCACTCTACACCTAGACATTTTACCTACAGCTGTCCCTCTTTTTTTTCCCTCTTTTTTTTATTTTTTTTTTATTTGTTCAAAGCACCTATCTATATTATCATAGCATACTGCTTCTCCAAAATAAGTTATCACTTTAACTTACACTTATGGGCTGAAAGGCACAGAACCAGTGATGCAAGCCAAACTTGAATTGTCTTTTTTGGAGAGTCCCAACTGTCAAAAAAAAAAATAAAAAGCTAAATGTTACAACTTCTTTAATTGAAGAAAGCAAAAGTAAGTTAAATAACACCATATATAAACAAAGAAACAATATATAAAGACTTTATATTGAATGACAAACTGCAGTACTGTAGGTATACTGAAGCTACTGTATAACATTAGCCTCTATCATTCAAGCCCTTGCCTTCTGGTGTTGTTGTACAATGGGTCGCTGTACAAACATAGGGAGTTGCCTGGGGAAGATTGTCTAGGACCCCTGGTCTAAGGCACCCTTACCCTTTACAGTATGTACTTTTGGTGAAGTCCAATATGACCATTATAATTATGAAAGATCCTGGGACACAGTCACATCCTGATACCAGATGTACCTCCCCCAATCAATCTCTGAAGTATCTACAGAACCAGAAAGCCAAAAGGCTTAGTGATTCCTTGCTGAAAGGGGGTGCTTTGCTACACTGAGGTTCATCCATCAAATTTATACTTCTCTACTACATCATTTTTTATGATGTGGTCACAATTTGACCCCTTCTCATGTCAGCTCATGTCACATGACCTTTGAACAAAAACTTGAATAACCAAAAAAATGAAAAAAAAAAATATTAGAAGGGATTTGTCTGTGCTTCCTCCCTTGTAATGACATGTTTACAAAGTTTCAGTTTTGACCTCTGATGACCTCAAATGGCTTGTGACCTCCATGAAAAACAAAAGGGTTTTTCCTTGCACCATAACACATGAACATACTTAGTACGAAATCTATCCAAGATTTCTACCTTGAGATATCGTATAAGATTTTCAGAGTTTGACCCCTGGTGACCCCAGATAACCTTTGACCTCCACTAAAACAATAGGGTTCTTCCTCTCACCATACCACATCCACATACTAAATAATGAGATCTACCAAAGCTTCCTACCTTGAGATATCGTGTAAACAAGGTGTTTAGAGTTTGACCTGTGGTGACCCTAGATGACCTTTGATCTTCACCAAAAATGATAGGATTCTTCCTCTCACCATAACACATCCACAAACTAAGTATGAAATCTATCATCTTGTGATATTGTGTAAACAAGGTTTTCAGACTTTGACCCCTGGTGACCCCAAATGACCTTTGAACTCCACACAAAACAATAGGCTTCTTCCTCCTGCTATAACACATCCACATACTTAGTATGAAATCTATTCAAGCTTCCTACCTTGAGATACTGTGTAAACAAGGTTTTCAGACTTTGACCCCTGGTGACCCCAGATGACCTTTGACCTCCACCAAAAACAAAAGGTATCTTTCTCTTACCATAACACATCCACAAACTAAGTATGAAATGTATCCAAGCTTCCTACCTTGAAATATCATGTAAACAAGGTTTTCAGACTTTGACCCCTGGTGACCCCAGATGACCTTTGACCTCCACACAAAACAATAGGCTTCTTCCTCCTGCTATAACACATCCACATACTAGTATGAAATCTATCCAAGCTTCCTACCTTGAGATACTGTGTAAACAAGGTTTTCAGACTTTGACCCCTGGTGACCCCAGATGACCTTTGACCTCCACCAAAAACAATACGTATCTTCCTCTTACCATAATATATCCACGTACTACGTATGAAATGTATCCACGCTCCCAACCGTGAAATATCGTGTAAACAAGGTTTTCAGACTTTGACCCCTGGTGACCCCAGATGACCTTTGACCTCCACCCAAAAACAATAGGGTTCTTCCTCTCACCACAACGCATCTACATACCATGCATGAAATCTATCCAAGCTTTCTAACTTGAGATATCGTGTAAACAAGGTTTTCAGATTTTGACCCCCAGTGACTCCAGATGACCTTTGACCTCCACCAAAAACAATAGGGTTCTTCCTCTCAGCACAACGCATCTACATACCACGCATGAAATCTATCCAAGCTTTCTAACTTGAGATATCGTGTAAACAAGGTTTTCAGATTTTGACCCCAGTGACCCCAGATGACATTTGACCTCCACCAAAAACAATAGGGTTCTTCCTCTCAATATGGGCCATCTATGTACCAAGTTTGAGAACTGTCCAAGCTTTCTCACTTGAGATATCGTGTAAACAAGGTTTTCAGATTTTGACCCCCGGTGACTCCAGATGACCTTTGACCTCCACCAAAAACAATAGGGTTCTTCCTCTCACCACAACGCATCTACATACCACGCATGAAATCTATCCAAGCTTTCTAACTTGAGATATCGTGTAAACAAGGTTTTCAGACTTTGACCCCTGGTGACCCCAAATGACCTTTGAACTCCACACAAAACAATAGGCTTCTTCCTCCTGCTATAACACATCCACATACTTAGTATGAAATCTATTCAAGCTTCCTACCTTGAGATACCGTGTAAACAAGGTTTTCAGACTTTGACCCCTGGTGACCCCAGATGACCTTTGACCTCCACCAAAAACAAAAGGTATCTTTCTCTTACCATAACACATCCACAAACTAAGTATGAAATGTATCCAAGCTTCCTACCTTGAAATATCATGTAAACAAGGTTTTCAGACTTTGACCCCTGGTGACCCCAGATGACCTTTGACCTCCACCCAAAACAATAGGCTTCTTCCTCCTGCTATAACACATCCACATACTAGTATGAAATCTATCCAAGCTTCCTACCTTGAGATACTGTGTAAACAAGGTTTTCAGACTTTGACCCCTGGTGACCCCAGATGACCTTTGACCTCCACCAAAAATAATACGTATCTTCCTCTTACCATAATATATCCACGTACTACGTATGAAATGTATCCACGCTCCCAACCGTGAAATATCGTGTAAACAAGGTTTTCAGACTTTGACCCCTGGTGACCCCAGATGACCTTTGACCTCCACCAAAAATAATAGGGTTCTTCCACTCACCATAACACATCCACAAACTAAGTACAAAGTCTATCCAAGCTTCCTACCTTGAGATATCATGTAAACAAGGTTTTCAGACTCTGACCCCCAGTGACCCCAGATGACCTTTGACCTCTACACAAAACAATAGGCTTCTTCCTCCTGCTATAACACATCCACATACTTGGTATGAAATCTATCCACTCTTCCTACCTTGAGATATCATGTAAACAAGGTTTTCAGACTTTGACCCTGGTGACCCCAGATGACCTTTGACCTCCACCCAAAAACAATAGGGTTCTTCCTCTCACCACAACGCATCTACATACCATGCATGAAATCTATCCAAGCTTTCTAACTTGAGATATCGTGTAAACAAGGTTTTCAGATTTTGACCCCCGGTGACTCCAGATGACCTTTGACCTCCACCAAAAACAATAGGTTCTTCCTCTCACCACAACGCATCTACATACCACGCATGAAATCTATCCAAGCTTTCTAACTTGAGATATCGTGTAAA
This sequence comes from Holothuria leucospilota, assembly GCA_029531755.1. Taxonomy (NCBI): domain Eukaryota; kingdom Metazoa; phylum Echinodermata; class Holothuroidea; order Aspidochirotida; family Holothuriidae; genus Holothuria; species Holothuria leucospilota. Next base: position 14,743,515 of record CM055977.1, read on the forward strand.
CAAGGTTTTCAGATTTTGACCCCAGTGACCCCAGATGACGTTTGACCTCCACCAAAAACAATAGGGTTCTTCCTCTCAATATGGGCCATCTATGTACCAAGTTTGAGAACTGTCCAAGCTTTCTCACTTGAGATATCGTGTAAACAAGGTTTTCAGATTTTGACCCCTGGTGACTCCAGATGACCTTTGACCTCCACCAAAAACAATAGGGTTCTTCCTCTCACCACAACGCATCTACATACCACGCATGAAATCTATCCAAGCTTTCTAACTTGAGATATCGTGTAAACAAGGTTTTCAGACTTTGACCCCTGGTGACCCCAAATGACCTTTGAACTCCACACAAAACAATAGGCTTCTTCCTCCTGCTATAACACATCCACATACTTAGTATGAAATCTATTCAAGCTTCCTACCTTGAGATACCGTGTAAACAAGGTTTTCAGACTTTGACCCCTGGTGACCCCAGATGACCTTTGACCTCCACCAAAAACAAAAGGTATCTTTCTCTTACCATAACACATCCACAAACTAAGTATGAAATGTATCCAAGCTTCCTACCTTGAAATATCATGTAAACAAGGTTTTCAGACTTTGACCGCTGGTGACCCCAGATGACCTTTGACCTCCACCCAAAACAATAGGCTTCTTCCTCCTGCTATAACACATCCACATACTAGTATGAAATCTATCCAAGCTTCCTACCTTGAGATACTGTGTAAACAAGGTTTTCAGACTTTGACCCCTGATGACCCCAGATGACCTTTGACCTCCACCAAAAACAATACGTATCTTCCTCTTACCATAATATATCCACGTACTACGTATGAAATGTATCCACGCTCCCAACCGTGAAATATCGTGTAAACAAGGTTTTCAGACTTTGACCCCTGGTGACCCCAGATGACCTTTGACCTCCACCAAAAATAATAGGGTTCTTCCACTCACCATAACACATCCACAAACTAAGTACAAAGTCTATCCAAGCTTCCTACCTTGAGATATCATGTAAACAAGGTTTTCAGACTCTGACCCCCAGTGACCCCAGATGACCTTTGACTTCTACACAAAACAATAGGCTTCTTCCTCCTGCTATAACACATCCACATACTTGGTATGAAATCTATCCACTCTTCCTACCTTGAGATACCGTGTAAACAAGGTTTTCAGACTTTGACCCTTGGTGACCCCAGATGACCTTTGACCTCCACCCAAAAACAATAGGGTTCTTCCTCTCACCACAACGCATCTACATACCATGCATGAAATCTATCCAAGCTTTCTAACTTGAGATATCGTGTAAACAAGGTTTTCAGATTTTGACCCCCGGTGACTCCAGATGACCTTTGACCTCCACCAAAAACAATAGGTTCTTCCTCTCACCACAACGCATCTACATACCACGCATGAAATCTATCCAAGCTTTCTAACTTGAGATATCGTGTAAACAAGGTTTTCAGATTTTGACCCCAGTGACCCCAGATGACGTTTGACCTCCACCAAAAACAATAGGGTTCTTCCTCTCAATATGGGCCATCTATGTACCAAGTTTGAGAACTGTCCAACTTTCCCTTCTTGAGATATCATGTAAACAAGCAAAGCCGTCACATCCACACACACACACACACACGACATCACCATCGCATAGATTCCTTGCCTGCCTTCGGCAAGGAATCAAAAATTATAAACTTATTATTTGTGTAACATCACAAAAGCTTTGAATAAGCTCTTATCATTGATACTGAAAACTCAAATTGGCTGATGGCTGCCATAATACCTAACTGGCTATGGTGCCTTGCATATAACTGAGACTGAAAGGGAAACATTCAAGTTCTCATGATAATAATTTATTTTCTATCTTACTTTAAGGAAACAGGATACAATGGCATATAATTAGTCAAAATCTGACAAAATTACAAAAAAATCTGTAGAATAATGAAAATTTCACATATCAGTGTGTCTATATAGTACCAAGCAAAAGGTGACATGAAGCTGTGCTTGCTGTGAAATACAGTACAGGCACACTTGTATCTGGTAACTTACCTTACAATCAGCACTAAATTATGGAATATAGTCACAAATGGCCAAACAAGTTGCCGTAAATGATGATATTGCTTTACCAGCTTGCTAATATTTACAATTCTCACTAGACTTTCATCATATTCATTTGTTTTCTGGTGTACACCCTTGCCTTCCTCAGCCATCCTCACTGAATGACATCAGAGACTTCTATAAAACAAGAGAGGAATAAAAGAAGAGAGGGAGTTAAAAATTATGTGTCATTTTAAAAAAAAGATACTGTAACATACTGGAATATTTACCGTTAAAGGGAGTCGAATACATGACTGTGAAATGATAATTTATGACTTAATGAAAGGTTGACTGGTTTTTCACTTTCCAACATTTCGCCTGCGGTGTATGATTGCAAAACATTAAATTTTTCAACGAATGAAATTATTCATTATAAGAGGACTATCGTTCTATATAAAACCTTATATTTTTGATCTAGTGATTGGTTAAATTTGTGTTTTGGTGGTCAACCGGTCACTATGGATTTGTGTTTGTCAATGTGATAGCTCAATGGTTTGTCGTTTGCTAACTGAGCGTTTATGTACCTATTAGTTACATAGGATATGCAATCCCCAAAGCTGCACTGATTTATTGAGTTGCGGCATAGTTTGTACATACCGCAGTGACAGCTGATGTACAGTACATAACTGCTGTGTTATATAGTAGGGCGCCCGTCGACTGCGCATCTAGCCTAACAATCCATGTCACAATCTTGGAATGATAGATTTCTTGGCTCTAATTTTGAATCAATGCCCAGAAGTGACGTATCGTGGTACACATAGGGATAGGGTTATACACTTGGTAGGCATACAGATAGGGGTAGGGTTATATACAGTACACATATGGATAGGGTTACATGGTACGCATACGGGTAGGGATAGGGTTATAAAAGTGGTAAGTGATAAGGTTAGGGTTACGTATACCCTAGGCTATACGTAGAGAGATAATAAACCTATAGATATACGCAATGGAGTCAGTCTGTACGTAAAATTAGTCTATACTTATAGCATTTAAAATCGTTGTCCACCAGCTCAGCTCGCAGTGCAATCGGTTAGGGCATAGACTCGCAATACTGTCACAATGTAGGGCGTTCGTATTCTTGCAGTATACCGCGTCCAAACCCCACTGATCACCCTTTCTTTCCATACTTGTTATGCTTCTTCCCCAATCTTTTGAAACTTGACTTGTCACTGAAATTTCAATTTGTACTTGTAAGTTTTAAAGGAAGGGTTTAAGCAAAAATTAATTTCCACATGTGAAAGAGGAATTAAATCTACAAAATTTGGTGAAACTTCCATTCAAATCACACATGTAGTACTCGAGATATCAGCAAATGAAATTACTACATAACTCAAAGCAGGCTTGAGGCAATCAGAGGTCATTGGTCACTTCCTCACATTGATGAGAAATGCTTTGTTTCCTTTGTTTTTTCAGTCTGTTGTGCTGACCTTGAAGTTAATATGTAGGGATAGGACCTCCGTATGTGGAATGTAAAGTGTTAAATTCCTATGCCTCTCATGCAATCACATTCCGATAACATGCGATTATGGAGGAGAAAATTGGTTGCAGGGGCGTAGCTAGGATGAAATTTTAAAGGCTCATTCACACGATATGATTTTTGCATGCGATCTGTCGTGCGCAACCATCGCGTGCAACAAATCGTTTCGTGTGAATGGACTTTCACGCAACCTCGCATCGCGCACTTGTCGTGCCAAGTTAAGCAAAATTCCTGTCCCACAAAGTTCTTGCGTGTGAACAACTTGTCTTTGGTTGTGCGCGACTTTTTAAGTATTTCAAGAGATCGTTCCAAGTTCATCATTTCTGCATTCAAAAGATACGACAAAGGTGCGCAATTTTATTCAATGTGATGCAATGGATGACAAAAAAGTCGTCGTATGAGCAAGTGCATTTATAGGTCTAGCCCCACATTAATGGACAGTCTTTTTTTTTTCTTTAAAGTTTACAACCAATTTTCTCCTCAACAATCCCATGTTATCGGCATGTGATTGCATGCGAGGCATGAGGAAATTACAAACTCTACATTCCCCATGGAGAAGTCCTACCCCATTTAACTTCAAGGTCAACACAGCTGACTGAAAAAAATTAAGGAAACAAAGCATTCCTTATCAATGTGAGGAAATTATATAATCTTTTCTTGCAAGGGCGCAGATCCATCTCCAAAGGTGTGGGGGGGACTTTTCACCATTTGTGAATCCCCGTCCCGGGGAGGGGTTTTAGGGGAGGGGGTATCCCCCTCTATTTTGAAAATAAATGAAATTTGAAGGTGTCTATATTGCAAATGGTGCCATATTTGGGAGCAATTTAGCTTTTAAGATGTAGTGTCAATTCGTAATCTATGTTATATTATTGAAAAAGTGGGGGGACTTTTTGGAGATGTCCCCCCTTCCAAAAAAGTGAAGTGGACGCGTCCCCCGTACCCCCATGATCCACACCCATGTTTACTTGTTTCAAGCTCACTTTGGGTCACAAATGTAATAACTTCATTTGCTAATATCTCGATTAATGTACAAGTCCGGTTTGAATGGAAGTTTTACCAAATTGCATAGATTTAGTTCCTCTTTATCTAATGTAAATTAAATTTTTTGCTTCTAAAGACCTTTCCCACATTTCCTGAAAAGGGCCCAAGTGCACTTCCTGTCAAAATTTTGAACCTTCTACGCTGGCAAGGAAGACTCCGCCCTTACACGTTGAACCCCTTCCCCTTTTCAAAGTCCTGGACTTACACCTGATGTGAACTTCAGTCAAAATCAATTTTAGCGATGCTTTTGTTATATATATTTTGAAAAAGAAAAATATATCTTAAAGCCTGGCTCATATTGAAAAGGGTGAACTGGTTCAAAAACCATTGCTTTATAGTGAATAACCAATTCAACCAATTCAAATGTGGTACTAATCAATGCCCGGATGTGATGTAAGTCTTCAAAAAATTGAAGTTTGCCCTAATCTCACCCTAAACTTAACCCTCTCTCAATTTAAACCATTATTTTGGGTCACTTATTCTAGGTTTAAGCCTAGGCCTAAATGGCTTTCAAACCCCAAATTTGGAATTTTCTCACCAAAAACTTTCTCCTAACCATCATCATATTCACTTGGGCACTGATTCTAAATTATAGCTTTGAAACTTGTCATAACAGGGTTTTTGTCAAAATTACTTCTCCTCTCTTTCCTACTTTCATCAGGTTCAAGAATGGCGCACTCGTCTCCGCAGTGCATACATATATATGCTTGCACACTACGCGAGTGGTTTATCTCCTGGGAAAAGAGAAACGACTAACTTTTTACCACATTATAAGTCAACATGAACACACTTTCAATGTATCAGAATGGTTATTGATCTCATATCTTTTTTCGTCCCATTTCTTATTCCCTCCTCTCCCACTTTGACCAACGTCTGTCATTTTGTTTAGCTACTTGTTGTCGTGCTGCCCAAAAATTGCACGCAAAAAGTTCAACAGTGTTTAACTTTCAACGACAAGGTCGCGCACAACAAAAGTTAAGCAAAACTGCATTCACACGCAACGACAAGATCACGCACAAGTTTTTCAGAAAATCGCACGCAACTTTGTTGCATGCAATAATTTTCATTCGACTAAAACCATTCATTCACACGCATCGACAAGGTTGCATACGACAAGTCGCACGCAACCAAAATTGCACGCAATCTTGTCGTATTGTGTGAATGAAGCTCTAGGGGCCCTAAGCTTAGGGGGGCCTAGGTAACAAGTGGAGGGCCAGCACCGCAGAGGCTTGTCAAGACTATCTATGCGGAGCGCCACCAAGAGTTGGCGCGGAGCGTACAAGAAAACTTTTGGCTTTACAAACCCTCCAGATGGCCGGAAACGGCACTTCCCATGTGTTTGAAGCTGCGTGTACCCAGCCTTGAAATTCATGTCTGCCATTTCTCAAATAATGGGAAAAAAATCAATCCATGAAAAATGGTAATACACAAGGCCGCACATACACTTTTTTTGCTAGGGGAGCAAAAAGTGGGCATTACTGATCTCAGTGGCCTGGGGGAGGGGACTAAAGGGAACGGGTGTCTCCCTCCCCCTTAGCGAAAAATTGTAATTTCAGGAGGATGTATAGATAGCAAATGGTGTAATATTTGAGGGATTTTAGCTTTAAAAGGAAAATGAAAAGTAGTTGTGACTACGTGCGACAAAAGTCATTTTTGAGAGCGTGGTGGATATGATGTGAAGCATGACCTCAGCCATTGAACTCGGTTGTAGGGAAGGGTTTAAGGGAGGGGAGGGAGTGGTAATGGTTATAAAACGTTTTTATGACTAAACTGGCACGGTTTAAAAACGTTTTGTGTTAGCTGAGAAATTACTTAAGCCATTGATGATTGAAGCTACCTATAGCTACAACAGCAACATTGTAGCTATGCATAATCGCGCATAGTGTGAGAATTTTAGAAAAGTAGGGTAGAAATACATCCTAATAGAGCTGTAAATGATTAGTGATGTGTACAGATATAGGCATGAAAATATTGATCTGCCTATTTGAAATTGTTTAAGTTCTGTCATTACGATCACAGCTACTTCTTATATCTTTAATGCATTTTCTCAGTATATTTTCAAAGTTGGAAACTGCATTTTGAAAATTTCTGGGGGCAATTGCCCCCCCCCCCCGTCCCTGTTGTGTATATATATATATACATTAGATTTAATATAGCGCACGATGTGACAAAGTCATTCACGTGCACTTTACAAAAAATAATAATTAATATATAGAAACCATAAAAAGACGAAACTTAATATGAGATATGACTGTGTAAGGCCATGGATATCATATGAGCTGAGATAATACAAGAATCATACTGAATTATGCATCCCTTTTCATTTATTCTGCCTGCAATTCTCCCATATTCACCTTCTAGTATATCTCTGTTACATTTGTCCATCACCCTATCCATAGGCAACATATCCACTACTCAATTACATATCCCCTAGATCATACCATTTGTTTTCAACGTAGGGTTACCATATTTATTTTCTAGCAAGGAGGACATAGATCACTGTCCTGATGTACGGGTCTAAGGGTGTCCCTTCCCTTTGGAAAGTTTTCCAGTTTTCAATGGTGTCTAGATGCAAAATGGTGAGCTTTTATTCACTGACCCAAGTCATGGATGGGTATATTACTTGGTCAGACCTATAATACCACCAGTAAATCTTTCAGACTATTAAACCTGCAAAGCAGAAGTAGGGATCATGTGGGAAACACATGAAATCCTGACCTTGTTCGCTATTTTACAAATCCACCCAGACGCCAGTGCAAACTAGTAAAAAGAGGACTTGTCAAAAACAATCGTTCCACAGTGCACTTGTCATGGGCATGGAGAGAGACACGTCATACTTGTTAAGGATAGAAGAATTATTCGAACGCAGTACATTTCCGTACGGCATATTTTGTGTATGATACCATAATTATGGGAATGGTCGTGCATGTAAGAATGGTCTTCAGTGTATGGTTGCCATGTTTTCAGTAAATCACACAGCCATCCAAAAGGCAGAAAGGGTCTAAACCTGACATTGTAACATCTGAATTTTTCGTCGGGATGTTTGTTTCATCAGCAAAGTGAATTATATGCGAATTAAACAACAGTGCAGATTATATACCTAATTTAGTTAAAGTAGGCATTTTAAAGAGCTTATGAAGTGACAAAGTACAGCCATTTGGTGTCATGCTCTGACCATATCTATCACCAAAAATAACCCTAATGTTCAAAAATACCACCCCATGAAAGAGAAATGCTAAAACGAAATGGTACCCCTTCCAACACAACAGCTCAAAAAGTGAAAGTACATTGACCCAAAAATGATGTCAGCTACAGAACTCAACTTTGGAGTGTGTGTAAGTAATGAGCTTTGAACATACCTTGTACTGTTGATATTACGGAATTTTCCACGATATGTATGTATCAGAAACTTTATAAAGATGATGCATAGCTTACTGCTCTTGCAAAGAAAATAATTCATGTAAACATTATCCCTACGAAACCTTCGTTTGCCTCACAAGACAATCTTCATTGCGTCATCTGGTTTGGTACAAGCAGAGAGTTGCCACAGACTCTCTGGCAGTCTGGTATATACAAGCAAATGGAAGTTCCCTGGTAAAAGGTTATACCAGGGAGTTGCTAGAGAACTCCCCTGGTTACACACACAGAGCAATATCCCCCGGAGATACGTAATTGTATCCATTTCTCCTCCAGTGTTACGTAACCGTTATTATTATTGGGGTGAGAAGTAGTGCTTCGTTCACTAGTGAATATATACCGGGGTTCATCAATACACAGGCCCAAATACAATTGTACTGTTCTACATAGTGGCAAACAACTTCGGTTATACTTCGTACAAACGGGAAAACGGGACCGAGGAAAGTTAACGGAACATAAAACAGAGGCAATTTTACTGTGAAGGGAGACCAAAATCTAAGGAAGTATTGAGTATTTTACTCAGAAGTTGACATAACCTTACTATTTTAGTTTCAAGCATTTCAAAGTCTAGTACGAGATCCATTGTTCGATTTTCAAACTAACGTTTGTGACAACTTGGAAAGGAAGCATTTCAAAGGAATATTGGGAGATAAATCAGCCATCTTACCCAACAATCTGATTTAAACGTGAGTTAAATGTTTTCATTTTCTTTGCAAAGGGTCGCAGCTAGTTGAAGTTCAGCTAAGTAGTCTGCAAAGTCAAACTGATGGGCTTAAAATATAACTTAGAAATACGGACGAAGAAGAGAGAAAATGGCTTCCGTTTGCTGCCTTAACTTACGCTTCTATGCTTACGAGCATTTCAGAGTTTTAAAATCCCATTTCAATACCAGTTCTTGAAAAACTGGAGACCATCGGACACCACTGCGAATGCGCTAGCAAGATTCAGTGTGTATGTCTTCTATGTACAGGGTCTGGATGTAAGCTCGAGCAAGAAGTGACGAACATCCCCTTTTGGGTAGTAACAATTTCATATTTTTATGTTATATATAATTTTTGCTTGATGCTGGCACATTCTTCAGATACGTTTTTAGGAAATTACATGGCCAGTAACGGACTCAAGCTGCACAATCTGTGAGCAAAACGTTACTAGAAGTATGCAGTCTCTCTGAACTACTCGTTTGCTGTCTTCCTCACACTGTCAGACTTTTTCTTGTTCCTAGGCCAGCGACTTGAGATAGCTTGGCTAAATTCCACAGACTGGCTCTTCATGTGGCCTTTTGTTATCATTCTTGTATTATCTCAGTCAAAAATGGGCGAATTAGGGCAAGTTTTTGTACATAATCGATATTGAGGTGATAAGAACATTACAAGGGAAGTGCAGTGTACATACACACACTGTGAAGTTGAGTTCCGGAGCTGACGTCATTCTTGGGTCAATGTACTTCCACTTTTTGAGCTGTTGTACTGGAAGAGGTACCATTTTGTTTTAGCATTTCTCTTTCATGGGGTGGTATTTTTTAACATAAGGGCTACTTTTGGTGACAGATATAGTCAGAGAATGACATCACATGGCTATACTTTGTCACTTCATTGGGACTTTAACGTTATAAGTTGATTTCCTACATGTGCAAAATGTGTTTTTCACACATTTACTTTTTCTTAATACTTGCACATTTTATTGACTTATTTATTTTTTGAAGGAAATACTTCAAAGTTTATTTCAAACATTAATTTTTTCTTAATTCTTACACATTTTATTAGGACACAAAAAATCTGGGGGGCCTGACGAATATCTGGGGGCCTAGGCCCCCCAGGCCCCCCCCAGCTACTGTACACCACTGACTGGTTGTAAAGTTAAAAGAAAAACAAGACTGCTCATTAATGTGAGGACATGACATCATCTGTACTTGCTTCAAGTTCACGTTGTGTTGAAAATGTGACAACTTCAACTGCTAATATCTTGAGAACCATACATCGGATTTCAATGCAAATTTCACCAGAATGCTTAGAATAAGTATCCTTCTGACATATCAAAACTTGATTTGAGCCCCCAAAGACCTACCAGTTTGCCCCCAAGTGCTGACCAGTTTGCCCCCTAATTTATTGAAACATGCCTTTGTTATTTTCGGCATTTTTGTGCCTTTTCTTCCTTTATGTTGCATGCTTTGATGCAAATATCGAAAATTACACAAGAAAATAAGCAGGAGAGAGTTGTAGTGCCTAATTAATTTTGGACGCGGCAGAGAATACCACGCACATGATACTGTACGTTATTGGTCGTTCTTAGGTGACTGCACATGTGATCAATAATGGTCAACAGTATATTCTGCAGTACATATTGTGAGAAATGTCTCACATTGTCTTATTATGTATTATGTAGTATAATTATGTACGTAATGTTTCGAACGCATGTGGTAAGTAGTATGGGAACAAAGTGCAGTGAAAACTAAGTTAGGCCTAGGCCTAGGCTAGTTTAGCCTATGCACTAACCTTGGGACTTGGAACTGCCTGTTGATACACCGTACAGTCACCTGTCTGTCGATGGAAATTTTGCACATTAAGTAAGCCTCTGTTTACCGTAGACGTCGCATCAGTGCAATATTATCATTGTCTCATCAAACTTGCTTCTAACCTCCTGTACTAAAACTAAACCTTGTTAAGCAGTGCTGTGATCCATGTCCAACCTCTTGCTCTATCTATCCTTTCTACAATACTCCGAACCTTTTTCCCACACTGAAGAACTAAATTTCCTACAAAGACTACATTTATCATGCATAACGCTGAAATATACAGTCCATAGAGTACAATATCCTGCTCTATGATATTGTCCTAAAATCGTCGTTAAAATCTGTTTGTATTGCCGAATACTAGATTTTTCAGGAAATTTCTTCTTAAAAGTGGAAAACTATCTACGTAAATAAAAGGTACGGTAACAAGCTAGGGAACTACCCTCGCTGGGGTGACAAACTGGGGTCATTACGTTAGCGTTGTACCGTACCTGTACCTAGGCCTAGGCTTCAGCTAGTTGTACAACAATTAACGGCAGAAGTTGCAGACCTGTGTGTACGTTCACTTCGTTTGAGCAGAACTTCAGACAGACTGAAACCTGGATTGTGGAATTCTGACTGTAGAAACCCCCAAGGTAAAACTTAGGCCTAGGCCGTATAGTTCTTAATCTTACTCCCTTTTGCTGTTTTGTTAATTGAAATCCAGGTCCTTTAGCTAAAGGTAGGACTAACAGTTAGGAGGAGAGGTAGGCCCTAGGCCTAGGCCTAGTTACTTACAGACTAGCCTAGGCCTAGTATTAGTACGTTAGGCAAATTAGGTAATCAGGTAATAGTTTGGTATAAATGGTCGATCCACATGGCACCCATTAGAGGAAAAGTCCATTAGGGCCTAGCTAGCAAGAATTGACAAAAACTCTAGTTACAGCTAATCCTCCTAGCAAATAAACTGTGATTCTCAAGTCCTGACAGGCATGAACCTCATCTTGACTGGAAACTTGTCGAAAGTCAGTCATGCATGACACACTAAAAAACTGAGCCTCAGAATGGAAGATCCTCCTCAACCAATTGTTACAGTTGTGAGGAGGAAACCACTAATTAAGTGCACAAATAAATAAGGTGGCCTAATCGCCCCCCAATGATTGTGCATGCCAGATAGGTTAGAGCACAGGCATTCGGAGTGTTATAGCCTATTCATACACACTATACTATGTATATTAACATTAATGACAAGGTAGGACGGCTTCAACGGTCGTTATGCGGCAGTTGCGATTACCTGCGTAGCTATCCATTCGGTCTCTCTCACAGAACGCGTAGGCCCAATGCTAGCTAGTCCACACTGAAAAAACAGAAAGATAATTTCTATCTAAAAATAGTACCATAAAATGCGACGTAAAATCTTCAAGCGAACGAAGCAAGAATCATATAAATCGGTGCCCAAACAGCTGAGATATGAAATTTTTTGTAATATAATTCTGATCAGTTGCGGCGACATTGGCCACCAATATCACTGTACCTTGGAACAGAACGAAACAGTACATACATGCAAACGCGTGATACGGGCTGTAAGCAGCACAGCCTGCAGAGCTTCTAGTGGAACTGTTATTGGGATTGTTAAGGCAAATTGCACAAGCTCTACACAATGCAAACAACGTAGTCTACTATGCCGTTGAGAAACTGTTCTCACTCTTCATTCACGACTCTCAGCCAATCGCAGCCGACGATACCAAAACGTCACACATACACACCTCATACATATTAAACATGTACGATAGGTTTCAGAATTCGCACTCGGAACTTCGCAAGAAATACAACATTTTCGGAATGAGCTGGGTTATTTTCAATAGATAGTGAAGTACTATAGCATTTTTGAAAGATTAAACAATATAGCTTCGTTTGAATGAAGTACTATGGTGCTTTCAACTTTACGAAATATCAAAAAAGAAATACGTGTCCGCCTTCATACTGGCGAAAAGCTGAAGCGAAACTAATGGTGTAGGTGCCTACAGAATGTGATTGTAAATCTTGTGAAAGCAAGGCTATAATAAATCGTTATTTTCGGGATGAGCTGGGTGGTTAAATTCAGTCAATTCTATATCGATTGAAAGAAAATGAAATGAAGATTCTTAATCTGTATGAATGAAAGTGTTTAATTCAAAAAATGATTATTAAAAATGAAATTTACTGTGTACTTACATTTGAAACCTCTCAAAATCCCACCAAAGTAAGAGATTTGTGCTAATTATAAAGAAACTATGAATATTTAAATTGTTAGGATATATTAACATAACATAACATAACATAACAGGTTAAAGGGCAAAGGAGGGCTAAGGCCCCATAAGATGCCCTGAAGTCCATACAACCTTAACTGAAAACAAAGAACCAACCAACACCAAACGAGCTCAGCACAATTAGATTCTACCACACTTATGGAAGAACTTGTCAATGTTAACCTTAAAGCAGTGCACAGATGTGGAGTTAACTACCCACTCAGGCAGACTATTCCACTCGTTAACAACTCTGTGAGAAAAGGTGAACTTCCTAATGTCGAGCCTTGCAAAATTCTTAACTAGCTTCTTACAATGGCCTCGAACCCGAGAATTACTTTGAACCTTTAAATAATTGCAAGAGGACAAAGGATTCCTTTCAGAGAGAAATTTGTACACCTGAAGCATGTCCCCCCTAATCCTTCTCAACTCCAGGGTGGTAAGCCCAAGATGCTTAAGTCTAACATGATAAGGTAGGTGTCTCACCTCGGGTATAAGGCGAGTGGCTCTCCTCTGAACTTGCTCTAAAAGAAGCTTGTCCTTTTCATAGAAGGGACTCCAAGCCTGGGCTGCATAGTCGAGGTGGGGTCTTACCAACTGCTTATACAGATTTAGTACAATTTCTTTACTAAAACTACTGAAATTCCTCTTGATCAATCCAAGCACCCTATTAGCCCTAGCAGCAGCAGCTGCACACTGTCTAGATGGCTTTAAATCACCTGTAATAACTACACCCAGATCCTTCTCAAAAGTCACATCACTCAGAATACTACCATTCATGTTATATTCATAGCTGAAATTTTTAGGACCAAAGTGAAGGACTTTGCACTTATCTGCATTAAAAGACATTTGCCAAGTCTGAGACCATGAAAATAACCTATCCAAGTCTTTTTGCAGTAATGAGGCATCATCCTTATCACTAACCTTCCTATAGAGCTTAGTATCATCAGCGAACTTACTAATACTAGATGTGAGAGAGCTATCAATATCATTGATGAAAATTAAGAAAAGAAGCGGGCCAAGAACAGAACCTTGTGGAACTCCACTTGTAACTTCTTTCCAAGAAGAGAAATTACCATTAACAACAACTCTCTGAGATCTACCATTGAGCCATGAATTTATCCAGTCAGCACAACTGCCCCTGATGCCTAACCTATGCAGTTTAACCATAAGTCTACCTAATGGAACTTTATCAAAGGCTTTTGAAAAATCAAGGTAAATGACATCAACACTGTGACCACAGTCAAGAGATAAGGAAACATCCTCAAGAAAGCTTAGTAAATTAGTAACACAAGATCTACTCGGTAAAAAACCATGCTGTGACAGATTGAGTAACCCATTATCTAAAAGATATTTAAGCAAACAATCCTTGATTACAGATTCCATAACTTTGCACACAACACTGGTTAAACTGACCGGCCTATAATTGCAAGGCAAGCTCCGATCCCCCTTTTTGAAAATTGGAGTAACATTAGCAATCCGCCAGTCAGCAGGTACAAAGTTTGAATCCAGAAACTTCTGAAAAATAATGCAAAGAGGAACTGACAAAATCTCGGAGCATTCATGGAGAATGGCAGGATGGATCCCATCAGGCCCAGGGGCCTTACTAGCTTTTAAACTCTTCAACTTATTACAAACCAACTCTTCAGAGAAGACAACATCACTAACTAAAGAAGAATTATCAGAATCCCTACAAGTCCCCAAAACAGATGATTCCTTGGTAAAAACAGATACGAAATAATCATTTAACAAATTAGCCATATCCTGATGATCAGTAACTAGTGTGCCTTCATTACCTTGGAGAGGCCCAACACCCTCCTTAACCTTCTGCTTAGACCTGACATAGGCATGAAAAGATTTTGGATTTACCTTAACCTCCTTAGCCAATTGCTTTTCAAACTTAGCTTTAGTGTCAATAACCAAATTTTTAACTAGGAGTTCCTGCTTCTTGTAGACTGCAAAGTCATCAGAATTCTTACTGACCCTATATCGACGCCAGCACTTACGTTTCTTCCTGGCTGCTCTAAGTACCTCTCTAGACATCCAGATTGGCCTATTTTTAACCACAGCTTTCTTGAGTGGGATACACAACTTTGTAGTGTCAGTAACTATATTACGAAAGACACTCCATGCTTCAGCAGGACCTAAGTGAGACAAATGTGCAACCCAATCTATGGTAAGAAGCTCTTTAGCATGAGTAAAGTTAGCCTTGCTGAAATCTAAAACAGTTTTGTCACTACCTTGAAGTTTGCTGTAACAATTTGCTGTATTACTTTTCTACAACATTTTAGTTTAGGAACCATTTAATTAAGCATTTTCGAAAGGGCCTCCCTACTACAGCATAGGTCAGATTTTAGCCGGTTGAGGGCCTCTGGAGACATACGTGCGCTACGGCATTTAACACACTGTTTTCACAGCAGCAACAAGTCGTCGAAAGAGCTCGCAAAAATACCACATTTTTTGGTAAGATAGCCCCGCAACTGGACAAATTGGGCATAATATCTGATTATTTATGTTCATTTTGTGTATTTGAAGTGCATTTTGGATCCTGAATGAAAGGGTAAAGGTGAGATTTTGAAGTATTTCTGTGTACGAGATTGTTCGTGAGAGTATGTCGTCGCTCTGTTAGCATGTGTGTGGACAGGCTACCAATGCCTGCAAGGTAAAGCACAGCAGAAGGCAAGTCCCCTTTGCAGATTTGGGCTTCGTCATTCGCCAATTGTGACGCACATCAGTGAATGTGAATCGCAACTGCCGCGGAGCGCCCGTTGAAGCCGTCCTACCTTGTTAATATATAAATATAGTATAGTGTGTATGTATGTATATATAATGCTCCGAATGCCTATGGGTTAGAGACAGTAATTGGAAATAGGCCTAGGCCTACCTGGTGTTAATGTCCTAGTGCACAACAAATTTTGGCAACTGTTTGGAATGTTGAAAGAACAAAACAGGATGGCTTGAAAAATCATTTCATTTGGACATGTTTAGGATATTACATGGCAGTGGGCCTTAGAATTTATAAAATGTAGATTTCTTGACCATAGAAAGGATCCATATGTAGCCTAGGCTATCAATGAGTTGACATTATGCTCTTCTTTGTCCATAAGGACTACCCCCCCCCCCCCGATTCCCCTTAATATCTAGGCCTACCCGAGGTTGTAACATTAGCCCCATTGAACTCTCTACTGCACAAATTGATAACCACCAGTTAAACTTCAAGCAGTACATAGCTAGACTAATTGAGTACAACAGTACAATATACTGTAAAGCACACAGCTGGTACAATTGGTCAGCATTCGAACAAATGTGCCTACAGTGATACGGTGGCTGGGTCAATTGAATATGTCACTCAAGGGTAAATCCTACTATTGGCAGCACTTTTGGTGGTAAGTTTACTATCAGGTGTTAAATTATCATTCCTCCAGTGAACTTGAGGACCACTCTTTAATGGGCTAGATTGGCAATCATGGAGGACTGTTTGTGACTTAATTTGATAAAATCGAGACCAGTCAAATTTTGAAGACAAGGTAGCTCAATTTTGCAAGGGCATATTGTTGATCTAGTGTGGGTAACCACAAAGAAACCCAAGTACTAGGTCAGCAGACTGTGGACCAATCTCCAGTTACAAGTCCGAATCCCCATAGTGTTTGCACCGGGTACCTGACCAGACCCCTAGCTTCAGTGAAAAAGGGGCAGGGGGGGAGGAACATTAGGAGGGCAGAATTTGCGCGCGTGAAGCGCTGCGCACCATTGGCCCGCCGAAGGGCCCCTGGAGGGGTCCAGGGGCAACGCCCCGGTGGGGGCCCAGGGGGCGAAGCCCCCAGAAGCTCCTGGGTTTTAGCTACTCTCTCAACCCAGAATATGGTCTTTTTTACCTTTCAACACCCATGGACTGGAAGAATCAAAATGTGAATGTAAGATAGATATATGTATTATTTTGTCTTTACCTTTAATATTTCTTGACTGCATATTAATTACTAAATTAATACTACAGACTACATACTGTTTGTATGGGCATGTGGTTTTGAAAGTGAAATTTATCTTACGCATCCCCCTCTAATTATTGGCAAATGATGTGCAGTTTTAGTATACAAAATAACCTTTGTTAGCTTACACGAAATATATGAAATCTTTTTCTCTGGAAAACAACAACATATTTTAATGACCTTAAAGTCATATTATTATCAAGTGTAGCAGCATCAAACTGAAGCAGCAGCATTTGGGAATATATCAATGTTTGATAGCCAAAGTACGTAGTACATTATTTTAAGGTCCTCATGTGTCTTCAGAGACACTGGCTGTTACTGACTTACACATACATACGTACATTCTTGAGACAACGAGCCGATTCAAAAATTCAACATGAAACCACTGAATTATATTTAAACCCTGTTTCACCTCTTACCAATCTCCCCTAACGTGGTGATTGTGATTAAGAAATCACCCATTAATTATCTGGATCTTACATGGCAACCCAGGTTTTACCCGTGTGATCGCTGGCCCAGAAGTGTTCACTTGACAGCCTGTTTCCTTTTGTAGAATGTCATATTACAGCAGTCCTACTCCTTTGCGAAACCGCAAAAGTTTTGAAAGACCAGAATTTATTGTTTCAGTGCATACACAGCCGAGGAAAGTGGGATCGCATCTATGAAGGTCTATGATTGATTACATAATCTGTCAGTCAGTAAAATGTTGTCATTCACAGGACTGATTATTAATAACTAAATCAGTAGCTTGCTTTAGCTGAGGTTATGGCGTGTTTGTTAAAGATGATGAAAAGGGAAATTCCCACGACTCTACAGTATTTTCATACTTTTGTTTTATACCAGCACTGCTGGCTAATTGTAAACTTGGAAAATGAGGTCAGGTAGCTGTTCACAACGTCCGCCATTTATGTTTGTCAGTCACAGGTGTATATGGATTAGATGCAGTTACTGCTTTGTATGAAAGTTTTCGAGTGCTGTAAAAATGCCTCGCATGTAAATTAAACTTTATACAAGAGCCCCGATCATCATGCAATTGGGCGGTCGAAGTATACATTGCATTCAACTTCTAAATTTCAGGCACATAAAACTGTTGCTCAGTTATGCCTCCACCATATCTCCCACCATGAACGTTCTCTCTGTTATGCTGCATTCAACCTTTCCCCTACCCTAAAATGGAGGCACAAGGGGCGTATAAGTATTCGTGTTGACCCATTTGCAATGTTTGACTTGGCTGTAATGAAGCAGTGTTGCGATCAAGTCACTGAATAGTTTGTTGATAACGATGTTCACCTGTGTACTATGTGTGCACGTGTACCACGCAACTCAGACTACATCTGTGAGCGCCTGCGTTTGGCGAAGCCATCTTACGTTTTACATGTAATGAGTAGCCTTCTGCTGGGCCCCAGCTAGCCTAGCTGCCCGCACTCATTGGTTGGTTGTAGTCCGCGAGCATAGCTGCAAGCTTTATAAACACTGAACTGGTTTACGAAACCCGCCCAGCAACTTCACTACTTCATGTCAAGCCAGGGCATACTGTATAGACCTCGCTTAGCTTCTTGCAACCTTTTCCCAGAAAATCGCGTAGATAACTTTACTAAATTATGCCATAAAAATGCGAGAAACTTTTCCTAAATATAAGATGCTGAGTTTGGCGTACGGCAAACAGCGGTATGATTTGCGCAAGTGCAGTTGAGAGACTGGAGTTCGAGACAACAGGCGTTGACCTACAGTACGTACAGCACGTGAGAAAGTTCGCTCAGATGCGAGCGTTTTTCCACACTGTACGTATGGGGAATTTTTGAAGGCTGGTCGTTGAATTAGCCTGCGTAGCGGATCTCCGGGCTTCTGACACACAACATTGCCGTATTCCATAGCTACAAGCTGAACAAACAACTTTGGGATCGCAGGTCAATGCATGGCGCTTGCAGTGTGAAGAACACGCTGTACGTTTCTATAGTAAGCATACCCACTGACATATAAACGTGTTCAGCTGTCTTGTCTCTGCCGTTTTAATAATTTGGCGTTTAATAATTTGGCGGAAAATTACAAGGGCGGCTGAAAGAAGGGGCAGGGCGGGGATAGGAAGTCAAGAGAAGGGGCAGGGCGGGCGAAAAGAGGGGCGGGGCGGGCCGCCCCTGTGAAACAGCGAAGCTAGGGCACTGCTGACCGACAATGTCAGGACCCGGTTCTGAAATTGCTACCTGGATCCAAAGTTTCACTAATGGACATTGTGCATGTGACAAAAAAACTTAACATGATGTTATTTTTTTCCTCTCAGCTTGTTTTCAGGTTACATAAAATGACATAGATTACCTAGAAAATCTTTTGCCCATCTGTTTTGTCTTTTCTCTTTAGTATCAGTCCTGTTTCTGATGCCAGTATGAATCTGCAGATCCTCGCCATAAACTATAATCAGCTGTAGTGGCTGGGCTCATGCATGTTTTAACCTAGCCACCAAGCCTGTACAGCTAGCTAACTAGCTACTCTCTCTGTAACCTTCACAGCAGGTGTCGAATATGTAGTACACCTCTTTGGCGTACATACTCTAACACCTGCGAACAATGACAAAGATCATTCAGGTTCGTAATATTCATGAGCCTAATACGATTTTACTCTCTCGACTGTTGATTGGCTTCAGTATATGAATATTCATGTTGCACGAAAAGGCTTCAGGTGCAGGGTTCTTTTTTACACAGTAAGTCATTGGGACTTCATTACAAGTGTGAACTTGAAGCGGGTGAAATCACACACTAAAACCCCATTGACATTTGTCATTCGAAACAGCATGATAATCAAGACTTGCTTTAGTCGTTTTTTTGTTGAATATTTGTAATTCTGTTGTGATCGTATATTTGAATTGTTAATAGCTTACAGTTTTTATGCAGTTTGATGAAGAATTCTTGCAAAAGTTTGCGGACGTTGATATTACGAATGCAGCCAATATAGGTGCAGGAGTAATACAGGTCCGCCATGCGGGCAACTCTCTCTGTTGAACCACAACATACAGTAAACCTAACTGTGCTGTATACAGAACACAAGCTCTCGTGATTCATGCATGCAGCCATGTGAAGAACAATCGAGACAGCTCCTGAACATAGCACACCCTGAACAAAATAGAATATTCCCTGTTTAATTAAGTTATGAGCAAGGAACATATCAAGGTTATGATTTGAAGACTAGCTCATTTTGAACAGGGGTTCAAAAGAGTTCAAAGGTTTTTTTTTTTTCCAAAGTTTCAAATGAGTCATTCGAAGGAATTCAGGACTTTCCCGGGAATAACTTTAAGAAACACCTGGTACATTTGCAGGAGCTTGGATGTACGTGTAATGCTGGAAGAGCTTGTTCTGTATTATTTATGTGCAGTATGAACATTCATTAAGAACTTGCAATGGACTATTTTGTGTTATCGATACTGATAGCTCAACAGGGATCGGATTGATCATACCTTTCACTTCTTGTAAGCTGTAAGGTAAGTTATCAGTGTTTCCAATTTCTATGCATTGTAAAAAGATGTTACATATTTTTCACCGTAAAGACAGATTTGCATCATGTATGACTTTTCGTTAAAGACATTTGCATCACCCCAAGTATGACTTTTAGTTGGGGGTTAGCAAAATTCTCAATTGGTGACTACTCATTGATTGACATCAGAGTTACAAAATTCAAAAGATGCAGAGCAGCTCATGTTACACAGCATGCACAGAGAATGTTTTGATTACACATGGAGTCTTTTATGCTCACCAGGATGTTGCCTTGAGCAGTGAACTGTTTGTGTCTGCACAAGGAGAAGCAGTAAAGACAATTATGGGCGGGGCTTACCACCAAGTAAAAGTCTTACTTGGGGGGATGCAAATCCCTCTTTAAATAAAGTTACTCAGTTGAAAAAAGGCTTTTTGATGTACTGTATGATCTGCATCTGCTTCTTTACTTTCTTCAGAGAAACACGCTTGCGCCGTTCATAACTTTGTTGGTTGCTTCAGGGCCTCGCCTACAGTAATCAATGTCAGGCCTAGGCTTTTGCACATCGCTGGTTAATGGGCGCAAACTGTTTATTCTGTATAGTAATTGTCAACTCATATGATATAATATGACTGAAAATTAATACACATGAAACAATTATGAAAACCAGTCATTGCATTGTTCATTGAACAAAATTCAGGATGCACATGCCTAACTTAGAACACCCATTGTCATGCCCGTACGTAAGATCATTGGTGTTATATTAACGTGCAAAGCAAAATTATGACTTCACAACGAACTTGTGGCTTATAAACGGAAGTTATATTTTCGGGTACCCAGATACCCGACCGACCATGGGCTGTGGGTACCTGGGTCTGAATTTTGGACATGGTGCAAACACTAGTTTCCCACACTGTATGTGCCTTACAGTAACTTTCCTCCATAGGTTTCACACCTGGCGGAAAGATGTGAAACCTATATAATGGCATGTTGTACTGATGGTAGAATGGCAATGACTAGAACCCAATGGTAGACAGTTCTAACCTTGTTTAGCGTAACGGTACATGTACGTACATGTTTTGATTTAACAGTAAGTCCTAACTTAATATAAACAATTCTGGTGGTGCAACCTAGGCAGATAGGACTGGTTTTGACTGTCCTGTGCTTCATATTTTTGTCATTTTTTGATAGACCTAAGTGGTTAAGGAGGCTATAGTTGCCATTGGTATCAGATCATTTGCTAAAGCATTTGATACTGTGGACCATGAAGTTTTACTAAGAAGGCTGAACTAAGTTAAATCACTATTAGTTTTGGACTAATCTATGTAGGCATAGCCGCATAGGTAGGTCTAGATCCTGGGATAGATGGGGGATATGGCCCTGCAGTTGGCTTGACCCAGGCATGTTTTACACTGATTATCTGCAACATGAGATTTTGACTTTACATACTGACCTGATGGCCTTTTGAGTCAGTTTTGCATAGGCATATAAAGTACTCTGTGCTTTAGTTTACAGTGCACCAGTCTGGCATGGTGTTGAAATTAAAGGCAGTAGGCAGTCACCCCAATCAGAGTGAGTATGCCCTGTCACTCTAGTTCATGAATGGCCTATTTTGATCATGTGACAATATTTTTGTTAGTGAATTGTGAAATTCAAGGAGAATTTCACCTTGCTTTATCTATTGTTTTTAATGGTGACATTCAAACCATCTACAGAGGTGCTTGTAATGTGCAATAAGAGGAGATTGCAAGAGTTTGCTGAATTTTCAAAGAAAATTTTGGGGTGACTGCTGATAGCCTTCAAGGAAAGATTAACTGGTGCAAAACTTAAGCGAATCAAATACCTATATACATTTACAAAATTTGCAGTGTGTCAGTTGGCCAGCATATGATTGGGAACATGTGATCACCTCCGCTGAAATGTGATCCTCCCCTTCCCTATGTCAATTTTTATGCCTAGGCACAGGCTACAATTACAGAAATTGTACTGCACATCTGCCATTCAAGCACAATCAACAGTTGGCTCTACAACCTCACCCCAGACAGTTAAATTTCTCCCTCCTAAGTTAACTTCTATAGCCCCTCCTCCAATTAAAATAAAAAGCACCTGTCTGGTACAGCTCCCAGACAAAGTTACAGTGAGCTTACACTCCACTAGCTGAACTTAAGTTACTCGAGGCCACATCCACATTATCATAATGTGTGTGAGAGTATGAGAACACAACTGACTGCACAAGTCATTGACCAATCAGAGTGAACTTACAAGTGAAGCTATAGTGCCTTTTAAATGTCAGTGGCAGTAGTCACCAGTTGTATTAAGAGGTATGATTATATTGGAGTGATACTATAGCCCATTTAAGGGTGCACATGAGGCTGATCAGTTAAGACAAAGTTCTACTGGATCAATAGAACTAATGCCCAGTGTTTTGGATTATCTTGGCACCCAGTAGGACATCCATAAGATTTTGATTCCTTATAGTAAGGCAGAGGAATCTATAGGCCTTTGTGATGGGGATGCTGTTTGTGGTTTTTATGTATTTGTGTATAAGTTATGCAGTACAGTACCTTGCTAGTTAACATGACATCTCAAGAAAGATAACAGTGAAGGATCTCATATACATGACCATGTAAAACTTGATGTATATCTGGCATGGTGGCTTCTCATCAAATTATATATGGCTTGGTATGGGCATATGAAAATTGATATGTATATCTGGCATGGTCATCTATCAGGGAATATCTGGCTTGAAGTTGATATGGCCTTATAAAACTTCATATGTTTATACTGGCATGATTGTCTATTGAGTCATGTCTGGCTTGATATGGCCAAATAAAACTTGATTCAATGTATCAAGATTCATATATCTAGCTTGATATTGCCATAGTAAACTTTATATTAGTCAGATGTATCCAGATATGAAGCCAGATGTAGATTTAGAGTAAGGGACATGAGCAAGAAAATTGCTGTTAAAGGGTGAGCCATAAAATGGTTGGTGTTAAATCTTTAATGAAAATTTACTCTGGGTAACGTCATAATTTTTACATTTTTTAGCCAGCTAAAAAAGAAAATCTGACAAATCTGACACATGTGATCAGCTGGGTTGATATATTTGTAAAAGTAGACTACAGTTCTTGAAGACTGGCCACGATTTGATGCCAGGCCAAAATTTAATGGTCATAAGAGGTCAATGAGTTGGAAATGTTTCAAATCTACTGTGAAAGATCTACAAAGTATATTAATTTGGCCTTTACCACACTACGCTTGCTCTTGGTGATTACATAGCCTCTGTGGCTACGTGTACGGAATCGTATTTCAGATCCGCACATCTTAATCACTTAGGAAGGCAAACTACTCCCAAATAGACCATTTTTTACATTGCGCAAAAGAAAGTAATCCATTTCACTACGCGAACTCCATTGAGCGTATGAATTAAAGGCGGAAGAATCCTGTATTCCGTTAAGTCGCCATTGACGATGTTTTACCAGGATCACTCAGCTTCCAAATGTTCAGGTGCGAACAGAATATAACTCGAAGAAATTTAAGGAATTTACAGCAATAGAGCAAAGAAATATGAGAATCTTTGCAAACTTTCGCACTGCTCATATATTTTACAAAAGTAATCACAATTAGATGTCGAACGTGGCTTGTTTGGACGAAAGATTCATGATTGGGCTCCCTTATGGGCCGGACAACGAGACTTAGAAAATGGCTTCCTAGGATGTAGGGTTCACTTACTATCAAGATTGTACTTTCATAGATCTACCTTAATAGCACATTCTGCATACCATACCATTGAGATGTATTAATGACTAGACCTACCGAACAAATGCACGTTTGTTAATGGCTTGCGTAGCCCATAAACCATCTGTGGTGGCTGTGGCCAGAGCAGTGTCTGTATTTTGGATATGGTCGATCATTGCTACTGTAGATTTATTCGCAAAAGTAATGAGGTCTACTTTCTGAAATTTTCATTACAAAGCCTGTAAGGCTACGTGTACAGAATCGTAAATTTCCACCATACTTTCCAAAGTAAACCTCATAATACGGAAACTCTATGAAGCGGATGAATTCAGAGCGGAAGAACATTGTATTTTGTCTCGTCGCCATTGATGTATTTTCACCAAGATTACGCAGCTTCTAAATGTTCAGGTGCAAACAGAATAAAACTCGCAAATATTTTGGAAATGTACAGCAATAGGGCAAATAAATCTGAAAATTTCTGCAACGTTTTTCCACTGATCATATAATTCACAAAAATTATCACAATTAGATGTTGAACATGGCTTGTTGGGAGAAGAGACTCGTGATTTTGGCCCGCATGCACTGGCCAACTGAGTTATAAAAATGTCGTCATAAGATGTAGTGGCTTACTTGTATTTTTATAGGTCTACCTTTATAGCACGTACTGTGTAACGCACCATTGACATATATAATTAACTAGACACATCAGACAAACGCACGCTTGTTCATGACCTGCATAAACAAAAGTATGTACGGATCTACTTTCGAGACGAGTTGTTAGTTTTGAATTTTGGTTGACCATAATCCTTCATTTTCAAATCTCAAAGTTTTTCGTATTCTCATTGTCGCCCCTCGACTTAAACTGAAGGATTTTAAATGCTCAAATGACTTCTTGAAACGTACGAACGGTGGGAATCTATAAAAACAAATTACGATACCAAAATAATGCATCGAAGAGACTGTCTGATATATTGAAAAAAAATATTCGATTTGCAGCTCCGCGCATGCGGGATAGTCTGAATATTTTTAAATTGACCCAATCTCAAGTGGGAATTTTAAATGATGACCAATCGTTAAGAAGTGATTCTCTGTCACGTCCGAATACGGACGAAATTTTTTTTTCAGCACTTTGAGAAAGGTATTACCAGCTATTAGTGTCACTGGACAGCTGGAGTTGCAGAAGGCGAGTCGAGTAGCGCTAATTCCAGCAGGAGCAGGCCGGGGATCCGGCCGGGAAGCTGGCAGCGGAAAGCCTGTTTGATTTAGCAACGAGGTATTTAGAAGCAGGCGATTTTTGTCGGGAAACTTGAAACTTACTACTAGGCTATATGCTTAATTTTGAGATAATAAATCGGCATGCCGACGTTTATTAAATTGCCAGAAGTTACGACTTTGAGATGTGGAGGGAAAATTGGGGACCTTCCTGCCGCCGTCAATGTAAAATGAATGAATTCACGTCCATCGTTAAAACAACACAGTGGTATGTGTAAGTAGCCTACTGGGGCACTAGCACTTAGATCATTAGGGTATTTACGGTGGCTCAGTACAGCAAGGGTGAGGAACCTCCGGCATGTGGGTTCGTTTAGCCTCCGGCCCGCGAGACCACTAATTCATCTGGCCCGCGAAGCAACTGATAAAAGTAAATTCAATTCACTTGAATAATAATATCTTTAATAGTAATCTTTAAGTCCTCGGTACCCACTGTTTTATCATGCTTAGCTACCTGCACTTTCAGGACATTTTACGTAAAATAACTCCATAAGTTCATGAACTCTACTGTCATGAGCTTGCTTATAAAAATTAAAATGTCTCTGGCGCGCGGTTAATTAATATGCCTTATGTTCCATCTCCTTTCTCCCGATTGAAAAACAACTCCCACACCTGTTTCTCGGAGAGGCTACGTTGGATTTGCCATGCAAATTCAAATTTCTAGTCTTTGTTAGTAGCACATAGGACATTCAACTCTACTGTTCCTCAGTTGCTATGTACACCCAGTGGTTTTATTGATTCCTTGCCATAGTCAGGCTAGGAATCTATGCAATGGTGATGTTGTGTATGTTTGTGTGTGTGCGCATGTATGTATGTGTGTTTGTGTATTTGACGCCAAGCTGGTAAACATGATATCTCAAGATAGCAATGACTGACACTTTTCATATTTGATATATAGATTCATCATGTTGAGAGGAAGAACCCTATTGTTCTTGGTGAAGGTCAAAGCTCATTTGAGGTCACCGAAGGTTAAACTGTGAAAACCTCGTAAACGGCTTGTAAACATGATATCTCCAGGTAGCAATTACCAACATCTTTCATATTTAGTATATAGATTGACCATGTTGAGAGGAAGACTTCTATTGTTTCTGGTGAAGGTGAAAGGTCATTTGAGGTCACCAGAGGTAAAAAACCAAAAAGCTCATAATCACGATATCTCAAGATAGGAATGACTGACACTTTTCATATTTGGTATATAAATTTGCCATGTTAAAAGGAAGAACCCTATTGATTTTGGTGGAGGTCAAGGTCATCTGGGGTTACCAGAGGTCAAAAAACAAAATTTCCCAAGAATTCCCAAGATTGTCATCTGGGGTCACTATAGGTCCAGAGACCTGTCAAAAAGCATAATTTCCCAAGAATTTCCAACGTGGTCATCTTCAGTCACCAGAGGTCAAAAAGCAAAATTTCCCAAGAATTTTCAAGATCCAAGATCTGTTGGAGTTGAATTCCTTTCAAGACACTTGTGTTTTTCTTTTTGGTTTCGATGAAAAGAGAAACCTATGCAGTCATGATGGCGTGTGTATGTATGTGTGTATGTGCGTGTGTGTGTGTGTGTGTGTGTGTGTGTGTGTTTGTGACACTTTGCTCGTTAACACGATATCTCAAGAAGGGAAACTCTGACTGTTTTCAAACTTGGTACATAGATGCCCCATATTGAGAGGAAGAACCCTATTGTTTTTGGTGGGGGTCAAAGGTCACCTGGGGTCACCGGGGGTCAAAACCTGAAAACCTTGTTAACACAATATCTCGAGATAGGAAGCTTAGATGAATTTCATACTTTGTATGTAGATGCGTTACGGTAAGAGGAAGAACCCTATCATTTTTGGTGGAGGTCAAAGGTCATCTGGGGTCACCGGGGGTCAAACCCTGAAAACTTCGTTAACACGATATCTCAAGAAGGGAAGCTCTGACAGTTCTCAAACTTGGTACATAGATGCCCCATATTGAGAGAAAGAACCCTATCGTTTTTGGTGGAGGTCAAAGGTCACCTGGGGTCACCAGGGGTCAAACCCTGAAAACATTGTTAAGACAATATCTTGAGGTAGGAAGCTTGGATGAATTTCATATGTAGTATGTAGATGCGTTATGGTAAGAGGAAGAACCCTATCATTTTTGGTGGCGGTCAAAGGTCATCTGGGGTCACTGGGGGTCAAACTCTGAAAACCTTGTTAACATGATATCTCAAGAAAGGAAGCTCTGACAGTTCTCAAATGTAGTACATGGATGCCCCATATTGAGAGGAAGAACCATATCGTTTTTGGTGGAGGTCAAAGGTCACCTGGGGTCACCGGGGGTCAAACTCTGAAAACCTTGTTAACACGATATCTCAAGGAAGGAAGCTCTGACAGTTCTCAAATGCAGTACATGGATGCCCCATATTGAGGGGAAGAACCCTATTGTTTTTGGTGGAGGTCAAAGGTCACCTGGGGACACCTGGCGTCAAACCCTGAAAACATTGTTAACACAATATCTTGAGGTAGGAAGCTTGGGTGAATTTCATACTATGTATGTAGATGCATTATGGTGAGAGGAAGAGCCCTATCATTTTTAGTGGAGGTCAAAGGTCATCTGGGGTCACCAGGGGTCAAACTCTGAAAACCTTGTTAACACGATATCTCGAGGTAGGAAGCTTGGATTAATTTCATACCTTGTATTTAGATGCCTTATAGTAAGAGGAAGAACTCAATCATTTTTGGTGGGGGTCAAAGGTCATCTGGGGTCAAACCCTGAGACAGAGCTGCCAACCAGCACGGATTTTCCATATTCAGTATGGAAAATCATTGTAAATGTGGGAATACGGATTTTTCCTTGACAATCCGAATTTTGAATGAGTAAATAGGTCCTTTCACGAACTTTGGTATTCTTTAGCCAACATATCAAAAGACTGAGAATAGACTACAGTATTTCACTTGTCTGTACAGTACTGTGGTGTATTTATTTGAGCCGAGTAATCTATGCTGTTATGTTATTGGTTAAATTTTTGTCAACAAGTTGATGTTAAACCAATCAGAAGATAGTTTGCAGCAGATCCATGACATTCCATAAGCTACCGTATCATTGGTTGATCAGTTGTAAACAGATCCACTTTCAACCAATCAGAAACTGTGTTAAAAGCTAGTTTCTGAGTGCAGTGACAGACTATCACACATAGCCTGCCTGCCAAGGTCTGTTGAGCTGGCTGAGTAGCCCAACGTTAATGTTAGATTTGACTGTAACTGAATTGGAAAATTAGCACCATGAAATGGAATAAGCAAACTTACAGCAGGAATATCACAGTATGTTGTAATATGGCTCCTCTTCAGAGCATGGTAGCAGAGTAGCATTGTAGCAGAGTAGCATGGTAGCAGAGTAGCATGAGTAACTTTAGTGGAAAATTTACCAGGCAGATCAAGTTTTAACGTAGGCCTAACTTTAGGCCTAACAGTTAGGGCCTAGGCCCTAGGCCTAAGTGTTGTTACAGAACCAACAACAAACATTAGCCTACACACACAATAACGTTAGACTCAGTACATAAATCTAATGCAGAGTTCCAGGTTTATGGGCTAGGCCTAGGCCTAGACAAAGTCCTAGTCCTGTGACTAAGTCCTAGCCTAACTGCCACAGTACGGGCTAGCCTAGGCCTATTAATTGTAGTACAGTATGTATTGGCTGATAATAGAGGTAGGTTACTGTAATAGCTATGGCCTAGGCTAGGGCTAATCAAAGCAGTTATTGCCTGTCAAATGTTGGTACCCATCATCTAAGTTTGTAGTATTTACAGAGAGATTTCTGTGACCAGCTGTGCATAGGCCTAGGCTAGGTTTATACTTATAGCTAGGCCTAGGCTAGACCTAGACTAATGTTACTTAGGGCATTGCCAAGTATTTAGCATAGCCTCTAGGCTATACTGTAACGTTAGGCCTTGGGAATACTTGGGATATTTTGCTTTTTGTCCTTTGGTGACCCTGATGACTTTCTTGGGAAATTTTGCTTTTTGACCTCTCGTAACCCCAGATGACGATCTTGGGAATTCTTGGGAAATTTTGACCAGTGACTGAAAGATATGGGACATCATTATTGGCATTATTTGGAATAGAACATATATCATCAAAACCTCAATGCATTTTTGCATTCTGGTTTGTTATATTTGGTGGGGTTCAAAGTTCATGTGAGGTCAGCAGAGGGCAAATTGTTAAAACATGGTAAAATGATGTACAGGAGTCAAGAAAGACAAATTTGAGGGATAAACCTCAGTGCAACAAAGCATCCCCATTCGGCAAGGAATCACTAAGCCTTTAGGCTTTCTGGTTGAATTTTTGATAAATGGTTGTTGGAGGGGATGTATCCTAGTGTACCATATAACCTATCCACAATATTTTTTATCTGCAGTTGTGGTTGTAGATATGATAGGTATGTCATGAAATTTGTTTTTCATTGTTGGTTTCAATGAAAGAGAAACCTATGCACTTGGGATGGCATGTGAATGTATTTGCGTATTTGTGATGTGTTTGTGACACTTAGCTCATTAACACGATATCTCACAAAGGGAAACCTTAGCAGTCAATACCTAGTATGTAGATGCCCCATATTGAGAGGAAGAACCCTTTTGTTTCTGGTGGGTCAGAGGTCTGAGGTCAAACTGTGAAAAGCTTGTAAACACAATTATCTTAAGAAACGGAGCATGTATACTTTCCATACTTAGCCATGTAGATACATTGCATTGACAGACATGATTTTTAAGAAAATTTTGAGGTTGTCCATTGGACAACCTTGAAGTTAAATTTTGGTTGTCCAAAAAAAAAAAATGACATACAAAAGATGATCATGTTGCTGCCATAGTAAACAAATGTTTATTTTAAATTCTGTAGCCTTTGCTTTCCAATTAGCTTTTTCTTTATACTTTTGTTTCAGTGATGAATGACAGTCCATGCCATTGTCTCAATACAACTTCTAAAGAAGATTTTTATGAATAACTTTCTTGCTGATGTAGTGAACTATTCATTTTCACATAAAATTTTCTTGTCCATTGGACAAGCTCAAAGAATGATAGTGGTTGCCTGATGCAATTTTTACTCATCTTGGATGATAGTACGAGTGTTAAATTTCAGCCGTGATTGAGTGAAAGTGCCCCACTGTGTTTGGGAGAGGTCAAAGGTCATCTGAGGGCACTAAATGTCAACATCTGAGGAACTTGCGTCTAACAGTACATTTTATACTTTGAGAATCAAAAAACTTTCAGTTTAATGCTGTTGTTGTTTTCAGTAAAAGGCCATTTCAGGTCACCAGAGGTTAAAGTCTGAAAACCTTGTTAGCGTGATGTTTAAAGGTAGATAACATAATAAGTTCTCATACATGGTAGGCAGTGATCTGCCGCTGCCGGTCGGCGCCGGTCGGGCCCGACCAGGACGCAGCATTGCCGACCGCCACAATCTGCCACACTAACTTTTTCGACCGGCACTTATTCCTTATAAGAAACCAAATAAAATAGCCACGTGGTCGAAGGATCGACTGAAAAGAAACTGTTTGTTGGTCATAATTTGAGTCTGGATGAAATCCAGTTCATAATCGTCCATAATATCCAAAACACACCTCGTGAAAATACTAAAATTATTTTGCATTCCAGAGCAATGACTCGATGCTTGATCGTCGCGCTGTATTTCAGTGATCAAAAGAAGCGATGTACAGGCAACCAGCATGCCAAAAGTATGTTTTTTTATTGAAGTACGTACGACCACGAACCTAAGCAGGGCTTACAAAATCCTATGCGCCGGGTGCCTGGGAATCCTTATTCCAATGTTCGGGATTGAAACTTCATGATTTAAAAGCCCGTCACGCTACTGCCATGAATATTGCAAGCCGTTGGTAGGCCCTCCACTTAGCGAATGGGAACTATAAGGAGTAAAACGATGCTGCCATACCCCTTGCCCATTGTGTTTCTTCTTAGTTTACACTCAGAATTATAGCCACATTCGCTAACAAGAGGAACGGTAAAACAGAGACCATCAAAGCAAGTGCTTGGCATACATAAGAGTGTAGGCTATCACGAGTAATAGTTTCTTACAGCAGTACGCAAAGCATACACATACTAAATATCCGTACGTACATATGTTCAATACTTTGCGTAAATCAGTGGTGCTTATACTGTACCACGGCCATACCTCAGCTAGCACATGTATACGAGTGTAACAAACTGTCATGCACAGCCACCTCACTGGGCTACTTTTCAGGTATTGTAATTGCGTAAATCATAAATGCACAAAGCACAATTTACACCATACGAATTAATATCAGTGTTTCCCCTGGTAGCCTACTTAATTTACGAGACGGCTGCCTTGCTGCTTTTTCGCGACTGCCTCGCCTTAAAATTACCGCCTCTTACTTTTTCTACCTTGAAAATTACTTGGTAGGCACGGACTAGTTCTTTCCCTAGCTTACACATGGAGAACGTTTTCATGTTGACAATGAAACCATACAGAACTCCTGAAACATTTCCCATGCTTTTGCAATTGCCTCTAAACAACGTGAATTTGCACTCAAGTTCTAAATTGGCCAAAAATATCCTCCGAAATCTAAGTGGTGGGAAAAACTCTCGTAACAAGAATTAATTTGAGGAAGACTCTTGAAAAAGTGACAAGAAATATCGGTAAGAAAGTTTATAATTACAGCCCGCAATCAACGAATTACGTTTTGTTTTGCCAATTCATAGATGCAATCGTAAAAGAATGATTGTGATTGGCTACAGTCCAAGGCTCCAAACTGAAGCATGGACAGTAAGTGAAACCATCAGACCTCGATAAAAGTGTTGACCGTATCAATTTGAATTGACTTCAAAAATGACTTAAATTGATATTATTTTAGAGACAGTTTTGGCACATGGTTAATTATGGAAGCAAATTCTATTTTAATCCAAAAAGGAAAGGATTTCAGTCCCGAACAGTGGTTCGACCCCTAAAGCAAGCTACAGTCCTGTTCATACACTTTGTACTGTGTAAAGCACAGGTAGCATATTTGATCGTCAGAAGAATAAAAAATAGCCCAAATCATTAAAAATGCCAAAAACATTTCCCTGACATGTGCAAAAGACCCCAAAACAACAATTCGCATGATAATCGCAAGCTCTAGTCAAACAGGTTTTTCTCTACCGGGTGTCTTTCTTCATAGTGTCTTAGCACATTGGCTGTTGCCTAACGTGTAATACGTGTATACTGAGAACCTAGCCTTACACATGTGTAATTTGTAGGAGTCCCCTTACAAGTTGAGCTACATTGCCAAGAACTTTGATAAAAATTTCGTTCCAAGTGCTTAAAAATATTTATGTGTTCCAGAAAAGGTTGTTTAACATAGAAGGGGTGATATACTGACAGGGTGGCTTTTTTTCTTGTGAAAATGACTTTCATGAAATTTTAATTTTATTACCATATATATAACTGTCACGTGGAACAAACTCATGTCTCCAAGTCCATTCAAATGCAATAGAGTTGCTGCAACCTATCCCACTCTTAATTAAAGATGTGTCCAAAGCCATGAGAGGAGTATGAAAAGAGTCGTGGCCCCTACCCCACCCCTTCCCCCACAAAAAGGACCCTCACATCAGTACTATGCCATGCATGATTCCAATTAGTTGATCCAAGGGCAACCACAGTATACATTAGTTCAGTGTTAAAAACGAATACCATAAAAGAAGAAAATATAAATCTGGACAGCAAAAAGAAGAAAGGAAACAATACAAGGCAAATAATTTCATATTTTTTCGCAAGCATACAGTACATCATGCTTTTGAATTCTTACAATTGTTATAGACTCACAAGAAAATTATTATGATAAAAGTAAGTTTGGAGATATTGCCCAAACTTGGCCTCACTAGTTACGGCATGAAATTGCTTCAAATAAAAAACAGCTAGAGCAAACTTTGAAGTAATAACAATAAAAGGTGACATCTTGTTTTTTCTGCATCTGATATATATTACAATTTTTCACAGATTTTTTTTTTTGATAATTTGAGAAATTTTAACAACATGAGATCCCTTCTTCAAGGCCGTGTACAGACAGCTTAAAACACTCGGGAAGTGCCGTTTCCGGCCATCTGGGGGTCTGTAAATTCCAAAATTTTTCTTGTACGCTCCGCGCCAACCAATGGTGGCGCTCCGCTTAGATAGTCCTGCCGGCACTCAAATCATCCTGGGCAGAACCCTGGGTAGGGGATGCATAACATTGGTCCAGAACATTAACTTTGTAGAACCTTTGTAGTTCTGGATAAAGCTACTGAAGTGAGTTCATTCAAACCTCAGTGCATTTTGCATTTAGTTGGTTTAAAAGAGTATCTGATAACTGCTTTCAAAGACTGGAGACATGTAACTTAAATAGTTGTTTTACTCAACAGTGTTAGATTAAGATCCCCTGGTGGAAAATCTGTTGGATTTATTTGAACTTCTTTTTCCTCTCTCAAGATATACCTCCTCAAAGTTTGACAATCTGAGATTTCTCATTAGCAATGCAAAAAGTATGATGTGTGGTGTTGCACACTGTGTCTGTATTTCTGTTGTTAATCCTTTGTAAATTATCTGTTAATTACTTACCAGCTGGTTTATAGTTTGGTGTTTATATGAACATTTTTAAAGTAGTAAATAGCTACTTCCAAAGTGACCCCACCCCAACCCCATCCCCCACCCCCCAGGCATACCAACATTACAAGTCTCCCTGGAATGTACATTTAACAAACAATGGATAATATCAAACACTTCTCATGTGTCCCTCTTTTCAGTTCACAAATTTGCATATGTTGCTCATGTATATTTATGAGGTAGGTGCAAAACAGTAATTTTCTTGTAAAATGATCAGTATTTGGTGGATTTTGATGGGGATTGCAGGTATGACATCTACATGTTCACCGACCTTTAAAGCCAGTGACACTATTGCTTGTAATTTTATTGCTGGCTGGGAATTGATCATACTGTAGTTATCACATCTCACAAAAGTGATTCCTGAAACTGCAGATATGAAGTTACAGTGCAATCCTATTGTAGTAGCTTTTAAGGCTTCGACAGATCGTAAATTTATTCAAGCTTAGATGTGCATCTCCTTTATGGCAAATTATTGCTGGTACATTGTTTGCACATAGGCAATTGACCCTGTCTGAAGTCCAGATAGTTTATTGCACATTAGATTTAAAACTATCATTGTACCAGGTGATTTATCTTGTTTCTTCATTGCATAGTTTCCTGCACATAACTTCTGCCTGCAGAATTAAATCTTACCATACCAGGAGAACTTGATTTCTTGTGAAAGCTTTGATACAAGAGAGGAGTGCATGGGAGAATTAAGACTTGATTTCTCCTCAAAATTACCAAGACTAATGAACAGGTTTTGCTGCATGGTACACCCGTTACAGTAGTAAGTCCTACAAAGCTTAATACAGAACACCAACTTATATTTCTTAACACAAATGGGTGAGTTCAGGTGAGTCAATCTGTGTCTGTTTTTGGTACCAATACTGTACATGGCATATTAAGTTCAGAAAACACTGCTGAAATACACAAGTAGTGTTAAGGAGATGTTATTTGACAGCATAATAGCTAGAAAGATGATGGACATTTGGAGAAGGGGAGGGGTTAAGTTTGATATGTGAGACAGTAAGTGTTGGGCAATATATCAAAAATTATTGTTATTGCGATAATTTCTTTTTATCATGATACGATAACAAGAATTCAAAAATGACAACAAATTCTTGAAAAAAAAGTGAAAAAATTTGCCTTGTAATGCTTTATTTCTTCTCATCGCTGTCTCCAAAGTGTTGTTTGAATTGAAGACATTCTTTATTACATTGAACTGATGAAAAATCGGTGACAGTTCATCATTGAATATTCTAACATGCATGAGCATAGAAGCGAACTCCAAGGGAAATTGTCTTTATGAAAATTATTGTGGATATTGAATTATTGCGATAAATTTTGTTCTGTTATCATGATGATAAAAAGGTCAATATCGCTCAACACTAGAGACAATATATTTTCTGATCTTAAAGTTGGTGGAAGAAGAAAAGACCATGAGGTTGAATGGTGGCTACCTGAACTTTGCCTCCCAGTAAGTATGCTGTCACCTGTGCTTATACAGTACTGTATGAAATACACTTCAGAGAGACATGTAGCTGTACATAAAAAGAACATGATCAGTGTTCCCTGCCTACTAAAATGAACAATTTGGTAACCAGTCTGTCAATAAAGACAAGGCCCCATATTTAATTAAATTTCCTTAACCCAAAAGTGTCATTTTCAGCTATGTAAAAGAGTGTACTGACTGGAATGCTGCTAGATGGTTTTGCAAGATTTGCTGTGGCTGAGCAGATGAAGGCGGTGGCATTTGAAACAATGAAGCTCAGCAACCAGGACCTTTGGGGTTCGATCCCTGACCAGATCAAAGTAAGGTGGGTTTTTATCCAAGAACAATCTACAGTTTGCTCCTCTGAATTGGCCTTCAAAAGAAACTAAATTTGATCTAAATTGTTGAGTTGGTTAGCTACGATTTGGAGTTGTAATTCATGAGCCATAGGCTCCTCCCACATTTGTGGTCACTTCGCATCTCGCATCATAACACAACTGCCCTTCAAGGCCTGAATTAAATTAATCGGAGTTGGCAAGCTGCCTTAGGATCACTGATGATCTGATTTGCAGTGGGTATAACCATGACATTGTTGACTATAATGAGCAGACTCTCAATTTAATTGGAACATCACCCACCAAGTAACTGGGGCTAGTTACATCAACACACGACAGACAACTTAAGACATGGTTTCTTGACAATGGTACAGCTTTCATTATAAACACTGGGGTGATAACCCCCTTCCCTCACCCACTCCAAAAGAATTAAAGGGACTTCTTGCACCCTTTTTAGGTTTTATCCTTTATTTTTTTTTATTATTAAAATTTTTCAGCTAAGTTGATTTAATTGTGGTTTTTTGATGCTTACAGTAAATGGCACAGTGTGGAACTGGTGGTAATTATCAGCATTCATGGCAGTGGGAAGGGTCATTTCTGGTAGTCTACTTAAGGAAAATAATTTGGGCTAAAGGGTTATCAGTATAATATTCCCCTATCTATGGTAGAACTTCACTAAGTGGCAAGACTTGTATCTGCATACTGCAAAGCACTTCAAAACACCATTCTCACCACCCCCCCCCCCCACTCCCTCCTGCTGATTGAAGCTCTGCCATATTTCTCACGTAGTTTTGGTTACATTTCAGCGAGTCTCCTTTACACCATGTGCTGTTCATGAGTTTTGATGACATCTCAGTGGAGGAACGTAAATGTCAGTGCAGTTAACCAGTCCCATCCCTCCCCTCCCCCCCCCCCTTCCCTGCCTCCATTCCACAGCAAATGTAATGACTGGATATCATCTTAAGAGCTTTAATGATGTTTTCCCCTTGGAGAACCCTGTGTATGGCAGTTTTCTTTGCATTGGTTAGAAACTATTTGGACTAATGAGCAATGCCTACAATGAAGCTGGCATAGCTTATCCCATCCTCACCTACAATATCAGCAGCAAATGACAATAATTTATGGACAGCAATGAATCTAATCTGACAGAAACACTGAATTGGCCTTTTTTTTCAAAACATGGTTTGTTTTCTGTATTGAAGTGCTGCTCTCAAAAGCCTGAAAATGCCATAATGTCATGGCATGGGAATATTACACAAATGTAAAACTGTGTGAAGCTACATGCAAAATGTGTGAATGATTTGATGTAAAATCTCATCATGAAGTGTGTTTATCTTGGCGTTCAAGGTTGGTTCAGATGCCTTGTTTCGTTGTCGACAAGATTTATGCCCACATACTGTACAGTAACTGTACAGTAACTGTTCTGGTTGAAATAACTGACTTCCCTGTCTTTAGTAAACATCATACATGATGTATCTTTCAAAGTTTTCTATGTGAGAAGGAGCCTGATTTGTGTTTGGTATGCCACTTACTGTTGCCTGGTTAAATTATTTCTGGATTCATGGAAAGTCATGGCATTTAATTGAAGCATTCTCAAGGCCTTGAAAGTCATGGAAAAGTCAACTGTTGTTAGTTTTTCAAAATTTTTGTAAACAAAAGTGTAACCATTATCCAGTTAAGTCTATTGGTAAGTGCATCCTTAAACATCAGGAAGTACATTATTTGTCTGTAGAAGTCAGGCTTGGACGAGTTATCTGTATCTACAGTACTTCAGAGTTGTGACTCCGTGACGCCTGGTCAGGAGTCAAGTAACAACTCCACTTTCCTTGGAATCGTAACTCTTTTAGAATAGAATATAGTGTATATCATGAGCACCTGCTTTGGAGTTACCAGTTGTGTTATTTTACAGGTTTTAGTGAAATATATTTTAGCACAACTAGCTTTTTCTTTTCCGTATTCAATATCAAGTGGGCTGTACTCTTCTCTGAGGTCTGCAGTTCAACATCACAGCTGTCGAAAAGCTTATTGTATTGTAAGCCTACTAGTGTATTAAGTAACTCATTAAAGGGTACAGTGATTGACAGTTTATTGCTGTTCAAGTTTATGTTCCTTCATCAGTAATGACATCATTCTAGGAGTGGCAACTCCATTCAGAGTTGTGACTATGAGGGCCATGGTTACCCGACTCCAAAAATGTTGCAGTCACCCACATGATGGCCAATGCAGCCCATTAAAGATTGGTCCTGAGATTCATTGAGGGTGTAATAATTTGACACTTGATAGTAAACTAACTAACAAAAGTGATGCCAGTAGTAGGATTTACCCTTGAGTGCACACAATTAATTACACCCAGCCATGTGTCATTGTAGACATACTGTCCAACTATACAAGCTATTTATAGTGCATTATATGCTATTGTGAACATTTGTAGTCCACCTTCTTTGGAAGTCAACTGGTGGTTATCTAAGAACCAATTTGTGCAGTAGAGCGTTCAATGAGGCTAATGTTACAAACTCGGGTAGATATTTAATCTCCCCTGTTTTTGGCCAAAAACAGGGGTCTCGGGTGAAATTCCTTATGGGCTTAGAAGATCGTAATGCAAGCCTAGTAGAAGTCATGGAAAATCTTGGGATGTGTGGTGTAAGGTCATGGAAAGAAAAGGGAAGAAAGTGCAAGAACCATGCAGTTGTTGCTTATGGCACCCCCCCCCCCCCCCCGCTTGAATCCCTGTGTCCCATCTCAACCTGTTCTCCTCTTTCATCACTTTCATCACGGTTCTGGTCTCAGATGGTAATTGTACTGCTACTGTGCATCAGTCATACTACTGTGGAAGCTAAACAAAATATGCTATGAAATAACCAATTGTTTTGATCCCTTGTATGTTGGTGAATTGATTGTCTTTCTTGTTCACTCTCCAGATTTCAAGAGATGTTCCAAATATTTGTCTCCTTTCAGATAACCACTGTAATATGGCAAGTGAAACCAAGACTTTTTATGGTGTCTCAACAGTCGCCATAGTAACTGGTGCAAGCAAGGGTATTGGTAGAGCAATTGCCATTGAGTTTGCCAAGAGATTTACTGAAGGTCTACTACTAGTTTTGACTGGGAGATCAGAGAAAGATCTACAAGAGACAGTGTCACTAATTCAGGCTGACTCATCATTTTCACCATCCAAAACTGCCATCAGAAGTATCTATGGTGATCTAGCCAATCAGTCATCCTTACAGCTTGTGTTTGAAGGACTTTTCAAAGACATGGACCCAGCAAAGTATGACCATGCCGTTTTAGTCAACAATGCTGGCAGTTTAGGTGACGTAAGCAAGTATGTCAGAGATTTCACCCTGGATGACATGGAAGGATTGCAGGACTATTTCTTTCTAAATGTCAATTGCCCTCTCCTGCTGACCTCAAAGTTTCTAAGTGTGTTTTCCTCAAAAAATGAGAAAGGGCCATCAAAGCACACCATTGTTCAAATTACTTCTTTGGCTGGTGTGCAGGCAACCAAAAGCTTGTCTATGTACTGTACTGGGAAGGCTGCTCGTGATATGTTACACAAAGTAGTCGCAGCAGAGGAACCACATGCTAGGGTTTTAAATTATGCCCCTGGACCTGTGGATACTCCAATGTTTCATCATATAAAAGATGGTAGTGTAGACCCAGACACTGCTTCTGCAATGAAGAAGTCAGTCAAAATTGTCCTTCAGCCTGAGAAGACTGCATCCATTTTGTGTGATTTTCTGGGA
Source organism: Holothuria leucospilota (assembly GCA_029531755.1). NCBI lineage: Eukaryota > Metazoa > Echinodermata > Holothuroidea > Aspidochirotida > Holothuriidae > Holothuria > Holothuria leucospilota. The sequence goes on from CM055977.1 coordinate 14,782,924, forward strand.
GAGGATAAGTACGAAAGTGGAGCTCATGTTGATGTGTTTGACATTATAGGTTTGCCTAAAATGGATTAAATTTGTATGAAGTACTGTACTAGGAATCCTGTAACAATATTGTGCCTTCAAAGGGGTCAGCATCATGTGTTATTTTTGTAACACCTTAATTAAGTATTAACTAATTGGTTCAGAGTATTAACTCTGAACAAATTGTCTCTTGGTGTTATCAGTAGGTATGAAGGATTTATGGGAAGTCTAGTGGGAGGATCAAAAATTACATTTCCCTTTTTCTTGATAGTTCATAAAGACAAAGAAGGAGGTTCTTTGAATAAATCCTTGTTTTGTTGCTGGTGTTTCCTGAATGCAATCTGTTTAAAAAATTTTTTTAACAAGAAATTAAGTTTTTCTTGGTAACAATCAGAGGGTACCATTTGTGTGTTTCTCTTTTTTTCCACATGGAAATGATAATTAAGAGCTTAAAGGGCGGGTCACACTACAGCGATTTTCAATCCAAAATCCGATCCGAATTTTTCTAAATTGGACCAATAGTTTTCTATGCAGACTTTGTTCTAAGGATGGTCATGCTATATCAATAACTGATCCTAGTTTGTATCACAATAAACTGTCCTGCTGCCATTATATAACTTATAGCGCTCCACAGAGCATTGTTTGTTGGAAAATCAATCTGATTTTTGCACTCGTGTCTGATAAATGCTGTCTGCCAATGTGACGTTACGAAATATAAGTTTTACATAGTCCTCTGATACAAATCATATATTTAACACAGGTCGGCAAATTTTAGGCTCCTGCTACCAGGGATGAAGAAAATTTTAACTGAAACTCACAACATTCGGACCGTAACCCTATCTGAAATCACTCTAGTGTGACCTTCACTTTATACACAATTTGGTGAGGGTTGCTCACAATCTGTTTATGTTTCATAGTTTGATGTAAAGTAAATGATTACAGTAAAGAAACAGAAACTTGTCATAAATACTATGATGTGTACATTGGAAATAAAGTTGAATAGTATACATATAATGAATGTTTATGAGTGCGATGGTATGAATTATTTCATGAGGTGAAAGATTGAATGTTCTATTCAACAAGGTGAAGCAGAGTTGAATAGAATGTTCAATCTTTCACCTCATGAAATTATACTATCTCACAAATGAAAAACATTCGTTATTTGTTTTATATAATACCTTATAACTTTGATGTAGTCGTTGGTGTAGTAAATTTGTGTTTTGGCAGTCGGTTGTTAGTGTTTGTCCCTGTGGTAGCTCCATGGTGTGTCACTTGCTAGTTACACATTTATGTACCTATTACGTATGCAATGTGGGATCCCCAAATAAAAGCTGCATTGATTTATTGAGTTGCAGCATAGTTTGTACCAACCACAGTGATAGCTGATGTCACCGCCGTGTGTTAAACTAGCATAACACACGACCCTGTGTTATACTAGACTATTGCACAATGGATAACACACGACCGTGATGATAGTGCTGAATCACCCATGACATGTGATTCGGCACTATCATCACATTCATGTGTTATCCTTTGTGCAGTAGTCTAGTAATAGTCTAGTAGAAATTAATATGACAGAGCAGAAACTTTATATGTTTACTTCTTTAGGAGTTGTATAACACAGTGAAATTACAAGCAAAGCAGATTTCAGATCACAGCATGTGCTACATGTGCTGTGCAAGGAAAAAAATGACTGAAAGCAATTGGAATGATAAAAAAAAATGAATTGTTGTCAACTTGTGTAAGAGGCAAACTCAAGTTATTATATATTTACAAGTATCCTAAGAGCATTAGTATTCTTTCACAGTGCATGGACATTGGATGGGGCCAAGTTTGACAGAACCAACATTTGAATGTACATATGGTACCCCACAGTGGATGTACATCTTTGAGATCTATTTTAAGCCATTTTGGTCTTCACATTCAGCTTCAGTAGCTGGCTTGGAGGAAAAGGCTTTCTAAATAAAAGAAAAGAACAGAAAGGAAGTGATATCTTTCGCAAAATTAAGAAATGGCTATATCTGAAACAGTAGAAATTAAAATCACAACTTTCTGTTTTTTGTATGCTTTATGAAGAATTACACTTGAGCCCACTGAGTTTCAATAGCAGGTAAACTTTTCTGCTACTTAAAGTTTCACAGGTAAGACCCCACTATCAGGCGGCTAACGTAACTTAAGTACAGTATGTAGCATAATGCCTGCTGTCCTCTTTTGTCTATCTGTTCATCTGTTTGTTTTGACTTCATTTGTAATACAGCCTCCTGATTTAGTCTTTAAGTTCCTGTGAAACTTAAAGTAGCAGAAATAAGTACGGGCACCTCTTAAGCAGGCTCAGTTGCGGTGTGTATGTGTGTATGTTTATGTGAGCATATATATATATATGTGTGTATATATATATATATTTATACCATAGAAGTTAAAATAAGGGAGAATGACATCTGCCGATCTGGACTGAAGCCATTGATTTGGCTAGGCTGTACGGCAACAGAGCACTGGTGCGTAATACAAATATCACATCGTTGCTTTTGCCCCAAGTATTGACAAAGAAACTGTATAGCGGGAAATTTCGCGAGGCTAATTTTTGGCGAATCTGTACCTTGTTCACATATTTGCGGTGTGAAAAATTCGCTGTTGCAGGCAACCAACATAGTCTTGTACAAACTAACGACAGTACTTTCGCAGGTCTTAAATTCGCGATTAAATACTTGGTCGCGAAAAGCGCGAAACTTTAACCCCCGTGAAAACTTCCCACTATACAGTACAAGTTTTCAAGTTAGGAGTATAAAACAAAATACTTAAGGCACCATGATTTATTTCTGTTGTGAAAATTACTCCTAATTTTTCGCAAAATGGATAAAATAAGCTATAACTTCTGCAGAAGAATGCACACTGTATGTACGGAGACTTACCAATCAACCGGTCTTTTGCCGTACAGCGGAAGCGCCCTCACAATTTTCGTGGCTTCACCGGTTAAACATGCAGGGATGCATTGTGTCCACATTCTCCCTTACTTTTATATCTATGATTTATACAAATATGTAAATTGGTAGTACATGTATTACAACACTGCTCCTACACTGTGTTTCATGTGTTAGGCATGGCAACCCTCAGGCAACTACTGTACTTCTACAATGTTATTTCTTTTTGGACCTGTCAGGGGCTGCTCACTTCGACTGCATGCAGGTAGGACTAATAAATGCACGATGCTGATCTCCACTAATTGAGAGTGTTGTAATTCACATACAACTAATTTACTATCATTTATAACTCAGTCTTTGGATTAAGCACTCCCTACCTGTACAATATATGTTTTAATTAGTTAAATTAAGCAAAAAACTCAACTGAGAGGTATATATGTATATGTATATTTTTAATTTCAGCCAGTACCAAATAACTTTCCTTTGTTAATGTCTACTTTATGAGCCATATATGTACGTGTCTTTTTAGTGCCAGTAAGGTAACCAAGGAATTCTTTGTCAGTACCAAAAAAGTGCAAAATATGTTGTATCTAGCCCTCTAAACAGGGCTGTGCATTATGTTACATGTAATGTGCCTAGGCCATGTAACATAATGCACAGCCCTGCTCAAGGGCTAGTTGCATCCCTCCATTGATAAACTTCTCAGTAGAAAGGCTATTGAAAATGGACTTTCATACTGTAGATTCATGATACAGTAGTACTTTAAGTTTGCATCAAATGATTTGCAAAGTTTAAAATATTTTAACAATTTTGGAAGAAGTGTAATCTTTTGTCCTCCATTATGTATTTTTAGTTTTGATTCTTAATGTCTCCATTTTAGCAGTCTTCTTTCAATTTCAAATGATAGTATATGTTCCAACCATGAGAATCTCAGAAGCAGCATAGCATGTCTTAAAGATATCCTACATCCTCTTTATGAAATTTATTTTACTGTGTTCATTCCTTTTTTAGTTCTGAAATACATTCTGATGTTGCTTACCCCCTCCCCTACCCCCAACTCTGGTATATATTCTTGTAAAAAGGGTTTCTCACAGTCAGTTGATATACATGCAGATTCTGTCACCTTTAATAGGGTAGTCTTACCAGGCATATATATGATGCTAAACAATCGTATACTGGCCAAAAACTAGGGATCATGCCAGGACAATGCATGCATGCACTTCAAAGTTCTCCAGGGATGTACCTGGTGGGGTGGCTTGTGTACCTCAAACAGGTTGTTTAGGCATGGCAGTTGCATATACATGATGATAGTCCCCCATAGCTCTGTGCCAAGTTTCCTACAATACAAGAACCAGAAAGTCCAAAGGCTAAGTGCTCCTTGCTGAAAGAGGGCCCGGTGCTTTGATGCACAAATGTTTTCACAATTTGACCTCTGCTGACCTCATATGACCTTTGAACCCCACCAAAAAGTGAAGAACAAAAAAAAAAAAAATCATGTCTTAGGAGGGATTCGTACCCAGGCAATCTGCGTGAGAAACCAAGCTCTAACCCACTATGCCATCAAAGAACTTGTTCAGCATATGGTATATTTCAAATCATGCTATAGTCACAGCATCCTTTACACGTATTCATAATTAAGTAATTTTAATTAGTATTATTACTCTAACAGATACAGTATGCTTTTGAAAAAAAAAATGGTGTTGATTCTTTGCTGAAGGCTCAATTTGTAATCTATGCAATGGTGATGCTGTAAGTTTGTGCATGTGTTAGGGTTTGTGTATGTGTGTGTAAGTGTGTATGTGACACTTTGCTTGTCAACACAATATCTCAAGATAGCAATATGGCAGACACTTTCCATATTTGGTGTATAGATTTGTCATGTAGAGAGGATAAAGCCTATTGCTTTGGTCAAGGTCAAAGGTCATTTGAGGTCACCAGAGGTTAAACTGAAAAAACTTTGTAAATGGCTTGTAAACACAATATCTCAAGATAGGAATGACGGACACTTTTCATATGTGATAGATTTGTTATGTTGAGCGGAAGAACCCTATTGTTTTTGGTGGTCAAAGGTCATTTGAGGTCACCAGAGGTCTAAAGGTCAAAACTTGGTAAACACAATATCTCCAGGTGGGTAACTGTGAGGGATCTCATACTTAGCATGTGCATTTCCCATATTGAATAGATGATCCCTATTGCTTTTGGTGGAGGTCAAAGGTCCTTTGGGGTTACCAGAGGTCAAAAGATCAAAACCATGTGAATATTATATCTCAAAAATGGTAACTTTGAGGGATCTCTTATGTAGCATGTGCATTTCCCGTAATGAGTAGATGATGCCTATTGTTTTTGTGGAGGTCAAAGGTCATTTGGGGTCACCAGAGGTCAAAAGGTCAACACCTTGTAAACAATATCTCCAGATGGATAACTGTTAGAGATCTCACACTTGATATGTGGATTGTTTTTGTTGAGGAGATACTTCCAGCTGTTGGTTTTGGTGGAGGTCAAAGGTCATTTTGGGTTACAAGAGGTCAGAGGGTCAAAATTTTGTTAACACAATATCTCAAGAAGGATAATGGTGAGGGATGTCATACTTAGCATGTAAATTGCTTATATTGAGTAGATGATCCGTATCATTTTTGTGGAGCTCAAAGGTCGTTGGGGGTGGAAAAAGGTCAAAACTTTTTAAACATGATATTTTAAGGAGGATAACTGTGACGGATCTCATACTTGACCTGTGGATTTTTCATTTATTTTTCATATTTAGCATGTAGATGACCATATAGGGTAGGTGATACCTATTGTTTTAAGTGGAGGTGAGAGGTCATTTTGAGTCACAAGATTTCAAAAGGTCAATAAGATATTAAGACGATATCTCAAGTAGGATAACTGTGAGGGACCTCATGCTTGTCGTGTGGGTGATTCATAATATTTGTTACAATATAGCCATATCACAAGGAATCACTACAAGGATTCACTAAGCCTTTTGGCTTTCTGGTTCTCTATAACTTTTATCTTTGGGATGGTAGAAAAAAATCAGCCCTAAATTTTTGTTGGTTTCGAAACACTGGACACAGTTTTGAGGTACCGCCCACTATTTAGTTTATGAGGTTTTTGTAGTTTCACCTCTGATAACTTCATATGACCTTTGACCTCCATCAAGCCCATAAGATCCCCTTAAAGTAACACATCTACTGTATATAACAAGTATGAAAAGTATCCATCATCCCTGTCTTGAAATATCATGTTTTTCATGGTTTTTGGTTTTTTACCTCTGACTTCCACAGAAAACAATAGGGTTTTTCCTCTCAATATGACAGTTATTTACCAAGTATGACAAGGGTCCATCACTGTTATCTTGAAATATCGTGTTTACAAGCACATTTTTAAGAATTTCGTATTTTTACCTCCACTGACCTCAGATAACCTTTGACTTTTACCAAAACCAATAGGGTCCATGTTCTGACTACAACGCATTTACATGCCAAGTATGAAAAACATCCATGCTTCCTATCTAGAGATAGGCCTATCGTGTTTACAAAGTTAGTCGGTTTTTTTTACCGCTGGTGACCTCTCATGACCTTTGATCCCACCAAAAACAATAGGGATCTTCCTCTCAATATGATAACTCTAAATTTCGAAGTATAAAAATTATTCATCATTGCTGTCTTGAGATATCGTGTTTACAAGCCAACCATCACAAGCCTGAGCACATACACGCACACACACTCGCCATCGTGATTGCATAGATTCCTTTTGCCTTCGGCAAGGGATCTAAAAAGAGGTGACCACTCTCACCTCACTGCCAAAGTTGAGGAAGCTAAAAACTGTGTAAGCTAGCACAGTGTTTCTCACTAGAGACTTCTTTAGGTTTAGAAAGTCCAGTCTTTCCCTCTGGGAACCCCTTCTCAGAGGTAACCACTTCACCTTCCTTGAATTTGGTGACTGCTTCAGGGAGCTGACCACTTTTTGTCTGTATTCTTTTCTTCTGTGAACCTAAAGAATCCTTCGTGGAAACACATGCAGTGTTAGCTTCCTCAGTGCACTGTTTCATAACCATATATAAAGGTGATATGTTCACCCGCTGTTTGGAATTTCACAGTTTGACAGTCTCCCAACAAATCTCTGAAGCAGATAGACTTTTGGAAAATCTAAATATTTTAAGGTTACATTTACGACCAAAACTGACTTACGGAGCATGGAAGAGTTACTTCTAGGTCCTCAAACGACATAAAGAACCGGGGTGTATTTGTAAAAACTGTGGCCATCAGAATGAAACATTTATCTACCTCCAAATGGCATTGTAGAGCACTAAACAGACCACAAAATCACAGTTTGGCCAATGTTTTATTATAGCCTACAACAGACTAACGATTCAAGGATGCAGAAGAATTGTAGATAGGGACGACGGGTTATGTAAGAAGTTTCATTCCGCTTAAGAACAATTCCTGTCGGGTTGCTCAATAGGAATTAAAATGAGGACGGCTATACCTATGCAAGGTGCGCCACTGAAAGCCCTTTCATAAAACCACCGGAGGTGCGCCTTCTGCAGGGGTGGGGAACCGCGCGCCGGCCTGCGGGCCGTTGATTTGCGGCACGTCAGACCACTTGAACCTGCCCGCGAGGTATATCATAAATTTACGAATTCATGAAATTTTGTTCTTTACCATTTGCCCTGCTATCAGGCCCTTAACCAGGCGGTGGTACAGGGGACCCTGTCCTCCCGTGCGGACTACTGTACTTACCCTCATTTATGAAAGCGATCGAAAAAAAATTGCTGTCTCTGAAAAGTGGTGCTGGCACGGGGCATTGGGAGCATGTCCCGAAGCGATTATAATCAACATGAATTAAAAATGATCTTGCAATACTTAAATTAGTTACAAAAGTTCTACAGTATGTAAAATGGGGGGGGGGGACTTTTTCGTTAGTTATCAAAATTTTCATGCACACGCGCGCTTTCACCTTCAGTTCTATTTTGTCTTCAACAACGCTTCAGACTTACCGTATTTCGCTTTGTGTAACAGTGAATGTTTAACAATTACTGAGTGTTTTTCGGTGCAGGCGTTATTATAATATGCAGAAACTCGGAATTGCAAAGAAACCAAGAGGAGCCTTTCCGCATCTCTCTTTCCTGGGGAAGATTCTGTATTCAGCCAGTCAGACACACCATCGTAGCAGACATTTTTGGTAGAAAATTGGAAGGAGTGGCGCCATCGCGGGAGCAACCCCCCCCCCCCCCCCCGCCACAAACGGTTTCCGAAAATTGTAAAACGACCCCAGTGGCCTGAAAGGTATAAAGTGAGGTGTCTTTTCGACACAATTGATCTGTTACAAACATTTCCTATCACTTATCGCTCACGAACTACCGAAATTTCCTCCAATCCATCCGAAAACTATTAACCACTTTTCGGGGTGTTTCGTGCGCTTTCAGCCTTAGTGCCGTGACCGTACGGGCCGGTGGCCCAAATGTCAGAAACCTGACTAAATCGCTCAGATATTTTGCCTCAGTCGGGCGGAAAATTGGACAGTTATATTAGTTATGGAGTCGGGCAAAAATCACTGCCTAATTCCCAGAGAAAAACAGTCCCATACTGCCATGCTTAGTGCTATGTTTACCATCGCGACTCAGACGTATTTGCATTAGTGTTATTTATCGGCGAGGGTTTTACAATAAGGCTGAATGTTTGAAAGCATAGGAGTACCAATTAATGACTCGGATACATCGCAAGAATTCCAAGCACAGATACATCTTTACCGACGGAATTGCCCTTCTTTTGGGAAGACGGAGCCAAAAAGCATTACACTTTCGTTCATTTGTGGAGACTTTCTACTACGCAAGGTTTTTTTTAACCCAAAGTAAATTTCTAGAACATCACAAAATAAGATATGCAACTTAAGGCAAGGGAAGTGCCACTTCCTGCCATCTACTAGCTGAAAGGCATTTTGGTAAAAGTTACTCCATACGCGACGCGCCAACGACTAGCGGCGCTCTGCCTATAGATACCGTCGCGATGGGGCATTTTGGAAAATCTCTCCCCCTCCCAATTACTGAACACTTTTGAAGTGCTGCTAACTGTCGCTCTGTGCAGAACGACGGGATTTGCTACTATAGAATCAAACATTTTCGGGCGCTTCGCATGCCTCTGCACACTTTAAGCATATACAGTTATATGGGATTGGTTTGCGATATCCTACAGACTTGCAATGTGGTGTTCTCAATTGCCACTCCTGCGATTATCACGTACTAATTGGAAATGTCTCAGTGCTGTGCCTGCGTGCAACTTTTACCGTAGTCAGACATCATTTTCCTGCAAAATTATGGCGCATTTCGGGCGCAATCCGCACATGTGACGCCTTAAGTTAACCCTAAGATAAACCTGTCCTTATGCCGGCCCCGAATGCTGCACTTGAAAGAAATGGGTTTATATTTGTCCCCAGTGTCCTTGATCATGATTAACCAAACCTTTTGTTCCCAATAGTGTAAATGATTAGGGGAATTAACCGCGACACAAAAGCAATTTGATTCACATAACAGAAAGTATTTGTAAGCACCGAAAAGCAGTGTACACTTCTTTAAGTTCAATGATATGACGTAATAACTTCCTGCAGACATGACAACAAAAGTTGGCGATCGGCCGGTTGAAAACTGATACTACTACCGTTGTCTTCGACTTAAAGGAAAAATGCATTTTGAATTAGTGTACCTCGTCATAATAATTCAGGAATGGCTCCCTTTAATCACGTGACAATATTTTTGTTACTTATTTGTTAAATTCATGCAAAATAACTCCTTGGTTTACCTTCAACATTTAACGTTTTTATAAAGAGACATAATGATGAAAAGTAGGCCTATTTCTGAGCGGAATAAGCGGAGATATGTAAGATTAAGCATATTTTTGAAAATAAACTTGGGGCGACTGCTATCTCCCATTAAGATACATTCAATCTACCGTTTCACGTTCGACAAACAAATCCTCACAAAAATTGCCAGTAATTATGGCAACAAAGTTGGTAGTCATTTTCGACTTTGCAGTGTATGTATTACATACGATGTCCCTGAACTTCATTAGTACAATTTGCCCGCTCGGAGGACGTGCATTATTCCTGCACCTGCATTGGCTGCACTTGTTAGAATGTGTACGTTCAAAAGAGGTACACATTCGACACATGTTGTGAAGGTTATGGTTCAACTGCGTGGTTGGCTTTTATCAAAGGACAATGATGTATGGAGCAGTGTTGAATAATGATCCGTGCTGACAGTGGTTGCTTACTTTGTGATCGGCGTGATTACGGTAGTTATATCCGACCTTGCAATCCACTGTCCCCGTCAAGTACATCGGCAAGAGCAGCTCCGAAATTTTTCCTTTAGGGAAACCAAACAGGCTTAATAGGGATTGCCTTTCATGCACAATCATGTGTGGGTCTCCTTGTAATTGGGACATTGTCAGTGTTTTAATCTTTTCTTCATTCAAGGCACTCGAACAACAACTGATAGGCCTTAACAACTTATCCCTCTTAAACAATCTCTCATTGCATAGCAACCGAGACTGACCAAGCTTTTTAACTCAATTGGAAGCTGTCAACAGATACGAAAGCAACCTTTGACTCTTGTTTTCATTTTATATGGACCGATATTTGTTGAATTTTAGTACTGCAATGCTAGTACATGTTGAAATTCTGGAGTCACATGTAAAGGCGTGTAGCCAGCATTTTGTCATGGGGGCGGGGGGGGGGGGGAGTTCAGATCACACCAACCAGAAACTCCAGGGCCCAACAGTATTGCAAGGCCCTGTCTATAGGCGCATATGCCCCAAGGAACTTCCACACCGGGACGTTTGGTGGGTTCCGCCACCAGGAACAATGTCTCAGTGAAAGACCCGGAGAACCACGAAATGTGATTTCAGGGCACTATCTCTTTATCACAGTTGAGGCATGGAAGGATGGTTGAACCCACAAATCGTACCCTTGACTATGTACCTGCATCACTCAGTAGAGTTCAATTACCAAACGAAAAGTCGATGGCGTAACGTTACGTAAGTGATGATTTCACAAGTTCATTATACAGTACTTTATTGCTTTTACAAGAAAAGTCTCTACCGCAGGCTAAACCCTGAAACTTTTTCCGAATGGAGTCACAATCCCGAAGGTATACGACACTTAACAGAAAGCCTGTGTCCTGGACGTGCAGTAAGAACTGTCATGAACACCTCAACGCTTTTATAGTATCTGATGTTTCTGACAAGCTCCATTGAAAGGGAATTCGGCTATTGCAACAACAACAAAAGGGCCCAAAGGATTATTGCTCCTATCGACACACCTGATTGACAACTTACACAAAAAGGTTACGCGTTGGCGTCAAAGCTACATGCTGTGAACAATAGTGTACAAACAACTTAACAAACAGACAAGTAAACTGATTGGCTAGCACTGGATAAAATAGTATGACGTTTCGATTTTACTGTGGCATCCGACTAAATTAATCGTTGAAAATGTAGGAAATTATATTAAACATGATTTATTTGGTTAAATTCTCGAGAAACACCACCGAGGAAAGTCACAAAGTTTGATTCACAAATAGAGACGATATTTACAAGTACCTTATCTTTTCTCGTGGCATGGAATTTTGACCGAAAGACGCAAATAATAACGTTACCGTGACACTGTGGGTGACTCTATATAATCAATCCGTGTTCTTAAGTCTTACAGTGAGTCAGTAGCATACGCCATCACTCGGCCTCTGTGCAAGGTTTGGCACATCATCAGTGGTCCAGGGGCCGTGTCACTTCCTCCCTCCCTGCAGGCTTGCTAAAGATCAGAGTCGTTCACGATGACGACAGGCTCGTTCATCTATTTACAGGGAACGTCCTTTCAGATGTGGGCAGAAGCGAACTAAATAGCCTGCGCGCATTGGGCTTACTCAGGCACTTGACTCAGTGGGGTATGTTTCTCGATGACCAGCGTCTATGAAAGCGTGACTCTAATCTTTTGGCTTCTTTTTCTCCCCCATTAAAGCAATTGGGGGCGCTCTCTCGTTTTTAAAATTGACACTGGTCACGGTGAAAAAGGGTAGTTGCCCTTACAATAAGATAGCGCCAACTTTAACTTTGGCTTTTCGCTGTTGTCTCAAGAAGAAGTTTGAACGCCAATGTTCTTTGCAAGAGCACAAAGTCTTTTACTTCTTCAGAGGGCAAAGGTTTTTAAAGAAACATAATCGGTACCATCTGTTCTAAGCGCCGGTTGACTATGAGTCTCGTAAGTGAATGCGAGCCTGACACAACATTCCGACACAGCACCATTTGAATTGTTGATAGCCATTGCAACCATCCCTACCCTAGCTCCCATTTTCCCATACTCTTTCTATTACGAGTGCAGCCAGCATAAGTGCAGGAGTAAAACACTTCTGCCAAGCGGACAAGCCTACGTATCGCACGCATACACGTGCACATTTTTTTTTTCTTAAAGTCCCTTCGGTTGGATGCCAGGGGGTTGAAGACTAAACCAAACTAAGTTTACCCTTCGTGGGGATCTTCTCTCCAAAGGAAAGAAGCTCCTGATGGGACACTATGACTTGATGTAGCCTCCTCTCAGCCGTCAGACTCTTACATAGTCGAAAAGACAAATGTCAGACCTGACTACTTGTATGGATTCAATAAAATTCATGGGTAGATCTACAGAAAACACCATAATGCACGTTACAGAACCGACAATTCACATGGTCGTTAGAGCTATTTCGGACGTTCAGACCAGGGAGGTGTTAGTACTGTTACCTTTAGCAGTAGTTGAAGATTCATGGAAAAGAGCTTTGTTCGTACATAGCAACATCATCAATTCAAGCTCCCTAAGCTCCCCTAAGTATTCTTTTTACAAGGGATTAGGATTACTTGCCTTCTATTAAAGTGATCGTAAGGTTGGAAGATTGTGACCGTGGAATTTAACTGTAACTGGAAAGCCGGCTTATTTAAATTAGGAGTATAATACTCCTGTGGTTGTTAAACCGTAGACGGAATTGCTTGCCAGTTTTCAATGAAAAATACAGAGTAACGACTCGAAAGATAACATGTTGAGAAAAAAGCTTAGGTGTTGTCTGCAAGTAACTGCCCCGGAAGAAGAGTTTTGTTTTAAGTGAAACGAGAAGTTTGCTCATATTAATGAAATTCGTGCGCAATGTGTGCCATAATGATGTAAATTGACAGCTTGGGATGAATATTTTGTTTCTTACAAATATATTACGTTAATTTTGCAGGTTGACCTGTCATAAACATGGACCTGGGAGAATAATAACTTGGGACCATTTCAAAATCATCTTGCCTCTGCGATTTTTCGGGGACCTTAACTAAGCACCGGACCCCCATAGGTGTACGAGGCGGGGGTCTGGGGGACAGCAGCCCTCCCAGAGCAGGAGAACTGCTTATGTCAGGGCACTGACACTTGTATTTTCAGGACAAGGGGGCAGTGCGGCGGGCAGCTGCGTTTGCCAACAGGGCAAAATGCTTATTAGTTGCACAACGAAATAATAGCTCCCGAAATCATATCTTTCTTCATAGTTTGGGGCGTGGGGGACTCATCCATACCCGTTCTGAGTGCTATCGTGATGAAAGAGGAAAATTAGGGCAATTTGCAAAATGTTTTGAGGGTAACACCCTCCGCACCCCTGTGAAATGTCTTCCCGTACGCCTATGCGGACCCCTCACTTCTAGGGTTTCTCAATTCACTTTTGAAGTAGCCATCAGTGGCAGATCCAGGATTTGGCAAAAGGGGGCCCAGGTCATAGTGGTTTGTATAAAAATCCGATCGGGGAGGGGTCTAAGGAAAGGGGGTGCCCCCGGGGCGTGCCAGGGTATTTTGATGGTGGACAAAACATGTGAGTAATCATCGTCCTGGGGAGAAGTTTAAGGGGAGGGTTGTGCCTCCCCTTTGAGAAATTTTTGTTAATTTAAGGTTGCTCAGATGGAAAATGGTGATGTCTGTGGTGTATTTTTTGAACTGATCATATGTGGCCGGAAAGCGTTCACAATTCAGTGAATTTTAATTTTTGGTTGGGTGAAAGATGTTTTTCTGGGGAGGGGTGTCCCCTCCCATTCGAGAAATTTTTGTTAATTTAAGATTGCTTAGATGCAAAATGGTGATTCCTTTAGTATATTTTTGAACTGATCATATATCGCTGGAAAATGTTCATAATTTAGTGAATTTTAAATGTTACCCTAAATTCACAGTACATTCCATTAAAATAAATTACAGGGCTTAAATAAGACATAACAGGGTAATATTGCAGCAAGTTATAATTAAAAGCCTAATGTTGTCGAAGATGTTCCTCTAAATATTAAAAAAAAATTCTGAAATTCCTTTGAAAGTAGAAGCAGTGCTCCCAATGCTGTGGGCCTGGCTGGTAATAGACTGAAGTTAGCAGTCCATTAATAGAGCGCTCATGAGATAACTCCTTGCAATGCCCAGAGAAAGTTACTGAGGCCAATATAAGCCAAAATGTTATCAGCTGAAAGTCAGTAGCAGAGTTATTAGCATAACATTTATTTCTGAGGGAGAAAATAATGAACAAATTTGAGTTTCACTCTGACACATCTCACAGTCCTATTTCATTGGAATAGGGCCTTACCCTTTGTTTTATTAAGTTGAAAAAACTTCAAAATTTTTTGGAAGGGGGGCGGGCCCCCTGGGTCCCCCTAAATCCGCCCCTGGCCATGGTCAAGGTCATCCGCACCCCACTTTTGAGAAGCTTTTGATGTTCTTTGGGTTATTGTCGGACCTCAGTACTACATTTCAGTAGGTAACGATGAGTTGAACGAAGTCTTCGCCCGCTCCCGGGGCTAGGATGTGAACAATTTGCCCCTACAAAATTCTTAGGCCTTCTGCCAACTTAAAATAAATTTCTCCTGAAATAGCGATGTAACAAAAGTCTTTGAAAGAAATGCTGAAGAACGAATTAACAACGTAAAATATACTTTTTGATCCCTGGCATAAAAAATTGCTTAATTACTATGGAATGTTTATTCATGATGTTTATGCTTGTGTGCGAGCCCTCCCCCTTCCCCGCCCTTCGCGGGGTGTCGGTCAAAATTTAAAAATAGTTCAAAATGATTTCAAGCTATGGCTGTACAGCAGTTTAGCGGGGAGGAGTGTTTCCTACGACGAAACAAGGCCCGAGAAGTGTCATTTCAGGTTGTCTAGGAGGTATTTTTAGGCAAAATATTCTTTGTTTGCGCGGCATGGTAACTGGTGGTGGCGCCTACACTACAAATTCCGGCCAGTTAAGTGGCGGATTTAAAAGTCAGCAGTGTCAGCAGCTGCTGACAGGGCCCCCATAATTTTGGAAAATACGGCCCCTTGTTGTGTGGAGTCACCTCTACAGTCTACCTTGGGCCGTAGCCAGCGGGAACGTGGGGGGGGGGGGGCTTTGCCCCACTGAGCCTAAATCGTAAATGAAAGTTGGCCTACTTAAAAAAAAGACTGAAATGCTTAAAATTTCACTGTCCACATTATGATTTTAGGGCCCTCAGAACCTGGAAAATCGTGGGGAGGTCCCCGGACCCTCGCCGTCGATGCATTCTTATGTGGGTTTCTCCTGACGAATGAACCATCTGAATTTCTCCTACAAGATACAACGCTTGAATACACACCAGAACGTACGTTGACTAAAAAGTAGCTTATGATTACCTTTAATTATTAGCTAAACTCAATGAGCTGGTAAAGAAACTTTTAGTTTAAAGGGCATAAGCAGTCTCCCCAAACTTATTTTGAAACAACAGTTAAATTTCACAAATGTTCTCTTATTTTCACTTCTCTGGCAAGTATATCATCTTTCTTGATATTATCAAAGATAGTAAGTACCATTTTGCGTCCATGCCACCTCACAAAGACAAAAACTATTCAAAGAGTAAAGAGTGTCATAGAGTGTCATCCACTTCTCTTAGAAAGCACCTCTTGACTTTCGTGTAGCCAAAAAAATAGGAAGAACATCACTAAATAATGACAAATTGTAAAAATATAACTAAGGTTTTGCAAACGATAGCAAAGTTTTGCACTTCAAGCTAGGCCTTACTTGTACTCCTTCCAGCACCTTCCCCCAGGATGGCACTTATGCGCAGATGGGTGAAAAAGGAAGGGTCCTCCCGGTGTCAACTATCTGTAGGCACGCCACTTGCTGCTCCGCTTAGCTAGTGTCATGAACTGCTCCCTAGAGATATCACCCTGGTCTGCAAGCGTTTGTTACCCCATTTGTGCGCCTACATGACAATTTTTGTCATAAGAATTCAGAAAATTACATCTCGAGCTACGTTAACCTCACAGCCATTGTTTATATACTACTGTTGTTGGAAACAGGATGTTTTTACCATTTATGCAAACTCCGATGGGAGGGGGCGGGGCTCAACAGACGAAAATGCCGGAAATTTTCCTTTAAATTTGAAATTTTCGAATTTTGGAAAAAACTTCTTTGTCAAAGCTTTCTGATCCCCTAAGGCGGTTTGGTGTGCAAAGTAGTAGTTCTGAATGCAGGGTGCGTAGTTTTAAGAATCCCCCCTCCCCCCAAAAAGACACTCTATACTCACTCTATAAAAAAGCACTCTATACTTTCAATTCATAGATAAATTCGTTTAAGTTCATTCATCCAGTTCATGAATAAATGTGATCAACGTTCATTATGTAGTGTTTTTTATTGTTGCTTTTGTTTTGCACCAGAGTTTTGCATGAAGCCCAACGCCCCTGATATTTATTGAATAGGTGGATCAACCATGCTTGATTGTTTTGACTGTGCTTTTATTGGTGTATGTGTGTGTGTGTGTCTATGAAGATAATTTCATGTTTCTTTTTTGTACTTTTAATTTTGTGAATGTATGTTACATTTATGTGAGTTTTTTAATATAAATTCCACATTTTAGGCCTCAATGCCAATTTCTCAAAATGTCTTTCATAAATAAACCAATCAATAAATAAATGGTACATAAAACGAGCTTCATAAACTTGATTTTCGGGCATAAAAACAGAAAATTTCTTGGAGCTGGGAGGGAGGACACCCACCTCCAGGATCCTCCCCGCTCAGTCGCTTCACTCCCCCTCCCCCTCAAAAAAAAAACACCACCACACCTTCTTGGGGACAGGTTTAGGGCCCTATCCTCAAGCTGCTGACAGGGCCCTTTGCCTTAAATCCGCTGCTGATTCCGACCCATCCTTGGGTTGGCTCTGTTTGCGAAATTTCCAGTTTCGTCGAGTAGCCTTAATAGGTAGGGTGAAGTATGTAGCCTAATCTCCCACGGCGACCAGCCGCCTGATTACCTGTTTTTGTTTTCAAGGAGGGCCGGTTCTTTGATAAAAATTTTCAACCTTGAGTTTCTTCTGAAAATGCCCAAATTTGCAAAATTTCAGTAAAATTTCCAAATTTTATCCAATAAAACCCAACCTGTTGAGTTCGTCTTCTTCCAGTAACTTATCGCTTTTTGCGACACTTCGAGTTGCTGTCACTCCATTTGTCTGGCAACTTGGCCTCCTTGTCGGGCAAATGCTGGTGCCCTCGATCCCTCCCTGAAAACCACGGGTACACCACCGCAACATTTTGCTAAGTATCCTTCTACAGTATTATGTATGGTAGCCCGGCTCTCACGAGGAATGTAATTATGCCAAACGTATAAAGTTCAAAACACGTATTTGACTAGTAGATAGTAGACCTATCTGCGTTCCGCTATATTTAACTAAGATTGACGTAATTACTGCACGCAATAACTACTGCGGTACTACAAGAATCCGATTGAATTATTTGACGTTAATTTTAAAATGATAATTATCATTTCAAAATTAACGTCAAATAATTCATGACGCCTTTGATAGATAATTTCGTACCTTTAGCGGGATTCCCAGCTTATAGTGCCCATTACACAAGTGGGGGATTATGTTGCAAGATTAACGCAATGTTTCACTGACGAGAGCTTTTCTGCATCCTTATAGCCTTACTAATATGTAACGGGAGGTACTTTCAAATTCAAAGAAAACTATATTGCATAGCAATCGGCTTTTATCTTTCGTCAAATTTCACCCAGTCGTGGGGGAATATGTAGGCCTAATATGCATACATACCCAAGCAAAGCTGCATTTTGCCTGTAAGCTTACTCATCCACCTAGGGCGTGGGTATATGCCAGGGCATCAGTTGTTTAAAGCTTTATGGTCAAAATCCGATTTTGTGGGTTTCCCACATGAGGTTGTACTCTAAGTTTTCGGAAAACGGTTCTCGCCAGAATAATTGCATGCATCATGTCATCGTAATAATGGTCATCAGGCATGGACAGTAAACCGTGGCAATTGCCCGCGAAGAGGCCAGAAATATTGTAACAGAATTGTTGTAAAACCTGTTCACATACCTTTGAACAAATACCTTTGGGATGATACTAAAGAAAAAAAAGAATTAAAAATATATATATATATATATATATATATATATATATATATATATATATATATATATATATATATATATATATATATATATATATATATATATATATATATATATATATAATATATATATATGAGGCAAGCTGTTGCAAGCACCTCAGTGTCAGCTTGTAATATTAATTCATGCATGAAGACAATATAACGTGTTGATAACAGACCATTTTCCATATAGCAATTGCAAAGCGTTATGGGAGACGGTTTTGATACGCGTCGTTTTCGGTCACAGTAAAAAGCGACGCATGCCGAAACTCTATCCCATAATCCTTTGTAATTGCTATTTGGGAAGGTCTGTATGACGGACGACGTCGATTATAGCGATAACACTGTGAATGTCACAAAAATTATACAACTTCTTTTACAACTTGAAAGTTCAGCAACAAGTGGCGAAAGAAAAAAGTAATAAAATTGTACGGGCGGGTAACTAGACATGGAACTGAAGGGGCGAGCCTGTGTCCTTGGTTGCAAAATATTCTTCAAAGGATGAGGCACAAGAATAGTTTAAATTTTCTAAGGATGCGAAAACATTTTAGCCCCCCCCCCCCCAGCCTTGATTATACGGGCCTGTAATTGTTAACCACTGTTGCTGTTCGTGGTGGAGGAAGTAGCAAGAATAAAAGTTTCAGTACAGAAGTTAAGTAGCTACTTACAGCAGCTCTGTCAGCCTTTCATTGCCTAAGTGGCCGGGTGGGAGGGGCAAGCCGGAATTTGGGATCCAAAACTTGCGTGCCAGTGAGCATCACTCCTGTACACTATGCCTTTACACTGGGTCGCAATGGGGAAAGTGGGGGAAAAGGCTTGGTTGGAAGAAAATGTCCCCATGCGCCTTTTTGGTGACAGGATTGAGAATAGAACTCGTCACTTGTTCCTATCACACCAAATCTCATAGGCGTACGAGGCGGGGGGTCTGGGGGGCTGCAGCCCTCCCAGAGCAGGGAACATGCTTATTTCAGGGCACTGACACTTGTATTTTCAGGGCAAGGGGGCAGTGTAGTGGGCAGTGCGGCGGGCAACGGCGTTTGCCAACAGGGCAAAATGCTTATTAGTTGCACAACGCATACTTGAATATATGGAGTAGAAAATGTAAGTTTATCATAAGCGAACCCAATACAAGTATAAACCAAAACTCCCGAAATAATATCTTTCTTTATAGTTTGTGGGGGAGGGGGGACTCATCCATACCCGTCCTGAGTGCTATCGTGGTAAAAAGGGGAAAATCAGGGCAATTTGCAAAATTTTCAGGGCAAACACCCTCCGCCCTCCCTGTGAAATGTCTTCCCGTACGCCTATGCCAAATCTAACTCTCTTCAGTAACAGTTTCTGGTAACCTGTTACTTCCCAATTCTGTCGTTTAAAGACAATAATAAACCTGAGTTGTTCTGAGTAAAAGATCTTTTCTCAAATCAATAGTAAATTTCCAACCTCATTTCCATCCTCTGCACGGCCAGTCATTAGAGGCCGGGAATCAAGTAGCAATCTAATGTTATGAGTATGGTACAACATTCAGAGCACGCTGTACAAGATTGGAATGTTAGATTTCTAGTTACACATTTTAAAGCCATTTCGAGGCGCTTCGCGACCACGCATCGGTGGGGATGGTGAAAGTTAAAGCAATCATGATGGCCAAGTAAAGCATTTTAAAGCATGCTGTATAGTCGTTAACTTCGGTTATTCATTTTCTAGGCTGCTTACCTTCCCCCTTTCAAGTTCTCCCTCCCCAAATCGGGGGAGGGCTGGGGGAAGGGGAGGCAACCCCTAAAAGTTTTTCGCTCCCTTGAAAATCTTCGGTTATACCATTGCCTTGTGTTGTCATAACTGGTGATTTAAAGCCTTTTAAGCAGTGCGCTGCAGCTGCTGCTAGAGCAAATAGGGTTCTTGGGTTAATAAAGAGGAACTTATGTTGTCAGTAAGGATCGATATTGTCTTGAATTTGTACAAGCAGTTGGACAGATCTCATTTTGATTATGCTGTGCAGGCTTGAAATCCTTTCCATATGAAACGGATAAGTTTCTTGTGGAACATGTCAACCGAAGGGCCACTAGGCTTAATCCAGAGGCTTGTGGTTTTCCTTATCATGAAAGACTGGGGATGCTACGACTTACAACCCTTGATGTAAGAAGGGTAACTTGGGTGGCATGGCCCAGGTTTTTTTATTTCTCTCTGGAAATAATGCTCTGTTATCATGTAGTTTTTTGAAGGTTTCTTTTACCTCCACTGCAGGGTCCGGGGTCATAGTAAAAAGTTGGACAAATCTTTCTCTAGACTTGACATTAGGAATTTCAACTACTCTCCTGGCATAGGGATGTTAACTTGATGAATGGAATAGCAGTGCACGAGTGGGTTATCAACTCTAGTTCTCAGTTTTTTTACTGATAGTGGAAGAATTTGATTGTGTTTTGGCTTGATTTGGGTCAGTTTTGTCTTTTGTATTCGGGATTTGAGTCCAAAGGACATTTTATGGGGCTTTTAGCCCTCATTTGCCCTTTAACCTGTTATGTTATGTAATGTTAATACATTTTAACATCTCGTCCATGAAGAATACTTCGCCCCCATGCAGAAGCTATCTCAACCCTTCAGTACCTTCGCTACTGAATTGTCCCCCACCCCTCCGTCTTTGAAAACTGTCCGTCTTTATCATCCATGCTGGCATGTCAGTGTCTCGGTTGTAATAACCCCTGTGGAGTTTCCAGAAGCTTAACACCAGGACTCCCACCAGGGGAATTGCCCGGTCTGCATTAACACATCACTTTTTTCTTAGTAAGTGAACAAACCGCGCAAAATTTTCCCGACAGGAGCTTTAAAATTTTCTAAGGGGTACCCTCCGTAAGAGTACGTGGGGGCTTTAACCGTGTTTAAGAGTCAGGAAGCCAATTGGCTCATCGAGGACCCTATACCAGAGTGAGCATAGATACCCTCATAGGCGGGGGCACTTTGCCCCCCCCCCCCCCACTTTTTCCAGAGCTTACAAATAAACGTAGCCTAATAAAAAATGAGCGAAATTAAGCGAGACCAGAGAAATTATAAGAAAATTTTCAATAACCTTTTATGATTAAATTTTGCAATGGTTAATAAGGAAAATATTAATATCAAAATTCACTAAATTGCTATGAAAATATTTCTCGGAGCGCTTCGCGCCCACCTTCAGAGAAAACTGACTAATACAATTAAAATTTTGTCTGGTAACGTAAAATTTCTTTTGTCCTAAGCGCCACACTATTGCGACTTGAAGCTCTGAAATAAGGTTCACTGAAAGTACTAATGTATGTCATAAAATGCACCATGGTCCTTGCAAACAAAGTCTCAAACCCTGCCCATGTCTAGGGAATCACATTATTCTCGAAGAAAACAAAAAGAAAAGAAAAAACTCGGCGTGCTTCGCATGAGCCTTATATAAATCGATGTCTCACTAGTACTGCTGTACTCCTGTTCGTAGGAAAACTTTGGTGGAATTGCCTCGTTATTACTTCCTGTAGGACAGCTTGACTAAATTATCATTTCCAAAACCCTTGCTACAACTCTCGCTGTTCACTTTCCTTTATATCAACTACCACCATCTTCAGCAAATTGACTGACGGTTACTATCTTAAATTTGCCGTCATCATATGAAATCTATTTCATTAGCATTTCAAAATTATTCCTGGTGGAAGCAGCATTTTCTGAAAAAAAGGTCCACAATATCCGCAAAGCTGTCAAATTTAAGAAAGATGTCTTGAGGAGGACCCTCAGTCCCCACTCTGGCTTCCCGTCTTCGACATCGCGGTTAAAGGCTTCGCCGACCACAACTTCCCAAGATGCAGCCAGTCCAATAAAGTTACTTCCCTGGCACTTTAACTGCCGATGCCTTTGACAATGTCTATGTAAAAACTACCCACAAAAGATTTCATTGACTTCTTCAATTAAGTATCACATATAAAATAGACACCTTATTTTTCACACTATAAAATAGTTGAGGGGCACTTGTCCCAGAACCATCGACAAAAATGACATGAAAGAAAGCCTCCATGCAAGATATAGGTTCCCATATCCTGTTCCATGAAAAGAACAGGCACCTGGGGAAAGTAGGAAAATTTTTATGCAATAAAAGTACTGCATTTAAAACTAAAGAAAAACAATAGGTTACAACTATAATGTCTCAAACGCTGTCTCAACGCTGTTTTCTTCAGCGCGCTTCGCGCGCACCAGTTTTCAGTTTTATTTCGGGGTTTCGGGGTTCTTTCCTGTAGAACATCCTGCTTGTCATAACTTCTTACAAAGTCTCTTCTATTATCATTGAAACAACCAATACTCACATGGCGGTACGCAGCCTAGGGGAAGTTCCCCCTCCCCCAGAAATTTTCAAAGTAAATTTTTCAGTATCACCGTCGATCTGTGCAAATTTACCAACTCGTAATTTACCAGTCCCGTAATAAGTGACAGACGCTTAGCGAAGGGGGCAAGAGCCCTCTCCTTGAGGATACATTTTTCTTAGCATTTCTATTACTCATCACGCTTGCTTGCTCCTCGACTGTGTTCGAGATACGCGTTCCTACGCATAGTGTAGCCTCCATAACCGTGTTCTCCGGCGGTGAAAAGAAACCTTTCTTTCCTCGACTCAGTCGATTGTGCTCAATCTGTACATTTGCCGTACACCAGATATGCTTGTATAGCTTGTTTAATTTGTTCTTTTTTTTTTTTTTTTTATGGAAAAATAAAATTGAAAGAATCGAAACCATTAAGATCTTAAAAAGCTGGAAGGAAACAAAATCGACACCTCCGACGGGACTCGAACCCGCAATCCCCGGTTTAGGAGACCGATGCCTTATCCATTAGGCCACGGAGGCTATGAAAAACATCGGCGACGTATGTAATATATATACAAGGTGTCATCCTAAGACTGTACGTACGCTTGGACACTGTGCCAATTTTGACAAAGAAGGTCCGGTTTGATATTATGAAATTTTGTCATGGTTTATCTTTATATTCCCAGTTTGGCCTATAGAAGCAATCCTTCTGGGTATACATATAGACAAAGGAAGTATCCTCATGTTGCCAGCGTCAGCAGGGCAGCTATACTAGGCCTAGGCCTGACTATTATTTATGATCTCGTAACTTACAATTACATTACAACGTAGCCTAGCCTAACGTAATTCTGTACGCTGTGTGCTAGTGCTAGGCCTAGGCTATTATATCGCACTTGTTTTGCACGAATAATAGGCCTACGCCTAGGCCTAGTCTTTCAAAATTTAAGGGAAAATGTAAGTTAGTCACCCCAATCAGAATTAGGCTAGTATATTTCGTCACCCTAATTCATGAGAGGTTTATTTTGATCATGTGACAATAATTGGAAGTAACTAGGCATGATGGTGGTACCATGAGTCGGTCAATCAAGGGAATTTTCAAACATACACCTAAAGTAGTCATATGTCATTTAAACTTATCAGTTATTCTCATGAACGTGTTTTCTCTTAATCCTGAAAGTTAGAGTGAATTTCGTTGGCAAACTTTCAAGAGACGGAGAAATTTCCACCACAAGTTTCTGATGTCTTAGGTTCAATAACGGTACCTTGAGTAGGTCACCCAAACATTATGAAAGCCCATGACATAAGAACGTTATCAAGATATATTCCAATAATGCTATCACCATTACAAACACAAATCATAAAATGATGGAAGGAGACCATTTGCAGTGATTTGGAGAATTGTTTAAAATAATTTTTTAGGCCATTTAAAGGTCTCAAGCAACCTTTAAGTAACACTACATGTAGGATAGGCTGGGTAAATTTCTTCTAAAAATGGGAGTAAATCAGCCCTTCCAAATGAGATATTGGCTACGGCAAAAAAATTGCTGAAGTAAAAAGGATTTACTTCGGCAAAAATACACTTTACCTCGGCATTAGGTAACTGTCTGATGCTACTTGTTTACAAACTTCTACCACAGTAGGTTTGTTTGTTTAAGCTCCGGAATTCCATTGATAAAACCAATACAGCCGCTTTGGGAATTTTTCCCACTTTATTACACATTAAGAAAGATAAAACGGCTGGTTCTGAAATCTAAAGGTCACACTATGCCGTGTCATACTCATGTGTGTACAGTGATCACTTTCTTGACAGCAGACAGTGAGTTTTGTACATACAGTAAATACCCATCGTAACGAACTTTTTAAATCAAGATTTTCCGTTAAAACTTGAAAAATTGCAACTATGTTTTGTATATAAAGCAATATATTTGCTCATGTTACGATCGTTGTGGAAATTTTATCAGAAAACGATTTCTTTTCAAGTCGCTACTCGAAGCTGCATTTCGAGCCGTGTAGGCCTAGTGTGCAGCTTTCGTAACCGGTTAGTCCCCTTACTTGTGTCCTGCAATCTATAGCCTCGGCAAAATTTTTGGCGAAGTCAAGTCAATTTGTCTCAGCATTTACCTCGGCATTGCCGAATGCCGAGGCTAGTTTCGAGGGCTGAGTAAATGCTTATTTTTGACAGAGTTTGAGTTATTGTCATGTCGTGCTGGAGTTTCTCTACTGTCATATGTTTATTTGAAGGCTACAGCATGCCTGTGTTACATTTTGTGTGCATAGACCGACTCAAGGTACCGACCGACTCAAGGTACACTCACTAAACAAATAGGCCTAGGCCTACCCTAGGCCTAAGCCTAATGAATGTTTATGAGTGCGGTAGTATCAGGGGTCGAAATTCCCGGTGTTCCGAGAACAGAAGTTTTAGTGCTGGAACAGTAACTTTTGAAAATCCACTGTTCTGTGGAATAGTGTTTCCCACAAGATGCAAATTGCAGATGTATGAATACACACACATCCTTATCTCTGATAAAGTAATCACACTGTGAATACAAGAAATCCCCGTAAATTTTGGCTTAGGCTAAGTATGAAATGCAATCTCATTCCAGCCGTGATCAATTGAAGCTAGTTACACTTGCACATGTTATTTCCCTATGCATGGTAAACCTCTGTTGTGGAAACGTGCATACTGAAGCAACGTTGTGGCAAAGGATAAGACGACTATTTCATGTAAATCTGCGGCGAGAAAATAACATCAGTGTGTGCACTCCCATACAGTATGTTGGAGAACCCACTCATTGCTTAGCTATAGCAATAAACTGCAATACAGTGTACCTTTTTTGCCATTACTCGAATCCCACTTGCCTTGCCTGCTGTGTTCTGCATCAATTTAGAGCATTTTTCATCCAAAGTCTCGGGACACTGAATGGAAGATTATATAATAACAATAAACTTATGCTTAAAAAAAAACATGAACAAAAAGAAAATCAGGACATCCCACTGGTTAATCCCCATTGAATTTGAAAATTCACGCCCCCCCCCTTCCCCACATTTTGGTCCAGTCGGGCAGTCATACAACTTGAATGCATTAGGCATGTTTCACAATAAAGGGGTCCAAATATGGATTAGAAGATAAAGTACGTATGAAATGTGTTTGAAGGAAAGAGCTACATTGGCAAACATATTATGCTGATCAACACCATGCTCTCTGAGAGCAAAAGCAACTACTTTGTATTTCCATTCAAGATTTTGAAATTAGGGGGGTAAATGCAACCAGAATGTGACAAATGGGGATGGACAATACTCCCAATAACTTACATCAATGTTATAATAAAGGAATAACAAATAAATTGAAATAATTTGTTGAGCTTATACATCATATTTATTAATTTGGACATGTAATGAACACAATTAATGCCCTTTATTAGTCTGTACGGGCTATCCAAATTCAGGTGCTCAATTTTTGGCATTAGTGTCCGTCCCCTAAATGGAAAAATTAAAGTTGGGATAATTCCCAAATATTGTGATCTATAATGGTTTCTCATGTTTGGTTTTAAACTAGAAGTGAAATATTCAGTAACATCCAATATGCTGTGAACTTGTTCATTAAAATAAGCTAGACCAAATGTTGCTATTGTAACGTCCGTCCCCTTTGGGTGTTACAATAGCAACAATTTATGTTATCTATTATTCTTCAGATATAGTACTTCAGTTGAATATCTTTATATCATTGCACATCTTACCTAAAGTTCAGTAGCTTGGCAGAGAAAAACAGCTTCGCTCTATACCTTATAGCTATAAAATTGAACTTAAGTGATGTCCGTCCCCAAGTAGTTACAATAGCAACAAGTTACAATAGCAACAAACAATTCCGAACTAGTTGCACTTGAAATATTTTAATCCTTTCTTATTGCTTTGGGAATAACATTTAGGTCATATATGTTGCCATATCAACAAAAACATAATTGCCATTCATGTCCAAATATTGTATAAAACTATCAGTTTTGGACGGACAAATTACAGTAGCAACAACAGTGCAGTATTGTCCGTCCAAATTGAATTATCATCAATGTTGAGGCATACACCATACAATTTTATAATTTGTATAATGCTAATATGTTTTACCAATGATACTTATCTGATATAGAAATGAAATTTGGGAAATGTTTTTCCTTTTAATGAATAGAGTAATAAAGGTAGACATAATGTTGCTATTGTAACTCCACATTATATTGATGCAACAGGGTAAGTTGCAGTACTTTGTTACTTTAGTATAGTAAAACAAGCAATGGGGAAAAATAAAGGTAAAGTACTGTACAGCATGAGTGTAGTCCTGCTGAAACTATGCCTTTTCAAACTTGTATTTGTGCATGCAACAGCAAAATAACATTGTTCATGCAAACCTGTTCCTTGATTTTTTGTCCGTCCAAGAGTTACAATAGCAACACCTATAAGTTTCACAAATATTAATCTGAAGATGGGTTCTTTTGTTATTTTCATACATTTTATAAGGTCTGTTTGCAAAGTGTTAATGACTTATTGCAAATTTATTAACTGTTATGAAAAATAATCTGGAAATTTCAAACATTCATGGGATAATAATTATGAATTTTGTCCATCCACAAGTTACAGTAGCAACACCTTGTTTGTCCAAAAGTTACAATAGAAACATTGTGTCTAAAAAGATAACAAAAGTCAAAGTTATCTTGGAGAATGTAAATTTTTCTAGTGGACATGTTAAAGATTATCATTAGCAAGAATGTTCTGACAAAGCACATTTTCTAAATTTTGGTAACTTGTGGGAGTATTTGGACCCCTTTATTGTGAAACATGCCATTAAACAGCAATTTGTACCTCTGTACGTGTGCACGAACCCTATGTATGCCAAGGTACTTCAGAACAGTAAAATCTGATCCGGAACAGTAGTTTTGGAATAAGCGCTGTTCTGTGGAACAGCAGCAAGAAAATTCAATTTCGACCCCTGAGTATGAATAATTTCATGAGTTGAAAGATTGAACGTTCTATTCAACGAGGTGAAGCCGAGTTGAATAGAACGTTAAAGCTTTCAACAAATGAAATTGTTCATACTCTTGCACGAATGAAAAACAATTTGTTTTATATAACACCTTATAACTTTGATTTAGTCGTTGGTTAAATTTGTGTTTTGGCAGTCACTATGGATTCGTGTTTGTCTGTGTAGTAGCTCCATGGTTTGTCGTTTGCTAACTGCACATTTATGTACCTAATATGGAGGGATCCTTTGTGAAGTCAAGCGGACTGGATTCCCAGACACTGAAGGGCAAAACACATACACAGTGTAATGAGCATAATGAGCGTAAATATGACCCGGTACACCCCTCTTCTAAAATGAATATGCATCAGTACGAATGTTGTATGTGGGAGAGGCTCATCATTCGATCATGAGCCAGTTCCATGAGGAAATTGTTGCTTCTTTCTTTCCACATTTCGTGAGATTAGTGTTGATCTGCATCATTCATGTGCTGCAAGTCATTTGTGATTTCATGTTTGAAAAGGGGAAAAGACCACATTGGGACTCATTGGTGTCACTTTGTGATATTTTTTCAAATGCAGTATATCCCTTTTAGTTCACCTCCCAACCTTTTTGAGTGCATGCGCAAATGCTCGGATGCATAGGCCTTGTCAAAGTTTGCACTCCATCATCCATGTGGCATTTGGGTATGCGAAAAGTATGCTGGCCACACTCAACAACACAATACACCCTTTACTGAATATCCAGCCTTTTCAGTTCTGACAACTGGAACAAACCCAAAAAATTTTTAAATTATACCCATAGGCCTTCATTTCCTCTGTGGCTTCTTTTCATTAGTTTTGCACTCAGATGAATTTGTGATTTTGTGGGGGTGAGTGTAAATTTTGCACTTTGGTATATTGGTGAAAAAGAGGCTTCCACCATCTTTAAACACTTTTTTTTCAGATTGTCTCAGCTTCTCTACTTTGTTAATAGTGAAGGGTAAGTCCACAGAAGAGAGGATGACCAGGAGTAGATCTAGGTCTCCGAGAAGAGGTATGGACTTTACAATGTTCTCGTCAATATAGTTTGACAAATCTCCCTTAAAAGAAGGGTCTAATCTCAATCAAGTTTTGATGTATTAGAGGGGTAGATCTACTTATTATAAGCATTGTGGTGAAATGTGCATTGAAATCCAATGTGTGGTTAGTTAATTAGATGAGGTTTTACAGCTCAGTTTGTAACCAACTGGTTTAAGTTGGACCGGCCATGGCCTTTTTTCCAGTTGTGGCTCACTGGCTTGTTTTTCCTACTCCATTGCTTATGCTGACCACCAAGCACAATGGCAGTAAGTTCCATTGTTAAAGTCATCAGTATGACCTGATGTGTGGTTTTCAATATATTAGCAGTTAAAGTTGTAATATTTTCAACACAAAGTGAACTTGAAGCAAGCACATATGATGTCATAGCCACACATTAATGACCAGTCTTTTGTTTTTGATTCCTTGCCGAAGGCAGGCAAGGAATCTATGCGATGGTGATGTCGTGTGTGTGTGTGTGTGTGTGTGCGTATGTGACGGCTTTGCTTGTTTACACGCTATCTCAAGAAGGGAAAGTTGGACAGTTCTGAAACTTGGTACATAGATGGCCCATATTGAGAGGAGGAACCCTATTGTTTTTGGTGGAGGTCAAGGGTCATCTGGGGTCACTGGGGGTCAAAATCTGAAAACCTTGTTTACACGATATCTCAAGGTAAAAAGCTTGGATAGATTTCATGCTTGGTATGTAGATGCGTTGTGGTGAGAGGAAGAACCCTATTGTTTTTGGTGGAAGTCAAAGGTCATCTGGGGTCACCGGGGGTCAAAATCTGAAAACCTTGTTTACACGATATCTCAAGGTAAAAAGCTTGGATAGATTTCATGCTTGGTATGTAGATGCGTTGTGGTGAGAGGAAGAACCCTATTGTTTTTGGTGGAAGTCAAAGGTCATCTGGGGTCACTGGGGGTCAAAATCTGAAAAACTTGTTTACACGATATCTCAAGTTAGAAAGCTTGGATAGATTTCATGCGTGGTATGTAGATGCGTTGTGGTGAGAGGAAGAACCCTATCGTTTTTGGTGGAGGTCAAAGGTCATCTGGGGTCACGGAGGGTCAAAATCTGAAAACCATGTTTACACAATATCTCAAGTTAGAAAGCTTGGATAGATTTCATGCTTGGTATGTAGATGTGTTGTGGTGAGAGGAAGAACCCTATTGTTTTTGGTGGAGGTCAAAGGTCATCTGGGGTCACCGGGGGTCAAAATCTGAAAACCTTGTTTACACGATATCTCAAGGTAGAAAGCTTGGATAGATTTCATGCTTGGTATGTAGATGCATTGTGGTGAGAGGAAGAACCCTATTGTTTTTGGTGGAGGTCAAAGGTCATCTGGGGTCACCGGGGGTCAAAATCTGAAAACCTTGTTTACACGATATCTAAAGTTAGAAAGCTTGGATAGATTTCATGCTTCGTATGTAGATGCATTGTGGTGAGAGGAAGAACCCTATTGTTTTTGGTGGAAGTCAAAGGTCATCTGGGGTCACCGGGGGTCAAAATCTGAAAACCTTGTTTACACGATATCTCAAGTTAGAAAGCTTGGATAGATTTCATGCTTGGTATGTAGATGCGTTGTGGTGAGAGGAAGAACCCTATTGTTTTTGGTGGAGGTCAAAGGTCATCTGGGGTCACGGAGGGTCAAAATCTGAAAACCTTGTTTACACGATATCTAAAGTTAGAAAGCTTGGATAGATTTCATGCCTGGTATGTAGATGCGTTGTGGTGAGAGGAAGAACTGTATTGTTTTTGGTGGAGGTCAAAGGTCATCTGGGGTCACCGAGGGTCAAAATCTGAAAACCTTGTTTACACGATATCTCAAGTTAGAAAGCTTGGATAGTTTTCATACTTAGTTTGTGGATGTGTTATGGTGAGAGGAAGAACCCTATCATTTTTGGTTTAGGTCAGAGGTCACCGGGGGTCAAAGTGTGAAAACCTTGTGTGCACGATATCTCAAGGTAGGAAGCTTTGGTAGATCTCATGCTTAGTATGTGGATGTGCTATGGTTAGAGAAAGATACCTATTGTTTTTGTTGGAGGGCAAAGGTTGTCTGGGGTCACCGGGGTCAAACCCTGAAAACCTTATACGATATCTCAAGGTAGGAATCTTGGATAGATTTCATACTAAGTATGTTCATGTGTTATGGTGCGAGGAAAAACCCTGTTGTTTTTCATGGAGGTCATCAGAGGTCAAAACTGAAACTTTGTAAACATGTCATTACAAGGGAGGAAGCACAGACAAATCCCTTCTTTTTTTCTCATTTTTTTGGTTATTCAAGTTTTAGTTCAAAGGTCATGTGACATGAGCTGACATGAGAAGAGGTCAAATTGTGACCACATCATAAAAAATAATGTAGCAGAGAAGTGTAAATTTGATGGATGAACCTCAGTGTAGCAAAGCACCCTCCTTTCGGCAAGGAATCACTAAGCCTTTTGGCTTTCTGGTTTAACTTTCCAACCAATTTTCTCCTCCACAATCACATGTTATTGGAATGTGATTGCATGAAAGGCATAAGAATTTTACAAAATTCACATTCCATGTGGAGAGATCCTATCCCTGTTAAAGGGATTTGCCAGTGACAAAAACCAGTACCTTTAAAAATGCCGAAAATTTTTCTCTTCTAGGAAGTTAAAACCGCATCTTGATAGCTTGTAGCATTTGGAAGATATACATTTTCAAAGAAATGCAATTTTTTCTCAAGACGAAGTGCATTATAGGAAATCTGTGATGTCATCGCAGCACATTATTAATTTGACAAAGCATGGAATTTCTTTATGAAATTGACACCACTGTAGGTAATATTTTTCAACTTTGTTTGCTATGCCCTACATATGGTGTAGATTTATGCTAAATCTACATGGAGAGATATTCAAACATTCCGGCAGTATCATATTTCAAGGACAACACAACATTCAATTATAAGGAAAAACAGAAGAAATCTGAGGCTATGTGCCCACTTTACATAACATTCTGTGACCTTGATGAGAAGTGGAGGTATTTTTGGACAAAAATAAGTAGTCTCTAATGTTAGATATCTCGAGTTAGGAAAAGAGTATTGCTACGGGGTTTGAAGGGCATGAACTGGAATTTTTTTGTCTTTCACATGGGATCCTAATGAAAAGCCACCGGAAAATGCCTTTAAATTAATGGTTACCACAACAGACTGAAAAAAAGGAAACAAAGCATTTCTCATCAGTGTGAGGAAGTGATAGAATCCCTGCTTGCCTCAAGCTCACTTTGGGTCAGAAATGTAGTAACTTTGTTTGCTGCTGTCTCAGGTACTACATGCCTGATTTGAATTTAACTTTCACCAAATTGCATCAGTTTAGTTCCTATTTCACATATGGAAATTAATTTTTTGCTTAAACCCTTCCTTTAAGGCTACAAAATTTAGTTTGTAACTCCCTTGAGCTTTTAAACCAGAACTATTGTATTGCACATTACTCATCTTCTCATCTAACGAAATGGAAGCCACATAGAGGTAATGACAAAGGACCAATTACATGAACCTCATTCCAGTCCATAACGGCTCTCCCAACTAAGATTACTTCCAGCCTGTCCTCCAATTTAAAAAAAATATCTGTCCACTGCACCACTCAAACAAAGCTTACAGTACATGTACTGAGGTACTGAGTTTAATTTTCCAAGTCTTCATTTCGCTGAGTACTCTCCTGTGTGTGACCTCTCCGATGTGCAATAATGTACACAACATATCACATTTCAGAGATCGGCACAAGTCATCATCATCATTGACATATATGAGAGTGGCTCATATTTGAAGCTATTGTTTTAAAATTTTGTCAGTCAAAGTACAGTCAAACACAATATTTGCGTTCTTTTGTTTTCTTGTTTAGAGAGGAGAAGGTCCACTTCAAGGGAGAGAGAAAGAAGAAGAAGAGGTAAGGCATATAAGTGATGTCTATTTAAAGTTATGTAACCTGTAGGCTTGGGGGAGGGGGAGGGAGGAGGAGGTTGTCCAAAATTTTGGAGTGGTGACTCCTGGCTAATTGTCAAGTAGGGTTATCTCCTTCTGTAGAGTCCCAGTCCTTAGAAATTTCAGTACTCTGACAAACATGCACAAAATTTAGTCCAAATTTTTTTGTTTACCATTCCAAATGAACTACAGTTTACAGTATGCTTTTTCAAGTCATAATGAAGTAAAGAAATAGAAATTTTAGTCTGATTCTGTATATGATTGTTAGTTCCCTTTTGCAGACCCGCTACATTTCTGTGACATGGTCAATTAGGTACCTTGGCTGTTAAAAAGCCTTTAAAGACAGATTTGCATCGCCCCAAGAGTTGGGGGTTAGCAAAAGTCTCAGTTGGTGACTACTCTTTGATTGACATCAGAGTTACAAAATTCAAAAGTTACAGAGAAGCTCATATTACACAGCACGCACACAGAATGTTTTGGTTACACATGGGGTCTTATATACTCACCAGGATGTGCCCTTGAACAGTGAACTATGTTTGTGTGTGCACAAAGAGAAGCAGTAAAGACAATTATGGGCGGGGCTTACCACCAAGTAAAAGTCATACTTGGGGCGATGCAAATCCCTCTTTAATAGTGTATGCTAGTATTCCTACTGTGCCTCGTGCAGTTAGAGCATCATCATAGGAGTCGCATGTCCATGCAGTGTCTCATCCATGAAAGCCGCAAATACCTACTCCAAGAAGATTGGAGCTCATGCAAGACTACAGCAATAATTTGCTTTCTTGATTCAGAAATCATAATACCTTTAGTGGTATATATCTGTCCATGATACTGTAGAAGACATACTTTTGTACCAGAAGATTTTGCAATAAAGTACCCAGTCCCCTAGTAAAAATGGTTATTTCCCAAGTCTTTGGTTTATCAGAACTGTACCATGATGTGCTAATGCATATTCATAGAATTGTAAACTGTGGAGTAATTCCAATTTAAAAACAGGTCTTGGCCTTATGAAAATGATTGACTTAACTGCAGCTTCAGTGCGAAGATCGCAATCGTTTATTGTTCTTAGGAGTGGGACATCTGGAAGAAATTGCATGTCCCATGTTATGCACAGTCAGGGTTCTCCACTGGTCTGTTTTCTGTCCGGGGGCTCTTTTGATCGCCGTCGTGGGGGAGGGGGTGTCCCCCTCCCCTTTGGGAAAAGTTTGACAATTTAGGAAGGCTTAGATCTCAAATGGTGCAATCTACGGTCTTGTTCTTAGCCTTCCCTATGTGTTCAAATCTGGGCATTTTGTGGTCATTTTTTTTTTGGCAAATTGCATTTTCTAAATATCTTTGGCTTTACTTGCAGACCTGAAGCTCCGGTTTCCACTTGGACGTATTCAATAATGAAGTAGTTCACTTGAATGGAAATTTCGGGTGAAAATCGGGAAACCTAGGTGACAGTTCATTTGAATGATTTCGTTTAGTGTATGAGTTTGATGGTAACGGATTCCTACTGTGGAAACATATGAAAGAAATGCAGTAAGTGCATATTGAATGATATAAGAGCTCAGGTGCAAGTGAGCTGGGTTTGCATCTCTGATGTTTTATTATACATTGTTCGTCATGAGTATTTGAAATCAAATATAAAAGGCAGTCAAATAACTAAGTTGTGGTGTTTGTGATTGAGTGTACAGCCAACTTCTTGACCGGTTGGGTCAATTTTCTGTGCAGGCGGCAAAGTTTTGCCTGGGCGCTAAAGTAGTGTGGCAGATTTTGTACAGGCGGAGCCCCCGGACAAATCAGCTAGTAGAGAACACTGCACAGTGTGCTGACATGATACAATTCTGGGTCACCAACATTAAAAAAAGAAAAAAAGCCCTTTATATTGATCCATCTGAATCTTTGTAATGTATTGATGTTATTTTGTGATCTTTCCTGTAGAAAGACACAGAAGTCATTCGAGGTCACCTAAAAGGCACAGAAGGTCACGGTAGGGGTATTTCTTAACTTCTTATTTCTTCTATTAACCCTGTGGAACTTCTTTAAATGAAAATCCCTGTACAGTTTTGCTACCCTACTGGTATCTTCCCATTTTGACACCCTAGGGTATCTTGATACCCTACCCCCTACCAGCACCAAATTCAGCGTGTGATACATGGGTTTTCTTGGAGCTTTCTACCTTCCCTTCCACTTGGCCTGTTGCTAAAATCAGCTTCCCAGCCAATGGAGAGGACTGAATCAGTTGTGCCTTGGACAGGAGTATCTTCCAGCAGACCTTGTTGCTGTAAATAGGAAAGAGTCGTATAGTTATTGGTGAAGTTGATTTCAATTTGAGGGTGGGAAAAATATTGTCATGTCATATGCTGTTTAAAAAATTGAAATTTATGAATGCTGTGAGACATTAGTTATTGTCATAGCTTAGACTCAGTGTTGGAAACACCTCTGAAAGAAGTATGTAGTGTTGTGTTAATACAAATTTGAAAGACTGTTGACAAGGTGGTGTTTATGTAAATGACATGTAAATTAAGCTCCCCTCTATATTCAGTAAAATGGAAGACCTAATATAAGACTACAGTAATGTTTACAAGTTTAAGTCTGACCTGTCATATAAATGAATTGAGTCTTTATAATGCAGTTGTCTAATTTAAATCAAGTTATCAAGTTGTGTAATATTTCTTGCAGACATGTGGGTTGTGCATTGCACTACATCTTCTGTGGCATAGCATCCCATATAGTCATGCTCACATGGTAGACGTGTTGGGATTTTCCTAAATTTGTAGGAAATTGTTCCAAAACTGGAGAAACCACACATAAATTTCAAATGACATTCCAGTTTAATCTGTTTTTCCTTCCTCAACAGGTCACGATCACCCAGAAGAAGAAGGTACGTCTGCTAATTATCTTTCTACGTGTGTCTCATATTTAGTAATGAGTGATGAAAACTAAATGATTGGATTATTCCATTGCTGAAATAAGCTGTTAAAAAGGGGGCCCTAGGGAATTCAAAATGACCATTGTCTTGATGCATTTTAGTATGTTTTGAAACCCCCCACTGAAAATATTTCGACCAACAGGAAGCTATTTCGCCCCCATTCAGTATCCTGTCAGGCTATGGACCTGGGCTGAAATTAAGTAGGTCTCATCTTTCCAGCTGAATGTCACTCCTTTTACAATAGTGTTGTACCGATTTTTCATTAACTTATAGAGACTTGCATGCAGAATTCAGCATAAGATACACTTTCAAAAGAGTAAGTCACTTTTGTTTCCAGTTGAACAATCAAAAAATCTTGTGGATGTCCAAAGTAGGAGACAAACTTGGACTTCTATAGGTTATTCTTTAAAATATCTAGCCCTTACCTTAGACTAATAAATAATATACTTTGTTATTTTTTTCAGATCAATTTCACCACGACGAAGAAGCAGGTCAAGGTATGCTCAGAGTTTAAAAGAAATGATGCCGATGTTAGCTTTTGTTTTCAAGGAGGCTCTTTTTTAAGTGTTTTGGGGGAAAAATTCCCCCCTCCCCCCCCCACAACAAAAAAAAAAAACTTATGGGGCTATTTTAGGGTCAGTTGAGGCTGCTTTGTGTTTGTTGAAAATTATTTTGCATGGCTAGGAGGGCAAGTTTCATACCATTGTGGCTTTTTTTCTTTGCCCCTAATATCTTTCAGTTGGTGTGTGTGTGTGTGTGTGGGGGGGGGGGGGTGGGGTTGATATTGGCTGCTTTAAAGGAAAATCACCCATTGCTCTTGTGTATGTTGTTGTCTGGTGAAGACCCAGGTCACCTACAACAGGTTTCTAATACCAAGGCAATATAGCTCTCACATAGACCCTTTTCCACCACATATGCATTTATGTTGCAGGTTCACACATGGAAGCTATGAGTGTGTATCTTCAACATGATAGCACACATAAACCATGAGGTCATGTGAAGTGGGCTAAGGTTAAAAAAATGTGTAATTTATTGTTCAGTAAAAGATACTGGTAAATGTTTAACCTGGTAAAATGTTACATGTGCTAGGGAGTGAAAGAATACATTGGTAGGTGGGGTAATTTCATTTTAAGAGTGGTTGTTTCCTAGTCAGTGATATCAGTGTGAAAGTATACAGTGACCATGTTCATTAAGGTAAAAAATCTCAAGTTGAAGTAATTGCAGTGTGAATTTGTAATTGCAAGTGAATTAAGACATTTTCCCTTCTTTGAATGGAATAACAACTGGTGTGTCCATGAAAAAAAAGGTGTAAAATGGGGACAAATTAGAATTCACAGTATGATCAGTAAAACTGAATAGCTGTACAAATGTCTGTCTGATACAAGTTTGTGACATTGCATTTGTGAAGCAAAGATGGCATTTATCTCAGATTTGTACATGAATACTACTGGGAGCGTATCACAACAAATGGTTAGACTTTTGTCAAAACTTTTCAGAAAAGTGACCCTTGCTGAAGTCAGTTTGCTATAATTTCAATTTCTCTTTCTTCAGGTCTGTTGAAATAATTGAGATTGATAAACCTGAAACTTCCCAGAATGTCCCAGTAGAAAGGAAGGAACTTGACAGTAAGATGATTTTCTTCTCATATACGCAAATTGCAGTCAATCTTTCATGGGTTTAAGCTGATGCATAGCATGGCTAATCTATTTAAGGAGCAGACTTGCTCGGAGTATGTACTCATACTCAAGACCAAGACCTCACGTGAAATATGCACAAAAGTGATGCTGGAAGCCCTGTGAGCTTGGCCAGAGGGGTTCGGTGAAGCATGGTATTTTTGTGAAGTAAATTTCAAGACCCCTTCTTGAAAAGTTTCCCCTCCATTTTTGTCCATCAGCAAAGGATGGGTTACCCTTATGTGGCAGATTGTCATGTTTCTTTCCACGCACTAATGCTTGCTCATTTAATTCCCCACACCAATAAGTTTACTTGACTCAAACTCCCATTAACAAAACGTAGAAAGTCTTGCATACATACTGTGTTACCTGTATTTGTCTAACATAATTTGGTAATGATTCATCCATGTGCAAGGCATCCATTACAGTCCAATGCACACTGCAACCATATTGAGCGTGTCATGAACCCTGATTGGTTACATATGTTGACAGTCAGTGATATTGCTACAAGTTTATATTTACTTTGATTTTCAGTTGCTGATGTGGTAATAGGATAGGTGAAGTGACAAAGTTATCAGATAAAAGTATAAAAATGATTGACTGAAGCTCCCTGATCACCATCACAGGGGTCGAAATTCCCACTTTTCCGCTGTTCCGAGAACAGTGCTTTTAGTGCCGGAACAGTAACTTTTCAAAAGCCACTGTTCCGTGGAACAGTGTTTTTCCACAAGAAGCAAAGTGCATATAAATATATGCACATGCTAATCTCTGATAGTAATGATGCCGTGAATATAAAAAGATCCCCGTAAATTTTGGCTTAAGCATGGAATGCAATCTCGTTCCATCGTTATCAATTAAAGTCGGTTACACTTGCACGTGTTATTCCCTATGCTGCATGGTACAGTACTGTGTAAACGCACATACTGTACTGAAGTTTTACTACCAAACGCAGAAAAACTTTTAGTACAGTATGTCATTATTGCCCTGCTAGCGAAGGTCATCTTACATCACCCATTGTCTTGCGTGGTATGTTCTAAATGACCTCTTACTATTCATTAATATTCCCTCCACTTTATTGTGTTTTTAGGGGGTGTTGTATTAATAATCCCTCCAAGCTAGCAACTAAGCATCGAACTTGAAACGACTAAAAGCAATTCTGACTGCTGACATCTCGCAGTCAAAGTCAATGGGTCTTAAAGGCATTGTCTGGTGGCATTTTGTAGGGGTCTTGTAGGAAAGATAAAAAAAATTTTCACTAATAACCCCATACCAAAACCCCATTCCTATTTCAATTTTGTTAGTTAGATGAGGTTTAAAGACAGACAGTCATCACCCCAAAGTATATTTTTAGTGTATGTATATCAAAATTCTCAGTTGGTGACTGCTCTTTGATTGACATCAAAGTTTAAAAATTTGAAAGATGCAGAGTAGCTCACATTCCACACAAGGCAGAGAGAGTACTTTTATTACATTTTATAGCCTTGTATGCTCACCAGGACATGGCCTTAAGTAATAAAACAGGTTTATTCTTGCACAAGGAAGAGCCTCATACAGTTATGGGAGGAGCTAGAAGATGCATAGTTGGGAGAATTGGAACTGTCTGGGATCATGAAAATTCCCCTTTAACGTCCCAGTTTCCAACCAATTGGTTCAAGTCGAGACGACCACAGCCTTTTTTCCAGTTGTGGCTCACTGGCTTGTTTTCCCTACTCCATTGCTTATGCTGAGCACCAAGCACAAAGGCAGTAGGTTCCATTTTTAAAGTCTTTGGTATGACCCGGCCAGGATTTGAACCCTAGACCTTCCAGCTGCAAGTCGGATGCTCTAACCACTTGGCCACTGCAGTCGGTCCCCATTCCTAACTCAAGATATCCCTTCCAAAAGACTGGTTACTTTTGACAAGAAATACCTCTAGATTTCCTCAAGGTCACAGAACATGAAGCCAAGTGGGCAAATTGTCTCAGATTCCTTTTGTTATTCTTTATAATTGGATACCTTGTTTGCCCTTGGAATTTGATACCTTCGGCATGTTATAGTGTAAAACTGTGCCATAATTATCGTACAGCAAATAAAGTTATGAAATAATCAATTTAGTGATAGCAACATTATAAAGAAATACAAAAGCTACATCTAATCAATTTGCCCAGATGACATCACAGATTTCCCATCATGCACTGTAGAACATGAAAATAAAGCATTTCTTCAATAATTCATATCTTCCAGATGCAAGATGCTATAGAAATGGGGTTTTCACTGCCTAACACAGGAAATTTTTCTGCTTTTTTTGAAAATATCAAATTTGGTCACCAGAACATACTTTTAAGTGTTTGGTTTTCCTTGCAATATCTTCCCATTGACTTACTGTGTGGAATGATACTTGAATCAAGGTTATGGCGAAGGGTACGGCTAGAACAATTTCATGTAAATTTGCTGCGAGAAAATAGCATCAGTATGTGCACTCATATGTTGAAGAACCCACTCATTGCTTTGCTTTATCAATAAACCGCAATGCAGAGGATGAATCAAGCAAAAATATTCCTTTACCGTGGAACTTTTTTGCTCTCACTCAAATCCCGCTTGCCTTGCTTGCTGTGCCTTTTGCATCAATTTTGAGTGTATTTCATCCTACAGTAGGTCTTGGGACACTGCAATGCTAGGTCTTGGGACAATGCAAGATTATTGGCGATAAATTTATGCTTAAAAAATAAGAACCAAAAGAAGATCAGGATATCCCACTGGCTAATCCCCCCTGCAGGAGAAAATTCACCCTCCCCATGTTACGGTCAAGTCGTGCAGTCATACCACTCGAATACAGTAGACAGCAATTTGCACCTTTGCACAGGCATGTGCACGAACTGTACACATGACGAGGTACTGTGCTCCGGAACAGTAAAATCTGATCCGGAACAGTAATTGGTTTCGATGATAAGAGAAACCTATGCAACTGTGCTGGCGTGTGTATGTATGTATGTATGTGTGTGTGTATGTGTGTATGTGTGTTTGTGACACTTGCTCGTTAACACGATATCTCAAGAAGGGAAACTCTGACACTTCTCAAACTTGGTACATTTGTGCCCCATATTGAGAGGAAGAACCCTATTGTTTTTGGTGGGGGTCGAAGGTCATCTGGGGTCACCAGGGGTCAAACTCTGAAAACCTTGTTAACACAATATCTCAAGTTAGAAAACTTGGACGAATTTCATACTTAGTAGGTAGATGCGTTATGGGAAGAGGAAGAATCCTATTGATTTTGGTGGAGGTCAAAGGTCATTTGGGGTCACCAGGGGTAAAACTCTGAAAACCTTGTTAACACGATATCTCCATGTAGGAAGCTTGGATAAATTTCATACTTAGTATGTAGATGTGTTATAAAAAGAGGAAGAACCCTATCGATTTTAGTTCAGGTCAAAGGTCATTTGGGGTCATCTGGGGTCAAACACTGAAAACCTTGTTAACACGATATCTCGATGTAGGAAGCTTGGATAAATTTCATACTTAGTATGTAGATGCCTTATGGTAAAGGCAGAGAATGCTATTTCTTTTGGTGGAGGTCAAAAGTCATCTGGGGTCACCAGGGGTCAAATGCTGAAAACCTTGTTAACACTATATCTCGATGTAGGAAGCTTGGATAAAATTCATACTTAGTATGTAGATGTGTTATATAAATGGGAAGAACTTTATCGATTTTAGTGGAGGTCAAAGGTCATTTGGGGTCATCGGGGGTCAAACTCTGAAAAACTTGTTAACACAATATGTCAAGGTAGAAAGCTTGGATGAATGTCATACTTAGTATGCAGATGCATTATGGGAAGAGGAAGAACCCTATTGTTTTTGGTGGAGGTCAAAGGTCATCTGGGGTCACTGGGAGTCGAACACTGAAAACCTTGTTAGCACAATATCTCAAGGTAGAAAGCTTGGATAAATTTCATAGTTAGTATGTAGATGCATTATGGGAAGAGGAAAAACCCTGTTGTTTTGGTGGAGGTCAAAGGTCATTTGGGGTCACTGGGGTCAAACTGAAGACCTTGTTAACACACTATCTTGATGTAGGAAGTATGGATAAATTTTGTGCATAGTATGTAGATGAGTTATGGAAGGCAAAGAATGCTATTGTTTTTGGTGGAGGTCAAAGGTCATCTGGAGTCACCGGGGGTTAAACCCTGAAAACCCTGGTAACATGATATGTTGACATAGGAAGTTGGATGAATTTCATTCTTAGTATGTAGATGCCTACTGGTGAGAGGAAGAACCCTATCACTTTTGGTGGAGGTCAAAGGTCATTTGGGGTCATCAGGGGTCTGGCCTTAAAAAAGTTTGCAGTCACTTCATAGTACTGTAATTTCATGATACTGTAGGTGTGTATGAATCATCGAAACCACAATGCATTTTTGCATTCTGGTTTTTGAAAAAGCGCTGCTCTGTGGAACAGCAGCAAAAAAATTAAATTTCGACCCCTGCATCATATTTTATACCATTTCTCAACTTGTGTTGATTACAACCATTGGCCAGTAACAAAGAAGGATATAACCTGTGCTAATTAATACTCAACTCCACAAAAATTTCATTTGTAGTGAATGAATGAAAATCACAAGACTCCTTAACTGATGGCCAGGGACCCAATTTTGGACTGGGACCCCACATAAAAGTATGCATGGGTTTGAGGACCCATCGGGGAGAAAACCTAATGGAAGCTGTGTTTTCTGTTCTTTACTTGAAATGATGAATTTGTTCTCATACTCACATATATGTTTCAGCAGATGAATTGCATAGCTGAAATATCTATGAAAAAAAATTTTAATGAGCATGTACATGTGAGAATGGGTTTGTACTCACAATTACAGATTTTTAAAGCTAAGTATTGATGCTGACACAACATTTGTACTTGGATTCATGGAAAAGATGTGTTCGTCTACCTTACTCAAAGCCAATGATACTGAATTTGTTCTCATACTCATGTCAGTGTACTCAACTCTACAAGACGACTGTCTAGTATCATTTCTGGATACTTGCGACCTTGCGTTGTATTCCTCTGTATAATTTCGACTTCGTTCTCAGCATTTGTTGAAACAGAAACTAAGCTACTGTATTTTTTTCTATGCTGAAGATGTGAAGAAAGTATGGCAGACCTTTTGTGTCACATATTGCTATAAGATTGCATGCCATGTAATTGAAACGTAGCCTAGCTGTCAGTAGCAAACAGAGAAAACTTAAACTTAGGAAATGAAATAAGTTAAGAAAAAAAAACTTTATTTTATGAAATTATTTGGCTTTTTCACTATAACAGAGGAAACATTGCAAGGCTTGACTGATGAAGACCAAGAAATGTATAAAATAATGGGATTTGTCAATTTTGATACAACAAAGGTTTGTATTAGAAAATTACTTTTCCAATTAAACCGGTGTCTTAGGGAACAAGTTCAGAGTATGTGAAGATATTAGCTCTACTTAAAACTCAGAAAACATCTGTTGGTTTGTAATGCTGTCATACAGAAGAAAAGAATTTGTAAATGTTAATGGGGAAATCT
Organism: Holothuria leucospilota; assembly: GCA_029531755.1. Classification (NCBI taxonomy): domain Eukaryota; kingdom Metazoa; phylum Echinodermata; class Holothuroidea; order Aspidochirotida; family Holothuriidae; genus Holothuria; species Holothuria leucospilota. The sequence continues at coordinate 14,825,710 of CM055977.1, forward strand.
TGTATTTGGCAGACTTGTAGCAAGTACGTACTGGGACTCAGTTTGTACAAATGCCTATACTCTTGCTTGTAAGAATGGATTGGTACTTGTTCTGGTACTCACAGATTTTGGAAGATTTTGTAAGGGCTAATGCAAAATTTGTACTCATACTCATGAAAAAGATGTATAAAAGTACTTGTTCTCACAACTAGAGACAATGCACTTTTGCTCGTACTCATGACAATGTACTCACACTACATGTCTGTTATTTGGTAATGATCACGTCAGGTAGTAATTGTTGAAGAGTGAGAAATAGGTACCGTAGTTGTTGAAAATAGATAATAGTAATTGTCATAAGCCTCCCATGGCACCTTGCTGTGCTCACAGTCTCAAAGTGATTTATTTCACGCCTGCTCACCACGTACATTGCAACTAGTGAACTATCAAAATCATCTCAAAGTGCTTGCCATGCCATGACTGTAACTTTTCATTTTGTGCCCTTACATGCAGCTCTCTATTTCCTTTCTTTTCATATTACAATAGGGAAAGAAGACAGATAGTTCCACGAATATGTCAGATTCTCAAATTTTGGAGAAGAGAAAGTACAGGTAAGTGTATCTTTAAGTAAATGTTTACACATGTTATTGTTGTTATGTTTTCTTTTCTTCTTGGTTGCAGGAACTTTTACAGTCAGCAAGGGCTCCCAGTCAGCAACTGGTCCCAACCCACCTAGTGTGCATTTAGCTTAGATAAGTTTTAACGACACACCAACACAAATGTGTTACACAGTGTCAACCAGATAAAAAAGTAAAGTTTAAATACGGTTTCACATACGGTTCAAGTTCAAGTTAGGTTTAAAGTACAATTAAAGGTGCAAGTGCTCCCCTTTAGTGGCCTCTTATGACAGGCGGGGAATACCGTGGGCATATTCTACAACCCCAGCCCACAGTGGATATGCATTTAGCAATAAGATATGCATGTGTTTGAAATAGTAGTATGATATTAAGTGATTTTGTATGTTTCTCAATTGTGTCACATTACATAACTCTCTGGTTTTAACCATTGAAGAGGGATTTATTTGTTTGTAGACACGATGTTTTTTAAACAAATTTTGAGTTTTGTTAAAATCTGTCACATTAGCAGTGGGACTCATCCTCATGTATTGAGTCATTTGAAGAATGATTGCAGTGTGTAGATGGTATGAAATGAAGCATCTCTTAACATTTCAGTCCCAAAATGAATTGAAAGTTAGAGAGAGGTTAAATGAAGGTTTTCAGGATATGTTTTGCACTAAAAAGTATAATTCAACACTGTGTTAGGTATGTAGTCTAGCGTTTGCACCAGATTTGCAATGATGCTTTGTTAGCAGCCATACAGTTGTATAAACCATAGAAATTAAACTAGGGAGAACGCTGACACCGTGCATCACTGTACATTTAACCAATTCAGCCATGAAAAGTGTGAGGGCACTTCTGCTGCATGGAAGAAGCTGGTTGATTGATGTGTCTCTGTTTGTACAGTGTGCATTCATCTTCAGAAGTTAAATGTCATTTTGTCTGTTTTTTGAATGATTAGGAGTAAAATTCACAACAGGGATATGTCATGGTGCCTCAAGTGTTTTTTTTTATACTCCTAACTTGAAAACTTGTAATTTCTTCACCAATAACCGGGACAAAAACAACAGTGTGATGTTTGTATGATGCGCGTTGCTTTGTTGCCATACAGAAAGCCAAGTCAATGGCTTCAGTCCAGATCGCCATACGTCATTCTCCCTAGCTTACTTTAATTTCTATGGTGTAAAGCAGCTTCCAAGGGTGCGCACATGTAAAAAACAGTTGCCAACAGCCTGCACTATCCCCAAGCATGATTTCAAACTGTCACTCTATGTGGAGACATTCAAGATCCCAATGTGTTTTGTGGTTTTACAAACGGAGGGTAAAATATAGTTCTGTGGCAAGTTATACCTAGTGAATGTAATCTTTGCTATTAGATTTGCAGAACTAAGATTATGTTGATAGGGTAGGAGTTAATGCTGATAAATTATTTGTATAATTTCAGACAATACATGAACCGAAGAGGTGGCTTCAATCGACCTTTGGACTTTATTGCATGAGGGCAGTGTTTATAGCAGATAGACATTGAAGCTGATAATCACCCAGTTTTGAAGAAAGCATTGTTCACATTTGGCAGAACCTGGAAGGGAGAAAATGTGACATTCATCCTGATCTTGTACTAGAGAGTGAGATTTTATGGAAAACCTTATTTGTAGCCATATCACCTTCTTTCTTTGTTTTATGAAAGATCATTAGTTTTTGGTGGTATGATTATGCCTTTTCAAAACTGCAGGACTGTTAAGAGAAAAAGGAGGTATTTTGCCATCAGTGAAGGGATGCTTAATTATCAAGTGAAAAGTTATATTTTTAAGTTAAGATTGAAGGAGAGTCACAACATAGTTTATTAAGGTATAGTCAGTTAGTCACTATTTGTCAAGTCAAAATTCACTATATACATCAATGTTGAGTGGTCTTATAGTGAACTATAGAGTGTTGAATGGTTGAGTGAAATGTCTTTTTACTATAAAGTGGAGAACAGTTGCATTACATCTATGACCATTTTGTGACAGGGGACTGAATGAAACAACTTCTTGTGGAATATGTGAGGTTTAGTATGTAACATTGTAACAACTGGGCCCTATTTCATAAAGAGTTATAATCAGTCTTCATTAACATGTCATACAATCATCCTATCAATATCAAACATGAGATTGATCTTAACCCTTTATGAAACAGGGCCCAGGAGTGAACAGGTTGGAATGGAATATCAGATGGACAGGACAGAGCATGCAGTACAACTATCTGCAGAATTGTGAACATTTTGGCTTAAATATTTTTTTGGCATGTGGTTTCGCAGACAAGATTTTGTGTATGTTGTGTGCCGATGCTTCTGACAAAGATAGTGGTGGATAGATGTTAAAAATGGAAACCTGTCTTCTGAGTTATCAAATTAAGTTGTCAAATTTGTCTTTTCTGTTAAAATAATTTTTTGTTTTGTTTTACTCCTTTAAGGGTCACCATTTTCTTTGCAGCAGGTGTCAAATACGTCTCTTTTTCGCATACATATTCTAACACCTGCAAACAGTAACAGAGATCATCTAATCTCACTATATTCATGAGACTAATTTCAAGTAATCTCTCAACTTTTGATTTGTTCAGACGTATAAATATTTATATTGCTAGGCAAAGCTTAAATTATAGCGTAATTTCATGGCCATCTCCTTTTACACTCTACACAGTGAGTCAAAGGGACTTTTTCACTGGATAAGTTGTAAGCAAGAGAAGTTACACACTACAACCTCATTGACTTTAATTGTATGAGATACATGGTAATCAGACTTGCTTTAGTCGATTTTGCGTTGAATACTTATGATTTGTGCTTTGTTTTGATGGTGTAAATGAATTTAAATAGCATACAATCTTTACCCAAATCAACCAGGAATTCTTGAGAAAGTTCACAGATGTGTATATTACGAGTGCTATAGGTGCAGGGAGTAATACACGTCAGCTGGGCGGGCAGGCAGGCACCATTATCTTGTTCTCAAGTATGCAATAGTGAATTGTTAGTTTTGGTGCAATGTCTGATAGTACTGGTCCAGTGCTCCGTTGCTCTGGTTGAGGAGGGGGCTGGGGGCAGAGGTCCATAGCAAACAAGCTAGGTGAAAAATAGAGGTTTAATTTTTTTTTTTTTTTTTTGTAGGTCATTTTGGCCAAGAATCATTACATATAGCAGACTTTAATAATGATTTCGTCACACATACAAACGGAGCATGGGAAATGGGAGTAAAACAATACAGTAGCGCTAACACTACGTAAGCAGGCACTCCATTTAGTATGGTGACAGTTGCTTATACTCCCAGTTCCCATCATGCATTGCAGTCATTAAAGTCTGCTGGGTTGAAGGGGCTATTTCTCTGTTGGTGAATGCCCCAGTGAAACTACTTCCAAATGGAGTAATTACACTGAATCATTGAAGCAACTTGGAGGAAATCATAGTTCTTGATTTTAAAGCATGCACTAGCATTGTATATGTATGTAATACTTTTGGAATCCTTTTGCAATGGATATAATGGAATAACCACATTGTGTATTATCAGGAAGTTACCACTTGGAGTTCTCTGGTATTATATAATCCTGGGTTTGGTAAAGATGTCTGTTTATGGTTAAGGTGTACCTTTCATTGTTTTCCTTACTTTTTGCTTGATTGTAATACATGAGAAATGTAAGAAGGTTAGAGGAGCTGTTTCAATCAGTACACTCAGATTTGATGCAAGGAGGGGTGGAGTTGGTGAGAACCATTAATGGTCAGCTCTGTTGTAAATTCACCATGGGTGAGTTCGAGTGTACTCTGTTGTTTTATGTGAGGTTTTATTATACAATAAACCTTACACAACTGCTGGCCAGGGTTGCCAGATTGGCATTATAAATGTCAAAAACATCTGAAACACCAAAGTTTGGGTTTTTGAAATGGTGTTGGCTAGTTGTGCAACATTTCAAACAAACATCAAACAGCATTTTGGTTTGTTTGTGGCTTTTTGATATGTGTCTGTCAATTTTCCTTAATAATGCAAGTTTTTCCACAATTTTTCCAGGAAACTGTGGTAAAACACATAAGTAATGCCTGATAATTCACACTAACATTATAATGGAATGAATAAACTTGGTCAGTGTGTAGATAAAAAGACAAGGTTATTATACAACATATTCATGATTTTATGCTATTAGAGTGTTAATATCAACAAGTTATCATTTGGCTTTTTTTAGACCATATTGAATGCCAGATTTGGCCAGTTACATTACAGAAAATCTGGCAACCCTGCTGCTGACAGGTAAGACATTAAGAGGAAAAATAGTGAATTACAGTGGTTTGTTTTAAGGGAACCATCGGAAATGTTGAGATGAGGTTTAATGAGGCTGTTTGGTTTTATACAGGAAGGTGATTTAACTGTTGTATCTATTACACAGACCTCTCTCCGACTGTATGGTGAAGAGTTTTATAGGCCAAGTCTCTAATAAATTTGAATATTTAATGAGTTAAAGTCAAGTTTCAAGGGAAGGGGGTGAGGGCTGGGGAGGGGGGGGGGGTGAGAAAGAATAGTGCAAGACTCCTGTGTTCATTACATGTATGTTTCCTGGCTGACTGTGTAATACCAGTGTTATTGAGTTAAAGCAGAAGATGTATATGTACCATTGCCCATAATACAGAGCATTCTCCGTTTTTTATATTATGTACAGATTTCCTCTATCATTTTTGCTTTGCGTTTGTTACAAAGACTCGTTCAAAAAGAAACGGTAAGATTGCATCATTGCAATTGAAGGCTTAAAGTTGCTTGTTAAACCTGCTAAAATTAAGTTTGTGTGGGAGGACTGATGAATAATGTGAAAATGGATTTGCAAAATGTGGAAGGAAAAATCCTGCAATTTTATGGTGGCTATCATCATTGTTAAACTCAGTGTGCAATGATCACTATTGGGACGATAGTACATGTAATATTTTAGTTGAGAGCTACTTTTCACAAAAAGAAAATAAAAAAAAAAACAGATTTACATGTAAATCGAGACTGTCCATCCAGAGTGAATCATGTGGCAATTTTTGACATTTTTTTTTTTGTCATGGGTGATATTCTTACCTTGAAACAGCTAATTCCATTGACTGAGGTATGAGTTAATAATTTTCGTGCCAGGGGAATCAGCCAAGAAGCCATGATTTACTTATAACTCGTTACACTTTTTTTTTGCAAACTGTTGACCACATTTTTCTCGGGCTCCACATTTTGAGCGCATTTAGCAATTCATCCATGGTGACTGTTTATACATACGTTTTTGTTTACAGAGAGAAAGCATTCTTATGCAATAACTGCTGTTTCCGCCACTTTCGAGTTTGATTTTATTAAATCAGCCCTTGCAATCACAATAGCTAACTCAAAAAACCCAACTCGGAAGTGGTAGAAACAACAATTTACTGCACTAAAATCATGAGAATTCATGCCTCAGATTACACCCCATATCGTCTGGAACTCAAAGTTTACCAGGGACCTAAAGCAGCCCCCTGATCCCACGCTGCTAGGACTTTGCCAATCGGTTTTGAAGTAGTCCCGGTCAAGGTCACCCCCCCCCCCCACGCACACACACACACTTCTGAAAAGCTGTTGATTTTTTGAGAAGAGGTGTCGTGTCACCCCATGGTTTAATGTTGCTTGAATTTGAAGATGGATAAATACCAGATGTAAAGGGCAGGGGAGTGGATGTTGCATCTCCATTGGGACAAAACATTTGCTCTTTTCAAGCAAACTAATTGTTTCATGATAATCCGGCTAGAAAGCTCAACCCCCCACCTTGACGATAGCCCCCGATTATGGGTCCAAAGGGCCTTATGCTGACCCCTTGAACGTACACTTTCGTCGTCGATGGGTCATTCCAACTTACCACTCCTTCAAACCCCCTGCACCCCCATTCCCGCATTATTGGGATTGACGCACTTACCTACAAATTGCTTCCACTTGAGAAGTTTTAATCATATAAAAAGACTTGCATTTTTTGTCATTATCCGTTCCAGTTCCAATGGCTCGTTTGCAGCGCAGTTATTGTGTATGAAAGTTTCAGGTGTGCGGTATAATGAGATGAAAATATTCAGGTCTCAGGTGAATAATACCATAAAGAGAAAGCAGAGGAAAACTTTGAAACCCGCTCGAAAATGACACATGTTCGGTTGCCGAGATATCATTCTCAAGATTTACAAGGACGCCACCCTTCTAAAACGGGCGCCATTTCACGCTTGTATGACGGACCATGGGCGGCGATCCGAGGAATGGGGGATATATCCCCCATGGAATTGGATGGGGGATGCTGGTGCACTAAATTCCCCCATGACATCAACCCGCAGATTCGGAAATCATGTAAAAAAGTTATGTTAGGATATTAGGAAAACTTCTTAATAGAACAGAAAAATTAAAATATTTGATAGTTGTCATAGTATCGCGTTGCAAAGCCTGGAAAGGGCCATTTCCGGTGAGCTCGGGGTCATTTTGTCCAAAATTTTGTTTGTATACGTACGCTCCACGCCAACTGATGGTGGCGCTCCGCTTAGATAGTATAGTTGCCATTGATTATACCCCCGACAGACACATACACACACACGCACACGCACACACACACACAAACACCCACACTTTCAAAGACGGATCGCCGCCCATATGACTTAGGCCCTACATGCGTGTTGTCAAATGCCACATTTCATTTTCACAGACATTACAATTTTCTTCAAAACTTATTCCATTTGTTTGGTCTATCAGTTATTACAAAAATGATTTCAGGGCAGTAGCGTAGCCAGAGGGGGTTAGGGGGAAGACTGCCCCCTCGGGAGAAAAATTAAGGTAAAATCGGGACGGAGAGAAATTGAAAAAAAAAATAAATAAAATGAAGGAAAAGGAAAGAAAAGGGAGAAAAGAAAGGAAGAGGGAAAACAATGGGAAAGGATGGGAGGAAAACGGAAATAAATGTAGAGAGAAAGAAATGAGAAGAGTAGGGATCAATAATTGACGAAGACAGGGGGTAAGAGAAAGACGGAAATATGTACGGTATGTCCTGATAATGAGAGGTGAAGGACGGGTGGGACGATTACCGATGTAGTCAGGTCTATTGATGGATATATAGGACGGAAGGCAGCAAGTATACGAATGGGGGTTCGATGGAGATCGAGAGGGAGGCAAGAGTAACTATCCCAAGTAGGTGATTGGGCCTGAAAAGACGGATATGAAAGGCGAGTGACGGAATGTACAGGCCTTGAAATGGATCATAGGAGTACGGGACTACTTTAAGTGGGAATGGTTGGGTAGCTAACAACTTTTTAGTGGAAAGTTAGTTATTTTGTTATCACAATTTTGCCCGGAAGAAAGTATTTTCTCGTCGGAAAAGTGCGAGTTTTCTCCCTAAAAGGAACTGCAACCCCCACCCCATTCCACCTTGTAGGTTACACCACTGTCCATCAAAAAGAGGAAAAGGCGGAAAAGATTAATGGATGAATGGCCGAGAATGGTGAGTGGTCTGTAAGGACGAGGTAGTGCAGTAAGAAGGGGGCGGGCCCAGGGGCGTCAATCCGTATTCAAATGTGTGTGGGGGGGGGACGGGGGACATACATGACTTAGCACAAACCAATCCCTTTGGTTTTGAAGAGGGGGTGTTTTCCTATAGGCCCTTTCCTCCCCCCCCCCTTATGATGACTGACGCCCTATTCTAGTAAGAATTATCATTTCAAAGTTAACATGACCATCACAGATGATCTGCCAGGTGAAATACACGGAGTCCACGGAATTACTTCAAGATGTTATTTTCACCATGTCCCAAAATAGCTGAAACCACGCTTCGCAGCGTGGATCAATGTCGGAGATCATAGACCCGACCAGGCCCGTTGCAAGGGTGATATGTTTGGGGGTGTAAAGGTCCCAAACTCCGACTGGCTGGACGTTTTTTCCAACTGTGTGGGGGCGTGTAAATTTGCACCTTATTTATGCGCTCTGCGTTTTGTATACAGCAGTGGGGATTCTTCCTTTGTCATTATATAAATGTTTCGTCCTGGGGAAGGGTCTAAGGGGAGGGGATCCCCCTCTCCTTTAAGAAATTTCTGTTCATTTAAGGCTGTTTAGGTGCAAAACGGTGCTATCTTTTGTCATTACATAAGATTTCCCTGACGAAATCTGCATTCAGAATCTGCATCGAGACACTTAACAATTGCCCAACAAACCTACATGCCACTCAAAAAGCCAGTCAAATAGAGCCACGACACTACTCTTTTAAGCAAATGTGGGGGACATTTGATATTGTGCCCCCATACATCGAAATGTGGGGGGAGACTTGTCCCCCGTCCCCCTCCCCAGGATTGACGCCCATGGGAGGGCCAGATGTAGGGAGGGAAGCGAGTCGGAACTTCAAAAGATGAGCCAGGGAACGAGGGAGAAAGGGGGTGACAAAGGGATCAAATGAGACAATGAGTGATCGAGGGACAGTTAAGAAAGGAATCAGGTATTCAAGACTATATACTACGGAAGCTTAAAAGTGCCATCGTGATCACACGATCTTTTCCCATAAAAGTTGACATTTTTCAAAAAAATGTTCAGATCACAAGATAATATCTTTACAAAAAAACAGAAAAATGATGAATTGCATACTTCAAAAGATCTTGTGATTTTAACAATTTTCGTCAAAATGATAAATTGACTGTTTCCACCATCTCGTGATTTCAACAACTTTCTGCAAAATGTTAACTTATTCATTTCTTCTTAAGTGAACAATTCAACTATTTTCTGCAAAATGTTAACTTATTTACTTTTTCTCAAGTGAGCAATTCAACAATTTTCTGCAAAATGTTAACTTATTCACTTCTTCTTAAGTGAACAATTCAACAATTTTCTGCAAAATATTAACTTATTCAATTCTTACCAAGAGAGCAATTCAACATTTTTCTGCAAAATATTATCTTATTCATTTCTTTTCAAATGAGGAATTCAACAATTTTCTGCAAAATGTTAACTTATTCACTTTTTCTCAAGCGAGCAATTCAACAATTTTATGCAAAATATTAACTTATTCATTTTTATTCATTATTATTACTTGGATGTCATGTAATAAGCATTATGTCATTACTCAATTTTATTTACTTGATCTAGAGCTTTCAGGAGACCCTATGCAAGTGTCTTAGCCCTAGGTGCCCTTTTATAATGCACGATGAAGGAAAAGAAAATTTTCGTAAACTTTAGTCCAAGAATGTTTCTTGGGATTACACGCACGATTCCCTTATTAAAAACTTTTCCCAAATAGAAGGCAGTAAAATAGCCAAAGGGAGCCTTCGGGAGGTTTGTTGACAACGTATCCTTCTGTAGACACCGTCACGTACTCTTCTCTTTCATCTAAACAAAAATTAGAATTCACTTAAGTATGGACATTTCCAGCCATATATGATCAGCTCCAAAAATGCCCCAAAGATCGCACCATTTTGTATCTAAGCGACCTTAAATTATCAAACATTTCTCAAAGGGGAGGGGACACCCCTTCCCGGGGGACACCCCTCCCCTTTGACCCCTCACCCAGGACGGCACCTTTAAGTAGTGACAAGGGAAGGATATCCCCACTACAGTAATCAAATGCAGAAGCGCATGAAAAAACTGCAATTTACGCAGACTTGGGGATTAACCGAGGTGGCATTAAGACATCATACGTTGTGCCCCTCCCCCACACCAAAAGCCTGCCGGCGCCACTGTTCTTTACGGTATAATATCGGTAATCCTCCGAGGCTAGTTTTCATCTTCTTGGTTGCAGGTTAAAGTGTAAAGAAGTCTTGTTTAATGTGTTGTTTTTCAGCCCATTATCATATGTTCTGAGCATTGTTAGTGGCAACGATACGTTACTGGCAACTGATAGTTGTATAGCTTACAAGTGTTTGACTTCTTTAATTTATGAGACGAATGCGTAACCATTCATTCATAAATTTGTGCATTCTCTTCATGCTAATTAAACTGAAGAAACGAGATGGAAAAAGTTAGTCATCTTGTCCGCCTACATGTAAAGCAGGAGGGATCTTCGCAAAAATGAAAAGAACAAAAATAGATCCTTAAAATTTGATAAACATTACACCAAATTGCGTATAAGGACCCTCAAAAATTCAAAATTTTTCAAACGTGGCGGGGGACACCCCTCCCCTTAGACCCCTCTCCCAGGACGGCGGTCCGAAACAAGGTTCAACCCCCACCCAGTCGAGAAAACACAGCTTCCTACGCCTTTTAAACAACTACAAAAAGGGTTCCTTAAATTTGGAATCAAAATTATTCTCTCAAAAATGTAACTTATAGTATAAAATTTTCTCACTTGTAAAAATCTAAAACATGAGATATCAAATTTGGAATACTTACATGCAACTTAAAATACCCAGAAGCGCCATTTCCTGCAACCTGGGAGGCATTCTTTGTCAAAACTTTACGGGTACGCTCCGCTCCGCTTAGATAGTGTCGGGGCACTATTCCCTCCACCCCCCCCCCCCCCAAAAAAATAATCCTCGACACACCATTGATTTAAACAGCTAAATACAACGACGTGGAAAACATCTTTTGATAAACTTTCGTGTGCGCAACGCACAAACCATTGGTGGTGCTCCGCTTAGATTGAGGGCCTGCTGCCATTTACTGTCCTGTATTCATATTTTATTCAAATTTCGTCGCTTTGCACCCACCACGAAAAATCTTGGGTACTGGCCTGGGATGTATCTTTTGGGATCAATTTTTTCTTCAATGGAAACTGAGGGGAAATAAAAAATAAGTAACGATGTAGATGTCATGGAGGGTATAGTGAAGTACTTTTTTTCGGACAGTGTTGGCCACTATGGAAGAAGGTCTAGACATGCCCTTGCCTTGTTAGGTCATTTCTTTGTGTTGTCGTGGCACTTATACGGCACTTCCGTACGCTCCCGTAGTGTTAAATTGCTCACTTAAGAAAAACATGAATAAGTTAACATTTGCATAAAATTGTTGAATTGCTCAGTTGAGAAAAAGTGAAAAAGTTAACATTTTGCAAAAATTGTTGAATTGCTCACTTGAGAAGAAATGAAGAAGTTAACATTTTGCAGAAAGTTGTTGAATTGCTCACTTGAGAAGAAGTTAATAAGTTAACATTTTGCAGGAAATTGTTGAATAACTTACTTGAGAAGAAGTGAATAAGTTAACATTGTGCAGAAAATTGTTGAATTCCTCATTTGAAAAGAAATGAATAAGTTAACATTTTGCAGAAAAATGTTGAATTGCTCACTTGGGAAGAATTGAATAAGTTAACATTTTGCAGAAAATTGTTGAAATCACAAGATCTTTTGAAGTATGCAATTCACCATTTTTCTGTTTTTTGTAAAAATATTATCTTGTGATCTGAACATTTTTTTGAAAAATGTCAACTTGTATGGGAAAAGATCGTGTGATCTTGATGGCACCTTTAAGCTTCCGTAATATACAGATATTACATCTACACACGTACATAATACAATAGTTATCTCCTATGAATCATCGTGAGACCCGTTTAGTCAAACAAGTGAACAAACATGCTGTCTACGTGCATTAGTGCGCACGCGGATATTTGAGTTTAGTACTTTCTGATTCCTGTAGCAGCTATACAGAAGCCACAACCTTTTTTGACATCATTCAGACTCAATGTTTTTTTTTTTTTTTTTGTTAATTCGGGCCAGCCTCTCCTTATTTACCTCCAGGAAGCTCAAGACTAAGTAGATTTGAAAAAGACTAAATTACAGACTGTGTGAAACCCGTTGGTGCTGTAAATCTGGAAAGGCTGTAAAGTATGGGCGGCCATCAGGGCAAAAAAGACAACACCGCGAAACGGGAAATACAAACGTCAAAAGGAAAAGACAACGCCGGAAGGAAAGGTCAAACGCCAAAAGGAAAAGACAAACGTCAAAAGGAGAAAGCAAACCCCGAAAGGAAAGGACAAATGCAGAAGGAAAAGTTAAAACCCAAAAGGAAAAGACTAACGTAAAAGTGGAAAACGACAAACGCCAAAAGGAAAAGACAACGCCGAAGGGAAAGGACAACGCCGAAAGGAAAGGACAAATGCAGAAGGAAAAGTTAAAACCCAAAAGAAAAAGGCTAACATAAAAGTGGAAAACGACAAACGTCAAAAGGAAAAGACAACGTCGGAAGACACCGTCAACGCCAAAAGGAAAAGGCAACGCGGAAAGGAAAAGACAAATGCATAAGGAAAAGTTGAACCCCACAGGAAAAGACTAACACAAACGTGCAAAGCGAAACGACAGGAGGAAAAGACAAACGCTGGAAGGAACAATCAAACGCGACAAGGAAAAGACAAACACGTCAAAAGGGAAAGACAAACGCCAAAAGGAAAAGACAATCAAACGTCAAAAGTAGAAGAGAAAGCGTACTGTGCATTAACTGTGCTTCTCAGTAGCCAGCTGGGACGCGACATATAAGTAATTACGCAATATATTTAACAGATCAAGGAACGTTTTACATATATAGGCTACGTTAAGCGTATAACGCTATGACCACCTGCAATAGCAGACTTTCATCACTGATAATAAATGCACATAAGGAATCATGGGAACAGCGAGTGTAAACAATAGCACTGACGTCACCACTCCATCGTTTATACTCCCAGTTCCCATGATTCCTTGGGCGCATTTAGCAATGATTAAAGTCTGCCGTGATCAGGTGGTCGTGGATGGATCCGCAAATTATGGTCTTAATGTTTTCACTTTTCCCCGGAAATTCATCGAAATTCCGGGAAATCTCGATGGTTTCGGAAAACGTTTTGGAAATTTGGAGTGATATTGAGAAATGGGTCGTTACATTAACCCTTAAGTTAGCAGTTAGGTCTAAAAAAAAGGTGAACCATTTTGGGAAATAGCTTCTGGGTTCTAGAATTCAAGGCTACCAACGATTTTCACTGATTAGCCTAGAAATGCACGTGCCTTCGATATGGCCGTCGATTTTTTTGGGAGGGGAGGGAACGGGGGGACATGTCCCCTCCACTTTTTTGAGTGGAGTGGACGCTAAAACATTTGCCCCCCCCCCGCCCACTTTTTGTGACCTGAAACTAAAAAGTGAGGTAACCGAAAATCTACATGTAGGTTTTGGAAGATGTCTTCGATTACAATCTGTACGTGTGTGCTGTGACCAAGCTCGGCCCCATACTAGCGCACTATTTACTTCGCAAATCACCAAAAAATTTTGCGCGCTTCGCGCGCGTTTCAGTCTCATTAATTTACTTATTATCAAAAAGCATCTCAAACATATTCACATTATTCATCGGCCTGTATAAGTAGGTCGATTTGTTTGTGTGCAAAGGCCGATAGTGGTGGCTATGGAGAAACACACAACATTCAATAATACAAAGAAAGAGGAATTCTTTTTGCCTTTCCCTACATTGGGGAAACCATGTTTATGGATAAAAATTGAAATAATCTGACAATTAGAGGTACATCTCCATCCTCTGTCTGCAGGGGGTATGGTGAGGGTTCAATCGAACGAATAATGAATGCATTTTAATTGATTCCTATCAAAACTCTTTTCAAAATTACCAATTCGCGCACGAATCTTCACCTCTTCAGTCTTTCTTTAAGATCGTCTCAAACGCTTTCAGATGGTTCAAAGGTTTGGGGTTTTACAACAGTTCAAATGCAAATTTTGACCCACTTTGCTTGCAATTGCCACGAATACACTGCAGTGCGCCGTGTCTCCCCCCACCCCCCCCCCCCCCATTGATTTCCGATTTTCTCAATAGGTCGTTTAAGTTATAATTCCTGTGAGGTGAGGTGTTTTTTCGAGCGTGTCATGGATCTGGTTTTATTATCTGTATCACAAAAATGGCTCGCAAACTAACAGAACCTTTGCAAATCCTTCACAGACTATCAAAATTTTCCGGGCTTCGCTTCACAGCAGCCATAAATATCTTTGAAATTTTCATAGATTGAGACATTTGGCACTATTTTACATCTGGACCCCTCCTCTTAGACTCCTCACCAGGATGGGAGAAAGTTTTATAAGAGTTGCTCCCTCCCCCCCCCCCCCCCACTTTGAAAATCAAATCGACGTCCCTGTAACTGGCCAGGCAATTCCACCATTTTTCCTACGCACAGTAGTACAGCGGTTCTAATGAGTACATCCGATCGATATAAGGCTCACGCGAAGCACGTGATGCACATCGAAATTTGTTTCGAGAATTGCGACCTTCCTATACATGAGTAGAGTTTGTGGAGTTTCCTCTGGAGAGTGCGCGAGAAGCGTGCGGAGAAAAATATTACTATGGATTATTTGGGGTTTTTTTGATATTAAAATTTTTCACATAACATATTAAACAGTGCAAAATTTAATCATAATAGGTTACTGAAAATTCTCTAATGTTTCTCTTGTCTCTCGCTTCCTTTCGCTCATGTTTTATATTTTTTAAGCTCTGGAAAAAGGTGGGGGGGGGAGGAAAGTGACCCCCCTTGCCCCCGTAATCCCGCCTACATGATACTTAGGACTGCCTGTGTTAGTATTGTAGCTATGTGTAACATTGTGACTACCTGTGTCGTTAGATGGCATAGCCTACTATACAGGTACCCCGACCTTTGTGCCTATGTAGTAGGCATTGTGAAAACTCTAGGCCCAGACTCATGTTATGCTATGCCTATTTCTCTTTTGCGAACTAAGACGTAGCTCCATTTTAACAAATATAACTTTCGCTAATTACTTGGGCTAGCTTCGAGTGGGGATAGGTTTTATGGCCCAAGTTTTTTGTAATAACCGTAATACCGTTAATACCGTAGTTAATGTTGCTGACTGTTAAGATATTTTTAATGGTTTGGCATGTTATGTGGTTTAACATGGTTGGAAACAACACTGACCAAAACACACTACTCCCCCCCCCCAAAAAAAAAACAGAGATAGAAACAAAAAAGGAAAGAAAAAAACTTCTGTTTGGCAATGTAATGATATTGGCTGCCCTTCAGTGTTTCCGCTAAACCGCTATGGACGCGAATTTTGACGCATTGACTGTCAATTTACGCATTGATTTTTTTGGCCGAACAAATAAAAAGACGGTTTTTTATTTCTTCCAACAGTTGATGTGTGTACAGTTTCCACAAACCGAAATTTCTAGCCAGTCAAATTTTCTCATATTTGAGTGTAACTGAGAACACCAGGCGCGGCGGAACGGAAAAATATTGTGGGGGGGGAGGGGGCTGAGTGGGCCAGCATGACTGATTGCTAAGTGCGGAGCGCCACCATGAGTTGGCGCGGAGCGTACAAGAAAATTTTTGGTTTTACAAACCCTCCAGATGGCCAGAAACGGCACTTCCCGACTGTTCTAAGCTGAAAGTGTATTGGACCGATAAAGAATATGTTCAGGACCCACTTCGAAATTCTCCCCGCGGTCCCCACTTCTGAAACACTTGGCAAATATTGGGGGGCTATAATACCCTTGGCCCCTCACTTTTTTCATTGAAGTCACCCCGCGGTTCCGCCACCACTGTCTTTCGGGCAGGATTAGCCTACTTATTTCGGGCAGAGAATCGCGTGTAACGCCCCTCCCCCACTACCCGCATCATGTAAGTTTAGCCTCTCCACTTTTTGAAACAGTGGCGTAGCCAGAGGGGGAAGGGGGAAGAGTGCCCCCCCCCCCACCGAAATTTTGGGGACGCGATGGCCGATGTTGAAAAAATGAAGAAGGGCAAAAAATAAAAAATAAAAAATAAAATGACGAGAGGACGGAGGGATGGGAAGTTCTTGGGGCGGAGTGTGTGTGTGTGTGTGCGGGGGGCGGGGGGCGGGGGGCGGGGGGCGGAGGGGGGAGTTGGGGTAGAGAAGGGGAGGGAAATTGGGAAATCAAGTGCGATCTTTTTATGATATTGTTAACTAAGACGAAACAGATTAACAGAACAATTCAAGGAAGAGTTCGGGATGGTGTGAAATTATCGCTGATTCGAGGTTTCGATTGGTCACACATGGGCCTGTTTATTGCTTATACGCAGTGGAAAAACCAGGAATAGCGCTAACGACGTTGGAGGGAAGGGAGGCCATGGCTCCCCGTCGGGAATGGCTTCCCCCTTTCCCGTTAGGTAAATATATTTCAATTTCTTCGAGGAGCCTTAATCTGTACATTAAAAGATGGAGCCCCGAATACTTTCAGTCCCGCCCTGACGATCTTCTTGAGTTTGCTTACAGGAAAGTAATATTCTTCAATAAAAACCTCAAAATTTTCCAGTTTTCCTTATAACAATGAGACTTTTTCCAAAAAAAAAAAACCCAACAGATTAATTTTGCTCAAAGGAAGGGTAGACTCTTTAGTGCCTCAAATTATCCAGTTTTTGAAACAAAGAAACCCCAAATTTTTTTTTAAGTGTCTGCCATACAATTCCAATTTTTATCTTTCTAAGCTCCAGAATTTTCAAATATTAAAGAAAAGGCAAAAATACCGGGGAAATTTTCCAATTTCGTCAGATAACCTTAATCCACATGACAAAATATGTAACTCAAACGAACTTCAGTCGCCCAGTAATACATTCTACTTAATTTGTTTGCTCTTGGGAAGCAGACTTTCTTCCGTCAATAAAATCCCACCTTTTGTTTTTAATTCCTTCTACGTCGAACTCAATTTTCTTTCATAAATAAATTATAATCTTTTCCTCCAATATAAGGTCCTTGATTTTCAAGTATTTGTACGAAACAGGCAATAAATTTTTTGAAATTTTCAATTCGTCGGAGAGTCTCAGGCCGAAGGCCTCAGATAACACGCATATATCCCAAACTTTAGTTCGCCCTAACAATCTCATATTTTTCAAAAATAGGAAGGTCAGATTCTTCAATAATTCTCAAAATTTTTCAAAATTACCATAAAAAACCAAAAGATTTTCATCGAAAGAATTCAAAATTTTCTCCAATATAAGGTCCATGTTTTCAAATAATTGTTACAAAAGGCCAAAATTTCTGCGCGCTTCGCGCGCCTCAAGCTGTGCCTTCCCGTCCTTTTGGACACTCATTGCTTTTGTCCGGGTTTGAGTTGCTGTCCCCGTCGGAGATCTTGGACCCTCCCTCTCGCAAATCATGGTACAACTCATGAAAAAACAGGAGTATACAATGCTCTATCATTACGCATATGCAGGCCAAGGGGCACGTGACCTTCTGCCTCCCCAAAAATGCAATATAGAGGTTTGCACTAAAGGATAAAAAATATTAGGTTAGGTTAGAAGAGGTTTTACGGCTCAGTTTGTAATCATCCAATAATGCGATAAATAGTGAACAGCGTGTGAGAATCATGAAATGCTTGTGACACACGCGAAATCAGTGGCGTAGCTAGAGGGGGGGGGGGCCCACAAAGCCTCCGAAAGCCTCTGTCGGAAATTTCTAGTCTCTGTCGGAAATAAATAAAACAATTCATTTCAAACACTCACAACACTTCTTACGTTTTTAAGCAGAATTACACATCGACATGTCAGCGTGAAAATCAAAAGTCGCGGGTCTCAAAACTCAAAACTGTCCGGAAGCAAAAAAAAAAAAAAAAAAAGGTCCCCAGAATTTCGAATCGTACAACTATCAAGATAATATCTGTCGGAATTTTTTGCTTTTGACCCCTCACAAAAAATATCTAGCTACACCACTGCGCGAAATAGCGTAGGCTACGTGTGTAATGGCAAATCGGTATTTGTGTTTGACAGTACTGTGCTTTTAACGTGCCGTAGAAACAGACACGTCACAGACGAAAACAAAACCCCAAAAGAAAAGTATTTGGCAATAATGGCTGCTCTTAAATGGCAAGAGCAGTCACCCCAAACTTATTTTGGAACAACAGCTAATTCTCACTAATTTCATTTCTCTTCCAAGTAACTTAGTTCAGGACTTGAGTATTTGTATATATCCAGTTAATCTTCACATAAATTTTACAATTCAGTGAGAAAAATATAAACATGATTCACAAGAATATAAACATGATTCATGAAATAGACCAGCTATACACTGATTCAAATTGGGACTGCATTTTCTCTTTAAGAACGGTAAACGCATGAATCGAGTGCACGTGCATTGAATATGCAAATCGTTGAGAGCCTTGAATTCTAAAATCCAGTAACCATTCTCCCAAATTGACTGATTCAACTGTTTTTGACCTAATTACTAAGGGGTAAATACAACGACCCTTTCCTCAATATTACCCGAAATTTCCAAAACGTTTCCCGAAACTATCGAAATTTCCCGAATTTTGAGGAATTTCCTGGGACAAGTGGAAACACTGCGTGCATGATTTGCAGATATATCGCTCGATCATTGCAGGCGGGCCGCGATGTTTTTTTTCGTAGGATGGAAATGGAAGAATCATGCCAATGGACGAATCAGCTTCTTGGAAATTAGCTACACCCCTAATTCCTAAATAACAGCTTTTCAGCTATTTTTTGTAATTCTGACGCCGGATTATGAAAGAACAGGTCAAATATCCCTTGTCCACGTAACCCTAACTTTAATACTAACCCTAACCATGATTTTGAAACAAATTTAAAAAATTTTGAAAAACCTATTTTTCCATTTTCATCCTACGAATAAAAACTAGCGGCCTGCGATCTAACTTCATAGGCTACGTTTAACGCTAGGAACGTCTGTGCCTTTAATCTGCTTAAATATATTGCATAATTAGTAGGCTAATAAGTCGCTCCCCAGCTGGCTATTGAGCAGCACTGTCAATGCACAGTATACGCTCTTTTCGACCTTTGACGTTTATCTTTGCCTTTCGGCGTTTGTCTTCTCCCTTTGACGTTTGTCTTTTCCTTTCGGCGTTTGACTGTTCCTTCCAGCGTTTGTTGTCTTTTCCTTTTGTCGTTTCTCTTTCCACGTTTGTGTTAGTCTTTTCTTTTAGCGGTTCAATTTTTCCTTTTGTATTTGTCCTTTCCTTTCAGCGTGGTCCTTTCCTTTCGGCGTTCTCCTTTCCTTTTGACGTTTGTCGTTTTCCACTTTTACGTTTGTCTTTTCCTTTTGGGTTTTAACTTTTCCTTCTGCATTTGTCGTTTCCTTTCGGCGTTGTCCCTTCCTTTCGGCGTTGCCCTTTCCTTTCGGCGTTGTCTTTTCCTTTTGGCGTTTGTTGTTTTCCACTTTTACGTTAATCTTTTCCTTTTGGGTTTTAACTTTGCCTTCTACATATGTCCTTTCCTTTCGGCGTTGTCCTTTCCTTTCGGCGTTGTCCTTTCCTTTCGCCGTTGTCTTTTCCTTTTGGCGTTTGTTGTTTTCCACTTTTGCGTTAGTCTTTTCCTTTTGGATTTTATCTTTTCCTTTTGCCTTTGTCTTTTCCTTTCGGGGTTTGTTTTCTCCTTTTGACGTTTGTCTTTTTCTTTAGATATTTGGTTGTTCCTTCCGGCGTTGTCTTTTCCTTTTGACGTTTCTCTTTCCTGTTTCGCGGTGTTGTGTTTTTTGCCCTGATGGCCGCCCATAGTAAAATACTTACATCCCGCTTGTTAACAGCTCTAGAATATTGTGGATAAAGAGAGCTGTGCAGAAGTAAATAAGCAGAAGCAAAGGGAAGTTACTGGATTACTTGAGCAAATTAGAGTTTTTAATAATGCTTGAAATTTGGTTGAAAGTTCTTTGTGAAATACAAAGTCTATCAGAATATCTACAGCAAGCGTCAATGGACCTTGTAATTGCAAGCACTAAGATTAACGCAGCACCTGATTGCATCCAAGAACAAAGGTCAAGGGTTTCACTTTCAATGATGTTTTAGCTTAAACACGGGAATTAAAGCGAACAAGGAGTTTTCAACAGATTTTCAAGATCCAAGAGTACGAAACGTAAACAAATGGCAGGCGAGCAAGGACAAGATGAACCAATGAGCAATACTGTTGATAGGTCTAGGATAACTGTATTTTGTAAACTAAACGATACCCTTATTGAAAAAAATCAAGATTTAGTGATTTTCTGACTGTAGTTGTTCCATTTAAGTTCTTAATGTCAAATCATTTAAATGATATTGAATGATCTGAACTGCTTTCTTCAATTCGAGGATGATGTGGACCAGGACTTATAGCTCTATCAGAATACAAACAGTTGTGTAAATTTTACTTAGACATTCCAGACTTTTCGGCCGGTAATTCGAATTCGCTTAGTAAAATGTTGCAAAAGATGAAGGAGTGGGACATAAGCACAGCCTATCCGTCGTTATGTATTTTGTATAGAATTTTCGGTACAATTGCCATTTCGTCAGCTTTAAATGAACGATCGTTCAGTCGCTTGAAGCTTACGAAATCGTATGTAAGATCCACCATCATGTTCCCAAGTGAGAGACTGACATCGTTAGCGCTTCTCAGTATAGAGCGTGACTTCGCCGAGAACGTTGATTTCAGTGCTGTAGTTCACAACTTCAGTAAATTATCTGTTCGGCGAATGGATATTCAAATTTAATGTTTTTATTATTCACACCAGGGCCGTAGCGAGCTGGGGGTGTGGGGGTGTCACCCCCACCCCCAATATTTGGTCGCCCGTCGGCAAATTTACGGTCTGTCGGCAAAAAGAGGAGAGGAAAAGAAAAAGAAGAGGAAAAGAAGAGAAGAAAGAGAAGAAAGGAAAAGAAAGGGAAAGAAGGGAGTGAAAGGGAAGACGGAGAATGAAAAGAAAAAGAGAAAGAGAGAAGGGGCCAGTCTGCTATCCACTATTTCGATTTTCGGCTCTTTCAATTTTTGGCTCTTTCAATTTTTGGCTCTTCATCTAATTGGCCCATTCAAGTTGAAGGCCCGTCAGCAAATTGATTATGCATGTGACGACCGTGTACGGCCGTATCAACGGCCGTCGGTTAATTGGACGAGTGACTGAGTCCGTCGGCAACTCGGGAAAAGAAAGGGACTTAACGGCTTCCGTATAGGTGCACTATTTCGGGTCATATGACATTCTTGAAAAACCACTTTCTGCACATTATCCCTCACTTTTATTATCACCATGGGGAGCAGCACCCGATAACCCATGGAGAGGGTATCCTTAGCCTATCTTCTAGACCCTAACCTTGACTAAAAACACATTTTGCAAACTTCTTAGGATCCGGTTTACCCACAAACATCCTGGGAAAAGTAATGCGTACCGCTCATGCCTTCCCTTTACTTTTTTTTTCTTTTTTTTTCTTTCTTCCACGCCCGAAGGCAACACCACGCCCGAAGGCAACACCACGCCCGAAGGCAACACCACGCCCGAAGGCAACACCACGCCCGAAGGCAACACCACGCCCGAAGGCAACACCACGCCCGAAGGCAACACCACGCCCGAAGGCAACACCACGCCCGAAGGCAACACCACGCCCGAAGGCAACACCACGCCCGAAGGCAACACCACGCCCGAAGGCAACACCACGCCCGAAGGCAACACCACGCCCGAAGGCAACTTCCCTTTACTGCATTCCCTTTACTGCAATGTCAGGCTTTTAACTTTTGAACACCGAAATGAAACAAATACAGAACCCATCTTCAGATCCTGGCATTCAATGCATATTTTGAACGCTTGTGTTAAGATTCTGAACACTTTCTCTCCCTTTTTCAATGCCGGCTGGCCGGACGCCTATCTACTTACCGTAGCGTGTAGTGTTCAAATGCTGAACACATAGTGTTCCAGTTCTGACCGACAGGTTCAGCTCCTGAAGTATAGTGGCATGACGGGAAGAGCAGCCTAACACATTAGAATTAACCGAAATTTCTGCATTGGATAATGCATTATGAACCAAAATATACCAATCCTGCATATGAGACTTAATTTTTTACCGAGGGATTAAGCTAAAACCTCAGAGCTTCCGGGGGCGAAACCCCACGGACTCCCGCCAGGGGCCCTTAAGCCGGTCCAGTGTTTTAGCCAGCCCCTCTTTGTGCGACAATGACGCATTAGCGGCGACAAATGTCGCACAAAAAAATCTGACAAGCAAATTCTACCCGGGTGTAAATTTTGAGGTTCCTCATCTGGGCAGAAATCCACTCAAATATTGCACCATTTGCGATCTAGGCACCTTTCAAATGCCAAATAATTCCAAAGGGGGAGATCAGTAAATGTCGCATTGAGAAAACGTCCAGGCTAAAACACTGGCAGGGGGGCTTGATCCCAACCGCTTAAAACTATAGCGGCCTGACGAGAGTGATAGCCTAATACATTAAAATTAATGGGAATCTTTGCATTTGATGATGCATTATGAACCGAAATATATCCATCCTGAGACTTAATTTTTCACCCAGAGATATACTAAAACTTCAAAGCTTCGGGGGCTTTGCCCTCCGGAATCCTCTAGGGGTCCTTAGGCGGGCCTAGTGTTTTAGCCAGCCCCTATTTGTGCGACAATGTCGCATAAACGGCGACAAAATGTCGCACAAAAAAATCTGACAAGCAAATTCTACCCGGGTGTAAATTTTGAGGTTCCTCATTAGGGCAGAAATCCACTCAAATATTGCACCATTTGCGATCTAGCACCTTACAAATTCCAAAAATTTCCAAAAGGAAGGGGTACACTCCTCCCCTTAGACCCCTCCACCAGGCCACAGATCAGTAAATGTCGCATTGAGAAAACGTCCTAGCTAAAGCACTCGCGGACCTCTGGATCCCAACCGCTTAAAACTATGGCGGCCTGACGAGAGGAATAGCCTAATACATTAAAATCATTGGGGATCTAGTTTGTATTTGACGATGCATTGTGAACCAAAATATATCCATCCTTAGACTTAATTTTTCACCCAGAGATATACTTAAACCTCAGAGCTTCCCGGGGCTGCGCCCCCTGGACCCCACCCGCTAAAGCTCGTTTTCGCACTTCGCATTACCAGATCCGTCGGCAAAACATAATCTCCACCCCCCCCCTCCCCACAAAGATAACACCTTCGCTACGCCCCTGATTCACACAGAACGATTAAACGCATAAGCAAGAAGTTGCAGTGATTAAAGCTTCCATGACGACTTATTACGAATGTTTAGGTCTCTTCAGCGGTAAAAATTGAACCGACAGAATGCAGGTTCATACAGCTTAACGGTACGAAAGGAAAAATAACATCATATATGTTTGTGTTAGTTCAATATATCAGCTGTTTTGGATTAACGTTATTCAGTATTTTGTACTTTAATTATTTCAACCATGAAATCCGGACGTACATCGTAAGTTTGCCCCCTCGGGCTGACAAGGCTGGCGACGTTTCAGGGATAAATAGACTGTAGTTTCTATCATTTTATTGACGGAAAAAGGGAAACAAAATACAAAGAAAAAGACATCTCAATGAGCCTGAAAAGCACTGAACTAATGTTCTGAAAGTCAGCGGTTTGGAAAATTCATAAATTCATTCTGGGCAAAATGTATAAATGTATAAAAAGGAAGGTCTAACATAATTAAAATTCAATATTAAAATATGAAAATTTATGAGATTAAGAAAACAAAGTTATAAGTCTGCGGTGAACGGAACTCCAGTAATCACAACTGCAGTTTGTTAGCGCAGTTTTAGTTTTGGTTTTAGCAGGGAGGTGATACTAATATCACCTCCCAGGTTTTAGTTTCTTCTGTTTAAAAAATGAATACAATGCAATCCATCGGAGTCCATATTTATCGTAGACTAGTTACGAATCTTACCGAACATCGTGTACCCGAGATAGTCCAATGCATGACAGCGAATATAAAACAGGTAACTGTTCAATCATGGTCCGCTGATGTGTTGCTTTTAACGGTTTAGCCCGTTTTAAGCCCTATTCATCAAGCTACGGACACAATATTGCTTAAATCGGGGGGTGGGGGGGGAGATGGGCACTTCCATTAGAATGATACATGCATGCTCGTCAACTTTCCCTCGGTAAAACCGTTAAGGTGTAATGTTGGTCAAAGACTAACCCTTTATGACGTAACGATTTTCAAAATTTTAACCATTTAGGGGCGACGCTAGGATTTTTCATGAGGTTCAAGTTCCACGGGGAGGGTGGGAGAGGTTCACCCAGTGGCGTAGCTAGATATTTTTTGGGTGGGGGGGGGCAAAAGCAAAAAAAAATCCGACAGATTATTTTCTTGAAGTAATGATGTACTATCTAAGCGTAGCGCCACCATCATCTGGCGTGTAGCGACAGAGACTAGAAATTTATTTCCGACAGAGACTAGAAATTTCTGACAGAGGCCTTCGGAGGCTTTGTGGGGGCGACCTCCCCTGCCCCCTCTAGCTACGCCACTGGGTTCACTGAAGCCCGGACGGGAAGGATGGCGATGGGGAGGGTAGGGGATGTGAGGATGGTAGCGGAAAGTCTTTTATACTTTATGATATACCATATGTTACCCTGGCACCAGGAACATGCTTTCTTTGGTCTTTCACTTACCGTAGAGGGGTAGGCATAGTCTAAGTGAAAAGACCAAAAGTAAACGTCCCCTCGCGGCAGGGTGACCATGACTAATGTTTCTCCATACAGGTTTGAAGCTTGGCTCCTTCTGCGCTCTCATGTTCAGTCTTCGTCCTCATAAATCCCCCCTCCCCTCCCTTGTAATTCCCTGTGGCAATCGTTACAAGTATAAAGTATGGTCTAATCGGGGTCACTGGTCATGATTTCAACCGATGCTACGTCACGTGAATGATACATCAAAATACCATTATCTTCAGATACCTGACGTGTAAATCAATGAAAAAGCAGAACTTCGATCTCAATGTCCTTTTCAGTTCCCTACTGGGTAAAGTTTCGAGGTACCCTTATTTTGAAAGTACTTTGTTCTGAAACACGAGATCTCAAAATATTAAAAATTTTGATCTTAGGTGTGCCATTTCCTGGAATTTGCCGGTCTCATGCCCTCATCTGGTGTCACTCCTGTTTTGACGGCAAAAAAAAAAAGAGTCTGTTTATTATGATGGTCACATATTGCAGAAAAACGCACTGTTTGATATATCCTAACTAATTTTTAAAGTTTTTTCGGGGAGCATGTATAAAATCTCCGATGAAAGATATTCATTTGAAAACAAGATCTAAGAGAATTGTTATTCTTTTGTCATCTTAAACCTGAATTAGGTGATCCGAAACTGCATGTTTTCGGGACGAAAAATTTGTGTAGGTGCAGTAAAACTTCTTTGGTTTCATGCTTAGGAATGGAAATTAGGGGCCCGTAGCCCGAATGGGTTTCTTGGGGAAACCCCTGCAACGTAGTATTGTGTTTTTCATTTTTCCAGTTATGATTTTAGTCATACATGCTAATGTAGGATTCATGCCAGGGTCCTCTAATCATAGATCAGACTCTGAACCCCGAATTTGACCTGATTATCAGCCGGGAAAGGTAATGTATCCTAAGGTGAACACATTGCCGTACGAGGCGGGCGGATCTAGAGGAGAGGTTGGTAAGCCCCTTCTGAACACAAAACGGTCGATTTGGGGGCAAAATGTAGTCTTCAGGATAAAACTTATGTCATGATTGTTTATAAAAGTTTAGGGCAAGGAGCTTCCTCCCCTTGTGAAATGTCCTCCCATATATAGGCTAAGCCTGTGGGTGCAGGTAACCTTTAATATCATTATGCCAATATCTACCAAATATCTACAAAATCTACAAAGTGTAGGCCTATATATCCGCAGCTACACTTCAGACAAGTTTGCACGGGGTCGGATATACCCAATAATCAAGGCAAGTTGTAGGTTAAGGGCCCCCATTCAGGGGCGTAGCCAGGAATTTGTCAAGGAGGAGGGGCGAAGCCCATAGAAAGAGTCTCAGCGCTCCTCGTCACCATGGGTTGGTGCAAAGCGCCAGAAAATTTTGGCCTAAAATGCCTCCTAGATCGCTCAGGCTGGAAATGGCACTTCCCAGGCCTATGTACCGCATATAAATAAGGGATACACTAGCAATATTGTAAAAATAAACATTAAAAATACCAAGAATATGCTCAATTGGGATGGCTTCCCCCTTCGCCCCCTCGGCTATGCTCCCATTTTTCTTTTTACTTTTAGCCCCCCCCCCCCCGAAACTTTCCATAAACGAGCATTCTTTTTGGCTCAGCATTCTCATCTGCTTCTACCTGATTTCTGTGTACCACATTATAGACTTTGCAGCACCAGTTTTAATTTTGTAATCTTAAATCATATATGTGGTAGGAAATTTCCAATTTAAAATAAGTAGAAATAAGTTAGTAAGTAAGAAATAAGCAAGTAATATAAGTAAGAAATAAGAAATATGTACCAAGAACTCGATCTGTTACAAAGGCACGTCATGTGCAATGATGCACGGTAAACTTTGTCATATAATACTGATACATGGTTACATGAGTGCATTACAAGAGTGTTCGTGCTTTTCCATATTTGCTGAATTATTGACATTGTTTTCAATTTACAGGATCTAATCGCGCTATTTTTAAGACCTTATTAACCTGTAAATAAAATACTTCAAAGGCAGATATTATCTGCACTTAAAAAAGAGGAAAGGTTCATTTCCGACTATGTAGGAGCTACTTTAAGCCCCAAATTAGCGCTATGCGCCAACCTATATGGGTGGCGCTTCGCTGATCAGTGCTTCCCAGTTGGCCCAGGATCGCAAAAGCCTTGGGTCAATTTAGAAGGAGGAATAGCCATTGGCGGCGATTTGTTGTTAATATATGGGGGATGAACCCATTTTCAAATAATTCACTGTGTGAAAAAGCAAAGTCAATGGCGATTTTTCACATTTTAGAGACATGTCCCCCCCCCCATCATCTCCCCCGGGATCGCCGCCAATGGGAATGGCGACGGGTGTGGTTATGTAAGTAGTACTGGATTTCTATCGATGAATAGCCTAGTCTTTTTGTCTTGTACATAATGGCATACACATGATCTTTTGGTCAATGGCTATAGTCTCATGACACATACATACAAATCAAATTTAAACCCTATTTTCATCAAGCAAAAAAGAATCATTCGTATTGTATGTAAAGCAAAATATTTAGATCACACAACCCCATTGTTTAATAGTTTAAAGACGTTGCCTTTTTTCAGTTAATTAAATTTAGAACATGTGGAAAGTTTTTAACAAAATGATGCCATTAAATCTCCAACACTATTTCACTATATCATTAAATCGCTATAATACTAAAGATTGTGGGAATTTTCATTTAAAAAAATTCAGAGCTACAACAAAACAGCTGTGTATCTCGTACTCGGGTGTGTCTCTATGGAATTCTATTGATGCAACTATAAAAAACTGTAAAACCCTCACATCTTTTAAACACAAACACAAGCAAAGTTTACTTACCACTACTTATCAGTCATAATATTTTGAATTTGGGTAATTTTCTCCTGTATTTATCTTTTCTATCTTACATGGAACCTGAAAGTGTAATATTATTCATCATATGTAATTTATATTAGCCGGAGGAAAACGCTATAAGTTTCTTACTTCCTTTCCCTTCCTTTCTGGTACTCTTTCTGTTCTGGTGAACCCGTTGTGATGTATTGTATATGTATGTACTGGAAATAAACTGTTGTCATTGTCACACCTCAATATAATTAACAGTGCCACGAAATGCTTTTTGAGTACTTACCTTGATTTTCATAAGCAAGAAATTCACATCTATCAGTCTTTAACTTCAAACTTTTCTTAGTGTTAGTTGGGGACCGTACGCCTTCCGTCTTTGCCATTTTGAAATAAATGTGATCATAGTTTTACTGGTTTTACAAACAAGCATATTCCAAATGCCATGCCGGTGGGAAAAGAAGGTGTTGAAGAGGGGCGAGATGGCTTCCATGTGGCAAGATTTGTTCAGGGGACGAGATACGCATGGGCGGCGATCCCGGGGGGGGGGAGGAACACGGGGACAGGCCCCAGTATCTGAGAAATCACCCATTGACTTTGATTTTCACACAGAAAATTATTTAAAAATGGGGTCATGCCCCCTCCGATATTGAGAACAAATCGCCACCGCTGGAAATATGTTAACTGAGATATGTAAAGCAAAACTATTTTTTTTTTGTTCTAATAAGTTTTCTTTCGGCGAAAATTTCTCTTGGAACCGCACCCCTGCCCTCTTGAATGATGGGCCTGCCAAAATTGCAGGGTGTTCACTCTTCAAATGATATACGATTTCATAAAATGTTTCTTTGTGCAGTTATCGTTATTGCCAAATCTCAAGAATTCGCATGAAACAGTGGTTTATTACAACGCTTTCCTAGGAAAATCCCCAGGCCTCCTCTGGATCCTCTTTCCTTTAAACTTCCACTCTCTCAAAGTGAACAAACAACCCCAACGACTTTTTTTTTAAATCGTGCACCCGCATCCAGCAGTTACATGAACATTAATGGAATGAATTTTCCCCTCCATAATGTATGGGGAAAAATATGATTGAAAAGAATACGTGGTAAGGTTTCGTAAATATATTTTGGGAAGGAATGGGGGAAAGGTTTTCAGACAATTAGGAAATCAAACAGAAATGAAGCACTCAGTGGCGTAGCCAGGGGGCAGGGGGAAAAGTGCCCCCCACAGAAATTTTGGGAACGCAATGGGCGATGCTGAAAAAGTGAAGGAAAGCAAAAATAAGAAAACTAAAACAAAAAACGGCGAGAGGAGGTAGGGATGGGAAGTTGGTGGGCGGAGTGGGAGGGGGTTGGGCTCTAGGTCTCGAGGATGAGTAATGAAGGTGGAATCCGCAGCAGAACGGACGGCATATTTATTTTATGTAGGACGCAGTGGCAATAGGCCCCCGAAAAGTCAATCAAAACCTTGGATATCAATGATGTCATCTCGTATGAAAACAGGGTTCCGGATTTTTTTCCCCCCTTTTTCAACAGATTATGCCTTGGGGACTGAACCCTAGCCCTTTTTTCGAACCCTAATCCTGATTTTGAAACAACATAAATAAATCCCGAAAAACTACTGGTTTTCAATGTCATTTTCACCCTGAAGGCGGGCGGCCCCTCCAGGGGTGGCGCCAGTTGGGGAAGGGGAAAGGGGGAAGGGGGTAGGGGGTCCATGGCCCCCCGTCGGGGAATTTAACAGTTTCGTCGGGAGTCTTAGTCGATACGATAAAGCATTTAGTCCCCGAAGGCGACATTCGCCCCGACGGTTTACCTGTTTTTTGCTCTCAAGAGGACAACTTCTCTAATAAGAACCCAAATTTTCGGCGCGCAACGCGAGCTGTAGGGTCACTCCATTTTCTCCAGTATTTCAATTCCTCATAGCTAGATAGCACAAGTCCTGTCCACCTTTCCCAGTAACATGTAGGCAGAGTGTACAGCTTATGCAGAGGTCGTAAATTTCATCCCATATCGCAATGCGTAGTTGCTGTTCTCTAATGTGTGTCATGCTGTACGGTCAGTTGGTGAGCGAGTCCAGGTGGTTTCGATACAGTGTATATTATCCCCGATATGGTCTTCAACCTACAGTTTTCTTTCTTTCTCTTTGTTCTTAATGATTACATATGTTTTTGTGGAAGCCTACCGAAAATTTTCGCTCGCTTTGCAGTTTCACGATTCAGATTCAAAAGAACAATATCAGTGCGCAACCTGGCTCTTGAAGTATTAAATATTATGCAAAACATGCCCTGCAATGGCACGGGATAATTAGGCTCCTTCAAATCCCCTTCTCACCATGCACCCCCTCGACATAGCGGGTTATCGGAACTTAGGGTCGCTGGCATGGCCCGGCCCCCTTTCGGTTAAATTCTGTCGCCACCTATGGTCGGTTTACTTATTTTGGCTTTCAAAAGGATCATTTCTGAGATAAAACCCACCATTTTCGGTACGCTTTGCCCACTCTTCCTCAGTTCCGTTACTTACAGCTAAATATAGTACAATGTCATCTCATTTCCATAAACCTAGTTATGGCCCAACTGCCTTGACAATTGACCCATATATATATGCTTCAAATAAGTACAGATTCTTTTTAGTGTAGGCCTATCCAAAACATTTCGCGCGCTTCGCGCGTTTCGAAATTTCACAGTTTAGATTCTAGGAAAAACAATTAATTAGGGCGGAAATATACTATCTCTAGTATATACAAATATTATGGAATATATGCCCCGCAATGTCATAATCTAATACACAAGTTTTCTTCAAATCCCTCTTCACCAATTCCTCGACGACATCATGGCTGCCAGGGCTTCGGGTCGCTGGCCCACCGTCGGAGAGTCTGACGCCCCCCTTCCCGTCGGGCAAATCCTGGCACCACCTCTGGCGCCGCGCCAACCGATGGTCGGGCTCCGCTTAGATAACGAGGCAATCAAAAATCCCATGCATGCGATTAAGCCTACCAGTTTAATTTTAAGGCCCCATACCAAAAAAATATCAGAAGATTTCAAAAAGAGACTCCAAGTTTTCTTTATTGAACACAAGCGAGCAACTTTGAGTGAGTCACTGTGAGTGCTTAGAGAGAGCACAACAAATGGCTGAATACTCCGAACTCCTGACGCCCAAGATCGTTATCGGGCTGTATAGCATGCATCTCTCACAAGGAGGGAGACAACTTTCTGACAGGACATTTATCATAAAATTTATGACACAGGGAATTTCAATGAAAGCTTGTTTTTATACGGATCAAAGAGCCTAGGAAACGAGTGGGAAATGCCATTTCCTGCAATCTGGGGGTCTTCTGGACCAAAAATTTTCTATGTACGCTTCGCGCCAAACATGGTGGCGCTCCGCTTAGATAGTAACTATATCGCAACCCCCCCCCCCTTTAGTCAAAACCTGCATCCGCCCCTGCTTAGTGTTGGTACCAAAGCTGGCACCATACAACCCCCATGAACTAATAACTAATACCACCTCACACTGTCTAAAACCAGGGGAAACTCTGCTTAAGGGAATCTGTAGCAGGTAGATACCATGGTTGCATCGACAGCACTACGCCAGTGCTTCCAGGGGCGTAGCCAGGTTTTTGGTGTGGGGGGGGGGGGCAAAGTCGACTCTTCGTACCCATTTTTGACCGCAGTCCTGGGGGTGGGGTATGAGAGGAGGGGTGTCTCCCCCTTTTGAAATTTTTTTGTTGTCTGGAAGGGCTTAGATGGAAAATGATGCTTCTATTTACACTAAATCCCAGTGTTCTCCACAGGGGTTTTTAGAGGGGCGCAGGGGTGGCGCAAGGATTTGCCCGAAGGGAGCCAGACCCCCACGGGGAGGCCAGCGACCCGAAACCCCGACAGCCCCGATGCCGTCTAGGGGTTGGTGAGGGCGAATTTGAAGAAAACCTGTCTACTATACCATGCCATTGCGGGGCATACATTGCATAAATTTGTATATACTAGAGGAAGATAGATTTACCGTTTTTATCCGGAATCTAAACTGTGAAATTGCAAAGCGCGCGAAGGGCGCGAAATTTTTTTGGGTAAGCCTACACCAAAGAAACTCTGTACTTGTTTAAAACTTATATAGGTCAATTGTCAAGGCAGTTGGGCCATATCGGGCATAACCTACGCTGAACTTCCCTCCTCGGGTCACTAGCAGTACCGCACGACAGACACAAGAGAACATTAACTAGGTTTAGCAAAATAAGATGAAATGACCGGCATTTACATAAATCCATGTATTCTACTTGTATTAAGTTACTTGAAAAGGTGGAAAGGGTTTGTATTATATTTAGCTATTAGTAACGGAACTGAGGAAGAGTAGGCAAAGTGGACCAAAAATTTTGGATTTTATCGCAGAAATGACCTTTTTGAAAGCCAAAATAAGTAAACCGACCAGGTCGGTAGCGGCAGGATTTTCCCGACAGGGGGCCGGATCATGCAGTGACCCGAAGTTCCGACAGCCCCTATGTCGAAGGGGTGGTAAGGAGGGGATATGAAGGAGCCTAAATATTCCAAGTCATTGCAGGGCATATTTTGCATAGTATCACTGAATACTTCATGAGCCGAGTTGCCCACTGATAGTGTACTTTTGAATCTGAAACGTAAAATTGCAAAGCGCGCGAATTTTTTTTTTTTTTTTTTTGTTTATATGTCATCATTAAGAACAAAAAGAAAAAAAGAAAAACTGTAGGGGTTGTAGACCATATCAGGGATAACATAAGTTTTATCGAAACCACCTGGACTACCCTATGAAATACCCAAACTTTTCTCCTTGAGTCGCTCACCAACTGACCGTACCGCATGACACACACAAGACAACAGCAAGTAGACTTTGCGATATGGGATGGAATTAACGACCTCTATATGAACTGCGTACTCTACCTACATGTTACTTGTTAAGTTTGACAGGTCTTGTGCTATCTAGCAATGTAGAATGGAAGTACTGAAGAAACTGGAGTGACTCTACCGCGCGCCTAGCGCGCCGAAAATTTTGGGTTCTTTTAAGGGAAATTGTCCTCTTGAGCAGTGGCGCCGCCAGGATTTGGTGATTGGGGGGCACCACAGATGACGTCCAAATGCCACCTCAGTTTTCCCCCAGGTCTGCATAAATTGTACCTATTTATGGGTACCTGCGATAGTATACAGCAGTGATAATCTTTCCTTTGTCACTTCATAAAGGTGCTGACCTGGGTGAGGGGTCTAAGGGGAGGGGGTGTACCCTCTTCTTTGAGAAAATTTTGTTAATTTAAGGTTCCTCAGATGCAAAATGGTGATATCTTTGGGATATTTTTTTAACTGATTATATATGGCTGCAAAATATCCATAATTTAAATGAATTCTAAGTTTTGGTTAAGCAAAAGAGGAGAGTATGGTTAGGTGAAAGAGGAGAGTATGCGTCCCTGCGATAGTATACAGCAGTGATAATCTCTCCTTTGTCACTTCATGAAGGTGCTGACCTGGGTCAGGGGTTTAAGGGGAGGGGTGTCCCTCTCCCCTTTGAGAAAATTTTGTTAATTTAAGGTTGCTTAGATGCAAAATGGTGCTATCTTTGGGATACCTGTGGAACTGATCATATATGGCTGGAAAATATCCAAACATTAGTGAATTCTATTTTTTGGTAAGGTGAAAGAGGAAAGTATGTTGTCCAACAGAAGGGTATGTTGTCAGCAAACCTCCTGAAGTCCCACTTTTGGCTACTTTAATTAATGCCTTCTATTCGGGGAAAGATTTTACTTAAAAATACGTGCGTTGAGTCCACGGAAACATTCTTGGACTGTTACGAAAATTTTCCTTTGCTTCATTGTGCATTACGAAAGGGTATTTCTAAGGCTGGCAGGCAGCGGTATAGGGCCTCCTGGAAGATCTGGATTAATTATATAAAATGGGGCACTGACATGATGCTTATTACCTGACATCCAAATGATAGAGTATGATGCCGAGCACTTTGCAACTGTCGTATGTTTACTAAGTTTGAACGAAAACCCAGACGAACACCTTCTAGGTATAGCAAAAGGGGTGTAGGACTAAAAAGCGCATTTCAAAATGCTTTTTCGTCGTAAGTGTATTAACAATCGCCATCTATAGGCCTACCGGTAATGGCTGCATTTGAAAAAATGTATAACAGACGGCAAA
This sequence comes from Holothuria leucospilota, assembly GCA_029531755.1. NCBI lineage: Eukaryota > Metazoa > Echinodermata > Holothuroidea > Aspidochirotida > Holothuriidae > Holothuria > Holothuria leucospilota. The sequence goes on from CM055977.1 coordinate 14,859,598, forward strand.
TACGTACTTTCAACCTTCCAGATATGCTACAAATTAGACTGGAAGATCCCATTGGCCTACAGAGGTTGGAGATGTACTTATGTTTCTCGGAAAAGTGTGATCAGAATAGTTGCATCAAACTTGCATGTATTATAACCTTAATAATAGCCATAAGATGGGGTGCAAACCGTGACGAATGCGCGCGAAGCGTGCCGAAATTTTTCATTCAGTAAGATTACAATGACAAAACCTGCATTCATGATCCTCTGCATCGAAACACTTTCAATTCCTCAACAAACCTATATGCCAATCACAAAGCCAATCTTTTACTGAGAATTCGTAAACAGCCTTCAACTTTTGTTACTGTGCCTCTACGGGAGTTGCTACCGGAAATTATTGACAAGGATATCACTGAGGTAAGGTTTGGAGCGCGCGAAGCGCGCGAAAATTTTGATAGTTTGCGAAAGATTTGAGATAATTCTGATAGTTTGAGAACCATTTGTGATTGAAAATGATAACCACAGATCCATCACTCGGCTGAAAATACACCTCACCCTACCCCCTACGGAAATCTATAGCTTAAACGCCTCTTGAGATTATTTTAAAATTTTCAAAAAAAAATTTCTGAAATCGATTGGGGGGGGCACGCGCACGAGCTCCCCCCCCCCCCCCGTGCCGGCTCCACTGCTCTTGAGAGCAAAAAACAGGTAAACCGTCGGGGCGACTTGTCGTCGTTGGGGACTACACACTTTACCGTATCGACTAAGACTCATCGACTGTAAAAAACTGTAAAACTTCCCCGACGGGGGGCCATGGCCCCCCTGTCCCCTACCTTGCGCCATCACTGCGCGGCGTGAACCAAGAAAAATTGACCTTTCTCAGATCTTACAATCTATACTTAGGCCATCTTCATGTTTCATGCTTTGTATGTTTGTCATTTCCATGGAAACATTACGTTTTTTTGATACCCTCCCTTGCTGTACATACAACCATGTCGTGTAGAGGCACGAAGGAAAATATGCTAAAATACCTCCTACAGGTCACTGGCACTTCCCATATGCAATAAACTCCAGGCAAACACCCACTCTTTTGCATGGAATAATGTTTAAACGTGATCTTGGTCATAACGTACTCTTGGATAAAAAAGGAATATATCTTGTGTAACAAATGAAAGGGATTCAGTATATAAGCGAAGTTTGGATTATAATACCTTCCAGAACAATGGTAACTTCTTTAGATGTATGTTACAACTCAACAGTCTAATTTTCCCTGAACGTCTTTACATCCAACGGATGTCCAAAGCATGATTTCCTTCTCGATTTCTGATTATATTAAGTGATTCCAATTCAACGACAACCACTTTCAGTCAACACGAATTTTTCAGCGAGAGTACAAGCGAAAAGCTGGAGTCGCGTTCTCATATTTTAAAACAGAGTTAGGCACTACTGGATGCGATTTCATTGCATATGGGAACCAAGATTAGAGCTGGACCTCCTCTTGAAGGACTCACTGGCTCTATAAGGATTTTGAATGAGAGGGAATCGGGACGATAGAAGGAAAAATACGCTGTCAGCAAACTTATAATTATGGCATGTTAACTGCATTGTTGTAACTGAAAATAACCTTCAAAACATACCGGGGAAAATAAACAATATATTATACAAAATGAAAAAATCCTCGAAAATCAAAAGGGGGGGGGGGTTAAACCCCTAACCCCCCCTCCTTGGATCCGCCCCTGCTAAGGGAGAACAATCAATACTACTATAGCTAGTACTGTACAGGTGGCAATTAGCAAATTTCTGTGAGGTGGTGGCCAAAAACTGTGAGGTGGCCGCCTAACAAAAAGAATGCCAGGGCAAACCCTGCCTTAAGTACCATCTTACCCCCGACAGAACCTCCTAGCTCTCATAGTGATATCTACTGTATTCTGTTCATATTTAATATTTACCCATTTCATTTGAAGCTTTTTTCAGGATATTAACTTAACTACAGGTTGTGGCCCTGCGCCGAAAGGTGATGTTCCCGGTATGGATTTTCTTGAGCATAGGCCTATAGACATCATATGCTCTGACTACCATCAGAATGTCCAGGGCGCCTTTCCATTTGGTCATTGATGTAACGATTACTGTACTACCTGCGGGTACCAGCTAGTTGCAATTAACACGAACTGGGACTTGCCAAAACAACCCTTCATTGATTTTTATACCGATAATGTCATTCTCACGTATTATCTTCGATTTTCTGTTTAACTCATAATAAAAACGAGTAAAGCAGAGGTTCATTTTAAGTTCTATTTCTCCAACTTTAGGGGGATAAAAGTTTCTACTTCATGAAATACGCAATTTGAAAGACCTGGGAAGTGCCATTTCCGGCGATCTCTGCCGGCACCGGTAATTTTGCCAAAAATTTCTTTGTCGGCTACACGCCAACAGATTGTGACGTATTAGTTCCACCCCACTTGTCACCACAAATGATACCAAAAGGCCCATCTTTTTATCATAGGTTACGGGTCCCCCAAAAGGTAAATCCGATCCTGCGATTGCAAAGACTGGAGGGAGGGCGCTTCATTTCATTAATATGATTTATCACACCACAAATTTAACAAACAAATGATGGAAACATTACATAACAAATTGCGTGAAAGGAAGTGCAAAAAGAAACCCTGAAGGGCTTACGAAGTAGTGACACTCCCTGAGAAAAACGATAGCAAAAACACATAGACAGAAGAAAAACTAGCAAACAAACACAGACAAAAAGCCGGTCTTCCGTCAAAATCAGGCTGCATCCAGCTCCTACCCACCGGCCTCATTCTTGTTGGAGAAATGCAGGCAAAAGAGAGAAAAGTAAACTATTACATGAAATTAGTAAAAGCTAATAAAGTACATTTTGAAGACGTTTTGAACACGTTTCAAGAACGGTGTCAAAAGAGACATAAAGACACCTCTTTTCGATATGTCAACAAATGAGATGGATCTTTTGTCACTTGCATATTAAATGTGGACTAAAGGAAGGATGGTGGTGTTAAAATATGTTCAATGGAAGTAACTGTGAGTACATCATAGCTTGGAAGCCAGCCGAAAGGAGACCTTGATTTTGGGATGAGGAAAGAGGTCTAGTTGGAGATAAGCTTGTTACACAAATTCATTCCTAATTGGAGACGATGACCGGCTTTGAATTTGAATATAGTGTCTGAGCCCCCATACAGCCACCCACTGCATTGGTTACGTCACTGTGTCATACGGACCTAAAGTTGCATGGCAGCTGATGCAGCGTAGAGGAAAATGTTATACCTACTCAAGATCATGAAAATACATCCAAAACAACTTAAATGTCGTTTTGATGGAGGCCGTCACAAGCTAATATACGATCAACTACGTCCATAACCAAAGGGGTCGGATAAAGTAGGTAGTTATGCTCAGGTCAATTCTTAGACATGCTGTAAAATTTATTTCAAAATTTGCAAAATGCTGCACCTGTATATGCGTCTGAGCATCCTTGATTATTAAAACTTCAAAATTTCCAGTGTAAATTCAATCAAATTCAGTGAACGAACCAACTAATGAAACGAAACAGGGATCGAACGAATGGATACATTAATCCCAGTAAAACGCACCAAACAGGCTGTGACTGTTGTACCAAATGTAGATGAATCGTTGGGGCAAATTTTAAAATTTCAAGGTCATAACACAGCCCGTAGGCATAGTAAACGCCGAGGGTGCATGGGGGCTAGAGCCTCCTAAATGTGGGGGTTAAAATAGGCTTTCCTGCCCTCCCTTTATTCTCCCACTTTTCAAGGATCAAAGCTTCACCGCCACCTCTTCTCCCCCTCTCACAGGTTATTCTAAAATGTTCAGATCTGTCCTCAAGCTGAGAACAGCTGTTCTACGCCTATAACACAGCCTAATCTGAATTACTACATGACATACATACTTAACGGTGCGTCGAACCGAGCTGCTGCAAGATAATGTAAGCTCAGGGCTGCATTTGATAAATAGCCCCTTTTCAAGAACATGAATATGTACACTGACGGAATGAAGGATCTAGTTTAGATCGAGTTTTTAGTAAATTTCAACCATATTACCGGGGAGCCCCGGTTATGTCACCAAACTCAACATGAGCTCCACTCTCATATTTATCCTCTTCTAGGAAATTACACAGGACAGATGCCGTCTTTTGTGGCTGAACAGCCCTCTTATACAACTCTGACAGATTGTTGGCAGTATCAGGATCTCCACTGAAGTCTCTGCCATGGCGCAGCATATCAGTCATAACGGGACCTGGACCATAACTTAATACCCTAGCACTGGGTTCCTCGGCTGCTATGATCCTGTGAAGTGCATCTCGTGATGCTTTACCGGTACAGTAGATCGACCAACTCTTAATGGGTATAACGGCAGCTAGAGACGTGATCTGGACGATGGTAAGTCTCGAAGGTCTTTTCTCAGATGAGGCAGACTCCTGGACGGAAAAGACTGACAAAAATTTTGATACTAATAGAAGAGGACAATTCACGTTAAGAAAGAAGAAATCTTGCAACTCTGGTAAATCGTTCAGCCCGAAATTTCTGACGTATTTGCTAATGTCACCCGTACTGCCAGCGTTGTTTATCAGTATTGCATGGTCATATTTGGAGGGATTGATGTCTTCGAATAAGTTTCCAAACAGCTTCTGAATTGTTGATTGGTTTTGTAGATCACCGACAACACATCTGACTGTCAGTTTGGATGGTGACGATGAATCGGCCTGAATCAATGAAACTGTTTCTTGTAGATCTTTGTCCGATCTTCCAGTCAGAACTAGTAGCAGACCTTCGGTAAATCTTTTGGCAAACTCAATGGCAATTGCTCTTCCAATACCCTTGCTGGCACCTGTTACTATGGCAACTGCTGGCTTAGCAAAGAAAGAATTTGCGTTGTCAGCCATATTCCTCTATTATATGATCGAAAGACTTATCTGAAATGAAAGGAAGATGGGAGAAATTTACCAACAGTCCGACTTCAGAGGGATGTAAGTGCTACCTGGAATGGCCATAAATGACACCTTTGTGGCATCATATTGCGTCATTCTAAGGACCCTACAGTATTTAAGCATTTTCCAAACGGGGAGGATGACTCCCAGGGCCGTAGCCTGCGGGGACCGGGCAACTACCCCCTGAGATTTCAAAACCCTAAATGAAAAGTGGCCTTCTTGAAAAAAGTAATGTTTATCGTTTATCGTACTGATTATGTTTTTATGGCCATCAGGACCTAAGAAAAAGGTTTATTTTCCAATCTTTTTCCGGGGAGTCCCCGGACCCTCGCCTCAGACGGTCTCTTATGCGAGTAACTTACACATGTATGACGAACGAGCCTCCTTCCTCATGCATGATACTCACCACAACACAACTGAATCTTACACGTAAAGATCTCCCGCGTTCCCTCAGCGTATTTATAAATAGCCTACAATTACCTTCTACAACCAATGCGCATGTGCCACTGGGGAGCCGTTTAGTCCTGTTTTCTCGTACAAAGTTATCTTCCTGAATAAGTTTTTTAACTTTTCTTCTCGAAGCCTTCGTTTCTATAGCATGAAGTCTCAATAAATGTTATGATGCTAGTTTAGAGGTCTAGAAAGTGTTGTTTTTGCCAATCTGGGAAGCAGTTTTGGACAAACATTCGACAGGCTACTCAATGCACCTACCGATGGTGGCCCTCCAAGTAGCGCACTGAGAGGGGAACGGTCACTGGCAGTGGCATGGCACCGTGCCACACCACGGCCGATTAAACAACCAATCAGAAATTCAAAAGACAATAAATGAGAAATTCAGAAACATATCAATTTAAAGCTTTGTCAACGTAAGCATCATTTTGCATCCAAACACCTTACAAAGGTAAAGTTTCTCAAAGGGTAAGGCCTTATACAACACCCTCTCCCTTGCACCCAGCCACAAATGAAAATAGGTAAAAGCACAAAAGATGTAAATGTCTAACATGTAACCAGTTCAAAGCTTTCCTAAAGATAAGCTAGCACCATTTTGCACCTTAGCAATCTTATACGTACCTAAAAAATTCAGCAAAGTAGATGTGTCACCCGGCACCTTAGACACCTTCCTCCCCCCCCCCCCCAAAAAAACAAAATAAAACCCAACATTGCAAAAGGAATCTAAATATGATCAGTTCGAAGCAGTCAAAGACGGCACCAGTTTGCACCTAAGCGACGTTTCACAAATGTGTCGTCCTCTGTTTGACTCTTCCTTTTAGATCATTCCCTCAGGGCGACAGTGGGTGACTAAGAAAGGATCCGCATGGGTGCCAACTATCCTAGGTACGCCACTTGTTGCTATCATGCACTCCCCCTACAGATTTCTCCCAGACTACGACCCTACCCCTCCCCTTCATCATCAGGTTACAGATGTTGTTGGCCGCGTCAAAGAAGGCTTTCAAATTACCTTAAAAAGTGCCAGAGAATCAGAATCCCTATTTTTGGAAGGAGGAAATTCTATACAACCTGATAACATAGGCTCACCGTAAGAAAAAGCCATCATCACCAAATTGTTATGCCTCACAAGCGGAACAGCCAAAGCTAGTCTCGGGGCATCTTATAAGTAGAGCCTCCTGAAGTTAAAGGAAGAGGGCTTACATAGTGTGTACGTTCCCATACTGCTAATGCAGTAAAAATCTGATTTCACTCCTCTGAGAGAAACAGCCCAAACGTGTCAATATTTGTCTGTTCCGTTAAACAGAAGTTTCCCGTTCCACAAAGGTGGGAGGTCAGAGATATGAATGGCCCTCGGAGGCTACTTACGAATGTGTTACGTAACACATAAACTGCCTTGACTAAGTACTGAAGTTTGAATCCCCCATACATTGCTTGGGTTTGTTGTTTGCTGTAAAGCAGTAAGGGAGATGAACACACTATGACCTTAAACAATACACATATTGAGAAGATAAGGACCTTGCTCACAAGATTTATACACAAGGAACAGAATTTTGAATTTAATTCTTAACTTAAGGGGGTAGCACACTAATTAAAGTAGAGGAAACGAGTTGGGCAAAGTTGACACCATTTTGTCAGCAAAATTTCGAATTCTTATCTCTGAAGTCTCTGAATTTGTCTTTTTCACGGGCTAAATGACTGTTGAAAAAACTGCTGAAAGAAACCTAATCCATGAATCAGCTTCACGATGGAAACTTTAAAGAGTTACCTGAATATTTTCCATATATTATTAATACTGTTATTATCAGTTTTTATCTTTATTGTGATATGTCAATATATATATATATATATATATATATATATATATATATATATTTATATATATATATATATATATATATATATATATATATATATATATATATAACTCAATCTGCAGACAGAACTGTTTCGATCTTGTTAGATCTCATCAGTGCAGTGCAGTGCACTGCAGTGCACTGCAGTGCAGTGCAGTGCAGTGCAGTGCATATATATATATATATATGTATATATATATACATACAATATATATAAAAGAGTAAGACACTAAAAAGGAGTCAACTGCTCGTCTAAAAGTTGTTAAAAGCATCTCAACACGGAGCTTTCGTCTTTTATTTCAGACTTCTTCAGCGTGTATGATGAAGCAAGCATTAAAATCCTTATATATGTGCACCAGAGATTGAAAACAAGTTCGATCCAAACACCTAAATTCCCTAAAACTTGTATGATGCGTAACGCCGTATAAAAGGCTTCTGTTCACCCTCTGACAAAATAAAAGGCTTAAACTTAAAATCCATTCTAATCCAACTTCCTTACTGTCCACCTGGAAGTAGACGTTAAAAGACGTTAAAAAATCTAAGCCAACATTCATGCTCCGAATCCGAAATTTCACTACTCTCCAAAGGACCTTCTTTTTGTCCTACCAGTCAGGATGTCAACTGGATGAAACTGAGGGACGACCTTAATAGTTTCGCTCGGAGATTAAGATTGCATGTGTACTTCAACAAGGATTCATACTCAGAGAGTGAGGCTGAAGAAACTACTCTGCCATCCCTACACCAGCAACTCAAAATTACCAGCAAATGGCAGCCACCTAAATCCAAAGACCCAGCCCTCGAAATTTTCATATCGGCTATCTGCGAGGACCTCTTGGACCCAAAGGCAACCAGAAAAGTCGAGGACAATTTATCCAAGGAGGAAAGATTGGCACTGAACAAATTAAAGCACAATTCTGAAATTGCTATAGCTACTCAAGACAAAGGTGGGAAATTTGTTCTTATGGATACTAGTGAGTATAAAGAAAAAATGCTGTCACAATTAGGTAACAGTTTGCATTATTCAAATCTAGCGGCTGACCCTACTTCCGATCATTGCAAATTAATCTCTAGATGGGCAGAAAAATGGGTACACAGGGGAGATATTGATGAAAAAGTTGCAAACTGGATAGTTAACCCCAATGGTAAAGCCGGCAAAGCATATGGGAGGGTTAAAACGCATAAGGAAGGCAACCCTTTAAGACTTATTACCTCCGGGCGGGGAACTGCAATTGAAAACTTGTCAGCTTTTACTGATGTTTTTCTTAAGCCATTGGCAATGGAATCTCCCTTCTATTTAAGAGACACCACCGACTTTTTGAATAGGCTTATCAAGTTAACTGAAACAGGTCCCCTTCCCCAGTCAGCTATTTTAGTTTCATGGGACGTAGCAGCGATGTTCCCTAACATCGATAATAATTTAGGACTTGAATCCGTCAGAAAGGCCCTTGAAAGTCGGGAGGATTCCAAACCCTCTACTGAATGCATTTTAGAAGCAGTTGAAATTTGTCTTAAAAACAACAATTCTTCCTTTGAAGAAAATCATTTTTTACAAATCCACGGGACGGCCATGGGCCCCCAAAATGCATGCAGCTATGCGGATATTGCAATGGGAAATCTAGATAAGATTGCTAATACAGAGGGGCCTTACAAACCAAACAATTGGTGGAGGTTTAGAGACGACATTTTTGAAGTGTGGACTCATGGGGAGGAGGCCCTTCATGAATACACAGACTTTATCAACTCCATATATCCCACTATTAAATTTGTCTTGCGGCATTCAAAAAAACAACTTGAATTCCTAGACGTTAATATTCAACTAAATAATGGCCTGATTTCTACCGACGTATATTCTAAGCCTACCGATGGCCACCTTTATCTTTTAACAACTAGTGCCCACCCCAAATCTAATTTAAAGAGTATACCATATAGTATTGCTTTAAGACTTAAGCGTATTTGTTCTGATGATCAGAATTTGGCGAAGAAGTTTTCTGAATACAAAGATTACCTTATTGAGAGAGGGTATGCCCCTGGTTATATTCAGGAGCAATTTGATAAGGCTAATAAATTTTCTAGAAACGAACTTCTAACCTCCCGTAAAAAGAAAACTAAGTCGGGAAAATTCCCGTTAGTTGTTGATTATAATCCAATCCTTCCAAAAATAGGGGACATTATTAGAAAACACACACCTTTATTGCATAGCTCTACGAGGCTGAAGAAATTGTTCCCAGATAGTTCCATTTTCCCAGCCTATCGTAAATGTAAATCACTTCGAAACTTACTTAGGAAACCTAAAAAGAATGATGCTTACAGGGAAAGAGGGTGCTTTAAGTGTAATAGAGTACGCTGCGACTTATGTCATCATTATCTAAGAGAAGGTTCTCATTTTACTAGTTCTGTTACCGGTAAATCCTATCCTATTAATGAAAAAGTTTTATGTACGAGTGTTAATGTTGTTTATTTAGCAACTTGTGTTAAATGTAATGTACAGTATGTCGGTTCTACGTCAAATCAATTTAAAGTAAGATTTAGAAACCATAAGTCCGACATGTTGCATGGAAAAGTAGATGTGAACTTGCTTTTCATTTTAAAACTACAAATCATAGCCTTCAAGACATTCAGTTTATGGTCATTGAGCAAATTACAAATGATAGTCAAGTTGAAAGTATTTTAACTAAAAGAGAAGGATATTGGCTAGCCCAACTTCAATCTATTCACCCATTGGGACTAAACAAAAGAAAGGAATTTAACTCTTATAAGAGGATTAGTTTCTTATATTCTTAGAAATTTTAGTGATTTTAATGGTTTTTTTTTAAATTTCTGCCACGTAGGCTCTTCGGTTGTCTTTCTTTATTTTGATTTAAGGTTTTATTTTTTAGGTATTTTAGGCCTTGTACTTTTAACGTCTACTTCCAGGTGGACAGTAAGGAAGTTGGATTAGAATGGATTTTAAGTTTAAGCCTTTTATTTTGTCAGAGGGTGAACAGAAGCCTTTTATACGGCGTTACGCATCATCCAAGTTTTAGGGAATTTAGGTGTTTGGATCGAACTTGTTTTCAATCTCTGGTGCACATATATAAGGATTTTAATGCTTGCTTCATCATACACGCTGAAGAAGTCTGAAATAAAAGACGAAAGCTCCTTGTTGAGATGCTTTTAACAACTTTTAGACGAGCAGTTGACTCCTTTTTAGTGTCTTACTCTTTTATTGAAATTTTAAAAGTTGAGTCTATTGAATCCAAACGGATCCGGTAAGTCTTATGAGGAATATTGTTGCTACCAGCCTCTTCATTCTCATTTGTTTCATACAATATATATATATATATATATACATACATACATACATACATACATACATACATACATACATACATACATACATACATACATACATACATACATACATACATACATACATACATACATACATACATACAATATGCAATGGAATTCATAACTTGACGCACAGAAAAGACGGTAGGTATACATGTGTTCTCTACATTATATGGTAATACAATTTTACGGCATTTATGGTGAAGTTAGTGATTCAGTCCGACATGCAATACATGCAGTACACAAACAATACTCAAGACAAAATTATTTCTGAATAGCTGCGCCTTCGCCAGGTCAATTGACCTTACAAATTAAAAATTCCACAAAGAAAGAAGACAAAAACATTCTTACAAGTAATCATATTATCTATATAACATTTGAAACAGGCACTTAGCCACGGGGGGGGGGGGGGGGCACGTGCCCCCACAAAAAATTTTCAATAAAAGGTCTTACACAGAAGGAGGAAAAAATTATTACGAGACCAGCATTTTTGGAATACAAATATAAGAAGAAAAATGGAAAATCTTGCACTATTTTGCACCTAGAGTCCTTCAAATAGGCAAAAATTTTCAAACTTCCCTAGGCCTGAGAAACTTCAACATCGATGTGCCCCCCCCCCCCAATTGTTTATTCTGGCTACGGACCTGATCTGAAGTTAAGTCATTCCAATCCGACATACGCATAGGCCTACACTACAAAAATGCAAGGACAATTCTTAAGCGAGCATTGTTTGAATGGCTTTACCTACGTCAGTTCAATTTGCCCTTACAAATTACAATACCAACAAAGAAAAACAATATCCTTCCATAAAATGTTTACATTATCCAGCTTACTTATATTACTCCTGTACTTGGTTTGCTACTCATCACTGGTTATATGAGCTGCACATATAATTAAAATCCTTTATAACGGTACGACAAGATTCTATTGAGTAGTTGTGCAGCCCGGAGTGAACTAAAACTACTGGAACTTGACGTCACTATTTTATGGATTATTTAAGTACCAAATCACAACTTTTAGATGGATAACTTACATTTATGATACTAGTGAATGTAACGAGACACAAAGATAATTAGATTCCTGTCATCATTGTTGCAGGAAGTGGAAGAGGACCGGAATCTAAAGTACTGATGCTCAGTCCGTCCCCACTTTTAAAATGCCCGAAAACCCCTATTTTGATCCTTCTGTGAAATATATTAAGCTACTTGGAAAAATACACAATATGAAGCATAAAATGACTTTTAAGGACGTCTTATATTCAAAAACCTTTCCAAAGGGAGGTCGATAGAACCTCCTTTTAGACACCTCCTCCAGGACGTTGGCCCTCAAATTTACCCCCCCCCCCCACTCCCCAGCTACCCCTCCCACTCCCCAGCTTAGAACAGCTTCCTACTCCTTCGCATGGCAAAGGTAATCACTGGACCTCAAACTGACTTGATGAACATTTCTTGTTGGACTCGGATTGATTTGTTAACATTTTCCGACTTGGCTCTGACTCGACTTGACTGGATCACAAGTGCTACTTGACTTATTCATGAACTTGTTATGGCACTTGGTCAGGGTAAGCATTTACTTATATGAGACCGAAACTTTGAAGGGAAAATCACGGAGCTGTATGAAACGCGAAGTTTGCTAAAAAATTTATTGTCTTCTTTTGGGGAATTTTAAGGTTAAAAGAGAATAATCTGTACAAACCCATTGTGAGCAAATCTGGATCAGCAGTGAAGGTGACAGCCCGCTATCAGGGATAGCATACTTTTAGTATCGTATCCATTTCGGCTACCCCATGAAATAACGAAAGCCCCTTCGCGAGTCGCTTATAACAAATACAGGACATCTATGCAATAAGTGATGGGGTCCCTACCTTCACAGTAAACTGTGCTCAGGCTATCTGGAGGTTCCTGGGTGGGGGTGTCCTTTCTAGGCAACAGTATATGAAAAGGAACGGGCATTTCCCTTTTTGTGACCAAAAGTGTCTGTAAAGCCGTCTCACACTTATAATACCAGATAAATAGTACCAATATCAGACATAAACATACCGTCTATAGGCGTACAGGCTTAAGTTAAAAATCATATTATCCTTGAGAAAAGCACAAAGGGTTATTTCATTTTTGTATAACACGTCACTAGCTACTTTTCACCATTTTGGGTGGGGCTGAGGAAAGAATGAGCGGCGTAACTCTATATGTCCCCCTTTCAGTGGATCCACGCCAGCAGAAAACTTTCACCTAACTAGAAAATTTTAAATAACTACTGCCTTAATATATATTTTAACACATTTCACCTCCGTGAAAAATGTTTTTATCTCGCTCCCTTCAGGACCTTCTTTGGCCACGGGCCTGATTCTAATATGCACCCACCCCAAGTTTGTCTCACCCTCTGGAAGAATATCCCTTCTTTCTCAACGTACGCTAGGAGATATTAAGTTGTTCCACTGCCAGTGACATAAGCAGCCCACATTACTAACAGCTTACCACCTCAATTGAGAATCTCTAACGTGGCCAGACAACCTCCCCTCCCCCATTCCCGAACAACTCCTGTCGAAACAATTCTCAACTCGGACATTCCCTACAGACCAATTCCTAACCTGGCAAATTCCACCCTTTCTGGAGGGGGTGTTTTCCTGGGAGGTAATTGCCATGGTTGGGTATTGTCCAGGTGGGAGTGGTCCAGGGTGGGGATTGTACTAGGGCAAATTATCTTGGGGAAATTCGTCGGGGGGAGGGGGATTTGTCATGGGGAAATCGTTCTAGTTATTGCCCTGTGGGAAATTGTCCTTGAACCGATCACAACGAATAATTTATTTTCTGCATGACCAACCCTCATGTTCGTCATTGGCGAATTTTGATCGTAGCCTGGCAGTGTTTAACGAAGTTAGTTTCGACTTACCCTGCGAAGCAGACTCTTGTTTTCTCAGCTATTTAAGGCTTCCCAAACAAACGCTGCACAGCCTGCTACTACGAAGGCAAGTTAATTTGGAAGATATAATTTTCCTTCAAAGAAAAATGAGAGCAGCATATCTAAGTACGGATGAACACGGTGAAACTGTTCACTTTAACCGAACAGCCTGTGAAATGCGGGCATGGTTGTATGGTAGATATAAACCATTCACTGACAAATAACAGTACAAACACACCTTCCAAGGTAACGTACGGCTACGGAGCCTTTAAGGTGTCATGCACAAAATGCGATATTATGTCACTACGGGACTGAATTAAGCTGTAAGATATAAGATAATAGAAATATCACGAGATACTGTTACCTTAATGATTTTGCGTGAAATGTTTAGATATGAACTGGAAGATTTGGGCTTAAGTGCAGTTTTTATATGTTAGAGGGGTAATTACTTTAAGCATTCCAGTGAAATTTGCAATGAAATCCGATGTCTGGTCCTTTAGATATCAGTACGTGAAGTTGTGATATTTTCAACACAAGGTGAACTTAAAGGAACGATAGGTGACATCATAACTTCACACTATTAGGCTTTCTTTACTTTTTCTTTGATCTTAACATCCAGTTTTGTCCTCATAATTTCATCCTGTTGTAGTGTGAATGCAAGAGAGACAAGGAAAATTTACAACTCCTTTAAATTCCCTATTAGAAGCTCATATTCCTACAAATTTCAAGGTAAAAAAACATATTGAAAAAAAAAAAGAAAAGAAAATATTTTTCGTCAATGTGAGGAGATGACATAAGTCCTGTTTGCTTCAAGTTCACTTTAGGCCACAAATGTCTTAATTTCATTTGCTAATATCTGAAAATCTGCACATTGGAAGTGAATGAAAATTCCATCGGATATTTACATTTAGTTCCTCTTTCCCTTATCAACAATGATTTTTTGCTTAAACCAAGTTCCAGGCATGGGCGTCCGCAGAAAAAAAAATAGGGGGCAAAACTTTTAATTGATCAAATCAGGGGAAATTTTTACTCCCAGAAAAGAGCTTAATTAATTGCTAAATGTTGGCGCCTTTAACAGGGGTGTAGCCTGGAATTTGCCAGAGGGGTGAAACCTGTAGGCAAACTATCTAAGCGTAGCGCCACCATATTTGGCGCGAAGTGTCAAGAAAATTTTGGCCGAAATGCCATACAGATCGCTGAAAATGGCACTTTCCAGGCCTTGTGAGTTGCATCTAATCATTTTCTATTTTGAAAGCTCATGTTCTGGAAATTTCCTAGCTATATCATAAAAAAATATCGATGTTACTTTCTCTTCAAGTTTTTTTTTCAAGTTTTTGATTGTCGGGGGGCAGTTCCCCCTTGCCCCCTTCCGGACGCCCATGCTCCCAGGATCTCATTATCTAAATATCGTGAGAGGATGACATTGACATATTGGCAAACGAGATCTTGTTATCCCAATAATTTAGCGTAAATTTTTAGGATCTCAACATCACGACAGGTTGATATTGTTAAACTGACTTATTGTCACAACATATTTAAACACTAAATTGCAGTATCTCAATATCTTACAGGACGATATTGCGATACTAGCACCCGAGATCTTGTTATATAAATATTCAACGTAAAATATATGAATATTTAGTACGAACATCTCAAAATTTCAGTATTTCAATTACTTTTGTCAAAATATTTACCACACTTCGATCGCCAAACATTACTCTTTAATATTACGGCAAAATATTCAGATATCAACATTTCTGATGTCAATATCTCAATAATCTTACCTTAAGCCGTGGTCACACTACAACGAATTCGGATCGGATTCCGATCCGATTTTTGTGAGTTTTCATTAAAATCTTCTCCATTTCGGGTAGGAAAAAACCCAAAATTTGCCAACAAGTGTAAATACATGATTTGCTTCAGAGGTCTATGAAAATGAAATGTTAACTGATTTTTTCGTGACGTCACACCGACAGACACCTTTTATCGGGCACGCGTAGTCCGATAAAAGCTATCTGTCGATGTGACGTCACGAATCGTATAAATTTAATTTTCGTAGTTCTGCGACAAAAATCATATAATTACACAGGTTGGCAAATTTTGGGTTCTTTCCTACCCGAAATGGAGAAGATTTTAATAAAAACTCACAAAAATCGGATCGGAATCCGATCCGAATTCGTTGTAGTGTGACCGTGGCTTTACTGCTGTGACTTTATAGCATATTGAGATCAATTAACTTAATATTTAAACATATTACGCTAAAATGTTTGGATGTCATGATGTCAATGTTTTAATTTTTGTCTGATACTAACACATTGATATCACTCAAGTACATAATTTTAATAGTTTATTCTTATGTTTTTGAGATATCAAGATACCGGGTGTAAATATCTTGATACATAAGTAACATAATATTCAAGATTATTTAAATTATATATATCTTTTATTGAAAAAAACTTCATGTTGAAGATGTCAATATTTTAGCTTCCTTCCGTCACGATATTAAAATATTGAAATAAAAAAAATTTGCGCAATTCAAGAGCAATTCGATTCAGAAATTCAAGATCAAGATCATAGCATGTTAATAACATAAAATATTCATCGAGATATGAAACTATTGAAATTTGTCGACTTGATATCTAAATATTCATTCTTAAAATATTGAGGTATTTAGATCTCGGATGCCAATTTTAATATTTTGTCATTATATTGACATGAATAACGCTAAAGTATTTAGTAACATTTTGGATGTCACTATCCCAATGTCTGTGAAGTTAAGATATTGAGATCCTGTCAGGCCCGTAGCCAGACAAGGTGCTGAAGGGGGGGGGGAAGCTTCTAGGGGGGGGGAATTTTCCAGAGGGGGCAAAACATACTAAAATGCACTACGGCAATGCTAATTTTTTATCTTCTAGGGGGAAAAATTTTCCAAGGGGGGCTTAGCCCCCTTGCCCCCCACCCCCTTGACTACGGGCCTGGATCCTGTAACATAATTGCTACACATTTCATGCTAGGATATTGAGGTATCAAGACAGGTAAACTATCAGTATCATACAGGTACAGCTAATCACATAGCATCTTACTACCTGCATGACACTTTAACCGTATTCGGCTCTGTTTGCAGACAATGTGATTATGTTAATTATTGATTAGATACACTGGTACACCAGATGTTAAACGAACCATGGTAGATACACAAGAAACAAATCCACTTAAAAATCCATTCTTAAATACGGAAATGGTTACAAATAAGGGGGCCATTCATTTTTTACGTTAATTGGAAGGGGAGGCTGCTTGAACTCAAAATTAAAGCGCCTTTAAAACTTATTTTGAGACAAAAGAACTATCGCCATGGTTATTCTCGACCGCCATCCAACAATTCAAACGCTGAGAGGCAAATGATCAAATTTACGTGAGCGTACCAAGTATCTTTTCAATTGTGCTTTTCTGAACAAAAAAAAAAGGATTGATGGAGTTATTTGTCAAGTTGACCTTGGTAAACTGTTGGTAGCACTGTAAGTTTATTTTTCTTCATAGACGTTCGTCAGCATAACTATATCGTTTAGAATTTCTTCAGATTTAACAAGTCTCAAAGTCCTTCAAAAAAGTGTAACCATTTACACGTTAGCAACCACAGGCAGAAATGTGCAACAGCTGTTAAAAGAGGCCTCACCACTAGAAAAAACATACAGTAACACCTCCATGCTACTGATAACACCCTGTACCCCCTATTATTTAGCTCCATGCTTCACCCACACCTTTGGAGCCTTACAATAGATCCCACTGATTGAGGGACACACAGCTCTGCAAGCTGGGCAGATAGTTTACTTAGTTTAACCTTGATGGTATTTTATTTTCAATATGTTAGTCAGGTAATAAGGCGTTATTCGTTTTCTTCTTTGACAATATATTCTACAATCTGACCATGTTTTCAAATCATGCAAAACCTTTGTAACTCTATCCTCATCATTAATAGTGCCACTTGTAAGAAAAACAGTCGACAGGGTTAACATGTAAGCAAGAATATGTCAAGGATTGGGTAAAGGAGACATAAATAATCTTCTTGAACGGACTTAGTTTTTATTCCTGGTTTGGGAAGGTGTTAAATTCACTTAATGAGGTTGTGACCAATAAGTGTACTTAATGAAAACAGCTGGGGTTAACGTATGCATTATGGACATGGTTAGAGTTTAATGTACATAATGGGTGAGGTTAGTATTACTTTAATATTTAAGCCTAATCCCACTCATAGAAAGACATGTCTTTTACCCAATCCTAAGCATAAGTACAAAAAATTATTCCTTAACCCACCCATAACCATTTAATGGAAAATATCCCTATTTACAATATAATGAACTTATCCCAAACCCGGGCATAAATTTAATCCCAATGTCCATCTACAACTATCCTCAACCCTGAACTGTTTGAACCACCAAAATGCGCACTTACCGGCAAAATACAGCCCCCCCCCCCCCATTTGAATCAGTGTACCCTGTCATCCTGGGCTCCTATTAATCCTTATTTGTTAAATTCATGCAGATTAAATCCTTGATTTGCCTTCAATATCCAATGTTTTCATACAGAAACATAATGAAAGATACTTGTGGGCGAAATAAAAGGAGATTTGAAAGATTTAGCAGATTTTTGAAAATAAGCTTGAGGTGACTGCTTTCTCCCTTTAATTGCAGATTTCCTGCTATGTTGCTAAGACCTATGTCTTCGTGACCTTGTCTGTTTTCTTGTCTGGCGTCATACTCATATCAATCAAATCAAAACTTCTCTTTCCAAACACTGAAACTACACAATATAAAAGGTTAAGTTACGAATACAACAAAAAAGTTCATTTGCCATTTCAGATGGTTGCCGTATAGTTCAAGCAAAACTGCAGTAAAGTGCTAAATGAATATAAAGTTGGTATTGTTATCTTCGGTCAAGTCGAGGAGAAAATTCCTGTTGAGACCTGTTGATATTTCAAAAGGTTTGAACTGGTATGAACAAGTATTACTGCCAATTATTTTACTTGTTGGAGTCAACATAAGTCATCAGGTATCAATAGGGTAACTCCTATGCCTGTTGCTACATGTTGAAACCTTTTTATACATGTTTCCAATTCAATTGGCCTGTTGTTCATGCTCAACACTGAGTATGCGTCTATGCTTTCTCCTCCTTCAAGTTATCATTCCCCGAGTAGTCATTTCAGCACATCGTCCCGGTTTGCTTTGCTGGGTTGCATCACAAGGGTCGGAGGGCTTTAGTCACCTCTGAAATTGTTTCTTAATGCACCTGGGCAAAAATATTACTTAACAAGTTACAAAAAAGTCAGTGAATAAAAGGTAGGTTCTGTATGTTTATTTCACAACACAAGAAGAATATAAATGAAACTCAGATAAACTAAGGAATGGTATATTCTTTGGATGTTATATAACAGTATGTCAATGGAATAATAAACACCAAGGTGAACATTACATCTTTACAGTTGTCAATGTTTGTCACCATGCATGGAATAAAGCAAACCTCTCTACCCAAAGTTTTAATCTCCCAGCACTGTCACTATCTTGAATCTATCAAACCTATACAAAAAGGTTCATCGATGCTAGAATCAGTTACACTCTGAAGCAACTGACTGCAAATCGACTGAAGCTTCCAGCTCTTTCCCAACTGTAGACCGATTAAGGCATCTTATGGGGGACTAAAACAGAGCATGAGTAATCCTCTCCTCCCCTGACAGCCAGTCAGGTAGTACACAGGTGAATACATATACATACAAAAATGAAAGCTACTCAATACTGATGAGCAAAATTTCAACATTCTGGAGAATAGTCTTTGAACTAAATTAAACACCTCATTCATTGGTCTTTCATGGTTAATCCACCAAACTGAAACAAACCAAAACAACTAATATGAATTCTGACTTTTACCGTCTTTGGGGGAGAGAGTAAAAACTTATTGCTGTATAGCATTTTCAGATGTAAATTGAGCCATATTTACACACATTTTTGACCACTTGAAAACTGAAGAAGGCTATCGATCTTGAAACTGAAAGTAGACATCCATTTTTTGTATTTTATACATATAAAATCCTATAACAAATAGCAAAAATAATGAAATATACATATTACATCAAGGCATCTTTTCCATGGATGGAATCAAGAATTATTATTTAATCAGAAATATAATATTTTAATCAAGGTGAATTTCTGATAGCAAAATATCTCTCTAGTCTAGCTCTTTAACACAAAACTCTGTTCCAAAACGTTGCTCACTGTATTAAGTAAAATTATCCTCTTTATAAATCTATTTTTTGTGTAGAAACAATGCGTAATAAATTACTTGTAAAAGAACTAAGAGTGACTGTCCAAGGAGACTTCAAAGTTCCTACACAAATCACATCTGCATCACCCCAACAAGCCGACCAAACACTGAATATCGCTATCTCAAGTGATACCCCTAGTGTTCAACTTGCACCAAGGCTGGGAATGTCCGCATCCTAAGTCTCTCCACTTCTGCCCGTAATACAGCTATTTCTTGTGCCTGTGCTTTGGCCAAGTCCACCAGTTTCCTCCTCTGGACAATATTCTGCATCCTCTTCTCTGCACCAGTTTCATTTCTCATGGAAGCTGTAAATTTAAAAGAGAAAGGCAAATCTAAACATTCTAGCAAAAGTGCTCTTTCCACCTTGATTCTAAAACTTTCATAAAAACCCTGGGAAAGTTTCTAATATTCTCGGCACAACATATGATGCAGAAAGAAAATAATTACTTGGTCCAGATTCTCAACAGCTTGTGTAAGATTTTGCAAGAGCTGAATTATTTACTAACAGCACAGCTTTTTCTTAGTCATATTTAAAATACTAGTTAACACTATTTGTATACAAATGTAGTGTTACATGCAGTAAATCCACTGAGCCAATCATATTTGTGGATGTACCTAGATCTACAACATACTATACCAAAGGTTTTGTCTGCTCATTTTTAAATATTCCTTTATAGTGTACTATGCTTATTCTCATGCTCTCTTGCTGGGAGAAATATTGTATACAACTCTGGTACACTGTGACACTGCCTATCTTGCTACAGCTTTTTGTACTTGCAACAACTCTGAAGCGTGTAAAAGGTTAGGTGAGATAGTTACACAGTTTTCCTGAATAGCACATGTCTGTTTAATCAAACTTTTTGTGTGTTAGTTCTATTTGTCAATCCAGCCCTAAGTACTTATATGACCACCAATATACCATTAAGATCAACCCCACTTGAAAAGTGGGGGTGAGGGTGGGTGGGGACACTACAGACAACATGAAAAATAGTGTAGGAGTATATATGTGACTTGCATTCAACCTTCCAAAAAGAGGGGGGTCATTCTCCCATCCCTGCAGGGTTTATTCCCTCATTCCTGTCCCCAGCCTGTTCCCCATGCAATATACACTTACCGTTGACTTCATTAATGTGTTTTCTCTCTGCTACACAGACACTTGTCTCTTCAAGTTCTCTGTCCAGCTGAGCATTCTCCAGTTCTTTAGCTCTAATACTCTGTTTAAGTTTGTTATAGATTTTCTTGCGGTCTTCTAAATGTCTCCTATGATGCTGTGAATTTAGTCAAAACCAAGAGAATAGACCAACATTAAATTCACTCCTTCCAATCATAGCCTATTTGCACTGATTCAAAGCATACTTCTTTATGTTAAATTTTGATAAAGCCAAGCACATACCATACATTCTTCTTTACTTTAATCTCTGCAATGAAACACCAGAAAGGTGACTTTTTCATCAAACATTTTCTTATTTACTGGTATACCTGACAATCATAGCAATTGTCTATTTTCAGGACTTAACCTCAAAAAGATGAATTGAATTATAGAATCAATTAAACGCCCCCATTACTACCTACCTGACCCCCGTCCCCGTCCCCCCCCCCGGTAAACAACATTCATAGCTCACCATTCTTTGGTTTTCCAAGGTATGCTCTAAAGTTTGCATTTCTTGCTGTCGCCTTGATTCTTGGTCTTCATTATGGAGATACTGTAAAGCAGTACAAACAATTCAAACAAAATCTTCATATCAAATAACTCAACATGAAACTGGCACTAAATGCTAGGTGTCATTTCATCAATCTGAATGATTACCTAGCAGACTCCCTCATTTCACCTAAGCATCACCTTCATTATAGCTGTCATACTGCAAGACTGCAAAAAGCATGCAATTGTTGAAGCCCACCCAAAGTGACAAATCTATGGAGGTAAGGAATTGTTGCCAAAGGTGTATAAGCAATGCACCCTGTGTATGTACTAAGTACATGTGCCCAGGTGTAATGAATACTTTACCAGCTCTCTACGTTTTCTTCCAACATGGTAGTTTGTAAACCAAATATCACATTGATCACATCAAATAAGTTTGCAAATGTTTAAAGGTCTGGTGACATGAAAATTATATAGCTGGATATTTGATGTACAAAGCATTAAAAATGTAGAAAATAGCTGCAAATTCCCATCAGAATCCATCAAATATTGACCATTTTTCAGGGTAATTTCTATTTCACGCATGTATCTAGAATAAACATGAGAAAATTTGCAAATTTGTAAGTTCAAAAGATCGACATACAAAATATGGCTTACATCAGCCTTTGTTTTTTTAACCTTCATTTCAAGGACACTTGTAGTGTTGTTATCCCCTCACAGATTTATAATGGAAGTGAAAATTGTTTCCTTGAAAAATATTGATATCACTTACCAAACTGTAAACTATCTGATCAGTAATTAAGAGATAATTTATATAGGGCTAACAAAAGAAATCTTCATACTGTGCAATACTCCACATCATTCTTTTTGCATAGGCAATGAGTTACTTCAGAAACCATCAAACTTTGAAGAGGTATATCTTGAGATCCGTAAAAGATATTGAAATAATTTCATCGGATCTTTCATTGGGGGGTTTTATTCTTTAACTGCTAAGTGAAAATGGCTCTTTTTGGTGGCATGTGCCATATCTTTAAATAACATTTTAATTACAGCAGAACTAATATTTTTATGATCATGACACCCACGTGTCACTTGTGTATTAACAGACAACCTGGCTGCCTTGTGACATATTACTTAGTTCTCAAGTGTTAACACTATGTCCTAAAACACTTTGAATAATACAAATCTTGGCATTGGGATACTACCGTTCCACACAAGTTTTCAGATGTGCAGTCAAAACAGATATAAGACTGCCCTTTGATGCACTTTGACACAGGTAAAAATGCAAGAAAATGCTGACTTACAAAAATACAATGAGCACCTCTGTGATATCAAATTAATACTACACTAAGATATGTAAAAAGAATCTCAGTTTTACTTACATTGCAAACAGTCAGTCTACCATTATCTCAACAAATTTTGACACCCATAACAGTGAACAATAATTTCAACATGTGAGTCATAACTTTTCTCAATTTATTGTCATGGGAACACTCGATTCAAACAAGAATGTTACTAGTAATTATGTAATCCTCTCCAGACTCAATGGAGACAAACATTAAAAATCACAGAAAGACAGTGATACCTCTTGCAAATCCCTGGATACTTTCAGCATCTGTATAGCTTTGAGCTTATTCAACAAATCTTCTATTTCCATAATCATCTTCTTGTATTCCCTGTTAAAAAAAGCAAGAAAAAAATGGAAATGTTTAAGGTTTGCCAAAAATTGAAACTCTGCTCTTTGACTTGATATAGTTTCTTATGCAAACTCAAAACAATACAGCAATTTACCAAAATCAAAAGAAGGTTTATTTTGAAATAAAATGTCACTTCCACCTTGAATAATTGTTTATATACTAATAAGATCAAAAGAACAATAAAGTTTGACAATACATACCATTCCAGGCTGTGAATGCCTTTCCTGAAATCTTTGCTCTCAATCATTTTGGAAAGTTTCTGATCACCTAGTTGCTGAAGTTCAAAGAAAATAATTAAAGTAAGGAATCATTTACTGCAAGAGCTGTTCATATGGAAGAAATATTTATACCAAAACAATACCTCTATTTCATTCACTTTATGTGAGACAGTTCCTGTTTGTAGAAAAATACAGGAAGTGACGTGAAATTCCATTTCAACTGTCTTTCATCACTGATTTGCAAGCACTTATTGCTCTTCTTAGTTTGCTTATTCTTGTGAATTGTGACACATGACTCTGAAAGGGTGCTTTCTCTGTATGACCAGAAACACACTGATGTATGTGCTTATGTACTGACACTTAATCAACTCCCTTCGTAGAGACAGCAAACTCTTCCACAATAAAGAAGTCCCACTGCAGGGAAGAAGGCCAGGGGTGTGTGTGGTGGGGGACAGGGGTGTGTGGTGGGGGACAGGGAAGAATAAATAATACTCCAAGGATATAGGAATCTAAGCAAGCAACTGTTACTAAAAAACCTTGTCTAACATACAAATCTCCTTACACCTTTAACTACAATAAGAATTTTGTTGTCTGTCTGTTCATCCAGCAGCCTATATAGCTTACCCTGATGCTTGCATTAAGGTCCTCAATGACACTACGATGAAGTAGAACACAGTCATCAAATATCTGTATGAAGTCCCCACTCTCTACCTCCACCTGGCCTTGCTTCAGGACCAGCTGTATCTCCAGGTTACATGTAAACCTCATCCTATCCTCTCGTAATCTGTAGAAGAAGAGCAACATCTATGACGGAATACATAACTCTTTTCTTCCGCTGGATTGCAATATTCAGAGAAATAACAGAGTGCACTCACTGTATGCATAACAGGGTATTTGTCGCAATGGTATTATGGAAGCAAATATCAGTCTCAAAGAGGTCCGCTTTGCCCGTCACAAATTATTCAGAAATCATAAACACACTTTTACCTTGGCATCAGAAAGAAAGCTTGTGGCTTTTACAAGTCTTCATAATAACATAAACATTTAAACAACTCAGAAAATCAACAAGGCAGCAGGCTGACATATAGTTCTGAAGCAACTTTAAACACACTACATTTGCCCTAATTTTTTAATAAACATTTTAATTCTGCCAGTCAACCCCTGGCTCTGACCATAACTACATAAATATATGTTGCTGGAGCAATGCTACTGGCTATGCATGCAAACCACAAGTCAACCGGGTTAAAATAAATATTCAGTAAGCCAGAATCTAACATACACAGAAATCCCCATGAGAGTTTGTGAATCTCACTTTTTTTTTGCATATGGTGAGCAGAAACAATTTCAGCTATGCAGGCAAAATACTAAACACTTAATCTGTGAGAAATGCCTCCTTTTTTCTCAGTTTTTAACAGGGTTTTTTCCCTCTTCTACGAGAGCCCATTAAGCTAACCTGTTGAGCGCTGAGAGTATTTCATCCATTTTGTTTTTCACTGCAGCATCTTCCTCCTGCCTCTTCTGATGGAATGCATTCATGTCCGCCAGGGTCAGGGCTTGTGCTTTCACCTTCAAACACCAAAATTAAAATAATACAGATCACGTGACTTTAAAAGGAAAGGTCTCAACGAAAATTTACTTTTGATATTTAACAGGAGATAAAAATCCAAGCACTCTAATCAATTTGCCTACATTTTCAACTTGTGATTTTAAAGATATTTGCAAATGAAGTTACATTTTTGTAACCCAAAGGAAGTTTGAAGCACGCAAGTGTGATGTCATCTCCTCACAGTTATGGGCAATGCTCTGTTTCATCTTTTTTCCAGTCTATTCCTTTGACCTTGACATAGCTATGGATGTGAGTTCACTATATTGAATGTGAAGTTTGTAAAGCCCTTCACATTATGAAAGCATGAGATTATGGAGAAGAAAAACTGGGTGTTAGGTTCAGAGAAAAACAATACCATACTTCAATTTAAGGCTACAAAGTTACCACTGCTTGCTTCAAGTTCATTTCATGTTGAAAATGCAATAAGGGTATCTGTACATATTTTTAAAAGCAAAACAATTGGACTTGGATGCAACATCCACCAGAATGCTTATAATAAAACAGTTTTTATCTTTAACCTTATCTCAAAAGATTTTTTCATCCCAATAAAGTTAAGTACTGACACAGCAGAGACATTTCAGACTTTTCCATTCCTCATCCCACACCTTCAGCCCCTTCACTCTATTACATTTAGCCTAAGCCTCAGGGCTGGATGACTCGAGACCAGTCTCGAGTCCCAATTGTCGTGAATCGTGACTCAGACTCGAATGACATGACTTGGGGACTCTCGGACCGAGACTGGGTAGGAGACTGACTATTTTTTGCCATGACTGTAAAATCACTCAGGTCCGAAATGTGAAAAAATCTTTGCTGAAAATATCATTACATTCACTATGTACAATACCATTGCTACACCTTGCATACAGTGCATACGTCAGTGTGAAGTATGAAGAGTGAACACTCGGAATATGGACTCAATCTCAGGCCTCCAAGACTAGACTGAAGATAGCACAAATCCAGCAGAAGTTTTAAACACATCGTCCATGGTTGCACTTGTGAACCTAGATAGTAAGCATTCAGTGATCAGATGTTTGGAGAATTTGCCTTCAGGTCTGAGCATGGTTTAATATTATTTGTATCCAAAAACGTGTACCAGATGGGGTCGAAATAAGATATTGGCATTCAGCATTTCCAGGGCCCTAGTACTCAAGCTTTTGTTTCAGACCTGGGGCAATTTTCAGGAGCCTACAGGCTAATCTACTTCTCATAATGACAAATCATGGACTGCAACATCATATCAAACTATCATTTAAGCATTTAGCATTCACCATGTGCTCCTCTTGCATAGCTTAATCTTGGTACATGGAATACTACTTGGGGCAACTCAGTCTAAGTTTGAAGAAATCAAACCGATGGGTTATTTTCAGAAAAAAGTACCCATAGTCTATGAGATTTTGGTAATAACCAAGTACAATTGTGGCATTTCTGTAGAGAAATCGCAGCAAACAACAAATTTTGTGAACTGTCCTGGGCTCAAACTAATGTGGGGCCCCCTCTGACCTTAATTCTCCTCAAGACTACAGTGGCACAAGTCACAAAAGGAGGGCAAAAGTGTTGTGGTCACTTACACCCCCCCCCCCCCACTCAAAATGAACTCCATAGATTTCCTTCTTACATATATGTAAGCCTACAAAATGAAAATTAGCACAGATGATCTCCACAAACTACCCCAAAAATGCAATAATGTAATTTTGTGGGGCCCTTGGGCATGCTGGCCCATGCTTAAATCCGGCTCTGATTGGGGATGGGGTGGGGGGCATTCTGGTCAACACTGCCGGCCATCTTTTATATACCAGGCACAGATCCAGGTGCGGAGCTCAGGGGAATTTAGCCCCTTCTCTTCATAGCCATTAATCTTAAAGAAGTCAATTTTTGGTGCTGGAACTGTCAGTAGTAAATAATTCAATTTCATATACGGTAGCATAGACCTCTGGAAAGATAGAAAAGCTGATTTTTCTCTTTTTGCAATGCACCTGCCGTGAAGCATTGCTGTGCTCTTCTATCATTTGGTCGGCCCCCTTTTTGGATATTGTAGATCCGTGTCTTATCCATCTATGTTTATGAGAGGAAATTCAGTGGTCTTTGTTTTGTTATGTTTACTTGTTGTTTGGATCTGTGGCCATCTTTAATATTACGGGAAGGAATAAAGGTTAGAATAAGATCATTTCATTGCAGTTTTCATCCACTTGCGCTCAAAACAAGTTCAATTTACACAGGGACTCAGACTCAGGCCTTAGGACTCCCACTCGGACATCAGGACTCGGATTCAGACATCAGGACTCAGGCTTGGACTCGGATACTAGGGACTTGACTCCAGCCCTGCTAAGTCCGTTCAATTTTTATCTACACATACCCATCTGAACTTTCTATAAATTTGCCAAATTTAAGCTTTTACATTTTAATGATAAGAAGTTCAAACTAACAGTGTGCACAGACTACCCTAAAACCTAGAAAAACTGAGACCAGCAAAAAACAAGTCAGTTTTGGGAGTTTGGACCTAATGTGCATCGACATTGGTTTGGCTAGCATACATATCTGTCATCTAAGGTGGTCTGAACACCACAAGCCATGGCATAGACCACTCCAAGCCAGGACCCAAGTTCGTTTTTTGTTGGGTCTAACCTACTCAAATATAAGTCTGTTTGGTACATATCAGTTGTTCTGGCCATGAAAAACTAGCCCAATGACACCTACAGTTCAAAGTAATGTGAAACTACCTGCCTTGACGGCCCTCCCCCAGCCCCACTCCTGTCCCCCTCACTCTCTCAAAAGTACTCTAAATGATTCTACTTATAAACAATCCATCTCCCTGTCCTTTATGAAGACTGATGGTTCCAGTCAACGCACACAGTTTTCTCTCTTCCTCTTCCCCTTAAAAGCAGCCCCTGTCCCAAACTAAACTTTTCCTTTCTTCCTCTCCCCTTGAAAAACCTAACGACCCACCTCTTGTTCACTGACTAATTTTTCCCTGCGAAGCTTGCACATGTGCTTCCATGTTGGGAGTTCAATGCCTTCGGGTATGTGAGAGTCTGTCTCCAATTCTTCAAGTGCTTTTAGTAGAGATTCTGTGGTGCTGGGTTGACGGGCTGACAGAGGGCGCTCTCCATATGGATTTGAAATTTTTGTGGGCAAAGGACCATCTGATATGGAAGCTCTCAGTTCTTTCCTTGGACCCCTAATTAGTATAATAAATACAGGAAGAAAGTTTTAATTTCACTGTAGAGCAAGTGATGACACTGTTAGTTAAGCTTTATTCTCATTTAAAGAGTTACACACTAGATAAAAATGCACTTAATAATGATGGTAAATCTTTCCTTAAAATGTACGAAATATTCACTTAATACAAAACATGCTTGATACCTGGATAAGGACTATAGTGAAATTACCAACTGACTGATCTTTAAAAAGCTTTGCATTGCCTTTGTACTTACAACACTGTTTTTGCTTTGCTTTCAGAACTAAATGAAAGACAGAAATAAGTGAAGGAGATAACCAGAAAGCCAAAAGGCTTCGTGGTTCCTTGCCGAAAGGGGGGGGGGGTGCTTGAGATATTGCGATTACAAGGAGTGTCACAAACACACATACACACATACACACACACACGACATCACCATCGCATAGATTCCTTGCCTGCCTACGGCAAGGAATCAACAAAAGGGGAAGTTTTCATTTTCACACAAAGTTCACAAGGTTTTAAACAAGGAACAGCATTATAAGACAAAGGTTTCCATTTGAGATCCTGCTACGGAGGTCTCCAAACTGTTACGAGTGAACAAAATTTACTCTATATTATGAACAAAGTCATAAAGACTTACCTTGGTCGTCTTCTGAATAATTTGTAGAGTTGATCTACTAAGATGGGATGTATGTCCGGGAACTCCTTCTTGAAACTCTTGTCAAGGATTTTGTCCTCTGCTACCTTGATATCGTAGGTATCCCTGAATGCATCAACCATCTTTTTAGCATTGACAACAGCATGTGAACTATTGACCTACAGACAAAACCAGTGGATACCGTATTTGAAACTAGAGGTAATATGGAATGCTTTCATAGATCACAATGTTACGGTAACTATAACAACATTTGTGCAAAGTTTGTTTATGGCAAAATATCTTGAATGAATCCTTGCCACTATTTGTGCTAGATGATGACATCAAAGGGAATTTCATTTTTTCAAAATTCTGAACAATGCTTTTCAACTTTGGAGTAAATTTCAAGGTTTCTGTTTTGTTTCTTTCCATATAACTGGCTGAATCAAGCTGATTAAAAATGATCAGAAGATTTGCTTTGTGGAGCAATGGCATAATATGAATGCACTCTGCAGCATCAGAAACATGATCACTTACAACAAATGTCACCCAACCAATAGATCGTGATGTGCTGATTGCTCAAGGACTGATTCCCAGCAGATCATGAAAAACGTGTGAACATTAAATACTAACATACCAGTCTTATGACTCCCTATTCATAAGTGTGCATGGTTACTTCCATTCGGAAGGGGGGGGGGGGACTGCAGTACTTTTGCCTAAAATTTAAATGTATGTTTGCCCAAAACAGCATATAGTGTGCATAAATGAAGGGGGGAGGGGCTGCAAAAAATCAGCCCACCCCCATTTCCTGCCTATGTAGATATTTGAACAGATAGATCTTGGTTGACATCATTTTGTAAAGTATGTCTTGGTTCAAATAAGGCTGAGTGTCCCTGACTAATACCATCTGATCTAACAAAGATTTACCTTAAGAGTCTTTTGCACTTCCAGTTGTCTTGTAAGTTCCTCCTCTCTGGAACCTAATTCTTCTTCTATCAGCAGAGAGCGATTCAACCTCAGTATTTTTAATTCCTCCTAAAAAAAAGAAAAAAAAAAAACGCAATAAAAAAACGTAGCAATATACAGAAGAAACACTCCTCAATAACAAATGATCAATGTTTTTTGTGAAGATTGAAAAACATGATCACCATTACTGTGTTTCACATCTCTTCTACATTTTGCTTTCAAATCAAAATCTGAATTCAGACTGGAAATATTTTGCTCCCTGCATCTGGGGAAAAGTCTACTATTTGGATGACTTGTGTTTTACTTGAAATCTTTCTTTATCTCATTACATCAAATGTCTAAGATTCACTGTATTTAGACAAAAAATGCATATTTCTTTCCCAAACTAATACAAAAGCCCCACACAAATGGAATTCCTTGAAGATTGTAGCCTACTCAAGAATAATCAAAGTAAATGGCCTCTGTTGTGGCTTTGCAACTTACGTACAGCCAAAATTCTTTTTCCATACCTGAAAGATCACCATCTCAGTTCTGATCTTCTTTTCGAACAAGTTGAGCAATTTGTCATCAAAGTTAGTAGTTGTATCAGAAATAATGGTTTGTAGTTTCTTCAACTCAGCATCCAGTGTCTACAAAACAGAGAAAATAGTTAAAGGAATTTAATTTTACATGACCCAAACAGTGAAAGGAAAACCATTGGAGCAAGTCAAACTATGTAACCAAGAACAGGTTATTTGCGAATTGGTAAGTCCTCAGTTGATGCAGGAATTGTAAAGAACTAAAATTTCATTTGCCCTTCCAGTACAGAGAGAAATCCACAGCAAGACATATACTAACATTACTTTTTCTGCATAAGCTAATGAACACAACATTTGGTGTAATGGACGGATGGACAGAAAGATAGACAGAGAAACAGACTGTCAGGCAGACAGACAGACAAATGATCCTACTTACCTTTCTGTATTTTTCTCTCTCATCATTCAGTTCTTTAACTTTTCTTTCATATTCCTTGGCTGCTTTTTGTTCTTCTTCACTCCACTCATCCTGAGGTTTGTTAGTCATGAATGGTGGTATTGCAATATCCTGTCAGAGGACCACAAAATAAATTATTCAGATTGAATCACCCACCAGCAGTTTTTCTTTGAACATAACAGCTGATCAACCTGCACAGAATACATTTCTTTTGACCTTAAATTAAACTAAGCTGTTTTAATTTCTGCCAATCCCATCAAAATATCTTGGAAAACTTGGCTTCAATCCATCGATTCTTTCAAAAATATTTATGACATACAGCAAATATTCCATGGCATGCATGAAGCTCTAGACTACTTTTTCACAGTTTTATGATAAAAGTTTTATTCTCACATTGAATTAAAAAAAAAGGTTTTTTTTTTTTCAAAATAAAACTTTGCATTATGCAGAGAACCAGGAAACCACAATGCTGAGTGATTCCTTGCCTAGGAGAACATGTTATCTGAGAAAAACCTTCTATCATTCTGCCAAGCAATGGCTGACGGTGCACAGGCAGGCCTGATGGTATTAGTTTTTCTCTTCCATTATTAGACAACTTGAGCTTTTTTTTCCACAGTAGGGCATTTATCTCACATGTAAGGGGTACCTTTGTACCAAAAAAAAAAAATCCATCCAACTTTCCTTTCTTGAGATATAGGCTACTTTTACCAAGACTTTCAAAGCTTGCCCCCCCCCCCTGTGGGCTGGGGGTTGTAGAATATGCCCACGGTATTCCCTGCCTGTTGTAAGAGGCGACTAAAGTGGAGGACTTGAACCGTATTTATCTTATTGACACTATATAACACATTCGTGTTGGTGTGTCGTTAAATCTTATCTAACTAACTAACTAACCTAAGTAACCTTTGACTTTTCACAAAATCAACAGGGTTTTTGGTTTGAAAATATGGGGCACCTACATGCAAATTATCAATTCATCAAAGCTTCCCTTCTTAAAATATCATGTTACAATGTTTTGACATTTAGACATCTGGTGACTACCTTAAACCTTAATCACAAAAATATTTTGATCATAAGAGGTAAAGCATCACCTTTTTCAGTTCATCCTCCTTCTTGATTTCCAGCACCCCACCCATCATCATATTCAGGGCTCTGTCTCTTGCATTATCACCCTTTTCTTTCAATTTTCTTTCCTCCTCTTCCTTGGCTTCTTCATCCAACTTTGCTTGCTGCTCTGGGGTGATGAATTTCTCAACTTTCACCTGCCAAAATCAAACATACAAAGATCACAGATATAAAACAAAGCAATGTTCACTTCAGAGTAGAAAGTGGTGATCATCAGGGCAAAAGTCATGTCAAGACTGTTTCCCAATTACAAAAATTTCAGAGCAAACTCCTTCCCCCCTTGCATGTGAAATGTCTCCTTATACGACTTTGATTGCAAGTAGAGGTCCTGTGGTTCTTATCAAGCTTCAATGTAACCTTTCAAATGACACCAATACAGGTCTTGATAACCTTTGACCCCTGCTACAGTGCCTCCATGGTAATTTATTACTCACCTCTTTATCACTAACTACTAACAGTTTCTCTGGTTTCTCATCTGAATCCATCTGTGGCTGCCAGATGTTCTCAGTGGTTTTCAGGTCCTCCAAAATCTTTTTGATCCTAACATTTTTCTCCTCAATGCGAGCTATCTCCTGCTCTCGTTGTTTGTAAACCTCATCAAATTCTTTGTTGAAGGTCTGTTTAATTCTATTCACAGCATCCTAAACAGAAGGTTGAAACACATTAAATAAGACTTCTTCCATTGCTAATAAATCATTATCTCACATATCCTTGTGTGTCATTCAAGAGCTATCTACTACTTTTTATCCACAGCAGATTTTAATTTTTACATGGTCTTTCAAAATAAAAAAGATTCCAAATTTGATGTGAACTAGGAGCTGACTTATGTGAGGCTGCTTCTCCTACATTTATAGTTGCTCAGTGTATAAATAAGAAAAACAGGAACCAGTTTAAAGGCCTGAATTGACATGTGTCATGTCCTTTCAAATCTTAGAGGGAAAATGTAGTCACCCCAATTTGAGTTATTGCAAGTTGGTATCCAATTTCATATATGGCTATTTTCAATAGTGTGACAAAATTTTTGTAACCAAACTGTTCAATTCATACAGAATAAGTTCTTATTTTACCTTAAATATTAAAAGTTTATGTTTCGAAACATCATTAAAGGGGCTTATTGAGTTGGTTCACAAACTTCATTCACACCTGTTGAGCTTTACTTACATCTTGATAGTAAATGGTCAAACTAAGAGATTCTGCACATCTGACATACAACTGAGATGGCAATAATATTGTAAATAATGATTGAAATCATTTATTGCAAATTCGTTACCAGACACTTTTCACCATTATGTATTAATCATATGCAACCCTGTCCACAAAACTACAATTTCTCACACTTTCAGTAACTATAGGAAGTGATAAATGAGTAATGAGGCTAATTAGAAGCATTGTCATGCAATGATTTCCTTCAAACTCATCACAAAATAATCAACATCAACTCAATGAGCCCCTTTAAAGATACCTGAAAGTGAAATAAGAGGAGATTTGAAAGATTTAGCTGTTGCTTCAAAATAAATTTGGGGCGAATGCTTATTCCCTTTAAATGTTACACAAACTTTACTGTATTTCATGTCTGGCAGTCTGTGAATGTATTTAAGAATTATCACTCCCTTACAAGATGGCTTTATCTTAGGTTCCTCTGGCATTACCCTGTAAACAAGAATTATACTATATTGTACTTAAAATATTGTTAGCTAGTGGTTTTCTATTGTTGAGGAAAGTGATAGTGCAAAAATTATAACCAGTGATTACACACTTTGACAACCAAGATGTTGCATCCGTCAACTGGGACCATCATTAATCTTGCACTAAGGAAGTTTCAAATCTGAAACCATTTAGAGGCAGACAAATAGTCTGCTATTTTAGGAAAGCAAAAACACATGGGACTTAGTCACTTGTAGTGACAAACAGAATAAATAAGCTTACAACAAGATCAGGATTAGGAATGCTTCTTTACACTTATCTGAAAACTGGTGTTTTAAGTAATTACCTGTACTAATACTATTTGATTCCTTTTCTGTGGCTGTGTATTAAGATCAAACTGATTATAGAACAGTTCACTAGCTCCCCCAAACTGAGCTCCAAGGCTACCAGTGGTGGCTGGGTTTTCGCCTGCCTCACCCCCCTCTTCTGATTCCTCGTCACCTTCTTTTCCACCGCCTCCCTCCTTCTCCTGAGATGGCAAAAACAAAGAGAAATCTAGTTCAATCCAATCTTACATAGTGTGACACAGTTCATGCAAACCAGCTAAAGAAGCTAATACCTGGAGAATCTATGAGGGTATATAAGATAATCAGACAAACACTGAGGTACTTTTGCATCAATTTCAACACTTTTCATGCTATTAAAGTGTCCATAAAGTCTAAAATTTCAAAAATATACGTTACACAGCTTGATAATGGCATCTGAATGGTCCAACTCCCTTCTTCACAAGACATTGCTGAGCTGAGATATAACATGCTGAAGCTTGTTCACTCAATTTAAAATGGTAGATTGCACAATAATTTGTGATGTCTTTCTTGCAGTGACTCAAATTATTGTCTTTGAGTTTCTTTGTTTTTTTTTTTTTTGCAAAAGCCACTCCACCTTGTGCCAAAATGTGATCATTTTCTTACTGTTACAGGGAGACTTGGCTATAGCCCTCTCCACACAACATGCTATGCAAGAGAACAGTAAATGTTTCAAGTCACATAAAAATTTAAATTTCAAAAGGAACAAAAGCAGGTAATGTGAGATGTACAAGAAGGGCATCAAAAATTATTGCACAATTGACTATTTCAAACTAAGTGAATAAATGTCAATACTTCATATCTCAGCAATGGAGTAAGTTATGAAAATGGGAGTTGGATGAATGAAATTCATTTTCCAACCTGTAGAGCATACATTCTTGTAATTCCAGACTTGGGGTCCACTTTAACTTGTCTGCATACAAAAACCTTTGTACACGCAACACTGTTTTGAAACCACCTGGAATAGACGAGTTGGTAAACTGGATTTTACTGTGCCATGTAGAACCACAGATCAAGTCCATGGATTTTTCCATATGGATATGAAGTCTTCAAGCAACTGTATTCTTGTTTTCCACAATTTACTGTCATACTACCCAACCTTTTTGGTCCAAGTTAAGAAGAGTAACTTCCAAAAGAACTAAAAAGAATTATTTCCTCCAAAGGAAATTCTCTTTGACCGGTGACTGATGTCTAGAGAACCATAATTTAAACTCGAAAATTGTGTGTGACTACACAAAATATCTGTCTTGCACATGCATTCTCTGTTATGGTACTTTCCTTCCCAGCATGCAGTGTGTATCAAAGTTTCCCAACTCGCTTATTGGTACCAGGTGTTCTTGTCAAACAAATTGCAAATACTTCTTAAACAGAAACACACATTTGAATATGCTCTCAGAATTTCTGTGGTAATAAAAAGCATCTGTGCAAAGGGAACATAATTCTTTCACACTTTCAAGATAGCCAAAACTTGTGAATTGCAGGGTTAGAATGTTGAATGCCAATATTTACTGAAGCATAACGAGGAAATCCTATTGTACCAAATTATTGGTACAAGCATTATTCAAGGAAAATACAGAACAGGTCAGAAGACAGATTTGACAATAAGGAATACAAAAGGAGTATTCAAAATGCTTTGCACTATAAAGACACCAAGTATCGTCAACTGCAAGTGTGAACTATTCTGCAGTATGTCTTAAATAATCAGCCAATAATATGTGTCCATACAAAGGTATTCACTATCAGCATTTAACCTTAGGGCTGAACAGTTCTTGAACTACAACATTTCAGTAAACACAGTCATTACTGTTGACTTTTATCACCACTTACTGCCTGTGGAGTTTGGACATCCAAAATTTCTTTCCGTGCCTGCAAAAGGAAAATGGGACTCATCAGCACTCCAAAAACATTGCACTTTGCTTGAAACTCTTTTGCCACATTTGTAATAGTTCTTATGCATTGACATCACATGATCTCATTTTGGCAGCAAAACAATGAAGCACACTGCACGCACAAAGTAAAATTCACAGTTTGTGTGAAGGAGACTATGCATGTATCCGTTCGGTACACGAATCAGCTGTCTGCCTTTGTTGGTGTAAGTTGCAATCATTCATGCAACTTGACTCCATTGGAGGACGCACTTTCTGTTCTGTGACGTCATATGCATAAGGTCTATACTCTGCAGAAAAATTTCTCTCTTTGGGAAAAATTCTCTCCAAACCTACTAAATGTGTATTTGCAAACATATTTTACATCTAAAACACCCATGAAAACACACCTATCTTCAAACCAGAATGCAAAAATGCATTGAGGTTTCGATGATACATGCTCTATTCCAAATAATGCCATGTTGTCTCATATCTTTCAGTCACTGGTCAAGTGCTATCTTAACATGTTGGAAAAATAATTTTAGGTTCATATTTGATCTTGGTAATTCTTGGAAAAATTTGCATTTTGACTTCTGGTGAACCCATGAGATGATCTTGGGAATTCTTAAAATTTTGCTTTTTGACCCCTGTGACCCCAGATGACCTTTGACCTCCACCAAAAACGAAAGCATTCATATTTTCACTTCAACGCATCCACATACTGAGTATGAAATCTATCCAAGCTTCCTACCTGGCGATATCGTGTTAACAAGGTCTGCAGTGTTTGACCCCAGTGACCTCAGATGACCTCTGACCTCCACCAAAAAGTGATAGGTTCATTTTCTTACCAAAATGCATCCACATACCTTGTGTGAAATCTATCCAAGCTTCCTATCTTGAGATATCATGTTAACAAGGTTCTCAGTGTTTGACCCCCAGTGACCCCAGATGACCTTTGACCTCCACCAAAAACAATAGGGTTCTTCCTCGTACCACAACGCATCTACATTCTAAGTATGAAATTCATCCAAGCTTCCTATCTTGAGATATCGTGTTAACAAGGTTTTCAGCATTTGAGCCCCCGTGACCCCAGATGACCTTTGACCTCCATCAAAAACAATATGGTTCTCCCTCTTACCATAACACATCTACACACTAAGTATGAAATTCATCCAAGCTTCCTATCTTGAGATACCATGTTAAAAGGTTTTCAGGGTTTGACCCCTGGTGACCCCAGATGACCTTTGACCTCCACCAAAAACAATAGGGATCTTTCTCTCACCATAACACATCTACACACTAAGTATCAAATTCATCCAAGATTCCTACCTTAAGATATCGTGCACACAAGGTTTTCAGGTTTTGACCCCCGGTGACCCCAGATGACCTTTGACCTCCACCAAAAATGACAGGGTTCTTTCTCTTACCATAAGACATCTACACACTAAGTATGAAATTCATCCAAGCTTCCTACCTTGAGATATCGTGCACACAAGGTTTTCAGGTTTTGACCCCCCGTGACCCCAGATGACCTTTGACCTCCACCAAAAACGACAGGTTTCTTCCTCTTACCATAACACATCTACACACTAAGTATGAAATTCATTCAAGCTTCCTATCTTGAGATATCATGTTAACAATGTTTTAGGGTTTGACCCCCGGTGACCCCAGATGACCTTTGACCTCCACCAAAAACAATCAGGTTCTTCCTCTTACCATAACACATCTACACACTACGTATGAAATTCATCCAAGCTTCCTACCTTGAGATATCGTGCACACAAGGTTTTCAGGTTTTGACCCCCCGTGACCCCAGATGACCTTTGACCTCCACCAAAAACGACAGGTTTCTTCCTCTTACCATAACACATCTACACACTAAGTATGAAATTCATTCAAGCTTCCTATCTTGAGATATCATGTTAACAATGTTTTAGGGTTTGACCCCCGGTGACCCCAGATGACCTTTGACCTCCACCAAAAACAATCAGGTTCTTCCTCTTACCATAACACATCTACACACTACGTATGAAATTCATCCAAGCTTCCTACCTTGAGATATCGTGCACACAAGGTTTTCAGGTTTTGACCCCCGGTGACCCCAGATGACCTTTGACCCCCACCAAAAACCATAGGGTTCTTCCTCTTACCATAACACATCTACACACTAAGTATACAATTCATCCAAGCTTCCTACCTTGAGATATCGTGCACACAAGGTTTTCAGGTTTTGACCCCTGGTGACCCCAGATGACCTTTGACCCCCACCAAAAATGATAGGGTTCTTCCTCTTAATATGGGGCATCTATGTACCAAGTTTGAAAACTGTTTGAATTTCTCTTCTTGAGATATCGTGCACACACGCTAAGCGTCACAAACACACACACACACACACACATACATGTGTAGTATCCCAACCGGGGACAACTGCACAATACAGGAGATTGGGGACATAGCAGTTTGGCCTCCACTGCCTTTCAAGTTTTCTATAATAACTCCTCTTTAACAAAGGAAGTAAAGGCTAATGCATGCCTTGCATTACATGTCTTTTATCCAAGTTTTAGTGAATCATACTTGCTACATATCAATTGAGGACACACAGTGTGTACTAAATGGGGGCTCATTGTGTCAACCAAATGGGGACTTGCTGTGTAAACTAAATGGGGACTCACTGTGTAAACTAAATGGGGACTCACTGTGTAAACCAAATGGGGACTCACTGAGTTAACTAAATGGGGACTCACTGTGTAAGCTAAATGGGAACTGTGTCACCCAAACGGGAACTCACAGTGTTTACTAAACCGGGACTCACGTATTCTGTCAACTAAATGGGGACGCACTGTGTCAACTAAATGACCCACTGTGTTAACTAAACGGGGACTCAATGTGTAAACCAAATGGGGACACACAGTCTTTACTATGTGAGTACTCATGTACTTTAACGACGAAATGGAGATTCCCTGTGTCAATGTAATGGAGACTCACTGTATCAACCGAATCCGAATCTGGACTCCTGCATTGTGTCCACCCAAATGAAGACTCACTTTGTCAATTAAATGGGGAATCCTTGTGTCACGTATGGGACTCAATGTGCCACTAACATGAGAAGGTACTATTTGTCCTAATGCTGACTTTGCAGCAACTTATTGTGGAAACTTTTTACCTTGTCTTCTGTGTTACCTAATACGGCCTTGCTGTATTGATCTCTTGAGTGATACTCTGGAGCAAGTGACTGGAGACAAACTGTCCCTCGGCTCCTTTTAATTGACAAACATGGTCTCATAAAGTAAGTAAAATATTTTAACTCAAGAGGAGTGACAATAAAAAAAGCTTCCTTAGTTTAGTTTGACCTCCAGTTAGGATAGACTCCCTCTCCATCATGGAACCTGTCAAGTTGACGATGGATCTAAATTAGCTCTCTTTGCATCCCATTCAGAGGATACCATGACAGCCTATGCTGATCCATCTTAATCTTGCTTAAGGACTTAACTATCTCCACAACATTCCACTTGACAGTTTCAGTATGAGCTCAGTTTATACCCACTTAACCGGAGGGTAGGAGAGGTAGGGGTTCCTGATAACGTACCACCCCCCACCCCACCCCCCCCCCCCCCACCCCCACAGTTATGTCAAACAAGCAACTTTTGTTGAAAATTTGGAAAACCCGTCATTATTACTGTAAAACCCTTTGCATACAAATAAAAGTATCAACTTGGGCTTCAAAATTGCGGCAAGCTGGTACATGAGCTACATCAACATAGGGCTTGTCACAGTGTGCACAAACCATAGGCCACTCAGTTTCCACAAACTGTAACAAGAATGACAACCTGATGTAGCCCAACACAATTTTTAACTCCATTTGTTTGAAATGAAGCTGGTTAACTTATCTACCATTAACACTCACTCATTTCTACAAAAGCCCATTAGGGCCATGGATAAGTTTTTTCTTAATTTAATTACTCAAATTATTAGTTTAATTATTCAAATTATTAATTCTATAAACCAAATTAAAATTTGTTTAATCAAAGTGTGATTTCTTTAAACAAATTAAGTAATTGATTAATCAAATTACTAATTTGATTATCAAATTAAGAAAAACATTTTCTTTAATCAAATTATTAATTTGTTTAATCATCTTGTTTATTTGATTAAATAAATTCAGTAATTTGATTAATCAAATTTTTAATTTGATTAAACAAATTAGCTAATTTGATTAGTCAAAGTGCTAATTATTCTCCTCGTTTCAAGGTGCAATGATTTGTAAATAGAAGAGATTGTGTCTTTTAAAATTGATCAAGTCTCCTCCACATTTTTCCTGATGTCGTTTTAAGGTAGCACACTCCCATTCATACCTACAGTACAATCCACTTGTTCGCCTTCAAAAAGACTACCGAGAGGAGACATTGGGGCAACATTTGCAACATGTTACCGAATAGGATAGGGGTTTTTTGTCAATTTAATGTAAGAGAAGACTAGATGAAGTATCACTGGTGCCAAACTGGGGTCAATTGACGCAATTTTGAAGAAATTATGGGCTTAGAAGCTGGCGGCCTTAGATCAGACTTTGAGTGATCAAAAACGCCTGGGTAAAGGTATGGCGACTTTGAGCTCCGCTAGCAAAAAACTTCAGTCATGGTAAGGTAAATTCAAATTACCATGAATGGCCAAATTGTTGGATTTCTTGTAAGCTTATACTTGGCAAAAACGTCTACAAGGTTTTAGGTATACGCGAACCACTTATTATTGCCAGCATTGACTTACAGACTAAATCAGGTCAGTTCTACGACCCCTAGTTCCTTATAATAAAAGTTCTCAACCTGGACATTTCACCTCGGGTGAAAGCTCACAGTTAGTTAGGGTTCGTCACTATTCCAGGTTTCGTCGGGAAACGATAAAATATGAAGTGACCCACAACGACCAGCTGCTTCTGTAATTTACTTGATATTTTACGGTTCTTTAAATAAAGGCAGCAAATCCTGTGATAAATCCCCCAAATTTTCATATTCCACTAACCAGCTAACTGAAACCCAAAATACGCGCCGAAAGGTTTGCTCTCAATAACCTTTCGGCAACCTTGTCGGGGCTTTAAGCTTCAGTCCCACATCGGGGAGCATGGGCTCCGTCGCAACATTTCTGGCTTAACCCAACTTGGAGATTACACATTTTATCGTACCTAATATCCTGACTACATGTCTAGAGTTGATGTCAAATTACTAAGTTGATTTATGAAATTATTAATTTTTTTAATCAAAGTATTTATTTGCTTAATCAAATTTTTAATTTATCAAATTACTAATTTCATTTATCAAATTACTAATTTGATGAATCAAATTGTTAAATTTTTTAATCAAATTGTTAATTGACTAAACAAATTAAGTTATTTGATTATCAAATTACTCATTTGTTTAATCAAATTATTAATCTATTTAATCAAATTACTAATTTGGGTAATCAAATTAATAACTCAATAATTTGCTCGCGCCCACATACTCCATGGACTAGGTCTTACGGTCTCTCGCTCATGAACCGTAAGAGCCTCTTTGTGCAAGTACACACCTTTAGCTCCTGACTGTCAAAACCCTGTCGATGGCTGTATTGGACAAGGCCAGATGCAGGAGTTGCCTACAAGCACTCTTCATCAGGCTGGGCCATGTCAGGTTTGAGAATCAAGGGGTCCGCTTAATCCCAGGTTTCTCAGCCAGCAGCATATGGGAGCAAGCAAATTATCCAGTTATTAATTTAATCAAACTAATCATTTGATTACACAGATCAATAATGTGATTAAGCAAAAAAACTAAATTTAATCAAATGAACAATTTGATTAAACAAATTTACAATTTCATCAGTCAAATTAACAATAGGATTAGTCAAATAAACAACATCTTTAATTAAATTGATCAATTTTTTCTTTTCTTTTTCTTCTTTCATCGTTCTTTGCATTTTAGTTCTGGTTAATAATTCAATCAAATTTATATACAACAGAGTATATTGAGAATACTGAGCAACTTATTCATAAAAATAAGAAGAAAATATTGGTTAAATGGTCATATGAATTAAGAATCAATTTCTCAGTATGAAAAGCAAACTAATACTTGTAATAAAAACTGTTTACATTTGGCTTAATGGACTGTAATTTACATGAAAATAAATAATACTTAAAATGCAAAATCAAGAAATTGTATGGGTGGCAATGACTATACTGTACCCCAAAAAATCTTGCTTGGAAAACACAAATTGCTTATGGAGAAACCTCTCTTCTACGTCAAGAATAAAAGTGGAAGTAAATGTACATTTCCAAAACAGATGCCCAATAGACTCAACCTCTCTTTGGTAAATAGTACAAAGCTCTGAATCACCTTTTCCCACTAAATTAAGTCTGTTTGTAGGGAGGATCCTATGAAAAATTTAAAATGAAAAAGAAAACACAATCTTGGGTTCTCTGGTAGTGGCCCAGCAGCACTTGAAGATATGATCCCAAACAGTAATAGAAATATCTGGAAACTAGTTTATCCATTTTACCATAGCTGTGGGAGATCTGACTACTTTTTCAATAAAATGACAACAAACTGATTGTGACACTGAAGGAGGAAGGGTGAATTTATGACAGAACAGCTGGTTCGAGTTTTGTGTATTATTTTGCCCACTTAAGAGGATATCTACTCGACAAGCAGTTGTAATACTGGCCAACAATAAGCACTAAAAAATGAAGGAAATATCTGGGGCTGGATAGGTATTTCGGAACGCTTCCCAAACTATCAGCCTACCATTGTGATCAAAAATGTCCTTTTGTATACACTAAACCAAGATTAAATAGTTGTTGTTAAAAACTGTTTTATTATTAGTTATAATGTAAGAGTTATTCCAAAGTATTTGATTGCTGAAATCACTTTGGGTTGAGAATTAATGGAATTACTTTACTTGTTTAATCAAATGAACAATTTGCAATTTGATTAATAACTTTGATAAAGGAATAGATAATTTTGTTTAATCAAAGTTATCAGTGCATTTAATCAACTTAAGTAATTTGCTAAATCATATTTTGATTGATCAAATTACTTTGTTTAAACAAATTAGTACTTTAACTAATCAAATTACTTTGTTTTATCAAGTTAGCAGTTTGAATAAACAAATCAATAATTTGATGACACATATTAATAATTTGATTAATCAAATTAACAATTTGATTAATCAAATTAACAATTTGACTAAACAAATTAATAATTTGATTTAACAAATTAATAATGTGATTAAACAAATTAATAATTTGATTAATGAAATGACTTAATTTGTTATTTTTTTGATTAAGCAAATTATTAATTTGCTTAATCAAGCAAATTATTAATTTGCTTAATCATACTATTAATTTGTTTAATCAAATTATTAATTTGTTTAATCAAATTGTTAATTTGATTATTCAATTAAGAAAACTTATCCATGGCTCTAATGGGTTTTCCTACATTTCCCCTTAAATGGAGATATCATTGTTAGGTACTTGACTGCATCCGACTGTGTGTAATAAGATGTAGTGAGGATTGTAAAAGGGAAATTATAGCAATAGATACAATAGTACTTCTGCCCTGCAGAAAAATACAAAAAAACAAGAGCAGCAGTGTATTATTCTTAAAGACACCTTGATTAGTTCAAACAAACTTTGAAAAAGAACCTTTCCAAAAAATTCATGAAGACAACAACAACAGATGGTGTCATCATACATACTTACAGACTACAGTTAACTGAATACTGAATGTGCTTGCTTGGGATGCAAATATATGTGCTTGCATGCTTGGATTAAGATGGCAAATAAACAGTTACTACCTATTATGAAACAATGATGAATTGTTTTGAATCTTCTCTGCACTCACAGGAAGTTGCAGATATCAAGCTATGAGCCTCCCATCAGATTATAAACATGCTATGAATTTCTTCACTGAAGTATTGAAGTCCTTT
The DNA here is from genome assembly GCA_029531755.1 of Holothuria leucospilota. Lineage (NCBI taxonomy): Eukaryota > Metazoa > Echinodermata > Holothuroidea > Aspidochirotida > Holothuriidae > Holothuria > Holothuria leucospilota. Next base: position 14,903,238 of record CM055977.1, read on the forward strand.
TCAGGGTTTTACAATTTATTGGAACATTCATGAGAAGACAAGCTTACACATCTACAGAATTATTTTGCCCTTTGTATGCAGCACTACACATTGTTCACTCGGTCATAACTAAACACCTATGTAACGTTCTCCCTCCATTAAAAGATGGGTGCAGGCAAATTAACCAAAGCTTTTCAAGCACATTTTAATTTCAGTTCTGCCGTTTTTCGAGTTGTAACACACAAGAGGAATAACGAAAGAAGCCTAAAACCTTAACTGCAACATTGAAAACTGTGCTGCCTGATGTTATAATCCGATAAGGTAATGACAAACTTGAATAACTTGAAATATTTAACAAACTTACATAAACTACATACTTTTTCAAAAATATAGAATTCTTCGTTTCAGTCGATACCCTCTGAGAGATGATGCACATTGTCTTCATTTACAAGTTGATCATTTACTCAGTTGAGATGTAACTGATACTGCTCTAAACCATAGATTGGAATATGTACTACACAGGGTCACATAGAACAAAGTCTTTGGTTGCAAAATTAGTGTATTAGTGTATTTTCCTGAACTTAGCTTTATCCAATTTTTTTTCTGAATAGCAACATATTTTTAGGCACTTCATACTCAAGGTACACATTATTGTTAGGTTAGTTAGTTAGATGAGGTTTAACGGCCCAGTTTCCAACCAATTGGTTCAAGTCGAGCAGGCCACGGCCTTTTTTCCACATTATTGTTAGGCAAACAGTGACAAATAGGTTGGTCAAATTTACGTGCATAGACTTAACAAGGTTTATCTTTTCCAGTGGTGCGTAGGTCTTAAGATTATATTGCAAAATATGTGTGTATCTGCAACATGTTGGGAGGATCACCATTTCTTATCAGATCATAGCAAATAATACCCAGGTATTTCTTGTAAAATGTTTCAAATATGCCACATCCTTCACAAAATCCTACTTATAACCAATGCATAAGTTATGAAGCTGAATTCTTCATCAACATTTTACATTATGTAAAACAGCCACAATATCCATATTTAAAGTAATTTGAATCTTTAACAAGGATGCAAACTACTTCCTTTTAAACAGTAAACTGAAATGAAAACCTACATTACCCAAACCATAAAGCTAGCTACAAATTCACAGGCCATCAAATCACCTAAGTGAAATCATGGTATCATGTTAACCCAATCCAACCTCTCTCATACTCGGAGGTCACAGCTGCTCTAGCAAACAATAGATTAAATGAAACATAAAATAAAGGGTACCAATTTTGTGAATGTAAAATGAAGTTTGCTTCTAATGGCTTTACTTTAAAATGGCTAATTTCTACTAAACATATACCAGACACTATAGTTTTGAGTGTAAATGTCTTTGCAACTGATAGTACTATATTCAATTGGGGACACTGTCCACAGTTAGTGTTAGTGAAGTAGACACAGGTCATCTGTTTTCTGCTGATTAATTGGGCACAGTTGTTCACGAAGCTGGCGAGCCGCCACATGTCACGTGACATGAAACTGATACACACAAATGGGGACAGAGCTGATTTGTCACTAACCACACGCTCTCTCAAATTTAGACACAAATAGACACAGGGAGCTGTAGGGAGAACACAGATTGGGGACTGCAACCAAAACGGATCAGACTTTAGGACAAACAATCCTTTTGCATGTAGATGCTGAATCTACACTAAATCAAATTGGGGACGTCCCCAGTTTGACACAGGTCCCCGGTTGAAGGGTGTGTCATCCTGCAATTGTCCCCATTTGTCAACGTGCACATACTCACACCCACACACACATACATACATACACACATACGCCATGATGACCGCATAGGTTTCTCTTTCATCGAAACCAAAAATACATTAAGTGTTTCAATTAAGGAATAAATTGCATTTGGCTGACTATTACTGGCGAATAAACCCTCAAGACTCCAAATTTGGCAGAATAACGGACGAGGCGAAGCCAAGTCCGTTATTTTGCAAATTTGGAGTCAAGATGGTTTATGAGCCAATAAAAGTCCGACGAATGTAGTTTATTCCTATTCTACCACCGAAAATGTGTGAAAAACTTCATTTTTATCAGTGGTTACATTTACTGCCCGTATGTTGTGGAATAACAGGTCAGTGTTTAACCAATCAGAATGCAGGATTCTCAATAACGGATGGCTAGAGGTGGTAGAATTCTTTTGATGAACCATCACCAAAAGAAATCCCATAAGAAACAAGTCGGTATGTGCTTCACACTCCTTCCCTCTACCTCCTGTTTTCCTATGCCTCTCAAGCCACATAAACAGCTTATATACACCCTTACCATTTTACCTAAGGGTTCATCCTATTGTGTAACTTTACTAAATTCGTTTCACATAAGCTTTCAGTATCAGAGTTAAGCACCATCTGATGCAACATACAATTAAAAAGTTAGACTCAAACTTACTGCAATTTCTGCCTTTTCAATTTCTCTCAGTTTAGTAACAAAGGCAAGTTCTTCAAGCTCTTGTTTACTCCGTTCTCTCATAGGGTAGTTGCTCACATCCAAGGGTGAATGAAATGCCTAAGAGGATCAAAATGATAAAATGTCTGATCACCACAATATTTGCATTAAAGATGCCTAAAACCACTTTTGTATTGAACTGCCCTTATTATGATTAATGGTGGTCTCTCTATGAACTCTCAGAGCTCATTTCCCTTGTTCCAAAAACCTGCAAAGGTGGTTAACCTATCTTTTGGCCCAATCTTTGCCTTAAGCGTTCAACTGAAGTAAAGCATGTTACACGGACTTCAAATTGTATTAGGCGACATCATGCCAAATCTTCATTTGTACAGTATCTACTGTTCACTATTTCCAGCTGGTTTGTGGTGAATTTTTTATTATTCCTATGCCCTGTTGTTTTGTTAACATGTTATATTACCTTAGAAATGGATTGTAGGAATTAACTTCAAACTGTTTAATCTGACCCAAAAATTTCATATTTCGATCATATTGTAATGTAATTTTTCTATCAGAGAGGCTGCTATGGCTACTTTTGCTGATGTCTAGTAAGGCAGAACAGCTATAAGCAGATTTTACAGTGCATACATTTGGATAAATTTGATGTTGCCAAAGTGGCATACGTAATAAGTTGTCTTAAATTTTGCTTCAAAAGTCAACGAGAGAAAGAAATCCTCACTTTGATACTTCTTCCTTTGGTAATCATGGAATCCCAACACTCTTTCATGATTACATCTCTCAAGTACATCTTGGCAAGATCTTCAAGTTCCATCTCTTCACGAATCTGAAATAAATAACCATCCACATTGAATGTCCAGAGAAAAGATCATATACCATGTCAGAGGTCATCCACATTCAGTGCAAGGTCAACTTCTGTGACTTCCAACTCTATTGCGCAAAGAGTTACATTTGATTTAAGTTTGATTTACTATGCAAAAGAATTGAGAACATCAAACTTTATATCCTTTGCACAAAGCTTTGTGCATAAGAGCCTAAGTCTAATATATTCAATTACCTGTCATTGCTTTCTCTATTTGATCATTCATGGTTATGTTACTGTAAGCACTGGTTGGCATACAGCATGCACAAGAAAACGTGTGCATGTTAGGCTTTGCACGTGTAAACGATGACGAGAATGCACGCAGAAAAAAGAAAAATTGGAATCTAAATGTCATTGTAATGACAGTGTAAGCACGCCTTATCAACTCTTGAGCCAACCAGGTGTGATGTCATTTGTTTGTAAACATGAATGGGTCTATTTCCATAACATAAAAGCTTTGTTTCATTCTCACTGAAATACTCAGAGGCTTGAATTATTAATACGATTAACTGGGGTTAATTCCTCCTTGTACTAAAAATCTGTCTGAATACCACACATTCCTAAATAACTCACACAAATGTGTTGTAAAACAGCTAAACAAATTTACACCAAACTCAAATGCCACATTTTGCAGTTACAAAGTGAATTTGCAAGATGATAATTGGGTGCCACAATTTGTTTTTAGCCAAAGCTACTTATGCTCCTAGTGTTTTAAAACTTAAATCAAACACCACATTTATTTCATGACCTGTGATTCAAATTCCAAATGTGCACACTGTACCTTTCATGTTTTAGTCACAATAGGATTGATAACTGACTACTGTTCTGCACAGTGTGGAAATTGAACATTATAATATGCTAGCAATATTCAAATCTTTTGAAATCTCCTTGTGGACATCATATTATGAAAAATTTAGTACCAAAGTTGTTTACATGATGACTATGTACTCAAATAACAAACAGACACGAAAAAATCTCCCCAAAACAAGCTGCAAAGACGTATTAAACTTTTCCCACTAGAACTAACAAGCATCTCCTATGTTTTTGTAACATTTCTCCCATGCACTGACATAAGAAAACAAGATAGGCCCCTAATGATAATGAATTCATCACCAGACTGACTAACCTGTTGAACCTGCATGTCGCCCTCTTCCTGCAACCTCTGTTGCTCCTCTGTGTCAAGGTTGAATTCATGATGTCCAAGTTGTTCTATGTCAGGTAGTTCCTCATTTGTTTTCATCATACTTTGTATCTACCAAAAGAGGAAAGTTTAAAGATTCTTTTGAATTTCAGCAACCCAGCTTGAAAATGAAATATTTTATACGGATGAAGAGAACAGTGACTGTTTATATGTGATGATGATGTGCACTTCTGCAAAAAGTTCTTAGAATTAGATCTTAAGAAGGCAAATGCACTGACTGATTTTGGAAGTCAAAATTTGTTCCAAATGCAGTTTCTTTAACTAAGTTTACTTCTAGCCCAAAAAGGAACATGTTTAGTGCACTTCCTAGCCAAAGCAACAATAGCATGTCTGCAGTTTAAATTGCTCAAGGCCATACATCCAAACAGGCTGTGTGTGAGCTGTCTGGTTACTCTACAAGTCATCAGTGACAGACCAATCAGAGTGATATTATTGTTTGCATTGTCAATCAGGGTGCAGCCACCTACTGCATTTAAAACAATATACTAAATAAGTTTGGGGGAGATGCCACAGACCCTTTTAAAAGAGCATCCAATCACCCTATATATTCTTATTATCTTCTAAGCATTTTATATTTTTTGCTTGTTTGAATCTTCTCCACTGCATCTGAATATGATCACCTTTAAGACAGACAGAACATTACATAACAACCATGTAACAACCTGCCGAGTGTACTGGGACTGGTCCTGTTGAAACTTTAAAAGCAGCCCAGTAAGTGATAATCACAGCATGATCAGCAAACAGTCATCAACCTGACAAGGTACAGCTGAAAGATTATCACACTCCAACAAGCTCCTGCATTGACAATCATCTCTAATATGAAAGTAGATGCCCTTCCAAACAAAGTATATTCACTTTCAAAGCAAGTTCTCCTGTGACAACAAATACATTTAGACGTTATGACTAAAGCACAGTTTATCGCACAATGTTCAGCACATGATAAACGAACATGTTTAACAAGGCCCTTCTCACCGTTCTCCTTAGATCTCTTATTTCGCTTCTCAGTCCTTTCTTTATCTCAGCATACTCCATGTCTTCTTTACGGATTGCCTGGAAAACAATAAAAGGGAAAACAATTCCAGAGGAAATTTGTTAAACATATCATCAGTGTCATTGTATGTATATGAGCCATAGTTTTCATTCTCCAGTCTTCAATGAAACTTGCCTCCTCAATTTTACTTTCCTTCTTTTGAGGGACAACAATGAACATATCTCTCCTTTTCCGATATCTACACTCCTCTATCTGGCTCTTTATTTAAATATTCAGACTCAAAGGACAGTTACTGCTAAAAGAACACACATGTAGAGGGTAGGCTAGGGCTTCACCAAACTAAAGTATAACAGTTACTCATCTGTATCACTACAAAAAAGAATAACATATGCAAACTCCTTACCTCCAGTTCCTTCATTTCCATCCAAGTGGGGTCTGAGCCAAGGCTTGGGGTGGGGGTAGTATAGATGTCATCTGTTTCAAGGGCCTTTTCAAGAGCAATCCTGGCCTAAAAGAGGAAAAAATAATAGAACCCAGTGGTAGAAAGAATGACAAGTTTAAAGGGCACACAAACACCCCAAAGTAAGTTAAGGTCTTTATGTTGCCTACAGCTCCCTATCCTTGCACCCTACTCTGACAACAAGAGGAAAGGAATAGCTGATATTAATGGTATCCAGTCAAAACGTCCCATTACCAAAACGTTCTTGCCTTTTAGCTACCAAAACATCCCTGCTTTTTACCAAAACGTCCCCATAGTATAACATATTTAATACGAAAACATCCCTGCCTATGAATGATACGTAGGCCTACATAAAAGTTCTTCTACAAAGAAGATGAGAAGTTTCATTTTAACTGATTTGTTGCAGATATTAGGGAAATCAGTGACAGTTTCTTGTTTTTCAGAACAGTAATATCACGACATTAAGAAAAGTACTTAGTGCTTTGCTAACCGTAGCTAACCTGTGCCCTCTGTACATCTCACTGCAATACCAGCATGTAGGCTATACAGGCTAGTCTACAACAAGTAAAACTGCATTAAAAGTATCACACCTGTAAATTGTAATTTGCTTTTTCCTTGAACAGAAAACTAACATACTCATGTTAACAAAAGTATTACACAAAACTGACCAAATAGTCACCAAACTATCATAAAACTACCAAGGATTCAACCGGGTACAGGTACAGGGACATTTTGGCACGAGGACGTTTTGACCAATGGCGGGTGACGGTTTGGTACGGGGAAGTTTTGGTAACAGGACGTTTTGACTGTTAAGCATATTAACAAGGCAATCTTAAAGCTCCCCAGATGTCTGCTCACCTTCTCCTCATTGTTCTGTTTTGTGGTCATTGTATCATGGCTATGTCCAGAATGTTGATGCCACTCTTTCATTCCAGCCAGCACTTCATTTTCTCGGGACCTGGCTGCTTGAAGCATGGACTTGTGAGATCTAGCTGCTTCAATGGCAGCAGCAGCCTTGGTTTTACCAGAAGGGGTGAAGCTTTAGTAAAAACAAAAATGAGAAAAAATGGTGAAAGTGTGAAGAAATTTATTTCAAGTAATTTCCTTCTTATCTTTTATCATATGTTGAAAGGACAATGAAAGTATGGTTTAACCTGAACATCAGTTACTAAATTTTTTAAACAAAGTTCTGTAAGAGGTTTCTGTCTTTTTACCTCCTTCATTTTTTTCTTAAAAGTTGTGATCTTTGAACAACCATCAGACTTTTAAAATCATCCAAAGTGGAACATGACACAGTATTTTTCCACTCAAATGAAAAATTATGCTGTGCAGCTAGCAGTATCTTATCACCAAGAGATATTCATGTTAAAGGACAGATCTCTGCATATAAAGTTTTCATCTTAAAAATAGCAAAATGTGGATCCTGGAAGTCTCGCAAACAACTTATAACCCTAGCTGAACAAAAATCTTTCTAAACTGAAAAAAATTAACAATCTTCTTCATACCTTCAAACCTGAGTGCAAAACTCACCACCTTTACACACTAGAAACCCTGAACAGTTCCCTAAGAGCAAAACTGGTTATTTTATCAGTGCTCAGTGGGCCATGATGCTACATAAAACAACACTTTTGGCCTCACAAATCTATGAATCAAAAATCTGCAGAAAAATAGAAATTTCTTACTTCCATGAGAAGCATGCCAGGGTACCATCTAGAGCCCCACAGGAAAGGACAAGAAGGCCATCTGTTGAGAAAGTCATCTGGTAGACTCCGTAAAGTTGGTGGCTGTGAGCTGACACTGGTACCACCTCATTTAAGGCATCTACATCCCTGATGTAAATGCGACCATCAGGGGAGGCTGTTGCAATCCATTTTTGATGATGAGACATGATAACTGAACCACCTAGCAGGTCATGACCTTGGAACTCTCCTTCTGGCATAAGGGTGCTGGCATTTTTATCTCCCTACAGGCAAAAAGGATGAATGCTTTAAGATTAATCCTCTAGTTAGTCATGTCACAACAGAGAAACAAGTAACATAAGTAACATATACTCCAGGAGTGGGCACATTTAAACAAAAAGCCACCAAAACTGTTGGGAGGGGGAGGGAGGGGGAAGGTGGGAATCACAGACTTGCACTGGGCTCTTAAAATCAGGCCTTGAGGGGTAGGGGTATTTTACTGTACTGAATGATCATTTATGTGGAGGAAGCCTACGGCTTAAAAATTACAATCTCACAACTGTTGGCTAACGAGTTCAACTTAATTCAAATTTAGTTACTTTTGAAAGAACACTTCAGATGGGAAATCCATAAAGTGCTTTTGGGTGAAAAGCCTACCTTACTGTGACTAGGGAAGGGATCAAACCTTGAATCCCTCATTTGCTAAGGTTCACTGCTTCAAGTGCCTCAGCCTTTTTCCACTTGATCACATCACCTGTCACCACTGCTACTACATGACGATTAGTTAGAGTAATGGGACATATCAGATATTGATTTGTATAGGTAAAATTAATTGTATGAGTTGCTAGAGTTTCTCAATGCCTGGCTAATGGATAATGTAATTTTATTACTTTATTCACCATCAGAGCCAAGTAAGCCTCACAAAAAGAAACTTTGAAATAGCAAGGGAGGCTGCATAAAAAAGGGCTTCAGAATTAATGCAGGCTGGATTGGGCACTATGCCTACCTGTGATCAACCACTTCCTTAGTTTTGATTCTCCATGTAAAAGTGACATATATTAACATGGTATTCTGCTAAGAGACAAACTCTGCCTTAATGATATGACAGGAATTCAAACTTGCAAGGATTTTTTACTTCATAAAATAAATAACTCAATTCAAACTTTCATTAAAACTTCATACTATCTCACAGATGGTAGCCAAGCTGAGTCACTTTCCTTACCTTTGCATAAACTTATTAGACACTCTGTGTTACCCAGACTTACCTTCTTTGGTGGGACATTAGGAACAGTGTATTTTGTCAATTTCTTGTCGTTGCTAGAGAGTGCATATATCACACCACCAATGGTAATTGCAGCACCATACACAGGAGACTGATAAGTCAGGGTCATCCTGTTAATGACATCTTCCTTAAATTCACACTTTGCTCCAGCTACAAATTCATTGATGTCTTTAAACGGAAAAAAAAAGAAGTTAAAGGGAATAAGCAAGTGCCCCAAATTTGCTTGGATAAATCAGCCTACTCTTCCAAATCTCCTCTTACTTCCTTTACAAGTAGCTCTGAAGATGTTTTTGAACATAAACATTAAAAACAAAAGGTACAGCAAGGAGTTACTCTGCATGAATTTAACAATTCAGTTACAAAAATATTGTCAGGTGATTCAAAAAGATCCATTCATAAATTAGGATACCAGAGTATACTAATTCTTATTGGGAGGGCTGCATCTTCCCTTTAAGAGTAACCAGCAAAAGTAACCAAGTCATCTATCATCTGACAAATTAGTTCAAAAGAGTAATTCATTCATAAATATCACTTTTTCACTTAAGCATATACACTTTACTTTAAAGAACAAGGTATATATACTATAGACTAATAAATTCAAATGGCTGTGACAGTGGAAAGGGACTTTTGCTTGATGCATCATTACCTGTCACTGTGTCACTACTAAGTGAGCACTAAAAATCCGACAGACCAAGACACTCCGTATGATCCTTCTTATTGGGACATAAATATGTTACAAGTACAATTTTTAAAAAAAAGTTTTCAACATGCAGCCTCTGAAAATTCCATCACTTGATAAATATTACTTAAAGACAATAAATGAGCAAAGCCTTCTCAGTCTCTGCCAATAAAAATTCTCTTTACTGGTTAAAGTTATTTACAAACAGATGGCTTACTCTGGTATGCAGCATCTGGGATTTCAAAGTACAGACATGTATCAGATGTTTCCTCCTCTGTTGGTTTTGTATTACAAGTGGAGAGTACCTTCACTGCACCATGTTTTTCTTCCGTTACAGTCGATATGGATGTCACCAACCCTTCCACAGCTTTAAAAAAAATGAAAAGATAATGAAGACTCACAACTCAACAAAAATATCATTTATTTGAGGGATTTTTCCTCCACATTTCCACAGGTCTTTTCCTTTAAGTTGATTTCTCACAGCAGCTGTGCCCATTCTTGCTTTTCAATGTGATGGGTGTAGTTTTGAATATTTGAGTAAAATATATACAAGTGAGAATCCAAAGAGGTTAGCAGAAGGTGGTTGCATGGAAGTTAAATATTTGTTCATGTTGAATATTTTGGAGCAAAAGCAAGTTTTCAAATTTCAGTAGTGAAGGTTTGTGAGCATCAATATTCATACAAAAAATATACAAGCAAGGATCAAATTACCCTTTCCACTATCATAAGAGAGATTAATAAATTGAGGAATAATCTTGCAGATTTTGGATATCTATGCTTCATTTCTGGCTGGTTGATGCACCTATTTATGTGTAAAAGATTTCTGTATAAGAGCATTTTTCAAAATGGGCATTGAGGAGATGGTGTGATGTTTATGATACCACTGATATAATTAACAAGTTAAAGAGGGGACTCAGACTCAACAAATTAACAATAAGTATGGACAAACATGCTAGTTTAATTTATGTCATCAATCAACTAGGAAGAAAGTCAACATTACTGTCCACCTACTCAAAACAGAAATGAAGTTAAAAGAACTGCTACCAATACATTTGCAATGTGTCACAACAAGAGCATCAGTGATGCTGTAGCTCAACAACAAATTCCCTCACACAGAGTTACTGTTATGTGGTCCAAATCAAGGTACCATGGACAGTCATAATCAAGCACCTTCAGTGCTATAGATGTAAATGGTCACAGTAGTGGCATATTAGAGTTGCCAAGCTTTGTGGCCATTTTTTTTAAATGTTTGTGATGTAGGTAATTCTGCTGACATAAATGACATATAAAATGAAGTGCTACTTATACCCCCAAAAATGATCTTATGGAAATATATATAATGCAAACCCAACACTCTTATGGAAAAGCACTAGCATGGATTTCACCATCTGACCCTTTGTGACCCCAAATGGCATTTAACATCAACACAAAGTATACCTATGATGACCCACCATCCACTGAACACTCTGGCCAACTCTGATAAGATTCTGACACAACCCCTAGTTTTAAAGGCTTTTGCTTGATTCTACTGTTTGACCTCTGTTTGACCTGAATGACTTCAACCTTCTTCAAAAGTTCACCTTTCATGACCCATCATCTACTAGATGCCCTTGGTCAACTGTTCTATGACCCTAAATGACCTTAGGCCTTCTTCAAAAAGGTACCTATGAATGACCTATCATCTACTGCCTTACCTGGCCAACTTTGATAAGATTTAGATACAACCATTAGGAGTTGAAGACTTTAGTGTGATTCCACTGTTTGACCTCTCTATGACCCCAAATGACCTTCGACCTACTTCAAAAGCACAACTCTCATGACCCATCATCTACTAAACACTCTGGCCACATTGAATGAAATTTGCAGATAACCACTAGGAGTTCAAGGCTTTTGCGAGCTTTCACTGCTTGACCTTTGTTTGACCCCAAATGACCTCTGAGCTAATTCAAAATTAGAACTTTGATGACCCATAATCTACTGAACACTCTACCCACCTTTGACAAGATTTGGATATAGCCCCCCTGAAATGAAGGATTTTTGAGTGATTTCAATGTTTAACCACTCTTTGACCCCAAATGACCTTTGGCCTACTTCAGAAGTACAACTTTGATGACCTGTCATCTACTGAACACTCTGGCCAACTTTGATAACATCTGGATACAAGGAGCTGAAGACTTTTGAGTGATTTCACTGCTTGACCTCTCCATGACCCCAAATGACCTTTGACCTACTTCAAAAGTACCACTGCCATGACCCATTATCTACTAAACACTCTGGCCACATTTGATAAAATATACAGATTACCCCTAGGAGTTGGAGGCTTTTGTGAGATTCCACTGTTTGACCTCTGTATGACCCCCAATTGACCTTTGACCTACCTCAAAAGTACAACTTTGATGACCCATCATCTACTAAACACTCTTGCCAAATATGATTAAATTCAGACATAACACCTAGGAGTTCAATGCTTTTAGTGATTAATGTTTGACCTCTCTGTGACCCCAAATGAACTTTGATTACATATCATTTACTGAACACTCCTGTCAAATTTGAAAAGATTCCAACATTACCACAAGGAGTTGAAGGCTTTTGCATAATTTCACCCCAAATGACCTTTGACCTGCTTCCTGCTCCCACATTTATCAAGGTTTTGATAAGTGTTATAAACTTACCAACTTTGACAAGTAACAGTCAAAGAACCTGCCGACAGCAGCCTTTTAACCAATGTTGACGGACAGACCCATAGACCTTTTTCCAAATAGCAATTGCAAAGGATTGTGGGATAGAGTTTTTGGTACGCGTTGTTAATGTTAATGGCATTTTACTGTGGCCAAAAAGGATGTGTACAAAAATTCTATCCCACAATCGTTTGTAACTGCTATTTGGAAAAGGGTCTATTGCCATGACAAAAGCTCAACTTGCTTAGCTAATAAGGATGCATAATCAGTGAAAAATATCACAAATGACCCTAGCTTTATACAACTCAAAAGGCATTTTTTACAAATCCATTTGACATCACAGTGCAATGTTAAGATATAGTTGACTGTGACTGCAGCAAACTTGTTCACCATGAAAAAATGAAAATTGTGACTGTATGAGGTCAAAACAGACATTACTTACGTATTTGTCCCAGTATTTTGAATCCTGCTGATGGTCTAGCATCCAGAACAAAGATGTGGCCATCATCAGAACCTGTGAAGAGATAACGGCCTTCCTGATCAAATGTAAGTTCCAAGATGGCATTCTGGTGAACATGAAGACGCTCTATAACCCTCGGCTTCTCTGGACTTGAGACATCAACAAAGAAAAGATGACCAGTGAGGCTGCTGACCACTGCCAAAGAGGATGATGGACTGGATGCCATGCATGATACCTGCAGTCATGGTCAATGAAAAGGACAAAAGGGGAAATTTAACAAACACAAGTCAAAATTTTCACTTAAAGTCTCACAATGAAAACTGTTTTTATGAAAAACAAATTCAAATTGAACAGCTTTATACCCACACTTTTGTAGGGGCAGAAATTGGTAATAATGAAGTTTTACACACATTTTTTTCATCTGCATTGTAACTGAACTCAGTTTCATTTTCAAAATGCTGCATGCATCTTGGTTAACTGACAAAAACAGTTTGGAAAACAACTCACAGGTACTCCAATCATGCAGCTACCGATGAGTCTCGAGTCTTCCATGTTCCAAATCTGAACTGCACCATCCTCTCGAGCAGACTAAAATTAAAATTATGACAAAAAGTTGAATGTCACAGACTTCACTGAAGATAGCAATACTTAACATTAAGGGGACTTGGAATAATTGTCTATGTTGCAACTACACTGTCTTTGAGTCAATGAGAGACTAACTTAGCTTACATACTAATTTCTACTCAGAAAACTTCTAGAATTTCTTGCCCTAATAAGAATACTTTCAGAATTCTTCTTATTTTGAAATGAGAATGAGGGGTCATCCAAAAAAGATTCAAAAAATCAACTTAATTTTTTACTTGTGACATTCTATGGCCTTGTTGCAACTTTATGACCTTTCACTAGATATTTGAAACAAAAAATATGAAAAATTATGAAATGATAACTAAAATAAAGAACTAGCCAAGTGTTGCTACTGTATATCAATACAGCTGTATGATTGTTAGGATGAGAATAAAAGATGTGAAAGTGATTCTCATTAAAGTAATATCTCTTAAGGTATGGATTTTACCATTTGACCCTTTATGACCCCAAAGACATTTGACATCAACACAAAGTGCACTTACCTTGACCCATCATCCACTGAAAAGTCTGGCCAACTTTGATAGCTTTTGAAAGCTTTTGCATGATGTCACTGTTTGACCTCTTTTCAGCCCCAAATGACCTTTGACCTTCTTCAAAAGCACAACTTCCATGACTAATCACCTACTGAACACACTAGACAAAGTTGATAAGATTCAGGCACAACCCCTATCAGCTGAAGGCTTTTGCATGATTTTCCTGTTTGACCTATCTTTGACAATGGATGACCTTTGACCTACTTCAAAAGTACAACTTTGATGACTCATCATCTACTGAACACTGGCCAAATTTGATGAAATTTGCACATAACCTGTAGGAGTTGACAGCTATTGCATGATTTCACTGTCTGACCTCTCTATTATGACCTCCAAATGCCCTTTGACCTTCTTCAAGAGTACAACTTTGATGACCTATTATCTATTGAACACTCTTGCCAAATGTGGTAAAATTCAGACATAAACCCTAGGATTTGAAAGCTTTGTGTGATTACAGTTTGAGCTCTTTTTGTTTGACCTCTCTGACCCCCAATGACCTTTGACTTACTTCAAAAATACAACTTTGATGACCCATTATCCACTGAACACTCCTACCAAATTTCATAAGATTTAGACATAACCCCTAGGAGGTGGATCGAGGCTTTTGTGTGATTTCCTTTGACCTCCCATGACCCCAAATGACATTTGACCTACTTTCTGTTACCATAATTATCAAGCCCTTGATATGTGTTAGGCCTATAACTTATAACAACAGTAACTTTGATGGAAATGGTCAAAGAACCTGCAGACAGCAGGGTTTTAACCAATGTTGACCGACAGACAGACAAACAGCCACACTGCCACGACAACAGCTAAACTTCTTTAGCTAACCAGATTGCAAAAATGCATTGAGGTTTTGATGAATAATCAGCCAAAATATCACAACCATGTCAACAAATATCTAACCTAGCACATCCCTTTCCTCTACATCAAAAATACTTGCTCTCAACATATTGTCATGAACAGCCACAAAATGACAATGCTATTAGGAACTTTGGCTACGACAAGGAACTGGCTAGTATGACAACATCTCCATACATGTTATGTAGAGATAAAAATGAAACAAATTATTTCAATTTACATTTTGCACAAATGAAATTACTGAGAAGTTTGTTCTTATTTTGACTGACAGAAAAGTCTGTCAAAATTTCCACAGTATCACCCAAGAAAACATTGATTCTACTCTCAATTTCACACGGAAATACAAAATAAAACTTGGTATTTTGGTTCAAGTGAGACTAAGTTTTAAGGCATAAATCAAATACCTGTGTGCAAAATTGATGTGCCCCCCATGTTTTCACTAATCTTACTTACCTTGATTTGTCCATAGTAAAAAAGTCTCAAAACAAAAATACAAATGTCAACATCAGCTATAAGTCAGTATTATCAGCACAGAGCCAGTAAGTAAAAAAAGGACACATTTTGAAACCTAAACCATGAAAAGTGACAAATGAAAAAATACCTTAAAAAGAGGATGTAAGGATTCTATACAGGCGTTACATACCACACAATGAGATGTTCCTGGACTGAGCACAGCCACTCCAACAAAGTTCCCACAATGAGATTCAAAGAGTGGTTCTATTGAAGTTGGATTTGTTATGTCATACATATGAACAGATCCCTGCAAAAGGAATGAATATATTTTAATTTTGCACATGGGGTAGTCAAGAGATAACAGAGTGCAGACTGCAATTTAGTAAGCACAAGTCTCTGAAACTTATTTGACCTCTAATACTTTAGAAAAAAAAAAATCAAAAGGAAGTAAACTTATGATACCTGTGTGCTTCCCACAGCAAGCTTGTTGTAGAACAGTGACCAAGAGAGAGACGATATGGGACAACCAACAAGGACTGACTCAACCACCTGAATAGTACCACTGGTGACATCTAGACATCGAAGGACACCGTCTTCACCACCAGCAAACAACCCTTCTTGATGGAAAGCAATGCACTGAAAACAACCTTCACCTATCTCCTTACTTTTTGTAGCTGTGTTTGTATCTAAATCAGAATCTTACAAGCAAAAGGGGAAAAGTGATGGATAGTCACATAGGAAAGGATTTTCCCTTGCCAACAAAAAGACAGCACGTTTACCCTCTTATTTAATATGTAGATATGTGAATTTAAAAATTGAAAACAAGCATTAACTTTCTCAATAAGATCTGATTTGTATGCTACTGAAAGATGAGAAAGTCCTGAAGAATGGCAACATTTTGTAGAGAAAGACTGACAACCTTTGAGAACATACGTGAACAATCATAGAAAAACCAGAGGCATAATATTGCTACACTATGGTCACTGAGAAGTATGCTGCTACAGTAAACTGCAATGATATCAACCTTATGACTACACATAGGATACAGCTTCTTGTTTCAGACCTCTGTGTTAGTTGTGATTATCTAATTCAACTATTGAGCTGAAATACGGATGCTAAGAAATAAGATCAAAGGGAGAAAAAAAAAGCATCTGTTGCTTGCTTTTGGGTATAAAAATATTCACACTGACCATTTGAATGAATTGAATCATAATTAAAACTGTAACATCCATCTTTATTAATTTCAAAGAATGTGATCATTACAACCACTGTAAGGAGTAGAAATTCAGTGATGATGGTTTAGAGCAAGTTAAGTGACTGTTCTTGAATCTTCTTACCTTCTGGCATTGACTGCATTCTTCCATTCTCCAACTCCATAGATTCCATCTGACTTTGGGGCCTATTCCACATGAAGCAAAAAAGTTAGGATAGTTTTAAAGAGATCTGTTCAACTGCAACGAACACATCTAAAAGATGCAACAAAGCAGAGAATCTAGCTACTGTAACCTATAACAAGAAATCATGATTACCTTATAGCATTTGCAACAGCCATTTAAAGCTAAGATATGAACAAAAAGCCTCCATTATCACATCTGTAATAAAAGTAGACCTGGACAATGGCTTCTACATACCTTAGCATCATATGTACTTGGTTTTTCTCTGTGTCAGCTTTAAGAAGTTGTCCTCCTTGGCAGCCACAATATATGTCACCTGTAGGCGTCCAGCAGTGAGAGACAGGTACAACTTTTTTTATGCTTTCGTCAAAGTTTGCTTCAAAGTCTTCAGCCATTTCTCCTACCAGACCTGCTATGGCTGCATCATCCAGAAAGACATCGTAGGAAGTTTTACTTCCCCTCTGAGAGGTGGGTCTAGCAATGGCAGCCACCGGTGAGGGGGCTGTTGCGCTGCCATCTTCAAAGGGAACCTTAAATTTGCTGTAAGGTCAGACGAGTAAGTTACAGAGTGTTCATGCTTTAGGTAGGAATCATTTTTTCTCTGACAAGGATGACACATATTCAGATAATATGATGACAAAATAATTAATGTTTGTGAGAAGAAAATTTCTCTGCAGTCAAACAAGATAGGATGTAATGAATATTTTTATCAGTCGCTTGAAGACTAGTAGAATACAATGGTGTATGAGCACAGGTGTAATGCCTCTGGTTATGAGTATGAGTATTAGCCTGTGTCATTTTTCATGAAAACAATGAGTGCGACAACAGCATTCATTGGCACCAATATTTATCTATCTGTATGTGTACAAGTCCTCTTTTCCTTCTTATCTGATTGTTTGCCATAAAGTCAGTGGGAGATGTTGAGTGATATGTTGATTTACATACCTCCATAAATGAAAAGCTATTCTGCCATGCACTCAACATACCACTTTAAAAAATTTAAGGAATAGCTGAAAAAAAGATAATGCTGTCCAATGATGACTTTTGAATCATGTGGAAAATATATTGTCAGCATTTTTTTATGAGATTTCATTCAAAACTTACCTTTGTGTAAGTTTGAAGAGAGTATCGCCTTGTTCCACAGTCCACACCTGAAGTTGTTCCGGACCAGTAACACATATTTTATGCCAGTCTATTGGGTTAAAGCTGATCTGTGTAGCATTCAACCCTGACATGCTCTCTGAGGTCAACAGTTCACCAGTTTCAAAGTTCCTAGCAAGAAAGATTTGAGTCAAGACAGGTATAGACTTAAACCATTTCTTGTCAATCAAAAGACTAAAATACGTACCTTCCACAACTTCTATTTGATTTCATCAAAAAATACTGCTCATAATTTCCTAAGTCTAAAACCATGAACCACACAAAATATCCCTACTCATTTTCTCTTCCCCCTTCCCACCAAAAGAAAACAAACAGACAAACAAACAAACAATTTGTTAGCAGATGTGTTACGTGATTTGCATGCTCACGCATACTTATAACTTCTGTGCACCCCCGGGACTCGCTTTGTGTGTAATTCTACCAATTGAGAAGATCACAATACAGAAACTTAAGGTAACGTTAAAACTGAGTCTCTGCCTCATCTCTCGGACCACGAAACAAGATGAAAGTTTCTGATTAATTTATAACATATTTCAGAATTTTCACACACAAAGAATTAGGCATGGTTTGATAACCTCTGTCAATCCATTCACACTGTGAAGGCATGGTGAAAGTTTGCCCTAGGGGGTCATCTGTATTTCATCATTTCCATGAGTAAAACTTTACCCTTTCTTCGGATCCCTCCACCCCCTCCCCCCTCCATGCCTCCATGGATGTAGTTTAGAAAGTGTCAGTTTTCAGCAAAAGATTATTTTCATTTGTTATTTTTTGAAATGTAACTTAGTCTTAATTCTCCAGGAACATTAGACATGCTCATGAAAATGACAAAACAACATAAATGATACCATAGAAAGAAGGTCACATTTAAAATAGTCCAAGCAATCTAATGTTATGTTATTGGCTATAATGGTTATTTTTTCCATATGATTATTTTTTTCCATTCTTCTACTGTGCATCAAACTCCTGTTCATTTTTATATCTTCGATAAATTTTATACAATCAAGCTGAGGTACCTAACCAGCACTTCATATTACTACTTCTTAATAGTAATTAACTCACCACAGGAAAACTGAAAAGTCTGGGATCGATGAACAACTCGCCATGTATGGGTGTGTCTGCGATAGAGCAATGGCTGAATACTGTAACTTTGCTCCACCTGGGCAATAAAGCAATATAATTGTGGAAAACTTGAAGCATATGTTGCAAAACTAGCATAGAAGCTGCTTGTCTTTTCACAGTAAAAACAGAGATAAAATGGAGAAGAAAAGTCTCTTTTAGGGCTTATGCTCAGACGACACGTGCAAACGAACTTTTGTACTCCCAATACTGAAGCATGTCCTTTAAGATGGTGGTTACCAAGTACGTGAATATATCAATGCACGTACTAGGTCTTTTATAAGATGTCTGACCCATGACTTAATAGATGAGCTAATTTTAAGTTCATGGAATGACACACTATTAGAGTTAAACTCAATTCCTGTGAAGTTTTTGAGTTCTTTTTGTGCAAATCCCTTCCATAGAAGTGCCTTTAGCCCATCAGATTCATTAATGACTGCATTTAAGCTTTCATGACCATGGCTACCATTTCAATAAAAACTTAGAACTGCAAACTGTGCTCTCATGTTCGAGAGTTGAGCTTTTCAAATTTTAACAGTTAAATACCAATGAGCATCACAGGAGGAATGAACTATAGTTACCTTTACACACAGACTTTTGTGAAAACCCAGTAAAAGAGTGTACAAATATTCTTGGGTTCAACCCTAGTTCTGAGAAAGCCACTAAGCCTTGGGCAGCACTGACAGTGAGTGCACCAACCCCATCTGCTGCTGATCTGTAAACCCATTCTTTGTTGTTAGTTATATCAATAAATTTGATGTTGCTTCCACATGCATGACAAAGAATTTTCTTGCTGATAAAAGCAGCTGTTGATCCATTGTAGCCTTGAGCCCACCTAAGAAGGAAAATTAGAGAAAAGTAAACAAAAAGTTGCTGGAGAAATCTCAACTAAATTTGTTTTAATTGCATCTGGTATTCAGACATACAGAGAATTTTACACAAAAACTTCTTAACTGTTTTTTTTTTTTCTTTTTTTTATTATCTCTGATAGTATTTAACTTCTGAAATATTAAACCATCCTAGCCTTCAATGATACTCAAAAGTGTCCGGCAATAACCAACATGTACTGTACATTTTGAATGTACTATATTATGTAATTAATTTAAATTGGAGTGGTGGGGGGATGGCTAGAAGTAAAATAAGTAAGGAGGTTTTTGACTGTTTTTTGCAAGTTTATAGGGCCTTTAAATTTGGTCTGAAAAGGTTGAATGGAGTAACACTTCGTTGTGAAAAGAAGAAAATGCAATCATTTGGCTTTGGCCAGTTTTAATGAAACTCGGACCCAATATTTTTTCGATAACAGGTTATCAGTGGCAGTTAGGAAATTGGAGTCAAAAATCATCTAGGGGTCATTGTTGAGGTCATTTTATATGTTGGAAAAATTTTCTTTCCCCAAAGGATTTATGCACTGACAGTCTTGGGTGTTTTCATTGTGATATAACTTTGGTAACTGCTTCATTAAGGGTACTGAGAAATTAAATGTCAGTGGTCATCTAGTGGTCATTTTGGAACATGTTACCATTGCTTCTAAACATGTCCTTACCCCAACTCGCATCTTGCAGTAATACCTTTCGTTAAAAACTGGCACTGTTGAAATTTTCTCGGGGCTCTTGAAAAGGAAACTGAGACACCTTTGACTGTTGGGTTTGGATTCCTCATGAGACTACAGTATATGACCTCAGTGTGACCAACTTGTATTTCTTATGAGTGAATTCAGAGGTACATAAGGTTCTTATACCATGAACATTAGAGAAGTGCACGAATGCATGACAGCACAAAAAAAATTACAAACCTGGAGAGGAATATTAAACAAACTGGTGGGAAAACCTACGAATAACAAGGTGGCGTTTCATTTTGATTTTGCAAATAGGTGTAAGGCAGCAACTGAAAGTTGGCTATCCCAGTTGGCCATGTGAACATCTGATTCTTCAACAATTTCACAACATGGCCTGCTGGCAAAATGGATCAGTTTGTAATCAAAAGTCTACCACTACAGCAGGCACGTGTGACTCTGTGCATAGTCGCGTGCTAAAATTACAAGTATTTCATGAAAAACATGTTTGCAGACATTAAAATACACAAACAGTATGTGCATTGTTTATAGAAAACCCACTGCTGTCTTTAGTAATGCATTTAGGGCCATTTATCAATGAACATGAAATAGCACCCCAAAATCCCAAAGTAGCACTCAAAATGGAATTGAGGGGGGCAATCTTTTTTGGAAAATAGCACCTGAAATTGAAAAAATGTTTTGGACCCTGCAGTGCATGGTACTCTATGCAATATTCAAGGCATCCTGAAGTAGCCTAGACAACTCCCTTTGGTATTGCTTGACCTCCGACCCAAAACAAATTCACGTGATTAGCAGTGTTGTAGTCGAGGCCGCTACTTCCGAGGCCGAGGCCACACCCTCCGAGGCTGAGGCCGAGGCATTAGCTCCGAGGCCGAGGCCGAGGCCGGGTTACTTATTATATCAGAGAAAAAAATATCAGAGCATACTTTCACTCCATCCAACATAGTATTATAGCTGGAGCTCAGGATCCGTACTCCTTGCCCAGAGGTGGTGAGGCAATGGGGATTAGATTGAGATATCTTGCCATTCAAGGGCGGGCTTGTGAAGCGAAGTATGTAAACCTAAGAATGAGCAAATAGTAAATTCACATAAGTCAAGTTCATTTAAATTTACCAAATTTTATTTTAAGAAGCTGGGCACTTGGGCAGTTGTCTCAAGTTACACCGTCACCTACTAGTGTTTAGAAACAAAAACATGGGTTTTCACAAAATACAGAAGGGATCAGTTCCAACTTCCAATTAGTTCCCAAAAAGTAAAATTAATCTGCCTTGCGAAGGATATTGCTGATCACTTTGAGCACTCTATTGAAAAAATGAGAGAAACTAAACAGCAGTAGACAGACGCCGGTAGTACATGTGTGCCTGCACAAATACCATACAAATTGTGCACTCATTTTAGAAAGCAGAATTAGTGTATGAGCTCAATCTAAAAACAAGAAAATGTGTTTTCATAAACTTGCAACTGCCAATTTTCGTGGCCAAAGGTGGAAGAAATCCACAAACAACCTGAAATAATTTTTCTTGACAGTTCACACTGTTATGTGTCACCGTCACTACATATTGTACATAATAACAGATGTGTGTACAGAAGGTACTAAGGTGTAGCGGTATTGCCAATATAAAGTATCGATATACCGACCTGAAAATATCGATAATATCGATAATATCGATATTTTCGCAGAATGGGTACGCACACTATACATATGAAAAAACGAAGTATGGGAAGGTATTACCATGTACCCGGCCCCTGACGACTTAAATGCCGAATTTTACTACGTTGGTAGCAAAAAATAAATCAAGATTTGTGCAGAAAAATTAAAAAAAAAAACAAACTGTGTTTGCATTTAACATTTGCAGTCCCGAAGTAACTTTCAGTTACTTCTTTGGGAATATGTCTTATATAGCTTTTAGTGTTACTTCAGCATCACACCAGACGATCAAATATCCCTCCATCTCGCTAAAGCAACAGCCATGATCTATAAAAAAATCTGTAGGAGGTCTGCCCCTAAATAACTACAAAATAGTTTCAAAATCTGTGATTATTGGTTTCACTGACCATACAAACATTTTCAAAACGAGTGGCCCAAACATTAGCGTAATTCCCACCCCTTACTAGCATGTGCTATCCCGATTCCTTCCACTATCAACAGCTTGTGTTTTAAATATTTTTCTTTCAAACAAAATATGACATCTTTTGATTCCCAAGTTTTGGGATAAGTAAAAAGTGTTCCTTTTGGACTTACGTAAGCCAGGGGCCTTCTCCGTTTGTCACAAAGAAGTACCTCTTCACCCAACTCTCGTAAAATACCTCGCAAGTAAGTAGTTCACTATGTAATGCTGCATCAAAACGGCCTTGTTTAGCTAGTCACTATATATCTAAAATACCGGCCGATATTTTCGATATCAACTATTCGTCGGTATTACACTCAACTATAACCATTAAGTTACTAGCAGTCGATATTTGTACCTAGTATTCAGACATTCCAATAATCTATGAATGCTGTACTAGTGAAAATCCAGGCACCGTGCAGTCCGCTGCAGGTCTGCAGCTCGCTTCAGCTTCTCGGCAATCTCGCACGTGTCCGGTACCTGGGATGTCAGAATTTTCCCGTAACTTTCAAGCGCAGCTATAAGAACTTTTACGCAGCTATTTTTGCAGGATTATTCCCATCGTAGTGTCAGCGATCTTTTTTTAATGTATGGAAAAATATTACAGTCGAAACTACTCGCAAATTACCGCCCAAACAAACAAAATATACATCCCACAAAATAGTTAAAAAAAAACCCTCGTATCAAAGTACGCTCATCCAGTCAAAGGTCACAATACTCCTATGTACAGTACGCTGCTGCATAGTTTGTTTGGAAGAGTCCAAACTATTTTCTACAGTACTACACGTGTTGCATGTATGGACTGATTGCGGCGTGTTCGTACATGTTTGCATACATTCATGTTGTCAACAGAATTAACGTAAAGCTTCCCCAACGAAAAATTACGAAGCTGTACTAAACCCTGTGGCCTATGGAATCACATGCGTAGTACTTGTGTGTGTACCAACACTGAACTTCTAACAAATGTACTTGCGAAAATGTTACGTTATTTTCTGTTTGTGGAACTTTACTCTGTGAGATAGTCTCAGATAGATCATCCTACAGTAAGTCTGAATATCATGAAAAATTAGTTTACTTGTAAGGTCTTGGAATAAACTTGCATGCAGTTACCAATTCTGTACAAAAAACTTTCGAGTCACTGATACGGCTCATGAGCTAGCTCTGTACATATTCAGCCATTTACGCCCCACGTGTACTTTGGCAGTCGATCACCAGTCCGTACCTAATCTACTGTGTACACAGTAGGCCTACACTGAAGTATTCCACTGCGTATGCAATCCGTAGAAATAATTCATACAGCATGCCTATATGCTCGTAGCATTGTGATGAACAGCTCAGTATTGTGTTACGAAGGTCACAAGAGGTGAACCTAGACCTACGTAAGCTAGGCCAAAGATTCGTTGGTAACTTGACTCTATCGATGCTTAGGTATCGGTTTTTAAACTAACACTCGTATCAGTTATGAGTCACTGCTGTTAAATATCGATATTTGTGTTGAGTGTCGCTATTTTAGAAGAATCGGTATCCAAGTGAATAGTAGAATATCGATATTAGTACTATATATAGACTTTACTATATATCGATATTTTTGAAAACGCATATCGACGATATTACTAAGGAGCAAATATCGACTAATATCGATAATATCGATATACCGCTACACCTTAGAAGGTACTAATATAACTGACATGAAGTCTACAATCTACAGTTTGACCTTTTACCTTTTACAAGACCCCAAAACAATACAAACTATATTATGGGGAACACAATACTTCAAAAGTCCATACACACTGCCACGTGCACCACTGCACCCAACTTAAAGGAGCTTGGTTCTCTGGCTCAGAAGCTCAGAAGCTAAGAATGTGTGCATTGCACTTCAAGAACATGAGGCATTCCAGCATTTGTGGGGAAAGTTTGGCGCGATGTGGCCTCATGATCAGTCCTCCATGGCTGAAACTTCTCTCCACCGGAGAACTGCTAGCTGGCACAGAAAGAACATTCTGGGCCAGGGCATAGAGTGCTGGACAGGCGCGGTTCTAGACCGAGATTTGGGGGGGGGGGCTTGAAACGGAAGAATAAAATTTTCTGTCATTATCAATACCGACATTGGGGAATGATGCTAAGGAGGACTCCATCAGTGGCGTACCCAGGATTTCTCTCACGGGGGGGGGGCATGCAGTATGTTGTGTGATCGCCAGCCTGGGGGAAGGGTCTTTGAAAATTTTTGAAAAATTAGATGTACTTACATGCAATTTGGTGCCACATACGCTACATTTTGAAGCAAAATTTGTGTTAAAATAAATTTACGTATTTTAGGAACTAAAAAAAATTGGCATCAGGGAGGGGGCATGGCCCCCCTGCGTACGCCACTGATAGTAATAATCATAGGCGTATGGGACTCTTACAGTTTGGGGTCCAGAAAATTTTTTGCCCGAACTTCTCAAAAAGTTGCCAGAATTCCGTTGCAGTTCAGGTGCATGAAATAGACCACTAAACCACTACAGGCGCGCGAAGCGCGCGAAAATTTTTGCACATTTTTCGGGCATTCGATCAAAAATTCGGGAACTCAGTAGAAAATTAGGGCAATCTTTTCACTTTTACTTCATCTCTGCCAGAATTTCAGTTTGAGTAAGGTATCAAATGTTGTTCATGTCTGGTCTACTGTTACAAAGGCATACTGAACAGGATTTGAGCAATCACTGGATTTGAGACCGACTTTTTGGCGCTCAGAGACCGACTTTTGATTTTCACGCCCCCCCCCACACACATCTGTATTTACGCCCCTGGGACTGGCGTCGAACGTAAGAATGCAGCTGGGTAAGCTAGTAGGCGCCCGCACTGTGCCTACCGTCGTAATACAGTACTAAGGCGAAGCGTGGCTGTTGTACTACATGCAGTCAAAACAACGGTGTACGTACGTGGACGTGGATACAAGAAACGTGATCACATGCCTATCTTGCGTGACACATTTGAGAAACTAAATCCACTGGACTAAGATGTGCACAAATGTATCGGACAATTTTGTTTTTCTCAATACACGCAAATAAAGCATGAAGATAACACTCAACCTCAGACATTTTTTTTGGGGGGGGGGGTCTTGAGTCCCCAAAGCCCCCCCCCGTAAAACCGCGCCTGGTGCTAGATAGCGCAATCTGGCCGCACCGTCTGGCCTCCAAAAGGTATTGATGGCTTTCAAAATTTGCATCGTGCCCTATGTTTTTCCGTCCCCTCTCTTCAAACTCTTCGTGGTCATAAAATCCGAATTTTATTATTCGAGAATCAGCAGACATGACGACTTCGTCAGGACAATAACAAGCTAGTATAGTGATAGTGCGCGCGCGAGTGACACGGCGGCAAGGCTGCGCTGCACGTGTGTGTGTGTGGTGTGGACTGTGGAGAACTGTGCATGTGCCGTACCGGTTATCCAGTATACGGTATACCGTGTGTGTGTGTGGCGGGTTCAGCCTTGCTGTATGGTGTATGCATTGCAAGTTATTAAGATTACATGCGCTGTATCGTACGTTCACAGCTAATCTGCACTTTTCAACCGCAACGATCGATGTTGTCTTGTAATAGAAAATATCGACAATTAATTTCAAGGCAATCTAGACATTAAACTTCGCATGGTTTAGTTATTTCTTTGCAAAAATGGTAGTAAATTATTAAAAAAAAACGGAGGTAGTCTTGCCCGGCCTCGGCCGAATTTCCGAGGCCGGGAGCTCCGAGGCCGAGGCCGCAGCCTCCGAGGCCGAGACCGAGGCCAAGGCCGCGGCGATCCGGCCTCGAGTCCTCCAACACTGGTGATTAGGCCTAAGCTAGTTGACTTATCATAAGATTTTGAAAGTACTGTCCATTGACTTGACATTACAATACTAGCGAGATTATTGAGCTTAAATTCACCACTTTTGACAATTCTTTTGGGAAGATACTTGTGTAGCTTTGTAGGGTAGGTAATTGTGGTGCTAACATTAGACTTAAAAGATCTGCACGAAAAGTTTGGTGTGAACAGGTAACTTTTCGAGGACATGAGAGATGATGATAGGCTAGGCCTAACTGATATTAGTCGAGGTTGGGAAAAGGAGTTGAAAGTTTGTGTGTGCTGGGGAGTGTATTGTGTGTATTGCGTAGGAATGAAATCAGGGTTTTCACTGATCATATTTTCTCAGGAGTCACTAACCCTTTAAAATAAATTTACAAGAGTCAAAACTAAAAAAGAAGGGGTCAAAATAAATTTGAGTTTAATGCAACAAGCTTTATTTCTGTTTTATGTTTATTTTCTATATTTGTGATGCTTTTCCACTACATTATCTTTTTCTTTTAGTAAGATATGATAATCAATCCTTTGATAAACAATATGATGTCAACTGAGATATCTGTGATCTGTTAACAATACACATGCACTCGTTTCGAGTCAAGTCTAATCATGTAACTAGTGGTTTATGCAGCTATGCAGGTGTATGCGGGTGCAGTAAATTAGGTGTAAATGTATATGTGGAAATGGTGGTAGCTCCGTACTGTTGCAGCAATAGTTTTTATTTAGATTTTTATTAGAACATGCAGATAGGTGGAAAATATCTCACAGAACAAAGTTGGGAACTGGAAAGTGCTGCATTTTGTGAGTAAATTTGCACAATGAATGCATTAGTTAATTTGCTTTATCATTACTGATTATTGGGCCAAAAAAGCTGTGCATCATTTTGACCCCAGAGATTTTGTGTCTGTGTGTCAAAATCAAAAGTTGTGCATCATTGACTCGAGCGCCCGGGTCAGTGAAATCCCTGTGAAATGCTGGGTCCTATTCAAGGGCAAATGATATTGACAATGCTTAGCCTATGTACTGCACATGGCCTAACGTGCACGAGTCCCATCCATTTGGCAACTGTCCATAAAATGGCCAACGCTGCAGTCATATCACTAGCCTAACAAACACAAGTGCCTACAGTGTATGCCTATACTAGGCCTATGTGCTAGACATTCAAAATTTGAAGGTGGCCTTGTCTGATGCCGTCACTATAGTAGGATGGAGACCCCTATTTTCGTGCAGTTAGGCTAGCCTATACTGAGTAGACTGGCAAAGATGCCAAGGTGAATGAGTGGCTGGGCGTGAGATAATGGAAAGCGAATCATGATCACCATTTGCTGAGAGCACCAAAAATGTACGAAATGGCAAAAGGAAACGAAGAATAGAATATCCCACACTACAAGTCCATGGCAAGTGCCCTACTCGCCGAATTTATATTCGTTTACGAAAACACATGACATATAGTGAGTGTACCTTGAGTCGGTCGGTACCTTGAGTCAGTCACTGCATACAATATGTAAGACAGGCATACTATGGCCAACAAATAAACATATGACAGTGAAGAAACTCCAGCATGACATGACAACAACTCAAAGTCTGTCAAAAGTAAGTATTTACTCCCATTTTAGAAGAAATTTACCCAGCTTAGCCTACATCTAGTGTTACCTAAAGGTAGCTTGATCGAGACCTTTAAATGGCCTAAAAAATTATGTAAAAAAATTCTCCAGATCACTGTGGATGGTCTCCTTCCATCATCTTATGATTTGTTTCTATAATGGTGACATCATTCATTGAATATATTTTGATATCACTCTTATGGGCTTTCATAATGTTTGGGTGACCGACTCAAGGTACCGTTCTTGAACCTAATACATCTGAAACTTGTGATGGGAATTTCTCTGTCTCTTGAAAGTTTGACAACGAAATTCACTCTAACTTTCAGGGTTAAGAGAAAACATGTTCATGAGAATAATGGATAAGTTTAAATTACATACTACTACCCTTTGTGTATGTTTTTAGTGAAAATTTCCTTAATTGACCGACTCATGGTACCACCATGCTACAATCTGTTATCCGCAACTTGCAAGGCATGCAATTCGGCCTAGCCTAGGCCTATGCAACCAAAGTTTGGTAGGCCTACATGCACCACACGTAGGTAACAATGTACAGTAGGCCTAGGCCTATTCAGTATACTATATGAACCGAGACTGCGATACTTCAGCTCAGTGCATGCATGCTGTATTGTTGTAACGTAAGTTTGGATTTCACATCGGGAATAAATTTCAGGAAAAGTTTGACCCTCCATTTTATTCTCTCCAAATATAGGTCAGCCTAGCCTGCTAAGGTATGAGACTGGCGGTTACCTGAGCGTGAGTTGTGATTCAGAGGCGAGTGTCTCACGCCGGAGGCGTGAGACTTGGTTTGTTTTTGGTCACTAGCTTAGCTAGGCCTAGCCTAGTGTTATGTTTACTGTTCTGTAACGTTAGTGTTAGTGTGAGAGCTCTGCCAGAGGGCTAACGATAGCCTAACTTCATTAACATTTGGAGCAGGGAGGCTGTCGTCAAGTTCAATAGTTGTATCTTAATATTTTAGAAATAGCCTACATACTTTACTTCCAACGTTCCTATCGATGCCATGGTTCAAAAGATAGGTTTTACTACAGGATGGAGAAATTTCAAAATATGAAATGGAATTGGGTAAAAACGAAGCTCATTCTGCCGATATAAGCCTGGCAATCTTCATGCATAAGCTTCTTGTTGCTAAGTTAGTAGGAGCATGCGCATATTCAATACCAGTCTGAAGCTAGCACAGGATTCAGCACAGGATTCGCCCAGGATTCATTACAACCAGTTATAAACTAAAGGCGCCCTCGCCCTGGCGGTATTATTCCTCTGTTGCACAGGGGAAGGGTAATACTAAAAGGGGCGCTACTTTCTTTTAGGGTTCAACTACCTTTCATCACCGTAAGTAATATCCATTAAAACAAGAGAGCGCCACCAATCTGCTTAATTAATGCGAAAAGTAGCCAAAAGACAAGGGTCACGCTTTCATAGACGCTGGTCATCAAACATACCCCACTGAGTCAAGTGCCTGAGTAAGCCAATGAGCGCAGGCTATTTAGTTCGCTTCTGCCCACATCTGAAAAGGACGTCCCCTGTAAATAGATGAACGATCCCTGTCGTCATCGTGAACGACCCCGGTCTTTAGCAAGCAGACAGGGAGGGAGGAAATGACACGGCCCCTAAACCATGAAGTGTCACACCACACACAGAGGCCTCGTGACGGCATATGCTATCTACCCACTACTAGAGATAAGAATTGGAACTGATTATATAGGGTCACTCACAGAACCATATTAATGTTATTACTGACTATTTTAATCAAAATCCCATGCATCATGAAGGGATTGGGGTGTCTGTGGCTATCATCTTTACTTGTAAATCAACTTTGTGACAATATCTTTGTGGCGATTCTCGCAAATGCAACCAAATAAATGATGTTTTATATAATTTTCTACATTTTCAGCACTTAATTTAGTTGATGGAACAGTAAAACCAAAACGTCATATCCTTTTCATCTAGTGCTAGCCAATCAGTGTGCTTTTCTGCTTGTTTGTTACTTTGTTGGTGTACCATTGTTTACAAACATAAAGGTCTAACGTCAGGGGCAACTTTTTGTATAAGTTTCCATTCAGTTGTGTCAGTACGAGTAATAATCCTTTGGGGCCCTATTGTTGGTGTTACAATAGCCACATTTCCTTTCAATGCAGCTAGTTCATGCAAATTCAGAACATCGTTAAAGCTTTCTGGGGATTTTCATTAAGGGTCGTGTACCTTCGATCGGGGTTGTTAGTCCACGTTTGGAAGTGGTTTCAGATCTTAGCCTGCAATGAAGACTTTTCTTAAAATTTGTAGAAGTACTGTACTAGTCATCACCAATATAACGTTAGGCATTGGCTTTTGCTCTGTTGACAAAAGATACATGCTCAGACTGGCAGCCAAGGTGCCAGTGCAAGGTAGGGGGGGGGGGGAATGGGATTCAAGCACCCTCCTGTGGCTCATAGTGATAAAGGGATAGAGCCTACAAATTACTACGAGGTTTTACTCTGTTCTCCACCTAGCCATTGTCCCTCTATCAAACCCACCAAGGTTACTGTGGAAGGTCCTTGGACGATCATACGCCATTACAAAGAGCTTTCAATCCATCTTTGTCATTTGAGTTAATGGTGTGGTGTGATATGAAAAACCCTCCACGGCAACATTTTGTAGGCACTCTTGTACAAGCTATCTAGGCTTCCAACTTGCACTAGCATTCTAGCACTGTGTACTTTATATACAAAGTCGATCGTTGCTGTCATATCTGTAGACAGCTCCCTGTTGCAATTCAGTGAGTTAAAAAGCTTCGCCTGTCTCGGTTGCTAGGCAACGAACTGTTTCTTCATCCGTTGTTGTTTGAGGTCTTTGATGGAATGAGGAAAAGAAAGAGAAAGTTTGTAAGGTTCCCACTGAAAGGAGATCCACACATGATTGCGCATGAAAGACAACCTATTTAGCTATTTTTGTCTGAGGTGTCGTGGTCCACTGTTGCAGAGTTCCTACCTGAGACCTAATTAAGTGTTTCGTAAGTCCCGAGCCCTGGGTTTAGCACTATTTTGGAAGACTACCAACTTCTTCGCCCCTTTCTTTCCAATTCTAGGCACAATACTTACCTTATTCATTTGGCAATCTGGTGAGTTAATGGTTAGGTCACCCCACATGTATGCCAAACCCATAGATAAGGGCATTCAGGGGAAATGTTTTCCCCCTAGAAAAGTAAAAAATATGAATTTTGTATATAGTGCCCCTCCCCTTAATCATGATTCGCACCTGTACCTGTCTGACTACAGGCCTGATGTGTGCAGTTTCCCCTCCCCCGTGTGCACCCCAGGGGTGGTGCCAGCGGGGGAAATAGCATGCCCCCCGTCGGGGAAGGCTGGCCCCCGTCAGGGAAATTTTCCACTTTCGTCAGGGAGCTTAATCCGTACACGATATAATATGTAATCCCAATGACCTTCAGTCGCCCGCTTGATTTTGCTCATAGGAAGTGCATTCTTCACTTGGAAAAAAGCCAATTTTTTTTCAAATTTTCTTCAATAACACCCCAAATTTTCAAATTTTGCAAAAAAGTCGAAATTTTTCGGCGCTCTTGGCGCACCGACAATTTTACGTTTGTCGTCCTTTTGGCAACTCATCACCTTTGTAGGGTCATGGAGTTCCTGGCCCCGTCGGGGAGCTTGGCCCCCTGTCGGGCTAATCCTTTATGGCATGGAAAATTGGCATGTGGTATGATAACCGATGCATATGCCTATATGATATGTACGTGAACATGTCGAACGTGCGCTGAGCGAAATTTTTGGTTATATTTTTCGGGCAAGTCATTACAGCCCCCAAATCAACTTGGGCTCCTACGCCTACTCCTATTTCTTTCATGTTTCATTTTTGTCAATAGTCTGGGGCAAGTAACCCCTGTATATATAAATATAGTTTTTATTATTGTGGAAAATAAGGTAGTGTCGATTTTGAAGGTTATAGAGCATATGATACTTTAAAAAATCATGAAATGTTTAAATAGTTTTTGCATGGACATGGCCACAGGCGTCGGCAGTTTAAGTGACAGGGAAGTAATTTTCATTGTAGGTTGTATCTTGGGAAGTTGTGGCCGGCGAACCCTTTAACGTGGGCGCCGAAGGCGCGAATCCGGAACTGTGGACCGGGGGACCTCCCCGAGTAATTTTTCATAAATTTGACGGCTTTTGCGGTCATTCTGGACCATTTCTTGAGAAATCCTGCTTCTCGAGGTGTAATTTTAAATGCTAATGAAATATTTTTCTTATGATGATTGTAAATTTAAGATAGTAACCATCAGTCAATTTGATGAGGATGGTGGTAGTTGGTAGGGAAAGTGAACAGGGGAAAGGGTAGCGAGGGTTTGAATGTAGTTATTCACTCAAGCGGTCCTGCAGAAACATAGGCGTACGGGAAGACATTTCACAGGAGGCGGAGGGTGTTTGCCCTGAAAATTTTGCAAATTGCCCTGATTTTCCCCTTTTACCACGATAGCACTCAGGATGGGTATGGACGAATCCTCCCCCCCCCCAAACTATAAAGAAAGATATTATTTCGGGAGTTTGGGTTTATACTTGTATTGGGTTCATATATCATTACATCAGTGAGTGTCGAAAACTGGTTTGCCCCTACCAGGCTACCAATCCCCTGCTAACCCCATCCTATATTCAGAAGAAATAGGTATGCCTCTGTTTGTGTTTTGCAAAGGTGTCTTTAACCTTTTTAATGTCATTTTTAAGTACCGCCTTGTTTGCACAAGACCATTCAATATTAATTAAAGCTCCCCGCCGCACTGTCCACTGCACTGCCCCCGGCCTTGCCCTGAAAATGCAAGTGTCAGTGCCCTGAAATAATGAAATAATGAATCCATGGAATGGAAAAAAAAGAAGATATAATAAACTGAGATGGAAAAGAAAAACAAAAGTGCCCTGAAATAAGCATTTTTGCTACTCTGGGAGGGCTGCAGCCACCCAGACCCGCGCCTCGTACGCCTATGTGCAGGAAATAAAAACGAAGCAATTTCACCAAAGTTTTCCGACGCAAAGCAGTACTAATGAGACATCAGTTTATTGGCTCCCGCGAAACACGTCGAAAAATTTATCGAGAATTGTGATTCCCTATACATGAGTAGGTTTTGGGATTTTGTTTGCAAGGACCCAGTGACCCTTATTTCAGCTTCATGACACAATAGTGTGGCACATAGGAAACGCCCATGCTTTGAAAGAAACTTTACAGTGCCAGACAAAATTTTCAGCCGTAAGGGTTAGTTTTCTCGCGAAGGGCGCGGGAAAATTTTCCCTAGCAGTTTTATGGTATTTGATATTGTTTTCCATTTTACATTGCAAAATTTATCATAGTAGGATATTAAAAATTCTCTAATAATTTCTCTGATATCGATTCTTTTCGCCCATTTTTAGTGGTTTTATTATTATTTTTTTAAGCTCTGGAAGAAAGTGGGGGAAGCCACCTTAAACCTCGTAATACCGCCTAAGTCCCCTCTTATAAAATCCTGCATCCACACCTGATTGGTAATGGCCTTCTCAGACAGTTTTATGGAGTGCATGCCGATTCCGTTACACTCATCAGAGGCCGGAGTTCAGTATGA
Source organism: Holothuria leucospilota (assembly GCA_029531755.1). Lineage (NCBI taxonomy): Eukaryota > Metazoa > Echinodermata > Holothuroidea > Aspidochirotida > Holothuriidae > Holothuria > Holothuria leucospilota. Next base: position 14,936,825 of record CM055977.1, read on the forward strand.
CAACTTCACTTGGTGGTCATTTTTCTTTCATGTTGGGTAATTTTAAAAGTATTGTTCTTAGCTTCTGTTTATTTCGTCACCTCCTCAACCAGAACAATGTTAACACCTGCATAGTATGAAATTACCCAATATTTTGGCCAGACCCGTAGCCAGGAATTCTGATATAGGGGGGCACCGACACCTCATAGAGGGGCACCGAAGAAGATTATTGTTGTCAGTAGTGCCACCACATGATCACAGTTTGCCGGAACTACAGGGGGTTATATCTCAAGCTTACCACACATAGCTTAAAGGTATCGGTTCTACGTGTTCACATACGCGTGAAGCGCGCGAAAATTTCACTCTTCTGATGGAAATTTTTCCCTCCACTTGCAATACAGAAACGTAGAAATTCTCCACAAGTGAAGGGAACAAGACTATAATCACGATATATCTTCAGCTCAGCAAGCCCAGGTGAAGCCGGTTGAGTACTTTGCGAACGGCGAGGCGGGACCAGGGGCTGCCATTAGGCAGACTTGGTGTGATCTAGTATGATTTTATTAGGACCCAGAGGGAAATTCCCCGAATATGTGGCGAATTAAAAACATGGGAACACCAGCACGGAGCTTTGAGCAGGACTTTGAATGACAGTGAGAGCACACCAATGTCTTCACAGTTCACAATTCAGATGGTCATTATCGTATTACTACTTTGAACGAAATTTTACATGAAAAAAATCAGGAAAAGTAAATTTTGGAATAAATTTTTGGTACGAGTAAATTTAGCTTCAAACCGTATAGTCGTCGCGGAGCGAATGTTACTCAAGGTACTAGATTACTACAAGAAAGCCCCTTGATGTACGGGATCTAACTTTGAGCCTTCACCTGGCTTTGGCTGGAAGAGTTCACTTGAATTTTGTACTAATAATGTTCATGGGTGATATTACTTCGCTTGTGAGAATTGCGCGCGAAGCGCGCCGAAATTTTGCAGAAAAATTATTTACCACGGTAAAACCTGCATACAGACTCAGCAAGGGGTGGTGGAAAGATAAGCCCGACGAAGGGACCAAGCTCCCCTATGAGGTCCAGCAACCCGAAGCCCCGTCAGAAGCAATGGGTTACAGATTGGATACCGAACGCGAAATTTTGGGCGACCGGCGAATAATTTGGGGTTCTGTTGAAGAAAAATTGAAAATATTTGGTTCTTATTAAGGAAAGTTAGAAAATTTGGGTTTCTCTGGAAGAATCTGCCCCTCTTCGTCCTAGGCAGTTCCAATTCTCCCGACTAAGTTACTCCTTCTAAAACTGTGTTGATGTCCCTCCTTGTGCAGACACAAACCTATTTTATTGCTTAAGGGCATATCCTGTTGGGCATACAAGGCCATAATATGTAACCAGAACATTCTCTGCGCATGCTGTGTATTGTGAGCTTTGATGTCAATCAAAGAGCATTCACCTATGACCATTGAGAATTTTGCTTTCTCCCAACCAAAATGTATTTGGGGTGATGAGTGTCTGTCTTTAATAACAAACCAAAACGCCGGGCGATCCGGAGGGGATGCCCCCTTCCACCACCCCTGGACATTGAGACACTAAACGTTTCATACAAAAATGATTATCATGATGTTGAGTCTGAATTAGGAATCTTCCCGATCGTAAGAGAAAGAGAATGGAACTTTTTATGGATTCAATTTTGTGTTTTTCCGGGAATCACACCTACACGAAAGAACAATAGTCTAATTGTGGAACCTGTACATTTATAAATTAAGCCAACATATCTGAAACGGGTGTTAAAGCTATATGTAACTGAAGATGAAAGCGCGCGTAGGGCGCGGAAATTTTTGTAATTTTACAACATGTTACAGAGAACAAAAATATGTTCATTATTAAACTCCTTTTGGGATCATTTTTGGTTACAAATCGCTTGGTGTCATACCAGGGCCACCGTTTACATGTACTAAAATTTTATTTTCGATCGATTTTCCGTATGGGGGCACAGTGGTCCGCACGGGGAGCACGGCCCCCTCGTGCCCCGGCCTGGCTACGGGCCTGATTTTGGTTCCATTCGTTTTCAATGTTTTTATAATTCAGCAGTTAATAACACTTATTTAATTACACTATAAGAAATCATCAGTGGGTTGAGAATTGAAGAATACAGAGGCGCCGTGTGTTTTGAGAACAACTTCGACGGACAAAGTACCGGGTTGCGTGTTATGCCATAGGCCAGTGGTAGCGCCAGGTAGGGGGCAGGGGCAATGCGTCGGGGAACGCTGGCCCCCGTCGACTGAGTGGTGATATGTGCATGTTTTACTTAAAGATGTTATAATTACTAGGGTTATACCAAGGGGCCAAGGGGGGCACGTCTGTGCCGCCATGAGGTGTTGTGTATCAAAAATACTGTGAACCCGTTTATATATCGATATTAACACGAGGACCCACCTACGGTAAATTTATCAGTCAATCGTTCGGTGCTAAAATTCCACAGAATGTGAGGAAATTTTCCGGTTCGTCGGGGAGCTGTTACGTATACGATAAAATATGTAGTCCCTAACAACGACCAGTCGCCCCGACGACTTACTTAATTTTGGTCTAAATTAGGGCAAATTCTTCAATAAACCCCCCGAATTTTCCAATTTTCTTCTTTAACAACCCAAATTTTTTCAAATTTACCGTGGTAAAACACCCGATTTTTGTCAACTTTTCTCCAAAAAGAGCTCAAATTTTCGGCGCGCTTTGCCCGCCAAAATTTTCCTTCAAACACCGTTTCGGCACTCTGTCGCCCTATTTGAGGATTTGGGATGTTACCCCCCCCCCCCGTAGGGGAGCTTGGCCCCCTGTCGGGCAAATCCTGGCGTCACCCCTGCCATAAGCGTTAACAGGTGGGGAAAAGAACCCTGATAGCTTGCAATATAGCTGATTAAACGAACCTTAACTCGAAAATAATGGAATCAGCCATTCATTCTAATACTGTAGTGGAAACTGCCTCAAATTACACCAAACAAAGATTATCTGCCCCAAGTTTTTCCAGGGACCTTAAAGGAAGGGTTTAAGCAAAAAAGAAATTGACATGTGAAAGAGGAACTAAGTCTACGCGATTTGGTGAAATTTCCATTCAAATCAGACATGTAGTACTTGACATATGAGCAATGAAGTTACTACATTTGTGTCCCAAAGTGAGCTTGAGGCAAGCAGGGGTTAAATTACTTCCTCAAATTGATGAGAAATGCTTTGTTTCCTTAGTTTTAAGTCTGTTGTGTTGACTTTAAAGTTAATAAGGATAGGACCTCCCCATGGGGAATGTGAAGTTTGTAAAATTCCCATGCCTCTCATGCAATCACATTCCAATAACATGGGATTGTGGAGGAGAAAATTGGTTGTTTGAAAAAAAAATAAAAGTTAAAAAAAAGGACTGCTCATTAATGTGAGGCTATGATGTCATATGTGCTTGCTTCAAGTTCACTTTGTGTTGAAAATGTGACAACTTTAACTGCTAATATCTTCAGAGGCACACATCAAATTTCACCGGAATGCTTAGAATAAGCACCCCTTTAACATATCAAAACTTGATTTGAGCTAAGACCCTTCTTTTAATTGAACCCCTGATTCCTAGCTTCTAGGCTTCGTGAGTCGAGCTTGAAGTAGCTCTAGTCAAGGTTATATCGCCCACCCCCACTTTTGAGAATCTGTTGATAAACTACTGCAGGTTATCACTACATGCGACAACCTGAAATTACACCCAAATGCCACTTTACAACCATGCAAGGATATCAGACAAGTATTTCAAATGATTCTACTATGGATATAGGTTATGGGCTGTCAACAATTTACTGTAAGTATTTTACATAAGATAGCTTGGTGGTCGAGATAGGCCCATATTAATGAGGGCCATTTCAGGGCGATATACCCAGGCCTGAACATTTTTTTCTTTGGGGTCCCATGAAGTGTTCCTTGTAGAGCATATTCATACTCATCTGGTAAGACAAGGGGAAGATATGGGGACATGGTGTAAATTTCCACATAAATTATGACAATGAGACAAGCACGTAATTTCTATACTGCAGCCACAGTGTGTATTATGAGATAACCTCTAGGCCCGCTTTTCACAAAAAATTTTTTTTCCATTTTTAAGTGAGTCAGTACTGACAAACACATACCCAAAACACTCTATGGTAAATATCAATAGCCAAACTAAATCTATTGTCGAAAAAGTAATAAAATAAAAAGTGTGGGAAAATGACAACAAACTTGATTACATGCAAAATAAATGGCAGTTGAAGCACGCATCTAACATTAAAGTTCGCACACATTTGAATCCACATTTGCCCATCTTGAAAATAATTTCCATTACCACTCACTCTGACTCTACTCAAAGGCAATCCCACACTTTAAGAACACACACATACATTTCACAGAAAGCAAAAGATTGTGCAAAAATTGTTTGTGACTTTTTGTTAATAACCTAAAAAGCTCTGATATTCAATGTCATATGCTGAACTATGTTTTAATCCATCCTCACAAGTGTGTATGATATATAACTTTTATAGCGACCTATACCAAGAAGTAAACTTAGCCTGACCTGTTGAAATAAAACAAGCCTACCATTTTCAATAACAATACATGTCTATTGTTAACTACAATCCAATTATATGAAATACAAATTTTACATACTTCGTTCTTCCTAAAATTCACTGCCCACCATTTCATTTCTTATTTGTTCATTGTATTTTACACATTACAAAGGTGTTATTTAAACTGTATTCTCCAACTTTTCTCCAAAACTCTGTTGGACACCCCTCCCCTCCCCCCTTTTCAGTATTCTAGCAACAGTTCAGCTGTTCAATTTAGCACATCAGGTATCTCACTGAAACCCCCCTCCAACCCACCAAAAAGAAAAAGACCGGCCAACCTGTGTATAGTTACAAGCCTGTGAGAGGTGAAGCTGTAAGCCTGTGGCACGAACCTCCCAACAATGGAACAACCTTCATCAAACAGATCTTTGAAATTACTGTTACTGGCCAAACTCTAAAATTCATACACTCCTTACCTGATGAGCAAGCACTAATTCTTTTGAACAAATATCCAAGTCCTGGCCAGGACAAGCTCAAAGGCATCACTAAACCAAATTGCTACTTAGAAAAGCTTATACACAAATATCAGTTAATGCAGAGAGATAAACACCAACTTAGCTCAATACTTTTCTGACAAACTTGCAACACCTTTCCTTTCACTTCTAATAAAATTTACAATAAATGAAAGAGGGCGACAAACATAAACATGGTGTGCCATCATACTATATAGTACCTCAAAACTATACATATTGCTATAATAAAGCTGCCACAACAGCATTTCTTAAATGACAGGAAGATATTTCATCACTCACCGACTCTAAATGTTTAATGTTACTCTTCACACTGAAGTGTTTGCTGAAATTTCTAAAACAATTTGAATGCTCTTGTGACTTTTAAAGCTGGCTTGCGATTGATCCTTCATTACCAAGCATTCAAATCACTTCACTGCAACTGAAACCATTTGCCTATAAGCTGCGCAAATGTTACTAACTTTCTGTACACATTTTATACACTAGCTTTTGTTCGCACACGTTCCAGATGCCCATCAGCACTCAGAGGACTAGCACAAAATGATCACACAATGTTACGGTTTGAATCATGGTTTCGATCAGGGAACAGTTTTCGAGGGGAATTTACGGTCCATTAAAATACACTAACATGATCTTTTACACCACCATAGTACTACTTATCAACTTTTCAACCATACTGAATTCCTTGCAAAATATCACCAGAAATATTACAAGTTTAAATGTTTTATATGATACATTCTTATGCTATTAAATACAGCCACTCTTTTAGAATATCACATACTAAAAATTACATTTGAAGCTTCAACTCCCATTATAATGTTGGCATATTATAAACGTTCCAAGATAAAAAAATGCTTGAGAATATTCAGATTTTTGAGTGAAACCCACCTTCATCAATCAGACAAGCACACAGAAACTTTGAAAATGGTCCTCCTTTCCCTTTCATTTCATTAGTTTTTTTGGTAGATACTGTTCTACATATGACACCCTACATTAACCTTTCTGATGCTGTAATACTTGCATCCATTGAAGAATGGCTGACAAAACAGTTAAGTACACCAAAGCACCACACCATTAGACTTGTCTAAAATGCAGCACAAAAGAATTCTGCAAAATATCACAAAAAAAAAAAAAAAAAATGTATGTCACACACACACAAAAATTAGAATCATAAGTAAGATTAATAATTTACCAATACAAATACATCCCTACTCTCAGTCCAATACAGCTTCCTTTCAAAAAGTTCCCACCCTCAACCCGAACCATATCCCCCTGCATGGAGATTGTACTCAAAGGCACAATGGGTTAGCAACACCAGGGGTTGAAGACTAAAAAGAAAATGGAATGCTGTGTGGTGACTATTTTTAACGACAAAGAAATTATTGACAAAGCATGACTATATAATATCCCATCAAGCAATGCAGTGATTATGATATCTGTTCTCTTCAGGGTAAAATATGTCAGATTAGAGTGCAAAGTTTTCAAACAATTATGCTCATCCTAAACAAGTTTAACAGTTCTTGCCTCTCTCTCTACTCCAAATACAAAATTATCACACATTTCACAGAAATTGGAAGAGAAAAACTGAGCACAGTGTAGAGTAATTTTTAAAAGCACACTGTCATAATCAGACTTTGTTTTCAGCATCCCTGACAAAAAAGTAATTCTGAATTTTTTAGCTCCTGCACAGACTTTTTGATGTCCAAAACTTTGTAATATGGACAGATATTAAATCCCTTGCTTGTTGATAATTCAGCATAATCAGAGCTTTGGTCACTATGGGGGGTACAATTACAGGATACCTGATAGAGTGAAGATATATCTGACATGTGATGGGGTGACTGTGTGTCTCCCTATCAAGCTACCCCATCATACTGGCTGCAGGACTAGACTGAACAGTTGTCAGACAATTACCTCCCGGACAAATACCCCCCGGTCAAATACCACCCGGACATTCACCCCCGGTCCCATACCACCAGGACAAAGACCACCTGTCCAGGCGCATATTGACTGGGGGTAATTGTCCGGGGGGATATTGTCCAGGGGGTATTTGCCCAGGTGGGTATTTGTCCGGTCACGGACTGAAACAGACTAAAACAAGAGTTTATTGTGTACATAATATTTCATGAGTCCCTTTTCTCCATCTACATTTTTGATGCTTTTAAATACTAACAACCTGATGAGAACTCTACAAATAAAAACAATAAAGAAAAAAAAATTTGCGACAGGAGGCACATTCATAATAGAACTTGGTATGAGTAACAAACTATTTGAATTTTACAGATAAGGAAAGCAATATTAAATGTAAGGATATATTTGCACATTCTACAGAAATTGCAACAAAAACACAAAAAAGTGCTAAAAATTAATTAAACCTGAGTACAAATACTTTTGTTTATGAGTGCATTTGAAGCATTAATGCAAAATTGAACCTTGGCAATACACACCATTTCATATAAAGAAAGAAAAAAGTCAAAACATGGAAAATTTGTTATTTTTCTAATTGGCACTACATACCATGTGGCAAAAATACGAAATTTCAAATGAGAAACTGCTGACACGAGAAGTCTCTCAGCCAAAAGGGAATAAACTTTGACCTTGTTAGTATGCATTAAAATTAATAAGCATGGTTTTGCTACGCTACCTTACCATACTAAATGTAGAAAATTTATCAAAATTTAGGTGTAAGCAATATACCCAAAACAAAACCATTTTACTTTGGTCTCAACTGTCCATACAGGACACAGAAAGAGCTAAAAAGATGACAGCTATTTTTGTTATGGAAGAGGGCTCTTCCCCCTTCCAAAATTAACTTTGAAAAGTATCTATCACACAATTTTGAAATTAAGCTGGCCTTGAAGTTAAAATACATGGGCAGTTTTCTACAATTAATGGAAGTGAAATTTATGGAAATTTCTCCTGAGAGGATGTGTAGTTGTAGCAACTATGGGGGTGTGAGGGGGTCACATGCTAAGCATGAGGTCCAGTGTACTAAGTATTATATCTAAGATGTGATGCACTAATATCATTAAGTGCTTTGAAAGGTACAAACCATTTCTCTCATGGTTAACTTGTGTTCCAATCCCATCAAGAGAAAGAGACAAATATCACATCTTTTATTTTTGGGGGAAAAAACACCAGTTGAAGTTAAAATTGGTGGCTGTTGGATGATTTTCCTAATTTTCAATAACTGAAGTGCTTTTTTCATCACAGATAAAGCTGGTGAATGACCATACATCCCAAGATGGTGCAAATGATGAATATTCATTAGATATCTATAAGATAGAAGCCACAAATGTTAAAAGTTGAAAAGCCTGGATGCTACTCTACAAAAGAGATATTATATAACTCTGTTTCAAAAGCACTGCACTTAGCACTGAATATTGTAAACACCATCTGAAGAAGGGCGTGCAAACGATATATGACTTGCAATGCTCACCCTGAAATGCATTCTTAACATTTAAAGCAAAGCAAGCCAGGCAGGGTTTTATATTAAATCCTTCACGTTTTTGACCTAGGAACTACTGGTTCAGTTAACAGGCAAGAAAGTACGATGATAACATCTTCTCTAGAGAAACTTTTCTTGAGCAATTTCACGATACCATAGCAGCAAATGCCACCACAGGCAAATGTATTGAAGCGTGAACATGAGGATACTGTGTCCACCACAAGTCCGCATTTTAGAGTCAAGTCACCCAGGACTAAGATAGCACTGTTTTATCTCATACTCATACCGCAGCGTTACTTAGTATATGTTAACATTCACGTGTAATTTTGTTTCTTTCTTTTACTTCATAATATTCCAGTACAATCATCTTTTAACATAACCAGAAATGTGTACCATTATGGTACAACCATTAAATCTGGTATGTGATGGTATCATCACTTAATCTGTGATGGGATGGTATCACCATTTAATATGATAGCGTCTGACAAGCTAACAATAGCGGTGCTGACACTCAAAAAGACTGTCTTTCTTCAACTACGTGGGGATATAACTATTCAGTGTTGATACTGCTTTGACAAATGCACCATAAATTAGTACACATTAAATTAAATATAAAGTTTTTTAATTCTGCGTTCAAAGAAATATTTGTATGCAGCTTGAAAATTTGTACTTTACGAATATACAATGCAAATGAAATATAAATGGAATTATTTGAGCTTTTTCAGATTTGTGGTTCATGCATTTAAATAATTTTTGGTAACGAAACCTCTACCTTCACAGTCATCTCCTAAGTAGAACAGTTATTATGGTTGGTGAACTAATTTACTTATTGTCCTGAGTATATAAATTCACTTCAAAATGTTTTAAAATGATTCTCACCAATTTACTTTGTATGAGAGAGACGTTAACATTCACTTCACTCCCTCACATTTTCCTTCACATTTAGAATTCTCTTCTCTAATTTTTTTTTCTAAGAAAAAGTTTTCACTACAGTCACAGAAAAAACAAAATGCCAATTTTCTCTCAAAAATCAAACCCAGTAAATGTGAGATCTTTATTCAATTAATTGTGGCACTGGTGAAGTATAATAGACCACTACCGCTTCCCCACTGTGTATAAAAATTTTCGCAACTGCTTTGCTTAAAATGAAATACTACTACAAAGAGGCAGTGTATTTTTGTTAATGGCTGAACTGTGTAAAAAAAAAACAACAACAAAAGGAACAAGGAGAAATATTTTGTCAAAATTGAGGTAGATTAACAAAGGCCAAGCTGTATATGAGGAAAGTAAAACCAAAATTGAACCATTGTTTGAAAAAAGTCATTGAGCCATGCACGAGAAAATGATGCAACACACTGAGGTAAAAACATGTTCACCGAAATTTGAAGAAAAAAAATTATTGAGCACAAAGAATCGTGTGTCAGAATACAAGCAGATTTACAATTAACTGGAGCTTAGCAAAGTTATATGGGCCAGAAAAAATGCAGTTTTCTGACTTAAAATTTATCCCTACTCTAATTCCAACTGCAACTGTAACACAGCACAAACACACAGATGCTAAATAACGTGTGTATTCTTTCTAACAGAAGGGCTGAGTTAGGGAGGGGGGAAGGCACTGGGGTTTGAACTACTCTTAAATGAAGAGAAGGGTGTATCACATACATTATGATCGGTGTTTTAGAGTCTCACGTAAGCTTATAAATTGGGGGTGAAATATCCCAAGTAACAACCTAATCTATGGGCAATGAGCAGTTTTTGTAACTTATAACTGACCTGTAAATCATGCAAACTATTTTCAATATAAGATGTAAGCAGCAGTATAACAAATGTGAAAACACATGCTTGAATGGCAAATGGGTGATGGGTGCACCAATATAAAATACTTTCGCTAACAGGGCTAAACATGTGCGACGCATATCCTGCAAGCGATTTAAGTGTGCGTGGCTGCAAACTACTCCTGTTCAATACCGGAACGTGCAATGTTTTTTAACATATTTAGAGTTGAAAGTAGCGAAGAATCTTATCTCTTTAAGTAGACTTTTACTTTTATGGGAAGTTAAAGGGGTTACAGGAATCTAACACTACCAATCATGTCTTCAGAAAATGCCAAAAAGGCAAAAGCCACTTAACGTAATCTTGAGGGTATACAAAAAACTATCCACAATTTAGTGCAAGCATTGCCTCAATTGAATAGTTGTACCATATTTTTCCTTTGCTATTGCTAACATTTTGAAGAAACCACTTAAAAGTATTTTTTTTTTAAAACATGGATACAATTTGTCTTTAGCGGTGGCTGTAGTATAAAACATAAACGGCTGACAACTATTGAGTACAATCTTTCAAATCTTTGCTTAATTGCCACATAACTGCCACTTATAACCTTGGTCTATCCAACATGATAGCAATGCATTACAAGGCTATAGAAAATGTGACTGCGAGATGATATACGTCAAAGCCAGTGGTCTAGTGCCTCATAACCTGTCCTCTACGTTATGCTATTTTAAAGCTTTGCAGATAAACAGAGGTACAGCTGCCGCAGCAAACCCTGCTACAATTCTAGAGCAGGATATACTCTATTAAAGTAATACCATCGATATCTGCATCTCAATATCACATGGTATTGTTATTTTTCAATACGATATCTTCCCCATCTGTTTTCATCCTTGCATCTTAACTTTCTCCCAAAGATATGAATAGGAGTCACCACCTAAGCACCAAACATCCTCTGCTGCATTATGAATAATATAAGCCCAAGAATACTTCAACCCACTCCGCAAAAGCCTAAGCATACTCCAACCCACTAGGCACTGCAAAAACTAGAAGTCCTTTGACAATACTCCCTAAGCTACGGTTGACGCTTGCACATTAAAGTAAATGAACCAATATACAGTGCGCACATATATGCTTCGTATTGTTGGTATTTGAAGATGTCAAGGCGAGGAAGATTATTCACATTAACCTTGTCAGTTATATTATTTTGATACAGCTGTTGAGTTTAGCTCAACAACAGAGAACCCCCCTCTCTCCTGATGTTACAAACAGGGTTTTACTGATCACCGTAATATACAACAATTCTAGAATTATACCCAGTACAATTACTACAAATGGAGGTTAGTCAAACTTCTACTGACTGGAAAATTTACAATTGTTCTAATAAAGGTGAGGACTTTTTGTTGAAAGATCGACTGAAAAATCGTTAAAGCTCTCTAACAGTGCTACCACTTTACTCAGTATATTCACAAATTCTGTATCAACTACATTTATTTTTCCCTGTACAATGGTTATAAAATGGGAAACACAAATTCCAAATTGAATCAACTTTCTCTTACGATTACTAGGATACCAAGAGCAAATTTTCCCAATGACTTTATGTAAAAATCCTAAATAATGGAAAGAGGAAACTTCTAAATGTTAGTTCAGGTACACATCCTTCACAATGAAATTATGGTTATACTGTCATGTCTTGCACAAGGGTCCATCTAAGAAAAAAAAATTCAATAAGAAACTTCAAACTGTCTTTTAACGGCAAATGGCAAGTTATACAATACACCCTTTTAATATATGGAAAGTTTTATGTACATCAAATTTTGCCGTTTTAAGTCTTATGACCACCTGCCAGATTGTTCATGAACTTACAGTAACACATTTTTCACAGATGCAAAGTTGCTGAACTAAATGATAACCACTTGTGTTTCAGACAGAAAGTAAAACTGATTTGTTTACAATGTTAGTAAAAGAGATGTATTTTACTTAATCATCAACAAAGAAAAGTGTTTATAACCATTCCAACTGTCGTCCAGATAAAAATAATAACAGATGTAAATATGCTTTGTACCTTTTTATCTTTTTTTTCCCCTTTTTTTCTCCCTTTTGCTTTTCATGATTGTCTAATTCTATTGGTGTAATTTTTCTCCAAAAGGTTAGTAATGGATAGGAATGCTTGAAGTATAAAAAGGAAGCTATTATTATATCAATATGCAAAATTTCTTTCAGGTTTTACACATTTAGAAAGAAAGCTACGACCACCCATCATTTGCCTAACTACAGATTAAGTTCACCTCAAAGTGAGGGAATCTCTACTCAGTTACTACTACATTACTGAACAGGATCTGTCCACTTGCAAAAAGGTGAATTTTAACTCATGGTTTTATGAAAACGATGTACAATTGGTTGAATAGTAGGACATTGAGAAAGAACTGAGATTAATTGACCTGATTAAAATGCCGCAAATTCTATGTTATTCCTACAAATTGTGAACAATTATGCGTGCTTGCTGTACCAAAAAGACAGTCATAGCTTTTCAAATCCCTTTAGTATTTCTTTACAAACTTCTGATTTCATAACAAAGAATTTGAAAATTGAATAAGAAAATTTCATACAAAATAGACTCACTCAACTTGTTTTCAACACACCCCACACAAGAAAGCCAATTCAAAGATTAATAACATGCATATTCATAACACAGTTTTAGTTGCTCACCAAACAAATATCACTTTGAAAATTCTACGCACATAAACGCACCCCACAAAAATACATATATATACTGTTAACACAGTTAATCACCCTAAGTAGCACCACACTTTTAAGTATAAATATATATATATATTGCAATCTAGTATACCAAACTTCACTAAATTTCATTACAAAATCAACCCTACTTTCTAGAAACAATTTTTTTAATTCTTTTTTTTTATTTATCAAAGTGGTGAAGAAATTATAAAAAAAATACAATGATTGGCAGACATTGTGTTAACATGAACTTTAGTAATTGCAAAATTTCACTGGAATCAAGGGAAATTTAGGGAAAGTAGAAAACTAAACAGAACCAAAGAAAAACAACTGTATCTGGGGGGAGCAAAAAAAAAAAAAAATTCTAACGCAAACAAGAATGCAATATGTTCAACTTAAAAAGGAACTTAATGCAATTATGTCCATATTTCAATTGAATACTAAGAGTTTTACGACAAAACAAAAATTATTGAGCTGGCATGGAATTAATAAAACAAAATACAAAATTGAAAGGAGAAATACTGAAAGGCCTCTTCATAAAAAGCAAGCTGGGTGATAATTCCTAGCCAATCAATGGAAGGTTGAATAAATTAGTATGAATACTGAGCAAGCTTTACCATTTTGAAACTTCAAAGACGTAAACGGAAAAAAATAATTACAAAGTAATGTCAAGGCATATCCAAAAAGCGTTACAATTGGAAATGAGAAGAATTTTTTTTGTTGACCCAGAAATCTAAGGCACAACAAAGCAGAAACACTGTATTAAACATTCTTCTAAAGTGAGGCTCTAACACAAACAAACACCATTCACTCGTGTTCCTTTCATGGATCTAAATTCTACAATACATGCTGCATCCACCTACATTAAGTCACATGATTTATATGACAGATCACATGACCTTATGAGAATGAATATGTATGAAAATGATCACATATTGAGCTTAATATTTTAAGATGAAGGACAGGAAGATCAGATTTTAAGGAACCACGTATTATACATACACAGGCTACAAGAACGGATCATCATCATCATCATCATCATCTACTGGATTTTTGCCTAAGCCGTCTGCAAACGTCACATATATTCAGAGATGCAGAGAACTTCCAAGAATTGTTAACAGTTGTTGACAGTAAATACACACAACATATCACCCAAATTCTAGCCCTTTAAGTGCACCTACCACATTCAAGCTTTTTTTTTTTTTGGTTTTTTTGGTTTTTTCTTTTTCTTGTCCACCATACCACACAAAATGTTCAATGCTCCTACAAATGTGCTTAAACACCAATACAAAGTGTGCTTCTCCACACCAGAACTCGGAAACATTAAACTGGGTCCAAGTCCTTTCCTCCTCTGCTACTGTGGGTACGCTTGCCTGCTTTCATCCATCCACATACTTAGCATACATATGCATATCATTATAATACTTGAATATTCATGCTTTTGCGGTTTATTTTCACAGCAACATTTATCTCTGGTTGAGAACCAACAGAGCACAACCAGACTAGGCTACTCCATATTACAAAAAAGCCCTACCACACCACACTATAACTTTTCTGCTTTGAAGCATGCAATTACAGTGATATTCAAGACGTCAAAGCAGCAGGCCTACAGAATGGCTCCTGAAACTGGCAAGGTACTCACAGTTTACAAATCTACTTCCTGAACCATCCATGAGACAAGGTCAAAACTGAATGACCAAACCTCCTTCACTTCACCTATTCTCTGCACCAATCAGCAACAAACTTTACAAGGTAAACTTACCAGAGAGCAATAGTAGCACATATGCACTGAATTATGTTCATATAATTACTATCTAGTTTGTCGAGGCTACACTTTTAAGGAATACTGCTTAAACATGGAATCTGCTTACATAAGGGCTAACTTACGAAAGTTTACACAATTTTTTTTAAAACTGTATGGCAAAAACTGGAGGGTACGTTGTCATCTGCAGCTTTTATCCATCGTTCACAAGTCTGACACACTTCTATCCCTGCATGTACTAATGGTTTTACCTGAACATGAAATCTAAAGGCCGCCAAATCAACTAACTGTACATTTCCTGAAGTTTTGTCATCACTCCATGATTTCTCCTGCCATTCAACTGGTGATCACCTGCGATCAGCAACGACACCTATGACTGGTTGTTGAATTCTGAAGCATCTGCACGACAGATAGGGCAAGTGCGATTGGACTTGAGCCACTTATCCACACAGCGTGCATGGAACTCGTGACTACAGGGAAGGACTCGGAGAAGCTGTTTGATTTCAAAGTCACTCATACAGACCACACAGCTGTCGAAGGAGAAGAGAAGTCATGTTGTAATTGCTTAACCAAAGAGTTTATTAGATTTCAATTTCTAAACCCTTAACCACGATGCAAGATGTTAATTCAATTAAGTTTTGGAAAGTTTACTTCCCACCTACCAACTTTTCCAATCATAAATAGTAAAATACTGAATATAAATGAATTAAAAGAAGACAATGGTCTTACATAGACTATGTACTTCACTGACTACACATACGACAGGGCCGAAATTTAACACTCGTCCTATCTTCTGAGATGAGTAAAAGTGGCATCGGACAAACACTTTCTCCCCTTTAGCTTGTCAGATGAATGAGTAGACCTTATTTGTAATTGAACAGTTCACTACATCGACAAGAAAGTGTGTCATAAAATTGCATTAAGAAATGGTACTGAGACAATAGAATGGATTGTCACTAATCATTTCAAACAGAGTTAATAAGAAAAGATCATTAGAAAACATACATAATTTAAAATAAATGTTTGTGCACTATGGCAGCAACCTAAAATACACCTGTTCATCTTTTGTCACTCTCTTTTGGACAAACAGAAAAGATTTCGGACAAAACAATTTGGATTCAGCTTGTCCAATGGACAACCTGAAAACTTCCTCAAAAATCAGGTCTGATACTATCTACTTAATGTGAGCATTTAATTCCATTATGCTATTCAAAAAAGGGTGCTTGCCTGTTGGACTATAAAAAAAGTTTAGACTTCTAGCCCTAGTACAGTCAATGATTGACAAATGTCGTTAAGTATCACATGGAAGCTAATACCATATATAATAATTTAATATAATACCAAGCTAATACCACAAACTTGAAATGTACTTTATGCAAATTTAGGAATATGTAAATTATGCTTCAGAGACACAAGTAACTCCTTTCTGACAGCAATCTAACACATAATGAGGGATTGGACAAATGCGCCATCATGTTTTTGTGGCACAATTTGCGTTTTTTGAAGTTTATTGCCTTTTTTTAAAATTTGTTTGTCGAAGCCTGCCAGCTAGTGCCAGTGTAGAGAGCTGCCAATGAGCCTAGCTGTATATATCCACCCATATCATCACAATTGAGTAATTATAGGCTACAAGTTTCATTTCTTGCTTCAAAATGCTTCAAGAAATCTTCCTCTTTTGTGATTGACCTTGCCTACAGACTCGAGACAATTGACACATCAGCAAATGCGACAGCGCCTATGGCAGGCCCTACGGTGAGTGTATTACGACAAAATAAATCAAGATTTTTACGATCCCTTTTCTATATTATGCAACTGCTGTAGTTCAGATAAAAAGTTCCTAAATTTGGGAAGATAAATTTTTTGAAGACAAATTGTGTTTCCTTTTATTAGTGTGGTCTGACAGACCACACTCCTGAATCCGTCTGGAACAGTACTGAACAATGACGTCATTCAGCTATTGCAATATCTTGCGGCATATACGATTCGTCCGAGATGGAAAGGCACCTTCTGTGCGGTTGCAACTAAGTTTTCGGTGATATTTTTATAATGTTAAAGGCCTACGTGGCAAACAAAGTAAAGCCCATGTGTATTTTTCTTTATGGTCTTACTGAGTTCATTTTCCTATTTCCTATTCCATGCAGGGAAAATTAAGAAAATCTTTCAATGCAAAAACTTAGAGTGAAAATATTTTACATCATATTTTGTATTTAATTTGAGTTACAGAGGACGTTTCTTTTTTATTATTCCGCAACGCAATCTGACGCGATGAACCCTCAGTGCATGACTACCACCATCTCGCGGTCCGCGCCTCGGGCCTGGACTCCAATCCAGGGAACATAGCTGACAATCATGCAGGCTTGTTCATAATATATGAACACAGTGTTGTTAGTGGATGTATGCAGATCTTAGTTATCCGAGGTAATAATATTTTATGAATGGGCATTCATTTGATAAAGCCATAATATTTGAGAGGTGGAGATAGCGCATGTTAAAATTGTTATCTTAGTTCCTCCATCCATTTCACTAACTTGTTTCTTCTACCAGCATACTGTACAATAACACTAGGACTAGCTAGCCACAGGCAGTTAGTTCTGATGTTATTTAGGGCATACATATGTATGCACTATATAACGCTAGAACTGCCACAGTGCCAGTGTAGCTAGCCCACCTCAGTTCCAAAGTACCTGTAGTAACTACTTGTTTGCATAGATTATAGTCTTTACAACAAAGGCTTCCTAGGTAGATCGCTACTTCTAGCCAAATAATTGTACATGTGAGGCGCGAGTTAACATGGAAAACCGTGGTCTACTGATGTTTTGTACGACTTCAGCCTATACTATAGCTGGAAGGTATTAAAACCTGTTGATTACAGTTTTGCTAAGCCCCAACAAGACAATAAATGTGCTCGCTCAGTCCTATTATTATTCCAATTAATAAGCATCATGCCCATGTTCAAAAAATGCATAACACCAGAATAACATTCTTGAATAAGCATCATTTAGTTGTTAAAAGATCGGTGCTCTACCTGACCCTTCCTCCTACCTCATCCATCCACTCCTTCTCCTTAGCTCAATGAAATGTTGGAAAACAGCGTCCTGCAAGTTGCACACACAGACCAAATGAATCTAGGCAATAATATACTCATCATTCTAACAAGACCCCACTGTATTTGCAAGAAAATGCATATTTCTTGTTTCTTAAAATGATTTTTATAAGGTGAAAAAAAATGAAACCAATAACAGCCGGTCGTTCTTGTGAACACTGTTTCAACGAACCTTGACACGGTAATTCAATGGGACTTCTCCATTGAGTTAACTGTATGCAAGGAATTCTTTGCAAAATTACATTGTTCTACAATTTACACCTATTGTACACAGTGTCAGAAATGCCAGCATGCAGTGCTTATGGCCAGCCTGGATTTACGTGCGGCTGCAAATAACGCAGTTCCTTCGCTGTAGTACTAGCCCTGCAATGATTGTACAAACGAATAAACAGAGACAGTCGGCTATGGAGATGTTGCGTAATTATAAGGGAGGGTGTGAGATTATTACTCGGCGGGTGTGAGTTTATTACTCAATGTGTTGCATGCTACAACTACAACTTTGCAAAACTTTCAGCCATACAGACACATAAATGTGTGCTTTAGTAGTACGGTCTGTAAACATGGCCCGCTCCTGCATAGTGGATTGTAACAACATCCTGGCAATAATAAGTGTATTTCGGGTGCGGTGAATTGAAGTAAATTATAATTTTTATATTCCGTGACAAACCACCAATCCCCCACGATTTGACTTCTTTCCGTTTCATTTTCATAATATTGTAAGTTTAGAGCTCAAGGTCTGATTTCCGTCATTTTTATTTTCGTTTTCCGCCTCACTGCAAACTTACGCAAAATAGGTTACTACTCGAGATATATGCAGCTGCACTGGACCATAGAAACACGTCAGTATTCACAAGCAATGTACCAATGTACTGCAGCTGTATTCTCACCTATTTATTGACAGAAGATCTGCAAGGAAGAAAGTTTCTTAAGTTGTGTGAAAACATTCGAGAAATAAATCCGAACAGGGCTTTTTTACCGGTATTAAAACTACACATGGACAGTACTGTTACTCAAGCAAATGACGGTTTCAGCGGCCTTTTTATGTGACTGCGCTTTTTGCAATTATGATCATGCTATTCTGCGGTTTTTCCAAAATTGCAGTGCATTTTTCAGTCGGCAAAATCATGCATTTGTCCAACCCATACAAATATCTCCTAATTTCAAGATTTTTTGTTTTACAATGGCTACAGCCCTTACCATGTCACCCTACTGAAACTATCCCCCATCCCCCACCCCATTTCACTGATGTACGCCTGAGGCCAATCTGATCAACCCTACAACAAACGCCAAATGGACCTTACCACGTCTGATCGTTGATGGACTGATGAGTATCTGGGTTGTACCGGTATGAGGGCAACTGGTCAATCACCGACTTTGTAAGTCCTCGTGGCTTGGCCTCCCCCAGGCGCTCAGCTAGGTTCAAGAGAGCTTCATAGTTTTCCTCCACAGGGGCACTGTCCAGCTCCATTTGAAGACCAGAGGTCACAGGTGGAGTAGGAAGTCTGTAATGAAATGAAGGTCCATGAGATAAATCAAGCAATGATGGCAATACATTCATGATACTACATAATTGTGAAGGTAATCTATTCACCATCTACACTGAGCACGTCCACAACAAATTCTGCCTTCATAAATCACTAACATTCACCAGCAATTCTACACCATGATTTTGTAACTCAAACCGAAGTTTTCTTGCATTCTCTCTCAGTCCATGCTAAAATTTCTTAATCTCTTGGTAATTTGCTGCCACACCAAATAACATGTCACACAGGTGTCAGATGAAAAGAAAACCAGTGAGGTCCTTCCTTATCCATCCTACCCACAAATCCTCCCCCCCACCCCCCACTCCCCCTGCCTCCCCTCCCCCATCCTCTTAATTGGAATGCTATTTCAAGTTCATTTAAGATACATTTATATAGCTTTCTAAGTTCCACCTGAAAGCTATCTGAAACTACATTTTGTGACCATGAGCATAACAGAAGATATTAACAGATTTTGCTAGACTCCCCCCCCCCCCAACTGCATCCCTCACCACTCCCCTCAACATTAACCCTCATAAGGTATTATAGTTACATTCAGAGTGAAACAATGAATGAGACAGATGGGGTGGGTGTGGTGATGATTTCTCACTCTCCACTTACATGTATCTGAGCAACCATCCAGAGTACGGAGGTTGTAAAGCTGTGGTTGGTGGCGCTATTGGTGTCCTCCACTGGGGTATAGTCGGCTGCCTCTGCCTGGTAAAGGCATTGAACCTGTGGTATGCTTGGGGCTGATGAAAAGAGCATTAAAGCAATTTAAAGTTGATCAATACAAAGTTATTGAACTTCAAAACTTTCTGGGATTCTTTTTTTTAACTTTGCATCTTCAGTAAAATGAAATATATTCCACAGAGGCCCATAAATAATTTTGGAAACCGAACTTACTGCACCCCAGCCAACTGCACCTCAGGCAAAAGATTCTTTACAATAAACTGGCGTCAACATATGTTTCTAGCAAAAGGGCTAAGCTTTAAACTACCAGGTAATCTTGATTTTACAAAAAGGAAAGATTACTTTGAATATTCCTTCACACAGAGCAACATCAACAAACATTTCTACAACTGTGATAAATTAAACTTCCCACAAATCAATCATACTTATTAAACTTGTGGATGCACTAATTGGTGGAAATGTCAGCTACAAATTCAGTTCTTGAAACAGCAACATTCAAAATGTAAGTTGTTACTAAATAAACTACCACAAAGTCAGATAAAGCTTTCTACAGTTATCTACAGTTATTTGATAACCTGTTGTCTGTAGGGAAGAACAAAGGAATACTTTGCAGAATGCATTAGTTTATCATGGTGAACAAGCACAGCTTCCTACAAGCTAGAATCTGAGCAGTGAAGTAGCCAGAGCTGGACAAAAAGCATACTCCCTGGCAAGCAAGTCAAATTTCCCACAATTTTTACATAATTTCATGTGCAAAACTAGCCAAATTTCCCTCCAGATACCAAAATTTCCTTGCAAGGAGCTTCCTACATTCCTGATATTTCCACCCATGGATTTTAACTGGGTTGTTTTTCCAAAGCGACATTCTAAATGGATGGCCATTTATCAGTTGGAAAGGTTGTGGAGGAGAAGGGGTTGGTGCAAAAATTGAATTCGGTAAATTTGCCAAGAATTAGCTTAATTTCAGTAATTATGAATTGGAATTGGTTACACACTGCATACTGCAACTGGGTTGAAACCCAAAATTTGTGATGAGTAATCTTTAAAAAAATTGCACCCAGTGATTACTATGAAATATAAATCTGTGCAGAAATTGTTCACCAGGACTTTTTTGTGCAACATTCTGTTTTGTTTATGCAACGACAGTGGCACAAATGTGGGCTGGCTGAGTCAATGGATCTGGGTGTACAACTAGCTGATAAACTTTACAATAAAAACTACAGGAAACTCATTTGTAATAAGACTGCATATATATAGAGATATTTCATATATTCAGAGGTATTTTATGTGATGTCATCCGATTGGAATTGCCCGACAGTGCACATCCGCAGTACGCATATTTACAGCACAGGCTCATGGCATAACCAAAGATACTACTGTGAAACAATGGATGCTTGCCCGGCAAAATGTCTGACAATTAAGGAGATGCATGATCACCTGACGTTGGTGAACACCTCTATAGCTTTACTTTGCCTGGATCTGTCTCGTCTTATCTCCATCTTAGTTGAAGCATCTTACAGTGGACTTGTGAACGAGTCAAAGGACACAAGACCTTGCCACCACTTTTTCAAACAATATCATTTCTTTCCAAGACTTTGCAGTAAGGACTGACTGTGCAGACAACACAAAAGGGAATAATATACATCATGGGATTTCCCAGGTGAGGGCGCCCTTCCACTGTGCTATTGACTTTACCTAGCCTTAATTGCAGGTAAATAAAGGGTTACAAAGGAAGGAGCAAGGAAGGAGTGATGTGTACTTTATTTTAGTTTATTTAAAGGGGATCATCGAGTTGATGTTGATTATTTTGTGATAAGTTTGAAGCCTATCATGACAATGCTTCTCATTTGCCCCATTAGTCATGTATCACTCCCTATAGTCACCAAAAACAAGAAAAATTGTAGTTTTTATGGGCTTTAGAGATTGTACTTCGCAATGCTCATCCAAGCCCTCAACATACCAGCCTTTCTTAACAATACAACATGTACATAGAAGTGAAGAGGAGTTGCAAGCCTGTCAACTAAGTTGGTATAAGCTTCACTCATTGATTTTCTTTGAACAGGGATTGCTTATGATTAACATCTAATGGCAAAAAGTGTCTGGTCACGAATTTGTCATAAATGATTTTTGATGGTTAATTACCCTATCATTGCCATTTCAGTTGTGTGTTAGAGGTGCAAAATCTCTTAGTTTGACCATTTACAGAGCTCCCAACATTTCTGAATTCAAAAATGGGGATATAAGGATACGGTAAGTGGAAACGTGCATGAAGTGCAAAGAAAATGCAAAGCCCTTAATGGGTGGGGACCAGGGGCTTGCCATAGGACCCCTGGTGAGGACCAGGAGAAAACCCCAGTACAAGCTTCAGAAGACCCATTTTGTCTGTGATATATGAATGGGAAACACTTAGCACAATGTAGACTGGAAATGAAATACAGCAGGCTTTAGGCGCCATGTCTGTGCTTCCAGAGATAAGAGGAAGGAACTTATTTACGAGTGTAGGGAGTGTGAGAAACCACTTTGTGCAGCACCATGCTTTGGAATTTACCATACAAAGCGTGACTTTTGTACCGATTTGGAATAATTTTACCTAAAAAGCTTCTGAAAGATGGAGGCACCTCTACAAATAAGTTACAAACACTGTCATTTGCTTTTATTTGCTTCAAAAACAAAGAAGAAAAAGGAGATGACAAATTTTTGTGGTAAATATTTACAGTGTATTACTTTTCCAGTGTAAAGTTGAAATAATCGAAAAGTGGCATTTTTGCGAAAATTAATTCCGCAGTGGGATGACAGTTACAATATATTAATTCCGCAGTTAACTGGTTAAAGATGCCTTTTTTATAGCTTTCTGACTACCACTCATGGAAGCTTGTGCACATCAGCCAACATTTTCCTCTGGGCGGGAGAATGATTGGACACAGCGGAAAGGCAGGACCGAGGGAGGGTTTTCGGAAATCTTCCACCCAAAGCGGGAGGGTTGGGAGCTCTGCATTTACTATCAAGATGTGAGTAAAACTCAACAGGTGTGAAAAAAAATCATGACATTCATGAACCAACTCAATAAACCCCTTTAAATCTGTCTTAAAATTTACCCTTACCATGTGAGCTATTTCTCTGGGAGCTGTCCTGAAGTATGGGTCCTGAACAACATGCAATGGAGCTGAGTTGAAAAGAGGGGTTGGATGCGTAGCGGAAGGCACGTGGAAAGCAGGGGTAACTCGTTCATGTAGGAAATCCATTTCATGATTCCTGGTTTGCTGTAGATATCATAAGTAAAGAGAAAAGTCAGTGGCTGACATCTGAAAAGGATGTAAAGTATTCAATAGTTCAGATTATGAGTTAATTTTTATCATCTGTTACTCTTTGGCTTGCAAAGTACAGTAAATACATCCCCATTAAAAGTTTATCTGTATTTCCCTTTGATTTTAAAAATAGTACTGATAGTGACATTGTTCATTATATTTCTCCCTGTAACCCACCCCCCCCCCCTTACAAAATTATAAATCCTCAATTTGCTTCGCTTGGCACAATGCTCAACTCTCTCAAAGAGAATACTGTATATTTCCGCTTTGCAGAGAACTAATTTTGAGAAAGAAAGGCCAAGAGCAGCACAAATACTTACATGTGTGGAGGGTGCAGCAGAGAGATAGGATGGATGCTGTTGCTGCTGCTGGTGATGGTGGTGCTGTGGGGGCACCTGGGGGGGAACCTGGGGGTGTATGTGACCCAGCAAGGAGTGGGACTCATGCTGAAACACGGGTAATGACTGCTGCCTCATTGCGACGTGTTGAACGCTGCAAGCTGGGATGTGCATCCCACACAGTGGTACATGGCTCACGCCACAGACTGGAATGGGGTTGGTGTGGTTGGCGGGGTGTGCCCCTACACCAAGGTGTAAGGACGGGTTGAAAGGATTGTGATGGGTATTACAAGGAGGGATAGTGGTGTGACCGGTGCAAATAGGCACTGCATAGGTGGGAACTGAAACTGGGAGAGAGAAAGGAACGGAGGATGGCACAGCTGCCTGTAAAGTGAAAAAAAAATAACATAAAGACTAATAAATTTTAGGACAAAACTTCACAAAAATAACTCAATAACTCAATGACTTAATGACTCCATGAGTTACTTCTGTTCACTTGCTGTA
Source organism: Holothuria leucospilota (assembly GCA_029531755.1). Classification (NCBI taxonomy): domain Eukaryota; kingdom Metazoa; phylum Echinodermata; class Holothuroidea; order Aspidochirotida; family Holothuriidae; genus Holothuria; species Holothuria leucospilota. Next base: position 14,961,083 of record CM055977.1, read on the forward strand.
AATGTACCTCCAAGTTTGAGGGATTTGCTGTAAAAAATTCCTCTCATATTCAGTCCTCAAAATCTTTTCATAGTTTTCACTATCACATTATAACAACAACTTTTTCCAAAATGGTAAGAATGTTTAATCCATTTTTAATGTTCAATATCCTTTTTCCTCTACTAAAAAAAGTTATATAGTGATACCCACCCATAGGTGTCTGATGACCATAACAATAAAAGGCCTCCAAGCAGACAGTTTTCTACAGGGTCACAAAAGAACCTAATTTTTAAGATGCCACAGATTATTTGATGGAATAGTCTCTTTCCATTTCTTCACAGGATTTTAGGGTGCAGAATGATCATACCAAGCAAAAGGGACCTATGTATCTTCTGCTTTAAAGAGCCCTAAGCTCATTAAATTGCATATAGCTAACGAGGAACGCAACATCACAATACCTTGGAAAAACAAAAAGCCTTTCAAATTCAAAACCTTACGTTAAATTTTTAAAAGGATGCTCATCAAACACAAAAACTTACTGTTATTACAGTACGGAATCTTAACTTGATACAAATCAGAAATCTATGCACATTTAGAAAACATTACATTACAAAGCAAAATTTGACATAACAAAATGGTAAATTCCTGTCTCCATCTAAACAAGAGCACCAACAGTGCAGAAGCTCAACCTGTCTAGATTCAATCCAAGCCAAAATTTGTTCTAGGAAGGTAGTATCTCAGGTGGCATTCTGGTATGTATGTTTCAATGAACCATGTATACAAACATGAAACCCACTGCCACACACAGTAATAGAAGGGCTGGATGTTGAAGCCTTACTGAAAGCCAGCTTGTTTTATACTTATGAACAAGAAATCATGAACAAGGGCACTAGGTCCCTTTGCTGAATGGACCCTGAGTGACCTTCCAAATTTGCATAGTTCAAATGGCCATAATCATGAAAATTTCTGGTACCCAGTATTTTATGTACACCTATGAATCTTTGAAATTCAACTTTGAAAGACATACCCCAGTATTTCTAACAAGTTGTGGCACTAAATGTTGACTACATCTTCCAAGCCATATGTTAATCGATCAGTAAAATTTTACCTCAAATGACCCTCGATGACCTCAAAATGACCTTCAGATTTTTCTGAGCCAAATAGTGATTACATCTACCAAGGATGGGTGCAAATTTATTAGAAGAAATCAATGATTTTGACCTCAAGTGACCTGTGACGACCTCTAATTGACTGATTACACACACCAAGTTTGGATTCCAACCAACTTATGGTTACAAAAAAATTAAAACCAAATCAAAGTTTTTTCCCTTTTGACCTCCAATTACCTTGATTAACCTTTAATCTGAAAGCTGTGTACACCTAAAGGAAGCACTCCTTGAGGAATGTTATACCCCAATTTTCAAGAACATAAGGTGCTGGGTGAGATAAACATTTTTTAAATTTTCACATAATAGCCTGTAATGACCCCTAGATGACCTTTGACCTCCACTTCCAGTTAGTCAAAAGCTGCCCAACACCCACTGATCATTGTGTCCAAGTGTCATCAACATCCATGTGAAAGCACATTGAGAGCATTTCTCAAGTGTGAACAGACATGACAGATAGAGTGACTGTTGTGGATGACAATAGCTTACAAAGTTCTTTGAGCTGTGTTGAACAACAAACTACAGGCTGTTCAATAGACAAGGTGCCAAACTGCTTCTGTCACACAATTTTAGCAGTCAATTGAAGAGAAAAACTAGTGAGAAAATACAGAAAAAGACCCAAAAAGCCAGTTTTGTTATAATATTTTATCACTAAAACCCAGGGGAGAACACAAATACAAGTCAAAAATGTGCTTTGTAAACATGGTTTTCAACAGGTATGAAAATTTCCAAGGAGTCTTGACTGCAGGGGAAAGTGGGGTCCCTGCCAGAAGTGGCAACTCTTGAGTATGGGTAACCTGCTCAAGCCTAATGTCAATGGCAGTAAATTTGCACCTAACGGAAGACAGCGCAATTCACATAATGTACATTTATGTCTTGTAAAGTGCTTTCGTATTGTTATGCTTGGATTTTGATGGATAGAAACTCCTTTCTACAGGATTCGCAAAGCCAGGTACAAACTGCGTCAGTCTTTTTGGATAGGCAAGCAGGAATGAGGACCTCTCCAGGTGGCCTCTCCCAGAGGTCACCTGGAGCCACTGTGCTATTAAAAGCTTGCCAGGGACTTACTGCAAGTAACTGGGGATTACAAAGTGTAAATAAGAGGTAAGAAGGGGCGAAGTAGATTGTACATTTATGTCTTGTAAAGTACTTTTGTATTGTTACTTCCTTTAGTGCTTTAGTGGGAACCAATCGTACCAACACTATACAATTTACAAGAATACCATCAGTTAGCCGTGAGAATGCTTGTCTTAAACCATCAGTCATGTACTTCAGCAAAAAATTTTTGTCAACTGTACAAGCACACAATATGTTAAGGCACTTAACATGTTTTCCTTAACTACAAATATTTACCTCATTATTTAAGTCGATTATCAAGTGAGGATGAAAAGGGACCGCACTGCTGGGTCCGGCTGTGACCGGGCCCTGCTGACCCAAAGTACTAGATGGTTGTTGGAATGCTCGACGGTCTGGTGCATTGCTGGGGCCAGAGGAGTGCCCACTGCTGACCGAGTGGGTCCAATTACGGATCTGACGTTCTCGTTGTCTTTGACTATGTCTACGTATTGAGGCGCTGTTGAAATGATACCAAATGAATACATTGAGAACCAATACAACAAACAGTTCATGATATAATCTAAACTCCTCAAGTGTCATATAGAAACATGGCAATTAACCAAATAACCAAAACATGTACATAGAATAAGATGCATTTACAAAGGATAAAGATTTCATCATTATCATGAAGAGAATTCTAAGATTAGCATTAATAGGACATTTACGTACATTTTGCAACATTTTCACTCACATTTTCACTCATGTAAAAACAAAAGTTCTAAACAACAAGGCAAAAAACAAGAAGCCATTAATTGTGCCAATCCCTCCTTTTCTTAGAAATTCGACATACTCCTCAGCCACTTTGCCGTCTTCAATGAAAAAAAACAATGCTGTACTGGCTCAATCACCAAGACTATGATTTCGTACAAGAACTGCTCATACATAAATCATATCCCAAACATGCATTAAAATGCATTTGCTTCCCACAAGCATACTCTCATACGTCCTGGTTTTTGGTCTCTTCAAGTAAATCAACAATAAACACTAGAAACAGCTTTTGTGATGAAAATTTTGTTGAAAATCCAACATTTTTGCTGATTCCAACTTTCATTTTCTTTTAATGACGGTGTCATAAATTAAAACATCGATACTGATGCATAAGATGTAACTTTGCCTCCTCATCGCAAATTGAAATGCATTGCCAAAACTTCTAATCAAGGAGAGCAGACCTTTAATAGCAAAGCCAGTCATAAGTTACACTCAGCTCAACGATTACAAGGAATGTATCCATACCGCAAAGCTCTGTCAATTTAAAATACATAATAAAGGTAATAATCAGGCCCCAAAAAATTATTGTGAACCATTTGCTAAATATTACATATCTCCTATTTTCCTAGTTTTTATCTTTCATGATGCTTCCACAACAAAAATATTGTATACTGATGTAAAATCAATGAGTTTTTCTCCACATTTTTCCATCGAGAAGAGAGCGAAATGAATTTGCAGTCAATAATGGTGCATTTGGTATACTGTAAGTCTGTAATATGGGAGGGCGCCATCTCAGTCCTAACTGATTTATGCCAGATGGTACTCGCAGGCAAGTTGAGGAATTACATAGGTGGTGATGAGGAGTGAGATAGACACGGATATCTTGGGCTGTTTGGGGGGTTGGGCTGTAATGGGGCCACACAGGATCTGCAAACTGGTACAAAAGACAGCCAAAAGATTCGTTGATTATTCTTGACCTTCAATATTCCACTACAAGCAGGGAACTTGTATGGAAATTGTTTTATGGAAATTATCGTGATTATCCACTTATCACAATAATTTTTGGTTTTATTATCCTGATGGTAGAAAGTCAATCTCACCAAACCCTTTTCAGGAACTGGGATACCTGGCTATACTAATTCAAATCTGAATGACTACAGTTCCCTTTAAAGCAAAGTGCATAATAAAAACATACTTCTGAGAAAATAAAAACGGAGTTTCGGAGAAAGTGTTGATAAAGTAGCACCTACTGTTTACATTACCGATACAAAAATGTATACACATATTACATCTATAAAACCAATAAAATATCCACAATATGTAGTAAATTTGCACTACAAAATCTGTGTAGGAAATTCAAGCATGTACAGCAAATTTTTTTGCCAGTTTTTTGCAAGTTATTTGAATCTTACTCTGAAGTCTGCATGTGCCAAGTATGATAATGACACCCCTAAAGGATATCCAGTGTCTTCTCTGTACAGTGGCATATATGCCACTGTAAGACAGTGAGGTGGCATATTATTTTTTTTATCTTATCACTGGAATTACTTTTTTATTCTGAAAAGGAAATCTATTCCAGCTACTATGAAGTATCAGCATACACTCTGAAACTTATATCTGAGCATGTCCCTCCCCCCTTACCCTCCTCTCCCCTCCCAAATTGTTTTCCTTAGGAGAGCATTTTTAATTCTTTCCTGGTTACTATATGGCTGATTATGTAGAGATGTGCGAGAAATTTTCTTTGCAACATTCTAGCAAATGTTGCAGGAATCTTATATTCAGATCCCAATGTAAACAATATATGTAAAGGTCATGATGTAGACAAGACCCACCTTCTCCCTACGGGACGCCTACTTGTACCACTACACAGTTCTGGTGGTGTTGGTCTCTGTGTGGCTGCTGCAGCCATGTTATTTATAGGTTCCTGATTCGATGTGTTCTGCCAGGGGCGGACCAGTTGATGGCTTGAGGTGCTTGCGTGGTCCACCACACTCTGTGACATCCTCCGGCGTTTACGACTCGGACTTTCACTCTATGGAAAAAAAAGGAAAAGAAAACATTTTTTTTTGTTGTAAAAAGGAATGGTATTTCATTGCAAGTATGCTCAATGCTGCCCCAATCTTGTCCAGTTCAAATGTAGTTGCAACACAAACGTGAATATATGGGGATTGGGAAGACACAAGTTCGATGTGCTGTTTCTTATCTATTGAACATGTACCTGTTTAATACTGATAAATCTTACACCCAAGCGACCTTTGACCTGTTCTCCAAATACCCCCTTCCCCATCCATCCCATATCAAACTGTTTGAAGCAAAGTATCTTACAAATTTATAATTTCAACTTCCGCACAAACTCTAAGTACTTTTCCTACTATTATGAGAACTGTTTGAAGTAGTGCTGGACCAATTAATATTGACACTGGTATTTGGTCTTGGCGAATATTCCCCATTTTCGTCCTGTGTGGGTGTATAGTTAAATTAACATTAAATGCCAATATTACCTAACCAATATTAATCGTCCTGTATTTCACTATTTGAGTATTTTTGAATACAAGCTACAATATTTTACCTCATCAAAATGAAACAAAACTTTGCTGTGGTGCCCTGTGGCCTATGGTTAGCATGTAAATTGCTTATTTTTCCTACATATCAGTATCCAATTGGTATAGATTGATCTGAGAATTGAAACATCGGTACCAGTAATATCAGTGACTTGTAATATCGGTAGCCCTACAACACCAGTCTGAAAAAGTTACAAATGCCAGGGAAGTGATCACCTCCCTGCAAACACAAACTAGGTCACTTCCCCTTTAAAACAAAGTTTCTCACTTCGCAATAACCTTGTGATTACAACTTGAAATTCTCCTACCCAGTCTTGCAAAAGAAAATGCCATGCCCTGGGTGTCCAAACAATAGTTCTTCCAATCCTTTAGCAAGTCTTTCAATAGAGTAGCTCCTCTGTCAGTCAAACAAACACTAGGGTGTTCGTGACCCAGAAATTTTGTCTGTGTTTATAGCATGACAGGACCACCATGATGAGAAACCAGCAAGTTACCCACACCCAAATCTCAGACCAAGTGTTAAAAAGACTTAAATGCAAACCCTCCATATTGTCTCTCTTCAGGGAACAAACAAAAAGTGTTATGCAAAATGAACAAAGCAATTGAAGACAGAGATTTGTGGGTGCCTTGGTGATTAACCCCCTTCCTTACAAAAATTGGCATAAAAATTTTTGTAGGACAAATTGACTAACACTTTTTTCGAGAGAAAATCACTCCCCTCTCCCTGACATATAATTCACCTCCACAGAAACTTTGGGTGACATAATTAGGAATCCCTAAACCATGCAATCAATCTAATTTAACAACAGAAATGACAACTCGCATATTCTTCAAGGAGTATTGTAACAACAGCTAGTATAAAGGAAACAACATTCAATATGCTGGGGCAACTTCAGTACATTAGGAGTCAGGTGCACACTGCCTTATAAACCATGTCAGTTACATTATAGCATCAACTACTGTACCATCCTACCAATCAGTTAATACACCCTAGGCCTAAACTACAAAAGGCCTACACAACAACGGATCCAAATCTCCTCATCCCTGAGAGTTCCAATTCTCCCCCCAACTTTGTTTCTTCTAGCCCCTCCCGTAACTGTCTTAGGCTCCTCCATGTGCCGACACAAACCTGGTTAGTTGCTCAACTACATATCCTGGTGAGCATACAAGGCTCATATGCAATCAGGGCTCTATTTCATACAAGTTATGCTGAAGTTGTTCCTATGACTTAGGAATATTCCTAACTTTTATGAAATAGTGCCCAGAACACTGTGCATATTTTGTAATGTGAGCTACTCTGCATAAATCTTTTAAATTTGATGTCAACCAAACAGCAGTCACCAACTGGGAATTTTGGTTTTCCCCAACCAAAAATCTACATGGGTAATGAGTGTCTGTCTTTAACTGTTAATGTCAGAGATTCAGACAGGTCACCTATGGGGCAAAATTGTGACTGCATTTTAAGTCCAAAAGAGCCTTGTTACAAGAGTTATGTTACTATACTTCATTAAAACCTGCAAGTCAACACAAATGCAAACCTTAAAACATGATTTTGGGCAAGTATTTGATGGTATTAAAAATTATAAGTTGTGACTCCTCAGAAAGTGGAGACACTACTCGCTGCCCATGCTGGAAGTCCTGACTCTAATGAAGCGCTGTGAAACCTGACCAAGGCTAAACATTCAAAAGGTAATGTTAAATCAGATCACCATGTGATATTTCAATAACTACTATAATTTCAATGACACATCCATACTCTGTGACATGTAATATAAGCTCAAGATCATTTTTTTAGGAACAGATGTATTGCAGAATGTACTTCATGAGCCCTCACATTAGAAATTTATGCAAAATACAGCAATTTCTTATGTCAAAATTTTTGTATCCTCCGTTTGACTTTTATTTTCATTTTTGAAAATCCAGTCATAAATTGACTAATTAGATATTTCATACATTGACTCATATGCACCAATGACTCAGTGCCAATTATACTGCAATATGTATTAATTGGCTGAGAACAGATGATCTCAGAGATGATGCAATGGATGAATGCCTCAACAATGGCTGAAAACTTTTAAAGGGCATATACAATATCTACACTCAGTTTGCGAAAAAAAAACTCGTCATTTTATTACACAACAACTGTACAGCACTAAGAGAATCTGAATATCTTGCATCAATGCTTTTGTCTGAAATTTGGGATGGATTTTGAGAGGCATGGCAGTAAATCAAAGGAGGACACACATTTGTGACATGCTTGCTCTATTGGACCAGATTTTAATGAACCTGTTTGCCTTTTTTCTCTATAGTTACAATGCAGGATACATTTGAGATTCCTTCAGTTTTAAATAAATGCAGCTCCTTCCCTTCAAAACACATGTATTGTAACTACAGCAGAGGGAGTAAGTCTTTAATACTGCATGCAATGCAATTTTGAACAACCTTAGAGGCCAAGTCTATTAATTTCTGTCGCATTTGACCATTCAACATTATGCTCCGTCTCTGACCATTCAACATTATGCTCCTGCCAGACCACTGTCACTTATCACTAATGAAACTCCAGCAAACAGTCTGTCCTTACGGCAAACAGACTCTTCTCGACATGAGCTAATCTAGTCGTAACTCTATTGTCAAGCCACATGGACAGCTGATGTCCAGCAGGTTTCCAGAGAATGCAGCTGATCAGCGCTAAGCAAAACTAGTTTTCTTTCTGTCCTACTGCCTTCGGATGAATGTGAGGAATTTCTCCACCACATCTCCACTAACATCAAAGCACAGACATCCCATGGAGATCTACAGTACACACTGGCAGGATCAGGGAGCTGTTACTCTAAGTAACAGCTCCATGGTAGGATCATCTTGCAGAACCCCAGCATTGGAACAAATCTAATTTGCTTTGGAGTATAACATCTCCCAGATGTGCACCTTGGACAGTTTACTCATGAGATACAAAGTCACACACAACAGTCTTATCTTACTTGCTCAAAGAGCCCATCCCAGGATATACTGCAAGTGTGGTATTCCTTACAAAGTGTGTAAATTTCAGTCACCAGTCCTTGCTACGTATATGATACAAGCCAAAGAACATTTCATTATTGAATGCCTTTTCTGGGAAGAAACCATAGATATTAACAGATTGGATTTTTATGACTTTTGGGTCAAGTCTGCTATTTTCAGAGAAAAATGTCAAACCACCTGACAAAAAGTACAATACTTCTAGTTCAAAAGTTCAGGGGTAGTTGTTAACCCTTTGGCTGGATATTAACTTGTGAAGGGGAAAACAGTGGTTCCTTTTTCAATGGTAGACAGATAAAACCTTGTAAAACAGGAAATAAATTTTGTCTGGATCCTCACCACAACAGGTCAAGTTCATTGTTCTAATCTGGACACCTGTATACACAGAGAGATGACAAAATGATCCAACGGGGAAAAAAAGCATGGGCATGCTGTACTGCACCGAGGAGCACTTCAAAAAGCAGACATACAGTCACACACTTTCCCAGGAAGATAATCTGTATCCCCACAACTGTTGAACAAAAAATGAATAATGCCCCCCATAAATACCTTTCCAAGGTTTCTTAAAAACACATCCACCACATATATTCCAAAATCAATAGTTGGAAGAATGGGCAATGAGGCATTGTACCAAAGTTGCAATCAGCTTTACTTCTCTATGCTTGAAGGCTTACAATGAACAAAACCTCAAGTCAACCAATTACAAAGATGTTATCAGTAACCATAGCATACAAAAAGTTCAGTAGCAAAGTCAGGCTGTGCAAAGGCAATGGGAGGTATGGAAGGCATTTTACAAAGAGCTGACTTTTTGAGAGATAAGATACAAAAGACAATTGGACAGATCACATTCTGTACAGTTCACTCAACTTTATGACAACAAAAGAATAAGGTAATCTGTGCATAACATGTTCTGTCAGCAATAGAAATATCTCTGCAAGATGAAGTGTTCTTTTTTTGTTATTATTTTTAGATTGATCAATAGAAGAGAACAATTCAATTTAGGTACAAACTGCTTTTACAAGGGAGTGGTTGTGAACCACAGAAACAAGATGCTACTAAAACGTGTACAAACAAAATAGTCGGTAGTATACTCAAGGTAAACAATGAGGGTCATTGTCCAGTTTTAGCCAACACAAAAGGTGTCAATCCCAATTGAAAACAGGGCCAACAATTTGGTTGGTTTTTATTCTGTTATTTTCTACAACCCACTCATAAATTAGTAACCAGTACCTAGTTTGATTATATTGTAACATCTGCCTGGGGCTAAGTATAGGTCTGCTAAGGGTATAATAACATCCGCCTTAAATACTGTCTCCCACACCACTGCTGCACTTGGCCTGATTTACTTGTGTGGGTTCAATGTAGTTCAATGCACTTTCTCTAGGTATTTCAGCTTTCGTACCACTTGCCATGGCTTGCTTTATTCAACAAAGTTGTTGCACCCTGGACTGAAAGGCCCTCAGGTGGACCAGTTACCTTAATAGTAGGTGTCGAATATGTACTCCTCTTTGCTGTACATACTCTAAACACCTGCGAACAATGACAGAGATCATCCAATTTCGCTATATTCATGAGCCCAACAGGATTTTACTCTCTCGACTGTTGATTGGTTTCAATACAAGAATATTCATATTGCACGAAAAGGCTTCTGCTGCAACGTTCACTTTTACATAGTAAGTCAATGGGACCTCACTGTGTGAGCTTGAAGCGAGCGAAATCACTCACTAAAACCCCACTGACATTTGTCGTTCAAAAAAGCATGATAATCAAGACTTGCTTTAGTCGTTTTTTCCTTGAATATTTATAATTCTGTTTGTTGTGATCGTATATATGAATAGTTAATAGTGTACTGGTTTTATGCAGTTTGACGAAGAATTCTGTCCAAAGTTCGCGGACGTTGGTATTACGAGTGCAGCCAATATATAAAACAAACAAAATACAACCAAACAGATAACTAGATAACACAAAATCTTCTATTTGGCCTTAGTACCCTTTGAGATGCATAAATGTGCCCAAAAAGCCATTAAATATGAAAATGGCCTTGCTCTCATGATGTTCTATTTCCAGCGCAGTAATATACAGTAAGAAGTTAACCCGTTCAACATGACTGGTAAATGTTGGGCAAAACGGGACAGCTGGAAATAGTTCATGTCTTAAAGATACAAGTCTGTTTCTTTTCAACCTGCCATTGCAAAAGATTCACTGTAGGCTATTCATCATGACAGCCCTACTAACTTTTCAGTAAATACCCTTGGTGATAACTTTTTAATACAGTACAAGCGGAACACCCTAGAAGATTATCCTGTATTCTTGCAATAAGTTTGGCATACATGGGAACTGGTTCTAATTTTCACATAAGATTTCACTTTGGAAAATGAGGGAGTTCCTTTCCAATATGCTGGGAAAAGTCTGGCCAATGATGTTATCACCACCCATTGCAAACATACCTTACACAAATAGAATCCAATCTTTACGATTATCTAGACAAAGACCTCCATGCTTCAGCAATATATGTGATCTTGATATATTTTGACTCTAAGACAATTGAATCACACCTACAGACAGGAATTCTTACTTCATTGAGGGACATTATCACTGCAAACTGGAGTATCAATATGGATTTTTCTCTGCAACTAGAAAAGATTGTCAATCAATTTGCCAAATGGTATGGGGGGGGGGGGGGGAGGAAGAGGGGGGAACACAAAATACTACACAAGACATGGCCCCTTCCTCCTGATCATACCAACTTGCTTAAATTCATTTCTTCACCAAAGGTACCCATTTAGCTGGCTGGTTGATTGCCATAACTACAGGCATGTGCCCTCTTTCTGCAGCTCTAATAAATCTGAGGTTTGTTTGAATTACTATGGCAGAAAAAGACATGGAAAGTTCAAAGGTCATGTAAAAGGGCACATGACATTGGCCTCCATGTTTCCTGTCTTCTGAGGTAACTTGCCAGAAAAGTCACTGGAGGCAACCGCAATACAGACATCCCACAACAACTACATGATATGGCAAGGTTAAGTTTCTGCTGATGGGCAGAGCAAGGGGAAGTTCCCCTGGGGTGGAAGGACTGATGTACAAAGAGTGCAAACAAGCACTATTCAAATACTGTATCATAGATACAGCATAATGTACCAGCGCTTTCAATAAATTACAAGACATTATATATCATAACTTTCCTATTCTTTCATTTTTCCTATGTCTTTTTCAAAACACTAATACTTTTAAATGAAAACAAAACATTCTTGAAAGCAACAAATTTTGAGGTGGAAATTGGCTCAAGTCTTTAGGAGATCAGTATGTCATTACATTTAACAGAAAAAACAACCTCCTCGGTGACATATTTTGATTTCTATTCACATGACATTGACATGGTGGGTGTCATTGTCAATGAGGATGAAATCTATCCCTCCAAGGCAAACTTTGAAAGAAAGACAACCTTTTAGTGATGTCAAATCATGACATGACTTTATACACATGACAAGTCACATCATCCTGGTCTCTTTTCAGTGCTTCAATAAGTTGCATTTTTTGCAAAAATCAAGGACAGCAACAGCTGCAAGGCAAGTTGTTTCTAAATACCCTCTTAACTTCCTTAGGATAATATGGAGATACCTGATACTTGAGTTTATCAGTTTGGTTGAATTGCTTTCCATTGCTAAAATCTCTTTTAGATTACTTCTTTTGACAGAATCTGTTGGTGGGTGGTGTATACATGTTAAGGCCCACCTCTGCCTTCTACCAAGGCACTGTACAACATAAAGTACATTGAACCCTGGGCTTGAGAAAGGCACACTTACTATCCATCCATGCCATGACCTGTAACAAGAGTAAAGTCTTGAATGAGTGAAGAAGGTTACCCAAAAGGGCATTCTTCTCCTTGGCAAGTTGGACTCACATTCCTGATTTGTGCGGTTTGTGTTTTTGTTTAGAGCCTAGAGCAGCTACACTTTTAATCCTGATTTGGCGCTATGTAAGTCCAATGTATTATTATTATATTATTACCTAAGCTATTAAATTTGCTCTATTACTTCCTGTACTGTCAAGAATCTAAGACTGAACCAGATGACCCAAAAGGTGCGAGGGACCAGTAGTTGGGGGGAATGTCTACAGTGATGCTTCAGTAATGTCCCAACATGAACAATTTACGAATTACTCTAAGGAAAATTCATGTCACAATGCTATCACCCCAGCCCCAATCCCCCCCCCCCCCTCCCCTTCCCCTTAAACTTAAATCATTGACAAGCAAATCCACATGTTCCCTTTTTCAGGAAACCAAAATGCCACATGCCTGCCTGGTATAGTGTATGGTACGATGTTTTACTGGAAGTTAGTGTATCATTATCTGATAGCAACAATAAAGCCACATGCTTGTGTACAGTCTTCTGATGCTAGGGTGACTGTTCCAGGTAGCCAAAGCTTTTGAATGGTTTGTTTGACCCCTTTTATCCCTCTTCTGGAGTTATCTGGTGTACCTCAAACATTCCCTATGTACAGTGCCCGTTGCTACCCAGAGATAGTCACTTTATTATCAAACTGACTGAACATATCTCAAGTATGATAACCATCAGTAAGAAAACTAAGGATTAAAGGAGTCATTAATCTTGAAAAGTTATCTTCAAATCCACCCCATTGTGATATTTGCACCAGGCAATCACTGTGAAGCTACAGTGGTTAAGCTTTGGCAAACAGTGCACCATTCCTTGAATGCAGGAGTCTGCGCCCCACACACAGTAGTATTCACTACTTCGACATGAGTGCTTCTGAATGCACTGCAGTATGCACTTTATAGGTTTTTTACCAATATCACAAATACATGTGGCAGCAACAAAGTCAGCCATACTGTGCGTTGAACTTATCGTGCACAACATGTACGCTGTGTACAAATGTATTGGTCAAAATGTTTAGTACATTCTTTCAATTTTTTTTGTATGGATGATAGCAAAAGCTTGATGATAGCAAAAGTTTGTTGTGTACTTGTCAAGGAAAATTACACGGCCAACAGTTTTATTATCAATTAGGGTTGTTACGATATGACGATATCGGCAAAAAATATCGATATGGGATTTTGCTCGCGATATCGTTTATGACAACGCCTAAACGATATCATGAAAATCCATGCATGAAACATCCCCATAAACTTCAAGAGCGGCGTAGAATAATGACAGGTTGTCAAATTAAGCTTTGTTGTACTTTTTCAACATGAGCATGAAAAAGAGTGATATTAATGCAGAAGATTCTGTTAATAAACCTGCAAGATCTGACGCCAGATAAAGTGACCCAAAGAGCAAGCATGTAGAGTGTTCCTACACAAACACCTGAACGCTGCATTGCATAGATTAAGTGTAAAATGTACGGTATGTACCTACTGTACATCGTGAGTTACGAGTGGAGGGACCGAGTGAAGTGTTGCACGGGTAACCGACGCTCTGGACGAATTCTATAACCCTTAAAACATTGCTCAAGAAAAAATCATTCCCAATTAGGCTAATGACTTCTGAATATTTCTTTTTTATTAAATCCCAACTTAAAAAAGTGAATAAAATAATCCGGTCATGTTACCACACTCATTGTTCAGTAGGCTATATAAACTGAGCTTAGAATCCACTTGCCAAGCGAATCATTTGTGCTCACTGTCCGTGAAAAACATCGCAAGGTCATCGTTACGTAGAAGCTTGATGATGACAAGATTCTGGTCAGCTATTGGCTGTTCAATAGCCGTATTGATTCGAGAAAACTGCTGAAAACCAGCCTCCTGGGACTACCTTAATTAACTACCCCAAATATCCAAGTTTCCGTTAACCAAAATGTCAACCAGTTAAATTGTTCAAATGTTTCATAAAAGATGGAATTTTTCCGTATCGCACCCCCCCCCCCCCCCCCCCCCGCTTCAGAGAGAAGGGAAAAAACACCAAAAGTTTACAGTATTTATGAAACTACGTTTGCAGTCTATCCACTCCCCATGCTTGTCAGTATTAGCATGGCCGTACGGGACTGTTTTTCTCAGGGAGGGCGGTGATATAACTGTCCAATTTTCCGCCCGCCGACTGAGTCGAAATATCTGCCCGATTTTGTCAGGTTTCTGGCATTGGGGGGGGGGGTGGCCGCCCCACAGCCTCCGGCCCGTACGGCCATGAGTATGAGATAAATAACTGCTTCTGGATATAGCCCTACGATGTTGTACAAAAGCAGTAGTAGGCTGGCATGGGCGCAAGAGCTCCGATAGTCAAAAGTAGTAGGCCTAGCCAATACTGTACTAAACATCTCGAGTGTACCTGAATTGCAGAAGCCTCGATTAATGGGTTTAAATTTGTCACTACAATGCTAATCAACCGAGTGCCATGTGTTAAGTACTAAGATGGGGTTATTAATACTGTAAATGTTCAGGAAAAGTTACGGCCTGAGCCATTATATTAAAACTAGTAAGCACCAAAATGGCGCCCGTGCGAAGTGCGAAGTTACGATAGATTGAAGGGTGGCCAAATTTAAACCGCAGGGTTACGTACGGAGAACAGCAGCCTACCGAATAGCATAATAGAGACTTCCGCAAAGGCAATACTACACATCGCCAGATTTGATGGGTGAAGGGTTTACGTACGTCATTCTTGAGTGTACTAAGATCAGACCGAGCCGTACAGTATATTCCTGGCTCTGCGTGCAGGGAGATGCTGCTTTAGTTCTAGTGACATGCTTGCTGTAAACACATGCATGTACCAGTACACAATACATGTGGCATTTCAAGGGAAGTTCCGCAACATTTACTGTAACACATGCACGATACGGGAAGCTTCCAAACTTGCAAAATGACCTCGAGCTGTTTTGGCTTGCGATTGGTCAAAATTAACGTGCTAGAAGATGTACCTAAAACAATCTGGGAAAGTTACAGCTGGGACCCTGTTAAGTATTAAATTTCTTTGATTGGTATTTTTTAGTAATATTTGTTTCGTTTATCAGTAATTTTTGTTTAGAAATGAAGCAAAACGATTTTGTCTGGACATATTCCGAAGCTCTAAATACGATCTAATCTGAGGGTCTTTGGGTTCAAATTTCCAGTTAGACTTGGCGCTTATTTCTGACGCCGAACGGCAGATCACAGGCCCAAACCGGTGATCTGTTCACCACTAATGTATAGTAGGCTCTCATCTTTTTTCGTATTCGGTATTTTTGGCTTCGTCTGCAAGTCACAGCAGAAAATAACGGTACACAGTGTTCGGGAAAATTTCTTACGGTACTGTACCCCCGCTGCTACAGTACGTAGGGCAGTCATTTGGTCACAAATTTTTCGGCATTGAGGTGGCCATGCTGAGGTTTGTAGCACTATCGCGACCGCTATGCAGTGGCCGGAACCAAAAACATTTGGCTTAGTAAACACAAGCCGGATTACACGATATCGCGATATCGTTTGGGAATTGAAGGAAAAATTTTGCGATATCGATATCGAAAATTTCATATCGCAACAACCCTATTATCAATTTCCAACAAATGTACAATGTAGAGCTAGATGGGGTTCTGAAATTCTTACGGAGATTGAACTCGGGATTCCACATACTTAATTGCCTAGTGCTCACTTCATATCTGGTGAGCACCTAAAGATATCATGATCAGAGTTTTCCACTGTGATCATTATGAAGAATTTAAACCAGACACGTGTAGCCCACATGCAGGCCTACATGTACATGTAAGTACAATTATCGTTAACAGAAGATAATTTTTTTAAAAAGAACAAAACAATTCGCGCTTTGATCGATGGGCATGTACACAGTGTAGGTCTTGCATGTGCACTGAGTTTGACATTCAAAATGGTGGTAGAGGTAAAGCTGACCCTATTATGATGTCATGTGACAAAGCTCTCCATTACAGGGTAGGACTGAATTTTGCAATGTTATCCACTGGCTAGAAAATGGTAATGCCTAAAATATTACACAGGATACAATCAATACCCAATTCAGATATTAACTTGTAACGAAAGCAGGGAAAGCACCAACTACAAGCTACTGTATCATGTGTGAGCAAAAACTGCTGCAAACTGTGTTCCATACTCGTGTTTACTTGTACTATGATGTTGGACAAGGTCACAATGCATGTTCAGCACTCTTTCCAGTGTAGTGATTTCTTGCCAAAAATGTACTTCAAGAAATTCTCACGCAGAGATTTTTTGGGATATCATATTTCCAGAGACATTTGCATGGCTCAAAACTCAGGTCCTGGTAAGTTACAGCCAGTTCTATGATGATCCTGGATGGTATTCTCTACCAGTGCCCGAAACTTGTGCATGAATTCAGGTGCAGTGTTGACTGTTGATATTATCTGCAAAAGGAAGCTAAGCATTTAACGAATCTCCTTGTGAATGCTATCATACACATCTGCGGCAGGATTGGTCTGCGTTTGTTCAGTACAACTTCCTCTGTTCGAAATGCTTCCCTGGAAGAACATCTCTGTTTACAGTAGTTCAGCAACTGACAGCTCCTACAGCAATATAAACTGATGTGTCAGTGTATAATCTCTGGGAGGGTATGAAAAAACAGCGACGACTCAACCTTCTGGCGTTTAACACATTACTCATGGATGTCGGTACCATATTTGTGTACCCAGCTTCTCACACTGTTACATTATTTGACTTCTGTCGTACACAGAAACCTCAGCAGATATCAAATGCCTTCTCAAAAGTTCGAATATTTGAAAGAAATTTAAAAGTTGTTCCTCTTGGTCGAATCCAGTAGCATATAACTGACAATCAAATTGACTGGTAGTCATGTACAAAATTGTTTGTACAAAGAGCACATGACAGAGAGGATAACTTTCATTTTTCTCAGATGGCTCCACATACATTTAATCATTGTTTTCTTTATTAATCTTAACTTTTTGTGAAGTAAGCCAGGCAACAAATGTAAAATCTGCCCATGTGTTTTATACTACCTGTTGTGTAAGTGCCATAGCCGTTTTCCTGTAAATACAATGTGCCGCCACCTGCCTTGTTCCTAAGGACTAATATGCACAATCAGGAAAAGCCTGATAGGCTGTGGGATGTATCTCTGCGAGGTTTGACCGTCGGATACTTACCGAAGTGATTAGTTTCTAGGAGCCAGACAGGAAGCAGGAAGGAGAAACTGTTTCCTTCACACAGAGATTATGAGGATGGCCAACCAATCAGTCGTAGAAACACTTTTACAATACCACAACGAACAGGTTGAAACCTCTGATAGAATGGCATCTCTAGATAAATTGGTGTCAAAAGATGACAAACAATTCGAATCTTGTGATAAAGAACCAAGGGATTGAGAATTGTCTCTACTGACAAATCAGCAGCCATATTTGCAAACAGTGAATCGAAATGATTGCCCATTTTGGAGAGCCCCTTAGCATATTCTTATGTAAATCCAAATGAAAGGCAGCATCCATTTGTTGACTTTGAGGTTAAAACTTTTACTCAGACCCATGAACCCATTTGAGAAAGAAACTCCATCGTGAGAGACAAAAAAATGGACCTACTGTATGCAATGATGTCAAACAACATCATTCTGGAGGGTAAACAATGAAGCACACTGTATGCACACCATAAACTTACGCACGTATCCGACCAATACAAAATCAGCTGTCTGCTTTTGTTGGTGTTAAATTACAATGATAGCAGCTGTCTTCATGGAGGAGGGGGGGGGGACACTTTGTTTAGTGATTTCATATGCATAAGGTCTATAATGTGCACAGTGAAAGTAAGTAAAATAACTCTCCAAATTTTTCTAGATTGTAAAGTGGTGCAATTGTAGTTGTTGGGACATGTCTACTTGTACAACTGATGATTACCATTAAAGGCACTGAAAGCTGTTCTCAGCTGGAGGCTGAATGTTTAAAAGTGGGGAGAGGTACGTAAGAGGAGGGGGTATCCCTCTCTCTTCCTTTGGAAAAATCCTCAACACTTTAGGGTCCTTTGATGCAGTTTGGTGCTCAAGTACATTTTGATGTATATTGATTAAACAGTTTGACATTTTATTGGGTTAATCAACTTAACCGAGTGGAGATTTAAGGGGTTTTCATCTATGAGTGTGGAAAGCATCCCCCCTCCACACACAAAGACACACACTGCTTCCTAAGCCTATGGTACCAATAAACTTTGTCCTGATCAAGATCAACCCCACTTCCAAGTTATAGGCTGCCCATGCATTTCATGTTTTCGGGTTGTGTTTTTAAGAGGTTACAAAGATACACAGTGACTGTGTAGCCTGTGAAAAAGTCAGACCTTTAATCTTCTAGGATGTTATGCAATCGTGCTCCAAACTGACTGCCCAGAATTGATTATAGGACCCAAGTTACCGAGCATGAAATAACTGGACTTTAAAAACTGGCTTATCCCACTCTAAGAATCATCCCTTTTGCAAAACTTTTTCCAAATAAACCTCTCTGTTTCTGTCTGCATTTTCCTAAATTTCTTGAGTGTTTCAGACTTTCACGGTAAAATGTCACCACATATCTAGACAAAGATACACAATTTTGAAATCGTACTTTTTTTTATTAATACACTAAAGCTACGTCCATCATGTTGAGAACAACACTACATTTAGGGAAGTTGAACATCAGCAATGTGAATTTACTTCATTATCACAGTCAATATGACCCTATATCCTACTGTACATGGACACAGCTGGCCACAAACACGTTATACAGTTCCTTTTCAAGCAAGTGATTATCAGGAAATGGAAGGCAAAGGAAATTTTAGCCTAAGCTGTACGACAGTCAAAGTGGATTTATAGTGCATCACCAAAAACTTCCAATTCTAACAGAAGCACAGGGTACTGTAAAGACAAACATAAAAGCACACTTATTTAGTAGGGTTACTGCCTAGAAAAACACGTTCATGTACAAAATTATGCTGAAAGTTAAACATAAATAGGTGTGTACTATTAGGCTAATTTTACTATTCACACCCATAAGAATACTGGGAAAATCCCAGTTACTTTGCAGAGGAAGTTCTATATTAAATCTCAAGAGTATAGATTCCAAAAAAGCAGTCTGTTTCAAAATAGTTCACTTCAGTTATCAATCAACAGATTTATGGCATTTTAAGCCAACTGGTGAATTTAAAATATAGAGAATTAGAAAGTTGTTGAGAAAGCATGGGCGCTAATACAAGAGCATGCATGCAGTATATAGTCATACAAGGAAAAACATAAATAGAAAAATGCAAGCAACATGAAAGTTTATAGAACCTAACCTTCTGAGATGGTCACTTTATAACAGGGATGGATCATGGATATCAGGAGACAGGTTAGGTACGTCCATGCCAATTCGGATCGAATTCCGATCCGATTTTTGTGAGTTTTCATTAAAATCTTCTCCATTTCGGGTCAGAAAGAGCCCAAAATTTGCCAACCAGTGTAAATATATGATTTGCATCAGAGGTCTATGAAAATGAAATGTTAACTGATTTTTTCGTGACGTCACACCGACAGACAGCTTTTATCGGACACGCGTAGTCCGATAAAAGCTGTCTGTCGATGTGACGTCACGAAATAATTCGTAAAAATTTAATTTTCGTAGTCCTGCGATAAAAATCATACAATTACACAGGTTGGCAAATTTGGGGTTCTTTCCGACCTGAAATGGAGAAGATTTTAATAAAAACTCACAAAAATCGGATCGGAATCCGATCCGAATTCGTTGTAGTGTGACCGCTGCTTAACAAATTAGACTGTCAGTCTCAAATGGCTACAGGCTGTGATAATTTAATGAGCGTGTCAAAAATGTTCCATATGCATTTCTTTGAGAACAACACTGCATCTACCATAAAAATGATAATGAAAGGGAGAAAGCAGTCACTCTAATTTTATTTTAGAAAATCTGCTAAATCTACCACATCTCTCTTTATTTCACTCACAAGTATCTTTCATTATGTTTCTGTATAAAAGCATTGAATATTGAAGGTAAACCAAGGGGCTATTCTGCATGAATTTAAGAAATGAGGAACACAAATACTGTCACATGATTGATAACGACAGTGTCATGGGGTACACCAGTTCATATGGGGGGGGGGGGAGACTGCATTTTCCCGTTAAGGTGAGTTTAAATTGTGCAAAATCCCTACTTCTAAATACATGAACCTAGCTGGTCCCCTGCATGATGTGAACCCATAACAGTGTGAAGCATTTCAGACAAAAAGTTTTGCATAATTGATACTGCAATTTCAGTTGAACCTTTAAAAAGCTACATTTTGCCACAAAAATGTGTGGCAGCAGTGGCCTGAAATGAAGACTGTCATCCAATGATTTCCTTACAAGTGACTTCTTCACTAAGTATGACACTCTAGTCAAGGTCATGTATGTACACAATTATCTAACATTTATAAGTTCTGCTAAGTTACAGAAGAACACTAACTATGCAAACCCAAGTGGGCAAATGAATTGTGACAGTGTAAACAAAATCTGCTTTTACAAAATAACCATTTCCGTAATGTTCCTGCCTTTTGATGCATCATAATTCTAAAAATGCATCACAGCGAAGCCATCACATGAACTGGTCTGCATTCAGGGCAAATCACTCCTGCATGCAACCGATTCTGATGACAAGCTATGCCAAGCAGGAGGAAAACAGAGTAAAAACCTCATATGCCTTGAGAAAGATGTGTGAAACACATCGGGCATGACAACGTGAATCATTCTGTCACCAAGTGTTCTTTACCAATGTGTCAGTACCTGGGAAAGCTGTAAGTTTCAAGTCTTACATGTGATGTGTAATTCAGTAGGCTATGGTATACAGACTCCATAAAGTCAGGAAAACAAGTTTTCAAATTTGGATTATGTAAGATTAAAAGCAACAGCAATCTCACCACTACACCTCTGAATATGAATGCTGAAACACCATTCTTCCTACAGTACCCCCTCCTCCAATCCACCCCCCTAAAAAAATCAATATTAGGGTTATATGGCAATGATCCAAAAGTTAAGGGTCTACAGTAAGCTAGATGGCAACTATATCTGCCAAGTATGGTAAAACTTATTTCCTTGATCCTGCTGTGTGGTATATAATATTAATGTACTACCAGGACTAGCACACAACACATGGTATGAACTTACTATTACTACTGTAACACTCACCTTCCTTTTGTTTTGGATGACACATGTATAGTATTTAGGACAAGTCTCCCTGGTCTATGATAAAACTAATTCAAACAAAACCAACAGATGATCAGTAATAGTTATTTCCTGCTCGCCTTGCAGCCTGTCCCAATGGGAAAATCACCATCTGCAATCCAAAGTTCTGTAAGCCACTGTTTAAATTACCTCTCATTTCTCCCTGCCATGTGTACAATGTGCTGTTACTTCCACTACTACCTGTACTGAACACTCACTCATTTATCCACGCACATTTTTTTCATAACAAAGAACAGGAGCAAGTTGGTAAAGCTACCACTCTTGTTCACTGAGCTTGCTTCCCGCCACAAGAGTTCACAGTGGGGCCAGTGTGAGCCACTACACTAAAGAGTACAATCCTACACAAAGAATTCTTTCACACTGAAAATTCCATAACCTTGCTCCATGAGGTTGCAAAGATTAAAATCCCTATACAGCAAGCTTACTCCATGTGGGTTAGTAAACAGTCTTTTCACCTCGAGTTCCCATTGTTGTCCTCTTTTCTCACAGTGAAGTATTCGTGATACATACAGTAGGCTTGCATAGCCACAGGATTAGACACACTGAGTAAGCTGGACTGTTCCACTAGCACTGCTAGGGGGTGTGCAGGTTTAGTAGGTCACTGAGTTTATTCTAGGAATGCTCTGCTCAAGGTTGGCTTTGTGTTGTTGTGTTATGGTTAAAAGTACAATCAAATAAACTGAGTTTATTCAATGACACAAGGTATTGTGTAGGAAGAAGATCTTTTAGCTGGAAATGCAGGAGTCAAACAAAGAGAGTAACTGCATAGGAATTTGTTCTTTGTTCCTTGCCAGTGCAACTTCTCATCCACAGGAAGTACTGATGAAGATCACACAGTATCTATATATCTGTTGGAGTAAGGGCTAAATTAATGACGTTTTAGGGCTCAGTTTCTAACCAATTGGTTTAAAGGCAGGAGGCAGTCACCCCAAAATTTGCTTTGAAAAATCAGCAAATTCTAGCAATTCTCCTCTTATTGCATTACAAGCACCTCTGAAGACATTTTGAACATAAAACTATCATAAACAAAAGGTAAAGCAAGGAGAAATTCTCCTTGATTTTCAAAATTCACTGACAAAAACACTGTCACATGATCAAAATTAGCCATCCATGTACTAGAGTGACAGGGCATACTAACTCTGTTGGCATGACTGCCTATTACCTTTAAGTCAGGCCAGCCATGGCCATTTTTCCAAATGTGGCTCACTAGCTTATTTTCCCTACTCCATTGCTTATGCTGAGCACCAAGCACAATGGCAGTAGGTTCCATTTTTGAAGTCTTCAGTATGACCTGGCCATTGGAAGGTACATAATACCATTGTCACATTTTTTTTTCTTTTGAGAAAACTGGAAAGTTTTCCATATCTATATTCCTTCAATTCAGGGGCACACAGTTGAACAAGATACTTCTGAGGCAGAAGTATTTAGTTGTCCAACTTGTTGTGAATAAGAAAGATGCTAGATATCTGAAAGTATGCTATATCATCCTTTCAAAATATAACTTTTTGTCATTACCATGTTCTGACTTAGCTTTCATAGACCCAAACAGAATTTAAAATACAGGACTGTCAAAATATCAACAAATACATGTATATGAAAACATGTAATTGTGTCACATTGTGTACTAAGACAAGATCAAGTTTTTTCAAAGTAGAGAAGCACCTGCCTAAGGTGCTTACATCTTGATCATTACCAACCAGAATCTGTTGGCCTAGTAGAAATCATGTTGGAGTGTAGGAGGTGATGACACTTAGTTTATAAGTGAAGAATGTACATTTTCCAGCAAGTTTATTCATAAACTTTTAATTACCCAGCACCATCTTGAAGACTTTTCTAATAACTTTCTAATTACCTGACATGAGGATGTTTGCTAGGAATGTGCTGCTTGTTAAAAGATGCTAAAACCACAAAAATGCATGGATTAGGATTTTACTTAGCTCCCCTACTTACCTCCTGCATACAACTATAGCGATCCGAGGACTGCTCTCTTTTCTGACTTCTCTATATTCCCTCAAGTCTACATTGAGGTCAGTGTTAGGATAAGGGTCAGGTAAGAACCTAACCCTTATCAGGGTTCTTACACTTTCTTCCATCAAGATTTCCATGACTTTCCATGACCCTCACAGCAACCATTCCATGACTTTTTCAAGACCTTTCCAGACTAATAAAGTACTTTCAGTATAAAGTAAGAGAGGGGCGATGTAGATTTTAAGAACAGAATTAAAGCTAGAATTAAGTCAGTCAAGTAAAGATTTTTTTCAAAACTTTGAAATTTCATGACTTTCCATGACTTTTAAAGCAAGTTGACTTTTTTCCATGACTTTCATGGTCTGCAGGGATGTAGCTACAGTGGGCGGTGCTGGGTGGTGACACCCAGCACTCGATATTCCCGCCCGGCACTCCAGGCAAACACACATCTCCCCGTCCACCATAAATCTGCCTACCGAGACCTAAAACTAGCCCCTAAATTTAATCCCTAAAGTAAAATGAGGGAAAAATGACAAATGGCTGAAAAATTTGGTAGATGCAATGGGGTGGGGTGAGGTGCTTTCCCCAGACAGGACAATTACCCGGCACTCAAATTTGGCTAGCTACATCCCTGATGGCCTGGAAATTGCAAAATATAAAATTCTATGACTTTCCAGGTTTTCCATGAGCTGTGGGAATCCAGTAACACTGCCCTTCATGCAGACTTGTTAGAATATAGAGACGTCGGAACAGAGAGATGTAACCATAGCGATCACTTAAACTTGAATTACTACCTGACATGGCGAAAGAGGATCTAGCACAGTGGAAGAGGGCCTCTCAAGCAGAGGACCCTCAGTTTTTCTCTACAGGTCTAATGGTGGTTAAAGAGCAGATTACAAACCCAGAGTTCCAAACTAACAGTGGCCCACTTGCCAGATGCTAGCAAAAAGCCAAGCAAATAAGATGATGGGTATGGTGTCATGTTAATGGGAGTGGTTGCAGTGAAAAGTGTTGCTTGTTCAAAAGCAAGCATTCTTGATCAAGTATTGGAAAGATATCTATATAATGTTAACATATTAATAGCTGAGATTAATTGGCAGAAACACTTCACAAACCAAGAGTACATTCCACAAATAGTGGTCACCGGGGGGCAAGGTGTCTAAACAGTTCTGGGTAGCATGCAGAGTGTAAGATTGATGGAAACTAAGTACCATGTCAAAACCTCAGGCTCCAGGTGCTTCAGCATAGATGCAGCTGCTGCAGCCATGCTTAGTTGCTACACACATTACAATGGTGGGATTACTTTAAAACTGCTATTGTTATGTGTATTGTATTAAGTAAGCTGCAACTGCACTGAGGGACTGCAGCTTGGCATTTTTGCCACAGTTCCTACAGTATAAGTCTACAAGAGACTTGGCAGAAACTCCACACACAAAAACATTACAAACCACAAAATGCAGCATCTCCCTCCTATGTTACCCACAGCAGTTATGAGATTCCTTCAGATGTGACATAATGCAAGTTTTGTTACATTTTCAGTTAGACTAGATATCCTTTATACTGAAAACACTAATTTGAGTTCATGGTTAAAATATAATGCAGCTCTGGAAGTATACCCCATATGATATTCTGTCACTTTACATACAGTCTGTTGGGCCCAGGGTTCCCACACCTTGTCTTCATTAATTTCAAACATTTTCAATTCCAAAATGTTGCTTATGAATCAAGAAAAAAGAATTATGTTGAGAAGAATCAGGGTGGAAAAAATCAGGGACATGGGAAGCTTGCATGAAAATTCTGGTATCTGGCGGCAAATTTGGGCAGTTGAAGGTAAATCTGGCTATAGTTTTGTACATAAAAATGAATAAACTGAGAGACATTTGACATACTTGCTGGGCAATAAACTCTTTTTCCAACCCTGAGTAGAATGGTATCTTTCTTGGATTATGAACCTTAGAGCCACTTTACAGGGGCAACAATCTGACCAAAGTTCAAATAGTATACCTTGGTCTAAATCACTCTAACAACCAACCAATTTAAATTAATTGTTTTCAAAGTAACTGAGGTACATACTGTTTCCATTTTTTGGCAAATATTGGCCAAGAATTAAAGGTCGCCTGAACAAATTTCCTGGCAAGACCTCTCAGACTGATACCAAAAACATTCTGAAAAAGGGGATGTCCCAAAATACCCATGTCCAAAATTTTTTAAAAGCTTTAACCAACCATGAACCTGTAACCATAAAGCCTTTTATACAAAATCCTTTTGTAATTCAAACATGAACAAAGAAACAATGAAATTTTTACTTCTGCTTCCTCCATGAAATAATTTGGAAATCCGAGACAAATTATCCATGCAAAATTTGACTGCAACAAAATTACAAACCAGTCCTACTGTTTGGTTGTATACAATTTTATTATCACAGTTTAGGAACATAGTTCAGAAAAAAATTTTGTCTGTAGTATCATGCTATATAAATATGAATAACTTAAAGAATTAGCACCTACAGTGGTCTCCATCAAAATTTTCTGTCCGAAATATTGATGGGAGTTTTACACAGATGCCTAAAAGAAGCTGCTAAGTATATTTTTACAGATATCACATATGTAAAGCAGCCAATACTGTGAATGTCACAGGGGGTGCCTTTTCCAAACTCAATTCTTAAAGGCATATTCCAGTGGCATTTTTCAAGGGTCTCATGTGAAAAAGAAAAGCATTCCAGTTCATGTTCTCAAAATCCCGTAGCAATACCCTTTTCCTAAGTTACTCAAGTTACTTTTGTCAACAAATACCTCCAGTTCTCATCAAGGTCATAGAATGTAATGCAAAGAGGGTACATTGCCTCAGATTCCTTTTGTTTTTCTTCTGAATGTCTTTTTTGTCCTTGAAAGACTTTGGAAATGTTTGTATATCTTTCCATGTAGATCTAGCATAAAACTGTATATAGGGTACAGCAAACAAAGTTAAGTATTCCCTACAGCAGAGTCAATATCATAACGAAAGTTCTACAATGCCATCAAGAATCAATGTGATGCTACATCACAGACTTCCCATAATGCACTGTATCTCTGGAGAAAGTTACATTTCTTTGAAAATTAGTATCTTCCAACCAATACATGCTATTGAGATGTGGTTTTCCCCTTCTAAAACAGAACAATTTTTTCTTCTTCTTTTTTTCAAGTCATTGAATATGGTCCCTGGCAAGCCCCTTTAAGGGCTGATACTGTATATAGGTGACTTCCTGTTATATGTCAACTGTTTTTGTTTACAGAGAGGACACACGTTAATGCCTTCTCTCCTCCTAATAAAGAAAAGAGGTAGAGGCCACTTGAAGTTGATCTGTCAGGGGCAAATTCAGAGGTCTGTGATGTTGGTTCCTGTTTTTGGCTGACTATTACACAATAGTGATAACGTTGGGTTGTTCAGACAAATTTTAAAGTAACAGACCCCTGTGTTCCCCTTGACCCTTCCTCCACCACCACCATAAATGTACCCAATTTTGAGCATGGATGCCATTCCTTACCCCCCCCCCCCCCCCAATGATATCATGTAGTCTGTGTTTGAACAGTACTACCATTTAATCAGACCTATCATCTTTCTCTAATATATTAGAACAGATATAAACAGAACTTGGTAAAGAAAGAGAAAATGAGGCTGTTACATTTGAAACTGTACGGAGTGTTAAACAACACAATCATGGTCTGATTCACAGTCTTATCACAAGGTTGAAGTATAGGGTCCAAGCCAGAAATCTCAACACAATGGCAGACCAGGGGTGGCACCAGGATTTTCCCAAAAGGGGGCCAGTAACCCCACGCTTGACATAAGGCAATGAACTGCCAAAAGGATGACAAATATTAAGTTTTCAGTGCTGTTTGCATGCCACAAAATTTTGACCTTTTCTTACAAAAATTTGAAAATGTGGGGGTGTTATTGAAGAAAATTCGAAAAATTTGGGTTTTTTTTCAAGAAAAAATGGAAAATTTGAGGCATTCATTGAAGAATCTGCCCTTCTTAAGAGCAAAATCAAGCAGGTCATCAGGGCGACTGAAGGTTGTTGGGATTACATATTATACCACATACGGATTAAGCTCCCTGACGAAACTGAAAAATTGCCCCGACAGGGGGGAAAGCCTTCCTGGACAGGGGAGCATGGCCCCTGCCTCCCCTTGCACCACCCCTGTGGCAGACTAGGATCACAGGACCATCAAATCTTGTGCATGGAGTACAATTTACTGTCTTAGTGTGGGTCTGTAAATTGACGCTTGATCAGTACTGACCTCTCACTATACAAAGCTTCAGCTACATGTTCACTCTCACCATGTTTGTTCACTCAAATTCCTGTTCCAGATCTCTAGTTAGAGATCAGAGACACAGGGTCCTGTGTAAACATGTGGTGGTCCAACCGTGTTGACCTTGGTGTTGAACACCATACTCCCATCAATTCTTAGATGTATACACAAAATATACTAAATAAGAACAACTTTGTTTATTTTTCTCCAGAGAGAAAACACAGATCAAGTGGTCACTGGCTTCAATTGAAACCACAGGTGGAATTTTCACAAATGATCATTAAGACACATTGCAACATGTTGATTTTGGGTGATAATGAAGGCATCATAAGGGAAACCACAGAAATGTGTCAGGAAGTATCTACAACTCTGTTGACTTCCTAATCTTATAAGTCTTAGAGTATAAATACAATGTTGTACTGATGCTGTTCTATGGCCTTCAACAGGGTTGTACATTGCCACTGTTTTGGTCACATAAGCAACCATTTTTTGAGCATCTACAGTAGTAGCACCCATGATACATACCGCAATTGCCAACTGCCACCAAAAACTGGTTCCAACTGCCCCAAGTGTTAGGGGCTGTTTGCACAGTGTTACAGTGACTGTTAACTCTGTTTCTTAGGAATGACTAATGATATTTCATTTAGCATTATTTTTGCTTATATTCTTATACTGCTGATGGAGAGATCAAAGCACATGCAAGCAGTATGTACAGTAGAGGTTCCAAAATTTTGTGGAACCACTCCCAATGCTAAAGAAATGACGGGAAGCCATGTGTAAAAACATGAAGCAGGCTAGGCCTAAAAAACTGCATAAAAAATGAAGTGATACTAATGAAGTTGAGTTTCATAGAAAGATATCAACTCTAGAACATTTTAGGAAGAAGAAACACTTTGGAAGTCCTCTAAAAGGGGATGAAAACTCTTGATTTGCCAGACAATTGCAAAAACACATTTTCCTCAAAGCAGGGCGCCATCCCGGTGCTAAAGAGTTATGCCACATGGTGCTTGCAGGCAAGATGGGAAATTACATAATTATGTAAATAGGAGTCGAAGAAGTGAAACAGACTTTCACTTTTTTCTTACCTTTGTGTCTTTCCCCCAGCGGATCCTAAGAATACTCAGCACTAAGTTCTAGACAATATCACTGATGACTTACTTCTTTAAACCTTTTTCAACCCCACAATTCTATTTTTAAAGTTACAAATTGCAACATAAAGTTTTTAAAGTGCCACTTTCCCATATAAATACCCTTTTCTTTCATTGGACAAGCAAGGATGAACTGTAATCACTATAAACTTCTTTGCAGTGAAATCACAAAACACAACCACCTACAAGGCAACTACCTACATGACACCTTAGCTGTAAACTAGTGTTCGACCGATCATCTGTTAGATAATCGGCATCGGGCCGATTATCGCACAATCGGTAAATAATCGGCATCGGTAAAATTTTGTCCTTCAACCGATTACCACCACCGATTATTTGAAAACTGGTAACAGGGCTAAAATACACTTCAAAGTTTCTGCAAAAATGTTTATAATTCTCCAAAACACGCATTTCTTTAAGTTCCCGCCCAAAATATCAGCACTGATACTCACAAAACTTGCAACATTTTAAGCTCTCCAAATCAGAGCAATCATCGTAATTGTTGCCGTAACTCTCAGTGCAGCACAGTTCAGGTGCGTGAAAGGGCACACAGTATTATCTAGAAGGTGTGCATGCCATGGACCATGCCGCACATCTGCATACAAATTGTACTACAGGAAGAAATGACTTCGCGCTACGTTTCTTTCAAGTTTCAGTGCAAACCACATCATCTGTACACATTTGGTGCACGTACTGTACTGTAGCAACTTTGGAAACCCGAGGCTTATTATCCTGCATAAATTATGCCACTTCCCACATTCTTTTCGTTAAGTTTTTAATTACCTATAACCTGCACATGCGCACACGTAACTGCCGTACAGTTCTTGCGAAGTTGAAGTTCACCTACGAAAGCACACCAGTACAGTGTGTAATACGTAATGCAAGGCTAAGTGCATTGCCTGCGCATTTACGTAGCATGTTGGTCATGAACTCCGTCCATGCTCCTAACTGATGAACGAAGGGAAACGGGCCCCGTGTTAAATTCACGCTGGAACGGCAACAGTTTTTCGATTACGGGACTTTATCGGGAATTAGTTTTACGTTTCATTTGGAGAATCTTTTACATAAGACGTAAGTGTTGGACAAGACGCATTACAAAAAATATATCCATATCGTTAAGGGAGCATGGGATGAGTAAATCAGGCAAATTGAGTGGAATGTTTAGTGGCCCTGAAGTGCCAAGGTAGTTAGATATTTTTGCCTAAATCTGGGTGGATAGGCTACTATATAGCACTACTACAGTCCAGTACAGACCTTTGCACGGAATCTTCCGACATGCTCGGTGGATAGAACTACTGTAGGTAGAGCCGTATGTAAGCCGACAGACTCTTTGGCTAACGTTAAGCCTGCGACATCGTACGAAAGCATGTATTTATGATTGATTTTTATCATAGTATTTGGAAAGGAAATCCTTCAGAAACATTTAATATTCTACTCGTGGATCGTAGGGAACTGTTCTTAATCGTTCATCTCCAGTGTGAAGGTTATGTTATGGTGTGTGTACAAAGTTAGAAATATGCGACAGACGGCGAGAAAACATGGCCTTCCTATACATGTAAATAATCGGTGATCGGTAATCGGCATCGGCCCGATTGTGTAATTGAATAATCGGTAATCGGTGATTACCGATTATGGCATAATCGGTCGAACACTACTGTAAACAAGATCAAAATGTTTCATCAACAGATTGACTACCAATTCACTTACTTTATAATCTTGGTTCATTTTCATGGTAAAACACCTCAAGTTTAGCTAATATTAGACGAAGAAATACAGGAGGAACCTCCCCTCAAAATGGTTCCAAGTTTCCCAAGACATAGCGGTTCAAACTCCTTTAGGGACAGTAAGTACCAAGGGCAGTACGTCACAGCTACCATCTTTTCATGAATGTGACCATTTCATTTGTTCCATTCATTCAACTTTGGATTCTATGGCAAATGACATTTTGCACTCTGGTCTCTGGAAATTATTTTTCAACAGAACTGCACAAAAACTGTCGTTTTAGCTGCTAGATATTTTGTACACAACTTCACATACTGCCCAGCACCCCCATTCCCATCATATACACATGCAGTGTCTTCCCCACAAGCAAACCCCCAAACAGCAAAATTTCATTAACTGATGTTGCTTGTGATCGCAAATGTGCATCAGCAAAATTCTTTGGAACTAGGGAGGCAATGCTAACTTGACTAAGCATCGGTGAATACTGAACTTTACCTTTGAAAGTAATACTTTCAGGTACTCCTGTGATTTCCAGCTTTGGTTCAGGCTGGTGACCAAATTTTTATTTTAGTAGTCAGGGGCCCCTGTGTACAGCGCTGGTGGTCAACAAAGTTAAATGCAAATGCCCCATCCTTCTGCTGGACATCAGTAAAGCTTCTCAAACATTCTCTAAAAATTCTCCATGCAAGTACCTATCATGATGATCTCAGACCTCTGATTCTATACTCATGGTCATCATCCAGGGAGGGCACTTTGATGACAAGTGCATTCACCTGGAAAATTTGATTACCTCTGATAACCAGTTCAGGATATGATGATAGCCATTGCCCATTTCACTCACATCACTGCACCATCATAAAGCTCTATATGTAATCTGAAGCATGTTCCAATGCCAATATCACACAACATTGTCACATACTGTCTCTTGCACTTTGCTGCCCTGTAAAAGACAAACCTTGACAAAAATTTGCCCTGTATGCAATTTTGTTACCCTCTTAACTCAAATCACAGGCACATATTTCATGTTACAAATTTACTTACTAGAATGTGTTTCCTTTCAGAATATCAACAGACTTCCTTAAGTAATTGTCTCTTCCATAATCAAATTTTACGAGACTTCAACTCTTGTTGAATCTTGGGGATTTGATAAATCTCTTCATATTCAACACCCCTACTGAAAATGGTCTCTCCTCATGAATCATGCATATACTGACCTCATTTGAAATACTTTCATTGACAATGAATAAACACAAGCTTTCAACAGCCAGTGCCATTTCAATCTCCTGGTTTGCAATCTATCTCAGTTCAGCACACACAAACAATTTCTTCAAAGCTCAACTGGGACTATTGCTTTGTAGATGTGGAGCTCTAAGTATTTTGGCCTTGAACTGCGAGAACATACTCTACAGGCCTCCTCAGCCAGGTCAAACCAGCCAGCAAGCTGAGTTTGCAAGCTACTGCCTATAGTCATCACTGCTGATGAGTAACGGCAACAGCAGTTTACCTGATGATCAAATTGAAGTCTCTCCTCCTATGTTCGTGTGTGCGAGCACACATACAGTTGCAAGATAGGCAACCCCAACAATGAAAGTCCATCCAAGGGGAATGCAGTGATTCTGATGGCAATGGTGTACGTACTGTGGAGGGTTGGCTAGTGAAAAGAGCAGTTGACATAGCACGCAACAGGGACAGAAGCAGTTTCCGCTTTGGATAATTGAAATCATCTCATTACATGGAAGAATAATGAACCCTGCCATAATGAGAATACTGCCAAAGAGTAGAGTGATGAGAAAAATGGTTTTCTCATCATCAAGAGAGGAGAGAATAGAGACGGCCAAATATGTAACACCACAGTCTTGATTATGCATAGAGCTCTGACTTAAACTCAGTGCTGACAGAGCTATAAAACATTCTCCAAAATGATAGTCAAGCAATTTTCCACCTTTTGCACAGAGGCCTCAACTTTTTCTAATTTTCTTTTTCTTACCCAATCTTACAAAGTTCTTAAGTTAGAGAATTAACTCAAGTGTCTAGCAGCTTTGAGCTTTTATTTGAGCTCCTTATCGCAAAATCTTTCGGAGCCCTAGCAGGGAATAATTTAGTATTCAAATTTTGCGTAGCAGTTTTGAAAATTTTTTCCTTCAGTAGTGTCAAACCACTGAAAACCCTATGGTTATGCACACAAAAAAGTGCTATACAGTTCTGCTTTTGGGTAGCAATTTGACCAGCTTGTGTAGCAAATTTCGATGCGATACCGGATAAATTATTCCCTGCCTAGCATTCACGTTAAAGGCACACAACAAGATGCAATACAATTTCGCATAATTTACATAACGATTTTTTTAAACAAGGCACCAACAAAAAGATATTTCCAGAATATTTTGTTTTCATTCTTCAAGGTTTTCAAATGGCTTGCCAAACATCCTTTCTAAATTAAGCTCACAAACTTGACAGGTATGGAGTCCTTGTAGGGTGAAAATCTGTCAACTATCACACATACTTCACTACCTTGAGATACAGTACTACTGCCAAAATCCGCATGGAGTTCGTAGTTACCATTACCATTTTCAGTTTCATTTTCAATTTTCAACCAAACTTGGGGTGCTACTGAGGGTTAACCCTGCTGGTCACAACCACAAATTCCCCAAAACTCCCCGGATTGGGAATCTACGAGCCCTGATACTTACCTCCTATTACCTATGTAATCCCCACTTACCCGCAACTAAACCCTGGTAAATAATTAGCACAGTGGCTAGGGAGGGCGCCCTCCAGAGGAGGCCGACCTCCCACGTCTTCTAGCTTACCACCAAACTGACTGAAACACAACTTGGGAGAAATCCAATGTAACCCCACTGGAGGTAAGAGAGGGGTGATGTAGATTGGCAAAACCTGGCAATTTTCAAGTTAACCCTTTGGATCTGAGCAAACTCTCAAATTCAAAGTCAAACATGTTAACGATTTTGTTTACAAAACTTAATCCTGTAACAGAAACGAGACAGTATACCATAAATGCTACCTGTAAATGTATCAAAAGACCATTTACTTAAGTTTTAAATGCTATTTACACAGCTGACATCATTTACGAGTATTTTAAGAGAGAAAGCAGTCACCCCAAGTTTATTTTAAAAACTCTGCTAAATCTTAAATCTGCTCTTATTTTGCTCACAAGTACCTTCCATTATGTTTCTGTATACGAAAATTGAATATTGAGGGTAAACCAAGGAGTTACTCTGCATGAATTTAACAAATAAGTAACAAAAATATTGTCACATGATTGACAGGAGCCATTCCTGAATTAGGATGATGGGGTACGCTAAGTCAAACTGGGGAGACTGCATTTTGCAGTATAGGTCTACAATGCATTTTTGATATTAACGGAAACTTTAAACCATATTTTCAACAGCAGAGGCCAGTGCTGATCTGTCTTGAGAATGATTGCAGTAGATTTAAAGGTATCAGTTGTGATGGAATGATTAAAACTTACAGCCAACTTTGTCCCAAGAACTCAAGGTCAAGTTGACTGCATGGTCAAGTGGTTACAGCATCCAACTTGCAGTAAGAAGGTCTGGGGGTTAGACTCCTGGCCAGGTCAATCCAAAGACTTTTAACTAGAGCACCAATGGTGCTGAAGCTCATACCTTCAAACAATTAAGGGTCCCTGGCTCCTAGTGTTTATTAGTACAAGCATCATATGACCTTAAATGACGTCAAATGGCTTATGACCCCAAATCTCACATACCCTGATGGCACCTTCCCGAATGTCACAAAAAATGTGTCATGCTATCTTTGTTTTGTAAGTTGTTTCATTCAAATTGAATACAATTTAAAAAAGCAAAAGCCCCTAGGGTCCATCTTCGGCCTTGAGCCCCAAATTTCAAGTATCATTACGACAAACCATCAACATTGTAAAAGAGAATCTGAAGTTGAAGATGCACTTTTGCAGATTTCATAAAAGGGCCATGGGGCCCACATGGGATCTTGGACCAAAATTCCAGAAAACCATAAACAGATCACTAACCAAGCATCATTATAACAGACTGTCAACTCTGTTAAACATTAATGAGAGAAAAAGTTAATCACTTGCAATGCTACACAAAATGGACCCTATGGTCCATCTTGTGCCTTGGACCCCAACTTGTTAAACAAAGAGAATCTGCAGGAGTAAGCAATTTGCAAAGTTTAATTAAAAGGGCCATTGGGCCCATATGGGACATTAGACCCAAACTTCCAGAACACCATAAACAGATCACTAACCAAGCATCATTATGACAGGCCTTCAACTCTGTTTAACAGAAAGACCACAATTAACAGAGCATCATTATGGCAAACACAACTACACAGACAGTTTTAAAGAGGGTGCAGTACTGAGAAAAAGATGTCGTAAAGTGATTTTGTGAGACTGGTAAAAATAGAGGGGTGGCACAAAATTGGTTAGAAAGGTATCAAAAGTATTCTTCATCCCAAATTGGAGAAGTAATTTGTAAGAACCATTAACAGAGCTTCATTATGACAAATCATCAACACTGTACAACACAATTTGTAGGAGAAAAAGTATTTTGAAAAATTTCATAAAATGAGCCATTGGGGCCCACATGGTACCTTCGACCAAAATTCAAGAACACCATAATGAGATCACTAAGCAAGCATTATAATGAGAGGCTGTTACCTCTCTTTCAACATTAAATAGAGAAGAAGTTAATTACTTTGCAATATTTTACAAAATGGACCCTACGGCCCATCTTGGGCCTTAGACCCAAAATTCCTGAACACCCCGAAGAAACCACTAACAGAGTAACATTATGACAAACAATCACCATTGTACAAGAGAATCTGTAGGAGGAGAAGCATTTTGCAGAATTTCATAAAATGGGCCCTAGGGTCCACATGGGACCTTGGACCAAAAATTCCTGAACACCCCAAATGGCCCACAACCCAAGGTACATTGTGTCCAAGTTTCGAACAAATCCATAAAAGCATGTGGGAGGAGAAGCATTTTGAACAAGTGTGGACAGATAGATAGATAGATAGATAGATAGATAGATAGATAGATAGATAGATAGATAGATAGATAGATAGATAGATAGATAGATAGATAGAGTGACGCCGCATGATCACAATAGCTCACACCAGCATGCTGGTATGAGCTAAAAATGGAACATACTGCCATTGTACTTGGTGCTCAGCATAAGCAATGGAGTAGGGAAAACAAGCCAGTGAGCCACAACTCGAAAAAGGCCATGGCCGGCCCGACTGAAACCAACTGGTTAGAAACTGAGCCGTTAAACCTTATCTAACTACCTAAGAACTCAAGAAGCAAGCCATTTGGAACACAGAACATGATCTTTGTGCATGTTTATGAGAGTGCTAAAAATTGCCCAGGAGAAATTACTCTGAATTTTAAAGTCAGGAATACTACACAAGCCTAATGCCAAACCACTTCTCATAAATAGTTTGTACTTTTGAAAGAAAACAAAAGTAAATC
The DNA here is from genome assembly GCA_029531755.1 of Holothuria leucospilota. NCBI lineage: Eukaryota > Metazoa > Echinodermata > Holothuroidea > Aspidochirotida > Holothuriidae > Holothuria > Holothuria leucospilota. The sequence goes on from CM055977.1 coordinate 14,997,385, forward strand.
ATGCAACTATAAAATTACAGAACAAGAAAGTCATTAAAAATCCTTGCATAATGTTCCATTTTAAAAATTATTAAGTCTCATCATTTTATTTCAATGCAATGAAATAAGCAATTATTAAAGTAAGTTTCAACATTTTATTTCAATGCAATGAAATAAGGAATTATTGAAATTGGAGATGGGCCAATGATTGCCAAATGTACTTGTTAGTAGTTATGCTAGGGGCGAGAATAATGTGAACAATACATAGTAAGGCATATGAACTATGTAAGTCTGCGAAGTGAACCTAATCATATGAAACTAACTGCAAGTGAGGAGAACCACCCTAAAATCTCAAGGGAAGAGAGAGTGGCTGAAAAGAGAGAGAGCTGACAAATATATTCCCACACAACAAACTGTAAATACAACAATTAAATTCTAAGCAGTTCAAAACCTTAAAGAGGGTCATGAAACACCAAAATTTTAAGGGCCTCAGACACTCCTACGAGCATGGAACACATGGAAAGGAAATAATGGATCAGTTTAGATGACTGACTACCATTCACATTCCGCCGGGCACAGAGCTCAAACGATCTCGTAATGCTTCTCTATGCGCCAGGAATGCTTCTCTGTGCTTCTCTATGCACAGTAGATGTTGTAAAGGGTAGTAAAGTGTATGTCCACTCTGTGAATTGTCATATTCCAACCTCTGTTACATACTTTTGAAATTTTCCACTTCAGATCCCCAGAAAAGTCATCCATGATATTGGACACAAAGTGATGAAGGCAAATTTATTCTGAGCTTCAAATCTTTATAAACTCCATTACTTGCTTCCAGAAGAATAATTGTTTCAAAGAAGTCAAATTCCTTCTAACATATATGCCGCACACGTCTTTTACCAACATTTTCCACTTGCAAATGCAACCTTTACGAAGTTTTGCTTCCAGGGGGTTGCGCTAGTTATTGATTGAATGTTCACTGTCGTCGCTGTGCTGAAAACATCAATTACACAACACAATTACAATTCACTTTCCAATGTTCTCTCTCTACAGCAATAAAAGAGCATCGAACACCTTCTTGGAGCAAATCAACTGCTGCGACGATAAGGAGCCACAGCACAAGCTAAACGCATTTAGCCTCCTCTGCCTTGGGGAAAAATTATCACATCTTACTGATTAAGATGGGGAAAATACTGTCTTTAGTAAAACTGGCAACAGCCAGTCTGGCTTCAGCCATCAGCAAGGAGAACTCTGGCGAGTCCACCCCAAGGGACCTGAGAGACTCTGATTCTCCTTGATGTTCTCTTTGGTTGTACTTTCATTCCACGACTTTCATTCCTTCAAGTATATGGGGCATCTTCATCATTGAGAGGAGTCAAGAGGATCGCATGGGAGGTCAAAGATCTGATGTTCAAGCTAATCGATGATCAAAGGAAAAGAAAGGGCCAGTTCTGAAAAGCAAGCCCAACCAAATGTCACTTTTGATCTGACACTATCTGCATCTTTGTAAATGAGCAGTCCAAAACTCTTTTGGTTTGGGTATTCTGTAACACCAAACTATTGAATTTACAATTAAATTCACAAACCTCTCTGCAAAAACCAAAGAATATACAGGTGCCAAATGCTGCAGTAACTCTAGTCTCTAGCTAAAAAGGGTGCAGAAACCAGTGAGATCTAGCCTGTTGAGAGTGGGCTCCAAAAAGTGGCACTGGTCACAAGGGGAGTTTGCTGGCACAATTCCCCTATATTTCCTGGGGCATGGGTCAGCCAAACTTTGGTAGTATAGGAGACAGTTTAGCAAAGGGGTGTGGTAAAAAGGGTTTGTACACTTTTCTCAAGATAAAATTCAAGCACTTTTCAAAGTATAACTTTGTTATTCAAGGACATCAAACCGCTTTTAAAACACTGCGAAAGTTTTTTCTTGCAGAGGCTGGCAGGAAACAAAACATTTAGAAGGCTAATGGCAGCACTAATGGTAATAATAATCAATATGAACTTCCATGTCATGCTAGGGTATCTTTTCATTTTAAGTAGGACTAGGCTAATCTTAGGCCCTTATTTAGGAGCGGATTATACGGTCATGTTCAGTGACTAAACTGGACTATAGGGCTGATAGTGCCACCCTCTTCAGATTTTAACAATATTTTGAGGTTGAAAAGCCCTTCCTCTGTCCGATTCATCTTATTATGGGGTAATTACATTGATAACAAGTGTTGTACTTGTCTAGTTATGATCCTGAAGGCAATTAAACACTTGTTTCACACAAGCCACCCAGCCAAACACACTATAGCATACGCAAAGTTTTCTGATGACAACTTCAAGGGGTTTTGATAGTTTTAAGGTGAATTTGCCACTACTGTATTTTAGATGGTAAGATATCAGTGTTTGTGTTTGTGTTTGGTACGTACAGGCATTTCATTTGAGATGGTTTTGTAAAATTCAAGCACTTTTCAAAGACTATGATGCAAAAGAACAAAATTCAAGTTCTTTCAAGGCCTTGAAAATGAATGATTCAAATTCAAGTACTTTCAAGGTTTTCAAGGACCTGTGCAAACCCTGGGTGAATACAGTGATACAATGTGGCAAAACTTGAGCAGAATAACATAAATTTCTTAAACATTTAAGATGTGCAGCCATCTGTTTAAAAGTCTTTGCATTAATGGCATTGGGGCTTTACTTATTCCCCATCCTACAACCCTAACTTATGATACACTATTCTCCAATGCCATGTACAGAGACAATTTCAACAATAAGAGATGCACTTGAAAAAGCACACAATTTTTTAAATGAAGGCAAAAGAACAAAATGTTCACATTTCATGAATGATCTATAAGAGACAATTTCACTGATATGAAAGGGATGAATGATTCAAAGTCACTTCAAGGCAAAGGGACAAAAAAGATGATTTAAACTTTGTACATTGCCCTATGAAAATCCTCCAGGGAGTAGGCAGTAATATAAATTTTAAATTGCCCATAGCTAATTGCTGTTGTTAACCCACAAAAGTATGCACACAATTCAGTTTAGTAAATATGCCAAATAGACATGCATCACAAAGAGCATGGAAAAACAGAATATTGCCACTTTCATCATTTCTGTAGTTCTCACCCACACAAAAGCAAACGTAACAGAAAGTGAGTCAGAAAGTGGGAGAGATTAAGCTTAAGATATCAAGCAAAGTACTACCAAGGAGGTTCTACAAGGAACCTCCTTAGTACTACATACATACTTAACAATATGAAGTTCCACAAAACACCAAATTTTATATGAGAACCCCACACACTTGAGAAGCAGGATTACCAGGATTTCCTTGCTTAACTCCAAACATACAAGTTAATGTGTTCAGAGAATTTATACAACTGCGAGTATCTTTTCAGCAATCCATCAAAACCACCTGCGTCCCTCATTTTAATTTTACCACACTTCCAAATCAGTAAATATTTTCTGAGACAAATTTCCTTTCTGGTTGAGGTTCAAAACATTCAGCTCCGAATGGTTTAGGCAACATGCACACTGATGTATCACATTTTACTTTATCTCCAACAGAGCCACTTTGATAACTTCATTCTCATTCAGACTGTTTCAAAGATTTCAAAATTTCTGAGGGCTAGAAGTAAGCTACCTGCATGCATATTACACAACAATAACTTCAAATTAAACGATAGAGTTAGTTAGATGGGATTTTACGACACACCAACACAACTGTGTTATATAGTGTCTTCTAAATTAAACGACAGAAGTCAATGTTTACCCCCCTTATCTCAACTTTTTTCTCAGATTAGAGCTGTGCAATTTGCTCCCAACTTTTCTTTCTCAAATTCATCACCTGATATTTATGAGTCGCCCAGCCCATCAAGTTCCAAGAACTAGTCGGGGCTCAAAGTAAAATTCAGCTCATGTCAAAATTCAAAGCCCGCAATATTTCAAACTAATTTTCAATCTGAAGACAAAAAAATTATAGGAAAGTCCAACCTTAAGCCAACTATGACAAAGTGATAACCCGAACCTCAGTCCTCAGAACTCACATACATGAAAATTTCTTTAAAATTTACAACATTTCATGAAGAGTATTTCAACAAGGCCCCATGAAACTGAACTTAAAAGATGTGCCATGACAGAAAGCAGGAGGCCTATTCAACAAAGGTTTTTTTTTTCCTCCTCATTCAAATCTGTATCTCAGCATCCCTAGAACTTTGGCAAAGAGTAATCCTCTTAAAAACGGGAAAACCTGATGCTTTCTTTCAGGACTGGAAGTGAATAACATTCGACATGTGTATGGCAAAATACAATACGTTATCTTCTTTCATATCAAAAATGATGTGCAGTGCACCCTCAACCATATTTGCAAATGAAATGCAACTTAGTAATTATAGCTGCAGAAATCCATGACTTAAAAGCATTTCTGTTTGTTATAATTTATGACACAATAGTTATGATAGAGGCAGTACACTATGCTGCTACACAAGCCAACCCTGCCCCTCTTCCCCTTGCCCCTTTTTGAAGCACCCTGCCCGAGATCTTTAGGTTTAAGGGAATAATTTATCTGGTATCGCATCACATTTTGCGACACAAGATGGGCCAATTTGCTACACAAATTATGCAAAATTGTGTAGATTTTGTACGTACAACATTAGGGTTTTTAATAATCTTGTGATAGAGAAGCCCAGAAACTGCAAAATTGCTATGCAAATTTTGAACACTAAATTATTCCTTGAGGTTTAGCTAATGAACTAAATAAAATAAAGCACAACATACAGAAATGGTGTGCTGACCTCACATTTTAAATACAGGCAATTCATGTACTGAATGAAACTCCTGTTTTTTAACATGGCTTCAAAACTGAAAAGTTCAGTGTTGTGCATCTTTGCATACCATATGTGCTATCTTAATACTGATTTTCCAATCTAACCACATTTTCAGAAAAGCTTACTGATCATTTTACTTATTAAAGCTCATCCCATATCTTTGCACACTTTCCAGGCACTCTTGTGATATCTGGGGACAAATCCAATGGGGCTTCATTTTCTGTACTGTTAGTACAGTATGTGTGCACAAGATTGCAAGAAACACAATAGAAGCTGTGATGCCAAAGGTTCACCATAAGCAACAAATTTGTAATCCGTATTACAGTTCAGGCAAAAATCTCCAAAAGTTTGGACAAATGTTGTATCAGAGTTCCTGCCTAAAAGACAATAAATTGGTAAGACTTTTTCATGACTTTTTTGATACAAACCTGTGTAAAATGACAGTCAACTACACCCACTGGCTTGGGCAAAGCAAAAACAAAAAAAAAATCTGATATTACAATGCTTATTGCCCCCTGTGGGCTGGGGGTTGTAAAATATGCCCACAGTATTTCCCGCCTGTCTTAAGAGGTGACTAAAGAGAAGGACTTGCACCTTATTTGAGCTGTATTTGAAACCAGACTTTAACTTGAACTGTATTTGAAACCGTATTTAAACTTTACCTTTTTATCTGGTTGACACTATACAACACATTCGTGTTGGTGTGTTATTAAATCTCATCTAACTACAATGCTCATTACACATATGCGAAGAAGCTTTGTAGTCTTTACAAAATTCAATGACTTTGCCATAACTTGTATCATATTTTACAAAATTCTGTGACTTTTTGAGGCCTGGAATGTGATAAAATACAATGTCTTTTTCAAGATTTTTCCAGTGCACGGGAACCTTGCAGTATACACAAGTCTTTACAGAAGATGCTCCTGGTGCTGAACAAGTGTTGTATCGATACTGCAAGTAGCCCATACTACCAATACCGACATTTCAATTCTCAAGACTGAGATCTGGGAAATACACATTCTACATACTACTGTAACCACATGCCACCGAGTAACACGTGTTGTTTCATTTGATATGGTAAAATATCGGAATTTTATTCAAAAATACTAAAATAATGCACCATTTTCATGATGTATAGGATGATAAATATCCACTAGGTAATATGGCCCTTTTAGGTGGATTTTAGTGATATAGGACACAAATCGGGGATATCGCCCAATACTGATGTTGAATACTGATTCATTGGTCCAACACTAATTGAAATGAGGGAGAAGCATACTGGGACCCACAGCAATGCTCCATCAGAGATTGGGAAGACTCAGAAATCTGTAAAGTCTCTAGCCAGAAAGATGGGCATTTAGAAGGAAATTGTGGGGACTGGAGGGAATTTTGGCATTTCTGTACATGGACTTGAAAAACAGTGGGCATTAACTTCACTTGCTACCAGTGAAAAAAGAAAAAGCAAAATTTCCACCCTTCATTCATACCCTTCTTCTGAAACAAAAGCAATGCTTACCTTTCGGCCTCTTTCTTCAGTAACCTCTGAGGAGAGATGTACCGATGATGCCTGCATCGGGTAGCTCTCACTGTCTGAATTGCCTGTAAGAGAACCAGGGACAACATACCTTTAATACAATATGACCTTCTTCAACAATTATTGAAATAACTTAATTATAAGCTGCAATTATTATCCAAGATATAATAATCAACACTGATTACAAAAAAGTGAAAATTAAATGTAAATTTAATCCAAGATACAAAAATACATACGTGGGAATTGAAGGGATCCCTTGTCAAGGGGTGTCTATGAAACAACGATGATTGAAAAAGACAGAAGATAATCCTGCAAAGCAGTTCACACAGACCAGCTATAGTAAGTATTACCTCACATGGTTAGTTTTCCTTGTGTCTCTCTGTCTATCTGTCTGTCTGTGTACATCTGTCTGTCTGTCTGTCTGAACTCTACTACCTACTTTTCATGTATGCTTTCAGATACTGTATGTACGCTTTCAGATACTGTAGTTCTGACACACCCTGGTGACTCAGAATTTCATTAAAGGAGGTGAAAATAATCATGATTAAGAAACATAACCATACACAGACGGTGAGCAAACTTTCTTCACTGCTAAGCATCAAGGAGAGAAAGCTATGTCCACCCAATCCACCCAAGATGGGTCATAGATCACCTGTGGTACTAATAGTATAGGTGCTAAATTGTGGCTATAGTACTGCATGAAAAACGTGCTTACTTCAAGTGAAGCCAGTCAAGCTGTCCACATTTTTTTTTGTTTCTATGTGCAGTAAGACAAAATCCCCTCCAATAAACCAACATTTTCCTACAAGGAGACCCCCCCCCAACTTTACTTGTGTGGGTATTTATGAGTAACTAAACTTACCCCTTGCTACATTTAATTTGCATACCTGTAAAGAAGCAGAAGCCCAAGAAGACTCTCAAGGGAATGTCTTGGCACAAGGGCCAACATAGACTCTTTTCCAAATAGCAATCACAAAGGATTGTGGGATGCAGTTTTGGTGTGTGCCATTTTTTGACCACACTAAAATGCCATTGACAAAAACGATTCATACAAAAGCTTTATCCCACAGTCCTTTGTAATTGTTATTTGGAAAAGGGTCTATGGCAAAAGCATACAATAGTCTGCTCCCTGCAGCTGCCAATCCTCTACCCATCCCTAGTCCCTGGGACACCTCGTGCACCTCTGGCTTGCTACCCTGGGTCCCTTGCCAAGATGCTCCATGGGCAATCTTCTTGGGATTACCACTTCTTTGAAGGCTTGCAAATTTGATGTAGCAAGGGATAAGTATGTCTCCAAAGTGAATCTCCAAATAATTCACCCTTGAGCTATGGCTTAATAAACAACCAACATTTCATAAAATTCCCAACACCATTTTCCACGAGCTCTAGTGGAACTTGCTTCAAAGACACCTTGACCACCCAAATAACTTCCCACACTACTATAAATGCTATCCGCTGTCTAATTATATACTATCTAGAGTTCTCACGTGCCTGCAACCCCCTTTGAAGCCCCTTAGAAATTTCACTCCAGCAGGGCTCGAAATACGCTTGAAAAAGGGCACGGCCAAAATGAGCAAAATGGCCATCAGTCTATGTTATTTCAATGGACATTTACTGAGGGGCATCACAGCCACCAGAAAGGGCCCGACGGCCATGGCCGTCGGTTATTTTGAGCCCTGCTCCAGACTCAAATTTTGTAAACAACCCAAAGAGAGAAACAAAAATTTCTGAAACAACCATACAAGGCTGATATCACAATTCATCTAATGTAAAACCCTTTTCATTCTACAATCAGTTAAAAGCTTCTACTTCACACTCAACTAGAAAGAAGTTTTCCTTCCAAAGTAATAATCAACCCGTCTGACCCTATCTGAAAGGACAGCAAAACATAAAGTAAACTCAGATGGTTTTTTTCTATCCAGACATTTAAATCAGCCCTACTTCCCATTCGGTTTCCGCCTCTTTTTTTCTTTCCCCCCTGCCTTCCTGTTTTTTTTCCGTGACAGATATATGACAACTGATGTGACTGATAAATAAACTGGGAATTTTGACTGAGGGCAGCATCACCCTCCCATGTCACTGCAACCTTCCAACAGGAAGTTCACCTCACAGTTCCACTGTGACAGACTCATTTGAAAAAACATTTAACCCCAACTGAACTAATGTGACTTTTTGCCAAACCAAGATGCCTGGTACTACCAGCCTCAAAAACTATTTACACATTTTATCTCCATTTTTCCATCCCATCTTTAGATCCCAACACCTGCCCAAAACATTGTTAATTTATCAACAACAACAACAACAAAAAAAAAAATGAATGATCTGCAAGTTCCAGTCATGTGCTTTCCAACTTTTCTCCATTGGCATGTGCATAGAAGCTCCCTGATATAAAAGTGCAACAGTTCCAAAAGGCTTTACACAAAACAATACGTTCTTAAAATTTTAGAAATGGTTGTCCAAAAAGACCAAAGGTGGTTTTATCGTAAACAACATCATCTATGCCTACAAAAGACTTCTCATGTGTGTGTGTGTGTTTTTTTTTTTTTGTTCCTCCCCCCCCCCTCCCTTGTTTTTGTCTTCCAAATAAATCTCTTTCATTCCTTCTGCATTTAAAACTGGACCAAAAATTCTAACAATGCTCATCCTTCTGTCTGAGTACCCACCCAAGAAGCACATATTCAATACTAGTATCCACAGCTTGCAAGGAGGTTTCTACATTCATCTATTGATTTTCATTTCCAGGTACAAAGTCAGCGACATCTGTGTTTTCAGCGTTAGCTTGCCATATCTCACACAGATGTTTCCTTTGTTCCTCCCTTCTCTTCTTTGTCTTCACATCTGACGCAGGTCTGAGTTTACAGAATCCGCAGGGTAAAGACAAACTTGCCACTGTAACATTGACGAGCAGTGTTCGTTTCCTGTCCCTGACAAATATGTAATTCTTTCATGGAACAGTGGAACAGTGAATCACTTTATGTTATCACTCATCATTACATGAAATTAAAAACGACATCTTGAATAAACAAAATGGGGCTTTAAAAAAGTGTTCTACTCTGTTTCTTCATAATATTCAACTAGCAAAACTGAGAGTAATATCTACTGTAGACACTGGGATACAAGGATTTAATGCTTAAACATCTGTAAAGCAGTTTTGAAGTTTCTCCTACAAACCTAGTGACAAAACTATTGGTTACATACACAAGACACTACTAAACATTTGCATTCAGGTAGCAACTTGACCAGCCTGTATAGCAAAATGGGTTGCAATCTCACTGAATAAATTACCAGCATGCACTTCTTATGTCTTCTGTCATCTCAGAATGAATCCACTCCACACGTAAAAGAAACATTTCTCTAGTGAAATAGTGAAGAGGGGGTGTGGAGAGAGGGGGGCATTAACTAATGGTTGTGGGCATAAAGCATGCTAACTTGAAACTGTTTCAAGAAAAAATGCCTGGTATGTGAATCTACAAGCCCAGGCTTCGACAAATCCCCCGCCCGACAGTCCTGGACAAGTAAAACTTACTCGGGCAAGTGCATTGTTCAATATCACAGCCGGCCGGGCAATTACCCTTGCGAAGTCTCCTCCACAAGGAGTTCAAAGGCATATTAAATGTGGACAAGTAGATATTCATGCAGACAAGCAGACTAAGAGAACAGCTAGCCCGATGGACAAGTAATGAAAAAAGAATTTGTCGAAGCCTGACAAGCCTTACTCCTTATAGTAGTAACAAGGGGAGGTAGGATGGAGCATTCAAATTTGTAATGTTTTAATCAGTGTTATTGTCAATTCCCTTTATGTCCAGTCTCAAGTCACCTTGAGTAACAGGGTGCTGAGTCTCGACTCATGTTGAGTCTTTAACATTTTAAGTCGAGTCCAGTCATGTCGAGTCTTCCTAAATCTTGAGTCTAGTTACTTCCAGTCTTTGAAAAAGATTGAGTCAACCTGAGTCTTAATGTACAGTGTTTCAGTTGGGTCATTCCCAATCACCTGATCTCTTAAGCTGAGTCACCTCCTGTCTCTGATCTCTGAAGCAGAGTCACCTCAAGTCTCTGATTTTGTACACTGCATCAATTCCAGTCCTTCATCAGTTGCTTAGTGTTCATAATAACTTTAACTGCACCAGGGTTTGCACTAGAACTTTAAGATTTGACAAAAGAAGGAACCCTTCCACTTACTTCATGAGAGGGGCATTTTAAATCTAAGAAACTAATGTGTCATATTTCTGTTGTTAATGCAGGAATTCTGTATTGTAAATTAATGCAAACACTCAACCTAACCACTAACTTTGCCCCTGAATTAAACCTAACCCCCTTCCCCCAACAACAAAACTCCTTTGTAATCCTAATGTGCAGGAGCAACACAAAGATGACATACTCTAGTCATCTGCAAGTATGGTACAGTACATTGAACTGAAAGGTTAATAGCTCATCTGTATGACTACGAAGTGTACATACTTTTACTAAGATGAGGCAATGTACATCAGCTAGGCAACAGAATACCATCCATCATTCATGCTAGGATAGGCCCAACCAAGTTATCAGTTAAAAAGGCCACAAACAGGGCCTGACACAAAAAAGGCTCCCTACACACAGAGCCTCCTTGACTAGCCAACAAGCACATGCTGTGGTAAAATCGTTTACTGCTTTTTGAATTCAATACAACACTATCATAAAATTCTTACAATGTGAAGGAGATACAGCACTGGTACTACTCCATTCTTGTCTTCTATGCACGTGAAGTACACTTCAAGCCTGTGTTATCTTACTGAGAAAGATTCATGTAAGTTGTAATGTTGCATTGCAGCTGTGAACAGTGAATGTAACAGACGACATAGGCCAACTAGTAATGGGTAACGTAAGTCCACATGTGAGTACAGCTGTTTTGGGAAGCCTGCCCTGTATTCTTGAATCCTGTTCTATGTTTTCTATTCAAATATATGAGGTACAGTTAGTAGGCTTCTTCAATGCAGAATAGGACTAAACCCCTTACGTAAAGGATCAGGAACAGGACTTGGCAGAGTTCATATATTGCAGTTTCTGTTTTAAGACCAGACTTTTTTGTAGGGGTGTGGCTAGGGTCACAAAGATGAAGACTCGAGTCAATCTGAGTCTCTATGGGTAAAGAATTGAGTCAAGTCGAGTCTTTTAAGTTCTGAGACTTGAGTCACAGCGAGTCTTAGCCACTGATGACTCACATCGAGTTTTTTGAGTTGGGATGAGTCGTTACAATACTGGTTTTAATGTTGACAAAGTGGAGGGCTGAAGGTGGGGCAGGGAGGGTGAGGGTATGACAAACTTTTCCCTGGAAGCTGATAACAGTATTGCAACTACATGACTCTTCTGATGTTTCCTGAACAGTCTTGTGAGTATAAGTGTATTACTTCTTACCCATTTTGTTAGAACTTTGTTAAACTGTTCCTAAAAGAAGAGTCTATTAACCTGATGTTACATCTAGCTGGTCATACATGTTACATAGATCTAGCCGTTACATCTGCATGGTTATACACACACGTCATGTATAGGTCATTGATGTTTGGACATCAAATAAGTGGACACAGTCCACATTGCAAATAAGCCAAATTTGCTATAAACCCACACATGGAGTCCATGGGCTCATCTCATCCTCTGGTTGGGTCCATTCAGTCTAGACAAAAAGTCACAGCACCCTGCCAGCCCCACAGGGCGCAAGAATCTTATGACAATGTCCATGAATTAAATGTTAAACGACTCAGGTACTGACATTATAAACTTCACATACAGTACTTAGTGTGTACCCACAAGCAGCAGTGTTCGGTGTAAACATCTTACAGCACATACCACAGGCACTGCAACAATAAGCCACTACCAAGGGCACTTGCAGCATTGTAATATCACCATACTAAGCAGTGCTACAGTATAATGGTAAAGACAATGCTACAACCTGCCTTCAGAAACAGCAGCCACAATGCACTATCTTAAACTGACACAGCCATAATAAGTATCACGCAGATGATTTCAGAATTTTTTTCCAAGGAGTCCCAATAAGGAGTGTCATAACTGGGCAGTAATCAGCTTACAAGCCATGTGAGACCTGAAATGCATGTGTGTCAACCCTAATAAACATGTGTGTATTGAAATTGCATAAATTCTCCAAAACTTACCTGTTTTATGAATCTATGAACCCTACTTACCTCCCCTATCACTACTATTGGACAGCCCATATACCGTGGAATGATCACTGGCAATGAAATTCCTACCCTCTCTAGATGGCGCTATACACACATCTCCGCTACTTCCCTAAGACTCGCCCTTGTTTCATTGCCAGCAGAATGGTCACATCACATTTGTTAGGGCTCTTCTTTTTTCTCGGATTTTTAATCTTACTTTCCTGCCCTTTGGCATGTGACCATTCTGCTTGCAATGAAACAGGGGCGAGTCTTAGGGAAGTAGCAGAGATGTGTGTATAGCACCATCTAGTGAGGGTAGGAATTTCATTGCCAGTGATCATTCCATGGTAAATGGGCTGTCCAATAGTAGTTATAGGGGAGGTAAGGTGTGAAATAGATATTAATATCATCTTGACCAAGGGTTATTCTTAATGAATCTGCTCATACTAGAACTATTTATAGTAACAGTTTTCTATGGCAATGTTTACTATGTCACACAACCGCTTTAAAGCATTAACCACTTCACAAAGAAAGAAAATCCTAACATAACTGAGCATACTGTACTCCTGTCATCCAAACTGCACAACAGTAAGTACCACACTAAATCTATGTGCACAGAATACAGAAGCCAAAATCCTTTAAGTCAGACAGATGGTGGATAGATGTCATTCATACACATGTATTGTATACAATGCAAAATAAAACTCAGTGAATACCCTAATAGACTATTTAATGAAACAGTTTCAGTTTTATCTAGCATTAATAATTACACAACTTTCCTTGTCATGATGAAAGGTTTGAGTATGTTCATTATCTATTGCATTCAGGAGTATTCAACTACACAGGTGAACAATATGTTCATCTAACCTACGACAAACACAGATTACAACACAACTTACAACATTGTAATGATGGGTTCGTGTCTGATTGTAATGATCATGATGTCAGTGGTTTACCATTTGTAACAAAGAACTTGAAAACACCATCTTCACAGAACTACAGTGCACATATTATGTACACAAAGGCATACACGTCTCATACAACTAAAGTGTGGGGACAAAGTTCCTGTATGCATAAGTCTGAAAAGTTACACTACAAGTACTGAACTCCGTACCATCATACTACCATGCAAGTAGCTAACTGCATTCATTTCCGTACCAGCAAAAGTGGACTACCACCTCAAGACGTGGCTATTACCTGGCAATTTGCAGCATGAAACAACATACAAAGGGCTCTGTCCAGATGACGAAGAACTTGAAGGACACACTGGACAGGAAAGTTGTCCTAATAGTTACACAAAACAGCATTTCAAGACTGACTACCCTGCAGTGCCTTACACTTCCATAATATACCGACAGAAACAGACCTAACAGAAAATAAGACCTGGCGATATCATTTCGTTTTTGTGTACACAATTCCTACTGTGCTTTCATCCTGCACAAGTTTGACCAAACCTCTTGATTAAAGGGAGAATGCAGTCACCCCAATAAAGAATTGTATAGTAGACTATCCTAATTTCCTGAATGGCTCTTGAGAATCATGTGACAGTATGTTTCTCACTCAATTGTAAAATTTACAAGAAGCACCTGCTTGATTTACCTTGAATATGCAATATTTATGTTCTAAAATATCATGAAATATACTTGGAAGTGAAATAAGAAGAAATTTGTGACATTTAGCTATTGTTTCAAAATAAGTTTGGGGCGACTGCTTCCTACCTTTAAGTCCGTAAGAAAACTGTACATACAGAGCACAGAGTATCCAGTACAGCTGCTACAATGACATGCTAAAGATCTGCCTCTGAAGATCTTTAAAATACTTTCTTGCATGAAAAAAACACATTTTGAACAAACTTTCTCCTTGAAATCATTGAAGTTGTATAACTTCCTTCAGCAATCCATTTTTTATTACACGAGTTTACGCTTTTGGTAATTTTCTACAAACTCCCACAGGTAAAATGCAGAACTGTATACTGTACAGGATTCATATTCTCAAGACTGCAGGCCAGTTTCACTGTGGAGATGACACTGCTGTTAACCCCATGGTTTCACTAATAATTGTTTGAGTGTTGGTTTTGTCAATATACTTCCTGACTGCCTTAGAAGTTTGTTAAGTGGTATTAATAAACCCAACGTTTGTAAAGATATGCAGCATTACTTCACCCACATACTAGAGGCTTCTCATCTCAGTGGCTGAGGTACCAAGCTGTCACTGTCAGAGAATCATGATTAACCAAGGAGAAAACTTGAAATTGAGTTACAAACAAGACCAAAAGAGCCAGAACTTTGTATTCTAATACTTCATTAAAACCTGCGAGAGAACACAATTATTTATGACACCAAAATATATCTACCCCGTATGCATATTTTTTTACAGTACATTCACTACATTGAAAATGCCCAAGAGTCCCGATTCCAAGGCAAGTGGGGTGGCTACTTGACTCAACACCAGGGAGTTGCGATTCTATAAGTATAACAGGTGCCCCATCCCCCAGCCTACAAAACAACAAAACCTTTAGACTAGCTTTGATACCTAAAGAGACTTGATAATCTCGGCAGTTTTTCTTTCTCGCCTTCAGATACAAAGGGGTAGCTTACTGTTTCCGAGCATTACCATTCGGCCTGTTGACGGCCGGGTTATAGGGCGCCCTCTCTAGGTAGGGGATCCCGCGGTGTCATTGGTTTTGCCAGACGGTTATTGCAGGCAATAATGGTATACATGATAGAGGTAATGAGGAGCGAAATAGACTTTTGTTACCTGTACATATGGAGTATGGCATGGTTGAGGTACATGCCTTGAGGGCCAGGCATTAAAGCATTGGTTCAACAATATAACACAAATTTCTCTAAAGATATATGAATATTATGTAACCAATATCAAATAGCACAGGTTGAAAATTTCTTCACAGGGAAAAATTGATTTTGTTTAATTAAAAACTATGGGCATGAAATCATAAGCATCTAGTTAGCTTTTAGCTTTTTCAATCTTACATGAGTTCCACACCTGATTGTAAAGACTTTGACACACTGCTGAAGTATCCTTCAGACGAATTTCTCACAGATAATATCTCTCTTTGGAAGCACAATTGAAATAATTTTATGTTTGATTAAAGAACCTATCTAGACCTTCACAGCTACAGCATGGAAGTACTACCGAGGGAGTGCTTCCATGGCTACAGTACAGTATGAAACCTTTCAAGATGATAAGAGGTGGGAACAGTTGCTGGTAACATATTAATAAAGCAGCCTCAATTTATTTTGTAAATGGTAGAAGTGAAGATCTTCATGTCAAGCCAATGAAGCCATAGACCCTTTTCCAAACAGCAATTACTGAGGATTATGGGATGGAGTTTTGGTACACGTCGTTTTTGCCCACAGTAAAATGCCATTGACAAAAACGATGCACACCAACTCTATCCCACAATCCCTTTGTAAAAAGCTATTTGAAAAAGTGCCTATGCCCATTTGAACGAGTAAATTGGACTGATTATGAGTATTCACTATCAGTACCCACCAATATTACCCATTTCTGGCCTGTATCAATATCTGTAAAATTTATAGTAAATGTCAACATTATCTTACCAATACTTATCGTCCTGTATGTCATGAAAATGTTACAAAACTTTCAGCGTACAGAATTTTTAAACACAAGTTCCAATATTCTACCTCATCAAGATGAAATGAGACTTAGTTGTGGTGCCTGGTAGCCTATGGTTAGTATGCAGAATGCTTATTTCCCAAATACCTATACCATACCGATCAGTACTGGCCGATATTGAGAACTAAAATATCAGTATCAGTCATACCAGTGTTACAAGACGACCCGTCAGGAACACCGGATTGAATCCATCGACGAGCGAATGGAAAGTTCCAGAGACGTCCAACTTCAACGCAGCCTTTCTAGAATTGTCTAGAAGAGAGAACTGTTTACGCGGCCTGACGACACTTCTACACTGTTTACTACCGTGCATTAAGGAACGTTCTCGTAATTGCTGGACTGTGTACACTAGAAGTTTCTGTTAAATTCTGGAGAGTTCTCGAAGAAAAGCCTAGCATATAAAAGGCAGTTCAACAACTATCACAGGGGAGAGATTTCAACGAGACCAGACTGTCACACTACTGAGATATCATAAGCCAGCCAATGACACTGAACACTTCTGATAAATTGCCTTACGCCGTTTCTACACTGTGTTGAGGTTGTTATCATCCATCGCCTACCTAGCCTTGTCATTATTCGCTCGTGGAACCAGTTCCTACGCTACAGCACGCTGCAGGTCTACCACTGTGCCATCGTCAACGTGCATGCACTACCAGCCCTTGGACCAGACCAGGCAAATATTAATTAAAGGATTGTGAGTAAGTCTAATTAATTATTGTAAATTTAAGTGAGATAAGGAGATTGTAAATAATCATTAAGTTGTTGAATTTTAATCTCGTTCTTCTGTGATCTTTCGCTGTTATTGGTTTGACTCGCGACCACAAGCCGTAACAGAATTGGTGGCCTAACATCCGGGAACTGAAAAATACTAGAAAATTCGAGAAATTCTGTTGTAAATCGTAAACAACTTCAAAATGCCATTCAACTTAGATAAATTCGTGGCTAGTCCCTCAGTCGAGGAACTAGATTCATTAAAGAAGTCTGAGATTGTAAAGGTCGCAAAACATTATGGCATTGAATTTCAGCCTTTAATGCGGAAAGACGAGATTAAAAGATATGTTCTAGAATATCTTGTGGATGAAGGTGTCCTGCCTAGTACAGTATTGGAAACAGCTATCACTGTGCCAACTGACAACACATTTGAATTGAAAAGGCTTGAAATAGAAATGAATAAGGAGATTAGATTAAAAGAAATGGAAAGAGAAAGGGAAAGAGAGGAAAGAGAAAGGGAAAGAAAGGAAAGAGAAATGCAAATGCAAAAGGAAAAAGAGGAAAGAGAAATGCAAATGCAAAAGGAAAAAGAGGAAAGAGAAATGCAAATGCAAAAGGAAAAAGAGGAAAGAGAAATGCAAATGCAAATGCAAAGGGAAAAAGAGGCAAGAGAACATGAATTTAGGTTGAAGCAACTAGAGTTAGGGGTCATAAAAGCCTCAGACCCTAAAATAGGCTTGGATACTGGGGGATTCGATGTTTCTAAGCACGTAAAATTTGTCCCCAAATTTCAGGAGGATAATGTGGAGAAATTCTTCAACCATTTCGAAAAGCTGGGTGAGCAACTAAAGTGGCCAAGAGATAAATGGTCCATACTCATCCAGAGTAATTTCACAGGCAAGGCTCAAGAAGTGTATTCCGCTCTGTCAATAGAGGACAGCATGGATTATGATAAGGTTAAAAAGGCCATATTACAAGTCTATGAATTGGTGCCTGAAGCTTATCGCCAAAAATTTAGAAAGTATCGTAAGGCGGATACACAAACATACGTAGAGTTTGCTTATCAAAAAGAAAGGCATTTCGACAGATGGTGTGCTTCCAAAAAGGTCTCCACATTTGACACTTTAAGACAACTGATGCTGGTCGAGGAATTCAAACGGTGTGTGAATGATGACATTAAGACTCACCTTGAGGAAAATAAGGCTGACAACTTAAAGGAAGTTGCAAATTTGGCTGATCAGTATGCACTTACCCATAAATTCAGTAAAGTGGGTCAGACTCAAAACAAGGGTCAGTTTAGTAGGCCAAATAAGAAATATGGCAATAGTAGTGGCACAACAGGTAACAGTGGATCTCAGTCTGGTTCTATCTCTCCAACAAATTCTGGTAAAAACAACCAGATTCAAGTCGTCAAAAGAACGACCAGGCCAGCTCAAACAAAGCTGCCTTTAAAGATATAACTTGTGGTTTCTGTCACAAAAGGGCCACACAATGGCAAATTGCTTCACATTGGCAAAATTAAAGGAGACTGAAACAGCTTCTAATGCCTTAGCCAATGTAGAGAACTCTTCTGAGGTAGTCGTGACTTTACGGCCTAATTCTAACGACAAAATTAAGGAAGAATACCTTCCATTCGTGTCTGAGGGGTTTATTTCCCTAGATGGAAATTCAGCTTATCCACCCGTTAGAATTAAAATTTTGCGTGATACTGGCCCAACTCAGTAATTGCTTTTTGATGGAATTTTGCCATTATCGGACTCTACTTCTAAAGGGACAAATACACTGATTCAGGGGCTGGGTGTGGTATTATTTCTGTCCCTCTTCATTAAAAATTAATTTGAAGTCAGACTTAGTTTCTGGGTCGGTCATAGTAGGGGTCAGACCTACTCTACCTGTAAAGGGGGTATCTCTGTTGCTAGGCAATGACCTAGCTGGTGGAAAGGTAGTAGCCAATGCAATTTTGACAGATAAACCATGTGATTATAACAACACAGAGCAATTAGAAAAGGAATTTCCAAATTTATTCCCTGCCTGTGCTGTCACTAGAGCTATGTCACAAAAGCTCGCCGTGGATGATAATCTTAAACATCCACCCTCCAAAAGTGAGGATACAGTTCCCAAAAGTGGAACAAGTAGGGAATCATGTAAGGATGATAATCTTGAACATCCACTCTCTAAAAATGAGGGTATGATTTCTGAAAATAAGGATGATAAACTTAATCATCCGCCCTCTAAAATTGAGGAATTAGTTCCTAAAAATGGAACAGCACTCCCAAAAGAGGAGTCAGAATCTGGAAAAGATTCCAGTAAAAATATTCATGAAAGTGAAGATTCTTGGTGTGATCTCAGCCAATCTTTTATGACTAATCTTAATGATAGTCAGGATTGTGAGTCTCCTGGCCCCACACATAGTGAGGGGGTAGAACAGGAAAAATCGAAAATGTCTGACACACTCCACAGAGACCAGTTGTCAGTCCAACAACAACATGATGAAGAGCTTCAGCCATTAATAGCTGGTGCACTCACTGAGGATGAATCGAAAGATGTCCCAGTATGCTTTTATTTTAAGAACAATGTTTTGATGCGTAAATGGCGACCACCTGATGCACTATTAGATGAAGAGTGGAGAATTTACCATCAAATTGTGGTACCTAGGACCTATAGAAGGGAAATACTGAGTATTGCTCATGAAATGCCATTTGCAGGGCACCTAGGAGTCAATAAGACTTACCACAGAATTCTAAATCACTTTTATTGGCCAAAACTTAAGAGTGATGTGGCCAAATTTTGTAAGACCTGTCACTCATGTCAAATGGTTGGGAAGCCGAATCAGAATATTCCGGCTGCACCCTTAAAGCCAATTCCTGCTTTTGAAGAGCCGTTTAGTAGAGTCATCATTGATTGTGTAGGTCCCCTACCTAAGAGTAGGGCAGGACATCAGTATATATTAACCATTATGTGTGCTTCTACAAGGTTTCCAGAGGCAATACCTCTGAGGAATATTAAGGCTCGGACAGTCTTACAAGCTTTACTTAAATTTTTCACATTGTTTGGGTTGCCAAAAGAGATCCAATCAGATCAAGGGTCTAATTTCATGTCAACTGTATTCCAGCAGATGTTGTATGAGTTAGGCATAGACCAAATTAAGTCTTCGGCTTATCATCCGGAAAGCCAAGGGGCTTTAGAAAGGTTTCACCAAACATTGAAGAATATGTTAAAGACATATTGTCATGATAATGAGAGAGATTGGGATGAAGGCATTCCATTTGTAATGTTTGCTGCCAGGGAATCTATACAAGAGTCACTTGGGTTCAGTCCATTTGAACTTGTCTTTGGACACACAGTTCGTGGACCATTGAAATTGTTAAAGGAGAAGTGGTTATCAGATCCAGGTGAAGACATACATCTACTTGATTATGTATCCCGCTTTAAAGATCGTCTTCATGGAGCATGTGAACTTGCTCAGGAAAATCTGAGGCACTCTCAGAAGAAAATGAAAGCGTGGTATGACAAGACCACTGTGAAAAGAGAGTTTAAACCTGGTGATAAGGTGCTAGTGTTTTTGCCTGTTTCTGGTCAGCCACTTCAAGCTCGCTTTCAAGGACCTTATGTCATCGAGAGAAAAGTTAGTGACACAGATTACGTCATTTTGACACCTGACAAGCGTAAATCTAAAAGAGTATGTCATATTAATATGATGAAGAAATATTATGAAAGAGAAGATTGTGACATTTCTAAGAATGAAAGTATACATGATGTAAATAGTAACACTAATGATACAGGTGATCAAGTGTGTATTATCAATGCTGATTATGAACTCAGTAATGATGAGATCAAGGCTAATAATGTTCCTGATATGTGTATTAAGTTACAAAATTCTGATGTGTTGAAAAATCTTGACCAGAAATTAAGTCATCTGGATCACAAAGAAAAGTCAGAAATGAAATCATTAATCTATGAATATGCATGCTTGTTCTCAGATGATCCTACTAGGACAAATTTGATTGAACATGATGTTGATGTGGGAGATGCCACACCAATCAAGCAGCATCCTTACCGAGTTAACCCTCGAAAACGACAACATCTCAGGGATGAGGTTCGGTACATGTTGGACCATGACATTATAGAACCTAGTAATAGTGAATGGTCTTCCCCTTGTATATTGGTCCCCAAGCCAGACGGTGGGTACAGATTTTGTACTGATTACCGAAAGGTGAATGCAGTCACAAGAACGGATTCCTATCCGATACCCCGTATCGATGATTGCATTGATAGGATTGGGAAAGCTACGTATGTGTCAAAGTTTGACTTACTAAAGGGGTACTGGGAGATACCACTCACTGAGAGGGCTCGTAAGATCTCGGCATTCGTGACGCCAGATGGATTATTTCAGTATAAGGTTATGCCGTTTGGTATGAAAAATTCACAGATGACCTTTAAACGCTTAGTAAATAACCTTACGTCAAATTTAGAAAATTGTGAAGTATATATTGATGACCTTATTGTGTACAGCAACTCGTGGGATGAACATGTACAACATGTTAAGGCATTATTTGACAAGCTTGCCAAAGCTAATTTGACTGTCAATTTGGTCAAAAGTGAGATTGCTTGTGCCCATGTGGTGTACTTAGGGCATGTGGTTGGTCAGGGTAAAGTTAGACCAATTAAGGCTAAAGTTGAGGGCATTGACAAATTCCCTGCCCCAACTGATAAAAGGCAGCTCATGCGCTTCCTAGGCATGGCTGGTTACTACAGACGTTTTTGTCCGAATTTCTCTGACATTGCTGCACCACTGACAAAATTGTTAAAGAAAAATGAAAAGTTTGATTGGACGGATAATTGCCAAGCAGCATTTGAATCATTGAGAAGGGCACTAATGAGTTCACCAGTGTTGATCGCTCCAGATTTTGAAAAACAATTTAAGTTGGCAGTAGATGCCAGTGACAATGGCATAGGAGCAGTTTTGCTTCAAGCTGATGAGCATGGTGTTGATCACCCTGTTTGTTATTATTCTAAGAAATTTGACAAACACCAGAAAAATTATTCAACAATTGAAAAAGAGACATTAGCTTTGATACTGGGTCTTCAACACTTTGATGTTTATTTGGGAACTACTAGTTTCCCTATCACTGTATACACTGATCATAACCCTTTGACATTTTTATCTAAGATGAAGAACAAAAATCAAAGATTGATGAGGTGGAGTTTATTTCTGCAATCATATAATGTAGATATTAAGCACATTAAAGGGAAAGACAATGTTGTACCAGACTCTTTGTCGAGAATTTGATTTGATGCAGTATGTTGAAGATATCACTGTAAGTTTTGAAATTTTGTGTTAACTATGGCACACTGTGTATTGATGATGTTACTGTATTCATGTATTATCATCACCTTGCAAGACAAGTTGTATGTTATGATTATACCTTCCATTGAATATTGGACTACATAATATACATACTGTAGTTATTACTGTAACATTATACATTGTAAATATTGTAACTTAAGTTTTGTCCGAGACGTCCAAAACTTTTTCAAGGGGGGGAGTGTTACAAGACGACCCGTCAGGAACACCGGATTGAATCCATCGACGAGCGAATGGAAAGTTCCAGAGACGTCCAACTTCAACGCAGCCTTTCTAGAATTGTCTAGAAGAGAGAACTGTTTACGCGGCCTGACGACACTTCTACACTGTTTACTACCGTGCATTAAGGAACGTTCTCGTAATTGCTGGACTGTGTACACTAGAAGTTTCTGTTAAATTCTGGAGAGTTCTCGAAGAAAAGCCTAGCATATAAAAGGCAGTTCAACAACTATCACAGGGGAGAGATTTCAACGAGACCAGACTGTCACACTACTGAGATATCATAAGCCAGCCAATGACACTGAACACTTCTGATAAATTGCCTTACGCCGTTTCTACACTGTGTTGAGGTTGTTATCATCCATCGCCTACCTAGCCTTGTCATTATTCGCTCGTGGAACCAGTTCCTACGCTACAGCACGCTGCAGGTCTACCACTGTGCCATCGTCAACGTGCATGCACTACCAGCCCTTGGACCAGACCAGGCAAATATTAATTAAAGGATTGTGAGTAAGTCTAATTAATTATTGTAAATTTAAGTGAGATAAGGAGATTGTAAATAATCATTAAGTTGTTGAATTTTAATCTCGTTCTTCTGTGATCTTTCGCTGTTATTGGTTTGACTCGCGACCACAAGCCGTAACACCAGCTATCTGCAGTATTGGTACAACACTAATTTGTACACAAGAGATTTACACGTGTCATTGATTCAATTAAGGCTTTTTAGTGAAATTTTGGCATCGCATACATGTTTTTGTTTTAAATTAATTCATTAGTACAGTAACACATGGGAGCAAATGCCAGCATCTCCCCACTACTGATACCATTAAGAGCCCATAATAGATACCAAGAAGCAGACTTTACATTTATAAATGTATTTAAGGTTCTCTGGGATAAGCTTCTTACAGGAACATTCCAGGTCTCAGTCAAAGGACTTACAAGGTACATACCTTTCTAATTAAACTTTGCTTTTTTTCCTTCCCCCTCAAAGTTGCAGCTATTGAGGATGTGGGTAATTGAGTAACCTGATTCAAAACCAGAAAGCCCAAAGGCTGAGTGATTCCTTGCCCAAAAGGGGGGTGCTTTGTTACACTGAGGTTCATCCCTCAAAATTATACTTCTGTACTACATCATATTTTACAATGTGTTCACAACTGAACCTCTTGCTGACCTCATATGACCTTTGAACCAAACCAAAACTTGAATAATTAAAAAAAAAAAATACCACACCTTAGAACGGACCTGTCTGTGATTCCTCCCTTGTAATGTCATGTTAACAGAGGCTCAGTTTTTGACCTCTGGTGACCTCAAATGACTTGTGACCACCAAAAACAATAGTTTCTCCTTTCAACATGACAAATTTATATACAAAGTATGAAAAGTATCATTTATCCAGGCTTCCTATGTCTAGATATTGTGTTTTTAAACAAGGTTTTCAAGGTGTGACCAGATGAAACCAGGGTGAAACCAGATGACCTTTAACCTCCACCAAAAACAATAGGGTTCTTCCCCTCACCATAAGGCATCTCCACATTTAGTATAAGATTTATTTAAGCTTCCTACCTTGAGATATTGTGTTAAAAAGGTTTACAGGGTTTGACCCCTGTGACCCGAGATGACCTTTGACCTTTATCAAAAACAATAGGGTTCTTCCCCCACCATAAAACATCTACATACTTCATATGAAATTTATCCAAGCTTCCTACCTCAAGATATCGTGTTAAGGTTTTCAGAGTTTGACCCCGATGACCCCAAATGACCTTTGACCTCCACCAAAAGCGAAAGGTTTCTTCCTCTCACCATAAGGCATAGTAAGTATGAAAATTCATCCAAGCTTCCTATCGCAAGATATCATGTAAACAAGGTTTTCAGGGTATGATGGCCCTGACCCTGGATAAACTTTGACCTCCACCAAAAACAATAGGGTTCTTCCTCTTTCCATAATGCGTAAGTATAAAATTCATCCAAGCTTTCTATCTTGAAATATCGTGTTAATAAGGTTTTCAGTCTGCCCCCTGGTGACCCTGGATGACATTTGAGCCCCCAAAACAATAGGGTTCTTCGTCTCAATATGGGGCATCTGTGTATCTGTGTAAAAAGTATGAGAACTGTCAGTTTCCCTTCTTGAGATACTGTGTTAAAGAGCAAAGTGTCACAAATATACACACATACCAGAGCTGCCAACATCTGATGGTATTAATCAGGAAGATTTTTGTTAATGCCGTCCTAGGGGAGGGGTCTAAGGGGAGGGGGTGTCCCCTTTGGAAAATTTTTGCTTTCATTGGGGGTCTTAGATGCAAAATGGTGCTATGTTTTTAACTTTTGGGGCCTATCCTTTTGTAGTAAAATTCTCTAATTTTTTTAGAAAGAAAACATCTTTTCCCATTTTGCATACCCATTCAACCTACAGGTACCTTGAAAAAGCTCCCATGCATCAATTTAATAGTCAAAAATCTTACCAAAGGGTTATTGCCTACGTAGAGAGAAGTCTGGGATGTACGAGGACCTGTGACATGGGATGCACTCCTTTCTTGCAAGTGCTTGTAGGTAGCCTTTTTAGCTTTTGTAAGGAGTTCACTGGAAAGCTGCCTTTGATGACATGGTTCATCAGCAAAATTACTGAGTTTTTTCAATAAGCAAAGACTCTAATGTTCGGTTGCTCATGGATCCCCTGAAATCAGTTTTGTTCTTTCTTACTACACTGAAAACCCTCTCACATGCTGCATTAGAATGTGGTATCACAAGTATTGCCTTCATTACTTTGCTAAGTAAAGGAAACTTTTGCAAACCATTTGCATCCTTCATTCTGGAAATAGCATCCCATTTTCTGTCCACTCTTGTAGTAGGATCAAGAAAATCAGGTTGCTCCCTGAAATATTCCACTTGGTAGTTCGCATACTCCACCTTGAGCTTATCAAATACATCAGGAATTTCATTATCTAAAATGTGTGGAAATCTTTTTACAAAATACTGTACTGAATCAAAGGGTTTTGTCTCCCTCAAAGAAACATCAACTACTTCAGCTTCCTTTAGCAATTGAACATCAAGAGGCCATGTCTTCAAAATGTAATCACAAGCTGATTTGTAATAGGCCCTAACTGATAGATAAAACTGGTCCACATCCAGCTTTGTCAAGCATAAGGTAGACTCCTTTTCCTTGCTACTCAGGTTCTTAGTCAAGTAATCCTTGGCCTCCTTTCCAATCATGAGCTGCTCATCACACTTTTGGTTTTCTATTTTTCCAAAGTCCACTTTCTTCAGATCTGATGAGAATACTAAAATAGCAGATGGCTTAACAAATCTTACAAGCAAATCCTGAAAGACTCTATTTAACTCTCTGTGGATAATATGTATACAAGGCTCTTCTCTCTGAAGAAGTAGGTTTACTTCATCAAAAACCTTGTTACAGTACTTAAGAAAAAAGCAGTACAACTTTGTCTGGGGTGAGAACATCAGACGATGTATCCTGGCTAGACGTGATTCTTGTAACAAAAGTGGAGAATGTGTAGAGTTAGAAAGCCTACATGGCCGCTTGCCGGGGGGTTGACTTTTAAGGTCTGTTGATCTCCTTTTCTTTGGGTTAGGCATACTTGACTTGGTTAAAGCACTGGAGAAGTTACACTGACTTACACAGTGGAGAGGACGTATGTGTATGCTTCTTCACATGCTTGGAACATTCGTGCCAATGACACGAAGTGAGAACGAAATCAGTACACATGAAATTCAGCATGTCTTCCAATCTTTTGGCTCAGTTATGTATACGTGCGTACTCGTAAACATGAAAAAACAGAAAACGGGAAAGGGCACTTTTAAAAATGAGTTTATACTTTATTTTTTATGCATCTTTTGGGGACATATTTTTCCAAGTAGGTAAAAGCATATTTTCTGGAAGATTTGTGATTTCCGTCGGAACAAAAAATATATTTGCGTTTTCCGGAAGTCTTCCGGCAAATCCCGAAGACTTGGCAGCTCTGACATACACATACACATATGCACATACACACATGCATACAAACACATGCCATCATGAATGGATTCCTTGCCTTTTTAATGCATAGATTCCTTGTCTTTTTATTCCTTTGGCAAGGAATAAAAAAAAGCGGGTCCTCAAAGCCTAACCACCTGGATGTACCGATTAAAGGTGGTGTTCAATGCCAAGTAGAGTACACAGTATCACATTGGCAATGTCCATAATCTGGCTGTGTTCAATTACAGCAGCATTATCTTCTCTGAATACTGTCCAAACAGGGAGTTGCTATTTGACTGGAGATTTGTCTTCACAATCTCTTTGAAGTCACCAAGTTACCGACATGTAACATAACACTCTTATCAAAACAGCTAGGTGCAATAAACCTCCGTGTGCGGTAGCTAATTTGCATACACCGCACACACTGTACTACAGCGCTAGCTTCGGCTCTCCGTGTAAACAGCAACTAGCCTAGTAAGAGTAATCTCGATGTGAGAACATGTATACATAATGGTCTAATCACCTCATACAGTCGAATGTTAACTACAGTCTGGGTTACCCTGATCAGGTTTTGCCATAGCTGCGTAATACAAGCTGCATGCTTTGACTGCACACACTAATGTATATAGAACAAACACTTGCCGTAAAGACAACGAGAACTAAAAATAAAAGCAGCAAAGACCACAAAATCGACATAAATCACTTAAATTATTGCCAATTCACATTTCTACCTAAAATAATAACGGTGCTGAACTGAAAAAAGGTTATTTTTCTATCCCGATAAAGATTTCGCAGAATTGGTATATGGCATTATGGACTAAAAGTAACGTTAAAATTTCCGTTAGTTCCGCTCAGCAAAAACGCGCCAAAATTCGTCAACTTCAGTAACCATAGAAACAAATGGAAATTTTGCAAAATCTAGGCCCCGAAAAATGCTCTTTTCGGTAAATTGGCGCTTGGTGCCACGTTTTTTCTCTTCGTGAAATGTACGTATACAAACACAGCTACCTACACAGTACGTTCAGAAAATGCGATTCATTGCGGAAAAGCACGAAAATACTCAAATCTGAGGCCCTGAAATTGCAGTTTGACCACCAAGTTTTGTCACAATACGATTTTTAGGGTTCAACAAAAACGGAGGAAAACTTAACTTAGAAAAAACTCTGAAAGAAAAGGAACTTACCCATCGATAGATTTATGTCCAAGCTTGAACTGCACATATATTACAACTGTAACACCTCACTTATTTTCTACTGCGCATGGTATAAAAATAGGGAGAGTCCCATTAGATCATCGATTTCTGTACAGAGCAATGGTTTCAAAACCAGCTCAACCGATAGAGGGTGTTTGGAGCTGTCGGTAACATCCTTGTCTTCAAAGGATATTTTACAGGTCCCCTGGGGAGCCTGTCCTTGGTTAAAATTCAAAGAGTTTGCAAAGGCAGGATTGTGTGTCCTGAGGTAGATTTAAGGACAAGGTTCATAAAATTTTTGAAGACAAATCTCCAGTCAAATAGCAACTCCCTGGTCCAAATGTATATACTCACTACTCTGTAAGTCCCAGGTCACTTCAATTTAATCTGCAGTTTTAGGCAGCTTGCTCTTCCTTCTGGGTACTCGAAATGCACAAATACAGCACACCTCCTCCCTCTCCCCGGAGCATCATGGTTACCATGACTACTGACTACTGTAGTTACAATGTATGTATTGGAGAACAGTTTCACTAAGAAGAGAAGGGACCTCACCAAAGTAAACATAGTTATACTTAAGGCTGGTTCATACTTCCCAATTTTCACATGCTATAAATTTACAAGAACCATATATGGTCATTCCTTGCTATTCTGGGCCAATCACTGATGCAGCTCATGGTCGAACAGTGTTCAATTTTCATAGATTTACAGTGCCATACTGAAGTATGAATTGTCCTTCATAACCCCAGCTACGGTGGTTAGGTTCTACATAGGAAAGTTTTTCAGTCCTGACTTCATGTCTAACTTTATGTAAGAAAGACTTTCAGACTGAAGCACTTGCACTGTAACCTTAAATATGAGAGGTGAGAGGTAGAGGAGACCTGGCATGGTAACACTGTACAGTTAATTGTCCCCTACATTTTACAAATAGGTTTGGTTTTGTATTCATGAAGGTATAGACCAGGACCAGGTTCTTATTAAGTGTAAGCCCATAGGCCTGGGAGGCGAGGGGGGAGGACTGGGAGGGATGCAGACCCCCCAACTAAATATTTCTGTAAAAATTTGGGCAATACGCTGAGATTTTTTGGGCACCAACTGAAAGAAAAATAATGCAATGATGTTGCTACTTGTAAAGGTAATCAATAGTAAAAAACTCTCCTTGGTAATTAAGTTCTGATTTGAATTACACCTGTACCACATTCGGAATTAATTCAACAGTGTGTTTTTTAATGGTTAAACCTATATTATGATTATCAGTGATGCTGATTTTTTTCTTTTTAGTACCTAAATATGTAATTTCTTTAACAAAAATTTTACTTCAAAGGTAGCATATATATGTGGCACCAGATTGCATGTAAGGACACCTAATTTTTCAACTTTATGATTATCAGTGGTGTATTTAGGGGGCCATTGGGCCATGCTTCCCTCATTGATGCTGATTTCCTTTTCGTAACTAAGTACGTAATTTTTTTAACACAAATTTTACATCAAAGGTAGTATATGTATCTGGCACCAGATTGCATGTAAGGACACCTAATTCTTCAAAAATTTTCAAAGGAGAGGGGGACCTCTCCCCTTAGACCCCTCTCCCAAGCCGGTGATCACACAACCAGGGAAGTAGCTAGCAAAATTCGAGTGCCGGGTAATTTTCTGATCTGGGGAAAGCACCTCACCCCACCCATGGCATCTATCCCATTTTTCAGCCATTAATTTTTCATTTTCTCATTTTACTTTAGGGAGTAAATTTAGGGCTAGTTTTAGGTCTTGGTAGGCAGATTTGTGGTGGGCGGGGAGACGTGTGTTTGCCTGGAGTGCCAGGCGGGAATATGGAGTGCTGGGTGTCACCGCCCATTGTAGCTACATCCCTGCACACAACACAATGCATGCTCCCCAACCCCCCATGAGAGAAATCCCAAAAATCATAATCAATATGGAACTTTATTTAGGTAGTATAAACATGGCAAATTACTGTATGTAATTGGCAAGCAGTGTCATACCGTAACCGATGCATGCCTATATGATGTATACATTAACATGTTGAACGCGCATGCAGCACGCAGAGTTTGGGGGTTATATTTTTCGGGCAAGTCTTTACAGCCCCCCCCCTCCCCCAACAACTTGGGCTCCTATGTGCGTATGTGTAAGCCTACAAGCCATTTGCTGCCTGCACTAAAATGGCCTACAGCAGATTTGAGGGGCCTAAAATTTTGATGAAAACATAAGCTGTTTTAATAATGAAGTACTAGCTACTACAATAGATTTCAAGTTACAATCCATCAAGTATAAGTGGTCCTTCACCTGAAACACTTGAGATGCATCTAGACTTTTACAAATTTCTTTGATCAGATGTGTTGAAAAGTCCTATCTGTTTACATTGTCCTATGACCTACATTTCTGTAAAAGCTGTTTGCATAATATATTATGTAACTTAGTTACTTCTTTTACAGCTAGAAATAAGGTTAGTCAAATAAACCCTTTTTATTGC
The DNA here is from genome assembly GCA_029531755.1 of Holothuria leucospilota. Taxonomy (NCBI): domain Eukaryota; kingdom Metazoa; phylum Echinodermata; class Holothuroidea; order Aspidochirotida; family Holothuriidae; genus Holothuria; species Holothuria leucospilota. Next base: position 15,027,442 of record CM055977.1, read on the forward strand.
ACTGACAATCACCTAAATTTGTTAAGACCCCACTAACAGTTTTGAATAGAACTTTCATTCACGTAGCAGAAATATAAATAATCCTTTGTGACTTGAAAGGTGCAACGAACTAAGAGAAATTGACTGACAGAACCACACCTTACATTCAGACTGCAATGACAGCATAGGACACACTGTAGAAATTTATGCTATTATACTAGGGTTGGGCGATATAAAAATAATTCATACCGATGTATCGCCAAACTATCACCAAAAATTTTGCGATATAGATACATTGCCACTTTAAACAGGTTTTAACTATGGGCAAGGATGAATATTGGGCAACATTATGCAAATTAATTTTTCTAGGCCTAATTTTCTATATAAGGCCAATATCGATGATTACTGATAATATCAATACTGTTTCATCTTCCAAAATATCTAGATTTCAGTTCCAAAACTCAGAAGCTACAATCTATCGAATGATCAACTAGAATACTTTCAGTTCTATACACTCACTGCCTATAATAGAGGGGGCGCAAAACTCTCATCAGACCCAAAAGCTTTCATATATCATATCGCCTCAATTACTTGCTCTCCATATCATTATCGCCATTGAACTCTAGGCAAAATCGATACATCCACATTGTATACAGCCTAACACTATATACAGCACAAAAATATCAATAGAGACCAGCCCTTCACATCCAGAAACTTAAAGGGGAATTTTCATCATCCCAGACAGTTCCAATTCTCCCAACTATGCAACTTCTAGCTCCTCCCACAACTGTATGATGCTCCTCCGTGTGCAGGGATAAACCTATTTTATTGCTTAAGGCCATGTCCTGGTGAGCATACAAAGCTATAAAATGTAATAAAAGCACTCTCTTTGCCTTGTGTGGAATGTGAGCTACTCTGCATCTTTCAAACTTTGATGTCAATCAAAGAGCAGTCACCAACTGAGAATTTTGATACCCCTACACTAAAAATATACTTTGGGGGTAATGACTGTCTGTCTTTAACTGTTCAACAATCTCTACCATACCAATTCCATTACTTCATACAGGTCAGTGGGTCTTACTCCACCTAGCAAATTTAGTTCTATTCACACCCACAATTTTGACCAACACTACAGAAACAGCCCTTTTGTGTACAAAACCAGAGGTACTGTAACAACTATTTTGTATGTTGAAGTCATCAGGGCTCCTTCAGGATTTGTATAGGGCTGCTCTTTCTAATACTTTCAATTCAATAATTTACTTTCCTGTTACTTCAAGAAAAACTTTCTGGGGCTACAGTACCACAGAATGGAGGCTACTCTTTACTTTCATATTTTGTAGCCCCTTGTGTTTTACTTTCAAAGGGAGATTTGTACCATCTGAGGACAATTCCTTTGTCTTGGTCAGGTGTATCTAACCAAGGAACTATCAAAAGACAGTGTACAGTAGTACAGAGTCAGACCTTGTAGACGTGTGAACAGAATAATACTGTGAGAGAACAAATTCTATATTCTATATTTTCCTTTATTCCTTCTACACTACTCAGGAATAAATACAACTATAAGCAATCCTTTTGCTACTGTATTTTTTGTATTTTCTTTTGTACCTTTATGGTACCCTCAAAAAGGGGGTCTGCTTGTAAAAGCTTTTTTCAGACCTCCCCCACAATTTAGTATTAATGTAAGTATTGTAATATAAGTATGTATATATTATTGTGGAAATCTTTCTCAATGCAATACAATACAATACAACACAATATGTGCAATACCGTACCAGAAAGAGACCAAAATATCACATTATACTACTTTTTCCATGCATGCTAAATTTCAAAAGTCTTCGTCTGTGACTACAATTTAAATGAAGGAAACATGTCTCCCACATTCATCAGATATTAAGTAGTAATAGGTTAGGTAAGTAGGAGCGTAATAGATTTTTGTTATCACCAGGGATGAAGCTATGGTGGGCGGCGCTGGGCAGTGACACCCAGCATATTCCCACCTGGCACTCCAGGCAAACACACGTCTCCCCGCCCACCACAAATCTGCCTACCGAGACCTAAAACTAGCCCTAAATTTACTCCCTAAAGTAAAATGAGGAAAAAATGAAAAATTAATGGCTGAAAAATGGGGTAGATGCCCTGGGGTTGGGGTGAGATGCTTTCCCCAGATCAAACAATTACCCGGCACTCAAATTTGGCTAGCTACATCCCTGGTTATCACTGGATCATGACTGTTCTATAAAAGCTCTACGAGACGTTTTACAGGTCTGTGAGTACAAAATGGTGCCAGCAGTACTGTGACAACATCCACAAAGGATTATATTAAATGACTCTCTATCACGTAGTGCGGTCTCACGTACCTCGTGCTCAAGGTAACACTGTGTTACCCCGAGCGCGAGTAAGGAGAGAACACAGGTTTACTCAGTGTCAGTGTTTAAATTTGGATCCACCTCCGAACGGAGGGTTCTGCGGTTTTAAACACTGTGTTTGTGTAATCAGCCACAGAGCACAGGTACAGAGCTGTGCAGGGAATAATTTCTCTGGTATCGCATCACAATTTGCAACACAAGCTGGCCAAATTGCTAAACAAATGCAAAAATGTGTAGCACTTTTTTGTGTGCATAACTATTATAGTTAAACTTCAGGGTTTTCAGTGATTGTACCCTACAGAAGGGAAACATTCTCAAAACTGCTATGCAAAATTTGAATACTAAATTATTCCCTGCTGTGTGACCTCCACTTCCTATCAGCGATGTACACACTAAACAGACTGGTATTGCAGTATTAAATAAACTACCGCTGGTTGCTGCGTTGCGAAACTGGCTTGAGATTCGTTACTACAATTTGCCTTGGAGAAGGCAAATTATTTGAGATAGATTTTTCACAAACTTTTGCCTACTTCTACATGTAGGTCCATAGACAGGCAAGGTACTGACTGAAAGGGTGAGATAATTTCCAGCCCGGGCAAAATATGTTTTAGAGGCCTAGAACTTGTCGGTACTAAAATGCATTATAAGGCAATGGTAATTTTTAATATTCTAGGGGGCGAAAAATTTTCAGAGGGGCTCCGCCAGTGCCCCTCAATCCCCCCTGGCTAAGGGCTTGTCTAAAAGATATCTCTGTCAGAAGAAAATAACAGTGTTAGTCGAGTTCAACTTGTAATTTCATACAGTATAGGCGAAGGTGTATTTGTGACATTTAATGACAATTTTTCTTAAGTTTATTTCCAAATTGTTGGCGAAGGTTAAGTGTTAACTACAGGCTTCAGCGGACATCCTTACAACTTGGAAGTACGTATCATGTAGTGGCTGATGTCAAGTTTTGCCTTTTGTTTGGTGTCACCAATTCAAAGAAATAAACTGAGCCACAAAACAAAGACTGCTCCTCAAAGAAACCTCCGTTGAATAAGGAATGTTTTACGGTATGTAGCACTGATGTTGCTCGCAAGCAAGAGCAATGCAAGACCAAGATCAATTTGGATGAAGCTGGGTACATGGACAGTATTTGATACGATGCAGGAAAATATCAGATGTTGCACTTAGGCGCGCTAGGCCCATAAAGCGGTATTCTAGTAGCATAGGATTATGCCTTAGGTTGACAGCAAGTGTAGCCTTATTTCTACCAGTCAATGGTATTTTCATCCCTGCCGTAGCCTATAAATAATGATTTACCTTCGCTAACAATTTGGAGATAACCAAGAGAAAAAGTTCCTCGAAACACTTTGACTTCCGTAACAACCCAATCAACTGAACCCGGGGTACATGAGAACACACACTGGAAATCACAGTGTAACCTGCAAACATGGAGTAACACCAGGTGACACGGGGTATGTGAGACCATGCCTATGGTTTTCCAGTTAAATGCATGACCGCACTTTGTCCTTCTATCAATGTTTACTGCATGGTGTTGACTCATCTCCCAGTGATGCCTACCCTGGTTTATGGGGTCATCTATCTTTGTACATATTTTCCTAGGAGAGTACTGAGTTCACTTTTTTTTGTACTATGCAAAACTGCTGATGATGTAATAATCCTGACACTGAAATCCACATAGTGAATCAACATTTATTTATCCCCTGAATTCATGTTCATATTTATCATGGGTCAAACCACACTTGTAACCCCCCCCTCCCCCCGGCCAATTATTGCACAGTATGTGTACATAACAAATCAGGGGACCATGATCCAATGTTAAACATGGGCATATAGTGACTAGTGTCTCTGTGCACATGAGAACATCAAAGTACAAAGGAGCTGTAATCATTATTCAAACATTTTGTCTCACCAATAAACTCTAGCAAAAGCTTTGTCTACTCAAAATAAAACGCATTATAAAAGATACTGTACAGATGTGTTGAATCATTTGAAAAATTTGAAGTTTGGGCCAACAAATTGTTCTAGACCAACAAAGTCATCAGTGTAAATCTGGCTGAACAATCTGCCGTCAACGGAGACCTGTGTCATTTCCTTCTTTATAAATGAGAACAGTGAATACAGTGGCAAACTTCCTCATCACTGTGCAGTGTTATGCAAATTTTAAAATGACATGCTGAATCTTCCTGCAATTAATTCCCATGATAACCAAAACAAATATTACATTACTGTTACAGTATTAATGTTACGTACAAACCAGGAAGTTACAGTAGATCCTCTATCAACAAAGCATGAATTTGAAAGATAAATTTATTGAGTGAGGAAGGTGAGGTTAGGTTTAAAGATTGAAAGTGTGTTTGTGGTTGACAACTGAAAACAAGCATATGCCTAGATATATTGAATGTTGTGTGTACTGTTATTCATTTGGGGAATTGCCACTTCTATCAGTGACCAGGTGGCCAAAGGCCAGGAGGATAAAGTTCTAAGCATGCCCAGTGGGCCAGGTGACTAACAGGATCCATGGCTTTACACTGAGAGTCAAAGCCTGTACGTTTTGAACTTGGCCTAATCAAAACAACCTTACTAGGCCTGATGGCCAAGAGAAATCACAATTCTTTATCAAGCCTTATTGATACGATACTATGCGTGGCTGCCTGCCACCTGGTCAGTGTTTGCATAAGGCAGCAGAATTGTGCGATTGCCACACTTTAATCAACAATCCTGCAAGTTTTTAAATCACATGCAGGAATATCCTGCACCTGTTGGGAAAAAGTGGGAAAAGTTGACCTTTTAAGTTGCCAATTATCAAGATCTCCTTCCTTGAACCAAAATCCTGCTCAAATTATTTTGGAAAGGGAAAATTTCCCCTTAAATTCTGAAATCTACAATAATGCCAACACTACACCTGCTGACCCTAACAGTCAAGATTCTCATTCCGCTATTATAAAGACTAGACTAATGCAAAGCCTAGTGTTATATCTACAGAACATTGCAAATATAGTGTCACACATACTGTGCATTCCATGAAGCAACCATCACCAACTGGGGTAACACCAAGAACAGCCTCATGATGTAATCATGACTTGTATGGTATCAAAAGTATTGAACAATCATCTGGTTCATTGATAACCAGAACTGGTTCAAGGTTCCAACATAAATTCCTCAAAATTTAAATACGGCATTTCCCCCATTGTAATTCTTACCTGTAGATGTATTGTCAGCACACTTTTCATAGCATATACAAGAAGGGACAAAATGCAATATGAGTAATTTTAGCCTTGAATACGATACTGATGTATGACTTTTTGTGACACTACAACAGAAACAACACAGACAATTGGAATGACAAAACATGAATGAAGTAAAAACCTTCAATGTTTTGATATTCTGTACATGAATTTGGAAGAGTAAGCAGAAATGTGTGAACTGTGAACACCTGTTGCCTACCATCAACACTGTGCCATTTTACCAATCCATCATTCCTTTACTATATTTGTCTAATCCTTCAGACAAAAAGATACAAGATAAGCTTTTCACTTCATTTATAAAGAGAAATTACCTACTTGACAACGACCATGTTGTCAAACAAGGCAATGTGATCAGACTTGCAGTAAACAACACATGTGCTGATAAAACCCATTCAATAAACTTGATCAGATGATAATGGGTGCCACTCACCACTAGCTTTGAGGTACTTGCTTGGCTCCATCATAATGGGCCCTAGTTGAGGCAACTGCAGCAGTAAAAGAGGCCTTGTGGAAAATTTGAAAGGACATTCGCCTAAGCCCCCAACCCACCCCACTCTAAACAATTCTACAGACTTGAGTGCCCACTCACCTCTTAACAATTCTATAGGCTTGAGTGCCTTAGTGAAAGTAACTACCGATCATGAGAGGTGAAGGGTGAGGGGTGTACTTCACCACAGACCCTTTTTTTCCAAACAGCAAACTAAACTTGGTGGGATAGAGGTTTGGCATGCAATGTTTTTGTCAGTGGCATTTACTATGGTAAAAACGACATGTACCAAAACTCTATCCCATAATCCTTTGTAATTGCTATCTGGAAGTATGGGTCTATTGAAGTAAAATATCAGCAATCGGCATGCATCATAAGATACAGTATGCTAAATTACATTTTTCTGGAGAGCTTTAATTTTTTCTTCTTGTGTTTCAACAATGTGGAAAAGACCTTGCAAGGCTTGTTTCACCATACAATTTCAAGCATAGCCATCTAGTTTGTATTCAGAAAAGTGTTGGAGAAATGGCGATCTGACCGCCAGGGAAAAAAAAATTTGGCTTTTGTCTTGTGAGGTTAATCCAAGGCATTTCCCTTGTTTTTCACAGTCTTGTAGAGTATTGATTCAAGTTATACAGACTGTACCACAAAAAGATATGACTAGGTTTAGATATACAAGCTTCAAGGGATGGAGAGGGTGTGGGGGGAGTGACTTTGACTTCAACACTGGGTTCAAAACAAAATTTTGACTTTCTCTCCTTTCAACTAAGCTAAAAATAGAAAATGGTCTCTGCTGGCAATAAGTACACTGTCTTTATCCACAAGAAAATTGTCACTTTTTACTTAGCAAATGAAAACCATGTCATTTCTAAACACTCACTGTTACCAATTTTATGATTTAAAGCAGAAGGATGACTCCAAATCCTTCTAACTCATTAAAACCAAGACATTACACTAGCACATATAACTTGGATGCAACCCTGGGATTTTATCAGGAAGTCATTATCCTATCTTTACATCAATATGACAATTGCCTGGATTATGAAATACTTGCAAACATCTTGAGGCTAAGAGCAATTCAGCACACATTCTTTAATACTGTGTAGATGTGTGAACAGAAAATAATCTACGATGCAGCATTAAAGGACCTCACAGTAAAGCTCAATAACTGAATCCTGTAATAATCAGGCTGTTGAGTTTATAACCATTCCAGGCTAGTACTGTATACATACATGTACAAAACAGTATTTGATCAAATGTTTGCTGAACGCAGACGCATTTATTATATTGGTTGTAAACTAAGCATACACAGGATGGGCCATAACATGATACTGTACCAAGCATTACACTCAGCATGTATGTGTACAACTGCCCAGTTTTTTATAGCAATGTTCAAGGAAACTGTAGTTTGTGTCAGGTCACAGTTAGCCAGCTGTAGGGGTGAAGTTCCTAAGAATACTTTATTGAACCAGAAAGACATAAGGTTTCAAGATTCCTTGGCTCTTGGATATACATTTATTTCATTTCATTGTGAAGCACCTAAACTTAAATTTAGGTATAAATATAGAAACTTGGCAATCCATGAGCAAAGATCAAACAGGTTGATATCACTGAACACAGTCACAAATAAGCCGTAGAATTCCTTTAAGTTTAGGTATTACAAGCCAGATATAGGATCCCAACATGTTTCAAGAATTCTTGGCAAATCATTCTGACAAGGTTTGCACAGCCTGATGTCTGATCAGTTCAAATGACCTTTTATGTTCAACTAAAAACAGTACAGATCATGCACTCAAAATGGGGCCCCCACATGCCTTGGAGTATCAACTTCATACAGTTTTTTATCTTGAGATATTATGTTTACAATGTTTTCACAGTTTGACCTCCAGTGACCCCAAATGACTTTTGACCTTAACATAGTATAGAGATTATGTACTTTTTATTGAGTAACCACATGGTAAGTATGAGATTCATGGAAGTTTCCCTTCTTGAGATATACAGTATAGTCATGTTTACAAGATTTTCACAGTTTGACCTCTAGTGACCTCAAATGACCTTTAACTACCTACAAAACTAACACAGATCATCTGCTCAGTGTGAAAAACCCACATCCCAAGCATATGGGAGTCATAAAGAATTTCCCTCCTTGAGATACTACATTTACAAATTTCTGCAATATGACCTCCTATGACCTCAGATGATCTTTGACCTGCACCAACAGCATCTGTGATCCAGGGCTCGAAAATAGACTGGCGCTCTGGAGCAAGAGCGCCAAACACCGCTGTGACTGCGCCAGAAAAACGAAAAAGTGGGTGTTTGTCTGGTGCTAAAAATAGCACCAGATACAAAAGGCAAACAACCTTAAAATTACAGAAAAATTCTGTGAACATAAGTATCTAATTACACGAAAGACGTGTTCCGAAATGCTGCAATATGTGCTGTGAAAAACGAAGTTTGTGTTCATGGCCTGCCAGTCTGTCCATGCAATTTTACGTACCAGCACGGCATCTCATTACACAAGCATACATATACTAAAGGGACCGCAATTCAGCAGGGACCAGAATTCGTTCACTCCATACCAATTGTACAGCATCGCGCATTCGTGAAGGTGGCCAAATTCCGGTCCAACCATGCTACTGTGTATAGTTGAGCTGTGACATCGACTTACTTGTAAATCCTAAATCGGAGAGCATGCACAATGTCATGGTACTGGGCATCACATTTAGCACATGTATTGTAGAGTGCACTGATGCACAGATGTACACAACACAAGAATCTGTTGATTTCCATGCCACGTGGGTTGTAGAGTAAACCATTGATAATCTAGAGTGATAGCTTTTGGCTAAGGCAACCATTATACAGTTTCCGACTCCCCAACGGAAGAAATTGCAGCGAAGAAGGCTTGATAACTGAAAAGCGTCGACGATACTCCAAGTGGTCAAGAATGCCAAAAACATTCAAATCGCATGTGCAAAAGACCCTTAAATACCCATCTGCGATACACTTGGAAGCTTTAAATGGAAACTTTTTTCTCTATACATGTAATTTTTTTCAGCAAGTCTTGGCACTTCTGCCGTTGCCTAACGTGTAGCACATACGTGCAATGAGAACCTACAGTAGGTCTACACATGTGTATCTGCAATTATCTACTTACTTTAAGAGCTGTTCAGAGGTTAACTTTTTATAATTATTTTTGCTCTTGGCTGCCTACCAAGGTTATGCTTGTTCTCTAACTTTCTCTCAAGCATTGCTGACTGGGTGGCATCATTGCATGTCAAAACTTGAAAACATATAATTTATACAAATTTCTCCTATATATAACTGTTATGAGAAGCTACTATACCTATATGAACTCAGGTCATTATTCTCCAAGTTGATCCAAACCCAGTGAAGTTGGAGCTTCGCACCATCTCGATCAAAGAGTTGTCCACAGCCATAGGGCAAGGGATAGAATTTATAAACTCCTGCCCATCTCCCCACCTTCTCCACATTCAAGGTGCCAGTGAGGGCAATCCAAAGCTGCCATATATATATGCACCCAGCCCCTTTGTCCCCTTTCAAGTTTTTGAGAGATGGAATGACCACACCATGCTTAGCATAGCCTTTTCTTAAACCAAATAAAGGTCTGTCTTAGTTTTTTTCCTGTTTCTTACATTTTGAATTTCTTTTACTAAATGCACAAGTAACGTTAGGGAGACGATTTGAGGATGTTACATGCAGGGAACAGTGGTTTCTTTGAAAAACTGAAAACAGCTATAGACAATGGTAAAACAGCTCCAGAAAAGCTTTAAAATGACGTCTGTCAGAAGCTGCTTTTAGCTCCAGAGAGGAAAAGCTTATTTTTAAGCCCTGGTGATCATACTCTTAATAAGGTGTATTGACATGCTAAGTACAAGATGCCATGAAGTATGTACCCATCTTGAGGTGTCTTACAAGCAGTTTACAAAGTTTGCTCCATTTGAACTCTGGTGATCCCAAATGACCTTTGACCTCTACCAAACTCTGTATGAATCTACTAACTTAAATATGGGATACCCACATACCAATTACAGAATGAGTTACAGAAAGATTTTTTCCCTCATAATGGAAACACTTTTCATCTTTGGCCTCTGGTAACCCCAAATGACATTTGACTTCAACCAAAAAACAACTGGGATTATCTACTTAAAACATGGGCCATCTTGGTGGGAAATCTGGCAACTATACGGGAAGTTGGCTCCAACATGAACATACTTTATATATGAAAGTATTAAACCATTATGGCAAAGTTGACTTGCTACCTACAAAGACACTTTTTCAGCCCTGAGAGACATTAAGGTTTTCCCATAGGCCAGGGGGTTTCCCCCTCTTCAAACAAGGTTTTGCCCATTCCCCTTCTAAAGAATTCCTGAAACGCAGAGTTGTTGTTGTTGAATGTTGAATAGTCATGCATGGTATCCCATATATTCAACTTAAACTACAACCATCAGCTCTAAACTTTGCCAAACACAGCTCCGTTTTGCATCATCACCATCTGAAGTACAAACTGGTGTGATTCAGCCACACACCTTATATGAGAAATTGTGATAATTCTTACCTTTAGATACCATGCTAGCAAGACTTTCAGAGTTTGACCTCTGTTGACCTGAAATGACCTTTTGCCAAACACACAACATCAACAACAATGTTCAGGTTTTTTTCTTTTTGTATTAAGTACTTGGTAAACACCACTTTCTTGTGCTTCCAAGTATAAAGAATCTCACAGAATCTCTTTCAGTGCATTTATATGCTAAGTATTAAGACTACTCATGCTTTAGGCTTCAAGGGTGAGTTATGCAACTCTTCTTCAGAGTCATACATACCGCCTGGGAGTCAAGTAAAGTCCCCACTTTCCGTGGAGTCGCGACTCCTGTTAAATTTTAATATAACTAAAAGTAGGGACAAAAGTCATAGCTTGGAGAATGAGTGTGTATTGTTTTACATGTTTTCACAAAGTATTGTATCAAAGCCTGGCCTCTGTGATTTTTCTTGTATGCAAATCTCAAGAATCCTCTTCAGTGCACCACTTCGACTCCCCACTGCTGGAAGGTGGGTACCTCATCCACTGAGAGCCTTATACTGTAAGCCAAGTGGTGTACTAATACTCACTGATAGGCTAGTAATTAACAATTTAAAGCTGCTGAGGTATACATTGCTACATAACTTACAACATCTCTTAGGAGTTGCAACTCCACTCAAAATTACAGTCACTAATAGGGCAACTGGTGCCCAACTCCAAACAACTAGAGTTGCCCAAACCAGATGCCCATCTCTGAGACTAGAGTTGTGACCGTTTAGCGATTATTTGCTAAGCGATCGCATGTGTAATAAACGTTTAGTACAAAGCTACCAGTGATTAATCGCAAAACCCGTTTTTCCGTAGGAAATCTAAAAAAAAAATCTGCAGTCATTACAGAAAATGAAATGTTTACTTTAACTCTTTTTGAAAAAGTGAAATACGGCATCAAAGTTAAGCTTCTATGACGATCTGTGTTTGAGGTTCATGGAAACTATGTCCCCCGGACGTCACTTTCACATTTTACATATTCATCATGTTCAAGAGCACGTTGAAAGTCTCTATGTTGATCATAGGTACTTGCGATTAATCGCTAAGCGATCGCAAAATTTTGCGATTAAACGTTTAGTAATTTTGCTAAACGTTCACAGCCCTATCTGGAACCACAGGTTGAAAATCACATACTGACAACTTAATGTAAGGCCTGTATGTACAGTCAATGTAAGAGGGTACCCCTAGGAGAAGTTTGATTGTAGAAGCTAAACTACCATATAAGTACAACAATATTTGTCAATAAGTAAGTAAATTTATACTGAACTTGATATTACAGGTGATTATAAACAGACCTCGCTAAACAGACAAGAAGGTAGTAACCACTTACATGATTTGAACGTAAACTGTGTAAGGCAAACAGCAGAAGACCAGACAAACAAAAGTGACTAGGAAATTCATTACAGTGAGGTGACTTCCTGTTGGTTGGTACCATGCAGTGATTGCTATTCAAACAAGTTCCAAAGGGAACACACCTGCTGTAAGTTTCTACCTGACCACATTCTTTTGTTTGTTTGTTTTTTTTGGGGGGGGGTTTTTTTTTTTTGTTTCTTTTTCAATGCTATGCTTTTCAGAACCAGCAGGCTAAAGATTTCCAAACTTCTAGTAACAGGTACAAAAAACTACATAACACCCCTAGTAGCAATCAAGTTTTTCATTAATAGCACTTGATCAATTTTGGGTTTAATACAACTAGCAACTCAATATCATTGTGTCTGTAAATAGCAGTAGCAACTGTACACAGAGTACTGCCATCTCCTCACATAGGTACAGTTTTATGCTCATCGTTCTTTCCAGTACTCAGCTGCTAGTCTCTGGAACAACTTTCCAGTTAAAGTCAGAGAAGCTACAACAGACTCAAATCACAAGACATTATTCAAGAACTATCTCTTTTCCAGCCTTAAATTTTCATCTTCCGGACTCTTTTTCTTACTGTAGCACAAAAGGACATTAGTGTGTTTTGAGCTCTATAAAAACTGGGTATTATTATTATGAGCCAGACTTACAAACAAAGTAGTCCTCATTTTCTTTTCTGGTTGGTACTTCCTAAGTGTAGCAAAACAGGATATGCAAAACCACAAGGTCTTAAATGTGGTGTTGCTGGAAGACAAGGGTGTCAAAAGATACTGGCCAACTTCTAACCACACTGTTATTAAGCACACTTCAAATATTAAAGGGATAATCATGATAAAACACTACAGAATTGGTAGTTAAAACCATAGCAGTCCTGAAAATTTAGACATACATACATATTTTAATAGTATTTGTCTCAACAATTTTAATATGTCTATAAATTTGCTTGTCACTTACAAAAGTTGCTTTATAATTTTACACTGTCCAGGGCATGTGAGAACAATATGTAATGCTATTCCTTACGAAAAGGTTACGTAAACATACTTTAGCATTCATTGTTCTAATTTTCAGCAAAACAAGGCAAAACTTTATCAGATTCGAATGGGGCACTGGCGACAAAACCGAGTCCAAGGTATCGGCACTACAACTTTTAAAATTGCCTAGATACCTTTCTGAGGGGAACCATAGCAAATTGCTTTTTGCCATTGATGCAATCAGTTAGGTCAAGCCCTGGCAAAATATTTTGAGTCTGGTGATCAATAGAGGAAAAAATCATATTAAAAGTCCATAGGCCAATCATGCTGTTTCAGGCATTACTTCAAGCTGAGATACTGAAGGACCCCTTAAAGGGAAAATATAGTTACCCTGCTTGAGATAAAGAACACTACCTTCCCAAGTTCCCATGCAATTTTCTCAAATAAAGCATACCAACCTACTTGAACTTTTTTTACAGTATATACTTACTTGTACTGCTGCTTGTTCGCTGCCTTCTGGAACTGCTAGCCTCATACCCTGAAGAAAACGCACTTTGATGTGATTCCGTCCGTTCAACAGCCGAATGCTGCCCTCTGGACGACTGTGCTCCCCCACCCTGATAAAAACTCTGCGACCTTGAACTAGAAGAGGAAGACGGTAGTGAATGCTGCCAAGAGGCCTTCAGTTTTGGGCCCTTTTTGTAGGCCAATACAGAGTCCTGTTGGGACCCTCCTAAAACACTGTTTTGAAAGTCTTCCTCCCTTGAATTTTGACGTGCATAACCTTCCGCATCAAACTGTTGGAAAACTGGTCCTGTGATGCCTCTCTGTTGCCTTCTTTTTCCTGCTCTTCTCATGTACAGCTGATGCTGCCGGGAATTTTCATCAATCCTGCCATTTGGGGCAATCTGCATACTCAGCTCCTTTGTAAGTTCATCAAACACTAGCTCCTTTACACACAAGCATTCACAGTGGCTCTCAGCACTTTCCAGCAAGTAACCTCTGTCAGTAAAACAGCAAACCAAATTCAATCTCTACCTTAACCAACAAAGTTCTGAACAAAAACATGCATGTTTAATCTTCGTAATACATTAATAATGCACTTGTCAAATGTAACCCGAGCCAGAGCAAAGTTGTTACAATACTTTTGCCAAGGATGAGCTATTTATTTCGCCATTACATTATACCAGGGATTTCATGGTCCTTTTAGCCATGATGTGCACTGCAACTAATTAGCCAGGAAAACTGGGGGAATTTCCAGGGGACTTCACAGTTTATAACACATAGGCCCCTACTTTCAAAGTATGTGGGGACTCGGCACAGATGGAATATGCAGTTGAATGACGGCAAGCTCTATCGGGACTTATTTAAAAATGAGCATGAAATGAAACACACCTGTTATACTTGCGTTAGTGTTGGACAATATATCAATAATAATCATTATCGCAATAATTTTTTTGCGATTCAAGAACAAGAATTAAAAATGATAAAAATTTCTTTTAAAAAAAATGTGAAATAATTTGCCTTGTGTTGCCACTTTCTTTCTTCTCATTGCTGTCACCAAAAAATGATTTTTTTGTGACCATTCTTTTATCACAATGAACTGATGTAAAACTGATGAAAGTTCATCATTTCTCTCCGCATTTTTTCAATCGGGAAAGCAAAATAAGTTCGCACAGTCATTAATTGTACATTTTGCATATATCTGTAATGTACGCAAACATCGATAATTTAGGCCATGTCTGTGTTCTGTACAGAAGTTTAACACTGTAGGAGATACGAGCACAGTAAAGTCATGTGCACACAGAGGTCCGTAATTGTAATTGTATGCAAACACCCATATGTACATTAGGCTATGCACCTGCTCTGCAGAAAAGATGACATACATCGCAAGAACATGGGACATGAAGTTCAGTAATTTTTGGATCGCCTTTGTGCTGCTTAATTTCCAGTTGTTACCTCTATTTTGCAGTAGAAATGGTGGGGGCTTTTTTGTAAAACATGCATGTTAATTTGTGTCATGTGAAAGTGTACCTTGCACATTTATGATTTATGTAATGACCGGTGACTGAAAGTGGCCCCCATGAGCTGAGCACGAAAGTTTAAGACACTCGAATTCGTACTTGATGCTTACGTTAATACAAAGTTGACTCGAGGAAAGGTACAATACTAGCTCCACTGATATGGACACAAAGTAGAACAGATATTTACCCAGAGTTTTATAATGCATGCATGCATGCATTATTTACCCCTGTATGATATTATAACACTTGCAAAAGCACATGTGAGCCTACGCACTGTGTTACTGGTAATAAATGGTAGGATGGTGTGAAATCGCCAACCAGCTGCATTGAAAAACTGTAGGTTTTGAGTAATTCCGCTTAACAGTTTGTGTGAAACTTTGGTTATGATTGACAGTCTAAACTGAGAAGAAAGAAAATAGGCTAATGGTACCATGACAATAGACTCTTCTTATTTTTCCTCCCACAATGAGTACCCACACAGGGTTCGCAACATGGCAACACGGGGAAATGACTCCTGTTGCCTACTGACCTTGAGTATTCTAATGCACCAGCAGCAAACTGGAAGGAAAATTGTCTTTATAGGAAAATTATCATGATTTATTAAATTATCACAATAATTTTTGTTTTGTTATCGTGATGGTAATAAGTCAATATTGCCCAACACTAATTTCCATAACAAACATCCCTGGGTACAGTAAGTCCTCGCAATGCTTGAGTATGGTGTGCTATGTTACTGACAAATTGCATGCCTGATCATTTGAAAATTACAAATGAAGAAAGATATGTTTCCAAAAAGGACCTAATGCTTTGATATACTACCATAATATTTCCTTTTCAAGTGTTACAATAATGTTGCAGTTGCTTTTGATCTCTTTAAATGTCTGAAAATTTCCGAAAAATGTGAAATGAAATCACAGTGATTTCACTGACTCAGGCACCCGGGTCAATCACGCACAACTTTTCATTTTGACGCACAGACACAAAACCTCTGGAGTCAAACTGACGCACAGCTTTTTCGCCCCAACAATCAGTAATGATAACGCAATTTTACCAATACATTCATTGTGCAAATTAATTCACAAAATGTACTGTAGCACTTTCAAGTTCCCATACCATATTGATTATCAACAGATTAAATATATCATGTCTTACAAGAAAAAGATAGTGGAAAAGCATCACAAGTATAGAAAATAAACAAAAAACAGGAATAAAGTTTGTTGTATTAAACTCGAATTCATTTTGACCCCTTCTCTTTTAAATTTGACTCTCGTAAATTAAGTTTTGAAGGGTCTGTGACTCATAAAAAAAAATGATGAGTGAAAACCCTGAATCATCAACTTGTCACTTCATAAAATTTACTGCAGCGTTTGTTGAGATTAGAATGCCATGTGCGTAAGCTTACATGTGTGCCAGGGCTGGAAAAAAAGTTTATTTCCTGGGAAGGAAGTCAAATTTTCCACAATTCCTCCCACATTTTCATGTACAAAAAAGGTGTAAATTTCCTTCCAATGGCCAAAATTTCCCTCCAATGGCCAAAACTTCCCTCCAATGGCCAAAGACTTTAAAAATGGAACCTACTGCCTTTGTGCTTGGTGCTCAGCATAAGCAATGGAGTAGGGAAAACAAGCCAGTGAGCCACAACTGGAAAAAAGGCCGTGGTCGTCTCGACTTGAACCAACTGGTTGGAAACTGGGACGTTAAACCTCATCTAACTAACTAACCAATGGCCAAAATTTCCCTCCAAATATCTAAACTTCCAGGGAAGGAGTCTCCCAGCTTCCCAACTTTTTCCACCCAGGCATGTGCGCAACATTGTGTTGTCACATACATCATTTTGACTACTGTAGTTCCTATACCAACACATGGCAATTGCCTCTGCAAACATTCTATACTGACGTAACAATGTCGTTCATTAGCATACTGATGTAAACAAAGTTCCTTAGTCGCACAGTAAATTTTATGATTTTAAGATTACATTTCAAATTTTTTGCCCTTTCCATAAGATCTCAATGATCAAAAACAACTGCAATACTCCTGTTAGATGTGGAGAAAAAAGTCATGGTAGTAACCTTTAAGATGTTACGTCCAAGATTTGCTGAGAAGAAAGTCAATTTCATCTGTCATGCAGTCAGCTGATCACCCCGCTATTTTCATAGGTTGTCGTAAGGACTGTCAGGGTTTTCACTGACCCAGACACCTAGGTCAATGATGCACAACTTTTGATTTTGATGCACAGACACAAAATCTCTGGGGTCAAACTGACACACAGCTTTTTCACCCCCACAAATCAGTAATGATAAAGCAATTTCGCCAAGACATTTATTGTGCAAATTTACTCACAAAGTGCAGCAATTTCCAGTTTCCAACTTTGTTTTGTGCGGCATTTTCTCCCTGTCTGTATGTTCTAATAAAAATCTACATAAAAAACTGTATCACTGCAACAGTAAGGAGCTACCACCATTCCCACATATACATTAACACCTAATTAACTAACTGCACTTGCGTATTTGCACTTCTGTACTTGCACATTTGCTTCTGTACATGCGTATTTGGTAGTAATGCTTCTAACATTAAAAGCATGTGTTTCAATTCTTTTCTAGTTATTTTGAGAAGGGTGCACGGCATGTGCTTTGGCAGGAAAACTTTATGATCATAATCCCAATACATGGGAAGTTTCGAGGTACAGTGTATGACGTAAGCTACAGTTTACACGGAGGTGCTTACAATAGATGTGAATTCCCACCTTGTTGCAGTATGTTTTACATTGCTTTGTCTAGGCAAAAACAGGAATCAAGTTTGTTGCATTAAACACAAATTTATTTTGATCCGTTCTTTTCTAGTTTTGACTCTTGTAAATTTATTCTAAAGGGTCAGTGACTCCTGAAAAAAAATGATGAGTGAAACCCTGGACTGTGTATAGTCACAGGCAGGCTCTGAGGCAGAAATTTCAGTTGTGGGTGTCCAATTGAGAATAGTGGGTGTGCTAACATATTGGCCCAATATGATGCCAAAGGCATCATCACGATTGCAAAGCAATCACCTTCCTTGGCAGGAATTCAAGGGGGCCCTTGTGGGGGTTAAGGGGGCAAGTTTAGAATTTTGCATTTTAGAGGTTTCTAAGGGTAAAATACAAGCTGTTTCAGCTTATTTTTGAGACTTCTTGGACCTGAAATATGAGTTTGACAATACAATTTCTGTCCCCTTCTGGTCTTCCGCCAAAATATTAGTCTTCCGACTCCAAGGCTGATGTTTACTAGAACAGGACATCAGGAATCGGGCTAGCTCCCTTTTTTTTTTTTTTTTTTTTTTGGGGGGGGGGGGGCATTCCAACCATGTGAAATATTTGGAAAATTAGAAATGGTGTGAGGTATCGTCTATGCTACAAACTTAAAAACCAAAAGTATACAACCTCACGTACCCTTCCCTCAGTTTTGCCTAGCCATAGGCCTAATTGTAGCAAAGTATTAATCCTCAGCCTTTAGCTTTAACTTATAACCTTACTGTAACTGTAAAACCAAATCTTGACTTGCAGTGTTACTGATTGTAAACAATGGCAACGTCTGCTAGACTGTAGTTCCAATAGCCGTAGTCTGTAGATCTACAGAGAGCACAGCACTGGCTTTAAAGTTAAACAGAACTACTGTGATGTGGTTCCCTATGCAGCATACATGCTAAAGCATTTACCAAATAAACTTGATACATCTACAAAAAATGAAAAAAATTCAGCAACTTTTATCATCGATGATAATGAGCAATTTTGTATGCTTCTAATATCCGGAGATTGCTGTCCAAACATTCCAGCCTACGATCACTCTTTTGGTCCTTACAAGTTTCATTTCTACTGTAGTAGGCCTACACACTAAATATGCAGTGCCACAGTCTGAGGGTAGAAATCTTCGATGTCAAAGTTAAAGGCATCCAAAATTATCAAGAGTGACAAACATTTCATAAATTAATTATGAGGTATGTGTAAGTCACTCTTTAACTAAGCCCCTCGTAATATTTTCGGAACCTTTACTTCAGTACTTTTCTTGCACGATCCTTTATTATCCACAAACACCCACACTAGCTCATACGCTATCCTAACGTATTTATATGTGGAGATATATCGAACCTAAGCTAGTGTCATGTTTGTGTGAGAACAGTCTGATCCTACGGACAGACTACAATGTAAAATATATGGTATCAAGCGCTCGCAGCATAATATGCAACACGGCAGTTACTGTACGTTGTGAGCAACAGCACTAACCACACAATTCAGTTGACAGGATTTTCGTATGGCAAGTACATCGAACGTAGTTAAAGTCAACGCATTACTGCATTGACTCAATATTGTATGTGCTGCTATCAGAATTCCGATGTACAAGAAGAGATGTGTATGCATGTTACTAGAATTGTGATTTGAACAAAATCACGCTAGTAGTCCCGCTGAAAACTAGGGAAGATGAAAAGGTCTTCCGGTTGGAGAAATAGTCGTCTCGGACGCTTATTTCCAACAGTCTTAATATGTATACTGGAAGCTTGGTAGAATTGGTGCACGGCTTCATGTATATTTTGAAAGCCGTGTACGAAAATATAGGCCGTCATTTTGGGAAACCGGCTGTGCAAAGGACGGCTGGACGGCTGGCTGCCTAAATCACTGGTCACAGGCATTCGAAACACTGCGTACATATACTACTCACTTTATATAAATAATAGATAGTTCTCTGTGACGTCACAGCTAGGGGTTAGCAACTGCCATGTCTGAGGGTAAGCCTGTACACACATGCCGGGGTTGCCCTCAGACATGGCTGAAATAATACACGTGAAAAGCTCCTATGACGTCACGTGAAACTATCTATAGAACAAGGTAAAACATATCTCAGGAAGAAGCAAGAATCTTGGCCTATTTTTACACTCTTACCCTTACCACAAACCTCAAAAGACTTTGTGGATCAAGTCATCTGTTCCAGCAGAATATCCAACACCTCTTTGGATGCAACTCTGTGCATAAGATAAATTTTAAACACTAAAAGAATGTGAGAAAATAAAAATAAAAACAGTAGGCCCAGTAGCACTTCACTGCCAGCCAGTGTTTCCACACTCTATATTCATTTTTCCTGAAATGGATCCTAAAGTAACCTGAAATCGGCTTGGTATTTCCTGATGTTTAAAAGAAAAAAATGCTTCTTTTATGCTACTTTAATGGCTGATCCAGGATTTCACCCTGTCAAGCCATACGTCATTTCCATATGCCATACGGCATTTCCAGATTTTCCGAAATAATCCCCCTTCCCAAAAAGCATCCAGATTTCCTGAATTTGGGGTAATTTCGGGAAGAGTTGAAACACTGCTGCCATTGACACAGATGATAGTAGCCTGCGCATCTATACATCCTGTCTTTCTCACAGAAACACGTAATGCAAGATGAGGCGAAGCAAATGAATGAAAGTTTGCCATGCAGATTATGGCGTATTTTCACTATCTGCTACCATCACATGTAACATGCGCTGTGATTGGCTAAGAGTAATGAACTACAAGGCGAAGTTTTCAAATTGAGAAAGATACGACTTCAACGTTCACGACATTCAAGGTTGGCATGTGGACTGTGGCAATGTGTGTGTGTATGCCCTTGCACTTTTGACTTAATTCTTCCTCACATATTTTTACTGAACATTAAGAATTTATCTTATGCACACACTTGCATCCGAAGAGGTGTTGGATATTCTGCTGGAACAGATGACGTGATCGACCAAGTCTTTTGAGGTTTGCGGTATGAGTAAGAGTGTAAAAATAGGCCAAGATCCATGCTTCATCCTGAGAAATGTCTTACCTTGTTTTATTATAAAGATATATAGGCCTATAGTGTGTAGTATAGTAAAGGCACCGAAACTGCCACGGGCCCGTAATTGACACACCTTCAAAAATTACTAGCTATCACCGTAGCAACATTACTGTAGCAAGCCTGACGTTTTTGAACCTATCCAGCATTTTGTTTTTCACGATAATGAATCCATTTCAGGTATGTGCATACCTAAATATGTTTATGTTTCAAGCATTTTACAACTGCATCCCACCCTTGTGTGTATTTTTAAGATATATACGGAAATAATACCCTCTTAAAACAACAAAAATTACCTTGCCCTGGGGTGCACTGTCCCGAAGTACTGCTTCATCTGACATACTTAGCCTATGCCTGTACAGTGTGTTGAGTGCATAACCTAGGTTATAAGGTTATTATACTCTGTTTGTAACTTGACCAAACTTCCTGTCTTTCTTAGGAAGGTTAGGTCAACAAGTTAAAAAGTTTTGCACTGAAACATTGAAACTGTTTAGCCTAGGTGCGTCAATTTTGGGCCCAACATGCTATGTAGTGTTTCGAATGCCTGTGTGTATAGTATAGTAGCCTAAGCTCTTGTTGAACGACCCACACTATTTACTGAGGACTAGCACCCCCGTGGGCTGGGGGTTGTAGAATATGCCCATGGTATTCCCCACCTATCGTAAGAGGCAACTAAGGGCAGGCCTTGCACTGTATTTGAAACAGAACTTGAACCATATTTATCTAGCCTAGGCCTAGTTGACACTAGCCAAGCCCAAGGCCTATTCGTGTTGGTGTGTCATTAACGTTAGGCCTAAATCTCATCTAGGCCTAGGCCTAACTACTATTATAGTGTGTTGACCGTCGAATGCGCACTTAAGAATCCTACCATTGCAAGGTTTTTGTATGATATGTTATGCTAGATGCGCACTCGACGGGCCCGCGCAGTCGACGGTCACCCCATCATACTAAGGTCTTCACTGCACGCGGAAGATCTTCACATACATGTTTTCCAGTGACATCTGTAGGCCAGGCCTAAATCAATTCAAAGATAGGCCTAGCCGATGTGGTTAATTCGAGTAACTGTATGAACTACCTTGTACTTGTAGGCCTAGCCTATGAATGATTGTATCCGATTGTGCATGTAGTAAGTTAGTTACACTGAGCAGTGCGACTAGGCTACGTGATATGATCGTGAGTAAAACAATCGACTGACCGACAACTGCCATTTAAATCGATGTCCTTTCAACCAAATTGAAAGGCTTACTGCCAGCCAAACCCAAAATCTTTGCTACTTGGATACTCACCACTCTCCAATCATGATCTCAACTTGATCTCAACAATATACTTCGACAAAAATCTTTCCTCATAAACAGTTTAGTCCTACTGTTTGTACTTATTACGCGCGCTGATCTGTATCTCTGTGTATTGTACATGTACACAATACGTACAGCCTAGCCCAATACATGCACCTGCACGAAGAAGGGGATGGTGGAGTTATCTACTGAATACAATACAGTGTGTAGTGTATGTGTATGTACACAGAACCTTGCATTGTAGTCACACGAGATAAATAGCATACTGCGCTATCTGCACTGTAAACACAATGCTCGCACGCAACACTCACACAGTACGGGAGTATACTGTACTTTGTGCCTTTCATAGTGTACTGATATCACTGAGGCATTGATTGTATGCAAAGTTTAGCCGAGATGTGCTACCGCAGATGACAAAACAAGACATTCATCTTTAATTGTCTATGATTTGTTGGAATTTTCATCATTTAAAACTATTTTTAAAAAATATGTGCTTCATTGAAATCTATATTTTCATAAAATGTGACCATTTAAAGTCATCGAAGAGTGATTTTTGTGTGGTAAATTCACAAAATATAGGAAAAACCGCAGAACGAATGTCATGTTTTACTCCTTGTGGTTTTCAACCTCAAATCGTTAGAAGTGACGGAGACGATCGACTGCTCAAGCTGAAAGGAATTCATTTTCAATGGAATGGGACCATTGAATACGAAGGCCAATTTCACGGACTGGGTTCTTCGTATTGCCATCTGCTGGGCCCCAAACTAGCAAATAAGCAAGTAGGCCAGGCCTACTTGCCGCCTAGTAGTTGTGGTATCAATGGAAAAAAATGCTTTTTGAGAAGTACTGAAATAGAAATTTTCCGTCGATGCATTTAATTATTCCCGACCGAGCGACTTTTAGAAATATTTAGGGATCAGGTGGGGTTACTACCGGGGTGTGGGTGCTGCACCCCCCAAAATTGTTCAAAGTCGTCTGTCAAGGAAAATTTTGCGGTCCGTCGGGAAAAATTTCTTTTACAATTCATTAACTTTGTCGGAAAAAAATCTTTTATTTGGGGCTACATAGGCCTACTGAATGTCAGAAAATTTTATGATCATCACAATGTTTAACTTAAAGGCTATTAGTGTCGGGTGGAAATGTTGCTTTGGACTTTGGATAACTAAGGCAATAGGCAGTTACCCCTAATAAGAGTTAGTATGCCCTGTCACTCTCGTTCATGGCCTATTTTGATCATGCGACAATGTTTTTGTTAGTGAATTGTGAAATTTAAGGAGAATTTCTCCATGCTTTACCTATTGCTTATAATAGTTATGTTCAAAACGTCTTTAGATGTGCTTGTAATGCAATAACTTGGAGGAAATTTGCAAGAATTTGCTGATTTATCAAAGTAAATTTTTGGGCGACTGCCTACTGCCTGTAACCAAAGACCTTATCCCACCCGAGAATTAGTTAACTGGTTGGGAAAACCATTCTGTCTGTCGGGATATTATTACGTATTGTTGGAAAGGTAATTACAAATCAAGGATCCTGTGTCGGTCATAGGAGTCCGGAGGGGGGGGGCAAGGGTACCCCCGAAAATCAAAAGCTTGAAAAAAACTTGAACTTAAAGAATAACATCATTTTTTATGATATCGCTAGAAAATTTCCAGAACATGAGCTTTCAAAAAAGAAAATGATTAGATGCAAGTCACAAGGCCTGGAAGTGCTATTTTCAGCGATCTGGGAGGCAAGTTCTGCCAAAATTTTCTTGGCGCTACGCTTAGATAGTTTACCCTACAGGCAAATTCCTGGCTATATCACCTGTAAAAGGTGCCAACATTTACCAATTAAGCTCTGTTCAGGGAGTAAAAATTTTCCCTGATTTGATCAATTCAAAGTTTGGCCCCCACCCCTTAATTTTTTTCTGGCGGACGCTCATGGTGTCGGTATAAATGATCTCTACCACACTATTCGGGATGCCATTGTCTTTTGAAGAAACCCAGGCTGTCGGGAAATAGCAGTACGGTCAAGTACCGTATTGCATAATCAGGCGCGGATCCAGACATTTCAAAAAAGGGGGGATAAAACCCCTTGAATATTCTCCTAGATTAACATTACGCTAACTTTCGCGTAGTTGTTATTGATGTGGCGAAAGGGGGGCTGAGGCGGGGAAAGCTCCCCTTGGATCCGCGCTCGATAATTGCTTGTCAGAAATGATAGACACCATGTCCGACTCTATGAAGTAAAAACCTTTGGAATGTGATACAATTCAAGTCACTCCACCTGACTGCTCGATCGTTGGGGGGAAGAGTTGTAGGTTTTTGGTCAGTTGTTTCGGGTCACAGTCGGATTGTACTTAACCATGCAAAACACTGCCGAGGTGGATATAATTGTATCTACTATTCATCAATCATGCATGGGCGGAAATCCCGAGGGCAGGGGGACATGTCCTCAATATTTAGGAAATCGCCCATTGACTTTCATTTTTCACACAGTAAATTATTTGAAAA
The DNA here is from genome assembly GCA_029531755.1 of Holothuria leucospilota. NCBI lineage: Eukaryota > Metazoa > Echinodermata > Holothuroidea > Aspidochirotida > Holothuriidae > Holothuria > Holothuria leucospilota. Next base: position 15,052,069 of record CM055977.1, read on the forward strand.
TGGGGTCATGCCCCCCAGTGTTGAACACAAATCGCCGCCCTTGTCACCAATCATACATGCGGGGGAGCACATTGACTTTCTGCAACCGTCTTCTGATTACGCAAAGAATTCTTGATTGGCCAATAGTTTATAAAAAAAAAGAGAGAAAATCGGTCGCAGTTGGGTGGATGACAGCTGCACACTGCCACGACTTTACTCGAATGTGACACGACCCCCCCTCCCCGACTATTTCTTCTTCTTCTTCTTCTTCTTCTTCTTCTTCTTCTTCTTCTTCTTCTTCTTCTTCTTCTTCTTCTTCTTCTTCTTCTTCTTCTTCTTCTTCTTCTTCTTCTTCTTCTTCTTCTTCTTCTTCTTCTTCTTCTTCTTCTTCTTCTTCTTCTTCTTCTTCTTCTTCTTCTTCTTCTTCTTCTTCTTCTTCTTCTTCTTCTTCTTCTTCTTCTTCTTCTTCTTCTTCTTCTTCTTCTTCTTCTTCTTCTTCTTCTTCTTCTTCTTCTTCTTCTTCTTCTTCTTCTTCTTCTTCTTCTTCTTCTTCTTCTTCTTCTTCTTCTTCTTCTTCTTCTTCTTCTTCTTCTTCTTCTTCTAATTCTAATTCTAAATTCCCGTCTGTACTTTTTCAGAAATTTTCCTTAAACGAGGGTTTTGAGTTAAGCGTTCTTGACACAAATATTTTGTCTGGAATGTAACCTTATTTGTCAGGAAATGGTCCAGCATCTCCCCCCCCCCCCTCTCTAAATTCCAAAGAGTGAAATTAGGGATGACTCCAAAATTAAGATTGAATATTCACTTTAAAAGAGTGAGAATGACTCTTTTTCGATTGAAATTTTTCACTCCAAATTTAGAGTGATCCCTAATTTCACTCTAAAAGAGTAATTTTCACTCCAAAGATTTTAGAGAGCCCCCCCCCCCCCCACACACACACATACACCAATCGAACCTTAGGGACGCCTCCGGATCAGATGACATGCTTATAAAACATTCCGTAATCGTCTCACGAATGTAATTACGGGGCTTGCGAATCATAGGCCATCTCCGACATTAATTCATTCAAGGGTTATTAAAGGGGTACCGTATTTAGAGGTCCTGGGAATTTATTAATTCTATTATTAAGGGGAATACGCCCCCACCCCGAAGTAAAATTGAGTAAGGTATATTTCTGCACAACGACAATCACGATATTTATAACTCCTATGATATTGCTTGAACTTGAATGAGTTGTTTAATGTTGGTCCTGCCTGCACCCAGCAGAAAATTCCTAACGAAAGTCTCACCACCTGTAGCCATTATTTTCGTTTTCCAGGAGGCAATTGTCTATTTCTGAATCTGGCTAATGATGAGGAAGTGTATTATCAGTTATTATATATGTAGTTAAATTCTGCTACTGGACATGATGGTATCCCCACTAATTCTTTCTAATATGTTGCTCATTCTGTCTCCGAAGTTTAAGTTTTCATTCACCGGTACTCATGGGCGGCTCTAAGAAATTTTGTTTGGGGGGGCAAACTCAAGTCCGTATTCAGGGAAGTTCAGAAGACCCCTCCCCAGCAATATTAATGGTCAGCTCCAGATAGTAATATAGCCTCAACAGGAGTATGCATTGGCGTAGGGGCCCAAGTTGATGGGGGGGGGGGGGGGAGGGCTGTAACGATCTGCCCGAAAAATAGAAAGAAAAATTTCCGCGCGCGTCCAAAATGTTAATGTACATATCGTATCGGCATGCATCCGTTACCACACCGCATGCCAATTACATACAATAATTTACTATCTATTCCATATTGGTTATAATTCTGGGGGAAGTCGTTACAAAAATGCTGCTAATAATCAATGGTGTAGCCAAGATTTCTCTCATGGGGGTGGGCAGGCACTATGTTGTGTGATCGCCGGCCTGGGGGGAGGGGTTTAAGGGGAGGGGGTGTCCCCCTCCCCTTTGAAAATTTTTTGAAAAATTAGGTGTCCATACATGCAATCTGGTGCCACATATGCTACCTTTGAAGTAAAATTTTGTGTTTTAGTTTAGGTACAAAAAAAAAAAATCGGCGGCATGGCCTAATGGCTCCTAAAATACACCACTGATAATAATAATTTATAAGTTTAAACATTAAAAACACACTGGTGAATTAACACCGAATATATAGGTACTGGTGCAGTCCAAATCAGAACTATGTTTTAATTACCAAGGAAGCTTTTTTAAAGTATCGACTTCCGTTAAGCTACATTATTGCATTATTTTTCTTTCAGTAGGTGCCCAAAAAATTCTCAGAATATTGCCCGAATTTTCACAAAAATATTTTGTTGGGGAGCTGCAGCCCCCAGCCCCCTGCCTCCTACGCCTATGGGAGTATGGTTATTATTATTATGTATTACAGCGATGCCCCATGTAGTTTTCAAAAGCTCTTCACAAACCATTTCAGGCAGTTAGTCATGAGATGACTACTTTAAAAATAAATACAACCATATCAACCGCTCGCTACCGTACTACCATAGGGTGGAGTAAGAGCCAGGTGAAATGGGCAAAGCGGCTTGATCCATTTGTATAAAATGAGCCCCACCTTTTAAATATTTTATTTTTTCTTTCATTGTGCCACAATATGTTTCAGCTTTGCCAAGAAGCCATAAAATGTTGGTTTTCTGGATTGTTTTCATAAACTAACGAAGATTTCGAGCATGAAGACACTTGAAAACGATGAAATGATAGCACTAGTATTTTGGATCTCAGTACCGTTCCGAAACGAATTGTTTTACAGGGGGAGGGGAATTCCCCTAACTCAGAACGACGTCTCATCCTATATACAAATACCTAGGCCACTAGTCAAAAGTTTCATCACACTGAGCTAAGATTGAGTGTTTGGTGTGCTTATTTTAAATCAATTGAAACTGTATATACTTTAGCACAGAGGTGGAGAACCTTTTGCTTATAACAGGCCATTTCACAGTCATAAGACCGCTCGTGGGCCAACGGCGCTGTCGATTTGGACAAGGGAAGGAAAACCTCTCCTTCTATGGGAAACACAATACTTTTAGACTACATGTCCGTTACAACTTTTTATAGACAGATACCTATGCTAATCTGGCCAGGTGACACCCTGGCAAAACTGCTTTTAGTCGTGGACGATAATCAACACGGCTAATGGGTTGTGTATCTAATGACCCCGAAAGCTCTGAAGTGTCTGCAAAACTATGGGCATTTAACTCCAGCATTACCGTTACACTCTGTAAATGACATTATGATGCCTACGCAAAGCAGATTACAGATATCACAACGTGATCATTTGTTTTGATTACCTTAGCTCGCACTAACGGCAGGTCCATTTGTGATGTCTGAAGTATATATACGGTAGTAGCAAACAAGCAACTGAGAAAACGCGAGCGAAGCGCGCCGAAAAATGGCGTTTTAAAAGCACTTTATTAATGTTTAACCTTCGCATTGCATTGGAAAGTTATTCACTCTTTTAATTTTAAGCCCACTCAAGGAAAAGGGAGGGCCTAACCCATCTCGAATTACATGTATTTTTATTTATTATTTTTATTTTTGAAAATTGAAGACCATGCTTTGCAAACTTTTGGGGGGGCAAGTGCCCCCCTGTGCCCCTATGGCGAGCCGCTAATGCCGGTACTGAACTAATTACAGAAAGCTCGTGTTGTGCCAATTTACAAAAGTGGAGATAAAGATTTTGTTGGTAACTAACTACAACCACATCTAGTATGTTTGTATAAAGAGGTTGGTATATTACGTCTAACACCTAGAAATTTTCCTTTCACACTTTAAAATGTACTAATTGCCTATAATGTTTAAATTATTGTATAATGTTGTTTGGGGTGGTACTTACCCAAGCAGGCTACTCATGCTACGCCACATCCTTCAGAAAAAGGCCATTCGTGTTACTTTTAACAGGGATGCCAACTCTGACACGTAGGTTTTAGAGAAATGAAGACTTCATCCATATTTGACGTAAATCGTTGTAACATCAGACAATGGAAGTAATACTTCCATGATCAGACATTATGAATATGCATTTGTGATAACCTCCCACCTAATTTTAACCATGGAAGTATTACCCTGACAGGGTAATACTTCCGTGTTTTAACAATCTATTTAGAGTACCTTGTAATATCCACAACTATTCCATCTCTTCATCTCGTATTGATTTCTCTGTTCCATTCTGTCGTTTAAATGCCTCTCAGCATAGCATTTGTTTTCTAGGACCGAAAACTTGGTGTAGCTTAACTTGAAAACGCTCGTTCCTCTATAACAGTGTCAGTAATTAAAAAACTCTAAAAGATAACATATTGCAAATTGAATGAGAGCTATCAGCTTCGTTACGGTACGTTTTACTTTCCATTCAGGCCTATAGCCTAAGTGTCATTATTTTTCTTGTTTACTTATTCTATATATCTTCTTTTCAGTGCTGTAGCGAAACCGGTCTCGAGGCCCATGCAAACAGTGTGTAAAGCCCGTTGAGAGGCCGGTCTCGGTCTCGGACCCTCCGGTCTCCACTACAGCACCGCTTTTTTTTCTTAATCTTTTAACTTTTTCTTCTAAGTTGTTCCTTTCTTTTGTTAAGGATGACTCATTGCTACTAGCAACTTTTGCTTTTTGTAAGTTGTCCCCACTCCCCAGTCCACTTACTTAAAATCACTATGGACACCTTGTTATTGTTTTAATGAATTGAAATAAATGTCAATAAATTAAATGAAATGGATACTTTATATCTGTGTCAGGTCCGTTAGTACTGCATTCGGCCATGCCCCCCTCACTGATTTCGACTTTTTAAGTTCCTAAAAATACGTAAATTTTTTAACACAAATTTACTTCAAAAGGTAGCATATTTGGCACCAGATTGCATAGCCCTCCCCTCTGCGTACGCCACTGATTGAATGATCCCATATTGATGCGAGGCCCCTTCAGATGTTTGGAGATGTATGTCTGTTTTCGGAGAGTGTTGTGATCAGAATAGTTCCATGTATAATTACCTTTTCAATGGTCATGAGAAGGAATACAAACCGTGACGCATGCGCGCGAAGCGCACAGAAATTTTGTCATTAAATATTTCCCTGACGAAATCTGCATTCAAAATCTGCATTGAGACACTTAACAATTTCCCAACAAACCTACATGCCACTCAAAAAGCCAGTCAAATAGAGCCACGACACTACTCTTTTACGCAAATGTAGTGAGACATTTGATATTGTGTCCCCCACCCATCGAAATGTGGGGGGACTTATCCCCCCGTCCCCCCAGGATTGACGCCCATGAGAGGGGGTGGCATCTCTTTCCTTCCTTTGGGGTGTTTATGTATTAGTGGCTTAGATGCAACAAGGTGCTATCTTTGCAAAAGTCTTGAACTGATATTGTCCAGTCGTTCATTATAGTCACTGTGAAACATCCCCATACTGTCTGGGTGAGATTAAAGCTTGTCGTCTAAGGGAAGGACCAGATTTCAGTTAAATGAAGTCAAATGTTAAAATGTAAAGAACCTACCCCACCCCACCCCCTTCCCCGCAAACCACCGGGAATTTAGGGTGGACCTCGCTGAGATAGTGTCAAGGATTTGAGTATTTACCTCCTTAAAAAGCCGCGTCACTGTCGATCCAGTGATTAGAGAAGCCCCTTTGCCCTTGACTGTGTGCCATCCAGGATGCACCTAAAACCCTTGGGCTAGTCAAACTGTTTGTCACGGCGACCCACTTTGTGGGTACTACTCAAGGCAACCTGAACTTACGGCACAGTATTTGCTATGGGTCTGTACTTGATTCAGAGTGCCAAGTTGCTGCGTCGAAAATACTTGGAGCGAAGGCTACGTTTTCCCCGCAACAACCAAAATATCCCCCAGAGAGACATTGAGGAGAGCGAAAAATGTACCAAATATATATATGAAAATCGCACTCCCCTTCTACTAAGTAATTGCTAACAAATACAACAAGAAGCCCATGAGGATCCCAAACGACCCCTTTCTTTTTTCGGCGAGCGATTTTTTCAAGACATTTAAAAAAGGCCCTCGTAAAAAATTCAGTATCCCTCCAGTATCAATGCTGGTATTCCTGCATGCGTAAGTAGGTCTTTCAGTTTCTGGAGTAAGAAAATCAGGCGATCTTAAATGGCTCGTGGGCAACCCATAGTAATGTGGTTCGGGTCCCATACCTGAGAAAAAAAGGTTTTATAACCACCATTATAATGATATGCTGTCTAAAATATACCTAAATTTCACTTTTGCTTAGCGCCTTCAATGAACACTTTTGCAAACTGCAGTGTTTTTCTATCACAAATGCAATTGTGTTCATGCATGGAACACATACACTTGATTAAACATGCCGTGCCCCTTTAAAAGAAATACTTTCTACCAGTCCGGGTTTTTGAAAAGTCACAGAAACTGACCCGATCTTCATAAAGAATAATTCACTTTTGATGTTTTCTTTATATACTCGTAAGAGCATTCAAATGTTCTTCCCTTCAAGTTTTCAGAGCGTCAACAATATATTCAAAACTAATTTGTTGACTGCAAAATGGTACAAAGATCAATAAAAATTAAATGTCGTGTCGTCACATCCGTAGAGTTTTGTACTTCTTCGAAATGGCGGGAAATGGTGAGAAGGTGAGTACCATGATTAGTCATCGTAGAGACTGTGTGCAGAAGTTGCCCACGTAGCAGGCTGTATGAGTGTACGGCATCTGCCTTGTTTAGTCATACCCATGGTTTGGGAAGCAGAGGAGCTGAGCAGAGACCGTTCCGCGGGGTAGTGTGGAAGCATCTTGGCAAGTCGTTTTTCTACATTTTATAAATTAATAAAAAGGGTTTAAGTTGTTACTCACGGATTCACTCTAAATTAAGATTTTTAACCCTAAAACAGCTTCCTATAGGCTATGTAATTACATTAGTTCGTTATAACTCGGGCTTCCATACCCCACATCAGCGCTTCTCAACCGGTGGGCCGCGAAGCTCCCACAGGTGGGCCGCGAGATCCGCCATAAAAAGTAAAAAAATTAAGAGAAAAGATTAAACTTTTTGTAAGGTGGGCCTCAGAAAAATTCTGAGAGTGAAAGTGGTCCTTGAGTTTAAAAAGGTTGAGAAGCGCTGCCCCACATGATTGCCGTATAGTTATGCTTGCAAGCTTTGTTCAAGTGATCATAGCTTAGTATAGGGAAATAGGCTCAAATGGACCCTACATGTGTACCGTTACGTGTAAAAACTGGGGAGTTGCGTTTATGACAGTAACCAGATTCATGTTAGTTATAACAGAGTATAAAACAGACAATCTAGCGAGCAATCTTTTGAATTAAGAAGACACTGTGACTTCATTAACTCAGAGAACGCCATTTCCAACGTCGACACCTCAAGGCTTCGATCTTGAATTCTTGATAATAGATCACATGCCATACCGTATTAACCTTCACGAGGCCACGAAAAGCGTGAATCTTCTATTATCTTGTTTTTTCCTCCCCTCATCGGATATACAACCCCCAGTCCTACCTGACTTTCAGTGCCGAACCAGCCACTTGTACAAGGTTGTAGGAAATTATACCCAGTGACCACACCCAAGAGGGGGATGGGGCATTTTCCAACAGTCATAGCCTTTCCCCTCCTTCCCCACTTCCCCTAGCCCTCTCCTGTTCAAAAGTCATTGGCGGTGGTGGTAAGTTGTGGGTCTATGTTTATCATTTTCTATCACAAATTGTGCATAAACTATCAAAACTTTCTCAAATACTTCGAAAACGCTTCCAAATTTTTGCTCTCTCCCATCCTCATCTCATTGCTGTTCTAATTATTATCATGTAATACCGTCTCAAATACATTCGCATTTTTCATTGGTGAGGGTCTAACAATAAAGCAGATTGCTCGTGTTCATAAGAGTAATTATGAAGGAGCATATCATTGCAGGCATGTGAAGCAAGGGAATTCAGAGGAAGACGAATTCTATCAAATTGAACGCTTTACGAATTTTCAGGAAGATTAGTCTACTGATTGGCAAATATATTTGTTAGGAAATCGAAAGTGTCTCAGTGCAGAGTCTGCAAGCAACTTTTGTCATAAAAAAATGTACATGCAAATTTTTTTGGGGGGGGGGGGGTTTGTGCACATTCGTCACGGGTCGAACTCCATATCTCATAACCATATTAAGGCATCAATCAATGCGGAAATTAATCTGAAACACTTTTCCGAAAAATGGAATACATCCCCAACTTCTGCTGGAAGGGACCGCGCATATAAAGGGGATCTAGGAACAATCTAATATCATGAGTAACCAAATACGGGATCATTTGTAGCATGATGTGAAAGAATCTTGGAATTACATTTTGTCTTTACACATTTTTTGAAACATTTTACGGTGCGCTTCGCACCCATCCATTATCGGTAGATGGTGAATTTTAATATAATTACTAGAAAAATATTCTTGAACATGCTTTTTTAAATTTGTGTCCGTATTTTTTTTTGACACCAAATAGCACATAGAGGGCTATAGGGGTACCGTAGTCCCCCGATTAGGTGCTTTACAAAAAATGCAAAGACACTATAAATGAATGTCCATAATTTTTATGAAGACAGAACTTTTAAGTTACGTTCAGTGACACATAGAGAAACAAGAAAAAGAAAGAAAAAAATGATCATAAACAGGCGCAGATCCAGAAGGGGTCGCACCCGGCGCACGTCCCCCCTTTTTCGATGACCAATGATTTTTTCACCAGCGATATGAAAAAAATGAGTAAATACATATGGAAAATTTGAAAAAAAAGGTCTTCAAAATTTTGAAGACTCTTTTTTTCTTTCTTTTTGCTCGTCGGCCTTCCCGCCGATGTGTGCGCCCCTCCCCCCCCCCTTTCTCAAAATCCTGGATCCGCCCATGATAAACATGCTTGCCAGTCCACTACCTGTAATTTAATTATTCCTTCTACACACAGTCTCTCTCTCATTTCCCGTTGCACAAGGATCGTCCGAATTACCATTACTCATGTTAGTATCACCATTTTACAATTACCACACAGCTTCTAGGAGGCCCTATGCCGGTCTCTATTAGCCTTGGAGGGGATGCAGTGCCACAATCAAAATATCACTAAATAATAAGAATTTTTAAGCATGTGATAAGTTCAAAGATTTGCTCAAACTTTGGTCAAACACTTTTGCTTCTTAGCCACCTTAAATAAGTAGAAAGTTCTTAAGGGTGGAGTTGTCACCCATCCACTTAGACAAACCAGGGAGCTGTCTTCCAGCTCCCTGGACAAACACCCTTCTCTTGTACCCAACCAAAAATAAGAATTCACTTAATTATGAGAATTTTTCAATATATGATCAGTTCGCCAGATTCGCCAAAGATAGCGCCATTTTACATTTAAGCCACCTTAAATGAAATAAGCTTCTCATTAGACCTCCTCCCTCGTGTGCAAACTATATCGCAGTTGCGCGTTTGCATAATTTACACTGACGTCATAGGTTTTTTCGAGGTGGGATTACATTTTTGTGATGCTTCTACCCCCCCCCCCCTCCCCATCTAATCAACTTCTGGAAGCGCCACTGACAGAAGTATACATGCAGCTTATACAGGAACAGTGCACAGGCACATTATTTTGCCAACCCCCAAATCTTTTACTTCCCTCTCCCCTCTTGCCCCCACTTTTGAAATCCTGGTGCCGCCTCTAATTATGCCTATTAATTCCGTGCAAGAGTTATGGCTAAGTTGTCCCTTCGTATACCAACGCTGACTTTGAAGGGTCTGAAAAGTTGGTGCAGATGAACTCAGACAGTGACGATGTGTTAAGTCACTGTTATAAAGGTACATTGAGATACAACTTAAACTCGTATTCAGGTTACGTGGCCATGGGATTATCTCCCTTTCTCCAATAATTTCGGCTACCACACCTCGGACCGGTTATAAAGCGATCTTTGCCCCTCCAACATTTGCCCTAGTCACCACCAACCCCCACCCCCTCTTGCCAAGAAAGAGTCGTTGTTGTCCCACCACTTGTAGGCTCCAATTAGTGTGGGATGTGGCTGCTGGTCGTGTGCTCACAATGTGGTTCGTGCATGCCATGGTGTATATGGCGTATGATTTAGGTCCCTGTTTCTCAACCGTTTCATAACTGCCGACCGACCATGGTCCTCAGAAGTTTTTTACTGACCCCCAGAAATGCTTGGTGGTCAGACCGTCAGAGTTTCTTGTCATGCTTCTAAACGGAGCGTTACCGTCAGTTGGTGCGTAGTACATCATAAACTTATTGGCCACACTAACTCCTGGATGACACTTTACATCCCAGAAATGACGCTTCCCAGGATCTGTATAACGTGCATCTGAGGATCAATTTATTTTGAGATCCCATGTCTTAGAAATTTGAACTAGGCAGTCGCTAACCCCATCGGGGGACCCCTTGGGCCTCCACCGACCCCATGGGATCACTTGCTCACACCCGTGGGCTATTTGAGAAACACTGATGTAGGGTAATACATTAAATAGCCAGCAATTTTTCCAGAAACCTAATGAAAATAGTAGGCAAATATTTGATCACATACCATACAATAGCTGATTCAATTAAACTTGGGAATAGTGAAAAGAGCCATTCAATGGATTAAAGTTATTGGAAAACGCCTCCGATCTCACCACAGATAAAGTAGTGACCTCCAAATTTGTCCAGGGCCCGTAAGTGATCCCTGGATCCCTCGTTACTAGGGCTCGGCGATTCGCAGTTGAAGAAGTTCTGGTCAAGGTCATTACCGCTTCCCATCTCATCCCCCCCCCCCCCGCCACTTTAGAGCAGCTGTTGATACTCTTTGCAATTTTGCATACAATTTTGGACGATGAATAACATTCGAGTGCGCTCTTTTCCATTTTAAACCAAACAACCATCGACCAGAAGTGCGCCCTGACATGGTAACGAGCGTACAGTACAGAGCACGGTTCAAACTTCTAATCCCCCCCCCCCCCGCTATCGAACATGAAAATACCAGGGCCGTATAGCCTGGGTGACATTATGGGGGGTTCATGATAGCGTACAGTGGCGTACCTAAGATAGTTTGCACCCAAGCAGATCCTTTCTTTGTTACCCACTGTCTGCCTGAGTGAGGGGGGATCCTAAGGATGGGGTGATCCTAAGGGAGGGGATAAAAGGAGGTGTCAAAAGGGAGGGCCAGAGGTTTGTGTAAGTTCGCAATTGGTTCTGTCTTTTGCAAACCTCCCAACTGATCACATTAAGTGTTTTCTTTTTTTTTTTGCTATTTTGGGGATGTTTAAGGTGCAGGGTGACACAGCTACTATCTGAGAAGTTTTTGTGTACCGGTAAGATGGCTTAGGTGTGAAATCATGCTATGTCTGGGAAAGCTTTGAAATGGTTACATGTACAGAAGTCCTCCTTTTTGTGCCTTTTTCATTTTTTCTCGGCTAAGCGCAATTGGCAGTAGCGTAGCCAGGGGGGGCAGGGGGCAGAGTGCCCCCCCCCCGGGCGAAAAATCGAAGAAAAATCGGGACGACGGAAAATGAAGGAAAAAAAAGAAAGGAAGAAGAGGGAAGGAAAGGGGAATAAGGGAGAGAAAAAGAAAAATAAGAAAGGAGAAAAATGGAAGGAAAATAAAATAACAATAAAAATAGGAATTATTATCGATGGAAGGAAAGGATGGAGAGAAGTAAAAGGGCGTGATAAAGCAGAAAACCGGTTCAAATATCGACGGGACGGTTACTGAAACAGGCAGAACTAGGGACCGTGGAAAAGACCCAATTAAGGGAATGAGAAAGTGAAGGGCCCAGAAGGCAGAAACTGGTACGAGGGATGAAGCCAGGCAGATGTGCACGGGAAGGAGGAAGGATGAGGGAACTAGGAAAGGGAATAGAGGGCGTTAGGCGACTAGGGAGTCTGCGAGGACAGACTATGACGCAGAGCAGAGCAGATCAGAGTTAGAGGGAGAGAAAGACCAGGACGTAAAGAAAGGCTGTCAGTGTGGGAGTTGGAGGGATGACAGCTACCGTCCCGATTTTATCTTTTCATCCCTATCAAAAAGGGATACTTAAAATCACTGTACCGGTGCAGATTTTCTTTTAAAGTCACACAATGAGTGGAAGAGAGCCAGGTGTCAGTGCGTTGCCACGAATTGCGGTTTGGTATGAGAACCCTAATGAGTGGGTCAAGAAAAGTTGCCAAGTAAAGAGAAACTAAATGTGAATTTGAATATAATAGATAACGTTTGCAATGTAAAGTGAAGCATGTCAAGGAAATTCTTACTAAATGGTCTTTTCGGCGCGCGTTTCGCTCTAATAAATCATAATTGCATAGGTTGTCGTTAGGCAGTTTTACAGGACAGTTTGAGCAGAATTTACTCAAAGCCTTATGCGTCCCTCATTTACCATCATCCATCCTCTCAGGTGCAGATCCAGAGGGTATGGATCCCATCTCCTCTAGGCAGAAAATAGGAACAAATTTTGAAAAATATAGGAAACAAACAAGCAAAAAAGATCGGAAAAAAAAAGAGACGGAGAATAAATTAGAAAGAATTTTAGCCAATTGAAGAAAAACAATGCCTTGCAGGGCAAGCTCTCTTCATTCAAAAGGGATTTTTCCGGCGTGCTTGTTTCATTTTTGTTCTTTGTGAAAATCTGAAATGGATTAACTCTTATAAAGACCCGTGTAGCTCCCGGTATAATCCATCCGCCCCCATCTACATTCACCCTATCACCGTGACCATCATACTGACCTACCGATAGCCTAGTCCAAGTTAGGTAATTATAAAAAATTCAAATTGTGATTCTATATTGTTTGTAGAGCGCATCCAGTTCCATTTTAAATAGTTAATTAAATATTTCGTTCAGGCTCGTCGGGTCACAGGGTGAGCCCACATAGATACTAAAACATGCCCTAGCTCCACCAATATTTTGCATTGCCAGTTGAGATGTAGGCTGAAGTGATAAATCTTACCTCTGTCCATTTAGATTTTAATTTTCTCTTAGGGGACCCCCTGGTGTGGCTGACTGTCGCAGCAATCCTCCTAAACTAAAAACTAAAATATATTTGATCATTTTAAGTGCAACACCTGGGAAGTGTCATTTTCTGTAATCTGGGAAGGCATATTGGCCAAAATATAACCTTTTACGCTTCGCGCCAACTGGTGGTGGCGGCACTCCGCTTGGATAATGTCTCACAGGTCCCTCTGAAGAAAGGTTATGGGTCCCTCTGAAAAAAATTCCTCAGTCTTAAGTCCAGTTTACCACTGACAAGGCACTCGGGCGTCATCGAATTGATCATCATCTCTTCCGCTTTATGAAAAATAGTTAAATTGTGATCAACGTGACTTTACCAGTTCGCATACTGATAAGGCCATTTGAATATCAAGTCAATATATTGTATTCTCATGCCCCAGTTATTTACAATTCCAGAGCTTCCGGACTTGGCCGGGGGGGGGGGTAAACTGTACCCAAAGCAAATGGTGGGTGGGAGAGACCCACCTCTACAATTACTTTGGAAAATCGTGAAATCGGGACGAAAATTTTCATTTTGCCCCCCCCCCCCCCCCGGGCCGAAGAGTCTGGCTACGCGCCTGGCAATTGGGAGAGGATGCTTCATAAGGCCACCCGCCTTTGAGAAATTTTTGTCATTACAAGGTTGCTTAGATACAAACTTTTGCTATCGGTGACAAAGCTTTGAATTGATTATATTTTAGAATTTTTCATTATTTACAGGGGCGTGGCCAGAGTATTTATCATGGGGGTGTGGTGCCGTATTTGCCCACTGAGAAGAAACAAATGCCGACTGAAAGTGTTGATAAGAGATGCAGTTAGAGCTGAGAACCGTTAGTCCAACCGGTAGTGGTCCAGCAGGGGTGGCGCCAGGATTTGCCCAACGGGGGCAACGACCCGAAGCTTCGATAGCTCCGATGCCGTCGAGGGGTTGGTAAGGGGAGATTTGAAGACATCCTGTGTAATATACCATGCCATTGCGGGGCATATATTGCATAAAATTTTGCATATACTAGAGGAAAATAGTTAAGCCCGATTTAAGGTTTTTCCCGAAATCTAAACTGTGAAATTGCAAAGCGCGGGAAGCGCGCGAAATTTTGGGTAAGCTAACACTGAAAAGAATCTGTACTTATTTAAAGCTTATATAGATCAACCAGTGGCGTACACAGGATTTCTCTCAAGGGGGGGGGGTGCAATATGTTGTGTGATCGCCGGCCTGGGGGATAGGTGTAAGGGGACACCCTCCCCTTTGAAAATTTTTGAAAAATTAGGTGTCCTTACATGCAATCTGGCCACATATGCCACCTTTGGAAGTAAAATTTCCGTTAAAACATTTACGTTTTTTAAGAGCTGAAAATGTTGGCATCCGTGAGGGGGACATGGCCCAATCATTAGCGGCTCGCCATTGGGGCACGGGGGCACTTGCCCCCCCCCCCCGAAAAAAAGTTTGCAAAGCATGGTCTTCAATTTTCCAAAAAATGACCCTTTTGAAAGCTAAAATAAGTAAACCAACCATGGGTGGCGACAGAATTTTTTCCGACATGGGGCCGGGCCATGCCAACGACTCCAAGTTCCGACATGTCGAGGGGGTGAGAAAGGGATATGAGGAACCTAACTATCCCATGCCATTGCAGAGTACCCTATATTTAGCATTATATCACTTATTATGTCAAGAGCCGAGTTACGCACTGATACTGTTCTTTTGAGTCTGAATCGTGAAATTGCAAAGGGCGCGAAACTTTTTGGTAGGCTGACACAAAAAAAACATGTTATATCATTAATTACAAAAAGAAAAACATAAAAACTGTAAGGGTTGTAGACTGTATCGGGGACAACATACATTTTTGTCGAAACCATCTGGACTACCCGATGAAATAGCCAAACTTTGCTCGGTGAGTCGCTCACCAACTAACCGTACCGCATGACCAGGGAGTCGTGGGAGTTGCTACTCCCTGGCGTGACACACACTGGAGAACAGCAACTAGGCTTGGCGATATGGGATGAAATTTACGACCTCTGCATAACCTGTGTACCCTGCCTACATGTTACTTGGTAAGGTTGACAGGACTTATGCTATCTAGCTATGAGGAATGGAACTACTACTGAAGAAACTGGAGTGACATTACAGTGCGTCGAAAATTTTGGGTCTGATTACAAAAATTATCCTTTTTCTTTCACTTCTTTTCCTCTTTCTTCCTTCATTTTGCCGACTGGTGCAGAATTTACCGACCCAATGCCAGAAACCGATGAACGCGATGAACTCCTTTTGAGTATACAACGATACTAAAAAGCCCTTTCTAGCTTTTTTGCCGACAGAATATGTTCTAAGTTTCAAAAAGTGTTGCTTACGGTCTTATAAGCTGTAACATCTGCAGCAGAATGCACACTGTACCTACGGGGACACACCAATCAACCGGTCTTTTGCCGTACAACGACAGCGCCCTTACACTTTTCGTGGCTCACCGGTGAAACATGCATGGATGCATTGTGTCAGCGTTCTCGCTTACTTTTATTTCTGTGGTACCGACCTTTCCGTGCTACTTGAAGGGCCACCATCGATTTGTGCATAGCGTAGCCGTAGCATTTAAATTGTTTGTCCAAAATACTTCCCAGATTGACCATTTGTTTTTTTCAAATCAGTCATTTTTTTTTTCATTTTGGGTTTAGAAATCTCGAGGGGGGCAATCCCCCCCCCCGGACCCTTTTCCAAATAGCAGTTACGAAGTACCGTGGGATAGCCTGTTTTGGTACGCGTTGAGTTTGTCAATGGCATTTTATTATGGCCATAAAAGACACGTACCAAAACTCTATCCCAAATCCTTTGTAATTGCTGTTTGGAAAAGGGTCTATGTGCTAAACCACCTGCTGGTTTAAGTTGATCAACACGAATTGATTAAAAGTGAATTGTTGGAAATTGTAACTTCTGCACGAAAACATTTATATTTAAACTTTTTTGAGCCTAGAGTTAATATGAAGCTCTTCACACTCACCGCCATGCGGTCGTAGTCAGATTATGCGCTTAGTTGTTGCTACCAGGGACGGACTGAGCAGTCGGGCAACTAGGCACTGCCCGAGGGCCCACACAGATAGGGAGCCAGTGGCCACACTATCATTCGGAAATTTTAATCAAAATCGGAAAATTCGGAAATCCAGGGAAATAACAAATCGGAGAAAATAGGAAATAAGGTGAGCTCGGAAGTTTCTGACTTCTTTAAAGATGCATAGCGTTCATGATCTGTTTATACTTTAATTAAACATTAGACTTTTTTGAAAAGTGAGCTTTGTTAATGCGAAGACTGGTATTGAGTTGGTAACCTATGTGGGATAGGTTGTGGCCATTATAAGTAGTGTCGGTGAGGGAGAGTTGATTCAAGTTGGGAAGGAGGAGGGCCCCATACCCATTTTCCCTAGGGCCCAGTTCATTGTCAGTCCGCCCCTGGTTGCTACTGTACAAAAATTTATTCTTAAAACTGTATAAAACAGTTTAAGAATAAGAACAGCTCGAGTGAAATAACTGTTTCAAATCCCCCGCCGTGCAACCCCTGTCGTCATTCATCTTCTCTACCCTCGAAAGTAGGCGTCTGTATACCAACCAAATGTCACAAGTGGGAGGAATGTGTTTGCCTTGAATTTTCCCTTAAATCGGAAACAACCATGACATGAAATTTGCCCTGAAAAACTACATTATTTGCCATGAAATCTACATTTTATGTTTGAAACTGCCCCGGCCCTAGCCCTTCGGTTCGTTTTTCTTGTCTGTTTAAAGTGCACATCCAACTTTTTGGCTATAGTTAAATGCTTCAGTCTACAATTTTGCAAAAATACCCCCAAAGTTCATACGGGACCTCACCGTCGATCCCCGAAGATGGCATTTCCCCTGAAACTTGAAAACCACTAGGTACCGTAGAGTGCGATGAACGCATGGACACCATAATGTTGGAGCACTTACTGCGGCCCCTTCCGGACGCCATTTCTCCATTCAAGCCTACAACCTCTCTGGAACTGTCCTCACTTCAAAAGCGTCCCGGGGCCCCTTTGCTGCTGTCTATGACAGTCGGTCTGGCAAAATGAGTAGAGAGCCCCACCCCTCCCGAAAGCATAAAGGGTATCTAGGCCCCTGAATGTGGACACTACACAAGTTCATTGGTCTACATCACAATGCCGTTAAGTACACATCACGCTCTAACAGTCTAACTACTATAGGCCTAATACTGAAAGGAGGCAGATTTGAAAAAGTGAGAGCGAGGGAAAAAACAAAGGCGGTGGGGGTGGGTGGGGGTGGGTGGGGGGTGGGGTGGGAGGGTGGGGGTGGGAGGGTGGGAGGAGGTCCAGATCGTTTTCGCACCAATAGGGAAATTTTAAAAGTAATAGGCCTATCTCTTTATCTACCCTCCTGGAAGCGTCTCAACATATACGGGGGGGGGGCGGAGGGTAATGACATTGATCGAGTCTCCATTTTGGGCTGAGTGTAAGTTCCCAGGTTTTTGGCCATGTAGCAGTAGCTTCTACCTTTTCAGTTGAAAGCTCAAATTTAGATTTCTTTTAACTGATGACTGAAAAGTTATTTTGGGAATAAATCAGGGAGTCGCTATTTCACAGCCAAAATTGGGTGGTACAAAAGATGATGTAAACATTATAAACGGAGTCTCCCCGGTGGTCTAGGTTGAGAAGATCTATATACTATACCCCAATGAATAAGGGGTGTAACAAACACAGTGAGGACGAAGCAAAGCAACACACGGGTGTGCACGTGACCTCTCGTAGGTAGAGCGGCATCGTCTTTCAAATGATACACTCTTGCAGTAAACCACTGCCCCTGAGGTAGTCATGAGTCATGACAGTCAATGTTGACACTTAAGTTACATTCCCGAAACTACCGTCCTTTCTCGCAAAGGTTATGTCCGAGTAACTCCCCAATCTTTAACATTCCTGGGACAATTTTACCTTCATAGTAGGTGTCGAATATGTACCGGTACTCCTCTTTTGACGTATATACCCTAACGAGGGCAATCAAACTTAGGTGCAGGAGTAGGCTAATACACATCCGCCAAGCAGGCAAAAGAACCATGGGCGTCAACAATCAAACTCGCAAGTGGTGGAAAGCATTAAAATCTTGGGAAAATGCCTCAGGCTACATCAAAGATCATGTGGCCACCGTTTTTTCCAGGGTCCTTAAGTGAGCCTCTGGATCCTTGCCTTCCAGGAATTTGCGATTCGCCGGCGTTTGAAGAAAACTGGGCAACGTCATCAACCCCCAACCCCCCCCCCCCCCCCCCAAAAAAAAAAAAAAAAAAACAAAGTCGGCTAGTTAAAGGAAAATATTGCGTTTGTTTTACAGAAAATTTTAATAATTTTTAAACCAGTAATAGATACAGAATGATAGACAATTCAAAATAAGGCAATACGGTATGCTTCTTCTCAAGAAATAAGGCTTTCACAGGAAGTAATTTGGTTATTTGATGCTCAAAAGTATTTGTTCACCCAAACTTTCAAAAAATTCAAACGATGCAACAACCGTTACTCTTGTAATGCATAATATTTTGAGGAAATACAGCTTTTCTAGAGTTTATTGTTGAGACTGAATGGTTCAATAATGATTTAAGGTATTTTCTTTGTATACCATGTTTGTGCATTTTAAACGCAATATTTCCCTTTAACTGTTTCCGTCCGAGGGCACTTCAATCCGGCGCGAAACCGACTTGGTCGGCTGGGTAGCCGAATATAATGAAAAGCCCTTGCCAAATGGGAGTACAGCTCAGGCGCGGATCCAGGTTGGGCGCACCCGGAGCACGTCTCCCCTTTTTCCAAAGACCAACAATTTTTTGACCAATGATTGTTTTTGAGCAAATAGATATGGAAAATATACTTCCCAGATGCTGGAAAATCGCATCTAAGCGCATCTAGAATTCAAATTTCCTTGGGGGAGGACCCACAAATCCCCGCCGTGGCCTCTCGCCTTCGGCGCTCGCTCATCGGCCCTCTGCCGACGGAGTGTGCGCCCCCCCCTTCTCAAAATCCTGGATCAGCGCCTGCAGCTGGAGCAGGGAGCTGTTACTCGGGGTAACAGCTCCCTGGCCGGAGCACTACCCAGAGAAGAACCTATATACTACCTCGAGTGGGGTTGAATCCACGTACTTGTGAAACACATTGGTGTACAAAAGCTTCAATAGAACATTCTGTTACTCGCGGACCCTTTTCCGGCTTCCCCTGCACTTTTGAGACGTCACGGTTGACACTCTCAGAGCCGTAGCCTGTGAGAAAGTCCTAGGGGCAGATCATGACACTATCTAAGCGGAACACGAAGTGGCGTGCCTAAAGATAGTTAACACCCATGCGACCCTTCCTTTTCACCTGTGCATGGGTGCCATCCGGGGGGGGGGGGTTATGCAAGGCTTGGCTTAAGTGCAAAATTGTACTACTGTTGGCAAAGTTGCCAAAGTTGATAATAGACTCTGGCTGTGGAAAATCTCTAGTGCAATTAATCCACTGAAATCCATGGGGATAAGTCCACTCTGAATAATTTTGAATAAATTCGGATAGATTGTGACAAACATAATGTGTTTTAGAATAAATTCAAATCAACCTCCACAAATTTTCTACAGAAATTGCACATCTTGATGGCTGCTATTAAGGCCGACAAGTGCCATTTCCGGCGATCTGGGATGTATTAAAATCTCAAATTTTCTTGCTACGCTCCGCGCCTACCTATGGTGGCGCTCCGCTTAGATAGTAATGACTAGAGACCAAGGTCTAAAGGTACGTTCACACTTGTCCGGTAACGGTAACGGCAACGGCAACGGCAAACCCTGCGGCAACGGCAACGGTAACGGCAATCCGGTAAAAGTGTACACATTGGTACGGCAAAAAGTGATTACCGCAAGGACGGTAAAAGGTGCATGGAACAGTGGGTTATGTCAAGTAGACTTTCATTTCTGAAGGTCAAGTAATGTTTGCTGGGGCTACAGTTTGGAGAACCGCCGGAAAGCGCAAGGGACGTCTCTAGAGGGATGAGTGAGGTGTTGTACAGGGAATATTATAATTGATGTGTTGAGATATTGCATAGCCCCCCACCCGCACGGTAATTGCGAGTAGTCCAATATGCTTATGTTTAAATTTAAAGAAAATCCCGTAACGTTAAATTTTCGAAAAAAAAAACTTTAAATACCAAACGTTTTCTCCTTGGAACTGCATTCTCATTTGACCAGCTTAGTGTATCTAGCCTAAAGGAGGTATGCGCATTCCCCGCATTCCCCCCCCCCCCCCAGTCCCAGTGAGTTTAAAAGTAAGAGTCAAATTCCTGACTTTCTCGTCTCCTTTAAAGGCCTGCGGAAAGGCTCTCTCATTTTACTGTAACAAAAAACCGTAACTGTGTTCTTTGGGTAAGTAAAATGACTGCCGATACACAGTTAAAGTGTCCCTTTGCGCCCAGCGTATGTGAGTTTTGTTGGCCATATGTGTCATTTGTGGTGATGTACCGTTTGTCTGAAAAAAACACTAGCCTTCTCATAGGTCTACCTTTCGTTTTCGAAACATGCAGTAATGATTGGAAAAGATTTCTACAGGGGTTTGGGATCTACTGAGAGGAGCTACAGTTGGAGATAAAGAATAGTAGACCTATGGGGTGTCTTTCTAACGGCCAATGGACAACTTAAAACTGTTTTCCAGCACAAACCGTTCTCAACTACAAAAATTAGTTGCATAACAGGGTCAGGCGTACCCCGCTGAGCAGACTCTGTTTAAAGGTGATCGGTCGTCTTGAAATATTGTTTGTGACGTCAGCCTTTTCTTGACATGTTTCTGAGGCGTCACTGTTCAACAGATACACCGTACAAGCGTGGTATAGCTAATCGGTAAGCAAGACGAGACGGCATGTAGCTCCATACCTACTAGGTATACCGATGTCATCATAGCTACTTGTATGGTGTATCCGTTCAACAGTTACGACTACAGAACATGTCAAGAAAAGGCTGACGTCACAAACAATATTTCAAGACGACCGATCACCTTTAAAAAGTCATTCTTCCAGGCTTCCCCAAACAAGGGACAAGTAAGGGACTGAACAAGAAATACACAACCACAGTCAGGGGCGGTGCCAGGGTATTTCGATGGGGGGGGGGGGGCAAAGCATGAGATTGGTGATCGCCGTCCTGGGGGAGGGGTCTAAGGGGAAGGGGTGTCCCCCTCCCCATTGGGAAATTTTTTGTTAATTTAAGGTTGCTGAAATGCAAAATGATAACGTCTTTGGTACATATTTTGAACTGATCATATATGGCTGGAAAGTTTATAATTTAGTAATTTTAGTTTTTGTTTTGGAAAAGATGCTTCGATCTGGGGAGGGGTGACCCCTCCCCTTTGAGAATTTTTTTTATTAATATAAGATTGCTTAGATGCAAAATGGTGATATCTTTGGGTATATTTTTTGAACTGATCATATATGGAAGAACGTGTTCATAACTTATTGAATTCTAATTTTTGTTTTGGGGAAAGATGCTTTTCTGGGGAGGGGTCTAAGGGGAGGGTGTCCCCTCCCCTTTGAGAAATTTTTATCAATTTAAGGTTGCTTAGATGCAAAATGGAGATGTCTTTTATATTTTTGAGCTGATCTTATATGGCTGAAAAGTGTTAATAATTTATTGAGTTTTAAGTTTTGGTTTAGTGAAAGAGGACAGTAGCCTTTGTTGTCTAAGAGAAGGGTATGTAGTCAACAAACCTCTTGAAGTCCAGCCCTTGTGTATGGAAACACTCAAAAAAAAAACGTGCGTCGAGTCGACAGAAGCACGAACTTTTACGAACATTTTCGTTGATTAATATGTGCATTATAAACAGATAAAAGGGTAACTAAAGGCTGGCAGACACCGGTATAGGGCCTCCTGGAAGCTCTGGACTAATTATATGGATTAAATAGATACCTGCCCCACCCCTCCTCTTCTTCTTTCTCCTTCGATTCCCCTTCTTCTCTTTCATTTTTTTTCCTTTTCTTCCTTTTTTCCTGTTCTTTTTCTTCTCTCTCCCCCTGTTCTTGCAAAAGATAGGAGGCGGTCTCCCCCTGAACCCTGTGGCGCCCCCCTAATTTTCTTTGCTCTTTTTCTGATTGACTCAAGATTTCTTCATACAGTAAAGATTGTGTTGTGTACGGCCATACACCCACTATTTGAAATTCGTTTTCTATGGATTACTCAGTCGAGACAACACCAAAATAAAGCACAATAAGGCATAGGCGTAGGTAGCTTTTCGAGACTGGGGGCTGAACCTTGCTTCCGATCGCCGTCCTGGGGGAGGGGTGCCCCCTCCCCTTTGGAAAATTTTTTGGGTATTTGAGGGTCCTCAGATGCAATTTGGTGCAACATTTTGGGCAAATTTTAAGGAAAATTACTGCAATTACTTACATTTTTTACTGAAGAGACAAATAAGGGGTTTTTGGCCTTGGATGTTGGGGCAGAAGCATACTTCAGTCCCCCAGATTTTTGACTGGGGGCTTTAGCCCCCAGCCCCCCGCTTCCTACGCTTATGCAATAAGGGAGACATATAATATTAGTTCAAAGTTTAATTCATTTTTTTAAATATTTTTTTATATTTTTATTGTCAAAATGTTCGTTAATCGATTGACTCATGATACCCCCAATATATATGTTCACGTTCGAAACTTTAAATAATGACATGCTGGGAATGGAGAGACAGTAAATGTTTGAGATTGCCAAACATTACAAAATCCGGAAAGGGGGAATACCCATAGACGGAAGGTTCACTTGGTCGAAGGTTCACTAAAGACCGAAGATTCCCCTGGACGAAAATATATTCCGAGTTACGGGTGGGGTTGGGGTTTTGGTTAGATAGAGATTCATGGATCAGGCGTATCCCCTGATGCACAAATTAGCTGTCTGTATTTTTTTTTTTTTTTTTGGTGCAACTTGCAAGATACGCACCTTTTCTCCAAGAGAGGGAGAACTTTTTGCTCTATGCTCCTATTTGCGTTATGTATAATGGCCTTAGTGTTTATGTAATACTAAACCTGCATTCACGTAAACAATGGAGAAAACAGAAAACGTTGTGCGTGCGGGGATTGCAAGTTTCAGGTATTTAATTGTAACGAACAATTTAACTAATATTGTGATAGATGGGTGACATACTGTAACACCTCACCCCACCCCCTACAAAATTTTGTCTTAAAAAAAATTTAGACGATTTTATTTTTTGGGGTGAAAAACCATTGGGGGCAAATGCCTGCCCTGCCCCCCCCCTTGGCTCCGCCCCTGAAGTCTGTCAGGGCGGTAGTCAGGATGAAATACTTAGAAATGTGTGTGAACAGTTCATTACTCTATCTAAGCGGAGCACCCGCAATCACCCTAATGCCGTACCAACAGGAGCGACTCCGCAGGAAGGCAGGGAGGGCGATCTCCCCATAGTTTACTAAAAAAAAGAGGAAAAAGGAAGGAAAAGGAGAGGGAATTAGGGAAAGGAGAAAACGAAAGAGTAGAAAGGAGAAAGCGAAAAAGAAAGAAGAAGAAGAGGAGATCTGATCCATGGTATTTAATCCAGAGCTTCTAGGAGGCCCTATTCCGGTCTCCGCCAGCCTTTTGATACCCTTTTATACTGTACAAATGAAGCAAGGAAACTGAAATTTTCGTGTTAATGGAAGAATGTTTCTGTGGACTCCACGCATTTTTGGGTAAAAATTTTCCCCGAATTCAAATTCTAGTTGTATATGCAGTTGTCTGGGATGATACTGTAAGTTGGTCCCTTTCTTTTTAAGATTTACGGTACATTGCTACTCATCCAGTGTAGGGTCTTCAGTTTTCTGAAATGGGCTATTTTTTGTAATAAAATGTCATAGTTGGTCCATTTTGTCCAAATCAATTAACCAAAAGATGAAACTGTGCCGTTCAACAACTTTTACAGGGGAACCTGGAGTGGCAAGGCTTTGTCGTAGTGGGCACGTTCCCCCTCGTGCCACCCCGTAGCTACGCCACTGCCCAAATAAGACAGTTTTAAGGTGTAAATTTCAGAGATAATGTTCTTGGAAATTGGTATATTATACATTTAGGACTTTAGGCTATTTTGAGCACAAAATTCCTTACGAATATCAAAAAGCTACAAAAATTAAATGAATGCTAGTGATGAAGCTCCGCTATTATAACGCATGACGGCATGAGAGCAGAAACCGGCCTAGCTCCGATCATAAGAATCAAACCAATCTTCTTAATTCACCTTGTCCAATATTTTGCTCCAAATTGCCCTAAGGTCCCTCAAATATTCAACAATTTTCTAAAGAGCAGGAGAACACCCTTTCCTCAGACCCTAATTCCCCCTTATCCACGCTTCACCTACAAGGGGCAATAAAGCGTTTGAAATTCCATCAGTCCTAAAGATATACAGCTGAATCAATTTGTCTTCAGGACCGGCTTTCATTTGTTCATGGCACTTTTAATCATTTTCAGGGGCGGATCCAGGATTTCTGAAAAGGGGGGGGGCCGAAGTTGTTCGACCTGTGATTGACGGTACTATACCATCTAAGCGGAGCGCCACCATCAATTGCCGCGGAGCGTACAAGAAAATTTTTGACAAAATAGACCTCCCAGATCGCCGGAAATAGCACTTCCCATGTCTTATTTTTGCATTTTCTGCTTCATATAATTTCATGTCTCAACTCTCAACACATTAATTTTTCCACAAGTTATTAACAGAAGACAGTTATCATAGGCACAGTGCCTTACTACAATGCATCCTGTTCAAGGCGTCTAAACAGATCTTGCCCTGTACAAAATTTCGGCCGATTTGAAAGCAAGAGCAAGGTACAAACATAGAGCAGGGTTTATTATATCCTGCTCTATGGGTACAAAATGGTTTAGTCTCCGACAGTCAGTCGTTGCGCTGTGCGCATCTAGTGGGCGAAACATGGCGACAACATTATGGTGCTTTTCGTAACTTAAGAAAAGGTATATTCTCCCTCTCCAATTCCGAAGAGTAAAGAAACAGCAGTACTTTTGTTGCTGTAGGAATACTATTTTACCTTTAGTTTGATTATGTAAGAGTGGGCGCTACAAATTAGTGGCATGTCGCCTATATCTGAGATTTATTTTCAACTTTCAGAGGCGCAAAGCGAAGGTAAGAGATACCGAGTTGCCTAATGAGCCGCCTCGCTTACGCATAGACTGTGCAATCCTTAACGTCAACTTCTGTCTATGTTTGACACATTACTAACGCATACAGCGCTAATGTAACGCTTAGATAACAAAATGTTACCTTAGCAACAGGATTTACTACGAAACCCTAGGCGACGATAACGAATGAAAGGTTTATCGTCTAACATGGATAATATACACTGGAATAGATAATAGGCACTTACCTTTGCGTGTCTCATTGAACTACAAATCCTAGGCTAAATATCTAAAACGCCAAACGTACAGAATTTCACACTGACTGAGTAGACAACTGCTTGTAAGATCAAACTACAGTATACGCCGAGCTAGTCCGCAGTTAGCCTAGGGTACCTAGGCCTAGTTCTCACGTACACTTTGTTCCCTGAACTAGTATGGAAAGCCCCAAAGCTTCCCAAATACTAGGTCAGCAGACTGCGGACTAGTCCGCAGTCTGCTGACCTAGTATGGGGATTCCCATACTAGGTCAGCAATATACCCATTGTCAAAATTGGGCTACCTTCAAAAATTTTGAATGGTCTCAGTCTTTCTCAAATTCACATATACTCCTAGGTAATTGACCTCTATGGGTCATTTATATGTTTAAGACCCATCATTTTAAGGATACTAGCACTCAGTCTCCAAAAAGAGACCAAAAATTTTGATTTATACAAACGATCCTGTTTTGTTTTTTAAAACATTCTAAATCTTGTTACTAGGACGTTCACACTATTGTATGCTATATAGCACCCACTGCTGTTCAATTGTGACATAGTTCATAGCTATGGTTACGATCATGTACGCACATACGCGTATGTAGCAACAATCATTGCAGAAACGCACGCAGACGATGTTACTCTCACAGTAATAACGCGGGAAAACTTTGTGTTGCAATAGCCTAGGCCTTGTTCAGGGAGCAAAGTGTACGTGAGAACTAGGCCTAGGTAGCCTAGGCTAACGCCGAGCATATTTGAACGCAAACGCAACTATTGCTATGATTTGTATGTAGGCTATAAGTGGCAAAACAGCGCGCTCGTGAGCGCGTACTTCGGTTTTCATAGACACGCGTATTTTTGTTTTGTTAAGGACGCGCGAGTGTGCACGCACAAACGTTATTCTGCTACAGCGCGTCGACGCGCGCGCTACACATAACAGGCAATGCAAAGCGCGTCGACGCGCTACATATAACTGGCTATGAACAGTGCTTCAACACGCTGCAGATAACCTGATAAAGTTTGTGCCCGCACTAAACGCTGTATTTCAAAAGGGCCCTTTATTTCTGTATGATTATGAGACGCGATAAGGCGTATGTTGAGGTTAAAGCCGCGGTCACACTACAACGAATTCGGATCGGATTCCGATCCGATTTTTGTGACTTTTTATTAAAATCTTCTCCATCTTTGGTCAGAAAGAGCCCATAATTGGCCAACCAGTGTAAATATATGAATTGCTTCAGAGGTCTATGAAAATAAAATGTTTACTGATTTTTTCGTGACGTCACACCGACAAACAGCCTTTATCGGACACGCGTAATCCGATAAAAGCTCTCTGTCGATGTGACGTCACGAAATAATTCGTATAAATTTAATGTTCGTAGTCCTGCGATAAAAATCATATAATTACACAGGTTGGCAAATTTGGGGTTCTTTCCGACCGGAAATGGAGAAAATTTTAATAAAAACTCACAAAAATCGGATCGCAATCCGATCCGAATTCGTTGTAGTGTGACCGCGGCTTAATTCTGTGCACAACATACGCAGGCAAGCCTTATAAATAGCACGAGTGTTAGAGAAAGTACACACAAGGAAGAAACGACTGGTTGGTCGAGACACTGCAAATTCGTACCTTCTGTGGCAAGGGTGGCGCCAGCGGGGGGCCAGGGGGGCCATGGCCCCCCGTCGGGGAAGGCTGCCCCCCCCCCGTCTGGAAAATTTTTCGGTTTCGTCGGGGAGCTGTTATATATACGATAAAATATGTAGTCCCCGACAACGCCCAGTCGCCCCGACGATTTACTTAATTTTGGTCTAAATTAGGGCAAATTCTTCAATAAAACCCCCAATTTTCCAATTTTCTTCTTCAAAGCCCCATTTTTTCAAATTTTCCATGGAAAATGTAGGCATTTTTTTCAAATTTTCTCCAAAAAGAGCCCAAAATTTTCGGGGCGCTTCGCGCGCCAAAATCTTCCTTCAAACATCGTTTCGGCACTTTATTTCCTTCGTTGAAACTTTAGGTTGCTGCCCCCCCCCCCGTCGGGGAGCTTAGCCCCCCTGTCGGGGAAATCCTGGCGCCACCCCTGTTCTGTGGCCCCACGGACTTCTTGTTTACATGGACAGAGCATATAGATAGTTCTCAGTGACGTCACAACTGGGGGTTGGCAACCGCCATGTCATAGGGCAAGCTTGTACGTACATGCCGGGGTTGCCCTATGAGATGACTGACATACTACACGTGAAAAGCTCCTATGACGTCATGTGAGAACTACCTATTGCACTCACGTAATATGCGTAAATTGTCTCCACCGTACGTACACGAATAGGCTTACCAATATGGCTGCCTGCTATAGCCTTGTGGGTAAAAGTTTGGACTTGCTCAAGTGGCTCAGTATCGACAAATTGTGTGAGAAACTTGTAATATTTTCGAAAGAATGCAAGCTCAGGTCAATTCAACAAATAGAATGGAGGACTGTGATATCGTTCTTCCATTCATAAACCTCATCTAACCTAACCTAACCTTCTTCCATTCATACTGATATTTTGTCTGAAATGTTGCAGATTCATCGTCAAATTGGGCAAATGGTAGTAGCCCGGCGGCCATCTTGGTTAGCCAAAATTTGTTTGAACGGTGGCGACCGTATTGATTGCGTAATCCTCTGTCCATGTATTGAAGTCCGTGTGTGGCCCCCATAGTCGGACATTCCGCCATTTTGACCTTGGTCTCTAGCCAATAAATACTCTTAGGATAGTAAACGAGAGCCAACGCCAACAAAAATCCCTAGCCCTCCAGAGCCACCAAAATATCTTAGCTACACCACTGCTGATGTGTTGTTGTTGTTTCCTTTTTCTTTAAAGGGAGAATGCAGTCATCCCAAAAAAGAATTGTATAGTAGACTATCCTATTTCTTAAATGGCTCTTGAGAATCATGTGACAGTATTTCTCCCACTCAATTGTAAAATGTACAAGGAACAACTGCTTGATTTACATTGAATATGCAATATTTATGTTCTAAAATATCATGAAAGATACTTGGAAGCGAAATAAGAAATTTGTGACATTTAGCTATTGTTTCAAAGTAAGTTTGGGGCGACTGCTTCTGACCTTTAAATATACTACTTTGAGCAAATATTAAGTTGGAGTGTGGAAAGGGTCGGGGTTCAAGGTCGAGAAATCGCATTTTGTCTGGCCCCCCAATGTCAAACATCTTCCTACGCCGCTGCATAAAAAACACATACATTTGTGAGATGATGGCACCCCAAGTCATGGGTTGTATTTGCGTGTACTGAAAGTCTTAAAATTCAAAATATGTTACAAAGCCTGAGAATTGCATCCATATGGGTCCAACTCCCATCATTTACAGGACCAGGCGCGGATCCAGGGGGGGGGCCTGGGGGGCCCGGGTCCCCCCCCCTTGCCACGAAAAAAAAAAACGAAAGGAGAAAAAAAAGAAGAAAAAGAAAAAAAAAGAAAAGGAGAAAGAAATATTAAGAGCAAAAATGAATAAAAGTGTCTAAGAACGTATTCAAAGTATATATTTCTGTAGGGGTTGGGTGGAGCTATCGCTGGATTATCTCTTTATATATCTTTCAAAGTGGTTGGCGACGTAAGGAGCGGTACAATGTTCGAAAACAGGTGAATAGCTGAGTAATGATCCTTGACTTAAGATCTAAATAAGTAAACATCGTGACATATGTAGTATGGGCTCGGCTAGCTGCACTGAAATTTAGTAACAATGTTGTGTTAAAGAGTGAAATTTTTTGTAATCTATAGAGGGATTGAGAGGCAAAGTTTTCGCCATACAGACCTTGCAGAATGAATACAGAAGACAAGCTGTCAGGTGACGTGCTATTGTGCACAGTGGCACCAGCTGTTGCAGGCAAAGTAGCGGCGTGCATACCCTATTCGATTTCGAAACTGTCTGAAAAGTTTTAAAATGAACTCAAAAGGCTTTTAAGCTACAGACAGTGGCGTTAGCACAGTGGACAATGGGTGACATGTGTCCCCCTCCCCCATCGATTCTTGAAAATTTTTAAAATGGTCCCAAAAGTCGTTGAAGCTACAGATTTCTGTGGAGGGTGTAGGGTGAGATGTATTTTTGATGACTGGTTTATTTGTTCTAACCATTTTCTTTCACAAACTGTTCTCAAACTATCATAAGTTTTGGAAATTCTTGACAAATTCCAAATTTTCGCACCTCCGCTAGCGTCAAGCCTTGTGTCAGAGTTGTCCTTATTATCAATAGCTTTCGGTAACTACTCACGGGGGAATAAAGGAGCAAAAGTGCTTTTTAAGAATTCTCAGTCAGAAGATTCGTTTCTGAATAGCATAGGTTGGTGGGAAAGTGACAGTGTCCGACGCAGGTTCTGAAATGCAGGTTTTGTCATGGACTAATATTTTATTCAAAATTTCGGCGCGCTTCGCGCGCATACGACAGGGTTTACACCCGATTTTATATACCATTGACAAAGCTGTGACGTGGGAAATTATTCCAATGCAACATTTTTCTAAAAAGTACATCTCCTTCTCTGTAGGGCTCTCGTCATTATGGGATCTTTGACTAATCTAGTCTAGCACATGATTTGAAAGATTGAAAGTACGTAATTGCCGTTGCTTATTTTCCAAACATCTTACCGCGACGTTCAATAGTGACGAAAATCTTTTCTGAAACGAATTTTGCCTGTCCACCATCCCTCTTGCTATACCTAAAAGAAGGTGATATATCATATCTCCTCTCATACGGACGTCGGGTAGTGAGAATCCCGTTGGTCACTCTTTTGTATACTGTAACTAATTTAGAGCTCCCGGGAGGCTCTATACTGTTCTCTGTCAACCTTGGATTTTATTATAGTCCAAGAATGTTTCTGTGGACTCCACGCAGGTATAGTTGCGTGTACAATTTTCCCATGGACGTGGATCATGGGGGACGGGGGAACGCGTATGGCAAGCTAAATGTGCAATAATTCGAAAAACTCAGTTTTTCGCCGATAAACTCGGTTTTTCGACCGAAAAACTCAGTTTTTCGCGAAAAACTCAGTTTATCGAGCGAAAAACAGAGTTTTTCGATAAACTCAGTTTATCGAGCGAAAAACTCAGTTTTTCGATAAACAGAGTTTTTCGATAAACACGGTTTTTCGACCGAAAAACACAGTTTTTCGATAAACTCAGTTTATCGAGCGAAAAACACGGTTTTTCGATAAACTCAGTTTATCGAGCGAAAAACTCAGTTTTTCGATAAACAGAGTTTTTCGATAAACTCGGTTTTTCGACCGAAAAACTCAGTTTTTCGATAAACTCAGTTTTTCGAGCGAAAAACACGGTTTTTCGATAAACTCAGTTTATCGAACGAAAAACTCAGTTTTTCGATAAACAGAGTTTTTCGATAAACTCGGTTTTTCGACCGAAAAACAGAGTTTTTCGATAAACTCAGTTTATCGAGCGAAAAACAGAGTTTTTCGATAAACAAGGTTTATCGAGCGAAAAACAGAGTTTTTCGATAAACAAGGTTTATCGAGCGAAAAACTCAGTTTTTCGATAAACTCGGTTTTTCAATCACGTGTCTCAGGCTTCCGTCAGACCGAGATGCGTGATTTTTTCTCGTAGGACAGTTAGGGGAAAGTTATCAATTATTCATGCATCGGAGTCGTTTGTGGTGATTACTGATTCATAGCGTCTTCCTACTGTAGAGTCCATGTGTATAGCCTATTCAGTGTCACATTTCGTAAGAGAAGGGAGGTTAAAGGGCTTCTCGTAATGGAGATAATATAGTAAAGCTGCAACAGTAGTTGTACCGACGACGGACCTACTTTTACTGCCATGCTGATGACAGCGTTAACACCGTACTCGTGAGCTAAAACAGGGTTACACAAGACAGGCCTACACTTTGGCTGTGGTCATAAGCTCACAACACTGGAAAGACCATGAGTTTGCCAGCTTTTAAATGATGAGTCGTGGACTGAAGTTGGAAAAACAAAAGGTCCTATACGCGTAACCAAAAGAATGTCCGCACTGTAGCCACCTCCGAGGGAGCATACATCAGTGGTACAGTGAGTTACCTGTAAGTTAACTCAGAACCACCATGTTACGGAGGATCTCGGAAAGTACGCCTACACATTTAATCCAGGGGCGGCCAGGCGAAGGAATGGGCACAAGTGACATCATAGTATTGGCATCCGCATCTGGCCTTAAATCATATTTAAAGCCTGTCTCTCGTCCAAGCCCAGCAAAACCAGTGGAATTCGACCCGGTGAACAACTGGGCATGTTTGTTGGATTGGTACTTTAGGTAAACCCCTCACTGACACCATTCGTCACTGACTCTCAGAGAGGTTAGCATTTGTGTGTGGGTGTGTGTGTGTGTATGTGTGTCTTTTAAAGAGTCTAGTTTGAAGTTAAAACATTCACTCAAGGCAGTTAAACTCCGAATAGTTTCAGTCAGCGTCATTCTCTGTCAGTATATATCACACCGAGTTGCCATCAACTGCTCTTCACGTTTTGGACACGATTCATATCTCACTTGTATACAGGTATATCGTTACACAAGTCAAGTAATAACATTGCCAGGGAGCTGCAATGAAGCAAGCATTTCAGACGATGTACAAAGAAGAAAAACGCCAAGAGTAATCATGACAAACGACTCCGATAATATGAATAATTGATAACTTTCCCCTCGCTGTCCTACGAGAAAAAATCACGCATCTCGGTCTGACGGAAGCCTAAGACACGTGATTGAAAAACCGAGTTTATCGAAAAACTGTGTTTATCGAAAAACTCTGTTTATCGGTCGAAAAACCGAGTTTATCGAAAAACTCTGCTTTTCAGTCGAAAAACTCTGCTTTTCAGTCAAAAAACTCTGTTTTTCAGTCGAAAACACTGCTTTTCAGTCGAGAAACTCTGCTTTTCAGTCGAAAAACTCTGCTTTTCAGTCAAAAAACTCTGTTTTTCAGTCGAAAACACTGCTTTTCAGTCGAGAAACTCTGCTTTTCAGTCGAAAAACTCTGCTTTTCAGTCGAAAAACTCTGCTTTTCAGTCGAAAAACTCTGCTTTTCAGTCGAAAACACTGTCTTTCAGTCGAAAAACTGAAAAGCAGAGTTTTTCGACTGAAAGACAGTGTTTTCGACTGAAAAGCAGAGTTTTTCGACTGAAAAGCAGAGTTTTTCGACTGAAAGACAGTGTTTTCGACTGAAAAGCAGAGTTTTTCGACTGAAAAGCAGCGTTTTTTGACTGAAAAGCAGAGTTTTTCGACTGAAAAGCAGAGTTTTTCGACTGAAAAGCAGAGTTTTTCGACTGAAAGACAGTGTTTTTGACTGAAAAGCAGAGTTTTTCGACTGAAAAGCAGAGTTTCTCGACTGAAAAGCAGTGTTTTCGACTGAAAAACAGAGTTTTTTGACTGAAAAGCAGAGTTTTTCGACTGAAAAGCAGAGTTTTTCGATAAACTCGGTTTTTCGACCGATAAACAGAGTTTTTCGATAAACACAGTTTTTCGATAAACTCGGTTTTTCAATCACGTGTCTTAGGCTTCCGTCAGACCGAGATGCGTGATTTTTTCTCGTAGGACAGCGAGGGGAAAGTTATCAATTATTCATATTATCGGAGTCGTTTGTCATGATTACTCTTGGCGTTTTTCTTCTTTGTACATCGTCTGAAATGCTTGCTTCATTGCAGCTCCCTGGCAATGTCATTACTTGACTTGTGTAACGATATACCTGTATACAAGTGAGATATGAATCGTGTCCAAAACGTGAAGAGCAGTTGATGGCAACTCGGTGTGATATATACTGACAGAGAATAACGCTGACTGAAACTATTCGGAGTTTAACTGCCTTGAGTGAATGTTTTAACTTCAAACTAGACTCTTTAAAAGACACACATACACACACACACCCACACACAAATGCTAACCTCTCTGAGAGTCAGTGACGAATGGTGTCAGTGAGGGGTTTACCTAAAGTACCAATCCAACAAACATGCCCAGTTGTTCACCGGGTCGAATTCCACTGGTTTTGCTGGGCTTGGACGAGAGGCAGGCTTTAAATATGATTTAAGGCCAGATGCGGATGCCAATACTATGATGTCACTTGTGCCCATTCCTTCGCCTGGCCGCCCCTGGATTAAATGTGTAGGCGTACTTTCCGAGATCCTCCGTAACATGGTGGTTCTGAGTTAACTTACAGGTAACTCACTGTACCACTGATGTATGCTCCCTCGGAGGTGGCTACAGTGCGGACATTCTTTTGGTTACGCGTATAGGACCTTTTGTTTTTCCAACTTCAGTCCACGACTCATCATTTAAAAGCTGGCAAACTCATGGTCTTTCCAGTGTTGTGAGCTTATGACCACAGCCAAAGTGTAGGCCTGTCTTGTGTAACCCTGTTTTAGCTCACGAGTACGGTGTTAACGCTGTCATCAGCATGGCAGTAAAAGTAGGTCCGTCGTCGGTACAACTACTGTTGCAGCTTTACTATATTATCTCCATTACGAGTAGCCCTTTAACCTCCCTTCTTTTACGAAATGTGACACTGAATAGGCTATACACATGAACTCTACAGTAGGAAGACGCTATGAATCAGTAATCACCACAAACGACTCCGATGCATGAATAATTGATAACTTTCCCCTAACTGTCCTACGAGAAAAAATCACGCATCTCGGTCTGACGGAAGCCTGAGACACGTGATTGAAAAACCGAGTTTATC
This sequence comes from Holothuria leucospilota, assembly GCA_029531755.1. Classification (NCBI taxonomy): domain Eukaryota; kingdom Metazoa; phylum Echinodermata; class Holothuroidea; order Aspidochirotida; family Holothuriidae; genus Holothuria; species Holothuria leucospilota. The sequence continues at coordinate 15,086,029 of CM055977.1, forward strand.
GAAAAACTGAGTTTTTCGCTCGATAAACCTTGTTTATCGAAAAACTCTGTTTTTCGCTCGATAAACCTTGTTTATCGAAAAACTCTGTTTTTCGCTCGATAAACTGAGTTTATCGAAAAACTCTGTTTATCGAAAAACTGAGTTTTTCGCTCGATAAACTGAGTTTATCGAAAAACCGTGTTTTTCGCTCGAAAAACTGAGTTTATCGAAAAACTGAGTTTTTCGGTCGAAAAACCGAGTTTATCGAAAAACTCTGTTTATCGAAAAACTGAGTTTTTCGCTCGATAAACTGAGTTTATCGAAAAACCGTGTTTTTCGCTCGATAAACTGAGTTTATCGAAAAACTGTGTGTTTCGGTCGAAAAACCGTGTTTATCGAAAAACTGAGTTTTTCGCTCGATAAACTGAGTTTATCGAAAAACTCTGTTTTTCGCTCGATAAACTGAGTTTTTCGCGAAAAACTGAGTTTTTCGGTCGAAAAACCGAGTTTATCGGCGAAAAACTGAGTTTTTCGAATTATTGCACATTTAGCTTGCCATAAACGCGGCCCCCTCACTTTTTGGAAGGGGGGACATCGTCAAAAAGTCCCCCTTACTTTTTCAAAAATGATGGGACAGACTGCAAGTATGCCTAGGAAAACGAAATTTTTAGAGAAAAATAACCTAAAAATCGCACATTTTTGTTGCACCAAATCGCATCTGAGGGCATTCAGTTCTAGAAAAATTTCCCTTAGACCCCTCCCCCATACCGAAGATCACAAAACTTATTGCCTCCCCGTGACGAAAATTGTGGCTACCACCAACTGCTTCTTCCACGCCACAGGACGGCGATTCACAAATGAGAAAAAGTCCCCCCCCCCCCCACACACACTTTTGGAGATGGATCCACGCCCATGATTTTTCCTGGGACTTAAGGAGGTTTGAAGGCAATATGTTAACCGTCTCTTACTCCACTTTTTCACCCGAACAAAAGTTAGAATTCGCTAAATTGTGGACATTTTCTAAGCATACAATCACTTTAGAATGACCCAAAGATACCACCATTTTGCATATAGGCCCCCTAAAACTAACAAAAATTTCTCAAAGGGGAGGGTAAACCCCTTCCTGGGATTGCACTCTCATGTACTAATAAGAAAAGGCTCTCCCACTCTTGTATATAGCGTATACAAAACCCACTGCCTAAAAAGGCACGGTTTAGCAGTTATCTGCGGTTCCCCAAATCACCAACTCCCGCCGGCACCATCGGTCACAGATTTCTGAAGGGTATACCCTTCAGAAGTCCATAAAGAAGGTGATATATCATTTCTCCTCCCATATGGATGTAAGGTTATGAGAGTCCTGTTGGTCCCCCTTTTCAGTGTACAATTAATGCAGAGCTCCCGGGAGGCGCTATACCGAAACTTTTCGGCGCGCTTCGCGCGCAATTGTTTACGCTCACAGAGAGAGGTACATTTTTGTTGAGTGATGAATTTATTTTTATCACTTTTTACCAAAAATCATTTGAAATCTTTCACGATTTTTGCAAAGTCTTCTCAATATGTCTTGATTTTTGCTTGATCTGCGCATGGTTAGCCTTGAATTGCTCCTTTTACTATCAAGAAGGTCCCAAACGTATTCGCATTACTCATCGGTGGGGTTCTACCATAAGCCAATTATTCGTGTGCATAAACGTGATTTCAGAGTCAGCATTGTAAGGATGTAAAACAACTGATATTTATTTTTTCACCCTCCTCTTCTTATGAGAACTGAAAACTTAGTATCGAACCCACCTTCTAATTGATAGACACACACATAAAGGGAATTGACACCGTTAGTCATAGCAATGGTTTAAATGTAAATTCAAATTTTCGGCGCGCTTCGCGCGCAATTGTTTCATCTGACGTCCTATACCCAAATACCGTATAACAAAAATAAAACACTCATTATGGCAAAAACCATTTCAAGTTACCTACACGGGCTCATAATGTTGGCGTGTAAGTTTTAAGATAACTTACTAGATTCTCCGTAACTTCTGCAGGTACATATAGTAACTTATACTGAGACATACACATCAAATTCCATGCAACATGAAAAGGTATAAAATCTCACTGACATAAGAACTGGAGCCGATTTCTGTGCTCTTAAAATGCAATATTGCGAGAGCTTCCGGGGGCTTCGCCCCCTGGCCCCCTACCGGGGCTCCGCCCCTGGACCCCGCCAGGGGCCCTAACGCGGGCCCCTGGACCCCACGCGTAGGGACTCGCGCTTCGCGCTCGTGGTGCACCTTCGGTGCACATGAGGTTTTCCATCTTGGCCCCCCCCCCCCTCAAAATTTCTGGATCCGCGCCTGCACAGGACATTCCTGGGCTGAGCTATAAAATATTGAAGCTTATTCAATCAACTTACATAAAACGGTAGATTGCACAATAATTTGTGATGTCATTCTTGCAATACTCAAATTACCGTCATCGTTTGTTTTCCTTGGTGTATTGGTGTTTTCGAAATCCACTGCACCTTGTGCCAAAATGTGAACGCTGTCTTCCTGTTATAGGGCGACTTGGGCATAGCCTATAAGTCATCTCTGTTCAACATGCTATGCTAGGGAACAGTAAATGGCACCTTATAAACACCTTAATTTCAAAAGGAAACAAAAGCAGGTACAGGCCTATGTTAGTTATACAAGAAGGACATCACAATTTAATGCGCAATCCAAAATTTCAAATCTCAGCAAAACGAAGTAAGCACGCTACAAAATCAAAATTTGGACAGTGAAGTTTCCAGAATTTCAGTATTTTTCTCAAGTTGGCCAACTTTCATTTACAGTTTGGAAATCTCGGGGGGGGGGGGCAGGCAACTGTTCACTACCCTCGTCTCTTGCCAGGAACCAAAATGGGAGGTTGGTCTTCCAGGTTTCCAGTTTTTTTTTTTTTTTTTTTTTGAGGAAGGATTTGCATACTGCAGAGGAGCGGGTCCGAATTTCGGAACAATATCTGGCAGATTAGTGGTAAGGCCCTGAATAAACTTGAAGAAACCGCTTAACAAATAGCTTTCAAAAACCCCCTTTTGCGCAACGGGATTGTACATACGTCATCACCGTCATTTCCTTCCTAGCTTGGCTGCGCTAGCACAATAGCAACAGTTGCTAAATATAGGTATGTAAATTGCGGTGAGTTGACAATTCGATAAATTTGATTGGGTGTTGTAGTCACATGGGACAATGCATCCTGTCTCATTGGTCAATTTTTCTTTCACAGCTGCACTTGTCACTAGCACTTTTGTTTGTATTATTTTTTTTATCGACATGTAAGCCAGGACAGAGAAGTACGTGAGGCTAGTCCAGAACCGTCCGTTTCGCCCATTTCTTGCAATAACCCACCTCTTACTCCATTTAAGACCCATATAGCTGTTTTCTTAAGTCACCGCGGAGCAGAGTGATGTTAATTTCGACGATATATCAGGTTAACTTTGTCTATGCAAGCGGTATTTCACTGGGACATCATCGACAACCGAATTCGGCTCTTTAGCTCTGAGACAGGCTACATAACACACAGGTTTATTCAGTGCAACTGAAGGCAGGCGTCGCCCACTACCATCATCGCTATTGCGTACTGTTGTGACACTGATTCATTTGATATCAGTGTGGTTGCTTACGTGACTAGCTGAGCTCGCCATTGCCAAGACTTTGTCCTGAGAGAAGCCTAGTGGAAGTAACCATTTCTGAAGGCCCTCTAGACCAACTTGTTTAGGCTATTCCATTTTCTCCTTGTACTGAGCAGAGTAGGCTAGTTAACGTTTAGACTTCCGCAAGGCTAGCCTAAGAAGTCACTGTTATTACACTGCCTACAGTGTTACTGCTCTATTTCTAACTGGACATACTTTACTTTCTAAGATACACAGCACATCATATGTGATTGACATTTCCCCTGCCTCACAATTTCATTCAGAGGCCAACTCTAAAAATTATGCCCATTTGGCAATTAAGTTAGATTGGAGGCTACCACAACATTTGTAGCCTTGTAGGGTGAAGACAAGCATCTTTTGGAAGTAAGAAAGTGACAGTGGTTCAGTTGTATTCAAAAGAGCACGTTTCTTCTGACTTTTATTGAGTGTGGACCATTAACACTTACTTGAAGGCCTTAGCCTAGGCCTAGTTGAAAGGAGGAAGTTGACCCTGAAACTTGAAAGGTGTATGCCTAGGCCCTAGCCTAGACACCCCATTCCAGTAGCTGGCTTTTTGGTGTTCATTAAATATTCACCTAAAAAGCACTTGCACAGCAGTCTTGGTTGACAAACTTAAAAGGAAAAGTAATTCACAATGAGTCCTAATGCAATTAAAATGGCACCAGTACAGTTACAGGATGTGATGGGACCAAAGGATGTTGCACCAAAGGCTACAAGGAAAAAGAGCAGAAGGAACCAAGGCACGCCACCACCTAGAGCACCAGGCCACAAAGAGCATAGTAATTCTCTAGTACCAGCCATTCGAGTGTCAAAGCGTAGCGTATCCTTTTCCCTTCCAGTGTCAAGGAAGGAGTCACTTTCAGATTCAGAGTTGACAAAGGTACTAGAAGACAGTTATGCGGGAGCAAAATTTAGTGAAGCCCCATCTCCAAACTTTCTTCCAATGCCTCCATCCACTTGGTTGGTGAGAGAAAATGGATTGGAACCATTAGTTGAAAAGGAGCACAGATCTTCAGCAAAGCCTCCCATAAATGTGCCTTGTGAAAGAATCACAGATGAACTGAAGATCCTGCTGAAAGTTGCAAGCTAGATACTGTGTAAAACACATTGTGAACAACTGCAAGACAAACTTGCCATTTGATCAATTCCAAGCAAAGGCCAAAGCCACCTATTTTTCTACTCTCTTACTCATTGTAATGTCTTTGTTAATGTAGGGTTGAGTTGTACGTGTGATGGTGAGCTGATTTCTTTTAATGCAGACCAAAATAACAGTTTGTTTGTAATTTGTACTTACATGTTTGGTCCAGAGAAGTTACGAAGTAGTAATCCTAGAATTTGGCCACATGGAAAGCATAGCCATCCATGATTTTTGTTTACTTTGTGTGCATATTGCTGCAGTCTTTTGATAGCAGTATAACCCTTGATCATTGTGCAGAATGTATGGTGACAATATGCACAGATGAAGTAAACATTGCTGCCTAGGCTACTTTAAGAAGGATTTTCAGAAGTTGCCTGTAAATATTTGCTACTGATATTAATGTTAGGATTGAATGTCTTGAGCCTTGAATCTTGATAAATAAGGAAGTTTGAAGTAATGACATGTTCATTTTAGGATCTTCTGGCTTTGGAAAAATAACAGTAATGTCCTACTGTAGATGCAATTCTAAGTTACATGACAACTGAAATTCATCAACCTGAAGCCAGAGCTGTAGCATCAGCTCTAATTATCATGTAGTAGTGGTTACAGTGTACCAGAAGAGCAGTGTGTGTAGAAGTGAAGACGAAAAAGACAGCAGGTCTTTGGTACATCTTTTGACGTGTGTCATTCATGATAAACATCAACAGCATCAGCTAAGTTGCCTAGCCTGTAAGAATTTGAACAAGCCATAAAATAGTGTAGGATTTTGCTTTTGTATTATATTTGACTTTAATAGCAACATCTCATCTGCCATGACCATGACTTAGTAAAGAAAAGACCTGAAGTATTTGCTGATGTCATGTGCTTTGTAGCATTTCAAATGGAGATACAGTTAAGGTGTTGTTAGTAAAGTTAAATATTGGTGGGGTATATGACTTGAACTTCAAGCCATTGAAGCCATTTGACATGCTCTTTACCATCGACTGGGAGGAAAAGCTTGAAATTTCAAGGTCAACGCAATTGAGGCAGGTTTAAGATAAACACAGGATTTTTTGTGATTTGTAGTTCGTATTGAATTTGAGGATTTTGTGTTGTAGTTACAAGAATTGAAGCCATTTTGATGTCATGGTGCACTGTTGTATTCATCTAGTGAAGGTCATAAACCTTTGTGTTGTTGTACAAAAGCTTTTGTACAAACTTAAAGACGAAAGTGTACAGTTTGGAACAGGTGTTGTACATAGGGTTTTTGAGAAAGAGTGCAGATTTTGAATTACAATGATGGTGCTACGACCAAATGTAGTTGTCCTGGGCAGATTGTTGGCATGCTGACAGGAGTAGGTACTAAAGATTGTGTTGGTAGTTGCCCAGTATTAGGTATTGACTTTCAATTCTTGTGCAATGCCAAAATTGTCATTTAAATCATTTTTATTGAATTTGAAATCATTGGATTTGATCTGAAAATTGTAGATAGTTTGAGAAAAGTTATCAGTCAATCAGTATTTTCTAACATTCCATTAAATTAAATTGAAACTTAGTGGTGGTGCTTGATTACTTTCAGTTTCAGGACTTGGACAGAAGAGAAATTTTACTAGATCATATGCTTCACAGTTCACACAGGGTCTGCAAAGTAGATTGGGTTTGGTGTAAGCCAGCGCTTGTAAAGGGACTTAAGACTTTTTCACTGGAAGTTAAACTTGCACATTGGATTCTTTTTGTAGTCTGTATTCTTAGGCAACATTTGGTAGTTATAACAAGGTACTAACACCATGTGACCTATGTCACTTGGATCTTTATCTCATGTGTTCCTTTGTAAAGTAGAAAAACACTCAACTAGGAAAATGTCATTAAGTTTGGTACCTGAGTACAATTGTATCACTAAGATTCATTTAGCTCCTCAGGTGCTGAGATCTAATCATTGCTTAGAGGAGATGTTTTGCCTGTACTATTTAAGTTGTAATCACAGCTCACCTTCACTTTAAATCTTGTTAAGAAAACTCATTGTAGTTTTTGTGAGATAATATTTTTGTACGGCTGGTCTTCAAAGCTTGGAAATTGGCAGTTTTATGCTGCATACTGACACAAAAACCTTGCCTTACCGTAAATGATATCATTTCTTGATGTCATACCAAGCAGTCTACAAGGTCTTGGTTATATAATTTCTTTGGAGTTAAATGACATACCTGGAGGATTTCATCAACATGGATATTCCTCAGCACATCTTTCTTTGGTTAAGCCCCAGACGTCATGGACATTAATGTAACATTCATTCTGAGGATACTGATCAGATGCTGAATTTCACTTTTGATATGAAGCTCGATGTATTCATCAAATTGCCCCTAAGTACTCTCTTCATCATCATCTTTCCCCGGCTCTCTTTAGGGCCACCAAATGATCCAGAGAAAGCGGCTGCTAGCCTCCTTGAACATGCTCTATGTGTTTCATGTGTAGTACTAAGTTGTTTGTACAGTTTTTGTTTTGTTTGTCTGTTGTTTTGTTCGTCTGTTTTTGTTTTGCTTGTGATATTTGCATGGTGCATGTGTGAGTGTTGAATTGTACGTTGTATGTAAACGAGTGTAATGAAGCTGGGCTGGGAGCACTCACTTGGAGAAAAGTACCTACAATGCCAAGTGCAGACATTTGACAGCTAGTGTGTTTGTCAGCAAGGTACTGAGGTTGTCTGTGACTTAGGTGAGGATTCGGGTGTCAGTAGTTGAGGAATTTTTGAGTGCAGTGCGGTGAAATATGCCTGTATTTATCTTGTGGGTGAGTGTGTTGAAGTAGATAGAGTGTATGAATTTGTGGAGTGGATGATAGTATGTTTACATTGCATTGGCACACATCCCAGATATTTCAAGGTAAGTTCCAAAGTTTGAACAAGGTTACAGAGATTAGAAACCATGGACAGAATCACAGCACAAGAATTCTGTTGCTTCTACAGTTTGAATGCTGAAGGTAAGTAGTCAACAGCCTGGTGCCCATCATGTAAAATTTCTTCACAATTTCTAATTCAAATGACATGTTCACTACTTGGGAATTGTGCAGAAAATTCTGGGACTTCTTGCAATTTGTTGGAAATGCTACTTCTTACAATTTGTGGGTTGCACATCAAATGATGAAATCCTGATTTAAAGCATTGTGAAGAAACTTTAAAAAGTTGGTTGGAAGTTGCCTTTCAAGGACCAGGCCCAGCTCATGGTTAATAGACTGTTTTCCAAATAGCAATCACAAAGGATTATTTGGATAGAGTTTTAGCACACCATCAATTTTGGCCACAGAAAAATGCCATTCACACATGTGACACACACCAGAACTCTTTCCCATGGCCCATAGTAATTGCTAACTGGAAAAAGACTGGATCATAATTATGCAAATGCAGATGCCATAACCCTGATAAGCAGGGTTCAAAAAATCAAAAATCCTGTTACTCTAATTGCAACCTTAACACTAACCATACCCTAGACTAATCATCCTAATACTAACCAAACTTCATCTTGTGATTTAGCCAATCTTCTCTCTAGTCCACCAGTCTAGTAGGATTCCCTCCACCCTAGGCCATAGCTTCAGAAGGTGGTGAAAGAGGTATGTTCTAGCTGCCTAGAGATGGGACACAAAATACTGGGAAGAAGGGGTTGAGATTCATAAATTCAGTTCTAATTTTTGGGAATACAGCCCCAACCCCACTAGACTATAGGTTCCAGGTCCACAAGGTATTGAACGGCAGGAATGATGCAGCTTCCAAGAGAAACTGCTCTCTGTTCCAACATCTCTCTATTCCAAAAGCCCACATTAAGGTCAGTATTAGGACAAGGGTTAGGTTAGGGTGAGAGTGTAATGGATGTGGGTTTCAGAACTTTATAAACTACCGGTAGATGGGGACCAGTATGGGGATGAGATGGGTTTGAGTAATACTAATCATGGGAAAGGCTCAGTCAGGAGCCCCCACCTCCCACCAGTAAAGCTCCTGAAAGTGGTCATAAATGGACCCATGGAATCTCAGGCCATGTGCCTATCCAGGTGATGGGGAAATAGTGCAGATCTTTGTATTGCATCCCAAAAGTACCTCTTCACAAATGAAGATTGCCAGTATCTTGGGATGTTGTTAAAGAAAGTGGCAAAAAGTGGCACTTTAAGGTAGCATGGTTACAAAGCTGTAAGATTGTTTGAACAAGCACTTTTCCATACGTTTTCATGAATTCCTGTAGTCTGTAATTTTAGAGGTTACACCACTCAGACTTGCAGCCGGAAGGTGTAGGGTTCAAATCCTGGCCGGGTCATACCAAAGACTTTAAAAATGGAACCTACTGCCTTTGTGCTTGGTGCTCGTCATAAACAATGAAGTAGGGAAAACAAGCCAGTGAGCCCCAACTGGAAAAAAGGCCATGGTCGTCTTGACTTGAACCAATTGGCTGGAAACTGGCCGGGGACATTAAACCTCATCTAACCTAACTTAACCCTTGTTCTCACAGTTCTCACACTGACCTTCATGTACTTTCGGATTTTAGAGACGTCGGAACAGAGAGCTGTCCCCATTTTAGAAAGTAGTGGCACTTTTATTGTTGCTTAACAGACTGGCTTTCTGGGGTCTCAATTATTCTTAAAGGCAGTAGGCAGTCACCCCAAAATTTGCTTTGAAAAATCTGCAAATTCTTGCAAATCTCACAATGCATTACAAGCACCTCATAAGACATTAACATAACTATTACAAACAATAGGTAAAGCAAGGAGAAAATCTTGAATTTCACAATTCACTAACAAAAACATTGTCCATTGTCACATGATCAAAATGGGCCATTCATGAACTAGAGTGACAGGGCATACTCTGATTGGGATGACTGCCTACTGCCTTTAAAAATTAGTTCTGCGACTAGAAATTGGTCACTTGGAAACCTTTTGTACTGACATGAGAGAAGATCACATTGGCCAGTAGCTAGACCACACAGGAGGGTGGGTGAAACAGCTTTTTGGGTAGGGGATGAAGGGACAATGTATTTTCTGGGGGGGGGGCAGGGGTGTGGAACACTCAAATTCATTAAGGCAATGGTAATTCTGAATTTTCAAGGGGGTGGCAAAATACTTTTTAGGGGGCCCCATCCCCCTTGACTATTGGCTTTGGGTGCTGAGAGATTGTATTGCATTTGGCACTGAAACTTAGCCTGCCCCAATATTAACTTGTAAGTACCCTGAATTGCCAATTAATAGTTCTAATACCAGTAAGCTACTTTTTGTAACCCCCCAACATTTTATCAGGGTTTTCCTTTCCTTTCCTAATGGCCCATACATTTTTTCATGTGATTCATTAACCACTTTTATATTAGTAGTGTGGGCATTCTCATTCAATGTCATATCAGGGAGTCCCTGGTCATATCAAATGCTTGCATTTTCCACCAAGGTAGCTTTATGAATTTCCTCAATGGTGAAGTTCTTTTCAATACCATGAGCAAATTCCGTGGTACAACATTGGCTCTCAAATGAATTTAAGTGACCAATAACTCCTCAGGTTTACCCATGTATCTCTCCCACAATGTCTGTGTAAATTTGTATTTACTAATTTGTGTGATGGCTACACCAAGGGTGCAGTTTGTTACAGCAGTCTCAAAGCCAACTGATACTCAGCACAATTAGTTCCCAATTAAGGGAGCTGCTCTCTCTTTCAACATCTCTATATTCTGACAAGTCTACATCACAGTGAAGGTCAGTGTTATCAGGGTTAGGTTGGGGTGAGAGCAATGATGTATTTTGAGTACACAGTAGTCATAACTTGCTTCTGCATAGCACTGAATACAGAAAGCATGTAAGGGACAGGGTATACACACATCCACTTGATGAAGTCTGCAGTGAGGATCATGATGTTGTAAATGATGGGCATGAATTCCTTGCAAAATGCAGAAAAATTGTCAGTTTTCAATTAAAAATCAATCTTGATATATTATGCAGAAAAAAAAAAATAACTTCCATTTCAAATACCTGCCTACCTACCTCATTCCTAACTCAGTTCCCTACCTCATTCCTAACGGTGACTGGTCTCATTAGTCAGTGTTGGGACTAATTGAAGGGATTAATGAGGCACCAGAAACTAGGGATGGCCCTTAAATCCTACTGGCCCTCTGGTTCTACAGGCCATTACTTAAGTTCTATGGAACTGAGCAGCTCATTGGTAATTTGGCCATGTTCTGACATGCATAAACCTAGTACAACATGCCAGGGATTGTAAAGAGGGGGGTCTTCAGGGGGCTTTGGTCCCTGAACTGTTTCTGCTGTGGGCATGTTGGGCCACCTTACGATAGATGAGAAGCTTTTGTTTTCTTGAACATATTGGACCACATGGATGATTGATTGGCCCCTCCACCCTTCAAACTTGGCTCCTGATACAGTCAGTTACATCAGCCTTGGAACTTGCATACCATCCAACCTATTATGCTGAATTCATTCCACTAAAAAAGACCAGATTTTTGAACCGCACATTTCTTACATTCTAATGAGGTATACCATGTTACAAGACCCATTGCCTATGGGTATTATTTAATTTATCGACACTAGGGTTCCTTTCCGCATACTAAGTTGCAAACAATAACACCTGCAACTGCCTGAATGCCTACTCCTAAAGCTGCTTGCACCTTAGTCAATGAATGGTTACATTCCTGTTGGGGAAATTTTCCATTTTTGTAAGGGAGTCTTAATCCTTACAATAAAAATGTAATCCCAACAACCTTCAGTCCCCCCAAAAAGAGAGGTTGGCCAGACAGGAGGAACTGGAGGCAGGGCTAGAAGTTAACTTAGTAGGGAGAACTGTTACTGTCTGAGGTGAGATTAGAGAGCCTTTGAAATGCAAGTTGTAAAAAAAGCCTCCTTTTGTATGTCGTGTGCAATTACAAGATGCACGTTTTCCAAGGTGACCATATTTTGGGGGTCTTAATCAGGGATGCTACTAGACCAGGCACCGTGTATAAGGAGTATGCATCGTTATGTGCATTGGCTACAGTAAATATGAGCGACCACGGCAGTAATAGAAAATCAGTGATGCTCTTGACTTTTGATCTCTATGATTGCAGATACCTGTTATTTGTTAGCCTACGTACGTTGCACTTGATCTCTACGATATATATCTCAACGATGACTGATGTAATACTAGGCCTATAATGCTAGCTAGATGGCCGCTCAACTCCCGTCCGAAAGGTACACATTAGGCTACACAATCAAAAAATATTATTTTTTACAACATAATTAATATCTTGGGAAATTTCAAGGCCATTTGTTCAAGTCGGGAAATTTTCGGGGACGTTTGATCATCGGGGACAGAACATTGGATTCGGGGACTGTCCTCGAAAATCAGGGACGTCTGGTCGGGCACTTGTAAAACATGAAACGAGCCAAAACGAGCCAAAACGAGCCAAAACGACCCAAAACGAGCCAAAACGACCCAAAACGAGACAAAACGACCCAAAGTGATGGTTGTTAACCTAAGCCACACCAGTGATCTGTTCACATTAATTATGTCATACATCTCATAATTGTGGATGACCCTATAATATGTTTGAAGTACCTTAAATCATCGGAAGACCACCGCCAAGGCATCTACATAATAGAACCATATAATTTCATAGGCTTGGGTTGGGAGAGAGTAATGTGCTACGCAAACCTTGTCTGAGACTTCTGGCCCCACCATCCTGGAAATACATAAAAAAAATCTTGCGAGACAATAAAAACTATACCATGGATAGTATTGTGTAAAGTGGTCCTATCTGGTGCCCTTCAGAGAACTAATCAACCCTGGTGAAGAAACGTGGCTACCTCGTCAGAGAAAGAATTCTCTATGTCCCCTTGAATTGGATAAGATAGGGTTCACCTACCCCAAAAAGTACTTTGAAATCACTCATGAGAAGAAAATGATGAAAACTGTTCGTTTTTGAAGCGAATTTATTTTTCTAATCCAACTGTCAGTTATTCAAGACCAACCAGAAAGCCAAAAGGCTTAGTGATTCCTTGCCGAAAGGGGGGTGCTTTGCTACACTGAGGTTCATCCATCAAATTTAAACTTCTCAACTACATCATTGTTATGATGTGGTCACAATTTGACCTCTTCTCATGTCAGCTCATGTCACATGACCTTTGAACAAAAACTTGAAAAAACTTGAAAAATGAAAAAAAAGAAGGGATTTGTCTGTGCTTCCTCCCTTGTAATGACATGTTTACAAAGTTTCAGTTTTGACCTCTGATGACCTCAAATGGCTTGTGACCTCCAGGAAAAACAATAGGGTTTTTCCTCGCACCATAACACATGAACATACTTAGTATGAAATCTATCCAAGATTCCTACCTTGAGATATCGTATAAGGTTTTCAGAGTTTGACCCTGGTGACCCCAGATGACCTTGACCTCCACCAAAAACGATAGGGTCCTTCCTCTCACCATAACACATCCACAAATTATGTATGAAATCTATCCAAGCTTCCTACCTTGAGATATCGTGTGAACAAGTTTTCAGACTTTGACCCCTGGTGACCCCAGATGACCTTTGACCTCCACCCAAAACAATAGGCTTCTTTGTCTTGTTATAACACATCCATATACTTGGTATGAAATCTATCCAAGCTTCCTACCAATTGAGATACTGTGTAAACAAGGTTTTCAGACTTTGACCTCTGTAGAAAATATCAACAATTTTCAGTTTTTCTTTTCATAATATGTAGAACCAAACTGCATCTAAGGACCCCCAAGTACTGTTCAAAGTTCTCAGATGAATGTGGGTGGTTCCCTTCGCCGGGACTGTGATCTGAAACAAGGTCCATCCCCTCAATCTAAGAACAACTTCCTACACATATGCCCCGATTTTCGCCAATAAAATCATGACGAAGTGCCCATGCAGGCGTAGCGCAGAAAGAGAAATCGGCCGACTGCCCTTCGAGCTATTAATGTTAGACGTTTGAAAATGACACATTTTTTGCCCTATATTGCCTCGGTCGGGAGCTGCTATATGGATCATATCCCATGTAAAGAAACAGCATTTCGTGTGTTTCGTCCCTTCCATGTTCTAATCCATATTCAAACTGAAGTAATTATTTTTTTTCACTGTAACTGCTTACTTTTTAGCCAAATTAACCGTTTAACATTTTAAACAACCTTAATTAGTAACTCGAGTTACCTTTATAGGAAAATAACAGTAGACCTACTTATACGCAGGTTCGGCATCTTTTTCTCTTACTTGTCTGCGTCGGGTTAGCACTTCTCATGTGCGTCAACAGTTCGAAAAACGGGGGAAACGTCCCCCTTTTGAAGGTGTGGGGCCCGGATATCACATCGTACGCGTCGGGTTAGCAGTTCTCATGTGCGTCAACAGTTCGAAAAACGGGGGAAACGTCCCCCTCTTTTGAAGGTGTGGGGCCCGGATATCACATCGTTTGCCCCCCAGGACCCTAATAAAAATGGCTTACAATGGCTGATCCAATGAAGTCTAACTCGAAAAAATTGAAAACAGCCATTGTCATTCATAAACATCTGAAATTGAAGGCGATTGAACCGTTAATTGCCGTGTAGGTGGACGGGTAATGTTTCAGTAGGAATATTAGAAGCCGGCCACGCAGGCAAGCAGCTATATTGCCACTAGCTCCCTCCTCTCTCCCTCCCCACTTTTGAAAGCTGTTGGGTGCTCATGGCTGTTCTTTTTACTTTACTTCCCTGCATGACTATCTACTCTACCGATAATGTATTAAGCGGGCGTTTCGCCTTGAAATTGTGAAACATGAAACGAGCCAAAACGAGCCAAAACGACCCAAAACGAACATCAGTGGGCTGCACTGCGTTATACAACGTTCGATGTGCATGTGTCGTCCGTACACGTACCACGCCAGCATGTACAATACACTGGATCAAAGGGGGATGAAAATGTGAGATTTGAATACCTATACTTTTAGACAGGACACTCAGCCTCAAAGATCAAAATCACAGGTAACACTGGCAATTGCCGGAAGTTTTCATAACGGCGTTATGCCTGTTTTACAATCTTTTGGGTCGTTTTGGGTCGTTTTGGGTCGTTTTGGGTCGTTTTGGGTCGTTTTGGGTCGTTTTGGGTCGTTTCATGTTTTACAAATCCCCCGTCTGGTCACCTTAACCTTTTCGATGGTTCACTGTCTCGATTCAATCACCATTATACCTTTTTAGCTCAACTGCATGATGCAGTTACTTTATTAACTATCCAGTCCAAAGCATTTGCTGCAATGGAGATGAAAAGACCAAGAATTGAGAATTGTTAAGATCAATAGTTCATGCTATACATTCATAAAACTCAGAATAATAGCCATATGACAACTTTTATTACAAATTCAGTCATTCAAGTGCCAAAAAAGAAAAATGTAGGTTTTTTATAGGTCAAAATTTTTAAAATATAGGCCCATTTTCCCCCAAATATAGGCTTTTTATAGGTAAAATATAGGTGGATCTTTTATTATACATTGGAAGAAAATAAGGCACTGAAATACTAGTAGTTGATATCCGAAAAATATGAAGTATCATGCTTTTACTCATTTTGTTGATTCCTTGCCTAAGACAGGTAAGGAATCTATGCGATGGTGATGTTGTGTGTGTATGGGTGTCTATGTGTGTGTATGTGACACTAAGCTTATAAACACTCAAGATAGTAATGACAGACACTTTTCATATTTGGCATATAGATTTGTCATGGTGGAAGGAAGGAAACTTGTTTTTGGTGGAGGTCACAGGTCATTTGAGGTCACCAAGAGGTCAAAAAGTGAAATTTTGTAAACGACATTACAAGGGATCACTAAGCCTTTTGGCTTGTCTTATTAAGTAGTTTGTCATCTGAAATCTTTCCTGTATCAGCAATCCTGGGTACTATGACTGAATGCTAAGTCTTGAGATGGTCTTGACATCTTCCTGCAGCCTGCTCTTGTTGCACTCCAAACATGGGTACCCAGGGTATGCAGTGAGCACTCTGAAAAACTTCACATGACAGGTCTAAAGCAAAGCTATGAAGAAGAGAACTAAAGAGTATAATTATTTTTCCTTCAACTTTTTTCCCATTATTCACACTTCACTGTTAAAAAAATACAAAATATAGTTTTTAAGCTCACACATGTACTCTCACACATGTACACAGTACATGTGTGAGGTTATAAAATGGGGCTGATGGCATCAACTTTTCAACAAAAAGTCTTCTTCTTTTTGATGTGAGGAGATTTGGGGCGGAAATTTTGGAATATGATTGTTTGTCAGCTGAGCATTAACACCTACCTATTTGCATTCCATTATAGGAAAGTTAAGTTGGGTTTTAAAGCCGTTTTTGCAGAGCTGAGTTCACGGAGCCTGCTGAACAGTTAGCTGTTTATCCATTGTTCTGATAGCAGTGTGCTTGGTTTTGTGTTCAGTTGTTATCTTGCAAATGGATATGCAGGTTGTTTGAAATTCAGTCCATCAATACACATATGTTTTTTCATCAAGTGGCCTCTACAGTCTGAAGCAACTCTGTGGTCAGTGTGGCTTAACACATGAAAGGAAATAGGCTTATCTTATTAGTTGTGCGGATATCTCCCATTCTGTTCTGTTCAATTGAGTTGGTCAAGTCAAGTAATTGCAATTTAACTGTTTTGAGTTCAATTGCAGTAGGAGCTTTTTGAGAGTCTGTTTTATTTTGATCAGTGCAAACCCATGTACTGTTTACTTGTGGAATTGAAGGTGCAATTAAATGTACTTTGCAATACTTGAACAGTTTATAGGTACATCATACAAACTTTTTTTAGTCTTGCTGCTAATAAAAGTGTCTACAGCCTTTGCAGGGTTGCTTGATATGAGAAAATATGCAGTGATATTTGTAGCTATCTGTCATAAAACTATGTCAGTTGCAGGTTTTCATTCCTTAACACATTTGTGATTTTACAGATGGGTTTTGATTTCTATTAATTATTACGCTCCTTTCTTCCTTCCCATTTGCCTTTGTAAGGTAAGGAGGTTTTCAGGAAGCAGATGAATAGATGATAAAATTTGGTTTTGTGAGTTTCTATTTTTAACAGACAAGAGAAATTGTGTGAGCTACACAACAGCATTGCTGTTCTAGTTAAAGGTTTCATAGGCATCTTCCACCAAGTATAGGCCCCATTTTTTAATATAGGTTTTTTAAAGGTTTTCTAGGAATTATAGGTTCACTTGAATGACTGCAAATTGTTAAGTACACCACCAACGGGCATCCAAACCATACAAGAGAAAACACATGTTTGAGCTTGCACATTTTGTATTTATTAACCTGCAGTCTGACTGCATCATAAAACTTACAAACTTATAAATGGATCATCCATTACACTTTGTGCTGTATTAGTCACTCTTGCAGGTGTTTTTGAAGGAAAAAATTGTCTAAACCCACTTCACCAGAATGTTTACGATTCAAATTTTTCTTTGACATACCAAAAATAAATCTTGTTCTAGATAATCGCAGTCCTACCTAAGTCCATCTGCAGTCACATTCACATGCCTTGGGCTTCTGGTGGTGACAATGGCTCTCAAGTAAGTACTGTGTGAAAGTTATTAAGGACTTGGGTTTACAAACTTTCTTATTTAAGACCCAATCCATTGAAATTTTAGTACTGGGAAAAGTATTTATTGCCATCTCTGATATCTAAAGGAACAACAACAACAACAACAACAAAAAAAAAAGAAGGAATATGTATCTAAAGGAACAACAACAACAAAAAAAAAAAGGAATATGAGACACTTTTTAAGAACATCTCATTGCCCTAATTGTCATTAATATTCTTGGAAGTGATAATAAAATGTCCGACACAAATCTACCTCAGTAATGTTAGACGTTAGCTTTGGTATACCTTAATACAAAAAGTTGCATTTTTAGACTCTAACTTTTCTCCATCCCCATATCCCTGCAAGACTTGCAATCAGAAGAACCTCTGCTGGCAGGCTGTAGCCAGCCGGCTCTAAAAGTGCTTAGAATACTAACCACCTCAAGAAAAATGTATGTAACCAAACCACCTGCATTGAAGATCTGTGCTACTATCAGTGCTGCTACTGAGCCTTGTGTTACAGCCTTTTAAAATTTAAACATATAGCAGGCCAGACACAGAGTACATTAATTAAGCCAAAAAGTTTTAAAGAACGAAGTTAATACTTCCCCCAGCTGTCTTTGTATATTTCTAGCAATAACTCGGCTGGGTATTGAAATGTTAAGTTTATTTACAACCTGCCTGGGTTTAGCAGGATTGCACTGACTGCATTTTAATTGCTTTTTAAATTTATTTGCAAAATTATAACCAGCATCTTCTAATGAAAATAAACCAAATTTCTTCGTCATGAATAGTTCCAATCATCCCAAGCAATATAACTATTCTGACCTTTCCTCAAATCCCCATAACAATCTTATGATGTCCCACTACACAGCTTCGGTGTCCAAGGGTGATCATCTCTCTACCTTGCACACCTTTCTAAATGAGATACCCTCATTTAGTTCACTAGTGTTAGCCCAATTATGTATTATACAATATCGTTATCTGCCTGTGTTCCCCATTTCTACCTGTGCCAGCATCAGCTAAGTTTACCTAAATTGCCAACTCTACCACACTGGTATTTTTCCTCCTACACTTTTTTTAAAAATGTTATTTCAGCATGTATGACTACAGAGCCAAATATTTTAACTCATGAAAACTAGTGTTGGAACAATTATCGGCATTCACCATCGGTATCAGCTAATATTCCCCACTTTCATCCTATATCAGTATAGGCAAAATTTACCTTAAATGTTACCTTCATAGCAGGTGTCGAATATGTACTCCTCTTTGGCATACATACTCTAACACCTGCGAACAATGACAGAGATCATCCAATTTCATTATATTCATGAGCCCAATACGATTTTACTACTCTCTCGGCTGTTGATTGGTTTCAATATATGAATATTCATATTGCACGATATTCCCTAACCGATATTGTCCCATATGTCATGAAAATGGTACACTATTTGAGTATTTATGAATGCAAGATCCAATATTTTACCTCACTAAGATGAAAGGACATGTCACTGAGGTGTCCCATAGCCTATGATTAGTTGCAGAATGCTTATTTCCCAACAATCAGTGTCAGCCGATACTGAGAAGTGAAATATCGGTACCACTAATATTGTCTACTTGCAATATCCTAATGAAAACTATGCAACAGTGTTAGTGCCCAACAACCATGGTGTAGTGTGCAGTATGCTTAAATCTAAAAGATATGTACTGGATTGGTATCAGCCGATATAGGGAATTGCGATACTGGTATCGGTAAACTGGCTACTTGTAATATCTGTACAACTCTGGTTTACAGGAACTGAATGTGTTTTGCCTCCCTGTACAGCTACTCTTCAGGGATGTCCTTGAGAGCTTAGTTTGGAAGGATGAGAACATGATTTATGCTTAACATGGGTGTAAATTTCCAAAAGGGTACTGTTGCCCAACCATCACATTTACCTTTGAAGTTTTTAGTTAAAGAAATGTCAAATTAAGAACTCGATCAATAACTCCTTTTCATTCAGTCATGAGATACTTGGCTACAAAGGCTGGAATTGGCGCTCCAGTTGGGATACCTGGGAAGGGACCGGAGGAACCGGCAATGTCAAGATGGGTGTACTTCAGATGATTAGCAGAGTCAAGGCCATACTGTAAAATGAAGCAAATAAATTCATATGGGTTTAAAACAATCTGATTACTTAGTGAAAATCAAAATATGCATTCTGTAGGACATAATCTTTTGTCTCACGAATAGTTTTCTAACAGAACAGTGCAAATCTTTAAAACTTTGCCCACTGTCATGCAGCTCCACTGTTTAAAAGCAAACAATTAAGGTACCAGGATATACTCTTTCAAACTGGGTGACTGAATTTCCTCTTCAAAAATAAAAAAAGGCATTGTGATCACTCACATATACACACTGGCTTATGTACATGGTGGGGGAGGGGAGGGGGGAATGGCTTGAATTCACTGTGTTTCTGTGTCAATGAAAATAATGTAAGAAATCATAAATTTGGTAATATTACTGCTCATGTATTCTAAGGCTTAACCAGTGGGCTGTAAAGTCAACCAGGAAAAGTAAAATAAAAGCTGACGTCTTGTTTCTATCATTAATTTTACCACAGTCTGTCTCATCCCACACACATGGAATCTTTGTAATTTATAGTACTGAAAATTGTCTCAGATGGTTAAATTGTAAATATAAGTGGAACTCCACTTTTCAGGTAATGGAGAAATTTGGTCCTCAAGAAATATATACAAAAGTTGGCATACATTCTTTGTGTTAGACAAATTACTGTGCACAGTGACTTATTATCAATGATGGTACTTCGTGCTTTTTCATGTTATTTCTTTTTCTTGTCTTTAATTAGTGGCCATACCTTATCCAAGCCTGATGATCTAATGAGGAATGCAGCAGGGAACTGGTGGCCTCTAGGGGTAGCAGACGACGGTTCGTTGTTACACTGCAAGACATCTTCGTATTCTGACTTGCCACGGCAGAAATCATAGTCCTACATTAAGTGAAGAATAAAACCATTTCATAATTGTCTCATTTTACTTCTAAAGGGCAGAAACACTGAAAACCTCAGCCCAATTTCTCGTTACGGCTGAGTTGGAGGCAATCAGGACCAGCTTGTCTTTAAATAGCTGTGTTGCAGTTGGACCATAGTTTTGCGACACACTGTTCAGGCCCAACTGTGACCAGATTCACTCATTTTAGTTACCCCATCCATATGGGGCCACCATTTTGACTTTCTACAGATGTCACCTGATTTCACAAAGCTTCCTTAATGGCTATCCAAAAGAATCAGGTCACAGATGGGTCAGTGACAGCCGCACACTGCCACAATCCAACTCAACTGCAACACAACTCCACCTGACTGGATAACGAATATCAAACATGTTTGATGTGCCCAGTTTGGTCACAACAAGGACCCACTGTTGGATCACAGCAGATCAGCTGCAACCCACCTGGCTTCAGTCAGGTTGGTGCAATATGCACTAGCCTTAAGAAGTAAATCTTTAAGTGTAAATCCTAATTGGATTTTACCACTACTCTCTCGTTTCTCTAACCCTCTATAGTCAAAGCATTATTAACATCTGTAGCAATGTTTTCATGTAAAGTATTAGTCATGGTACCTTTAAACAAATATGCTGATATTTGTGAAAGTATCTACAATAGGATTTTGGAACATACTTTGTCTTTATAAAACAGATCATAACCCTAAACTCTCATCTTATAATAGACATTTTCGTAGCCTGGTAAAATAGCAAAAGTTTGTTGCCTAGCTATCTAGCCATAACTTACTCCATTGTAGGTACTTTCAAAGACAGACCTGCCAACCTTTCCGATTTAATCAGAACTGTTCCGATTTTTTAGTCCGTACATAGCAAAAAGTCGGCACATTCCAATTTTAGGTACCCACCCCAATATAGCACAAGTAATTCCCTTGCAACATAACTACTTAAAACACATTACATAGCTTTATGGATCTCGCAACTCATTAATGACTCATGGGTCAAACTTGTAAAGACTTTACGTGCACATATATGCAATTTTACCAAGAGACTAAGACTTAAGTATCATTAATATGCAACATCCGGCATGTACCCTACAATGTCACAGGATTATGCACTTACAGCATATTTCGTAGCAATGTAGCTTGTACTTTATATAGGACTACGACTAGTGTACATAAAGCACCACAGCTTATGGACTGACCAATGGCCGTGTGGTATACGGTGTCACATACATAGGCCTACTGCATGATTGTAAGATAACCAATGGGACTATATGCAATGCTATTGTTTGAGATTAAGGTGCATGAAAAAGAATATTCTGAAGATCAAACAAAGTAGTTGTGACAATGTTCAATTTCTGAAAGCAAGACCAGTAATGCAGTTTTCAGTATTAAACTTTGGGCAGTAAGCTGCGAGCCTGTGGGCTGTTTTTGGTACCGTAAGCGTACACCGTATCCTAATGGTAAGGTAGCCAAAGTGCCGCCTAGCCAAATAGCACATGATGCGTGCAGCCTAGGCTAGGCCTGAACTTTAATGTTACTCGTCGTGGCCTAACTGCTAAGCCCTGTCTACACAATCACATATTTGGTCAAAAACACACACATTTGTATGATGAACATAATAATCAAACGTACATGATCATGTGGACTGCTCTCTCAACAAATTTGAACAACTTCCAACATGTTTTGTAAGGGAAAAGCCTAGTTTTTCAAGGTCATAAAACATTTTTGAGCGTTCAATGTGAGTTGTAAAACAAGAACGTCACAACTATTGTACCATACAGTATTTCAAATTAAGTGAATAGACTTCAATATTGTATATTTCAACAACTGAATAAGCCATAAAGATGAGAGTCGACCCAATGAAGTTCATTACTCAAAACCGGTATATATTCTTGTCATTTTAGATATTGATACACTTTAAAAACTGGGTACCAAGCAAACTTGAAAATAAACTATTTAAATCATGAGTGCCAAGCAAACTTGGAAAATTAAAGTGTACCTAAAGTCTGAAAATTCAAAAATATATATTACAGAGCATGAAAACTGAATTCCAATGGTCCAATTCCCATCTTCACAGGACTTTTTTAAGCTGAGATATAAAATGTTGAAGTTTATTCACGCGATTAAAAAAGGTAGATTGCACAATAATTTGTGATGTCATTGTTGTACTACTCAAATTACTATCTTTGTATTTCTTTGTTTTTCTGAAAGTCACCGCACCTTGTGTCAAAATGTGATCGCATTCTTACTGCTTTGGGGTGACTTGACTATATAAGCCCTCTCTGTACAGCATGTCATGCAAGAAAACAGCAAGCGGTCAAGGTCATATAAACATTTTTAATTTTAAAAGAAAACAAAGCATTTAACGTGAGTTGTACAACAAGAATGTCAAAACTTATTGCGCAATGAACTGTTTGGATTTAAGTGAATAAATTTTAACATTTAATATCTCAGCAATGGAATAAGCTATGACAATGGGAGTTGGACCAATAAGATTAATTTTGTTAACTTCTAAAATATATATTTTTGAATTTTTACACTTTAGGTCCACTTTAAATGAAGAGAAAACAGAAATGGCTGTTTTTGCGGTATTTCCCTCTAAGCTACTTTCAAGTTACGACAGACAAATGAGAGGGATTGCAAAGGTGATTTTGTGCCACATGCTAGTACAGAATTACACTGGAATTGTGACGTACCCCAGTAAGGAAGAAGTAGCAGGTTTCTTGAGATCTTACAGATAGACTTTGCTATGTTCTCTCACAAATGATTTCAAAGGGCATGTAAAGGATTATCAGCTGAAAACTCTGAAAATGCAGAGGATGCGAAATTACAAACCACAGGTTCCTCCACCCAAGAAATAGAATAGAAACCGGGATGGCAAAGCTAGACAACATTTGGGAAGTAAAGAAGACTGTTGACTTTCAAAAATGAGGTATATCAAGAAAATGCTAGGTAATTAATTAGAGAGAGGGAAGACATGGTCCCAACATCTCAACCGCACCCCAAATACCAACGATGGAGTCTGGGAAATAACTGCACAACTCACCTCACGACGAATGGTGGACAGCTCGAATGGATCTCCAATATTGTGGCCAAACTCCTGGATCTCTTGTGCAAACTTTTTAGTTCTTGCTGGGCCATTGTCCAACACAAGCTGTGGATTTCAAGAAATCAGTTTAGTGCAACAACCTATTTAACCACCAAATCAAGGGTAACATTCTATGATTTTTGCAGCAGGCTAAAGAGGAAATATGAACGATTCTTTATAATGAAATAAGATTATCACAAAACTGAAAGAGAAAACAATGGTAGGAATCAATGCTTTCCCTTTTAAAATAATTTACCTTATCTGGGCAAGTTAAAGACTCCCTTTGCTTGGATGTCTTCATAGAAAATGACACCTAAAACTAACTTAAATTAGGCAGAAACCAGTCCCAAAATCAGTTTCTATGGCTACAAAGTACAAAGTAGGGATGGTCTCTATATCTGGGAGCAACTTATATCATCCAAGTGCCCTTTAATTATTAAGGACCAAAATCATTGCCAGATAATTTACCTGTGGTAATGCCATTGCTCATTATTTGTCATAGGTGAGGTAAAAATGGACATAATAACCAGAATACAAAACTGCACTGAGGTTTTGATGATGTATGTTCTATTCCAAATAAATGCCATGACCTCCCATCTTTCAGTCACTGGTCAAATGCTAACTTAACATGCTGGAAAAATACAGTTTTGTGTTCCTATTTAATCTTGGGAATTCTTGCTGAAATTTTGCATTTTGACCTCTGGTGACCGCAGATGACAATCATGGGAATTCTTAGGAAACTGCTTTTTGACCTTTTTGAACCCATATAATTTTGGGAAACTTTACTTTTGACCTCTGGTGACCCCAAATGACCTTTGACCTTCGCCAAAACAATAGGCTGCATTTTCTCACCATAACGCATCCACATACTAAGTATGAAATTTATCAAAGCTTTCTATCTGGAGATACCATGTTAACAAGGTTTTCAATGTTTGACCCCGGTGACCCCAGATGACCTTTGACATCCACCTAAAACAAAAAGACTCTTTGTCATACCGTAATGCATTTACATACAGAGTATGAATCTATCCAAGCTCCCTATCTTGAGATATTGTGTTAACAAGGTTTTCAGTGTATGACCTGGTGATCCCAGATGACCTTTGACCTCCACCAAAAAAGGCTTCATCTTCTCACTATAACTCATCAACTTACCATGTATGAAATCTATCAAAGCTTCCTGCCTTGAGATATTGTATTAACAATGTTTTCAGTGTTTGACCCCAATGCCCCAGATGACCTTTGACCTCCACCAAAAATAATAGGATTCATTTTCTCACCATAAGGCATCAACATAATAAGTATGAATTAAATCTCTCAAGGTTTCCTACCTTGAGATATCGTATTAACAAGGTTTTCAGTGTTTGACCACTGGTGACCCCAGATGACCTTTGACCTCCACCAAAAACAACAGGAATCATCTCACTAAAACATCTTCTCACTAAACATATCAACACACCATAGTATGAAATCTATCCAAGCTTCCAATCTGGAGATATTATGTTTAACATTTTCAGTGTTTGACCCACTGTGGGCCCAGATGACCTTTGACCTCCATGAAAAGTGATAGGGTTTCATCTTCTTACTATGATGCATCCACATACAAAGTATGAAATCTATCCAAAGTTCCTACCTTTAGATATTGTGTTAACAAGGTTTTCAGTGTTTGACTCCTGGTCCAGATGATCTTTGACCCCACCAAAAACAATAGGGTTCATCTCCTTACTAAAACACATTGACATACCAAGTATGAAATCTATTCAAGCTTTCCCATCTGGAGATATTGTGTTAACAAGGTTTTCAGTGTTTGACCCTGGTACCCCAGATGACCTTTGACCTACACCAACCAGAATGCAAAAATGCATTAAGGTTTCGATGGTATATGTTCTATTCCAAATAATGCCATGTCCCATACCTTTCAGTCACTGATCAAATGCTATCTTAACATGTTGGAAAAATAGTTTTGTGTTCCTATTTAATCTTGGGAATTGTTGGGAAATTTGCATTTTGACCTCTGGTGACCCCAGATGACCTTTCACCTCCACCACAAACAACAGGGTTCATCTTCTCACCGTAACGCATCTACATACTAAGTATGAAATCTATCAAAGCATCCTGCCTTGAGATATTGTGTTAACAAGGCTTTCACTGTTTGACCCCCAGTGACCCCAAAAGACCTTTGACCTCCATTAAAAATAACTGGATTCATCTTCTTAACATAATGCATCCACATACTAAGTATGAAGTCTATCCAAGCTTCCTACCTGGCGATATTGTGTTAACAAGATTTTAAGAGTTTGACCCCCAGTGACCCCAAATGACCTTTGACCTCCACTGAAAATAATAGGATTCTTCCTCTTAATATAAGGCATCTACATACTACGTATGAAATTTATCCAAGCTTCCTAACTTGAGATATCGTGTTAACAAGGTTTCTAGCGTTTGATCCCCGGTGACCCCCAGATGACCTTTGACCTCCATCAAAAATGATACGTTTCTTCCTCTTACCATAACGCATCTACATACAACGTATGAACTATATCCAAGCTTCCTACCTCAAGATATTGTGTTAACAAGGTTTTCAGAGTTTGACCCCTGGTGACCCCAGGTGACCTTTGACCTCCAAAAATGATAAGATTCTTCCTCTTACAATAATGCATCTACATACTAAGCATGAAATTCATCCAAGCTTCCTACCTCAAGATATTGTGTTGACAAGGTTTTCAGGGTTTGACCCCCGGTGATCCCAGGTGACCTTTGACCCCCACCAAAACAATAGGGTTCTTCCTCTCAATATGGGGCATCTATGTATTAAGTTTGAGAACTGTCAGTTTCCCTTCTTGAGATATTGTGTTAACAAGGTTTTCAGGATTTGACCCCCGTTGACCCAAGATGACCTTTGACCTCCATCAAAAATGATAGGTTTCTTCCTCTTACCATAACACATCTACATACAATGTATGAAATTCATCCAAGCTTCCTAATGCGAGATATTGTGTTAACAAGGTTTTCAGAGTTTGACCCCTGGTGACCCCAGGTGACCTTTGACCCCCACCAAAAACGATAGGTTTCTTCCTCTCAATATGGGGCATCTATGTACCAAGTTTGAGAACTGTTGCAGTTTTTGTTCTTGAGATATCGTGTTAACGCGCAAAGTGTCACAAACACACATAGATACATACACGCACACACACATACACACACACACGCCATCATGAATGCATAGATTTCTCTTACCATCGAAACCAAAAACAAAAGGCTTCTTCCTCTTAACATGGGGCATCTATGTACCAAGTTTGAGAAATTTCGGAGTTTCCCTTCCTGAGATATCGTGTTAACGAGCTAAGTGTCACAAACTCACGCACATTCATTGCCTTACGGGGAACTGGGAAAGGGCCCGGTAAGGAATTCAAGGCAATTTCTCAGCAGGGAAGCCGCCCCCGAGCCAGGTGAGTAGAGATTTACATGCTTCAGGGCAGGCTGTGCTCCAAGGCAGGCACGTGCAGCCGCGCGTGACTTCTCATTATAGTGGCCAAATTTTCGGACAGCTACGCCAGTTTCGAGCTGTGCATGAGCTAGGAAAGGTGCGAGAGCGGAGCCCTTGCCGGCTGCCCTGGTACCCGCTAAGGACAAGTTGGTGAGTGCACACGTACATACACACATACATACACACATGCCACATGAATGCATAGGTTTCTCTTATCATCGAAACCAAAAACTAATCCCCCTTTTCATGACATGGTTCAACAGAGGTTCTTCACTGACGTCACAAATACATGTGACAACAACAGCATCAGCCATAATGGACATCAAACATATCTCGTGTAACTGTACGCTGTGTACAAAAATCTACTGGTCAAAGGTTAAAATATTTAGTACATTCTTTGTAAAGAATGTTTTCTTGATAACAGCAAAAGCTTGTAGCGTAATCGTCAAGGAAAATCATGGGGCTAACAGTTTTATACTCGATTTTCAACAAGCGTACAACATAGAGCTAGATGGATTTCTGCAATTTTTCAGCAGAAATATTGACTTCAAGAGAGTGCATGCTAAATTGCCTAGTGCTCACTTCATCGCCTAAAGATATCACGACAGAGTTTTTCATTGTGAGTGTTTTGGAGTATTTAAACCAAACACATGAAGCCCACACGCAGGTCCTATATGTACACATAAGTACAATCGATCGTTAATAAAAAAATTCTTTGAGAAATAGGAACAAAACATGTCACGCTTTGTCCGATATTGTGTTTACACACGGAAGGTCTTGCGCGTGCACTAAGTTTGACGTCCAAAATGGCAGTACAGGAAAAACTGAGCCCATTATTATGTCATGTGAAGGACCTCTATAGTGAGATGTCAGCTGACTAAAATTCCTGGGTGATGGCTTGACCAAGATGTTAAAGAGCAACAAATCTCACTGCAGACCATGAGAGTAAGAGTTCACTCTACTCAGTTTACTTTTAGCTCTCCTCCAATTCAAGCACTTGTCTGGTAACTTCCCTGTCAAAACTACAGTAGCATGCACTGAGTTTAATTGGGAACACAACTGACTGAAAAAGTCATCATTGACCAACCAGAGTGAAACTACTGTTTGAATTAATGTCAATCAAAATGCAGTCACTAATTGCTTTTAAAGATACCATTTTCCTAAATATGTTTGTGGTAATGACATGGCCCCTTTCAGTCAGGATATGGTCAAGATGTCGATTAATGAGTCTTAGGAGTATTTTTGAAATCATACAGGCACATGCTAATATCCTAATGGCCTTCATAATATAACAATTCATACGCACTGTGTAGTTTGGTCCCACTGCTCTGATTGCGTGACCAGTCAAAGTGGCAATGGTAAACAGATGTGGGTTCTTTTCACCAGCAGCCTGAAATTTTAAAAGTAAACATCATAAAGTAAGACTCAACTAAATGGCATACAAACATTATTTGCTGGAAATTTTGAATTTAGAAGCAATTACAAGAATGACCATGAAACATTGTCTGTGAGTAACATAGTACAAACTCTTCCAGCAGGGCTGAAAATAGCCAAACAAACTGACAGGCATTGGTTGCCAGGTCTCTATAATTTGCTCTTCAATCCTGCTTAAACATACTTCCATCAAACACCTTATGCCTGTCATCAGTGTTTGGGGTCTCTACCTGGCCAGGCCTTATCTCTGTGCCTGGCCTAACCTCCATGCCAGCGTTGTGAGGTTACGCCTTGGCCTCCTGATTATGCTTACCTCTATTGCATTCTACTTCTGATCAGTATGTGGTTACAAGAGAAGAATGCTTGTTCCCCTTAGCAATGGCTTAAGACACACACTTGGTTAAGCTAGCTGTGGCCACAGGAGGTGCAGTATTGGCCTCTGCAGTTGCACAGATTTGTGTGGAAAAGTCAGGGGTGAGGGGAGGAAGGGGGAAGGGGGATAAAGTTTCCTCGCAATCGGGCACAAGTTACTGTGTGAAAATGTGAAAGTCAACAGGAACATCTCCTAGAAGTGTGTGTGGGGAGATATATCTCCCCCTTCCCCACAATTTCTGCCCACAAGCCTCTGGAAAGAATGCCTGGACTATGGCACTAAGATTTACCTCTGTTTGGTGCTGTTACAACATTCTGCTTTGAGCCCTGTAAAATTTTTGACATCCAAAATCTATTTGGCCTAAATAATTAACAGGGCTGAAAATAGACAAAGGCCATGAAGGCATATTTTTGGCAATAGACTCTTTTCCAAATAGGAATTTCAAAGGATTGTGGGATAGATTTTTGGCGTGCATCATTTTTCGCCACACCAAAATGTCATTGACAAAAACATTGCGTACCAGAACTTATCCCACAAGCCATTGCAATTGCTATTTGGAAAAGGGTCTATGGCCTTGATGTCCTATAGAATGGCATACTTTTCAAGGCAACATTTGCCTTTGTGCCCTTTCTAACAAAATAGAACCAAAAGTGTACCACATAACACAAAATCTTCTGTTTGGCCTTGGTGCCCTTTGAGATGAATAAATGTGCCCATAACCTAGTATGCAAATGGCCTTGCCCATGTGTCTTCTTATTTCCAGCCCTGAAATAAACAAATGTTCTTGTAATTTCACTGATAAATAAAGCTTATGAGAAATCAATATTTTCTTACCACTTCCTTCATCTCACACAGAGAATCAGCCATTGCCATACGGCCCTCAGCGTCAGTATTGCCAACCCGAACCCTCACACCTGCCCTGGAGGTTATGATCTCATCAGCAACATAGCCGTCTGCAATTTAAAGACAAACTGTAATATCAGATCACATCACTCACCAGTTTTAGATTTGCAAGTTAACAAATTTAATACAAATCTTAGTTTGTCCATGCAGCATTCCTTCTAATTTCCTACTCTATATAATTATAAAGCGATGTTTGGTACACACTTTGCCACTGAAGCAACTAAAGGCTTGGCTTTTAGACCTTCGAATGTTCTTGCTAACATGTGACCTATTGATTAAACAGTGGTTGCTATTGAATGCTTTACTAATTTTGAGGATACCTGGGATAACCCCATACTTTACATGTTAGGGCAAATCTCTCCAACTGTTTTAGCCAATTACTTTGTCCCAAACACTTAAACTTTTCCTAGCCATAAAGTCTAGACCTGTAATTTTAAAAAATAACTATCTACTGCACCTACTAGATAAAGCTGGCCCGCACTGTGTAATTGCCCAAGGCCATGTTCTGATGAGTACACTATTGTCTGTAATTCTAAATGCTAATAAAACTGATCGGGTTGGACTTTCCTACATCACACTTCACTGACACGACACAAGTCATCACTGACCAATCCGAGTGACTTATATTTGAAGCTTTTGTATGTATTTATGTCAATCAAAGTGCAGTCATCAATTGTGCATTCCGGGTTCCTAAATATATCTGAGGTAATGCAAGAGCAGATTTATTCACAAAAGCTACACAATTCTAAAACCCTTCATATGTCTGGTGGATGTTACATAACATAAGTGTTACCTGTGCTAGGTTAGGTACTTGATAAAGTGGTCCTTTGTGCTAAGAATTAGTCAAGATTACATCAGAGCTGGATGAGGCAAGGCCATTTTCCTGTTAACTTCATACTTATGCCATCTCAAAGGGCACAAAATCCAAATAAAAGATTTTGTGTTATCTCATATATGTGTACATGTATTCTGTTAAGATAGGCACTAAGGTCAACATTAACTTGAGATGTATCAAATTTTGTGGGGTACGAATGCCACTTCCAAAAATATGATATCCTTGGTGACATCAGTCCTGTTAAATAGAACACATAAGCACATTAACTAGGTACAGGGTAACAGTATTGTAATCAACAGCACTGTCTGTTAGGCTAAAGTTGCACCCCCACCTCATCACACTGGGGGAGAAAGAAAGGCCAACCCTGTTACTGCTATAAATTACTATAATTTGATGCGATAATGTACGCTAGGAAATCTTAATACTGAGACAAACTTTTAAACATTTGAAAACATGAAAATAATTTTTGAAGAAAAAAATCTGCATTTTTGAATGAGGTCTTTCAGAAACTATTCTGTTACATTTAACACTCATCCTCAAACAGGCCTCAGCTTAATTTCTGGGGTCAGACAGTGTAACTAAAAGCTGGGGCAATATCTCAAGATGCCCAGGCTTCAGAATTCTCCAGGATGAGGTCTGCCACAAGATTTCCAACACTGGAGGATAGGCCAGGCTGTACAATAAGACTAAGATCAGAATTAAGATACAGCATTACAAAGCAGCTGCACATTTCAAGGAGCATCCAAAAGGTTGTCATAAAATATTCATTTCAAAACACTGTAAAGACTATACAATATCGAAGCCATTCAGGTAAAGATCCTATGCACTGACGTCACCAGACGTCTTTTTAGAGGACAAGCAATGGTGCTGGCTAGATACGCTACAAGACTTTGGTACCCATACTTTACAAACCAGACAGCCTTTGAACACGCTTGCAGACTTGAACACATATATCCTAACTGCACAAAAATTAATGGATGCACTTTGTAACGATACCACTCAGCTGTTCTGTGACGTCACATGCATACGGCTTATTCACAACTTAAAACCAACACGACATTGCTGTTCCAATCTCTCACAGTGAGTACCAACTAAGGTGGCAACAGATTCCATGTTTTACAAGTTTTGGTATGACCAGATCTAAGTTTGGTTGCCAGCCTTTTAAATTGCTGAAAGGATCATAGACTACCACTAAGGATCCAGTCAGTCCTAAATAAACACTATCTTTGGACAGGAGATAGGTCAGGACTAGTTATTGACAAGTTAACAACATGTAAATTCACACTACATGAGAACCCATTACTGATCTAACATACCATGGAAAGGGTATGGTTATTCATGCCACTCAAAGTAAAATGAAACCAAAAGCATGTTCTTGTAACCATTTGGGAAGACCATTCCATCGTAGCAATGGAGTTAAAGAGTATTGTTGTAAAAATGTTTGCCTTCAAAATACCTAAAACTCTCACAATTATCATTTGAACAAAGTAACCATGAATAATTCACTTTAAACTTAAAAACAGTCAAAGCATCGGATGTCAAACAAACAATTTGGGTTTACTAAAATGGCAATTTGGCAGCAAGACTTCCTTTAATGTCATTATTCTTCCCTGGATATTATCAACTACATCTTATCAAATTTAGAATAACGTTCTTACCAGCACCGATGCTGTTTCTAACCATAGCCATTCTGCCAATCACCTTCAGATTTTTCGGCTTGAGAATGTTCAAAACTTGGAAGAAACCAGCTACAAATGCTGATCCACACTTGTCTCTATTCAAGTGGAACAAAAACAAAATGGTTTAGTCATTTCCCAAGACATCTTACTGAGATGGCACTTTTATACTTCTAGACCTTATCCTTACAATGAACACAAGTAATAACAACATTTTTTTTATGCTATATCAAGTTTTGTTACTCCTTGTTTTGGACAAAATTATCCTTCCAGTTAAATCTGAAGGCCTGTCTTGTGCATACAGAATGACTTACCCAAAATGACTCTATGTTACCTGAAAGCTCCAGATTTTAAGTGTGAAAAACAGAGAAATTAAAGAAAGGGAAAATGCTGACACATTGCTTCAATGGGTGTTTAACCAGTAAAGCCAGGAAAATAGAGAGGGCGCTTCCACTGCAGTGCAAAAAGCCAGTTGACTGGCGTGATCTCCATTCTTACAGTGTGCATTCAGCTTCACAAGTTAAATGTCATTTCATCCAATTTTTGAAAGGGTGTGAGGAATGTTCACAATAGAGATAATTCATGGTGCCTTAAGTGTTTTGTTGTATATTTATAACTTGAAAACTTGTGGTTTTTTCGTCAATAACTGGGGCAAAAGCAATGTTGTACAGTGTGTTTTGTGCACCATTGCTTTGTTGCCATACAGAGAGCCAATGAGCGGCTTCAGTCCAGATTGCCTGACATCATTTTCCCTTAATTTTATTTTTATGGTGGAAAATGATACTTTGTTTACAAAGTGACAAATCATCATGAATTACACTTTGACAAGGCATACATGGGTCTTTGACCTCTTCCCCCCCCCCCCCCAAAAAAAAAAAAATTGTATGCTTGTGAAAATGATGGGAAAAAAAGAGATGTCTTCCTGGTAGGGGGTGAAAATAGCAAGCTGGAGCTAAAAATAGACACATCCTAAATTCATACTATGCATCTCACTTATTCTCTCATCCTCCCTGGGTAACTACTTGATTTGGTTGGCAATTAACCTTATATATGTTGAATAAGTGAGATTGATACTACAAAATTGCAGGCTTGCTGAGAAGTGCAGAACTTTTGCTGTGCCAAGAACAAAAACTGTCTGTAATACTTTTGTATTCCACAGACAATCTTCCCGTCAAAACTGTGGTGTTTGAAATCAATCGCAGCGTGAAGAGTTGGTTTCAAGAAAATTAATAAAACTAAAGTAAATCTCTTACGTTTTAGACTTAAAAGGTTGAATAGGATAATGCATTATTACAGAAAGAAAATACAGTCCCTTCAAGCTGGTGTATCAATGCAGAAAAAAGGGGGAGAGGGGATTATTTGGGTAAAAAACATTCCCAGCATGCTAGTCGTCAGAACTGAACTCACTTATTATCACACTGTTGTGTTCTTATAAACAGCATATGAAGTTGCTCTGTCTTTGCCAGAACTTACCAATGCTTTACTTGGAACCAACAGTGCTTTTTCATGAAAATATCCAATGATTATTGAGTAATCTCTACATAAAAACATCTTGGCTGGTGGTTGAGTCATTGCTAAATAATGTATGTCAGCGGGGGTTTCTACTGGCATGAGCATTATTCCCTGATCATATGCCATTACTCTGACAGATGAATACAAAATAGGGCCTTTCAGTAAATGCTCCTTTTTGACATAGTATGATAACCAAGAATGAACTTTTATTCAACCATTACTGTCAAGAAATAAACAACCCCATTAAACACTCTCTGTCAACACACACACTCATTAAGTTTCAAGTTAAAAATGTGCACTTTGTTCAAGTGCTAATTGGGGAAAAGAGGATCCACCCAAATATTTAAAACATCGATTTGACAAGCTAGAAAAGCAGTACTCTATCACTACCTGATAAAGCAGGTACCCAGAAAGTAAACACAAGTGGTAATTTAGAACAGATTGCAAAAGCATTTAAATCTATCTTATCAAACAGGATGTACTCTCAAAAAGATTTTATGCTGTTCATACAGTTGACACAATTGTACAATAACAAACAATGCTTGGATCAAAGTAAGGCAACAACATAGAAACTTAATACCTGAAACTACGCAGGCTTCCTTTTCACCTTAGGTTGAAATAATATACTCATGAACCAGAGTCATTCATGGTGTAAAATTTGTAATGAAATATGTATGTTTCTACCTCCCCCCTCCCTCCCCGGCCTTTTTGCACTTCCTAGTTATCTCATCACTTACACATACAATAATGAATAAAACAACCATGTGAACATTGGCTGACAAACCGGAACTACTTCCAATCAGTGAATTCTTACAACCTAAAGGGTGGCTATTACCAAGCAATTCACGCCATGCATGCTTAACTTATCACACTGACTCGTTCAGCAAATTATCAACATATGGAGTGATAGCTTCCTTGTAAGCTACCCAACGCGGGAATTGGTGTCCAATCTACGAGATAGCTGCCATCATTCAATACACACCACGTTTAAATAAATCACACTAACCAATTAATAAATTTTTAACACACATGAAGTGATAGCTTCCTTTAAGTTATGCATTCATTGTGCTGATACAATCTACGAGGCAGCTGAAGCTATCTCACACATACAATGTATTGTAACATACACAAGCACATTCATTTATCATACCTGTATAGCATTCACAAACTACTCTCCAAAAAATAGGGTATGAAATAGCGTTTGCACCGCGTACCCGACCGACGATGTCAGGACCCGGTTCTGAAATTGTTACCCGGATCAAAAGTTTCACTAACATAGATTGCATGTGTGACAGAACACACTTTTCCTGGCAAAATTTATCATGCACACACCTAAGAACACTTGTCATGCCCATACATAAGATAGGTTGGTGTTATATTATATGAAACCTGCAAAGCAAAATTTCTTATTATGACTTTACAACAAACTTGTAGCCTAACAGAAGTTATATTTTCGGGTACCCGGGTACCCGACTAACTATCGACTTCGGGTACCTGGTTCCGAATTTTGGACCCGGACCAAACACTAGTATGAAAATATAAATCATTACAGTGTGATCACAGAATAAAAAATGACATCCAGCATAAAATCTCACTAGATCCATGTGACTACATCATCACAGACAAAAGAAAAAAATATCACTTTTTGATCCAATAAAACATGTCAGAATAAAGTTTCTGCAAGAGGGTGTATACCAAATCCCAACTTTGTCTTTAAGCAAGTAAATTCAAATTAATGCAAATGCATTCACTCCTTTAATGTAAATTCATCATGACTCAAATTCATGCAAGGGGAGTAATAAAATCCTGAGTTTTTTATTCGTTCTAGTAAATTCAACATCGTCCAAATGCATGCATTTATTCTTTAAGTTTAGTTATCATGATAACTGTATTTTATAAACAATGCAAACAAACTTTACCTACTGCAACCAAGCATTTATTTCATAACATTGTAAATATCTTGCATCATGTCTCATGTCACATTGAACATACTAGTTCAATGACAAGTTACCAGTGAGGGCAGCATTAATCATGATCAGTAGACTTCTTTGTCATTTATTTGTAATGCCCCAGTCACACTACAAAAAACGTGCTTGCAACTGTACTGCAACTCGTGGTATTGCAAATGCTATGCAACTGCTTGCAACTTAATGCCATCTAAAATGGAGGTGGGAGTGTGACGCAGACAGTACTGCTACCTAGCTGCGTCGGTCTGCGTTGTACTGTAAATAGTCTGCAAACCAAAATGTGCAACTACAGGCAAATCGTACTGCGTTGTGTTGCGTCGATCTGCGAACGACGGCAAATGTGTGCAGCACGGTCGGAGCCTGAGCTTCGACTGGGCATGAAACGTATGCAGACCGTTTTGCGATCTACTATGAACGTTTTGCGTTCCTTGCAGCTGGTTGCAATCAGGTGCAGTACAGACTGCGTCGGAAGGACCCAGGTGCAGACTCGTTTGCAGTAGCTGCTGCGTCGTACCGCACATGATCGCAGTACGTTCGCATGCATGCTGCGATTAGGCTAGTTTTTAGGAGGGAAAAAAGGTGTTTTCCGTACTGCGCATGTCTGCGAATGTTCGCAGTACAGTGCAGTACGATGCTGCATGACGCCGCACGGTATGGGTCTGTTGCAGTCTGTTGCGTAGTTGCTAGTTGAGATGCAAATCATGCTGGGTATGTTCGGCGCTGAGCACAGTAGATAGCAGCATTTTTGCCGTACACTGGCCAACTGACTGCAACTATTTGCATGATATTTCCAGTTGCAAGCAGTTGCTTCATGTGCGCACCGGAGCACACGCAGCAACTAGCAACTCGGCCGCAACTGACGCAACTAGTCGCAAACCCAATGCAACTCGACGGAGTCTATGCTGAGATGTAACAAACATTTGTATTTTGACTCAGTTGCAAGGAGACGCAGTACGCGATTTACTATAGTGTGGCTGGGGCATAACACTGATTCTTGTTGATGAATAGTGGTATTCCATAGAGACCACTACCTTAATTCATAAATTAAAAGAAAACAGTTTCTACAGATGTCTCAACAACACCACTTACCTGTGCATGCCAGCCATGTGTCCGCCATACTTCACATCAGCTCCACCAGTGTCATATGTCACACCCTTTCAAGGGAACAGAAAAAGAGGTTCTTAGTTCAAAGGGCACTAGTAGTTGCACCAACCATATTTTGAAACAACACCTACTAGGGCCAAAAAAAAAAGAAAAAAAAAAACAGGATTTAACAGAATTTAGCAAAAATTATTAAGCTCAAAATACAAGTAAATTTTTGACAAAAAACTGATTGTGTTTCTTCAGAACTATGTCAAATGAATGCCTGCATATACCAAAGGTATCCACATACATTTTACCATCTGAAATGGTGGCAAATTCACCTTAAAATCATCAAAACACCTTGAAGTTACGATCCGAAAACAAGTACAACATTTACAAAAATTGGCAAAATTTTGCTGGTATAGGCTCCAGTTTGCCCATACCATAGTGTGTTACGCTAGGTCGCTTCTGTGATGTTACAAGTGTTTCCTGCCTTCAGGATGATAACCACACAAGTTTTGGACTTGTTTTCAACATAATTACTCCAAAATCTGAGAATCACGGAGAGGGGTTACGCTTGAAACGGAATTTGGAAAGTTAAAACGGAATTTTGTCTTTTGTGAAGTGGAAAATCATTGGCCCTAAGCTACATCTTAAAAATATCCTCTTGTTTCACTTCCAGTATCTTTCATGAAATGTCAGAACATAAATATTGCATATTCAAGGTAAACCAAGGAGTATAACACTGTGTGAATTCCTCAATTCATCGAGAAAAATATTGTCATATGATTCTCAAGAGCCATTCATGAAATAGGATACCCGGGTACACCTAGTCAAATTGGGGTGACTGCACTTTCCCTTTAAACTCTGAACACCTGTGTCAAATTTCTTTGGGAATGGGATGCCATAAAAATCTCCCCACAAAGATTTTAACTATGCAACGTTAAACAGGAACTTATGCTGTGCATTCTGGTGAGTATTTATTCACATCCATATTCTAGAAATATTATCACCTCAAATTACTGTAATTTCTGCCAAAAGTAACTTTAAGGCAAGCAGGTGTGATGTCATAGTTTCATGTTAATAAAAAATGTCTTGCTTTTCTTTATTTGCAACCAATTTTCAGGTCTTGAAGGACAGTTGTTTTACGATGCTAAGTAACCACAAATGTGGGAGAAGCATATACTGTAGCTTATGAATTACAACTTCACTTCGGGTGGCTAACCAACTCAACAGTTTACGTCAAATATGGCTGGAAGAACCCCAAGCCTTCAGTCCATAATATCCTGATTTAAGGGTACTCTCTCACATTCTCTTGCTTCTCCTTGACTGGCAAAAAGAACACTCATTTTCCACGGTTTCTCTGTTTTCCAGAATAACTGGGAACCTTGACCTGATTGTGGATTCTATAATTTACCCATACAGTATGAACAGTTTACAAAACTTCAATGCCCTGAATACATTCATAATATGACTGCATCAGAATACTGAAGTAATCAAATGGCTGTAAATTTGATAGTAAAAACCGAAACCATCATATCAAAGTCAAGCTGGGCACTTTTAATGAAATGAAATGTTTCACATTTCAATGTGGATGCAACAAAAGTGTGAGATGGTCAGGTGAATAAATTAAATGATTTTACTAGTACATGAGTCTTTCTACATTTGTGGTGTAAGTAAAAAAGTTTCTAGGAGGGACAATTACTGTTGTTTACGAATACCATGATTAAAGGGAAATATTGCATTGAAACCGTGCTACCATGGTATTAAAGGGAAATATTGCATTCAAACTGCACCACCATGGTATTAAAGGGAAATATTGCATTCAAACTGCACCACCATGGTATTAAAGGGAAATATTGCATTCAAACTGCACCACTATGGTATTAAAGGGAAATTTTGCATTCAAACTGTGTTACCATAGTGTTAAAGGGAACTATTGCATTCAAACTGCACTACCATGGCATGGACGAAAAAAAAAGCCTTTATCTTTATTAAACCATCTAGTGCCACAGATTAACCCTAGCAATAACTTTCTTCCCCAAAATATTATATATTTCAAAAATTATAAATATGTCATCATCTGAAAATTAAAATGTTTGGGATTACAAATTATTAATGGGCAACAAAACTGTAAATTTCTTGCTGTGAAAACCTTTATTACTTGAAAATAAAGTTACCCATGTAATTTCAAATTGCCACTACCGGTATGCAAACTTTCTATACCACACAAGCATTTCCCCTTAACCAATAATCAACAAAAAGAATATTGCCTAAGACCAATTAACATACAGTACCACTCTTTTACAGACATACATATCTCACCCAGAATGGCATTGTCAACAGTTTACTGGAATCTTATAAATAAATAATCCTGCAATCATAATAGATACAACTACAATGAATCTTACTTTTCCAACAAGGAGTAAAGTGTCTGTTACAGGTCCATCTCCCTGGTACGTTAGTTTAACGATGCGGCCCTGATGGCGATCCACCCGATTGGCACACCGGTTAACAGCAGCAAACAAAGGGTAGTTTTTTTCAATTTCACCCAAGTTAGAAATGGTCTCAACCTTAAAAAGAAAAAGAAAAGTAATAATGCTAACAATGAAAGTGCTTGCAATTTTTCAGACATTTGTAAACAAAGTATCAACAAAACTGCTTTGTGTTTGGGGCAGGCTTTACACCTCATATTATAATGAAATATAATGCCTGTACATGCCATGTATGGAAGTATCCATGCTTCCTGTCATAAAACATTGTGTTAACCAGAAAGCCAAAAGGCTTAGTGATTCCTTGCCATATGGATATATTGTAACAAACATGAATCACCCACATGACAAGCATGTGATCCCTTATAGTTATCCTACTTGAGATACCATGTTAATAAGGTCAAAAGCTTTCGAAATCTTGTGACCCAAAATGACCTACATGCTAAATATAAACAATCCACTGGCTAAGAATAAGATCCCTCATAGTTACCCTCCTTTAAAATATGATGTTTACTAGGTTTTGACCTTTTGTGACCTCAAATGACCTTTGACCTGCTCAAAAAATAATAGGGATCATCTTCTCAATATGGTCAATACACAAGGTAAGTATGTGATCCCTCACAGTTACCCTTCTTGAGATATCATGTTTACAAGTTTTTTGACCTTTTGACCTCTGGTGACCCCAAATGACCTTTGACCTCCCAAAAATACTTAGGATCATCTACTCAATATGGGTAATCCACATGATAAGTATAAAATCCCTAACAGCTACCCTCATTGAGATATAGTGTTTACAAGGTTTTGACCTTTTGACCTCTGGTGACTCCAAATGACCTTTGACCTCCACCAAAAATTATAGGGATCATCTACTCATTATGAGCAATCCACATGGTAAGTATCAGATCCCTCACATTTATCCTACTGGAGATATTGTGTTTAAAGGGATTTAAACCTTTGGCCTCTGGTGACCCCAAATGACCTTTGACCACCACCAAAAACAATAGGGATCATCTACTCATTATGGGCAATCCACATGCTAAGTATGAGATCCCTCACAGTTACCCTTCTTGAAATATCGTGTTTACAAGGTTTTGACCTTTTGACCTCTGGTGACCCCAAATGACCTTTGACCTCCACCAAAAACTGTAAGTATCATCTACTCATTATGGGCAATCCTCATGCTAAGTATGAGATCCCTCACTGTTACCCTCATTGAGATATAGTGTTTATAAAGTTTTGACCTTTTTACCTCTGGTGACCCCAAATGAGATTTGACCTCCACCAAAAACAATAGGGATCATCTACTCAATATGGGCAGTCCACATGGTACGTACGAGATCCCTCACATTTATCCTTCTGGGGATATCGTGTTTACAAGGTTTTGACCTTTTGACCTCTGGTGACCCCAAATGACCTTTGACCTCCACCAAAAACTATAAGGATCATCTACTCATTATGGGCAGTCCACATGGTGAGTATGAGATCCCTCACAGTTACCCTTCTTGAAATATCGTGTTTACAAGGTTTTGACCTTTTGACCTCTGGTGACCCCGAATGACCTTTGACCTCCACCAATAATTGTAAGTATCATCTATTCATTACGGGCAATCCTCATGCTAAGTATGAGATCCCTCACTGTTACCCTCATTGAGATACAGTGTTTACAAGGTTTTGACCTTTTTACCTCTGGTGACCCCAGATGACCTTTGACCTCCACCAAAAACAATAGGGATCATCTACTCAATATGGGCAATCCACATGCTAAGTATGAGATCCCTCACAGTTACCCTTCTTGAAATATCGTGTTTACAAGGTTTTGACCTTTTGACCTCTGGTGACCCCAAATGACCTTTGAACTCCACCAAAAACTATAAGGATTATCTACTCATTATGAGCAATCCTCATGCTACGTATGAGATCCCTCACTGTTACCCTCATTGAGATACAGTGTTTACAAGGTTTTGACCTTTTGACCTCTGGTGACCCCAAATGACCTTTGACCTCCACCAAAAACAATAGGGATCATCTACTCAATATGGGCAGTCCACATGGTAAGTATGAGATCCCTCACATTTATCCTTCTGGAGATATCGTGTTTACAAGCAATTTCCAGCATATTTACTATTTGACCCCTTGTGACCCCAAATGACCTTTCACCTCCACCAAAAAGAATAGGGATCATCTACTCATTATGGGCAACCTACCTGTTAAGTATGAGATCCCTCGGAGTTACTCTTCTTGAGATATCGTGTTTACAAGGTTTTGACCTTTTGACCTCTTGTGACCCCAAATGACCTTTGACCTCCACCAAAAACAATAGGGATCATCTACTCAATACGGGCAATCTACGTGCTGAGTATGAGATCCCTCGGAGTTACCCTTCTTGAGATATCGTGTTTACAAGCAAAGCGTCACATACACACACACACACATACACCCACACACACATACACACATACACACACACACACACGACATCACCATTGCATAGATTCCTTCGGCCTTCGGCAAGGAATCAAAAAGGCTTTATGATTCTGATGGCTTTTAACCTCAGATGACCTTTAACCTCCACCAAAAATAATAACGTTAATTCTTGTACTGAATATGAAGCACATGTGTGCCAAGAACGGGAACTTCCAGAGTTTTTCTTCTTGAGACATCATGTTAATGAGGTGTGTCTGTACACCATACACTGTACATACACCTGTACACAAGCACATCACACACCATCATGAATGCATAGTCTCATCGTCGAAACCAAAAGTCACACTTCGAATCTTCAAACAGAACTGAATCTTCAAAACTGCTGACACAGATTAAAATTAAAATCTCTTTTATTTTCAGAACGCAAATATGCATCAACACTTCTATGACCTCATTTAATCCAGACCTCTGCTTGTTTACAAAAGAATCCATTAAGTGACTCAATACGTGGCAATTAGTCACTGATCCTTGGCTTCCAAAAAGGGATACTTTGAGGTCACTCATAACTGGCCTCTGCATTATGATGGACGCTTTATGGGTGTAATGTTGTCAGAGAGTCTGGTTAGCATAATCTCCAAGGAGCAACATTAATTATCCTACAATTCATGTTTCAGAGGACACTTTACCAGCAAGAGGTCACTCATCTGGAATTTTTCTGTTCATGTTTTGTTACTTTTCAGTATAAAGCCTTCACTAAATAGTAACTGCATGTTAGCTTTATGTCACTTTCCCTCACCCTTCTTTTTTTTCTTCTTTTGACTACTGTAGAGATACCCATCAAAGCTATCCGGTACAGGTTTAGCTAGGGCTACGGCAGTCAGATGAGAATAAACTGACTAGCTACAATGATTTAGGTCAAGGGTCAAGAATTGGTTTTTGAAACTATCAACTGATGGGGCACAGCAAACTTGCTCATGTAACAGGTTGCAGAGCTAGGTATAGTCTGTGGGTAGAATAATTTTTGGTAGCAGAGTTTATTAGTAGAGAGGTGATAGTACAAGTATCTACCACTAGTGCAACGAGTAGTCGGTCGAGCAAAATTTAAAGGGTCAATACAATGATCAGCTACAACATTTGGTAGTAGACCGTGAGTTTCTTTACAGATGGCAGCGAGACCAGCCCTAAGTTGTCTAGTCTCAAGGCCATGGGTGGAAAAAGTTGGGAAGCTGGGAGGCTCCTTCCTGGGAAATTTGGGCATTTGGAGGGAAATTGAGGTTTTTTCGTATGAAAATACAGAAAGAATTGTGGAAAATTTTACTCCCTTCCTGGGAAATAAACATTTTTTCCATCCCTGCTCAAGGCTGTCCCATTTAACTTGTTTGATCATCTCAGAAACACTTAACTGATGGCTATAATTGTTAAAGATAAGCCTGACAGCACGCCTCTGGACATTTTCAATGGTGTTCTTTTCAGATTGGTTACAAGTCCCATACAGTACTGCAGTTATCAAGAATGGACCAAATAATAGCAAAGTAAGCTGTAGTCTTAGTTACCTTGTCACAGTGCGAGAGGTTTCCTGCAGCTAGTAGTCTGGTTTTCAGTAAACGATTCATACAACAGTTTTGAAGGCGATAAATTATGACAACTTGACTTACGGTGACTTTAAATGACCTTTGACCTCTGCCATAAACAATAGGCTCACCCACTTGAAATAAAACATCAACATGCCTATTATATGAGATCTATTTGCATAACTTTCTTGTTATGCCTTGTTGACACAGTTGTCACATTTTGATCTCTGGTGACCCCAGCTGACCTTGACCCCTCCACTCAGAACACCAATGTCAGGTTCAGCTTCCCAATAATGAACAAAAAAAAAAAAACATGCCAAGTGTAAAATCTGTCATGACAATTAGTATTTATCCCACATGAGATCTGTTCTTCATAAGCTACACAAAGAACAAAGACAAATGCACATATGCTGTTATGACTGCAGCGATTCTTTTGTCATCAAGATAAAATGATATTGTCTGTGAGTAACAACAATCATGTGATTTTAGTCACCTTTTATGCATTTGTATAGAATTACCTTCACTTGTGAGTTTCCAACACCAAAGATCTCTTTCACATACTTGACAACATTTGGGGGCGCCATTCTTTCTGGATCTGATCCGCCAATGTCACGGTAAACAGTTCTATTCAAAGAAGATATGCAATGCCAGCATTATTAGTACACAATAGCCAAATATATGCATTTTTCAATGTTTTCAACCACAAACATTTACTGAAGGCATGTAGCCCCTCAACCCCCACTTGACTCAAGTGTGAAGAAATAATGCAACAAAATCCTGTTTCTTGAGGAAATTGCAATATGACTCCCTGATTCCTCACACAGAATCCTCATTACATATGAAAAACTCTGAGGTGGGCCCCTGAGCCC
Source organism: Holothuria leucospilota (assembly GCA_029531755.1). Classification (NCBI taxonomy): domain Eukaryota; kingdom Metazoa; phylum Echinodermata; class Holothuroidea; order Aspidochirotida; family Holothuriidae; genus Holothuria; species Holothuria leucospilota. Next base: position 15,130,056 of record CM055977.1, read on the forward strand.
CATAAACACAGGGAGGGCTTTGCGGTCCAAAGGGGTATCTGATGTCTTTGGGTTAGTGTGGTCTTAATCCCCTCCCCCCCTTCCCCCTCCCCCTCCCCCTCCCCCCTCCCCCAGACAAAATCTTGACTATGCACCTGACTTGCTATTACTTGTAACAGCTTGCATCTTAGGAAAGGAAGAACTGAATGTGGCAAAACATTTTTGTATTAAGCAATCAAGATTTCAGGGCACTTGTTTTTGTAAGGAACACATCTCACTGGGTTCATGTATAATGTCATACTTGCAGCGGATGTACAGTTAGAAACCTGACCCTTTTGTAGTTATGAAACCTTTGTCACGTAAGTCAACATGTCATACACTATTTCTAGGGACAGGAAATGAAGCGCCGGGTATGACTGAATATGACATGTGACACAATCCTGAGAGGTGATTGGATAAAATAGTGGCAAGACTGCCTCATGTGTTCACACACTCAGGTTCACATGGAGATGCATAAAAGCTCAGGCGGAGTTACATGCTAACTGTAAAATCGTCACGCAAGTGTGATGGAAAAATTTGAACATATTTCATATGGGCTCCATTCAAATGTTATAGAAAAAAAACTGCCACCCCAGTGCTATTTTGGTTCCAAATGGGCTTTTGCATTGTTTTAGTGGGCAATTATTTAGGACTGGGGGAAGGCAATTTTCCTAGCATTTCGTATTTTTTGGGCCATCTTCAATGTCGCTTTGGGGTGATTTCTGTTACTGCAGGGCCCAATCACCTGTCACCCCAGTGCACTTTATACCATAGTTGGAAACACCCAGAGGATGCCAAGTAAATAAATGATATATCTTACCGTCCACTCTCAATAGCCATGGCATAGATTATCAGCTTTTTCTCATCCCACACACCCAGTGTTTCCACTTTTGCCTTCAAAGCTTGGCCATCTGTTCTTTCTCTTAGTTCAAGTGGCTGTAAAATTTTTTAGAGGATGGGAATAAAAACTGAATGATGACTTGAGGGTATACAGACATGTAGCCAAAAGAGCTGTTGCTTTTTCAATATTACAGAGATCATATATTTTCTACTGGGCACACACATGCCAAGTACAAGATTCATGGATGTTGTCTTTCATAAGATATCATGTTTACAAGGTTTCGGTTTGACCTCTTGTAACTTCTAATGTCATTTGACCTCTACCACATATTACAGAAATCACATACTCAATATTCTGTGCCCATGTACCAAGTATAAGATTCTTACATGTTTCTCTTCTTAAGATATCATGTTAACATTGTTTCCACTATTTCACCTACTGTGATCTCAAATGACCTTTTACCTCCATCAAAATAATAATTGTCATTTACTCAAAATATACTAATATAGGATCCCTGTAAGTTACTTTTCCTGAGATACAACTTTTACAAGCAGTTTTTAAAGATTTCACTGTCTGACCTCTGATGACCTTTGACCTCCACAAATAACCAAGGTTCTGCTCAGCATGACCAAGGCACCCTCATTCCAAGTTTGAGCTTAGTCGCAGTTGTCCTACCTGAGATACTGTGTTTAGAAAGTTTTGACCTTCTGACTTCTTTTGACCCCAAATGACTACTGACCTCAACAAAACAGCAAGACTTTTCTACTAAATACGTGGCACCCACATGCCAAGTATGAGTTAAGTAAGCTTCTAGTAATTAAGGACAGCATATTAAATAAAACTTTCATTTTCACAACAGCTACCTCTACCCCAACCTACCCACCCTACCCTTTTCCATAACTACTTTCTGCACACCTGCCACTGACAATAAGCAGCACAGTCGTAACAACATGAGAAGTCCAATGTCATCTCCATTGAGTCCATACAGTGCACTCAGATGGCCTAAGCATTTTACCTACCACATAAAGGCCATGCATTGCTCCAAGGAGACTAACAAGGGAGGCATTCTGGTAAGATGCATGAGGCACAGTAAACAGTACAGGCTTTTTCATACCAGCTTCAAGTGCTCTGTTAAAGAAAATGATATGGGATGACATTGCAAACATTTCCATAAATTCAACGTTTCCACTTGAATTCTCATCAATATTTCTACGTTACTTAGTTTTCTTTATTGTTCAGTAGCCAGATGACTCCATCAGTTCTCTGAAAATCCGATGTCACCACAATCAAAGGAAGAACAAACAAGGGAGAACTTAATAATGCACTCTAAAGGCCAGTTCATAATCCAAAATTCACCACCACTATAAAATAGAAATGGACCGTAAAAGACTATCATTGACGTCGAAATTAGTATGTTTACATTTTAAGTATGAACCAGCCCTAAAACTAAAATGCAACATTGTCCCTTAAGTTTCCATAAAGTAACTACAAGGCACTTTTGTTTTAAGAAAAATCACATGCATCAACATGCCAGATATGAAATCCAAACATTTTCCTCCTTCCTAGGGTACCAAACTTGAAAAATAGTTTTTCTTATTCTGAAGACCAAAAATCAGTATTCTGCACCAAAAATTCTAATTTTTAAGAAAGTAATGCTGTAAACTTCTGGCTTTAGTGCCAAACTATTACAAACTGACTGGACCAATTTTAACAAACGAAAATGATATATACGAAAGTATCATTATGAAAAAGACATAAGACAGTGTCAAAAAATCAATAAAAGAAGCAATTTTGAGCATTTCATGCACTTCTAATAAAATGGCACCCAGACGACTTTGAACACAAAATGTCTGACCACCACTAAACGCACATTGCCTGCTCACTCATCAATGCATACAAGTTCATCAAAATCTGTCGAAGCACATATGAGGCACTTTCAAATGTACACTGACAAACAGATCTAAATGCTTGAGAAGAAACAGCTTGACCCAGCTAACATTGTTAGCTATTGAAGAGCATATTAGGTTAGCCCACATGTTACATACAAGTCTACCTAGAATAATTTTGTACCAAGCACAAGCTTATCCATGATTCAGGGTCAACATTGTGCTCCATGCTAAACCAACTCCTACTGAGATGCTTATGAAAGTAGCAAATTCATGCACTCATAGCTAGCATTCAGTTATGGGTGTAGTTCTTGTCTGCCAAATGGGTTTAGCTGCTTCAAATCACTCTTCTAACCAATCTCTGAAATTCTTTTTAACTTTCCAAGCTAGGCTATTTTTTGTATTGCCTGAACAATCGGGTGTAAATACTAGCATTAGGCACAGGCTGTAAAAAATTATACACCTGGACTTATGTTTAGTAGTACATCCATTGCTTACACAAGAAACTTACATGTAGAAAATCCTAAACAATAACAGCACGTAACATTTATTTCCCTTGAAGTGTGTTTCTTTGTTTTTGCATGATTCTGAAGACTCTCTTGCCAGATTTTTGATAGGAGTTCAGAAAAACTGGATGTCCGACTAAGTGCGGAAAAGTGATATCTCTGATCTAGTTATATGGAATATGGATATTAGTGATATGGTTATATGGAATATTGAGCATTTCTGGCAATTTTTTGTAAAAATCTTCATCAACTCATCATTTACATCAAAAAAAGTTATAGCCAGAAAAATCTTTATTTTGTCCTCTTCTATTTGACATAAAATAAACTTCAGTTGGGTAAAAGTTGAGGAAGGCATAATCAATTGAAAATAGGCTCTTTCAAGAATATTTCGTTTTATTTGTTTCCCTAAATTCTAAGAACCTGGTGTACTTTGGTAATGTAATTTCGAAGGCTAATTCATTCAGCTACACAAGTATAAACATGTTAGTAAACATACTGCAAAATTGATAGGTATTGACAATGAAAAATGTCTCCCAATTCAGCTTTGACAGTCAAATGGCTACGCTTCTGCATTGCCACTGTGATATGTGATATGGAGTAATTCGTATTAGGCTATAGTTCCCGGGGTCCACAGAATTAGGGACATTGACTATACTCTCTTTATTTCTGAACTCATGTTTATGAGAACAAGTTACACATAAAGTAATGGTATGCTATCTTATTTTCCTAACTGTTTTGTTCTTTTGGGGATATTCCCATTCTGGAATAGCTTTACAAATGATGCAAATTATCTTACGAGGTTTTCTATGCATACGTTTACCTGGCACAACAAGCACTTAAGAATAAAATACACATAAATAGTATAGCACTCACCCTTTCAAGAGAAAATTCATTGCATGTCACACAACAAAATATTTGAAAGATTCAAGTCACCTACAAGGGTTTTACTGAAATGATTGAGCATGGAGGAAAAATTTCTGACTGCAAGCAAGATAAAATCTCTCTGTAAGTTCTAACACAAACTATACTCAAGTGAGTAGTATGAGCAGAAAACACATGTACTCGGGTATGAGTGGCAGAATACTGTAAGCCCTTAAAAAGTCTACACTTAATGAAATAATGTACCATATGTCACACACTCCCCTACATGATAATGACATTAAAACTTTTAATACCTGTTTATGCAATACTTTGTGTAATGTAAGTCGTTTTGTAAAGTGGTTTGAACTACGCTTTCAAGCATTTGGATTTAGCGCTACACATGAATGTTGTTGTTGTTGTTGTTGTTGTTGTTATTATTATTATTATTATTATTATTATTACGCAAACTTGACTCTTGATCTTCTTGAAAAGGATTCAAGTGACAAGATTCAATACTCTTAATACCTTCTTTATTCATGGAGATTTCAAATCTACAAGTTGTTGAGCACTGCAATGGAAATGTGGTGCTACAAACTAACCGTCTGATATCAATGCTTACAAACTTGCAATTTTGTGACCTCTGTTAACTTCAAAAGACCCCTTTCAATTTTTACCAAGACCACCACGTTTCTTTCATTGATACAGGAGATCCACACAACAATAGTGACATCTTCTAAGTATTTTACACTTTTTCAGATACTGTCTGTAAAAGGCTGTCACACTTGTGACCTCTTGTTTTCAAATGATTGTGACCTTTGACCTTGTCTGTAATATTTCAATCAGAGTAAAATAATAGCAAGAACACTGAAAACTGAACACTCTGAAACAGCATAGTTCCAAAACACAATATTACAAACTTATAACTATCAATAAACACACAGTTGTAAGAGCCGAGGGAGAGGAAGGGGAAAGAGATGGTGGCAGCAACCCCCTATCCTCCAATTCTGGGAAAAACCCCTATTTCAATAAAAATTTTGGAAAAATCAGGTAAATGTTTTGGATTATGAAGGTTTTCCTTGGCAAAAATGCCTCAGCCCCCTAGAAAAAATGTCCCTGTATGCCAATGAACAAACATGGAAAACATCTAGAGGGACTCACTCTGTTACATAACAAAATCTCCAGCCTTCACTACTTTATATTTTTTTTTTAAAATTTCACTTCCCGAGCCCCATACATGAGCAAGGAAAAGATGAGAATAACCATCCTTACTCCACCTGCTTTGAGTGTGAAATTTGAAAATGTGGCAAGAAGCGAGCAATGCTATACTTTCTAAAACAGCCCAGATACTGTTAAGTCTGCAAGACTTATTTAAACTACATGACAAAAGTTACAAAGCAAACAGGAATGTGAATAAAATTTTTGTCAAGTTTCCTTAAAACTGGCATACCTCTTCATCCCAGCAGTAGCTGCATCCCCATAACGCCGAACATCATCATAATCACGATTAAGAGGACCAGTCGGGGAGAACACTGCCCTCTTCAGAGCATGACCAGAAATAGCTACTACACTTGGCTGTTTGGCAACACTTTTGTCCAACTGAAAGGTGAAAAAAATGGTACAAAAAAGAAAAGAAATTAGTAAACAATAAAGGCTAGCATAAAAGCTAAGCTACATTACATTATATTAAACCATTGAAACTCTGTGGAGAAAATGTTTTAAGAACAATTTTCCTCTTTTCAGACAGTTAAAATTCTCCTGATAAAGTTAACTTCCAGCCAATCCTCAACTTTCAAAAGCTGACTTTTGCATCTCACATACAGTTTAATTTCCCAAGGCCAATTATCCTCTTCAGAAGATACTACAGTGACTTGTTAACCATTTCCAAGCAACCTACTGTATACTTCGTAGTAATCACAGAATCTAACTGTATTACCTCTGTATACACCAAACACTTTACAGTTAATATGTCTGCTGTAGGCATTGAACCATACATCTACTTTCACTGATCTGCACATGTAATACTGACCAATCAGAGAGGTGTGTGTACGTTTGTAGGTATAGAATGAGTATACCCACTTTCCATGTCAATCAAAGTAAAAGGACGAATGGTAATTTTCAAACAGATAGAATAAATCACATTCTTTAATATAAAAGAAAGGAGAGCAACATTCCACAATCAATGCAAGAAAACACATCTTTGTATTTTGCTTGGTTTTGGAGACATTGCAATTGCAATTCTAGTTTTTGTCATTTGTCATTTGCCAGTTATCATTTCCCAAAACTTAGTGACTTGTAGCAAGTCTATTTTGACTTGTTTTACTCACTTTGTGCTGGGATCTATTGCTTTTCTTTATGTTTTGTTTCAAATTTCCTTCCAGTGCAAGGATGGACTGTGCTTATTAGTATCAGCAGGGAGTTGTTATTTGGAAGGAGATACATCGCTTTGAAGTGAAGTTTACGCCGCCAAGGTCGCACAGTAATCTGTCTCTTGTATCCTTCTTGGCATTTCTATAAGACTTACACTGGATTACGTAAATCAAACAAAGGGGATTTGTCGTCTGCTACATCAACAGTAAAACTGGGGGTTTGTCGCTACTGCCATAGCATTGCCAGTCGCTGGAAAATTAAAAATTATTGCATTTTTGGACGCTCGAGGACGCGGATCAGAGTATACCAGTAAGGGTTTATGTAAAAATCTGAATCTGATTGTATACCCGGTTGTTTCAGGAAACTTCCGGAAACTTTCCAAATTGTTGCGACAAAATTTAGACTTCTGCCTCTGCAGCTCATTTGCATGACGTTCTTTCTTTAGGAAGGGGGAGACCTCATTGGTTTATTTCAATGAAACAGTCGTTTCGAGTTTTGTAGCACCTGCCCCTAAATTGGTGGCGGCGTAAACCTACTCATCAAAGCATTGTCCAGAGTAAGCCAATTGTGGTGGGATTACTAGACCTGAATGATGTTGCTAACATATCTATATCACATTGAAGCGAACGAATAAAAGGAGGAATTCCCCATCAACGGAATAAGTAGCTTATCATTAATAATCTCCTCGGTATTTAGTGGATCGTAGCGTATTAGCATAAATTAAACTTTCCGTTAAACCTCCTTCCGAATAACAACTCCCTGGTATCAGATTACAAAAGTACTCAGTCTATGATTCTTAAGATCGTTTCTGAATACATGACATCATAAAAGACTTGCTACAAGCAGGAAATGGCAGCATGCTTGTGAAAAACTAAAATAGTGGTATCTCAATAACTGATAGGGTTGGGCCATATAGGATATATATCGATATATCGTCGCAAGAAGTCCATATTGCGATATGAGATATGAAATATCTTTATCACGATATGACAATACAGAGAAAAAATAAATCTTTGGGGGGATTGAAATTTTGATAATTTAAATTTTGAAGATGAAACAGTCTTTGTAATGTCAGTATTCATGCATCGATTTTATCCTTACTTAGAAAATTAGGTGTAAACTTTTTTAGGCTAATTTCAGTCACATTTAGCCTTGTCTTCAACAGGTAATACAGGTTAATCTGTTTTGGCGTATCGGTGTATCCCAAAAATTTTGGCAATATTATCGCGATGTATGGATTTTTTTCATATCGCCCAACCCTAATAACTGAACATCATATGAAGATGCGGTTTAATAGCAGGGTATAAATTTTTCCTTTCGTTCCTTTTATGAAACTGTAACTTCACTTGAGGCAGCAACATTTCCATCTCCTCTCTTCTTGTGAACATACTTTGGCAAAATGAAAAGTCTAACTTTACCATTTTTGAGCTAATTCATAACATCAAAGCATACTATCACCGAAATATGATTTCACACTGAAATACTCCACTTTTATGCTTACCTCTAGTGCACTTTGGACAGCTGATTTGACAAAAGAGACATCACCACCTAAACTATCAACTCCCGGTGAGACAACTACCAGTCCATCATAGGCACTGAAATCTGTTGCACCAGACACTGCCGTGACATCGTAGTTTAAACTAAGCACAAAATAGAAAGAAACAATTAAAGGAATATTCAAATCACAAAGAACAGAAATTGTGTAAGTACGAAATCTATTTTGAGTTTAAATTACGTCATCAATTTGCACAAGAAGCTTCCTAAAGTGCCGAACAAATAATTATTGAAAAGTGAGATTACTGCCATAAATAAAGTACTTTTGTAAGTTTCATCATGGAGCTAATACTAAAGCCAACATTTTTCTGCATTATGGAAAACTAACAGAATTCACGGAATCGGTAAAAGAACAAGGAATTTGTGATTTGACCGGCAATGAAAAAATCCATTAAAAATGTCAGCAGAAGTTGTAAACTTTCAGTTTTAGAACACTCAAAGCGGAAAACAATGGATACTGTTACTGTTTATCGAGGTCTACTAGACTCATACTCTACTACAGCTTAGCAGCAAGAAAACATACACACATACCCAGCACTACCTATGTAGACCCTGTCCACAATCCATAGTCAAAATTCCTTATTTATTGCAAAATGGACAATACACGGAAAACGGTGGGAAAACAGGAATATCACAGAAAATGAAAAATTAACAAAACGGAATCCTGAATTTAGAAAATGGAAAATTTTTGGCTTTAGCTAATACCCCTTAAATGTTATAAGCTTCATGGTTTCATGTCAGCCTAATAAACCACAGACCAATGGGATGGTGGGCTAGAGCTGCTGTGCCAGTGTTGTGGCTCATCATGGTGCTGAGACAGTTTTTTGCAAGCCTCTATAAAACATTCCTGGACCAGATGCCAGTCCAACCCACATTTTAGCTTGTTGTCTTGTAGATTTCAGCAGAACAGGTGCCATTCTCCTATAGTATAACTAGGAGACATTTTTAAAATCACTGAAGGAGCAAATTATACACAATGTGTAGCATAATGACAATGCACTGGCAAGACTCCAAGAATACCCTAGTGTTGCAAGTCTTATGATGTACATGCAAACATGTGACACGAGTCAGTATTCTGTGCATCTAACGTGAAAAATGCTCACCTCACACTGTAACTGCTTAAAATATGCTAAATCTCAGTTTTAGATTCAGAAAGTAGAGAACATAATCAGGTTCTCTGCACAAAAACTAGATGTCACATGGTAATACTGTACATTTTTTAAGTAAACCAGATGCTAAGCTTGGGGACCATGTAATAAAATCAACTGGTGTCTGTTTAATGTGAGCCTTTGTTATTAGTTTTCAAGAGGTAAACTTTGCAATGTATGTTCAATTTGGTAAGCCCCCTTCTTTTTTTTTGGTTCTAAGCCTACTTCCATAAAGTTTACTCCAGAGTAAGTTTCTCCTTTTGTCGCAACGCTATAGACCTTATGCATATAATGTTGCAGAGCAGAAAGTGCTCCCTCGCTTGGAGGAAAATGGCGTATCATTGCAATTAACGCCAAAAATGCAGACAGCTGATTTGTGCACCCGGGGATACGCGCGTAAGTCTACTACACACACGTGCAAAATCTACGCCGTGAGTGCACGTGTGCTTCATTCTTTTCACCCAAAATGACGTCAGTGTGATGTCAATGCATAAGGTCTACTGATAGTTCTCAGTGACTTCACTGCTAGGGGGTTTAGCAACCACCATGTCTGAGGGCAAGCCTGTACACACATGCCGGGGTTGCCTCAGACATGGCTGAAATAATACACGTGAAAAGCTCCTATGACGTCACGTGAGAACTATCTATTGTTTGAAAGCCTCCCTGACTGCAGCTACGGATACATGGGGTTTGAAATATACAAAGGTCAAAGAGGCCATGGCCTTCATAATTTTGGCACTGGCCTTGGTGCCCCACAAAAAGGCACACTTTTCAAGGACACCATGCCCTACGTTCCCTTTCTAACAAACTACAACAAAAACAATACCAGAAGACACAAAATCTTCTGTTTGACCTGGGTGCCTTTTGAGAAACGTGAATGTGCCCTTAAAAAGATAATATGAAAATGGCCATGCCTTCAGGTCGTCTTATCTCCAGTCCTGGACACAAGTGGTACTGCATGCACACCAAAGTAAAATATGAATGGCTGAATAATACTACCTGCAGAAGCACAGCCAAGAATGAAACATACAAACACAGAGACTTAAAGAACGTAAGCAATAACCCCAACGTTATTTTGAAACATCATCTAAATCTCACAAATATCCTCTTATTTCACTTCAAGTATCTGTCATGATATTTCAGAACATAAATATTTCATATCGAAGGCAAACCAAGGAGTTACTTCGCATAAATTTCACAATTCAGTTAGAAAAACACCATCACATGATTCTCTAGAACCATTCATGAAATAGGATTCCTGGGTACACTGGGTGAATGCATTTGCCCTTTAAGCCTTTCACTTTTGGAAAAGTTGTACTATGCACTTGAATCAGGTAAGGCAGTGGTTCCCAAGAGGGGTGCCACCATAAGATAAATGAATCAAGAATATGCAATTATTATACATTGTAACTGTATGCCTTGTTACTAAGTAAGAAGAGATGGGAAGTGCCATTTCCTCCAATCTAGCTGGTGTTTTAGTCCCAAAAGTTTTTTGTATGCTCCGCACCAACCGATGGTGGCGCTCCGCTTTAGATGGTGTTAACAGGGTGCCACATCATGACTCATCATTACCTAGGGGTGTCAGATGTCTAAAAGGTTGGGAACCACTGGGTTAAGGTATGTGCTTAAAAATCATCCAGTGAGTTTGAAGTATTTGTTTCAAGGCACTACACTCATAGACCATGGGCTGAAGTCGAAAATCTTTCAGTTTCGTTGCAACAGAGAGAGAACTAAGAATGTCTCATGCTAAAATTACGGAAATAATATTATATTGACAAAGTCGATTGTTCCCAGTTGTCTAATGTGCACATTTTTGCAGTTATCATTTAAAACCGTCCATATTTTCACCAAATTTGAAGGAGTGTATGTAGAGAAAATACAGCCAATGACGTAATTAGCGACCAATCATATTCGCGTACACAGGTTGCGCAATATTACTGTTGTCATATCTGGCAACATCTGAATATGGCATCAACGAGTGGCGAGACAGCTCGCCAGAAAAGAAAAAAATTGAATGTGGTATTCATGTCTCTGAAACAGCTTCAGGAAAAGTGACCGAATTTACTGAAATTTCAAAGGGTAAAGTCCATAGCTGTGCAAAAGAATGGAAAAATTTGGGTGTAGAACTTAGCGAATTCGCTAAGAAAATTTTGACTGAGAACGAAGAACTCAACTTCGACACAACAGTATACGGGTATCACCAGCAGTGTTACATGAAGTTCACAGATATATCCAAAATCGCAAGGGCAAAATTGAAGCTTGGAAAAGCAGCTGGTGAGTTGTTGATCATAGCGATGACTTATCAAAATATTTGTTAAAAAAGTTTTGAAGTTTTGTAAGAGAAAATATGACATTTGAGTCGGTACATAACCAATTTTTAGCACAGGCGTTTGAACGTATATAGGCTATACTCACTGTGTACTATCGTAAGCAGGCCTAGCCAAGGCCTAGTCCTATATCATGTGTAACTAATATATTAGGCTATAGTGTATAGTACATGTATATACATTCAAACGCCTGTGATTTTTAGCACCTTTGTGTGTTAACCGTGCTGCACACTGTGAAGGGTAGGCTATTTGACTAACCTAAGCTATGTTGATTATTGTATGGCACCTTACATGAATGAAGGACAGCTGTATTGTTGTGCAATCCCTGATTTGCGTCTTTATGGAGCGATTAGGTGTAAGCCCATACTGGAAAGTTCAACAGTTTTCATGCAGACCTGTGGTGTATGAAACTGTGCCATATGTTTGGCTCATGGTGCGATCGTCAAATTGTATAAAATGTGCTGTACTGGCGTGGTACACAATGTCATTGTGGCATTACACTAACATTAGCCTATAGCCTAGACTAGGCCTACCCTAACTTGCCATAGGCTATGGGCTACACATTGGCCTGCAGTAAAAACTTAACAGTGACACGCAGTAAGGCTTATTCCTTCCTAGACTGGGGTGTAAAATTGTGTGGTGACTTCCTCGTTGCATGACATAATTTCGCGTAATTCTGTGGCGTTCAGCATACAAAGTTTCCAGTTTGGGTGTACGCTTATTCTCAGATGAAATTAATCTGCCCCAAAACCATCATATGCAGTAGTTTCCTCAGTGAAAAGTCCTTTCTCAGTGTGCAGTCATTTCAAAACCAGGCACAGGCCTAGCCTAGGCTAGCCTTCTGTATATGAACGTCTGGGTATTGATTGATACACTTCAAAATACAATCCCTACTTACTGTACATTATGATTTGTAGTTAATTAAATTGTCATCTAGACAGTGACCTGTTCTTGCATGATACTAACACCTAGTAAGTAGTTTTCTTTGTGAATAGTAAGTTTGTCATAGAATCCTTAGAGAGATGTACCCAGGGCCTACATGTAGCTCAGTCACAAGCTTGTTAAGCCTGTTTTGTGGTTGGACTGCAAAGAATATGCATAGTCAATTATGGATATTTGTGTGTAAAAACTCTCAGCATGCAAAAAAAAAAAAATTGTGCTCTTCCTATTCGTACAACTTTTTTTTTTCTGTGTAACCGTGCAGTGTGCAATGAATAGGTTACATGTTGCTTGAAGAACTTATTATTAATGTCTATCATTACTGTCATCAAAAAGATTGGTTTTGACCCATTTCTGTTTATCTCTTGCTTTACAGAGAAGTTACCATCTCAGACTGAAAGTGAAGACATTGAAGAGTACCAGCAAATAGATGAGTCAGGTAATGTACTGTATTGTTTCGACAGTCTACAGGGGACGAAATTGCGTGAGAGAATTGGTTAGCAGTAGTTGCTTATCAGCATTTGAACTGATTAACAATTGCCAAATCTCAATTAGCAGGTATCAAAATCAAAACAAACAATAAAGCAATAATTACATGCTACCTGTATCAGAATATTTAGAACTTAGGCAGAGCCTGAAATATATTGGATTACACAACTGAATTTAAATTGCTTTGCAACTGGAATTTCTCGGGTTCTTAATGAGTTCGATAAGTTGTGTGCACACGCACACATTGTCCAAACCGTCGGGATAAACAAAACACACCTGTACCTACAATATTTCTTCAGAAATTTGAGTTTACTTGAGAAATTTGTGGAATCATTCTTTTTTAACCCATCATAAAGAGGGCTTTTACATGTGGTTTTATCCAGTTGACTGAATATAAACTGCCTCTTGGGTTTTAATAAAGGATATTTTAACCTCACATAAAGTAGGATAGAGACCCTTATTTTCGTTCAGTAATCAGTCTGGCTGGCCACACTTAGAATAGGGCTTAATGGTACACATATATTATAGCCATTTGAGAAAAATGTAACAGATCTATATCCCTGAACCAAACTTTCTTGTTGATATACTTCTTAGGCTGAGGGAATCAAAGTAATAGAATACCATCCAGGTGATTTTAGAAAACACATGAGGCTTCTTTCATTATTCATTATTTTGCAACACTGGTCAATTACAATGACACAAGCAAACAAAGGTCTAGGCTTCTGAAGACTGAGCTCATCATGGTACATATGCAATTCAAAATGAAAGTTCCATTCGCAGTACTGAAACTATGGCTGAGAATGGTTTTAAATTTGTGCTGTGTATTTATGGGGCTATTTATATACCATGATGACAGGTGACATTTTTATTTTCAGAAAGCGGTTTAAACAAGTGATGAAATTCAGGGGAAAACATTTTGGCAGATTTGTGGGGGGGAGGGGTTTTATAATAGTTTTTCAAATAGTGAAAACTTTCAGGGGCACTTTTCAGCACATGCAGGCTGCGGATGGTATCCTATGACTTATGTATGTGTCATATGACTTATGTATGTGTGTATGTGAAAACCAAGATCAAAACAACGAGAATGTCCATTCTCTCAATGAAGTCAATGAAGCTGTCAAGTTAGCCCTTTTTTACTTGGAAAGTTAAGTGTTTTAAAAGGGACAACAAGGGCCTGTATGCATATGTTCATACATGTGATTCTTACTCAGATTTTGTTTTTTTATGTAATCATTTCAAACTTTTCAATATCTCTCATAAAAAAGAAGTAGATCAGTGTGAAGGTTTTGATGTAGGCTTACCACTGTAACATTGAAATTTATTGTTAGGTTTTGTGAAGTATTGCCCCCAATTGTGTTCTTGCACACGGCCTTGATAGCCATCCTTTAATGAAGAATTTTGAAACTCAAACAATTTGAGCTAAAGTGAAATTACAGGTACTAAGGTTTGGTGAAAATGTAAGTTTCTACAGTACTCCTTTATTCATTTTGTTTGATGTATTTTCACAGATAATTACTGTATTATAATCAATTTTTCCCTTTGCTCTTTTTGTAGAATCACTGAGTGAAGGACCTGCCCCAAAAGTGCTGAGATCAAAGCACAGACCTCTCAAAGGACACATTCTGCCTCCAGTATGCTTAATATGTCAGAAGGACAGTTACATAACCCACCATCATACCAAGAAACGCAGTAAGGAAAGGCTTGTTGAATGTCAGACCATTACAGCTGGGTCCTTGCAAAAAGCGGCAGAAGTCAGAAAAGATGAAAAATTACTGCTCCACATTAGGGGTCAAGATCTCGTAGCACTGGAGGCAAAATATCACAAGACATGCTATCAACAGTATGTCAGAGTTATTTCTAGCAAGGCAAGGGAGGATGAAACTGTAGGGCAAAGACAGTACCAAAAAGCTTATGATATTTTTTGCCATGATATTATTGAAGAGAGAATTGTAAAGAATGCAGAGATCTTTAGACTTACAAAACTATTGCATATTTTCAAAGATTATGTCAGGAAATTTGAAAGTTTGGAAGTTGCAAGTTATAGGACATACTCCCTTCAACAAAGGCTCAGAAAAACATACCCCCAACTAGTCTTCTTGAGGCCAGCAAGAAAAAATCTTAGTTGCTTGGTTTTCAGTGATAACCTAACTGCTGCTGATGTTGTAGAGGACCTGCCAATTGAAGAAGGTGACTCTTCTGAAACTTCAGCCAGTGATGCTGGTGATGACCCCATACCTTCTGTGAAGAATCCTTCACCAACATCAGTAAGGGACCTGTATATGTCAGCCCAGAATTTGAAAGCTGCAGTCAATCAGCGGAACTTTGAGCCTATGGAATGGCCACCAACAGCAGCTGCTCTTAGCTTGGCTAGTGCTGAACACATAGTTCCATCTAAGCTGTACAACTTTCTGGCTTGGGTTATCAGTGCTTCTGAGGAACCAGTCATTGACAGTAAAGTGAAAGTTGATGATTCAGTTCATCACAAATTACTTTCTGTTTCACAAGATATAATGCAGCTTGCAGTGAAAGGGAAAAAACTAATGCCCAATTATCTCTCCCTTGGTATGGCTGTTGGTCACATGACTGGGTCAGCCCAACTCATAGGACTGTTGAATGGGCTAGGTCACTGCTCATCTCATTCCACAGTGATTGAACATGACACTGCCCTTGCTCAACAAAATCTTAACTCTTCAAATGCACTTCCTGCTACTATAGTTCCTGGAGAATTTTTGACTCTAGTGTGGGATAACATTGACTTCGGAGAAGAAACACTCACCGGAAAAGGCACCACACACAGCACTAATGGTATAGCAATTCAGCGAGGAAGACATGACCCTTCTCAGAGACAAAAAGTTCTCCTAGTTCGAAGGAAGCAGCGTTCGATGGAAGTCCCTCCGTGTAGCATTTTACCATATTTTGGTGCCAAGAAGCATGGGCCAGAACCTTTTGGTGTTCAAATTGAATTGGTTGAGAATGTTGACATTCAGAAGGGGGCACGTCTCATTGACTTTTCATTTCATTTGCTGAAAGCAGAGTATGGCGACAGCATACCCACTTGGACCGGTTACAACATTATGTTGTGTCCTGAGGTACCAGAAGTTTCTCATGTAATGTACCTACCCGTGATAAATGCTAGTCCTACAGAGTATGATACTTTGTACACAGTGTTGAAAGAAAGCTTGGTGATCGCTGACAAAAGTTCTGTTAAGACTGTGGTAGTAGTCATGGATGAAGCGACTTATGCAAAGGCACAGCAAATTCGGTGGTCCAGTGAAGTTTTCAGGAACCGAGTTGTGATGAGACTTGGAGAGTTCCATGTTTCAATGGCATACTTAGCCTGTTTAGGAAGTCGCTTTGGCGATGCTGGTCTAAGAGACTTACTAATTGAGTCAGACATTGTTGCCCAGGGCTCCATCAACGGTGTTCTAAGTGGTCACCACTACAACAGATCAGTGCGTACTCATAAATTAACAGCAGATGCGTTATCCAGGCTGCGTTGGCTAGCATTCTTGGATACCCTTAATGATGAACAAAGAGACGAAATCAGAAAGATTATAGTTGATTTGCATGAAAATTACCTATCTAACAATATCTTAGCTTTTGTAGAAATAGATGAGGTGAAGATGCTTCTACAGCAGTTTCAACAGTTCGTTAACATTCAGAGTGCTGTTAACCCAACGTTTGCCTTCTGGAGTTCATATCTTGAGATGGTGCAACTCCTTATGCTATTCATCCGTGCTACAAGGGAGGGTAACTGGGAGCTTCATTTGTCAACTGTGCGCTCAATGTTACCTTGGTTCTTCGCATGTGACAGAGTTCATTACTCCAGGTACCTCCCTGTCTACTGGCTGGAAATGAAGAATCTCCGTGAGAGTCACCCTGATGTGCATGAAAAGCTTTCTGAAGGTGAATTTGTTGTTCAGAGACAGGATCAATATGGATTCAGTCAGATTCCTTGCAACCAGACCATTGAGTAGACCTGCAATAGAGACACAAAGACTAAGGGTGGTTTGACTGGCTTCACCTTGAATAGAGGTGCAGTCCATCGCTGGATTTTATCCAGCCATGAGAGGGCTGCTATCACCAAGGAGTGCCACGTAATGGCAGGGAAATTTGCACAGTCTAGAAAGAAGGACCTGGATAGGACGAGAAGCTGCAAGGATGAAGAGCACACAAAGTCAGTCATGGCTACTGTTGGAAGCATGATAAATCCTTTTGAACTTGGTAGGCAGGAACTTGTCAATATTTCCTCAGGTGTGGTTGCCCCTGATAATGTGTGCACAGATTTACTTTCAGCTGAAGAACTTGGTGAAATTGCTGTGAAGGCTTACTGTAAAGACAGACTGCAGAAGGGTGACAAAGATGTGTTCTCCACGATACCTAGGCAAAATCTTAAATCTTTTTTATCAATGGCAAAAAAAGTAAAGTCAAAACAGAAAGGTAAAGAAATTGTTTTGAAATCCGACCGTAACCTTTTTGCTAGGTTGCTTTTGATTGGAAGTTCACGTCAGATTGACACAAAAGAGATGTTAAGTTACTCTCTAGGTATTTTCCCATTATCTATTGCTACTTGCGAGGGAAATCTGGTTAAGACAAACAAGGCAAAAATGATGAATTACCTTGAAGAAAAGGCCGATTCACCCCTGTATGTTGAAACGCCCCCCATGGAGGCCACGTGGGTTATTGATGGAATGGCTCTCCTTCAACAATTGAAAAACCTACCTGCAACATTTGGGCTCTTAGCTGGCCATGTTCTTGATATTCTACTTAAGCTAGCCAAAAGTAACAATTCAACTTGCCTTCACTTTGTAACTGATCGTTATCTTGATCATAGCATTAAGAGTGCAGAAAGAGAGAAAAGGAGTTCTGGTGGTACAGAAATTTTTAGAATATATTCAGATGATCAGAATGTACCCAAGCAGTGGAAGAAATTTTTAAGTGCAAGTACCAACAAAGAGTCACTGATAAATTATTTTTTTCAGAAGTGGTCTTCTGGTGATTTGAACCTGCATGGAGTAACGATATTTATTGCTCATGGTAAAGATTGTCATCAGATTTGCCCAGCCCAATGTGGGGTGGCTTGTAACCTTGTTCAGGCCCTTCAGTGCAGCCATGAAGAGGCTGACACAAGAATTTTTCTTCATTGCTCATATGCTTCTAGCAATGACAAGTGTAACAATATTATCATTAAGAGTCCAGACACTGATGTAATGATTATAGCTGTTGCCATGTGTAGTAAGCTTTCGGCAAAATTGTTTTTCAGTACTGGAGTAGGAAATAAAAAGCGTATCCTTAATGTAGCCCAAGTTGCTGATAACAATGGAGAGGACATGTGTTCTGCCTTGATAGGTTTCCATGTTTTTACAGGATGCGACAGTGTTAGTTCTTTTTATGGAAAGGGTAAATCTAAATCCCTTAAAGTGTTAAATTCTAGGCCAGAATTTTGTAAGGCATTTTCTTCTCTTGGTGAGACATTTGATGTCTCAAATGAGTTGTCAAACTTACTTGAATCATTTGTGTGCTGTCTCTTTGGTCAGCCTGTGTGTACAGATGTGAACCAAGCCAGGTTACATTTATTCAAACTTGATGTAAGGTCTGAAACAGGGATGCCCCCTAATCAGGATGCCTTACAGAAGCATATCTTGCGTGCTAACTACCAGGCTGCCATTCACAAGGCTTGTATGGAGCAGTACCCTGAGATCCCTCCCCCTGTCAACCATGGGTGGAAATTAGTTGATAATAATCTTGTTATAGACTGGATGGATCGTCCTCCTGCTCCAGACAGTATACTTGAGTTTGTACAGTGTGGGTGTAAGAAATCCAAATGCCAACAGAGAAACTGTTCCTGTGTGCAAAATGGACTGCCATGTACAGATCTGTGCCACTGTTCAAACTGTGAAAACAAGTTTGTTTCAGATGAAATGGAAGATGAGGTAGATACTGATGAAGAAGTTATTTAAGTATCTTACTGGTAAATTTTTAATTTTGTATGAGAGTGTATGTTTGCATCAGTCAATTCTAATATGTTTTTAAATTGCAAAATGTAAACTTATTACAAGATCTCTTTGTATGAAACTTACGTAAAAAGTTGCTTTTTAACTGTGTCAGTAAGTCTGAATTGTATTGAAGCTTAGGTAAATATGTACTGATGAAGAAGTAATTAAATCATGTGAGGGTATTTCTTAAGACCTGTGAACTTGATCAGTCTGTATCAGATAATGAGGTTTTCATGTGAAACTTTTTTAAGTGGTTGTGCTTGCACAATGCATTCTCTATACAGGGTACTAAGTCTTTCTTTTTTATTATTAAAATATGACCATAAATGCTTGACCTAGTAAACAGTTTTGTCATGATGCATCACTTTGGCAAACAGGGTAAAAGAACACCAATGTCTTATTGCATGGTTAAAGGGAATTTGTGTAATGTAGGTGGTGCATGTGTTTCCTTTCCTCTTTAATACAGTATTACTGATATAGCTTCAGACTTGCTATGTAAGCGCATAATGTTAATATCTCAAGTCCATAGTGGTGTAAATTAGACAAATTTGTGTTCATCCATTAAAGTTAAGAAAATAATGCCTTCGGATTCCTAATAGTCACCGTCAGTGATTGTTTTCATACACAGATAATCTTTTGAATGGCGTAAGTCAGTTGTCTTTATAGGTAGCACAATAATAGCACTATGAAGTTAATTGTGGTGTTTATGTCATTGATTTGACACTTTGAAGAGATGTTTTATGGCTGCATTCTTTTATTGAAAACCTTACCTTTGGTACTTACATTACTAATTAGCTGTTTTGCCATTCAGGAGCTAGCAAGTAGTGCCTTCAGATCAATTTCAGGGCATTTGTGATATAATTTTATTTTGTACAGGGTATATATGGGAAATGAGCCGCCATTTTGTTTTATTTATCACCAATGTGCAACTTTGACCACTGGGAACAATAACTTTTGGATAACAATGCATACCGCCATCAAAATAATGTGGGTTTCATGTAGACTCCATAACTTTGCAACGGAAGTCAATTTTTAAAGCTCTTTTTATGCTTCGGCCCACGGTCTATCAGAAGCTACACTGTTTGTATTCTCACTAATACGGTGAAACTGGGAAGACTATTCCAGGGTGCCAACATCTTCTCACAAGTAAAGATGAGGGGCGGGAGAGGCATGATTGGCTAGAACTAATACTAGCACACAGACTGATATTCCAACAGCATGAGGTACGTCCAGGTCCCACTTAGGGAAGCAGGGAAATTTTGAATTTTAGATGCTCTGAGGGGTAATCTGAGACATTTTCACACCATTTAAATCTATTTGTTCACTGTTTTCTACTTGATTTCATTGAACCAGCTAAATTGTAAGTTATAGAATCAAACATATGCACACTTTTTATGAGGATTCTGGAAAAATAGTGATGGGAAAAACAAAATGTTCTCCCCCTCCCTCCTCCACCCAACTTTCAAAAGTGGGAGAACAAGTTCCCCTTCCCTGGCCTGTAGATGGCCATGAGATCTTTTTCCTTCAAAAGAAAAGGAAAGATGGCAATGTTATTTCAACTTAAAACGTTCTTTTTTTAATGTTGCCCCACATTTTACCCTTTCAGTTTTCATAATACTGTATTGTATTGTCTTCTCAGTCTTTTGGTATTCAAGTATCTATCATCTACACATGACCTGATGGAAAGTCTCAAATAAGGCTGATAAAGCAAAATATACAGCTGAACTACCTCATGTACATAGACCCTTTTCCAAATAGCAATTACAAAGGATTGTGGGATTGGATTTTGGTGTGCGTCGTTTTTGGCCACAGTAGAATGCCATTGAGAAAAACGCCCCACTTCAAAAGTGTATCCCACAATCCTTTGTGACTGCTATATAGAAAAGGGTCTATGCAGAGTATGAGCAATGTGACACCCTCCTCCCTATTAACTTCCTCTTTCCTTTTGAACAATAAATGTTTGGTAAGTATGTGCTGCAAAGAACACCTGAACTTTGCCCCACAAAACATCATACACAAAAATCAACACAGAATCATTTTGAAAGTGAAACCTTCGAAGAGGAGTGGAAAACAATGTTCAGGGTATTCATACTTTCAACAAATGCTATTGAAAGCTTAGTAAAATCTGGATTCAGTTTTACACAAGAACAGAAATGGCTTCAATAGACCCTTTTCCAAACAGCAATAAGAATGCTTATAGGATAGATTTTTCAACACAGAATCATTTTGAAAGTGAAACCTTCGAAAAGGAATGGAAAACAATGTTCAGGGTATTCATACTTTCAACAAATCATGGGTGTCACCAGACATTTTTAAAGGGGGGTCGTATTTTGTGTGAAGGAGGAAGTTATTGCAGCGTTAGAGGCAATGTTTGCCCGTAGCGCGAGCACTACGGCGATGGGTCCAGGTGCCCCCTTAAGGGCCCCTGGTGGGGTCCAGGGGCGAAGCCCCGGGGGCTCTGAGGAGTTAGACATTTCAAATGCCTATAATGCGGTGAAATTATCATCAATATTGCTAGTTTGATAATGCCCAAAATATGATTTCATATAAAAGCAAAACGTGAA
This sequence comes from Holothuria leucospilota, assembly GCA_029531755.1. Lineage (NCBI taxonomy): Eukaryota > Metazoa > Echinodermata > Holothuroidea > Aspidochirotida > Holothuriidae > Holothuria > Holothuria leucospilota. Next base: position 15,151,552 of record CM055977.1, read on the forward strand.
CCCATGGATGGAGATCAAAGAGAAAGCTTTTGAGTCTTAAAATGACAATGGCACCAGAACCATTTTCTTTTAAAGTTGGAGGCCTATCATGGGAACCTTGGGCTTGGTCAAGGGAACCAACTGGTAGGATCCAGAGGCAAAGGATTCCCTGGACAAAAACCCTCAGAAGCTCATGGAATACAATGAAATATTCAAGATTAAGGAGGTAAAAATAGCTAACCTCAAATAACAAATCACAGCAAAGTTTTAAGCAAACTGAACTCTGCAATGCAAAGAAATTTAAGAAAATCGTTCAAATCTGTAATAAATAGCGTCTCATAATTGCTTAAGTTGTCAGGCTCTACAAAGAGTAAGTTTCTGCAAAATGTGATTTTTACCAATTTACTTTGTTTTTACTTTCAACCTTTCTCCTTCAAGACCTAGAAAATACTGTACATGTCATTTATTCCATTAAAATAGGTAACGGAAAATAGTAATTTGGGGGACTCGATCTGTAATTGCAATTGCAGCGAAATTATCTACTCAACACATTAAAAGAAATTTACACTTTACAATGGCAGAAGAAACCTATTTCGATTTTGGTACATCCTTTAATCGTTTCTGTAACAAAAAGCTCAAAGGGGGGTCGTTTGCACACCCCGACCCCCCCTTGGTGACACCCATGCAAATGCTATTGAAAGCTCAGTAAAATCTGGATTCAGTTTTACACAAGAACAGAAATGTTTTCAATAGACCCCTCTTCCAAACAGCAATAAGAATGCTTATAGGATAGAATTTTGGTACAGGTCATTTTTGTCAATGGCATTTAATTGTGGCCACAAACGATGCATACCAAACTTCTATCCCACAATCCACTGTAATCACTATTTGGACAAGGGGCTATGCTGCTATGGCACATTATGCTTCAGAATCACCTAAGTCTGCTGTGTATATTTGCCATTCATGGGCCAATGTACAGTATGCACGCCATCTGTCACAGAATATCTGTGACATTACCAAATTTGACCAGATCAAGAGCTTTGTCACTGGTTTACTTTCATGTTAGGGAACATCCATCTCACAGGGAAATCTTACCCCATATTATGAGTGTAAATCAATAAAAAAACATATACAGTATTTTCACAATACAAAAAATGCAAAGTCGGCTACAGTATAGTTAACTGGTCCACCCGAAGGCCCTCTAGTCCGGTGCACAACTGACTTCATCGGCTGGGCAACCGGTTTTAGAGGCAAACCTGTGCCAAGTGGGAGGAAAGCCGGAGTACGCGGAGAAAAAACTCATGTACATCAAGCGGGATCGAACCCACGCACATGTGAAACACATTGGTGCACAGCAGCAGGAATAGACCGCTCTGCCACTCGACGCCCCTTTCTCTATACAATGGGAATATTTCCTTAATGGTTGAAATACTGTACATACCTTTATCAACTACATCAGAGCTTTTCTACCTTTTTCATAAGCATACCCCTGGAGTATGGATGACCCAAGGGGTGAACCCTTGAGGAAGGGAGAAGCAACACGACTAATAAATTCAGGCATAAGAACTTTATAACACTTTGTAATTTTAAGATAAATTTCACTGATATTATGAACATTACTGTAGGCAAACGTTAAAGGCAAAAATTATCTGTCATGTATGGATAACCAATTCAATATGAGCTAATATTGCTCACACCAACACATGTATTAACAGTAGCCCATCTCAGGTCTTTTGTGATACATCTCAGGTCTTTTGTGATAGTACTGTTGGGCTACCATGGACAAGACTACAAAATGGATTCTTATGTAAACGTTGAAAGCAGCCATACTGTGAATCTATGAAGAGGTTTTGAAGATACAGAACTTGCAAAAGACTACACAATAAAGGAATCAAAACCAAAATTCATTATTTGGTTTGTACTACTGAGCCCTCTAGAAAATCATTTATGACACCATTATGTGCCTCATCTGCTCTTGATGTGTACTATAAAGAGGACACTTGAACTGACCATGTCGCACTTATCTACATGATAAAGCTAAATGTTTGTTCAAGATGATCTCCACATCAAAAATCTCTCTTCATCATCATCTCTTTTGGCCCAGGCCGTCCGACCTTCCCAAACATTTACCAACATTGCCTTACTCCTCACATTTGCAAATGCCACATTTTAGCCTGCTTGCATCCTAGGTTTTCATTAATTCCTACCATTTTTTGTTCAATTTAAAACTCCACCTATATTCTACTTTCTATATTTCTACAGTTTGCTCTTCGTATCCCCTTTTGAGCCTCATTTGTCTGAGCACTCATACACTTTAAACTCTTCCCATTTTTTTTTTTTTCCAATTAGGAGCAGCTTTGAACCCTTAAACCAGTTTCTACCCATTCATATACTGAAGAGTTTCACAATTACATAAATATCAAGCCAGTCTCTACAAATGAACTATTTAACCTTCACAGTCTGGACCTTTTTCCCTATATTTGATATTGGTATCTGCCAACACTACCAATTTTCATCCTGTATCCATACTGGTAACAAACCTTAAATGCCAATACTGCCTAAAACCCATGTTAGATTTCGTCCTGGACTTTATAAAACATAAACTCAGTATGTTACATCATAAGTTCTAATATTTTACCTCCTTGAAAATGAAACAGCCCTTGGTGCCCACTAGCTTATTGTTTAGTGTACAGTGTGCCCATTTCTCAAATCCATATCAGTCTCAGCCGATAACAAAACTGAAATACCGTCTAGGTATCAGAAATATGGGATATTTGTAATGTTTGCACAACTTCCTCATATCAGTTTAATGAACATTCTACTTTTAAGGAACTCCAGTCACCTTTCCTTTTGACAAGTCCCTTGTTGAGCAGGCTTAACATGCTTCCAACCCTGTTGTTTAAGTCTGCTAAAAATTAATCCTGCACGAAAAACTTCGGGTGATTGTAAAGGGTTTTCCTTTCATCAAAAACAAAACTATGAGTACTGTTACACTGACAACTATACACAATAGTGACCAAGTGTAATACTATAGACGAATCCGATCAGCGCTTGTGTTTAGTGACTGTAGGCAGCCATTAATGGGGTCCACCAGCCTTAAATCTTCATTTATTTTCTACATGAATTTCAAACCCACATATTCAGTGAAATTGAACGAATCAAGATACAATTTAATGTCCAACCATCCATCATACAGGTAAGCAAGGAAATTGAAAGATTAAAGGTGATAGACCCCAGATATGGCCGACTGAAATCAGACCATCACTTGCTCTCCGGATTCGTCTATACAGATGCGCAGCTGCGAATAGTTTTGTAGAGTTTAGAACAACACACCTTAAACATATCGCACCACATACTTTTATAGTACCCCGCTCCCAGGTGCCACCATCAAGCATAGCATTTATGTAATACACTCACTACTCATTTGACAATCTCTGGGTACCTGCATTTGCCATGTAAATTTATGCAAACTCCAAACAACTTCTCTTAAGAGTAGTGTTAGGACAACTACCAGTATATATAATTCAATACTAACATCAACCTACACAGCAAGGGCACAGGAATTTGGCAGTAGCCCAGAATTCCTGCACCTGATATTTTTGTACAGAATGGTGCATGCAGTTCGTATAAGCATGCATACAGAATGAAACACTCTATTGAAACATTCAAAATATGCAACAGAGAAGCTTCAAAATGGACTTGACTACAATTACATACGAAAATGTCCCTTTTCTTTAAACGCCTTTGTTTCAATAACAGCTGGAAAAGTTTGATAGTCAGTTGTTCACAGGCCATTTTAGAGGGGGGTGGGTAACCTTTTTCCCTTGACAGGCCGTTTTGATAATCATAATCCACTCGCGGGCCACAGATAGTGAGGGCGTAAAAGCTTTCCCCATAGGGTGCAGGCCAAGGGTCCCAAACAGCCCCTGGTGGGGTTAGGGGAAAAGCCCAGGTAGAGAACTAGTGTGATGCCCCCAGAAGCTTTTGAGTGTGCAAATTTCTACTCAATAGAATGCTCATCCACTAACTTTAAATGGCATTGACTGTGCAAGGCTACTCAGACCAGGAGTATCACAATATGACCATTTGTCTTGTTTTTTATGAATGAAGTAACAGTGCATGAAACATGAGCACGCCAAAAAATAAAAAATAAAAAAAAAAAAAATTATTTTTCTTCACTTTGAGTTGCAAAATTATATACTTTCTAATGTTTAACTTACTCTTTGGAGGGACACTTCTGTCCCCCATATCTACCAGCATACATACAGCACCCTCCGAGTTTTGTAATGTATAGATAGACCTATACTGTACATGTGATAGTGCAATTCTGTTAAATGCTATGTAGCCTTCCATTAAGTATTATGATGCTGCACCTGGTTTGTCATACGAAACAGTGGGCATGTTATGTTGTGCAGTCTAAGGTTTTAGTAATGTACGTACTGGTAGGGTTTTGCAAAAGTTTTACATGAAATATCCTGAAAGTGGTAAGTGTAGGATAAATGATGGACACGTTGGGCTAAATCAGGATAAACGATGGGAACCATAGGCTAAAAGATTATTTATTACTTTTCAAGTGGTTCTGTACTTGTATTTATGTATTGCTTTGCCGGCTGGATAAAATTGTCTTATGGGCGGGAGGGTTCGCCACCCCTGATTTAATAGCTCAAAAGTAATCCTGACACTTTTCCATGTGATAACTAAGGTGATTTGAATAATATGGTGAACACAATCAAGGCACACCATGTTACTCCTTTATTCTTCCCCTACTGTACATCACTAATGATAAGATTGATGTAGGCTAAAATGCCAATTGATATTATCCAACTCACATTATTACATCAGTGTTTCATACAAAAGTTAACACTGTCTCCATACACTTAAGTAATCATATACTGAGAATTGAAATTTGGGATATCACTAATATATTATCAGTGCTACTGTATCAGTACTCCATTCAGAAGTAACTTTTGAAGCTACATGCTACTACTCATTTCCATGGAAACCCTTTCAGAAAGCCTAGACAAGATGTACTTTTGCAGCAGGTATGACCCACATTCTAAAACCTCTGAACTACGATGGATGTTATAAATTAAAGCCAGGTCTGACTGCATTTACCTTCACTTTCAAACATAAATGAACTACACATGAGATGAACACATGCAGCCATGCATGATCCATCCATGGTCCATCAATTTGAGAAATTTATGATGGTGATAAATTGAAAAGTACAAACCAGCTTTTAGGACCCACTGAAGTTTAAAAGCATATAAACTGCATGCAAAATGACTTGAAATCCAAGCAAAGGTCTGTAAAAGTAAAATTAGGAGTGCAGCTATTTAAAAATAAACCTGTACAAGGGCAAATGGACATTATACAAGTCTGCAGATGGATGAAGATACTGTAGGATCCCATACCCCCTGCCACCCCCCACATACTTGGGTCTTATCGTAAGTGACCAAAAATATTTCACTTTGGAACACAGATAATACGCAAGGTCAAGCATTTTTAACCAGCTGTAGTTCAAAACTTACACTACATGATACAGGCACAGTCCAACAACAGTTCAAGGCTTAAATTTACAGAAAGGTACCGTTGACTCCTATTTGGATACGTTTACTCTACAGTATCCTACATATACATTGAAACTATAAGACTATAACCTTGCTTATTTCAATAAGGCAGTGATTTCCATACAATTTGACAATTACTTTAGATACGAACAGAAGTAATTGAAGGCCTTGTACCAGGTCAATCATTGTACTGCACTGTCCATGTTCAGGTTGCCACAGGTAGGTCAGCTAGCCATGCTCTATTCATACTTCAAGCCACGGTTTAATATCTTTGCTGTTTTCACCATTTGAAAAGGTGTAAGAATCAGTTTGGTGCAATGAACAAAGTATATACCGGTATATTATTCTCCAATGAGATCCCTCTTCATTTTCAGAATAGGCTGGCAAAAATGAGCCAATATGCCTATCCTTTACACAATGGCAAAGAAACAGGGGTCTAGGCATCCAGCCTGCAGAACACTTTGTCATTTCATTAGACACTGTTACACGTCTTAAACTTGTTCAAACAGTACTACTTCCTCAAGGTTAATTTAAAGAAAGACACTAGTGGCAACCTGCAAACAAACAGGAGGGGTAATCTGAGCCAGGACCCCCACCCCTCCCTTGCATCCACACTGTTGCAATATGTTTCTTTTCAAATCTGTCACCCACATAGCTCAGGCCTGATCACAACAATGCACAGCTGTATTTTAAGTCATAGCTACACCATAAGCTGACCAATTTGCCATATGGCTCAGTACAAGGTTTAAAGGTCTGTGGACACATAAATGTCATACCCACCCATTTGATGTAAAAAGCATTAAAATCATTAAAAAAGTCACAATTCCCACCAAAATCCATGAAATACTTGACAAATTTACAGACATTTACTGTTTTTGCACTTATCTCATGAATAAACATGAGTTGCAAATTTGTGACACAAACAGGACTCAGGTGATGTCCTTTGTTTAATCTTCATTCCAAGGACAGTTGTAATGTTGACATGCTCTGAGGGGTTTATTTTAGAAGTGGCTATTGACTACTTTGAACATGCCCACATTAAAGACCAAACTAGAAATTAGCTGTTAAGTAATTAACACATAACTTCTGTAGGATTAACAAAAGAAATACAGACACTGTGCAACACTCCACATCACAACTTTGCATAATAAATGAGAAATCTCAAAAATGGTCAAACGTTTTGAGGTACCCTGAATATCTTCAGAAAGGTAAAAGATATATTCCAATAGTTCCAACAGATTTTTCATATGGGGATCCTGATCTATTATTTATAAGTAAAGCAGCTGTCTTCATTTCATGTCCACAGACCTTTAATTAAGGAATAAATCGCATTTGGCAGGCTATTATTGGTGAATAAACGTCAAGACTCGAAATTTGGCAAATAATGGACGAGGCAAAGCCAAATCCATTATTTTGCAAATTTGGAGTCAAGACGGTTTATGAGACAACAACAGTCCGACAGATGTGGTTTATACCTATTCTACCACCGAAAATGTGTGAAAAACTTCATTGTTATCAGTGTTAACATTTACTGACCGTATGTTGTGGAATAACAGGTCAGTGTTAAACCAATCAGAATGCAGGATTCTCAATAACGGATGGCTAGAGGTGGTAGAATGATGATTTCCATGTATGCTACCATTACCACTAGATAAAGCTCACACCAACAATGAAAGCTCAATAACTTCCCCACCTTTGCAAGTACAGTATTCAATCATACTTTACATCACGCCATGATAAAGATATTTCAATTCTTAACTTTGCAAAATGGTCTGCCAGACCTTGTTAGTTTTGGGAAATTCCAGGTCTATGCCAGAGTGGTATGGTACTCTTGTGAAGGTGAACATCAATAAATTTGCCGGGTTCAAAGAACTTTCCAAACACTACCTGGCCAAGATGTGGTTTTCCTGGTTGTATTGATATACAGTTTGACAACTCTATATAAGTTTTATAGACCTTTGTTTAATACAGGTTTATATTATATTTGCAGTCTATCCACAAGAGTACAAGAAACTGCTCTGGCAGCACTAAAAAAGGGCAAAAAGGAGGTCTGTATGGCCCCTAAAAATAGTGCCAGCTGCAAACGTATGCAATAATCTATTGCAATCGTTTACAACTGGCACTGTTTTAGCAAACAATCTTAAAATTAAGTAAACACCCCTTGCAAATACATAGCTTTTATTAATTCATTCAAAAGCCAGTGGTTCACATACCTATTCTACAATGTAACAATTTATAAACTGTTCAGCATTTAATGTAATGGTAGTAGCAGTATTGTAATGGTATTAGCTACAGTTATGCAGGTGCGGCTTGTGCATGAATGTGTTGGCTGTATGTTAAGCAAAGGCAGCCTCGACCACAGCCACATGCAGAACAAGTGTACTGAGGCAGAACAGTTTTGAACCATATTAATTTTCCAGAAGTAAGGAATTTATACAAGTTTTTGACTTAATTATGTTTACACCTTGACCAGGGAAGTCATTTGACAAAAAATATCATTTCCAGACATATCATATAAAATGGAGGTTTTTTTTCCTCCATTTCCCCACAAATCATCATTTTTATTGGAATATTAAAAATTCTCCTTCATTCAAATGCCAAACGTTGATAACTTTATTGTGAGGCAAATTTTTTCTCTTGAAAAGGAAACATTTGAATAAATACTTGTTTTTGATGCTTGAAGGATATGCAAAGCAATTGGTAAGTTTACACTGAAATCACATGGTGCCTACACACTAGCCTTTAGAAGTTAAGAATGCAGTGAGAGACTTTTAGAATGCAATGATTGACTCCAGAAAGTCAAGATACTGGTCTCCTCAAAGTACACCTACTATAGTGTGAAAACTATCACTGGATGAATATGAATGGTTTATCTGCCAAACAACCAACACCAAACGAGCCCAGCACAATTAGATTCTACCACAGTTATGGCAGAACTTGTCAATGTTAACCTTAAAGCAGTTCACAGATGTGGAGTTAACTATCCACTCAGGCAGACTATTCCACTCGTTGACAACTCTATGAGAGAAGCTGAACTTCCTAATGCTGAGCCTTGCAAAACACTTTACTAGCTTCTTACAGTGGCCTCTGAACCTGAGAATTACCTTGAACCTTTAAGTAACTACAAGATGACAAAGGATTCCTTTCAGAGAGAAATTTGTACACCTGAAGCATGTCCCCCCTTATCCTTCTCAACTCCAGGGTGGTAAGCCCAAGATGCTTAAGTCTAACATGATAAGGTAGGTGTCTCACCTCAGGTATAAGGCGAGTGGCTCTCCTCTGAACTCGCTCTAAAAGAAACTTGTCCTTTTCATAGATGGGACTCCAAGCTTGGGCTGCATAGTCGAGGTGGGGTCTTACCAACTGCTTATACAGATTTAGTACAATTTCTTTACTAAAACTATTCAAATTCCTCTTGATCAATCCAAGCACCCTATTAGCCCTAGCAGCAGCTGCTGCACACTCTCTACATGGCTTTAAATCGCCTGTAATAACTACATCCAGATCTTTCTCAAAAGTCACATCGATCAGAATACTACCATTCATGTTATAATCATAGCTGAAATTTTTAGGACCAAAGTGAAGGACTTTGCACTTATCTGCATTAAAAAACATTTGCCAAGTCTGAGACCATGAAAATAACCTATCCAAGTCTTTTTGCAGTAATGAGGCATCATTCTTATCACTGGCCTTCCTATAGAGCTTAGTATCATCAGCAAACGTACTAATACTAGATGTGAGAGAGCCATCAATATCATTAATGAAAATGAAGAAAAGATGTGGGCCAAGAAAAGAACCCTGTGGAACTCCACTTGTGACTTCTTTCCAAGAAGAGAAATTACCATTAACAACAACTCTCTGAGATCTACCATTGAACCATGAATTTATCCAGTCAGCACAACTGCCCTTGATGCCTAACCTACACAGTTTAACCAAAAGTCTACCTAATGGAACTTTATCAAAGGCTTTTTGAAAATTAAGGTAAATGAAATCATTACTGTGACCAGAATCAAGAGATAGAGAAACATTCTCAAGAAAGCTTAGTAAATTAGTAACACAAGATCTACTTGGTAGGAAACTATACTGTGACAGATTGAGTAACCCATTATCTAAAAGATATTTAAGCAAACAATCCTTGATTACAGATTCCATAACTTTGCACACAACACTGGTTAAAGGGAAATATTGCATTTAAAATGCACCAACAGGGCATACAAAGAAAAGAGCTTTAATCATTATTAAATCGATCAGTCTCACCAATAAACTCTAGCAATATCTTTATCTCGTCAAAATATTATGATTTACATGAGTAACGGATGTTGCATCATTTGAATTTTCGAAAGTGTGGGTGAGCAAATTACTTTTGTGCAACAAATACCCGAAATTTCTTCCTGTGAGAGCCTTTTTCCTTGAAAAGAAAGCTGCTGTACTGTCTTATTTTAAATTGTCTATCATCACGCCTGCAAAAAGCTGGACGCAAAGACGCATTGCATCCGCAAAAATCATGCTGCAGCTAGAAATTTTCATCTTAGTCCCAAATTATGTAGACCAGGTGAGCTAGAAATTTTGGTTTTCAAAGTATGTGCGCCCACAAAGTTTTGCAAGTTTTGCAGCCCTGTCTATCATATTGTATCAATTAATACTGGATTAAAAAAATATGACAATCTGTTGTAAAACAAAGGCAATATTTCCCTTTAAACTGACCGGCCTGTAATTGCAAAGCAACCTCCGATCCCCCTTTTTGAAAATTGGAGTAACGTTAGCTATCCTCCAGTCAGCAGGTACAAAGTTTGAATCCACAAACTTCTGAAAAATAATGCAAAGAGGAACTGACAAAATCTTGGAGCATTCATGAAGAATGGCAGGATGGATCCCATCAGGCCCAGGGGCCTTACTAGCTTTTAAACTCTTCAATTTATTACAAACCAACTCTTCAGAGAAGACAACATCACTAACTAAAGAAGAGTTATCAGAACCCCTACAAGTCCCCAAAATAGATGATTCCTTGGTAAAAACAGATACAAAATATTCATTTCACAAATTAGCCATACCCTGATGATCACTAACTAGTGTGCCTTGCTACCAGAAGAACACCATAGATAACCTAACGAAGCTGGCTGGACTGGCATCCAGTTCATTTTGCCTAAAGGCCTATATAATGAAAATAGTTGAATTGGTTTCATCTATTTTGTGATAATGAGATGATGAATAAATTTTTAGAAAATTAGGTACCGAAATATACAAAGCATTAATGTCGTTTCAGCGGATGGGAAGCACTATTTCGGGCGGTTGGTTTCACCAAAATTTTCTGGTACGCTACGAGCCAACTGATGGTGGCACTTCCCTTAGATAGTCTCCCAGATAAATCTCACTTCCCATGCTCACTCAAACTTGGGGGCCCTGCAGCAGATCTAAGTTGCAAACTGATCTGTTGGCCTAACCTAAGGTCTGATTCTGTTGACTGGGGAACTGATTATAGGCTAAGGATGTTAGTAGACATGGCATATAAGCTAAAATTCTAGTATTAGAATGGCCAGGGAGTATAGTACACTTAGTCAGGGTAACCCTGCTTTGAGGTAACATGTTTTCATTTAGTCTTTTCCCTAAATGTACTTCATCGTCAGGGAGCAAATGTGAAGAACACTTCCCAACCAAAAAAAAACATGGGAGGCCAATCAGGGATAAAAACACTCATCTTACATGAACAGGCCTATCCATATCGTTGCAAATTTGAAGCCAACAGAAAACGTAGATGGAAAACTAGCTTCTCTTTATACCAAAACAACATATCTTTTTCACTGAATCCAGTTTTTACCAAGAATTCAAGCACATGAAAGGAAGATAGCATTTGCTCGATCCATACCTTTCTGAAAACCTCACACCTACAATATCGTGGATAAACATTGAAAATATTTGGGATTAGCCTAGGCCTAGTTTGTTACGGCCAAACTTGACGCCATTCATCACTGCTAGCCTAGCCTAGGCCCTAGTGCTACTCAACCTAGAACGATGTCTGTGTTATTGATTAAAGACAGACAGTCATCACCCCCAAAGTATATTTTTAGTGTGGGGGTATCAAAATTCTCAGTTGGTCACTTGGTGACTGCTCTTGATTGACATCAAAGTTTGAAAATTTGAAAGATGCAGAGTAGCTCACACACACAAGGCAGACAGGGTGCTGTTATTACATTTTATAGCCTTGTATGCTCACCAGGACATGGCCAAAAGCAATAAAACAGGTTTATTCCTGCACAAGGAAGAGCTTCATATACAGTTACTGTATGGGAGGAGCTAGAAGGGGGGCCGTGTCATTCCGCCATCGGTACTTTCCGCCATAGAAAATGTGCTCATTCCGCCATAGAAAAAGTGCCTTTCCGCCATGGCGGAAAGGCACTTTTTCTATGGCAGAATGAGCAAATTATTTTGTGGAATGTAAGACAGGATAGGTTGGAACTTACAAGACTTATAAATCACAGAAACAGGGCTGAATGGAGTTTAGAGATTTGTTGGAAGCATTGTGATCCGTGCTTTACAGGATTGGGTTTCTTTGTATAGGCTCACTTAACCCGATTACGGATTAAAACAGTGGTCAGTGTCAATGAGCACGTCCATATCTATTTAGTACAATGATTGTAATCCCCTACATGTACACATTGAGATCTTCACGTGCAGACGTGTGAATAAGTTGATGTCTTTGCTTTGTCAAAAGACTTTATTCAGCCACCGTTCATACATTTCAGTGGAAAGGATGTAACTTTCTTCCCCACAGCTTAAAATTAAATCCATTAGTAAGTACATGTTAATTCTATTCAAAGTTCTTACTTTCTTAAGCCTGCTTTTAGCCTACACTTCCATTCAATCTATTCAACGAGCTACGTCTCTATTCCTCTACTGTCTGACCTGGACGTCTAAAATGTTTCGGTGGTTGCAAGGACAACAATTCCTATAGTTTCTTAGATTTTAAGAAAGCGTCTTTCCACCATAGGTTTCGCACCGTTCCGCCATGGCGGAAAGGTGCAAAACCTATGGCGGAATGTCATGGTGGAATGTACTGATGGCGGAATGACACTATATTCTGCTAGAAGTTGCATAGTTGGGAGAACTGGAACTGTCTGGGATCATGAAAATTCTGGATCTGGAAAGATACTGCACAACACTCCTAGGAGGAGTCAAACGTGCAGGGTGAGGTGTGCAGGATGAGTTAGTCCTCCCGTCTAAGGAACCTCAAGGCGGAGATCTTGAATTGCTTGGGGTCCTGGAGATCTGTAATGTTCTGGGGGAGAAGGTTCCAGTCTCTGACGGTCCGAGGAAAAAAGCTGAATTTGTAGCAGTCCTTATTAGCATGTAAAATAGAAAAACTGTTCGAGTGTTGGTGCCTAGAAGGCCGCCGGACCGGTTGTGAGAGATTGGCAATTGGCAAAGCATGGAGGCCCGATCTAGCTTTGAAAAGAGCAACAAGCCTTTTAACTGTTCTTCTGTCTTTTAGACTATCCCACCCTTGGTCTCTCAACATTTCAGTTACACTACTGTGAGAGTAGTCATTACAGACAAACCAAGCTGCCCTACGTTGAACTTGCTCGATTTTACTAACTAGGGAGGCAGAGTAGGGATCCCAGACCGAAGAGGAATACTCTAGAAGTGGTCGAACAAGGGTGAGATAGGCATTGGCTTTAATACTCTTTGGACAGGAGTACAGATTTCTTTTAATAAAACCTAGGGACCTATTAGCAGATGAAGTGATTCGATTGGTGTGCTTGTTCCAGGAAAGGGTGTTAGAGATATCAACTCCAAGATAGGTATGGCAGTCAGTAGATTCCAAGATTTCGTTACCTAGTGAGTAGTCAAAAAGTTTAGGATTCCTCGAGTGACTGATCCTCATAGCAAAGCATTTCTTGACGTTGAAATGCATTTGCCAATTACTCTGCCATTTAAAGTGGGTGTGTAGGTCATTTTGGAGCTGAACCTGGTCTAAGGAGTTCCTTATTTGTCTGTAAATTACGCAATCGTCAGCAAAAAGTCTCACTTCAGAAGTGATGTTATTGGGCAAATCATTAATGTAAGCAAGGAATAACAGGGGACCCAAGACAGTGCCCTGGGGGACACCAGAGATAACATCAGTCCAATCAGAAAAATCGCCACCAACCACAACCCTCTGCTGGTCCAAAACTTGAGGAAATTAGCAATCCAGGTGCGAATGGAGAATCCGTGACCGGAAGTTGCGTAAATTATAACTTAAAACTTACAAAAGATCAGTGACAAATTAAGTTCTAAAAGAACCAACAGTAACGTGACAAGACAAGCTGTTCAACAGAAAGCAACAGTGGGATTTGAACGCGGAACATTGCAAGAATACGAACGCGGTATAAATCTCAGTATAGCGATCCTATGCCCTAACCGATAGCGCTGCGAGCTGCCAGCAAACGGTTTTAAATATTATAAGTACTTACAAATGTATACATAGGCTATAATTATACATGTATACGTATTCTATACGTATATCCCTACGGGTATAACCCTAACCTTATCTCTATGCGTACCATATGTGTAACCCTATCCTTATCTGTATGCTATCCGTATGCCTACTATGTATGTTACCCTATCCCTATGCGTATGCGTACCCTATCCGTATGCCTACTAACGTATATAACCCTAACCCTATACCTAACCCTAACCCTATACCTAACCCTAACCCTATACCTATACCTTTGATGCCATAATTCTGTTATTTACACAGTAGGCCTAGGCAGTTGTCGGGAACAGTATCAAAAGCTTTGGAAAAATCTTTGATACCCATGTCAGTCTGAGATCTACGATCCAAAGACTGAGCTAGGTCATTCGTAGTTAAAATCAACTGGGATTCACAGGAATGGCAATGCCTAAAGCCATGTTGCTTATTCCTGATAACCGAGTAATTGTCAAAGTGCTGCATGACACATGAATGTAGGCTATAATGTGCTCAAGAATTTTGCAGCAGACGGAGGTAAGAGAGACTGGTCTGTAATTAGAAGCGAGAGAGCGGTCACCTTTTTAAAAATCGGCGTGATGTTGGCACACAGCCGAGAGGATGGTAAACACTACAAGTAACCAACAGCAATAGCACTCCTAATAAATATGCATAGGCCCGCCTACCCTAAGCCTAGCCTAGGCTAAGCCTATCTAGACTCCAAGCTCCATCTCCACTGGAAATGAAAATCAGTACAAACTGCTCCCTGACGTCGTGGTGAAAAGACCAAATGAAAACGTTACCTCGGCAGGTTACCCTGACTACGTAGACTACATCGGGAAATCCCAAGTTTGCTCAATAAGCTGAAAGATTACATTACTAGCCTAAATGTTGCGCTTTTGTGGCAATGTTATTTAGGCCTAGGCCTAGGCTAAGTTAGGCATAGCCTTTACGTACAGGGTGAAACTGACCTGGGCTACCTACGGCTAGCCCTCGAAAGAAACTGAGAAATTCAACGTTACCTCTGGAAAGCCATTTCACAACTGGCAAAAAATCGAGCCAAGAGAAGGGAACTGATTCTGCGATGTGGCAAAACTTTCAGCGTGCAGGGTATGTAGCAGCTACCTGTTAATAGCATTTCACAACAAAGTCATGAGTTCTTATATTTGAGGGAAGCGCATGACAAGCCTGATCTTTGCTTCTGGCCTGCGCAGTGGAAGAGCTACTCCTTCACCACACATTAAGTGCACTTGTAATAATCACTATTAACATACGAAAGTTACATTTTCGATACCTGCTGCGATGGTTAGATCGTTATTTTTTCGATGACTGAGGGTATAGACGAGTCTATAAAAAAGAGGGCTCAATTTATAATTCCGCAATTTTTAATCCATCCTCAAATTATATTACTTTTGCTTGAAAATGGAGACAAGAAATTACAAGGTACAGACATTCATAATTACACGATAGATCTGAAATTAGTTTTAAATTTTTTGAACATGAAGTATTGAAGTTGGTCAAGTACCACGTTTAATTGATGGAAGATACCATTTTGTCGTGTCTCTTTTTTTGTTGGACACCATAGAAATAAAAGTAAGGGAGAATGACGTCAGCCGATCTGGACTGAAGCCATTGATTTGGCAAGTCTGTACGGCAACAGAGCATCTGTGCGTAATACAAATATCACGTCATTGCTTTTTCCCCAAGTATTGGCAAAGAAACTACCAGTTTTCAAGTTAGGAGTATAAAACAAAATATATCACGTCATTGCTTTTTCCCCAAGTATTGGCAAAGAAACTACGAGTTTTCAAGTTAGGAGTATAAAACAAAATACTTAAAGGCAGTATGCAGTCACCCCAATCAGAGTGAGTGTATCCTGTCACTCTAGTTCATGATTGGCCTATTTTGATCATGTGACAATATTTTTGTTGGTAAATTGTGAAATTCAAGGAGAATTTCTCCTTGCTTTACCTATTGTTTGTAAGAGTTATGTTCAAAACATCTTCAGAGGTGCTTGTAATGCAATAAGAGGAGATCTGCAAGAGTTTGCCAATTTTTGAAAGAAAATTTTGGGGCGACTGCCTATTGCCTTTAAGGCACCATGACTTATTTCTGTTGTGAAAATTACTCCAAATCTTTCGAAAAACGCATTAAATAAGCTATAACTTTTGCAGCAGAATGCACACTGTACGTACGGAGAGACATCAATCAACCGGTCTTTTGCCGTACAACGAAAGCGCCCTCACAATTTTCGTGGCTTCACAGGTTAAACATGCATGAATGCATTGTGTTAGCGTTCTCCCTTACTTTTATTTCTATGTTGGACACTGACACCTTTTCGAATCCTTAATATTCATAATCTGACGTCATGACAGTTATACGTGAATAAAGACGCACCGCCCAGAAAATACCACATGCAGTGCATGTGAGCTATTATTACTAGAGTACGGGAAAGGGTACGTACTCTAATTATAACACATAGAGCAGGATATATATTGGCCACAGAAATTTTGTTTTGCTAGCTTGGTGTGGTTCATGGTTGTGTTCTTGCCGGTCCGGATTTGGTTCTTCCTGTTTTGATGGTGTCCGTTTCTATGCACTTAAAAAGCCATAGAGCAGGATATAGTTAGTTAGTTAGATGGAGTTTTACGTCCCAGTTTCCAACCTATTGGTTCAAGTCGAGACGACCACGGCCTTTTTTCCAGTTGTGGCTCACTGGCTTGTTTTCCCTACTCCATTGTTTATGCGGAGCATCACGCACAAGGGCAGTAGGTTCCATTTTTAGAGTCTTTGGTATGACTCGACCTGGGAATCGAACCCGGGCCTTCCGCGTGAGAGGCGGATGCTCTACCGCTAGAGCAGGTACACGCGGTCTAGAGCAGGATATAGGAACTGCTCTATGTTATAACAGCACTGGCGTAGACGGGTCATGGCCCTCTGCTCATACCCGCAAAAAAAAAAAAAAAAAATCGATAGTAAAACAGTTCGTACGTCGGCTTGGCCGAGGCTGGCCCTAGGCGGTATTCGAGCATTGTGTGAATAATAAACATTTTGAGGGTACGTTTCTGCATGCCTGGTTCCGCGGCACGCATGCACCTTTAGCCAACCCAATATGGATAGTTGATCGATCGCTCGCCGACATTCATCAAACAAGTGTCACAGTATTGATGTTCATAATTACTGCAATGGTCCAGCTGTGCATGTAGAAAATGTTCACTGAGACAAATCTTTTTCAGCAGTTGATCTTAATCCCCACTAATCGTCATAAATTACTCAACATTTACCCACATAGAAACCACACTTACTTATACCTTGTGCAAAGCAGGATCGTTTTGAGTAAAATTTAGGACCTAACTTAAACACAATCGTCAACTTGCTGTGAAAACTGAGAACAGATTTCATACCCAAAAAGCCCCACAAATATTGTTCAATATGTAGTAGTGCATTGATATCAAATTTACCCCTTTCTAATTTTGCAAAAGGTACGTTCTAGCACTGGCCCCAAAACAACCGTTTTCTTGATTCATATATATCTTCAGGGAGTGTCTTAACAACTCCCTGATATCATATATAAATTTAGGCTCTTTTGACAAATAAAAGACGTTGCGAGCAGTGGCGCCGGCACGGGGTATGGGGGCGCGTGCCACCCAATCGATTTCAGAGGATTTTTTTTTTTTTTTTGAAAATTTTAAAATGATCCCAAAAGGCGTTTAAGTAATAGATTTCTATAGGGGGTAGGGTGAAGTGTGTTTTCGACCGAGTGATGGATCTATTGAAACCATTTTCTATCAAAAATGGTTCTCAGACTGGCAGAATTATCGCAATTCTTTCGCGAACTATCAAAATTTTCCCTTTCTCCGCTCGCTTTAAACCTTACCTCAATATTGTCCTTCTTATCAATAATTATTTCCGGTAAATAGCAACTCCCCCAGAAGCACGGCAACAAAAGTTGAAAACTGTTTACGTGAATTCTCGGGTAAAAGACTGGCTTTGTGATTGGCAAATACGTTTGTTGGGGAATTTAAAGTGTTTCAATGCAGAGTATGAACGCAGGTTTTGTCATGGTTATCTTATTTCATGAAAAATTTCGGCGTGATTCGCGCGCATTCGTCACTGATTTCACCCCATCTCATGACCATTATTAAGGTTATAATACATGCAACTATTCTGATCACACCACTTTTCCAAAAAAACAGAATTACATCTTCAACCTCTGTAGGGGCCTATGGGATCTTTCAGTCTAATTTGTAGCATGATGTGGAAGCCTAGTTGAAAGGACATATTTGCCGTTATATATTTTTCAAAAAAATTTATGGAGCGCTTCGCGCGCAACCATTACCGGTATAAGTGGATACTGTTAATACACTTACGACGAAAAAAACATACTGAAACGCGCTTTTTAGTCCTTAGCCCCTTTTGCTTAACCTATCAGGGAGGTTTAATATCACTTCCCTGCACCTATACTCTCCCTCCCATTCCCCATTTCTGGAGGCTGTTTGTCTGGATTTTCGTTCAAACTTATAAAAATACGATTGTTGTAAAGTGCTCGACATCATACTCTATAGGCTAGTATCATTTGGATGTCAGGTAATAATCATCATATCAGTGCCCCGTTTTGTATAATTAATCCAGAGCTTCCAGGAGGCACTATATCGGTGTCTGCCAGCCTAGATATACCCTTTTATAATACACAATGAAGCAAAGAAAAATTTTCGTAATAATCCAAAAATACTTCTGCGGACTCCACGCACGTATTTTTAAGTAAAAATTTTCCCGAATAGAAGGCATTAAAGTAGCCAAAAGGGGGCTTCAGGAGGTTTGTTGACAACATACCCTTCTCTAAGACGACATACTCTCCTCTTTCACCTAACCAAAAATTAAAATTTACTAAATTATGGGTATTTTCCAGCCATACATGATCAGTTCCAAACATGTCCCAAAGATAGCACCATTTTGCATCTAAGCAACCTTAAATTAGCAAAACTTTCTCAAAGGGGAGGGGGACACCCCTCTTTAGACCACCCCCAGGACGGCACCATTATGTAGTGACAGAGGAATGATCCCACACTTCTGTATTCAATCGCAGGGACGCACACCCTCTCCTTTCACCTAACCAAAAATTAGAATTCACTAAATAATGATATTTTCCAGCCATTTAAGATCAGTTCCAAAAGTACCTCAAAGATAGCACCATTTTGTATCTAAGCAACCTTAAATTAACAAAAATTTAAGGGTATCCCTCTCCCCTTAGACCCCTCCCCCAGGACGGTACCTTTATGTAGAGACAAGAAGGATTCCACAGTGCTGTATACAATCGCAGGGGCGCACAAAAAAAGAGGGACAATTTTGGCCTACACAGACTTGGGGGAAGGAGGAACTGAGGTGGCATTACGACGTCATCTGTTCTGGCCCCAGTCACCATATTCTGCCGGCGCTACTGCGACCATTACGCGAGTCATCGCGCAAAACACCCCTTTTTACAGTTTTATGAGTTAGTTTGGTCACGTGTGTATACACATCTCGCAAAACACCCCTTTTTACAGTTTTATGAGTTAGTTTGGTCACGTCTGTATACAGCAATATATTTGACCCCCTCCCCTGCTCGGTCCTCGGCCTCTATATGCTCCTTCTGTTAGTTGATCCAGTATGTTTGCCCCACTCCCCCTCCGTTGAATAATCCTGGCTACGCCACTGTATAACAAGTTGTAAGCAGTGTGGGTCCTGGGATGGGAAGTATACTGTCACACTACTAGCTCGTTCGTGTGCGGTATCGTTCATCGTTACCCTCGTGTCCGAGTCAATGCATGGAGCTTCGAATATAATCTTTTTCCCAACATTTGAGTGTTGATCAGTCCAATGGTTCATTTACGTTCATGTTGACAGAGAAAAGTATCTTGCGCCATGGAGCTATTACGGAGCTATCCTTAAATAGCTCCGTGCTTGCACACTATTTCACCTGCACTGAAACGTAGCCCGCAGGACTTTTCTTGAGAGGTGTTCTTGGCCGAGAGTCATTCGAACTCAGGACTTTTGGTAGGACTATTGGTAGGACTATTGAAAAAAAGTGTATAAAGGTACACAGAAGCGTAAGCAGTAGCATCTCTCTGTCATTAGTCAAGTGAGGGATTTCAGCATATGCACTAAAGCCAATTTTGGATACAGTCATGCATGAGGGGGGGGGGGGGAGTAATAAAAAGGATTGACAAACCATGCTCTACAATAGGCGCCGCTTCGGTTTCAGGACGGAGCCTATCTTAAACTCAAAGTTAATACCCTGCCGCGCTTCCGAAATTTAGATATGTGTTTCATACAGGCAGATATGGCCAAAAAGAAGGGACTTTGGAATGTTTTGAAAGTTTAATTGGACATTTTCCAAAAGGAACCATCATATCAATAATTTTAATATGTTACATCCACTTCCCCTCATCATTTTCGTCACGTCCCACTGCAAAATCAGCTTGACTCCACTCAAGTTCGTCCCCCAGGCTCTTCCAGCCTTCCGTACCCTTCACTCTGTCAGACTCCTCCCTTCCGTTCCGTCTGTTCTATTGTCCCACTGTAGCCCTACCTATGCCACGGGGCTCGTTCCACCACTATCCCCCCCCCCTTATCAAGCCCATTCCATTCCCCCTCCATCCCGGTAATCTATTCGTCCATATTCCCTACTCTTATAATTTGTTCTTTTTCATTTTCTTTTGCTTTTTCAGTTTGTTCCTTTTTTCTTTCCTCGATCCTTTTTCGAGTTCCGTTTCCCTTTCGCTTTCTCCCTCTTTTTCTTTTCCCCGGCTTTCTTCGTTATTGCGCCGTCCCGACTTATTTCCGATTTCTCTATCTTGAGGGAAGCAGCCCCCCCCCCCCCGTGGTTACGCTACTGCAGTTGCCTATCAAAAATCACACAAAAATGTACCTGATCTGACTGAGAAGCAGCCTAACCAATATGAAGACCTGTGGGGTCACTGGGGGTGCCTCCAAACCTTGTGCCCCGTGTCCCCTAATGTGATTTTGGGTATTAAACATATGCACAAACACACCGATTTTTATATCAATACGAGTCAGAAGATCATGAGGCTAAAATTGCCAAAAATATTCTAAAAATCAAAGTTTTGCTGCGCGATTCGTTCGCATCTACTTGTTCAGCTATGTGAAGCTCTGTTTAATTATTGCGAGATATAATCCACTGTTAATGTTTCAACATATAGGCCTATTTGTAATAGCTATGGGACTACTGCGGCTGTGAGTCCTCTTCCTTCTATACCTTTCCCACATCAGCTATCTTTAAGTCAGATTTTATGTTCGAAAGCTGTAAAACTTGATACTATCGTTGCCCTCTTCAACGCCTTTGCAATTAATATGAGGATAATAAAATGCCTTCATCTCATAGGCCAATGCCCATTTATTTTAATAGCCGATGCCTAAAAATTTGCAAGGGAAACTTTACTCTCCTGTTTCCTTGCCGAGCGGAGACGAGCACCACACGAGGGATCATACAGTGGCCATACCTCCAAAAGAACTACCGGTATAAGTACTTCCACGAAACTTTTGATGGATACTTAAAGGGGCTTATTGAGTTGTTTCACAAAGTTCATGACTTTTTCACACTTGTTGAAATTAACTCACCTCTTGATGGTAAATGGTCAAACTAAGAGATTCTGCACATCTGACACACAACTGAAATGGCAATGATAGGGTACGTAATAATTGCAATCATTTATTACAAATTCGTGACCAGACACTTTTTACCATTAGGTATTAATCATATGTAACCCTTGTCCACAAAAACTACAATTTCTCACACTTTTGGTAAATATAGGAAGTGATACATGTGTAATGAGGCTAATTAGGAACATTGTCATTCAATGATGCCCTTCAAGTTTATCACAAAATAATCAATATCAACTCAATGAGCCCCTTTAATACCAAAATCTGCTCCCTTTGCCGCGGCGTTCGTCAATGGTGGTCTCAGCTGGCACTAGCACTTTTTCATTTATTGCTGAAGTAAATAAAAAATACATGTCATTATTATAACTTTTAGGCAGCCAAAACCCAAAGGCTTCTTTTTGCAAATTCTCCCGGGTACCTCCGGATCTGCAGCCGTATAGTTGCTCTAATATGAAGGCTTTTCCTCAGTGATATACCGGTATCTGGAAGGTAGTTGTCTCAACATTAATTCTTGCTCATTCATACTTAGTAAAAATCTTCAATTTCTATTGGTCCATTACGGTCAGGTGACCTTGCATTATCCTAGGATAAACGCACTTTAAATTAAGAGTGAAATCACAGGCGGATGAATACAATAATACCGTACTAAGATCACCAGTGCCTTAAGATATGGCCGGCTGGCTTTGCATATAGAGCAGGGGTTAATCGTCACCTTTGCTCCGGGTTTTGCTTCCAATAAAAATGTGGTTATTTACAAACACAAATTTTCTTTCTTTTTCGTATTTTTCATCCAAATCTTGTTGTGTATGAATGAGCAGGGCTAATCAACACTGCACCTGTGCATTAAGTAGAGGATAATGCACTCCATGGGTTAATGCTATCGCTGGATGTCCGGAACTGAATTATGAATTCGATATGGTCACGTTGATCTGAGTAAAGAAGTGGTCATAATTTGAATGTTGTGGTTTGTTTAGTGCACATCTGATGATGTTTATATAAATTGTAGGTGCTTTGTTGCCCACAACTCTGGATGCTTCCGGGCGCTTCTCCCTGGTTCCGAGTACCAGGGGACCTTATTAACTGATTAAAGGGGATAATACATCACCACAAACATATACATTTTAGGAATATGGTCATATTCCTAAAATACAATTGGTGAGTGCACTTTCATTGACATTAATTAATTTAAACTTCACTCTTATTGGTTGGTGATGACTTGAGCAGTCAGTTGTTCTCAATAACTCACACAGTATTGTGTTGATATGGCCTTGAGCAATTTAAACTCAGTGCAAGCTATTGTAACTTTGTTTAGGAGCTGTAATAGACCGGAAAAAATAAAAAATAAAAAAAAACAAAAAAAAACAAAGGGGCTCGGGATCTGAGGCCCTCCCGAAAAATTTGCCACTTGAAAGTAAAAAAATTGTAAGAACACTTATACTGAAGGCAAACCAAGGAGTTATTCTCCATGAATAAGAAACAAAAATATGACTGAAAGGAGCCATTCCTGAAGTGAGATGACAGCTAGGGTCAAGGGGGACACTAATTCAAATTGGGGGGGAACTGCATTTTCCCTTTACATCTGGTAAGAGTTTCTAACGAAAACAATTCCTGGTAAGTTACATAACTCGCAAACTGATGGGGTACTGTGCTCAGAGAGAGTCGAAAGGACTTTGGAAAAAAAAAATAAAATTTGTGCAGTGATAACAATGGTCGCTTAAGCTTAGGTCCCATAGAAAGATTGAAGGCCTCATGTCACAAAATTTTTTAGTGCATTAATTGATCGTGAGTTGTTGGAAGGATTAGCAAATTATTAATTTATCAAGAAAACTTTCATAAGCATAGCAAATACACTTAAAGCCAGGAATGTTTTAAGTAGAAATGCAATGTATGTGTTTCAAATTGTGCAGTGTTTTATCTATGTCTCAACTGTTGTGCAGAAGTATGGGGAAATACGGGTAAGTCAAAATGTTCTTCTAGTTTAATAAAACAATCAAGGTCATAGTTACTATTTGGAAGATAAAATGTTTAGACCATACCTCTGAACTCTTTTCACATTTAAAAAAAAAATCGCCCAGAGAAAATTTTCGATTTCTAGGCCTATTACCTGTATACATTTAATTTAATTCATCTTGGGCCCAAGAAAAGATTCCTCCGGTTCCTTGGAAGCTATATCGCCCCTCCACCTTCAGTACCTTGTCTGGCGTCAGGCCCGACTCTAAGACTAGAATCAAATCATTGATTTCAAAACTAGAGTCGTTATGTTAAAGCTTCCCATATGTTATAAGTAGCTTATTACCTGAAACATTACAAGCTTAGTTTTGCTTTATATCAACACTTCACCTGACGAAAGTATAATTTTATGCAAAAATATGTTAGAACAAGACAGAAACAAGTTTGTGTCTCATGTAAACTCATAGCGTAGGAAGCTTTACGAGACTGGCGGGACTGAACCTTGGGGAAGGAGTGTCCCTTTTTCCTTTGGAAAAGTTTTGGGTATTTGAGGGTCCTCAGATGCAATTTGGTGCAACATTTTGGACAAACTTTAAGGAAAATTACAGCAAATTTTTGACATTTCTTACGGAAGAGACAAATAAGGGGTTTTTGCCCTTGGATCTTGGGAGCGGAAGGATACTTTAGTCCCCCCATTTTTGACTGGGGGGGGGGGGCGCTTCCTACGCCTATGTGTAAACTTTTGGAATTCACTTCGTGAAAGTATAAAAATAAGAAAATTGTTAATTCATGTACGAATTATGTAAACGTACATTAATGGCAACTTAGGTTGAATCATGGACGTAGTAACAGGACCAAATGTAACGCCATCTTGTAACTAGTTACTTGCTCCGTTACTGAACTGAGAATGTAGGCCCCTATCTCGTTACACCGTTCCATTTCACAAATGTTAATCGCTACAGTAACGGTGTTACTTGTGCTGTAATTCGTTACTTCCCAACCGTGGTTCTTAAAGCTCTGAATATACATTTTCTGCCCTGTTTGATTAAAGCACCTGTTCTTGACATGCATCTTTTCGTTCGAGTTCCCCCTTTCGAAAATATCATTAAAAGTCACTTTCCAAAAGTGGTTTTTACCATACACTTCAAATTTCTTCCAATCCTCAATGTCGTCATCCCATAGGCCAGTAGTCAAATGGAGAGGGGGCTGCAGGGGGTGAAGCCTCCTGGAAAAAATTTAGCCACTAGAAAATGAAAAATTAATATTGCATTAATGCATCGTTAGTATTGTCCGCCCCAAGAAAATATTTCGCTCCCTGAAAGATATCTTCCCACTTAAGTACCTTGTCTGCATAGGCATAGACACTGCTCTCAACTGGGTGGGAGGATGGCTGAACGTTGTTTAGGATCGCCGTCTTGTGGGAGGGGTCTAATGGTGAGGGGTGTCCCCCTCCGTCTTTGGGAACTTTTTAAATATTTGAGGGTCCTTAGATGTGATTTGGTGCAACATATAGGACAAATTTAAAGAAAATTACTGTAATGTTTTTACATTTTACCGAGGGAAAATAAGGGGGTTTCTTCCTTGAATTGAGGAGCGGAAGCATACCGGTACTTCCACTCCGCCACATTTTCACTGAGGAGGGGGCTTTATCCCCAGCCCCCGTTTCCTACGCCTACGCTTGTCTGGCTACTTCCTCCAACCCGTCGACGGAGTCGAGTTTCTTGTAACTGTCCCCTCCCCGTCGGGAACTTGGCACCCTTACCAGTCGGACAAATCCTTGTGCATATACCGCTTTTTATCCAATTAACTTACAATTTTGCTGATTTTCCATCTGGTTGCCAGCGGGGAACATCCCCCTTACTTCAGCTGTTCCTCAGTTTGTATAGCTGCTTCCGTTAGTGACAATTGTGTTGTTTATGATCGCCGTCCTGTGGAAGGGGTCTAATGATGAGGCCCTCCGTCTTTGGGAACTTTTTGAATATTTGAGGGTCCTTAGATGTAATTTGGTGCAACATATAGGACAAATTTAAAGTAAATTACTGTAATGTTTTTACATTTTACCGAGGGAAAATAAGGGGTTTCTTCCTTGAATTGAGGAGCGGAAGCATACTTCCACTCCGCCACAATTTCACTAAGGTGGGGGCTTTATCCCCCAGCTCCCGTTCCCTACGCCTACGCTTGTCTGGCTACTTCCTCCAACCCGTCGCCGGAGTCGAGTTTCTTGTAACTGTCCCCTCCCCGTCGGGACTTGGCACCCTTACCAGTCGGACAAATCCGTGTGCATTTAATGTTATCCTACCGCTTTTTATCCAATTAACTTACAATTTTGTTGATTTTCCATCTGGTTACTTCAGCTGTTCCTCAGTTTGTATAGCTACTTCCGTCAGTGACAATTGTGCGGAGATCATCCATCACTCACTGTAATGTAAAGAGGTCCCCCAGGCTAGTAGGCAAGTCGTTAAGTCAAGTCGCATGTCTTTTGTAGTCCCAATTGTATTATGCGACTCGCTCCCCCATATCTGTTAACAAAGTCATTTTTTTGGAATACTACGCTCTAACCATTTACAGCCTTAATCTCCGAATAATTTTTGCCCAAATGTAGAATTTTTGACCAAGTTGCTCGAATATTAATACCTCTGTGTCGGTTGCACAAGGGCATAATTTATTTTCTTGGCTGTCTCATTTGCCCTAATGGATCCACTATTTTTGCCCGAATTGGGAGGGCATATGCCCCTTCCCTCGCCTCGTACGCTTATGAACATTACAACTATCAGTTAAGAGTATGCATGGGCCAAATAGTAAAGGGTCCTCGATGAGCCCACATGGCTTCCCGGCCTTCACTTAAAAGAAGGGTCTAGGCTCAAATCAAGTCTTGATATGTTAGAGGGGTACGGTACTTATTCTAAACATTCTGGTGAAATTTGCATTAAAATCGGATGCGTGCCAGGTTCTCATGATATTAGCAGTTAAAGTTGTCACATTTTCAACACAAAGTGAACTTGAAGCAAGCATATATGACATCATACCCTCACATTAATGACCAGTCTTTTGTTTTTCTTTAAACTTAACAACCAGTTTTCTCCTCCACAATCACATGTTATCGGAATGTGATTGCATGAGAGGCATAAGAATTTTACACACTTCATATTCCACATGGGGGGGGGGGGGGGGTCCTATCCCTAGTAACTTCAAGGTCAACACAACAGACTGAAAACTAAAAACAAAGCAAAAAAAAAAAAAAACATTTCTCATCAATTTGAGGAAGTGATGTAACCCCTGCTTGCGTCAAGCTCACCTTGGGTTACAAATGTAGTAACTTCATTTGCTGATATCTCGAGTACTACAAGTCCGATGTGAATGAAAGTTTCACCAAATTGCGTAGATTTAGTTCCTCTTGCACATGTGAAAATACATTTTTTGCTTAAACCCTTCCTTTAACCAATCATCGTGCAAGTAGGGAGGTGTTACTTTGACAAAGTAACACCTCCCTGGTGCAAGCCTATATTTCACGTTTCTCGAAAGTGAAGCGTCGACTACTACGAATTAGATAAATGTATCAAGAGACTTTTAGTGGCAACTCCCTGATGTGTGGCAACTTCCTGATGTGTTCTAGTGGCAACTTCCACATGTATGAATGCGAAACCTTTACGGATGCATAAATAATTTTCTTGGTGAGTTGCAAGATGGAGAATCCCAAATGTACCAAACTCCACGTACGCGAAGGGCAAGTATTCACGTGTGGGTTTTAGAGCGTTCGTTTAGCCTTCTAGTGGGGTCCGGGGCGTGTGATTTTTTCCCAGGAAGAATGGGGGTAATATCATTTCTTTACCATAACCTTAACCTTGATCCAAACCTGAGCATCATTTTCATTATTCATGATTTCAATGGCACTTTCCAAAAATCGTCCCAATTCGTCATGGGAAAAAATTTCGCATCCGGGGCCAGAGCACTGGTTAGGGTTCAGGTGCGAATCCCCCAGAAGCTTTTGCAACATCAAATAAAAGGTAGGAAAATAGGTTCCAAGTATTCGGAAATCTTTATTAAAGGGGAATTTTCATCATCCCAGACAGTTCCAATTCACCCAACTATGCAACTTCTAGCTCCTCCCATAACTGTATGAAGCTCCTCCTTGTGCAGGAATAAACCTGTTTTATTGCCATGTCCTGGTGAGCATACAAAGCTATAAAATGTAATAAAAGTACTCTCTCTGCCGTGTGTGGAATGTGAGCTACTATGCATCTTTCAAATTTTCAAACTTTGATTTCAATCGAACAGCAGTCACCAACTGAGAATTTTGATACCCTCACACTAAAAATATACTTTGGGGTGATGACTGTCTGTCTTTAAATTTCATATTTATGAACTCAGGCGTACCAGTCCAAGGCCCTCACGCCCCGGAGTTGGGGCAAAAGTTGATTCCCCCCAATTTTTTTTTTGAAAAAATCGGCAATTTTCTGGGGCATTGAAGGTTTTCTTGGTCAAAACCGACTCCCTAAAATATCCTGTAGGCCTATGTTTATGAAATCGATGGACACGGGGTTGTAAACCGGTAATGAAACTACAAAACACATACCCATGGAATGAACGGAAGTGATACTATTGTGTTACAATTTAGTTAAGGGCTATACGTGGGTTCTACCTTATTGTGTTGTTGGGGTTAGCAGGGGCGCCAGAGCATTTATCATGGGGGGGGGGGGTGTGCCGTATTTGCCTACTAAAAAGAAACAAATGCCGACTGAAAGTGTTGATAAGAGATGCAGTTAGAGCTGAGAACCGTTAGTCCAACCGGAATTTTTGGGTAAGCTTACACTAAAAAGAATGTACTAATTTAAAGCTTATATAGGTCAACCAATGGCGTACCCAGGATTTCTCTCGGGGGGGGGGGGGGGATGCAATATATTGTGTGATCGCCAGCCCGGGGAGGGGTGTAAGAAGAGGGGTTCCCCCTCCCCTTTGAAAATTTTTGAAAAATTAAGTGTCCTTACATGTAATCTGGTGTCCCATATGCCACCCTTGGAAGTAAAATTTGTGTTAAAACATTTACGTTTTTTAGGACCTAAAAAAAATTCGCATTTGTAAGGGGGACATGGCCCAATGGCCTCCCCGCTGTGTAAGCCACTGAGGTCAACTGTCCAGGCAGTTGGGCCCTATCGGGCACAACTTACATTGTACTTCCCTCTTCGAGTCACTAGCCGTACCGAAAGACAGACTCAAGAGAACATAAACTTAGTTTCGCGAAATGAGATGAGATTACCGGCATTTACATAAAACGATAAATTCTACTTGAAAAGATGGAAAGGGTTTGTTCTGTATTTAGCTATTAGTAACGAAACTGAGGGAGAGTCACGGCAAAGCATACCGAAAATTTGAGGTTTTACCGCAGAAATGACCCTTTTGAAAGCTAAAATAAGTAAGCCGACCATGGGTGGCGACAGATTTTTTCCGACATGGGGCCGGGCCATGACAGCGACGCCAAATTCCGACAGCATGTCGAGGGGGTGAGGAAGGGATATGAAGGAGGCTAAATATCCCATGCCATTGCAGAGTACCGTATATTTAGCATTATATCACTTAATATGTCAAGAGCGGAGTTACGCACTGATACTGTTCTTTTGAGTCTGAATCGTGTAATTGCAAAGGTCGCGAAAATTTTTGTTTGGCTGACACAAAAACCATGTCCATTAAGAACAAAAAGAAAAACAAAAACTGTGAGGGTTGTAGACTGTATCAGGGACAACATACGTTGTATCGAAACCACCTGGACTACCCGATGAAATAGCCAATTTTTCTCCGTGAGTGGCTCATCAACTGACCGTACCGCATGACACACACTAAAGAACAGCAACTAGGCTTTGCGATATGGGATGAAATTTACGACCTTTGCATAACCTGTGTACCCTGCCTACATGTTACTTGGTAAGGTTGACAGGACTTACGCTATCTAGCTATGTGGAATGGAACTACTGAAGAAACTGGAGTGACATTACAGCGCGCGTGGGTCGAAAATTTTGGGTACTGATTACAGAAATTGTCCTCTTTCCTTCACTTCTTTTCCTCTTTCTTTTCCTCATGTTTTCTTCATTTTGCCGACTGGTGCAGAATTTAGCTACTCAATGCTAGAAACCACATGAACGATGAACTGATACTGAAAATCCCTATGTATAGCCATGGGCGTCCGGAGGGGGGGGGCAAGGGGGACACTTGCCCCCCTGGAAAATCAAAAACTTGAAGAAACGAAGAAAAAATAAAGAAAAAAAAAACGAAGAAAATATAAAATCAACATTTCTTAACAGTTCACTTAGTGTGAATTTCTACTCTCAAAACAGGAATTGAAAAAGAAAAACATCAACACTCGGACCCCAGCAGTCTCCCCCCCCCCCCCCGAGCATATTTTTGGTATGTTTTAAAGTTTTTATTTACGATATTGCTAGTGTTTCCCCTTTTTATATGAGGTAAACAGGCCTTGGAAGTGCCATTTCCAGCGATCTGGGAAACAGTTTGGGCCAAAATTTTCTTGCGCTACGCGCCAACCCATGGTGGCGCGGAGAGCTGAGGGTCTGTGGGCTTCATCCCCCTCCCCCTTGACAAATTCCTGGCTACGCCTTTGTCAACACTGTGAGAAAAGTAGCATGTAAACTCTTTTCTGGGAGTAAAATATTTCCCATGAAAAAAGTTTGGCCCCCCTAAAAAATTTTGGCCCCCTGAATTTTTTTCTGCGGACGCTCATGTGTATTGCTTTTTGCCGACAAAATATGTTTTAAGTTTCAAAAAGTGTTGCTTACGGGCTTTGAAAATATTGTAATAAACGTTGTCTACAAATGCATCCAATCTCCTGTCTTCCGTCTGCACCAACCCCTTTCTCTTGCCCTGCTTTGTCCCTCCCTCCTCTGTTCTTTTCCCTTTTCGATGGGTCTTTCTCTCTTCCTCTTCTCTTTCCTCTGTTTTCCTCTTCCTTCTTCCCTCTAACTTTCCTTCGTTTGCTTTTCCCTCTTTCCTTCATTTTGCCGACTAGTGCAGGATTTTAACGATTGCGTGGATGATGCAGGGGTCACACCCCCACACCCCCTCTAGCGTCGGTCCTGGGGGAAGGGAAAATACAACCATCATGGGCGTCAATCCTGGGGGACGGGGGGAAAAGCCCCCCCCCCCACATTTGGATGGGTGGGGGACACAATATCAAATGTCTCCTCCACATTTGCGTAAAAGGGTAGTGTCGTGGCTCTATTTGACTGGCTTTTTGAGTGGCATGTAGGTTTTTTGGGCAATTGTTAAGTGTCTCGATGCAGATTCTGAATGCAGATTTCGTCAGGGAAAGCTTATTTAATGACAAAATTTCGGCGCGCTTCGCGCGCATGCGTCAAGGTTTTCACTCCTTCTCATGACCATTAAAAAGGTAATTATACATGGAACTATTCTGATCACAACTCTCTCCGAAAACAGACATACATCTCCAAACATCTGAAGGGGCCTCGCATCAATATGGGATCATTCAATCAGTGGCGTACGCAGAGGGGATGACCATTCGGTCATGCCCCCCTCACTTATTCCGATTTGCTTTAAGTACTTCAAAAGGTAGCATATTTGGCACCAGATTGCATGTAAGGACACCAAATTTTTCAAAATTTTACAAGGGGAGGGGGACATCCCATTGGGCTATGCCCCCCTCACTGATGCCTACTTTTTAAGTTCCTAAAAAAACGTAAATTTTTTAACACAAATTTTACTTCAAAAGGTAGCATATTTGGCACCAGATTGCATGTAAGGGCACCTAATTTTTCAAAAATTTTCAAAGGGGAGGGGGACACCCCATTGGGCCATGGCCCCCTCACTGATGCCTATTTTTAGTTCCTAAAAAACGTAAATTTTTTAACACAAACTTTACTTTAAAAGGTAACATATGTTTACAAACGCAGGGGGCATAAAAAAGGTGCAATTTACGCGCCGACACTGCAGTTAGTAAAAACATCCAGTCAGTCGGAAAAATTAGAATTCACTAAATTATGGACATTTTCCAGCCATATACGATCAACTCCAAAAATATCCCAAAGATAGCACCGTTTTGCACCTAAGCAGCCTTAAATTAACAAAAATTTCTCAAAGGGGAGGGAGGAGCCCCCTCCCCTTAGACCCCTCCCCCAGGACGACACATTTATGTAGTGACAAAGGAAGGATCCTCACTGCTGTATACAAAACGCAGAGCGCATAAACAAAGTGTAATTTACACGCCTCCACTCACTTGGAAAAAACATCCAGCCAGTCGGAATTTGGGACCTTCACACCCCCAAACATGTCACCCTAGCAACGGGCCTAGTCGGTCCATGATCTCCGACAATGATCTAGGCTGCGAAGTGTGGTTTCAGCTATTTTGGGACATGGTGAAAATAACACCTTGAAGTAATTCCGTGGACTCCGTGTATTTCACCTGGCGGATCATCTGTGATGGTCATGTTAACTTTGAAATGATAATTCTTATTAGAATAGGGCGTCAGTCATCATAAGGGGGGGGGGGAGGAAAGGGCCTATAGGAAGATACCCCTCTTCAAAATCAAAGGGATTGGTTTGTGCTAAGTCATGTATGTCCCCCGCCCCCCTACATTTGAATACGGATGGACGCCCCTGCATCTATGATGGTCGTGTTAACTTTGAAATGATAATTCTTATTAGAATAGGGCGTCAGTCATCATAAGGGATGGGGGAGGAGGAAAGGGTCTATAGGAAAACACCCCCTCTTCATAATCAAAGGGACTGGTTTGTGCTAAGTCATGTATGTCCCCTGTCCCCCCTCCCCCACATCTGAATACGGATTGACGCCCCTGCATCTATGATGGTCATGTTAACTTTGAAATGATAATTCTTATTAGAATGAGGCGTCAGTCATCATAAGGGGGGGGGGGGGAGGAAAGGGACTATAGGAAGACATCCTCTCTTCAAAACCAAAGGGATTGGTTTGTGCTAAGTCATGTATGTCCCCCGTCCCCCCACATTTGAATACGGATTGACGCCCCTGACAACCATTATTTTAAACCTGCCATACTACTTGGCAAACGGACCATTTTGGGATGCATTCAGTGATTGCACAGTTACAAACCCTGTTTGTGGGTAATAGTTATGTAAGGACTCAAAGACGGCGAGGGTGGGGCACTGAACTTGCAGGTGTGCGGTGAATAATTCCGCCCACAGAAGAGAGGATGTCCTACATATCAGCTTAGCTTTAACATTTCAGGGTCACGAAAGCCACTTGGCTCATTAAGACAGAGGCGTCGCCAAGTGGAGGGGGCAGGGGGAACGTGCCCCCTCCAAGGTTAGCTGTACTCCCCCGTGTGCCCTCAATGAGATTTTGGGTATGAAAAAAGCACAACCACACCATTCACGCATATGAACACGAGGACCGACTGTCACTTTTATCAGTCAAACATGCGGCTGAAATTGCACAAGATGTTCTCAAAACTACAAGTTTGCGGCGCGCTTAGCGCGCAACTTTATGTTGGACTAGGGGAAGGAACTGTCTTACTGGGAGACGTAATCCACAAGTATTGTTCCAACATTTATTTTCTACATCTATAGGACTACTGCAACTGAGTCCTCTCCCTTCAATATAATCCCCACATCGGTTATCTTTTTGTCAGATTTCTATTCGAATGCTAAAAATTTCGCATTTCGTTGCCTTTTTCAAAGCGTATCCAATAAATATGAGGGAAATTAAATAGCGTCAAACTCATAGCCTAACGCCCTTTTAGCCAGTGAGCCACAACTGGAAAAAAGGCCGTGGTCGTCTCGACTTGAACCAATTGGTTGGAAACTGGGACGTTAAACCTCATCTAACCTAACCTAACCTAACCTAACGCCCTTTTATTTCAGAAGATACCGGTGCCTTCAACTTTACAAGGCGGAACTTTGCTCTCCTGAATCTTCGACGAGGCGGAGCCTAGTACCACACCAGAGATCAACGGTGAAATCTCCATAAGGAGTGTAAGAACTTGCATGAAATTTTCAAAGATGCTCAATACCAGAATTTTCTGGCCACTTCGCGGTAGCCACCCTTTATCACTTATTGTTGAAGAAAATGCAGGCAATATATCGGTCGTAATTATACTTGTATGGCCCGTAAAAGCCATTAAACCGCATCCAAGGGCCTAGTTTTCCAAATTTTCCCTGCTAGCCCTGGATCCGCACAAAAAAAGGAAAAAAAGTTCAAATTGTGATTTCTATAATTGTGGCCTGTTTAGTGAGCATCCAATGCCATTTTGGTTATAGTAAAATGATTAATGCTAATGGCCACATTTTATTGATACACCTAAGCCTCTGGGGGCTCCGCCTCCTGGATCCCCACGAAGCGTACGGTCACTGGACCCCACCAGAGATCCTGCAGTAGTCCCCTGAGGCCAACGCCCACTGGGGAGCGCTGTGCGTCACTACGACGCCTCCAGTCACGCTCAGTCCTTCATTTTGGTGTGCCCCTCCGGCGTAAAGCTTGGGCCTCCAGTGCCTCCCCCACTTTTAAAAGTCTGACGACGCCACTGCATGTATTACGCTATGGATGAACACCGGCGAGATTCGCCGTCTCTTTTCGACTGTTCAGAGGGCAACGAAGCAGGGGTGTACGAACAGACTAAACGTTCCCAATCCTACTCCCTGGACCGCCATTTAACTTCTCCGCCGACGGACGTGAGCGTATCCCTAATCTCTAGCAACTTTTCCAAAGCTGG
Organism: Holothuria leucospilota; assembly: GCA_029531755.1. Lineage (NCBI taxonomy): Eukaryota > Metazoa > Echinodermata > Holothuroidea > Aspidochirotida > Holothuriidae > Holothuria > Holothuria leucospilota. The sequence continues at coordinate 15,185,859 of CM055977.1, forward strand.
GAGGGGTGGAGGATCCTATTTTTGCACTATTGCTTAATGTCTGAACCAAGCAAAGCGGGCGACTTTCTGAGAAAGACAATAGTGCTCAACTTTTTAAGCAATTTTAACTCCTACTGTAAGAAAATATCCACTGGGATTTATCCGAGGACCAATGCAAGTACACTCATACCAACAAGCCTGGATACTATGTCTTGTTTCTTAGGAAATGGCCAAATTTTAAACCTTTTAACTCCGGGAAGAACCCTAATTCCGCAAGATTCGACTTTTTTCCTTGACATTATACCTGAATTTTGTGCCGAAGTCACAATTTGTGTAATTTAGTCCTTATTCCGTATAGCCTAACGGAAAACTTCGGCTTTTTCTATACTCCAGCTCATCAATGACTGGTGTGAAGTCGAGTTGAGTAACCACTCCAACCCAGGGTGTTGTACATCCAGGGTTGCCGCAAAATCATAATTGACCAGTGTTGTGGTTTAGCGGATAAAAGGGAAGGTACCTGTACTGATGAGCTTTATAGTAACCGGGGGACCTGGGGTTCGTTCCCCCGTCGGATCAAAGTAAGTTTTTTATCCAAGATCAAGCTACGGTTTTCCACTCTAAACTGAACCGGAAAAAAGAACCCGAATCTGATGCAATCGTCGAGTTGGTTCTCCACGTGACATGAAATTATAAAACATAGGCCTCCTCCACATTTGTGGTCTCTAATAAGCGTCATAAAGCAGCATGCCCCTTCAGGTTTAAATGGGATAAAGTCAGTGCATAGACCCTTTTTCAAATAGGAATTACAAAGGATTGTGGGATATAGTTTTGGTGTGCGTCGTTTTTGTCCGCAATAAAAATGCAATTGACAAAAACGACCCGTACCAAAACTCTACCCCACAATCCTTTGTAATTGCTAATTGGAAAAGGGTCTATGGTGCGAAGAACTGGCAATTGCTTAACTACGACAGGAATACTTCTACCTTCCCACCCGCATTCCAAAAATGTTATGGGCAACTTCATGCCTTTTTCGAAAACAAAATGACATTTGATACAAAAATGTTCACTTTATGTCGTCCTCTTTCACTGTTTTATTACAAAGTTATATTTATTATTATATATTATGCATGCAATCGTGGGGGTGAAATGGAATACACTTAAGTGTTGAAGAAAAATAGATTTCTTGTAAGAAAGAAAACATTGTCTTGAGTTCTTATTCACGAAATCTGATCAAAAACTACAATGCGACTTCAACTAAGGGTTTTGTCTTCACCATAATGGAGTATTGCTTGTGGAAAGATTTTTAACGAAGTCAGTAACAGGGTCGGATCCAGAAATATGAGAAAAGGGGGCGTAACCGTGTGCAGTGCTGATCATACATTATTTTGCATGGGCTTGGAGATGTAAAATTCTGCTTACAAAATTTATTACTTTGCCGAAAATAGGGGCGTACGCCCCTTTCCCATAATGCCTGGTTCCGGTCCTGAATCATTCTGTGCTTGAATTAAGTATTTTTGGAAGTAAGAAAAGAGAACTATCCAGTGCATAGCTATAGTATGGCACATGGTGTTCCAGACTTTTTAGAAAGAAATAAGCCCCTGACGTTTCCCTGGGGAATTTTGGAAACTTTAAGATAGTTATTTTGCTCTTTTTCTAGTTTCCTGTCTTTTCACTTTATTTGGATATGAAACAAAATGTAACAGTCGATCACTTTCTTCTTTAGGTCAATCCAATTCCCTGATTTGAGGCATTTTTTTTAAATTCCCATTTTCCGTGACTGGAAAAGGGGAGACTCATTTTCTAACATTTCCCTAATTTCCAGGTTGGCTGGAACCCTGTGCATACAAGTACTGCATCTTTTAGTCCGAAAGGCATGGTTCAATCATGGTGGCAACTCCTTGGTTTAATGTCAGAACAGGTCATACCATCCCAGGGTCAGGGTAAGAGATCTGAACAAAAATAATGATACTTTGTGTGAGTTTTGCTCAAAGGTACTTCAAGTGGAGTCTGATGGAAAGTCCTTGCGTCGGATAGTATTTAGAACACAATGTTTCTCAGAAGGTCACCGATTATGCTACGCAGTCGTGTTTGTCTCAAATTAGTTGTTACGCGTTTTGAACCTGGACGTCAATTTCCTGTCACGTGTTTGGTGTACGACTCTCACGTCTCAAACCAAGCTGAAGACCACTCCCAGCTCAACTTTATGGCAGTGGTCAATTTCACTTTTTTAGAGCCTCCTGATTGGTCAAATAATATCACCTTATTAATGTTTATATTCTTTTGTGCATCTCAGCTCTTGACCAATCAGGGGACTGCAATCACTCCCTTAGAATTACCATAGGACCACAAGGCACGCGAGGCTTAAAGGTCCAAGCTGCAGGCTTGGACACTCATGGTGCAGACCTCTTGGGAGAAACATGTGGTCACTACTGTTATGTTAATCTGCATGAACAAAGTTTATTCATTTTTGGCTGGTCTTTCTTTTAATCAAGTTTAATTATCTTTTTGGAATGGAGATCAATCAATTCATAATCGACTAAATCAAGAATTTCTAAACTCTCTTCTTTTCTCTGGATTCCTTTCTTGGAGCTACACCCATAGATCCCTGGAGCCTTCACAATGTAATTGGCCCTTACTGTAATGCAATACTTGGTTGAGGGACTTGATGCGTGGTCCTCAGGGGACATGAGAATCTTTTAGAATGAAAGGATTGTGGCAGATAGTGTAAACTACTGTATAAATCAAAGTACTATTAAAGGCTCCACAATCTCACCTCAAGCAGTAAAATTTCTCCCTACTAAGTTTGCTTCTACCCCCTTTCCCAATTTAAACAAAAACACCTGCCCAGTACACCTCCAAGACAGAGCCACAGTAGCCAGTATTGAGTTTCAATTCCTCAAGGTCAGACTGACACACAACTTTGTGTGAGCTAACTTGGGAAAGCAGCTAACTGTAAGTCATCACTGACCAACTAGAGTGAAGTTACTGTTTGAATGAGTGTCAATCAAAATGCAGCTACCAATTGTGTTTAGAACTAGGGGGATATCCTAAATAGGATTCCATAGCCCTTTTAAACATCATTTATTGCCTACATCAGACATCTTACACCCCCTTCTTTTTGTAATACTTTGGTAATGTGCCTTAACACTTGGCAAAAGTCTGTCAACACTGTACATTATTTTAATATTCTGTCATGCTGTTATTGTGTAAGCACTCCTTGTCAGTAAAAGACCTCAAAATGCTTTACAAAATTCCACCTCCAACTTTTCAAACCTAAACACTCTCAAGCCTATGCCGGCTGTCCTAACCAGTGTAGCCATTACAGCCCAACTGATTAAACTTAAAAAGACACAAGTATTTTCAAACTGGATTGTTTTATTGTGGTCAAAGCATCTGCCTTTGTGCTGGGAGGCAGAGATCCAAATCCTTGTCAGGTTATATCAGAGACTTTAAAACTGGGACAGGTTTGCCTTCTCCAATGGTGCTCAGAATATGAGATCAAAGTATGATAATACCTGTAAAAATTTAAGTGGCAGCCTTGCAATGGCTGCACTGGTTAGTATAGCTCCCAGGTGCTTGAGAAAGTTTAAGGAAGTGATAAAAACTTATATTGTATGGCACAATGAGGTGTGCCACTGACAAAAAGTGCATTGAATGCAAGCATGGGGAATTACTTTATTAATATTAAAATACGACACAAAGAGTGGAGGAGTTAAACTGAGTGTTTTCAAGAGTTTTGAACCTGAAATGTATTGATATGGAAACCATAATGCAGCTGGCCTACTTAATAAATATTGTCATAAAGTAATAATCATAATATACACATCTGTATTGTACATTGGACCCTATACAGGCACAATCGATTGCATTGTTTTGCAAGTCATACACAAAGCAAATAATTTCTGGAACCATTGAAAAGATACAACATACACTGTGTTCTGTGCATGTTTCTCATCACTCCTACAATTCTGTGCAGTTTCACAACATTTTACCAAGCCATTATTCCATAAAATCCAGCTTTATGCCCCCCCCCCCCCCGCACAGAAGTGCAATGTAGTCAATCCAAGAACACAGCACCTGTTAACAGTGACATAGTAGCAGACACTTCCTACGTGCTCATTCTCAAGTTTTGGCACACTAACCTATACTCACAGTTGTGAGAATGGACTTGTACTCCAACTTGAGTTCAAAAATTTGGAAAGTTATGCAAAGCTCCTATTGCAAAATTTTATACTCACACCATGAAAAAATAAATGTATAGTTATAAGAATTCTCTCAACCAAGGAACAATACACTTACTGCCTTACTCATGACATTGTACTCACACTACAAGTATGGTGTTCATACTCACAACCAGACAATACACCTGTACTCGTACTCATGACATTGTACTCACACTACAAGTATGGTGTTCATACTCACAACCAGACAATACACCTGTACTCGTACTCATGACATTGTACTCACACTACAAGTATGGGTGATAGAGTTTGTGAGACATAGAGCTGTCCTTGAATGTCATCCTGGTACGGAGGAAAAAATAACTGTTTTTTCCTTGTAAACTAAACGTGCCACCCAGGATGGACAGCCTCACTTACCTTCCCCCATAGCTAATTACTCTTGATATGTTGTTTTACAATGAAAGCTGTATAAAAATACAATGCCCAATATAACTTGCTTTGATATTTTACCAAAGTAATACATAACATTAATAATTTAACACAACTTTCCCCGTAACATCATCGTATACACTGGTGGGCACAGAGCATGCAAAAGGATATACGCCTGCACGGCAGTGGATGCTAAGTTTTGCACGTGTAAACTGTGGCACACCAATGCACATAGAGAGTAGACAAGTTAGAATCTACGTCTTATCAATTCTTTTGTCAACCAGCCGTGATGTCATTTGTTTGAAAACATGAAGACAATCATGACAGTTTAGTTGTCCACTATTTCAGTAAATGTGTCATTTATACAAATATCTAGGACTCTAAAACTGTGGGCTACATGCACAACGCCATATCTAAACAGCTTAATCAACTAAAATACTAAAACGGCTTATTCTATGGTCAAAGAATGAGACTAAGCTATAAAAAGTTCAGCATAAAGATACAAGCAACATACTACTGAGCAAAAATGACAATAAAAAAAAAGTAAACTCAAATATAGCTTTTGCCTGTGACTCCTCTTAAAGTAGCCCTCAACCCTCTCCAAGCAACCACCAGCCCATATACACATAATTTTCATTAAAAAAACTTTTTAAGTATTTCAAAAGAATACCAAGCACATAGCACATCCTTCCATTTCATCACAACATGTGACTATTTTTCATTCAAACTTGAAACCTTCCAATTTTGTTAGAAATCACAAACCAACACTGTTGACTATTAGAACCTATAAATACTTCAATTTTGTAATCATTGAGTTAAGTGCATACACTGATGCTACATCTCATGACCTACAGTTTTTGACAAGATCAAAGTTGGCAAATAAAATGATGAAAATTAAGAGTATTTTCTACACTGCTTTTAGGACTGCCTTCACAGGTGGGTTCTCTAAATTTTGGAATTATGCAATCTGCTGTGGATAATCAATCTCACAACATTTTCTCCAAGGAGAGACAGACTAGAGAGGAAAAGTGGACAGTGCTGAAACAAAATAGTCTATGGCTCAGCATAAATGGCTAACATCAAGTGGTCCACTGTTGGATCTGATGATGATAACGCTTTGTATTTTTCAAAGTTTGTTAATTTTACTGTTATTTGATATAACATCAACAGAAATATTAATTTTAAGTCACACAGACATGTAGATTTCGTTCACTAGTCTGTTAACTGCGTTTAGTCATTAAAAATGCCCTTTGTCATGATTGATGCACAATGGAAATTTGGTACCAAATGCACTGGTGGAAAATCAATCACTTTTTCTTAGAGCATTGGTAAACAACATGAGTAAATACAACCATTTTTGGCTAATTGCATTTTACTGATGTATGTAAGATCAGCCAATCCTGATGTCCAGCTGTGGCAATCAGTCAAGCCCTTCAAAATTTTGTGCAATCGAATAGTTGATCAATACACATTCAAGCTTTTGAAAATTCACATACATTTCACATCAGAATCAACCTTGTAGCACTGACTACTGAGGTATTATTTGCATCTAAAGCCTCATTGCAGGTGTTTGCTATTTCTCTCTCTTCCCTAAACTGGCAAGTACAACCAGGGCGATTAGGAATAGGACACCTTATTTTAATGTTTGCTTTGTGGTTTCCTTCTCACAACTCTTTCCACCAGCTGGGGGAGCTCTACCATTCAAGGTAAGCATAGGTTTTCAAAGTGTAATGTTTGAGTGACTTTCAACAATATAAGCTATCAGGAGTCAAGATGAGATCCATGCCTGCCAGGAAGTTAGGCTGCAATGTTTATTTCATAAGAGGACTAGTGGTCATCATTTTTTTTTATCCCTGGCTAATGGACATTTCCTCTCATAAGGGTAACTTTGTCCATTCTTAATTTTCTGTCTACATATCTGTACTTGTGTTAAAGACTGGACTTTTTTCTTGCAGTCAATCTGAAAATGCATGTGAAATGACTAAACCAAGAGAAAATGTCATCAACTTTCCAACAGCCATGATTTGATGTTGCACGGTTACATGGAATATTGCCCACTTTTAGCAGTTTTTTTGGTAAATATCTTCGCCAACTCACCATTTATGTCAAAATAATTTTACCAGGTACATCTTTTGTTCTTCTTCTTTAATGTGACAGAAAACAAGCTTCAGTGGGTAAGATTACATGTTATTGTTTTCCCTAATTTTGCACACCCCACATTCTAGTGATGGCGCACTTTGGTAATTTCAGAGGCTAATTCTGTCAGCTATGCAAGTATTAACATGTTAGTAAACAGACTGCAAAACTGCTAGGTCTTGACAAATAAAATGAAAACTTCATCTGCCTCTGGATTTTTGACACATCTTACAGTTTTCCACAAAAACTATTGCAGATGAAAGTCAGGTAGTAAATTTCAACTTCTGAGCAATATTTAACATGAAACCAAACTTCAATGGATTCATTTTTGAGGAAAAATGTTTCCCAATTCAGCCTCGACAGTTGAATGGCTAGGATTTTGCACTGCCACTGAGATACAGAGTAATTCATACAAGGCTCCCAATCCAAGGTGTGCACAGAATTAGGGATATTGACTATACATCATCACTTTTTTGCTAGTCACTTCCCCATCTTGTGACTGAATATTAAAACCATGTTCTCCTATATTCCGCATTGGATGACAAATGAGCAATTTCATGTACTGATATTTCTATGGGTAACATTGGGGAACTTTTAACCCTCTTACTCCGAGTTTTTTTGATAAAGTATTGATAAAGGTCTATATAGAAATTTGCATTGCTAAAATGTTCTCACTTGAAGTCTTAAGTCTCCATTAAAGCAGCACAGATGTCAAAATTGTTTAAGAATGAAGACTTACTGAAAACTGAAATAAATCAACTCAATGACTAATATGAGCAAGGAGGTTCTACACCTTATGGAATCTCTATGTTATGAGTATAATGCTTAGGATCCGTCAATCAGTAGATGTGTTTTTACTTAAATATGAAGGTTCCACCATAAAAGTTGCAGCAGAAAGACATCCAGAAATTTCATGACATTTAACAAATATTGCATATGTATCTTACTCAAGTTGCAGTCCATTTTATTTTTTCGAAAAGAATTTATGACAGCCTTACATTTCCTTTACTTACACTGATATAAGGAAATATGCTGACAGACTGTTTTTATGCTGATGTAGACAATGTTTTATACGCTATCCATCTCCTTGCAATCATGTCACATTTTATCACCAACATCTCTTCCACATCTCTTTCAGTTCATGTGCTCCAATCTACTAGTACATAAGTACATTTTCATGTAAACCTAAGTACCATGTACTCAAGAATGAAAAAAAATACAAATCTCACATGCAGGCATCAAAATTGTAATTCAATATGATCGTCTGAATTAAAGACACATTTCTGGCTTTCGTTTTTGAATGTTTCAATTTTCAAGTGGGTGAATGCCTCCTTTGTCCCTACACATGACATATGGATACCCCATGCTGTACACTAACAATCTAAAGTTACCCTATCTAGGGTCCATACATTTTGGCAGTGTCTGACATAGCCAGAGCTACCACCAGACGACTTACACTTTCAGTGCTATGGTCTATGGATACCATCTTTATCATGTGATCCTGTGAAAAACTCTGTAAATATCCTCAGCTGACAGGAAATGTTCAGTCTGTATAACATACAGGTTATCAAAGCATGAATCCATTATTCATTTTCATCATAATGCTGATCACTTTAAACTTAAAAATCTCTGCAACTTGTAACATTTAAACCATTCAGAGAGAATGTTTACACTTTTTAGGTCATCCATAGGAAAGAACTTTTCGCTGCAACCCTTGTGTGTCTTTGTTTTTGTTCTAAACTTATAATGCACGCTTTTTTCATTTGTCTGTATCTTTTTAGTCCTGCAACAATATCATCAACCAAACTTAGATTATAGATGCAAGATGGGTACCTCCATTTCTGACTGAGGTCAGAAGCCACATACCAAGGTCAAAGGTCATATGAAGCCAAGTTGTAAATACTCATAAAGTGTGCAATTAATCTCACTTGAAAAGTTCAGTTGCAACCAAGTTAATTCATAGGTGCAGCAAGGGAACTGTGATATTTTACTCAGGTCAAAGGTCACATACTAATGTCAAAGGTCACAAGAAGCAAAGCTGCACAACAGCCATAAACTGAAAAGAATGTATGATTGTTATCCCTGCACCTTGAATTGCCTACATATGTACAAACCTCATTATCTAGATGTTACAAATATTTTTAAACATCCTCTTAAGAATAAAAGATTAAATTTTCCTTAGGAAAAATAGGACAAGGTCATGGATTAAAGACTTGTGATTCTCAAACTCCATGATCATGACCTACATTAAAGGGGAATTTTCATCATCCCAGACAGTTCCAGTTCTCCCAACTATGCATCTTCTAGCTCCTCCCATAACTGTATGAAGCTACTCCTTGTGCAGGAATAAACCTGTTCCATTGCTTAAGGCCATGTCCTGGTGAGCATACAAGGCTATAAAATGTAATAAAAGTACTCTCTCTGCCTTGTGTGGAATGTGAGCTACTGTGCATCTTTCAAATTTTCAAACTTTGATGTCAATCAAAGAGCAGTCACCAACTGAGAATTTTCATACCCCTACACTAAAAATATACTTTGGGGTGATGACTGTCTGTCTTTAATGTCACATCCTGAAAGTTTGTATGGTACTTTTCTAAAAATTTTGCTGAAAATTAGCTTAATTCTTCTAATACTTATTGTGTTTAGCTGCAAATTAATTACTTAATTCCCCTCATATTTTTCTCAATAAAAGTGCAGTTACATCCAACATTCCACTGTCTTCAATAAGCCAACCAAAAATACTTCTTCAGTCCAGTCTGTATAATGTTTCTCCATGAATTCTCTTCCAATATTTCTTCATAAGTTTATACATCATGTTTTTACTAATTTGTTTGAGCCTTGGGTATCTCCCCTGGTAACAACTTTATCATTACTGCACCACCACCACAGCCTGCTTGTTTTGAGGGTAAGTACTGTCATGCTTGGCAATTAAACATTTTGAGAAGAGAAGAATGAAGGGGTAGGGGACACTACCAGCCCCAACAAAATTTCAAACATAGAATTAGCAAATTCCTGCACTCCCACAAAAACCAACCCCTCTCCCCCCCAAAAAAACACTACTACCTCTACCCCTTATCTCAAGTTTCCACTGCTTCCTTAAAACTTTTCTGACTTTGTATGCCACATACTGTACTATGCCATGTGGGTGGAATGGTACACAGGCAAAACTGACTTTTGCAAATTTTCTACAATCTCTAAGTTTTTCTTTCTGAGTTTTTTTTTTTTTTTTTGAAATACTCAAATTCTTTGCTTCCACCCAATGGCAGAGTTTTGGTCATTCTTATAGCATTGTCCACTTACACCTAAAATTGAAAGCCAAGCTAATTTTTTAAACAACTGTCACTACTTCCAGCTGCAAAGAACAAACAATTTCACACATTTACTACTGTCCTCTAGCACTGTCCACAGACCTCAACTCCAAAAGGGCTAACTCACGAAAAAAAAAGGAAGAAAAAAAACCTTATTCATCATTCGAAGGGCAAGAATTTGCTTCACAACCATACAACAGACAAAACCTTCAAATTGTTACAAATTTCCATTATTTTGGAGACTATTTTGAAATGAGGTGAATTTGTATATTCTGTCCTCAAAACACACACCAGAGAAAATCACACCCAACTTATCAGAACATTTTTACCTAAATATTTTTCTCAAAATGCATTCACTATGATAATCTTTTAGAGATGATGAGTTTCATCTTTTCTGACTTTAAATCCATCATCATTTGTGACAGAAGCTTCCATAACAACCACTTCTTTAAAAAAATTCTGAAATTTTCCTTGTTCTTTCAGCCTGATTCTTTATTCCAGCCTTAACATCACTGGACTACCGGTCCTCTTTTTCCCTGCCTTGCAAGGTCTTGTGCTGCTTTGGCCTTTTTGGTCAGCTGATCTACTTTTTGAGGAATGTGAGTCTCTGCTTGTTCAGGCACAAACATTTTATTAATAATATACTGGAGTCCTTTGAACGATTTGTTGCAGTTAGACTTGTAACGTTCCACACCAAACTTCTGAATGGCCCTTGCAAAACCAAGCACGCTCGAATCCACCCATACCTGTCGCTGGAGTTCTGTCCACCCCGAGTTCTCACTAGATTGTTGGTAAACACACTTTTCTTCTACAACCTGGAAAGAGATGGGAAAACAGAAAACTAAGACATATGCAAAATAGAAAAAATATTAAAAAAAAACTTCAGTGTATGAAATAAGGTTTGTCTGGTTCCATTTAATTTGCTTCACGATACACAGTAAGATCTCCAACGTGTGTCAAGCAGAGTTGTTGACTCGAGTCACCGACTTGGACTCCAGTCTGACTCGAGTCGTAAATTTCTTTACTTGTGACTTGAATTGATGAAAAATGACTTGCAACTTGACTTGACTTGAAGAAAAATGACTTGTAAGTTGTAACTTGACTTGACTTGAACATTTTTGACTTGACGACATTGAATGAAAATGTTTGTCGCTGAAGGTCCCATGGATCTTTTACCATTATAAAGTTATTTAAGAACAGAACGCAAGTTTTTCTTTCATGCATTCAAGATTGCATTGTGCCACAAGTAGAAAGCTTTGACACACTCAGGGGTCGAGAAAAAGCATAGATTCAAGCAGCCATTCCAACACATACTTGGGGCAAGGCTCACCCCTATTTACAAGCAAACGTCACGTTTCACAATAGTGAAGAACAGGCCTTTCCAACCTTTTTTGGCTTGATCATGGCCCATTGCAAAGAATGGTGTTGAGTAAACACCTTGTCTACAAAATATGAATGACCTACGTCTATAAAATGTGAGTGACAACCAATGAAACCACATGTTAACATAAACGGTGTTTAATATAGTCTTTGTATGGTGGATCCAGGTAATGGCAAACCCACGGGGGTTTCCTACGTGATGACATTAGAAAAATCTGCCCCTTGAAACTGGGCATCATTACTTGGACGATAGCGTCACGACTTGGCCGATTTTTTAATGATAGAAAACTGCAAACAACAAACTGACCTTGGTATTTCTACCAGCTATTCACAGCCTGAACAAAGACTAGGGGTGTACCTCATTGCTGAAAATATCAAGAAATAATGCTTGTCTGCAATGATAAGCATGCTATTCTTTAATTTCGGAACACATAGTACCTATTTGATATGTTTTTTGTCTCATATATCAATAATTTGACAGATTACTGAATTCTATTTGACAGATTTTGTTGAATTTTATTTCCTTGCATAACTTCACTAAATCTGAACCAATTTTCATGGTTTAAAATTCATTTGGTAACTAATTTAGCCACTGAATCTGATTTTAGTCACATCATACCTAAAGATACAAATCAATCCTTCAAAATCTATTGAAGGCGGATGCCCAGTGTCTTCAAGTTAACCACAAAATTGTGTCACCACACTGCTGGATTGGGGAACCAAGGTCAAGGTGTAAATGTCCAGAGTTCAAGCCGACGAAATCTGTATTAATGGCAAAGCCAAAACTTGGCGATCGTCGAAGCAGTAAAGACTTGACGGCATGGGAGGGTTTTCAAGAAAGTATCCCACTGCAACACTGTTAAACGCGACTTTCTTGTACCTGACAATCAAGATTAGTAAGCAAACGGTAAACATTTTATGAAATCTTGTAATATGATGCACTGCAATTCCAGAACAGACTAGCCAATACTGATTGTTAATGAGTCAAATGGCCATGACACAGGGGCTGGAGACTTTCCAAGATGTAAATTGCTGGTATCTGGTAATCAACATAATTTACGAAATTTGTAGTGTTCTTGTTGACCTCACTTTATCTCCATTTTATACACACTAATTTAGGAACTCAGTGGAACACTTGTACTATTTTTAGTAAGCTCTAGCTTTTTATCAAGAGTACAGTACTTTATTATTTCAAACACCCCCTGCTGTCTTTAGCATTTCCCCCTCCCCCTAAAGAGCAAAAATGCTCCTTCATCAAGTAATTTCCATATTTGTGTGCTTGTGCAGGGTTGTAGCCTAGGCAAAATCTCAGGGAAGGGGGGGGGGAGGGGGGAAGTTTATGATACTCTCTAAGCGTAGCACCAAGTGGCTTGCCTACAGATAATTGAAATCAGGACGGACCCTTCCTTCATTATTCTGTACATGTGTTCTGTAAAATGGCACCTCTACAAGACTGGTACCCAGTGCGGGATTCTCCCCAATGCTCTTAATACGACATGGGGGGAACCACTATCGGACAGTAGACCTTGCAAGAAAATGTTCCATGACATTTCTCCCAGGTTGAGGTGGGGGAAACAACACCTTTTAGACCTTAAAAGTTGGTTGTAAACATTCTTTTCTTTAAGATTTCATGCTTTAGAAACAAATTCAGGTTTCAAGAAAAAAACTTAAGATTTGATTTAAAGGGAAAATGCATTCACCCCAAATTAAATAGTGTACCAGAGTATCCTATTCATGAATGATCATGTTACAATATACTTATCATTGAGTTTTGAAGTTCACACATAGAGTAACTCCTTGCATTATCTTGAATATGCTATATTTAACTTCTTACATCATGAAAAATACTTGCAGTGAAATTTATTAAAAATTTCTTTACCAAGTTATTGAGATTAGCTAATATAAATAAAAAAGTAATCACTGGCTATTTTATTTTTAACATATATGCTCTGCTGGTGTATCTGTGTAGGAGGCAGATGAATAATTCGTTAAGAAGTAGGGCTGCCATGATGTCTTTTTTCATTTATCGATATCGCCGAGGTTTCCATGACAATATCGCGTACCTAGAACACTCAAGCCTAAATGTAAGCTATACTATTTAGACTATACATTTGCCATGACTATGACCATGCTAACAGTCATATCCATATCAAGGATGTTTCTATAGTACATTGAACAGACCCAGCGGAATTCAATTTTAAGCTCAAACTATCATCCATAATCCATTTATTTCAGGACCAAGGCCTCTGTAAAAGTAACAAAACTAAAACAGATTAATGTGAATGCACAGGGCTGGCATAAACAAACAAAGAGAGAAGTGACTTAGGCCACCTACGTGACCAACGTTAGTTGAACCTAGCTCTAAAATTATGGACTGAAACCAAAAGGAACATTGATCCTAATCTCCTAAGGATTCCCGCTGCCCTACTAAAATGGTGTCAGCATGAGAAAACGTTACAGAATTTATGTTCCTAAATGAACCAGAAAAATCTTCTAACCTCATCATACTGAATAATAAAATTTATGGGTCACACCGGAATTGTTGTGCAATGAAACGTACTGTAGATTCACCTACGTGACCAACGTTAGTTGAACCTAGCCCTAACATTATGGACTGAAACCAAAAGGAACATTGATCCTAATCTCCTAAGGATCTCCGCTGCCCTACTTAAATGGTGTCAGCATGAGAAAACATTACAGTATTTATGTTCCTAAATGAACCAGAAAAATCTTCTAACCTCATCATACTGAATAATAAAATTTATGGGTCACACTGAAATTGTTGTGCAATGAAACGTACTGCAGATTCACATTTAAAAAATGTAATGATTGCCAACAAAACTCATCACTTGCAGCCACAACTGAACATGTGTTCCTATCAAGAGTGTGTGCATACTACCGTAGGCCTTAGTCAGGCGCAGATCCAAGGGGGACTTTCCCGGCCTCAGCCCCCCCCCTTTTGCCACATCAACAATAACAAATATGCAAAAATTAGCATTTAATGTTAATCTAGGAGAATATTCAAAGGGGCTTTCAGCCCCCCTTTCCGAAATGTCTGGATCCGCGCCTGGCCATAGTGTATATTTATGTGCATGTGTAATGTTGCAAATGCACAAGTTAAAGTTGTTGCACTGGCGGCCAGCATTACAGTCATTTTAAAGCGATGTTCTGATTTTATATATTTTGGGGTTAGCTAAGTAGTGTTTTTCATTTGAATTATTATCATTTCATCTCAATGACTTAAGCAGAAATTAGAGAAATAAGAGAGTTCACAGAGGCTTACTCATTTATTTGATTCTGTTGTGATATCATGATGTGAAAAAACTTAAGTCCATATCATCATGGCAAAAGTATATCGTGATTATCGTGGCAGCCCTATTAGGAAGACAAACCCGCAATCCCACATAAGAACGAATCCAAGGCAGGGGTTCGGGGACCTCCAGGGAAACTTTGGAGAGGAACAGAACCCTTAGATGTGATTTCCGTTGTTTGAAATCATAATTTGGACAGTAAAATTGTCAGCATTTCATTTTTTTGTCAAGTAGGCCACCTTTCATTTTTGATTTTGAAATCTTGGAGGACAGTTGCCCCCTGTCCCTCCCACACCACAGGCTACAGCCCTGCGTAAGCTCTACCATAAACATATACTCTAGGACGCAATGTGTGATGGAATCATAGCATCCTCAAGGCTACTTTCTCAGAAATTTTCTGATATATTTTCTGTAATATTATTCAAGACAGAGTTTGAAATAGAAAACAGGCATGGTATTCCTTTTTTTTTTCTGCTGTACCAGTTTAAGCATGCATTCATTTGTTGGGTGACTTTGCATCCAGGTTTAGAGAATACTAATCATACATGAAAAAAGTTTGACACATTATGCAGGGTATATCATAAAACTGCAAAATGATGAGCATTATGATTATGTTTGGGTTTATCCTCCTTATTTTAAAACGATCCCATTTCCATATGAACTTAGCTTTTCTTACCTACATATTAGTAGCTTCTTTATTTTTGTAAGCTTTTGTGGTCCAATGATTGTCTTGAGAAGTTGTTGGTCATATTTTCTTCCACTTGATATGGTCATCGTATATTTCACAATTCAAGAAAAGTTAAGGTCTACAGCCTGATCTCCATATTTAGAGTGTATCTAGGAACTGCAGTCTGGTTCATAGGCTTATTATATTTTATTTTGAACACAATGACTTGTGACTTGACTTGACTTGAAGGTAAATGACTTGTGACTTGACTTGAAGGTTAATGACTTGAGACTTGACTTGAGAAACTAGAACAGCAATGCTGTTGTGAAGATCACACAATTTCTCTTGTCTGTTAAAAATAGAAACTCACAAAACTTTCCCAAAAACCTCCTTACCTTACAAAGGCAAATGGGAAGGAAGAGAGGAGTGTAATAATTAATACCAGAAAGCCAAAAGCCTTAGTGATTCCTTGCCGAAAGGAGGGTGCTTTGCTACACTGAGGTTCATCCATCAAATTTATACTTCTCTACTACATCATTCTTTTATGATGTGGTCACAATTTGATCTCTTCTCATGTCAGCTCATGTCACATGACCTTTGAACTAAAACTTGAATAACCAAAAACAAGAAAAAAAAAAAAGAAGGGATTTGTCTGTCCTTCCTCCGTTGTAATGACATGTTTACAAAGTTTCAGTTTTGACCTCTGATGACCTCAAATGGCTTGTGACCTCCATGAAAAACAGTAGGGTTTTTTCCTCGCACCATAACACATGAACATACTCAGTATGAAATCTATCCAAGATTCCTACCTTGAGATATCGTATAACGTTTTCAGGGTTTGACCCCTGGTGACCCCAGATAACCTTTGGCCTCCAACAAAAACAATAGGTATCTTTCTCTAACCATAACACATCCACATACTAAGCATGAGATCTACCAAAGCTTTCTAGCTTGAGATATCGTGCACACATGGTTTTCAGACTTTGACCCCTGGTGACCCCAGATGACCTCTGACCTCCACCAAAAATGATAGGGTTCTTCCTCTCACCATAACACATTCACAACCTAAGTATGAAAACTATCCAAGCTTCCCACCTTGAGATATCGTGTAAACAAGGTTTTCAGACTTTGACCCCCGGTGACCCCAGATGACCTTTGACCTCCACTCAAAACAATAGGCTCCTTCCTCTTACTATAACACATCCACATACTTAGTAGGAAATCTATCCAAGCTTCCTAACTTGAGATACCGTGTAAACAAGGTTTTCAGAGTTTGACTCCCGGTGACCCCAGATGACCTTTGACCTCCACCAAAAACAATACGATTCTTCCTCTCACCAAAACGCATCTACATACTAAGTAGGAAATCTATCCAAGCTTCCTACCTTGGGATATCGTGTAAACAAGGTTTTCAGATTTTGACCCCCGGTGACCCCAGATGACCTTTGACCTCCACCAAAAACAATAGGGTTCTTCCTCTCACCACAACGCATCTACATACCAAGCATGAAATCTATCCAAGCTTTCTAACTTGAGATATCGTGTAAACAAGGTTTTCAGATTTTGACCCCCGGTGACCCCAGATGACCTTTGACCTCCACCAAAAATGATAGGGTTCTTCCTCTCACCACAATGCATCTACATACCAAGCATGAAATCTATCCAAGCTTTCTAACTTGAGATATCGTGTAAACAAGGTTTTCAGATTTTGACCCCCGGTGACCCCAGATGAACTTTGACCTCCACCAAAAACAATAGGGTTCTTCCTCTCACCATAACGCATCTACATACCATGCATGAAATCTATCCAAGCTTTCTAACTTGAGATATCGTGTAAACAAGGTTTTCAGATTTTGACCCCCGGTGACCCCAAATGACCTTTGACCTCCACCAAAAACAATAGGGTTCTTCCTCTCACCACAACGCATCTACATACCAAGCATGAAATCTATCCAAGCTTCCTAACTTGAGATATTGTGTAAACAAGGTTTTCAGATTTTGACCCCCGGTGACCCCAGATGACCTTTGACCTCCACCAAAAACAATAGGGTTCTTCCTCTTAATATGGGCCATCTATGTACCAAGTTTCAGAACTGTCCAACTTTCCCTTCTTGAGATATCGTGTAAACAAGCAAAGCCGTCACATACGCACACACACACACACACACACACACACGACATCACCATCGCATAGATTCCTTGCCTGCCTTCGGCAAGGAATCAATAAATCAAAACCCATCTGAAAAAGCACAAGTGTGTTAAGGTCAAAAGCAGTCACCCCAAAATTATTCAGAAACAATTTAGCTAAATGTCACAAATTTCTTATTTCTCTTCCAAGTATCTTTCATGATATTTTAGGACATAAATATCGCATATTCAAGGTAAACCTAGCAGTTGCTCCTCATAAATTTTACAATTGAGTGAGAAACATACTGTCACATGATTCTAAAGAGCCATTCAGGAAATAGGATAGTCTATGATACAATTCTTTATTGGGGTGACTGCATTCTCCCTTGAAGGAATGTTAACCTGCAATTGACAGTTTTATGAAAGATAGCTAAAAATATCACTGCATATTTTCTCATATCAAGCAAGCCTGCAAAGGCATATACTTTTATTAGCAGCAAGACTGAAAAAAAGTTTGTATGATGTACCTATAAACTGTTCAAGTACAGTATTGCGAAGTACATTTAATGGCACCTTCAATTCCACAAGTAAACACTGCATGGGTTTGCAATGATCAAAATAAAACAGACACTCAAAAGGCTCCTATTGCACTTGAACTCAAAACAGTAAATTGCAATTACTTGACTGACCAACTCAATTGAACAGAACAGAATGGGAGATATCCCCACAATAGGTATAAGCCTATTTCCTTTCACCTACTAAGCCCACACTGACCACAGAGTTGCTTCAGATTGTAAAGATGAACAAACACATGTGTGTTGATGGGTTGAATTTCAAACAGCCTGCATATCCATTTGCAAGAAAACAACTGAACACACAACCAAGGACACTGCTATCAGTACAATGGATAAACAGCTAACTGTTCAGCAGGCACAGTGAACTCAGCTCTACAAAAACAGCTTTAAAACCCAACTTAACTTTCCTATAATGGAATGCACATAGGTAGGTAATAATGCGCTGCTGACAAACAATCATATCCCAAAATTTCAGCCCAAAATCTCCTCACATCAAAAAGAAAAAGACTTTTGTTGCAAAGTTGACGCCATCTGCCCCATTTTATAACCTCACACATGTACTGTGTACATGTACTGTGTACATATGTGAGCTAAAAATGACTTGAATACAACTCTGGTGTCATGTGTACACATATCCATAGGAAATATATGAATGGACTGTTGAAGTAGGGCATTTGTTCCTCAAATGACACAATGTACACCATTTGTAGCAGTGCCGGATGGATTACTGGTATTCAATACTGATACCGTACAGGCTGACAATACCCATTATTGTCCTTTACAGATACCTGTGATATTGACCTTTTTGGCCAATGCTTTCTAATCAATTGTCTTACAGCCTACTTCATAAAAATTTTACCTTATTTTATGTAAAGTCCCAATACTTTACCTCATGAGTATGACACAACACTTACAGGGACCATGCAATAGACTTTGCTTCAGTGTAGAGTGCACTCATTTCTCAAATATCGCTAACTGCATGATCAGTATATATCCCCATACTGAGAACTGAAATATCAGGAATATCAGTATTAGTCAAACTTGTAGTGAGTATATACTCGTACTCATGGTTTTGCACAACTGCCTGTACTCAGACTCATGAGCATGGTTTTGTACTCGCACTTGCACTCACAGATTTTGGAAGTTATGCATTAGGGCCCATGCTTGCCAGCCCGGCGGACGAGTATTACTCCTGCACCTATATTGGCTGCACTCCTAATACCAACATCCGCGAACTTTCACAAGAATTCTTCATCAAACTGCATAAAAACTGTACGCTATTAACTATTCATATATATGATCACAACAAACAGAATTATAAATATTCAACGAAAAAACGACTAAAGCAAGTCTTGATTATCACGCTGTTTCGAACGACAAATGTCAATGGGGTTTTACTGTGTGATCTCACCCACTTCAAGCCTCACACAATGAAGTCCCATTGACTTACTGTGTAAAAGTGAATGTTGCAGCTGAAGCTTTTTCGTGCAATATGAATAGTCATATTTTGAAACCAATCAACAGTCGAGAGAGTAAAATCATATTGGGCTCATGAATATAACGAAATTGGGATGATCTCTGTCATTGTTCGCAGGTGTTAGAGTATGTACACCAAAGAGGAATACATATTCGACACCTGCTATAAAGGTAAGGCCCATGCAAATTGTTGTACTTATACTCATGAAAAAATGTATATTCGTACTCATACTCACAACCACAGGCACTCCACTTGTACTCATACTTATGACAATGTACTCACACTACAAGTATGGTATCAGTAACATCATCTACTTGTAGCATCGGTACAACATTTATTTGAAAGAAATATGTAGCATAGGTTTGATTGCTACATAAACAGATTCTCTATGCTTCAACTAAACATATGTACACAAACATAACACTAACAATGAGAAAATTTTTCAAATCTGCAGGCAATAAATACACATCAAAGAACGTGCAATTTATCTACGAACTGTTCTCTAGGAGTCCCATCTCATAAGATTTTTAAAGGTTAAAACCATGGCCTCCTGGGAGTGTAGCTACCTGGACCCCCTTCAAAGCTTTTAAGAAGATCCCTTGGACCTCAAGCCATTGGACACTCAGCTTTCACGGTCTGTGGCTAGTTAGCTAACAAATCAGGAAAACAAATGTGACTGCTGAAGCCTGATTTTAAGTGTCTTTAACTGTATTTACACACTGCAAAGTAAAGCACCATCATTTTGCAGTTAGAAGTGTACTTGTGTTGCAAAGCCTAACAGGTAGTCCTACTGTAAACCTTTGGTCTATCTTGTCCAATAGTTATTAAAAACATGTATCACATCATTTTGAACTTCCGTTCATTGGATGGTGTTCACAGTAGGGCTGTGCATTTCCGGTTAATTCACAATACGTTTAACCATTTTTATTATCTGAACCTTTAACTATTAACCAAAAATGAAATCAAGCCAAGGTATACTCAACAAAATCCACATTTTGGAAGAGCGCCATCACTGCAAATGTACTTGCCTTATACTCTCAAACTGGGCCCCACCAGTGATGTTTGCTGATGTAATGTGTATGTCAAACCATTTGCATTGTTTGTGAGATTTGGCAATCAGTTCATAGCAAAAGCGAATTAACTTCACAGTAGAAAATGTAAATCCCCCTCTTTATGCTTCAAATTTTACATACAGTTTGCTGTGGGCTGGTGAGATAGTTGCATCACAGGAAGTCCAGGAAAGGAACCCAGAAAGGGAACATAGTGAATATTTTCATCAGACATCTCCCCCGCCCTCTCCTGCAGCCACACAAAAACATGTAGCCCTTTGCATAAAAGTGCAAAGGTTAAGTCACACACACACTTAAATCCAAGCCACAAATAACTTTTATTCTTACAATGGAATCTCAAAAATCTGATTCCATATCTTAGAACCATCTTCATAGAAAATTTGGAAATCTTTTCTTCAATTTCCTTTCTTTTGTTCTACCATAACACAACACATACATCTTTATTAAACACAACAATACATCCATATTCATACAATCCAAAAGGAACAGCAGAACTTTTCTACAGACATAAAAAAGGTGCTTTTTTCCATTTGAGAGGAAGTGAGGGCGCTCTTTCATATTAACACCAGTTTCTCCAAAGGGGAAGTGTTTTAGGCTCTTTTATAATCATTGCAGTACAAGTGGAACAAAAGTTTCATGGTCTATTTACGTCAGTGTTGTGTAAATACTTTAAGTAAATTTCTTAGAATACATGTGAATGGTTTCTAAATTTACAAGATTAGCATATATATTCAAGGAATGTTTCCTATTCTACAACTTATTTTAGCATAAAAGTGGACTAGGGGTGCTCTTTTCTCATTACAAGGTCACTTTGTAGGTAAAGAAAGCCAACACACCTGCAGGTCTGCAGGTGTGTCACTGGTCTTATGCATAAAAATGTGTAAACTGAATTTCAACGAAAAATTGTTAATGATTATTCAACATGTATCATTCTCATACCTGCCAGCACTCACAGTTTCACTGTGAGTTTCATGATTTTGGAAACCAATTCTCAGCCAAGTTTTCAGATCTCACAGTAAAATACAATAAATTCAAAATGATATACAAACACTAAGCCACACAGCAGATGACAGCACTGCTTACTTTTTGCTGAAACACATGAAATAAGGCAAGGATTCCATTCTTAGGAAAAGAAATGATGAATTTGGCCAGAAAACATGTCTCCAGAAAACAGAAGAACATAGGCTATTATTCCAAATTTGTCAATTCAGTTTGGCTTTACTTTTCATAATCAGATCAGAAGTGAAAATATGATCAAAAGCCATAGCCAGGCTGCACATGTAACCCATGCAAGAAATTTGATTGGCTGCAAACACATCACACAAATTTACAAAGAGAGTGTAGACTCAGTCTTCCCCCTGACTGGACTCTTCCCAACCTCCCATCTGTTTCTGTTATCTGAGTCCTCAGTAATGGAAATCTTGTCATGGTACAGTGCAGGGCAAATTTCAAATCTCCAGGTTTTTTGATGAAAATATGATGGTTTAATATTTTGAAGGTTGGCAGATTTGCAGCAGTGTATACATTTTGAATGAGGTATATTCACCTTGCTGTTTACACTCCTAGCCAGAAGCTTTCTTAGTGTGTGGGCATCATGAAGAAGGGGAGCAAAATTTTCATCACAATTTTTTGGTTCAAAAGGTATGTTCACTTAATACTGTACATTTAAAAGACATTTCTGCAGGTGGAACACTGTCTCCCTTTCTTGTGCTCCCCCTCCCAACCCCCTTCCTCCTGCTATGTCACCAACTACCTTTTGTCTGCACTGATGTACACAGGGGAAGTCATTTCACATTAAAAGCCAAAAGTACTTCAAAGCTGTGTAATTGCCACATTTAGGTCAACTGCTGGTGCTTGCAAAATCAGTCTTAATCTCACTCGGTTGAAGTTTGATAGAAAACTTGATTGCAAAACTTTTCCAAAGGTTGTACCAATTGGTTTTAAAAAACATACCAGTAATACTTACCTGTACAGATCCATACTGGTTAATTATTTTGGACAATAAATTATGGGTTACAGTTAGCACTATCCGTGAACTATTATTTTTAAAGTGAGCAAAAATTATGTACCTGTCACTTTTCCTTTTTAGATAGTCTGATTAATTTTAAATGTAAAGGAAAAGTTAAAATCAAAATATGCCATCATCAAACATTGATGCAAAAACCCAGTAAAACCTTTATTTTCTGAGGATGTACTTTCTGATGAGTGTGAACTTTTTAATCTTTTTAATCTTGCTCTTTGATTCAATTATCAACATAGTCATCACATTTATCACTGTCTCTCTCATTGTGGCTGATTGCGTGACAAGAATAAGAGAAAGTTACAAGCGGGGGGAGGGGGGCTTGACTGAATACTAATCTGCAACAAACAAGCAATTTGCCACGATTTATGGAAACATAGATTACAGACGATTAAATTATAAGCACAATCAATAACACAGTATGAAATATTTCATGAAAGGTAACCCTAGATTTAGTAAGATAATATGATAGCTGTGGAATTGTTTCTCTAATAGAAACACATTATTAAGTTTATTATAATTGAAACAATTGTAAGGTGCAGGCTATACTAAATGAATACCGTAATCAAATGCACTCTACTAACCAACATATGTCAGATGTTACAGATGTTTGGCCAGTCTAGAAAGGGGCCACACATGACAGACCCATGATATAGAGGTCTGAAGAGGTCTGACAACAGAGGTTGGTCATGTTCAGGCAAAATTGTCCAAAGGGGACAACTTAAGGGAATGTCTGGTTTTCCCCCTTAGGGTCTTTGCCAGAGAGATAAGTGGACTTTGGAAAAGGATCAACCACAATACCACCAACAAATTTTGGGGCCAAACATACAACACATGCTTATTGTGCAAGGACTGAACACATTTCAATAGGTGCTTGATACAAAGAGTGCTGCCTGAAAGCCAAACACCAGGCTGCATACAGTAAGACCGAAGCTCTGAACCAACAGGGGAGGGAAGAGGTGCTCCAAATGACCTCTATAGGGCTGAGAGATCTTTTTAAGATTATGATGGGGGCTGTTGACCTGCATTTTACTACTTACTGATGATTTGTGAAAGATATTATGACATTATGGGATATGTGATCCTGGCTAGTTGCATACAAGAACTGAAAGAGCAATTCCAATTAAGATGCTATGACTTTTCAAAGTTTGGGATACAGAAAAGGTTACCAAAAACCTTCATTTACTGTCTGAGCTATGCACATAGTTCATACAGGGGTTTCAAAATGATGTTGCAGGTCCTTCTGAAAGAGGAAGCCCTTGCAGAGCACTTTCACCACCTGTGCTTGCTAGATAAACAACATTTTGCGGGTGCGGGTATCTTTGACATTCATTCTCTTTATAGTATTATATGTACTTCTGCTTGATGAAGAGATAGCTTTAATAACATCAACTGACAGCATATTGCATGAGAATGACATATTACCCCATAGGGGATACAAAGGTAAATTTTATACTTTTTAGTGGGCTCTCCAAAAGGGAAAGCTATGCAGTTTGCAGTTACTTGCATACTATTTGACAAATACCTGTACCTTTGTAACTGAATGTGTCACCAAGGACTATAGATAGCACTCCACCATGCAAAAAGCATGACAAAGTGAACGGCACTTTACCTACATAAGATTGTGCATCAACAGTCACCCCCTCCCCTATGCTCCCACTGGTGTGGCTAAAATGGCCGAAATTGTGTCAGAACGGCTAAGACTTGCCCACAGCATGCAAGAATAATGAAATTAAATGTACCAAGTAGTAAGTATATGTCTGTTAAGTGATTCTGGTATTTTATGCAGGTCATCAGGCACAGGCAATCATATGTATCTACCCGCTACCAGGCAGATAGAATAAGTATGACACTGATAACACCCTACACTGTGGAAGGAAAACCAGGGAGGTATTAGGAAGGAGATACAACATTATACAGACTCTTTGAAGCAATGTTCGTTTCTGACAGTTATCTTGCCTTTCTTCTCAAAATTCTTTTCTCAGTACCTAGATCAACTAGGATCAAGAGATGCATTGTCAAAATGACAATGAGAAGACACACTCACTACGTTGAACTCATTACCTTTTTGTTGCCAGCCGTCATGCACACATGTGAAATTTCAACCTTTCGTCATTATTCGTCACACTAAATATCATTTCATTTAAAGTCAGCTAAGAATTTCTTCACATATTACTTTTCTAATATGTTTCTTAATGATTGCAAATTTGCTAATCACTAAGAGAAATATGTACACTTGAACAATGTTTCCAGCAGGTGACGTATTACAATCGTGGGGGCACAATTGAAGTACATTATTTAAACGTTTGTTGCCAGTCATTTTACTGAAAATTCTGACTAAATTTTGTTCATTGGTGGGAACAAACCTTACTTCAAAACAGTATAGACAGTTGCCTTTGTCTCAGGATTACTTGGAAAAGAAAGGAGGAGATCATTGTTAAAAGGGTTTAGTCAACAGAGACTAAAGAATAGGAACAAAAAGACCTGTCAATCAAATGGCAGTGCCTGAAAAGAATTAAATCATTCTAAAGTACATATTGTCTAACAGATTTAGTCATTGTATCTCTTTTCTGACAAATCTCTGGGGAAACTCACTGTAAAAGTAACAGCACCAAAGTTTTGTTAACATTTTCCTGACTTTACAAAGGACCTTGCTGATATCAGGCTACAACACTAAAGTGTGTTAAAGGTATTAGGACAAGCAATTGTCATACCTGCTTTTTTGATGAAAAAAGTATTCAAAAACATCAAAGATAGTCCCAAATTCCCATCAAAATCCATCAAATATTGACCATTTTACAAGACAATTAATGTTTTTGCACTTACCTCATAAATAAACATGAGTTACATATGTAAATTTGTGACATGGAAAGAGGGACTCTCACTCACGAGATGTGTCTAATGTCACTGTGTTTGTTTGACCTTCATTCCAAGGACTACTGTAATGCTGGCATACCCTGAGGAGTCTTATATGGAATAAAAAATTTAACACATTTTGTCCAAACCCTTAGGCAAAACTCAGTTCCTAATTCAAGATATGTTTTGAGAAGATAGGCTGCTTTTGTCAAAATATTCCTTCAGGTTTCCTCAAGGTCACAAAGTGAAACAATTTGTTATTCTTTATAACTGATAACTTGTTTGTCCTTGAAATTTGATACTTTCAGAATGTTTGAATATTTCACCACGTACTTAGTATGTAGGGTATAGCAAAGTAAGTTATTACTGTAAATATTCCATATAGTGGTGTCAACAATATTTATAAAGAAATACAAATGCTATATTTGATTACTTTACCCAGATGTCATCACAGATTTCCCACCATGCACTGCTGAAACTAAACGAATAACATTTCAAAAATTAGCAACCCTCCAAAACCAACATGCCACTGAAGTGTGGTTTTGACTTCCCCATACAGAAAATTTTTCTAATTTTTGGAAACCTCAAATTCAGTCACCAGACAACACTTTAAATGAGGGAAGTGAATCCCATAAATGATCTTTCAGCAAATTACACTTAGTACAAAGGGAAATTAATGTTTGCATAGCTGACACTGGCATTTCAGTTTTGCGTGAAATTCTGCCCAACAGAAAACCAAACTGAAAGAAACAGAGGATAACTTCCTGAATTGGAAGCAACATACCTATTATGTGTGATATCCACTTGACCCTTTCTTTTGTGAATCTTCTGTAGTCATGCTACATTATTACACATACATGCATAGAAAAAGATACAAGCACACCAATGTGAATATACTGCTTGCCATACCATTTTTGCTATCGTTACTGATATGAGTGGAAAAAGGAGAGATCTGGGGAGCTCCTTGTTGGGAAAGTTTGGTACTTAGAGGACAATTTTGGCAGTTGGAAAGAAATTTGGACATTTTACATAAAATTGTGTAAGAAATTATACATTCTACTTGCTGTCAAGGTGATCAATGTGTTTAGCATGTTGAAGCTATGGTGGGTGGTGCTGCATGGTGGCCATGGCTGCCCAGTAGTGCCAGGTATGTGGCTCGTGATTGCCCAGCAATAGCAGAGCTAAACTTACCAACTGATGTAGAAAATATTAAAATATTCACTGATTATGAAGAAACTTGGAATACAATATATCTTTCTGTGGTCATTTCAAAGTTCTGCTCACATAATACAGCTGAGCCCATAAATCAAGAATAAACTGCATTCTTTTCAACTGTTAGATAATTGGCTCCATATACCAGGGAGTTGCCAGCCGAATTCCCTGCATATACTCCATTTTAACCTTATATTTCAAGCCTGCCACTTAAATTGGTCTAGCTTGAACCACCGTACCTGGCGCTCAGAAACTGTGGGCATATCCCTGATCCATATCCATACCTTTGTTAGTATCTTCTTGAGGGTTTAAATCTAGAAGTAGTTCTGGTCATGATTCATACATCTAGTTTTTGCTTCAGTTTGCATCTATACCTAATTACTTGGGGTAGCAAAGGCTACTACACTTCAACACTTCTAAACAGCTACCATGACCAACAAAAATACTGACCTAGCTCAATTGAGTTGTGAGACAAATTCCCACCTAATGAAGTATGACAAAGGGGAACTGACTTCCTTTTACGACTCATTCATGGCTAACATTCCATTTGCACTTTCCATGGTCCTGCATTGCCCTTGACAACCAGACGTAGTTATTAGTCATGGAAGACCCCCGAAACTCACTGTAGTGACGTAAACCATGAAATGCACAATAATTGACCAATAATGTCAACCCAGTGAACCATTCTTGTTTGAATAAAGTTTGAGTTCAGAAGACGCATTCACAAAATATCTTAAATGCAATCAACCTTCACCTCCAGACAGGAACAATACATTCCAGTTCATAAAATGTACATGTGGAAATAGTACAACTGCAATCAGTACTGAACAGCAGTATAAATTTGTGGAATTGTGGTTTTATGGCAGCCCCTCTTACTTTTCTTTTCTTTCTCTTTCTTTTAGGTTTTACAAGTGGAAACAATTGGATAAAATTTCACTTTAGAACAATGTTCTTACACGGTAACAGGAAATTCACACCAATGTAGCTCAATGCTCATTTACACTGCTAGCTCAAAAGATGACTAAGCACTTCCCTAATTTGCTCAATTCATACTCATGTGATTTAGCCAGCCTATATTTGTGGCACAAATGTCTCACAAGTCACAATGCAAACAAATGTTGCACAAAAAAATTGATGAGCAATTTCTGCACAGGTGTTTATTTCAAAGAAACCAACTTGATTCGGTTTTGTAAAGAATTGATCAGTCATTAAAAAGTTTACTTCTCACCTCTTTGCAAGGTAAATTTACAGTACGTTAAATATTACCCCATTTGCCATCCAGGCACCTCTAAAATTAAAATATTTTCAAAATGGAGGAGGCCATCCCTCCACTTAGACTTGTCCCGAGGCTATCCATTCAAATGTCCCATTGGAGAACTGACCTGGCTAAATCACTGAATACATCAAACTAAATCCCCCACCCCCCTCCCCAAATGAAACAAATTTGAAAAAGTAAAAATGATGTACTGATCATGATCCACTTGATAAGAGCCCTGTAGTTAAGTTGACAGAATGGAACACTGCCTCACTTGGGATCTTGTAAGTAAGAATAAGTGCTTGATGTGGCTTTCAGTGCCTGAACCTCCGATGAAAATTACAGATTTTAGCAATTCCACTGTTATGGAAATTTACATCAACAAACCTGGGAAATGGTGACAATATCAGGAAAATTTAAGGAATTTAATACCAAAAATTTCACAAAATTTCAAACCATATGCCAGAATGCAGGCATGTGTGTCCAAGTTACTTTGGAAAAGAGTGGGGGGGGGGGGGGGTGAAGATCATATTATGTAGTCTATGTTTACAATTAGGACCACCATGCATTTAATATCACTTTCAGGAAAAAGTCCAATTTTGGATTCAACAAAATCTAAGGACACAACACAACTTGAGACGTCCATTTTTACAGTGTGGAAACCCCGCATTCAATATCACTCCAGAAAAGCTATTTTAGTACCGGTATGTATTCTTCTTCAAAGACTTTTGAACATAAATAGCTGTTGTCTATTGTCTCTGGAAGCTTTTGAATGTCATTCACACAAAACTTCTAAAAGGCTGACCCTTTTACACAGCAGGTGTTCTGAGTTTCCAAGGGTCAGTTAAGTGTGTACCATGCCTGATAAAGGAAACACTGAACAGAATTTGTTGTAGCATTTGACTTCTGCTACAAGCCAATGGGAAAACATACAGATGGATGTCCTAGTCAGAATTTGCACAGTGTAATTTCGAGTTGTTATGACTTCTTGCTCCCCCTGTATCTTTCATCCCAATATACTTATCCAATCTCCCCCGTCTCTCAACCCCCACCCCAACTCCCTGAAGTTTACTGGCCACAGAAAGTTTAAGAAATGTACTGCTTTTGTGGTATGATTGTTTTAGACAAAAAATTATAAAAATTCAGTATAAGGTAGCTGAAAACCTTACATAAAGGAACAAGGTTCTCCCTTTGAAAAAATTCACTGCTTTGCAGTAGATCATTAATATTTTTTCATCCAAAATATCAAACGGTGCAACCTTCTCTAACTACTGTAATCAGCGGTTGCATTTTACCGAAATGGTAATTTTTTACGCCTTACTAGCAGAAGTTTACGCCCAAATTATTTCTTGCATCATAAAAGGAAACCACCAGGTCCAAGAAATTCTGACCACTGATTTATGATTTTGAGTCAAGTACTATATAGCAACTTACGCTTTGAATTTCAAGACTTACAACCAAAAATCATGGACTGACATAAAAATCTACCAACAAATTTACGTTCGTTCAGTTTAAGAAAGGCAAATGAGAAATGTTTTCGGGAAGAATGCTATTCGCCAGTTTTATTGGTACTGTAAAGGCTGAATGGTGAAATAATGATAGGAGCTATTTTTTTGTGAGCTCCATGTTGATGCAGTATTTCAATACAAAATTCCTTTTACATCAAGATACCCTACCCACAAACAGGTCATTCTTCTACTGTCCTTTACATTCAGGAAACAAAACCTGTATAAAATTACACACAATCATCACAGAATTTTCCAATTTGTTCGGAAAATATGTAGTCAGGAGAGTAGGTACAATAAAATGTGTAATCCTGACACTGGGGTACGTAGCGCCAAAATTTGCTCAACAGGGGTCCAAGCTTCCCTTCGTGGGACTGCAGCCTGAAGCCACAACAAGGGCGACGGGGGACATCACATTTCTTTGAAACAAGCTAAAAGCCAAGATCATTCATACCACAATTGCTGATCTTGTAAATGGAGAATGTGCATGCTTGAACTTCGCCATGAGTCAATTTAGTTACCCACATATGAATCTACTGCCTGGCCAAATACTACCACTCCCAGTTTTCTTCTCAAATCAACAGTGTTTAAAACAGGGAAGATTTGTAACTGGTATGTTCATACAGGGACCCAAATACATACTTAACTGGGTAAAGCTTAATCCTTTTGAATGGCAGAAATTTGTAAGGCCACCAAGGCAAAGCAGGGCCTAAATTTTGGCATCCCCAAGTCAAGGGAAATAATACAAAAAAAAAAAAAAAAAAGCATTAGGACCATTTCAGCCTTCCATGTTGCTAACATGACGGGTGGCAACGTTATACCAACAGTCCTCAGGGTGATTATTTCTACTTATATATACACAGTAATACAGAAACAGGG
The DNA here is from genome assembly GCA_029531755.1 of Holothuria leucospilota. Lineage (NCBI taxonomy): Eukaryota > Metazoa > Echinodermata > Holothuroidea > Aspidochirotida > Holothuriidae > Holothuria > Holothuria leucospilota. The sequence goes on from CM055977.1 coordinate 15,216,226, forward strand.
ACTGAGCGTCATAGGTCTATTTTGTTTTAAAAAAACAAAGCCTGTACTTCACACAAATTTATAAGTATTCTACCAATATTACAACTAACCAACGTTACCCATCCGATATTCAATTCTCAATGTCAGCCAAAACTGATATCTGGGAATGAGCTTATTACACAATAAAGCATAAGCTGTTGTGCCAGTATGCTTTGTTTCCTTTACAAGAGTTAAAACTTTGGGAATTATAGTCAGAAATAGGTAAATAAGTACATTTTTATGAAGTATATGCCGAGAAATATCGGTAAGGTTGTATCTAGGTATTTTTAAAAAAATTGTAGCACTATAGAACTATACTGTACGAAATACTGAATACCGAGTATTGTCTAACAATAAAATCTCCCAGCAATTTTTCTCTGGGAAGTTATACCGTAATAACGAGAGAAGTCCTGTGTTGAATAGGGCAGTTAATATGGCTGAATACTTGAAAACTGCATTTTGTTGCAAATGATACAGGAAGCACATACTGCAAGAGTTATTGTTTCAACTGAAAAATTAGTAGGTTGAGAGTAAACTTTAAATGTGACGTGTGATAAACGACATTGTTCCCTAAGGTTAGTCTGCCCAAATTAGAGTTAAAAGTATAGAACGGCCTTCAAGGGTCTAGCAAATTTCCTTAATGACCTTAACTAAGTTTGATTTGTCCAATACTTTTGAGGACTGAGGTGCACATTTCTTTTAATACCTAAGCTATGACTTTCAACCTGGTTTTATGGCTTGAAATTGAAGGAAAAAATGATGTAATGATGTGCTTGTAATCAAGTTTGTACAAGGAGAGGTCATAAAACACTCTTCTTAAAAGTACCACTTCTGAAATTTTGAAAACAGAAGAAAGCAGTACTATCCCGTCAAGTTTCTACATGCACAAACATGTTGTGTGAACACAAACTATTGTGTAAGCGGGCAAATTGCAATGACCAGTCCAAATTAGGGTACAAATTTTAAAGGTTATATGAGATGCTCTTTTCAACTCTTTTGGAAAAATCTGCCCCTTAAAAAAAATTCAGAAGGGCTATTTTGGGGTCCACAGGTGCTGTTTTTATTTTATTCAATAACAAATATTCAGAAGGGAGGGAAGCTTCCATACAACTTGGTATTTTTTGACATCCTCGACATTTTTTCTGGGGGAAATTATGGCTACTGCAGGAGGCTGGGGGAAATTATGGCTACTGCAGGAGGAAACTGATGTTCACCCCTGCATACAAGTATGCTGGTCCAAACATACCATAACGACAAAGAGTATGGGTACGAAAATCTGAACAATGTAATGTAATCAGGTGTAAGTCTAGCCTAATGAATATTCATGTTATGTCATCTGTGTGCACTACACTATCACATTTAGATGAAAAGTTAGGGTTATATCCATGAGGAAATGCATTTCCTTCCCACATATCCATTAGAGGTGTGCTTTTTCAGAAGGATATATCCATTAGAAAATGTGTGATAACTGGGTGCTGTGTATTTTTTTCTGGGTATAAAATCAATGAATATGCATGTTATGATGTCACATGTGTATATTCTTTCAGTAATTCTTTTCCTTTTTTTTGATTAAGTGCTGTAAAAGTGTTACTTAATAACAATGTCAACCTATGTCTTTGTATCTCAAGACTCACCATAAATGAGGTATAACCTAGATTTCTTGTGTAAGTAGTAAAGGTTTTCTTCATTGGGTCCACGACAGATTCTTCTAGGACAGAGACCAGGTGGGCATTGGCACCAAATACAATGTTACCCCATCTTGGCATTCGATTTGTTTTGGTCAGTAACCTTCTGCTGTAGAGTCTTCTGCCATCCGGTAGCAGTGACCTATGCACTATGTCCTCAGAGAGCACATGCTTGCTGGAAGAGAGAAAGACAAGCTTACTACCTCTTTAATGATTTCTCTAGTGCCACTCATTAATGACTGCCATAACTTGACAGAATCTTGCTTCCAATAATTGAATATAACACAACAGAGAGTGTGATGGGCATTTGGTTACAGCAAAAAGCCTTTAAAGGAAGGCTCAACTGCTCCAGTGCTTTTATGAAGCTGCTTGCTGTTCCCAAAAGTGGACATGGGAGACAGGCCCGCCTGTAAACAAGGGCTCAACATACATCCAGCAATCTACAGGCATAGGACTACTCTTACCTGGGGGACTGAGACCTTTGCCAAAAATTCATAATTCAAAATTGTCACAAATTTGCCCTAAAAATAAGCATACACTTTGAACAAGAGTAGCAAATCTCCTGAAGCCTGAATGGAAGGGAGAGGGCTCAACAACCCTCACCTCATATGCCTATGTCCAAAAGTATAATACAAAATGCAATTATGCCAAGGAATATCCTGTGAAGCTTTCAAAGGGTAATCTTGCTGTCAGTAAAATGTTCCACTTATAAATAAAATTCATCATTGCCCATCTTTGTTCTTCTTGTAAAATGTTTTTTAAGTGTCATTTTTGAGGGTTAAATATCTAGCCCGGGCAACCTCACCTACCTGTATGGATTTGGATATTTCTGCCAAACTGCAGATGCCACTTGGTCCCACTGGTGCTTAAAAACAGCAAAACAACTGTAATACTTCATATTTCGAGTTCACCGCCACTGCTGATATCATGAACTGTGGATAAAATCAGACAAAGTTCAGAGATTGACTTCTTGTGCTCCAGTTAAAAGATGAAGCTTTGTATTACCTGTAAGGGCACAAATATAATGGTACTAGGTATTTTGTACCTATGGATCCTTCTATGTATAAAAGCGCCTGGTTCTGATGAAAACAACTACAAAGTATAAAAACTGGCATTTTTACTGCTTAAATACCGAATCATTGGTAAGAGAAATTATCATTAGGGCTGCACCAGATCCAAATTTATAGATTTTTTCTGAGAGTATTTCAAATCCAGCCAGAAAAAGTCTGGCCGGAACCAGAGTTTTGCACTTTGAAAGAGAAATATTAAAAAAAGCAATGAGGGCAAGAGTTGAGGGTGGGGAGGGGTTGTATGTGTGAAGGCGAGGGAGGTTGTTAAACTTGTGATAGTACGTACAGTACTAGCCTGCAGTAGGCCACTAGGTTGGTGTGATGTTTGAGGGCTTCCACTCTGGAATGATCCAGACAGAATATTAACTGAAAAGTAAAATTACTTACAATAATGCACTGCACCTTTTAAACTTGACAAAAATCCTTTAGACTTTTTAAGGGACAGTACATTTTTACAAGAGAAGTATGTTCAGAAGAAAATGACTCATATTGAGTGTCAAGGAATAATTGACAGAGGTTGTACAGTAAATATTCATACATTAAATTAAATTTGCAGTGTGGGTCCTGTGGGATAACTGTGGATCCGCTAACTTTGAATTTGTCTTCATTGTTACCTCCATGTAATTTGGAAAAGTATGTGCATAAAAGCTATAATCTTAGACTACAAAACGGAAGTTATGTCACTGTCTCACTATGAAGTGTGACCACCTAACCAACCACAACACAGTTAATGGGTCCATTTCTAGATGTAAGATCGGTACAATTAAGAAAAACTTTTGCAAAGGTGTTAAATTCATCTGTTTAAGCAACCCTATCTTTTAATCATAGATGTGCGTAATTCTGGCTAGAATTTGGGAAAAATCGGGTCCGATTTCTTAAAAAATGCCGTCACAACCTGCGCCCGATAATCTGGCCGGACTGGATATTTGGTGCATCCCTAATTATCATATCTGAGGAAAGTTAGAAGAGAAGTTTTCATGAATAACTTGAACAAAAATAAAGAGACAGATTGTAACTTTGAAAGACTTACAGAAAAAAAATCACAAGATCTTTAATTAAAAAGTATTTGGTGTAATGTTAATTTTCATCTTTGATTGTAATTTGTTGTTCAGTATTAAAGGGCATGAAAGGGCCCTAATTCCTTGTACTGTATTATAAGACCTTATTAATCTTGCTGTATGTTAGGCATAGGTAACGCTATAGACTTTTTTGACTATGGCACCTGAGGTCGAAAGAAGGGTTTAGGCTTAAAGGGATTTGCCTGTGACAAAATCAATGACTTAACAAAATGCAGAAAATTTTTCTCTTCTAGGAGGTGAAAACTACATCTCAATAACTTGTAGTGTTTGGATGATACTAATTTTCAAGGAAATGCAATTTTTTCTCAAGATAAAGTGCATTACAGGAAATCTGTGATGTCATTGCGGCACCTTAATTCGACAAAGCATTGAATTTCTTTATGATATTGACACTGTTGTAGGGAATATTTAGCAACTTTCTTTGTCATGCCATACATACAGTGTAGATTTATGCTAAACCTACAAGGAAAGATATTCAAACATTCCAACAGTATCACATTTCAAGGAGAACTGGACATTCAATTATAAAGGGAAAAAACTGAAACCTGAGGCAATGTGCCCACTTTACATAACATTCTGTGACCTTGATGAGAACTGGCGGTATTTTTTGACACAAATAAGTAGTCTTACGTATTTGATATCTCGAGTTAGGAAAAGAGTATTGATACGGGGTTTAGAGGGTATGAACTGAAGTTTTTTCTCCTTTAGATGGGACCCTTGTGAAAAGCTACTGGAAAATGCTTTTAAATAGAGTTTGGGCATGTTCAAGTGGTAGTTAACTTAAAAGCTTTATGGTGAACTTTGCATTGAAAATGTCGTTGCAGAGATATCAGCAGATGAAGTTTTGACATTTTCAGCCTGAAGTGAACTTGAAGCAAACACATGTGACATCATAACCTCACACTAATGAGCTCTCTTTTGTTTTTCTTTAAATTTTGCAACCAATTTTCACTTCCATAATCTCATGTTGTTGTAATGTGAATATACTGTATATATCAGAAGGATGGGAATTTTGAAAACTTCAAATTACTCATGGAAAGCTCATACCCCTATTAACTTCAAGACAAGACACAATAGGTTTAAAAACAAAGAAAACAAAGCATTGCTCATCAATGTGAGGAGATGATATAACCTCTGATTGCTTCAAGCTCACTTTAGGTCACAAATGTAGTAACTTCAGCTCCTGTCTTTGAAGAATTGCACACTGGCACTGAATGAAAACTTCACCAGGATGCCAGAAACTGAGTTCCTCTTTCCCATATCAAAAATGATTTGTTGCCTTACACCCTCCCTTTCAAAGTCTAGACTCTTCACTCTGAATGGAGCCACAACTTTTACAATTATGTTATAATCACCAGAGGAACATAAGCCCCAGCAGCTATAAAGCATCAATTACTGGTGTACCAAAAAGTACTACAGCACCAGCAGGTTCCCAGATAGGCTTTGCACTGGCTGAGATGCCTATTTGCCAATGCCAGCAAATCTTAGCTGTCAGTTGAAGGGGAAAATGAGTAATTGATAACTTAGACAAAAATAGAAAGAACACATTTGTTATAAAACTTAACCAAACCTGCAAAAGAACACATATATCAAACCCCAAAATTAAAACGATGGTAAAAAGTACATCATGAAGCCCTAGGGTTTAGATCAGATGAGTATTCACATTAGGCAGTGAGATCACCTGATTCCTGTACTCTTATCAACAATCCTGAAAATTTTAAAATCGTGGGCAGAATTTTTCTCCCTACGTTTCTCCCTACGTTTCTCCCTACGTTAACAGAATGTCTTTGGCAAAATAGGCTAATTCTATTCATGAAGGGTGTTTTCGGTTTAAGTTTCAAATCCCTTTGGACAAACTTCGGCATCCCACTGGCAGAACTGGCTGGATGCATAACTTACACATTTGTCAGCTTTATACAAGGACAAACTGTTACAAATTTAGTTTTCTACCAAATACAGTCAAAAATTTTAGAATAGTCTTCCTGCTTCTTTAGTTGATAATTCTTTAGGTCATGAAGACCCAGTTCAGTTTATTGCCTATAACATTAGGGCTCAAGTAGGCACCTCTTGACTCATGCATGGTGAATTAATGTCCCAGTGGATGTCTCACCATATTCCAAAAGAAGAAAACACAGACTAAACTGGCCAGTGGGGGAAGGGGTGTTCCCCCCTTCGGGAAATTTTCCAATTTTGTCGTGGAGCCTTAATCCATACAATAAAATATGTATATAATCCCAACGACCTTCACTCATTCCTATGATCTGCTTGATTATGCTCATAGGAAGGGCAGATCTTCCATAAAAATCCCAAATTTTCCAATTTTCCTTAAAAAAAAAATGTCCCAATTTTTCAACTTCTTAAATCCAAATTTTTCAAAATTTTCTTCAAAAATCCTCCCAAATTTGCAAATTTCTTAAAAAGCCTAACAATTTTATATTCCACATCCTTTTGGCAACTCATTGCCTTTTCAGGGTTTAGGTTGCTCCCCCAGGCTTCCCGTTGGGGAGCTCGGCCCCTTGTCAGGCAAATCCTGGAGACATCCCTGCATAAAGAATGGTATGATGGCTGCCACCTGGCCTACAGGGCCTTTCTAGTTCTTTAAGTTTAACTCTTTAATTTAATAGAAACCAGTTCCTCTAAGATAACGATATCATCAATCGAAACCAAGCTGGATTGGAACCACTGCAAGTGCTCATAACAGATGATTCCTTGGTAAACACAGACTTAACAAGTAACAGGATGGTGACAGAGACAAAATAATCATGAAACAAATCAGCCATGTCCTGACAGCCACTGCCTATGTGCCTTGATCAACTGGCCTTGATTATGATTACCTCACAGGGATAAAACAATATCTTTAACTTTCTGATTTGACCAGTCTTAGCATGATTCTTACAGACTGCAAAGTCAGAAGAATTCTTACTATCCCTGTAGCAAAGCCAAAAGAAATTATTTCTTCCTAGCCCAGACTGGAAAGTTCACCTTGTGCGTGCAAGATCTGGCCAGTGCAGCTTGCTGCATGGTTTGGCACCTGGCCGCACAAAAAATTGCTGGTCATAGATCTGGCAGCACATGCAATGCAAAGTGGAAAAGGTAGGGCCACCTGAAAGCTAACACAAAACTCACTGCCCGACAGTGCCCGTATGGCGGCAAGACCTGACCAACATTTGACCGTGCAGAGGTCTGTGAATCTGGCCCATGGCTGCACATCGAACGAGAAATAACAAGTTACTTGCCCGCACAAAATGCAAACTTTCCAGTCTGGTTCCTAGCTTTTCTAAGAACCTATTTTGAATCCAAATTGGTCTAAAATTACAAAAAGCCTTTTTAAGTGGAATACACAACTTAGTGGTATCATCAACATCACAGAAAACACTCCAAGCCTCAGTGGAATCTTGGCTAGGCAAGACAAATCCCGAGTAGACCAATGCATGGAAAGGTGCTCTTTTACCAGAGTAAAATCTGCCGTACTAAAGTCTAACATTACAACAAACTATCACTAACCCTAAGATGAAGTTTGTGTAAGTATTATAAATTAGCTAAGAAGATCATGGTCACTAATTTTGGCTATAACTTTAGACCCTACTTAACCAGAATTTTCAACATTCATAGCCATTTTTTCATCAGTTAAATACACCAAGTCTAGGCAGTTCAACCCAAGAGTGAGACACAGTACATGCTGGGTGCAGAAACTATCAGACACTACCTCATGGAAATCCCTCCCATGTGAACAATTCTAATGATTCCAAGAAAATGGTATGTTGGTTTTAAGGATTGTTTTCTAAAACTAACGAGAATTTCGGGCATGAACACACTTGAAAATGATAAAATGATGACACTTTTTCGGATCTCAGTACCGTTTCAAAATGAATTTTTTTTCAAAGGGGGAGGGGAATTCCCCTAACTCAGAACGACGCCTCATCCTATATACAAGTAGCTAGGCCACTAGTCAAAAGTCTCATTACACTGAGCTTAGGTTGACTGTTTGGTGTGTTTATTTTAAATCAATCGAAACAGAGGTGGAGAACTTTTTGCTTATAACAGGCCATTTGACAGGCAAAAGACCACTCGTGGGCCAACGGTGCTGTCAATTTGGACAAGGGAAGGGAAACCTCTCCTTCCATGGGAAACACAATACGTTTAGGCTACAACTTGATGTAGATAGATACCTATGCTAACCTGGCCAGGTGACACCCAGGCAAAACAGTTTTTAGTAGTGGATGATAATCAACACGGCTAATGGGTTGTGCAGTTGTGTATCTAATGGCCCCAAAAGCTCTGAAGTGTCTGCAAAACTATAGGTATTTAACTCCAGCATTAACATTACACTCTGTAAATCAGATTACAAATATCACAGCATGATCACTGTTTGATTACCTTAGCTCACACTAATGGCAGGTCCATTTGTGATGTCTGGAAATTATATAGTAGCAAACAAGCAACTAAGAAAACGCGTGCAAATCCTATATAACGTGCGTTGTGATTGGCCTATAGCTAAGTCAAATTATTTCCATGCCAATCACAATGCACGTTACTGTACCTGGATTTGTCAAATGAGGCACTACACATACAATCTGCATAGCGAACGTACATTCTTTTGATTTGCTTTACCTTGCACTGCGCTGTTTTCGCTTACGAGATGGCATAGATGGCTGCGCAGGTTATAATCATACATTATCTGTCTGTGTAACCACCAACGTGCTGAGAGTCCATTTTTTATGAATAATTCTGATTAGAAGTGATTTTATGGCCGCAGTTGTGCCCGAAGGGATGTTATATGTTCTTTCTCACCGAAATGACGTGATTGAAAGAAATCAGATCTAGAGAGGTTCACAGTGAGCGTAAGAGTGTAAAAATAGGCCAAGTTGTAAGCTTCGTCCAGAAAATTGTCGTACCTTGTTAGTATACATATGTATAGTGTATATGTACATATAAATCGGAAAGCCTGTGTTTACAGGTACGGATGAGCACTTTCGAATCATGAGAGGGTCGTCATGTTATGCACTATGACAAAAAGCGCTGCTAATTACCTCACGACGACCCCGCCTACTGTCAGAAAAAATGGTTCGTAGATAAGAGATGAAAAATATTTGATCCCAACAAAAAGGAGTCAGAAATTAGCAGCTTGTGCGATGAGGATCTTGGTTTTTTGGCCTGATCGGTTTGACCGTGCCCATTTTTCAGCAAATGAAAAGCACTGCAGTGGAAAATCATATTCAAGGTCATGATTTGGCCCAGATTGGATAGTTTGTCAATTGCACACGGAATTTAATTGTTAAGTTCTAAATTGCGCGCCGACAAATGCTTTGAGCCCAGGAGTGGGGCCAGGGTGCATTCCATGGAAGGCCTACGCCGGAGGTACGCCGAGGTTTTTGTGATTGTACGCCGGGTCTTTGTACGCCGGGCTGATATACGCCGGGATTTCCTGTACTGTGCATATATACAATGCATGTACATAGCAATCCGTAGGCGTGCATACGTACGTACAGTATACACTGTACATGATACATACACGGTCACCATACATTGGCACTGCATGTACAGGTATATAGTACACACACGTTAGAACTAATCCTTAAGCGATTGTAGGGGGGGAAGGGGGGATTTGTCCCCACCTTCCCAGAAGAAGGTAGGTAATATCCCCCCCTTTCATTTCCATAAAAAACATAAAAAATTGTCAATATCTTGGTTTCTTACTTAAGAAAAAGACACTTTTGCAACAATGTTTGAACTTACATAAATAAATTGCCTTTAAAACCCTTCAAACTACACCAAATAGGGGCATTGAAGCAAGCTTTTCTCCCCCCTGAACCCACTTGTAACTTTGGCCTAGGTCATCATCAAGTTGGACTCAGGGTTTAGCAGTAATAAATCCCCCCCTTTTTTGAGTTTCTGGCGGAATCCCTGACGTACGTATGTATACATGTACGTAATGCATCGGCAATACAAGTACAGGTATATAGCACAGTACTGTATGTGATCATACGGCGGGAGTTGACCGATTCGGCCCGCCGGGAGTACCGTTTGCCCGCCGCTACGCCGAGAAGGAGTCGGTGCTCACGCTGAAAATCTTCGTGTTGTAGTGCATAGAATGCAGACTGGGAGTGGGGTCCAGAGGGTGTCGTCTACTGGTAATTATTTGGTTCTTTCTGAATTTTGTACTCAGCATAATTGTTTGTGTGAGTCTTGAGCGTCAGGATATCGCTTGCACCGCGCCGATCTTTGGCTCAAATCTTTGCCTGCGCATCGCACGCCGATACTGCCCGCCGATTCATCGTAATATCCGTAAGTAAATTGAAAATGCGTGCGGAACTTCTTCTGCGCGACTGACAAACTATGCAATCCGGGATTTGGCCACATTTAGGCTTGACATTATCCCCTCTTGATTCATATTACGACATCATTATAATATACCTTGTGTGAAGGTTAATGGAATTGTCTTTACAATTGCGTTGCAGTGGTGAAATTCAGGAAATTGAATGGAAGCGCAACATGTACTGCACAACATTGTGTATCGCGACTATACAATACAACATAAGGGGCGCCCGTGGGCTAGGCCTAGGCTATACCCTGCTCCATTATTGCTAATGACTGTATGCACAGTCAAGCACGGGCAATGGTTCTAGCCTAGGCCTACGTGACTAAGTTAAGCCTACCCTAGGCTACGTGAAAACTCAGACAAGAGAACTAGGCCTAGGCTATTCGCCGAATGAAACGAACATTTAAGACTGCGTTTAAATGTTTACAAAACCAAATGGTACCTAGGAATCTTCATTTGAAAATTTTATGGACAGCAGTCAATACACCACGCTAAAAATCAAAGTCTATCTGAGTTTGGCACGTGCACACACCTGTTTCGCGATATCTACAGAATATGTACACATTTCCGCATTTCCGGTCGAATAATCTCACTCCGTACTTGGAACGCCAGTTGGACTAATCGAAAAAAGGGTAGATACGTGCTGAGGGCCCAAAAAACCCATTTTAAAGATATTTTAGAAACAGTTTAATTCATTTTTACGTGGCAAAGTTAGTACTATATTATTTACTTCCCCTCATAATTTTAATTATTTGGAAATTACTATTATTATACTTGCTGGAGGGTGTAATGATTTCTCCCTTCCCCCACTTCAAAATTGGTTGGAGACCACTGCACCCGCTGCCTCCACGATTTGCAGGCCTGGACTATGCTAGTCTGACTAAAATTTCTCATAACCAGTGCATATCGATTTATTTGAGCTAGTCCAAAGTTTACACAGAAGACATCGGACGCAGCCCGATTTGGAAGTGGGGGCACAGAGCACAATGTTCCGCTGGAGGGGCACACCAAATGAAGGACTGAGCGTTGCCGGAGGGCGTCGTTTTGACGTGCAGGCTGGACCTGTAGGCATTTTGGCCCAGGGGCCACTATAGTATAGGGTCCCTGGTGGGGTCCAGGGACAATGCTCCAGTGCGGATCCAAGAGGCAAAGCCCTCTGAGACTCTAGATTATTGAAAAATTGTGCCACCATTAGGATGACGCATATGACTTTCTCCAAAATGGCTTTTGGAAAGAAGCCCTTTAATGTGGTTCAATTGGGTTTTGAGTGCCTTAAAATTATAGTTATTACAGATATACTTCCTATGATCTTCACCAATAAATGATAAAGGATGGCTATAGCGTCCTCTGAGATCCTTGGTGTACGCGCGAAGCGAGCAGAAAATTCTGGTAATAAGAGTCTTTGAAAATTTCGTGCAAGTTCTTACACTCCTTTTGGAGGTATCGCCACTTAATGACCCCTGATGTGATGCTTGGCTCCACGTACCTTTACCAGGATTCAGTAGAGAAAAGTTCTCCTTGCAAATTTGAAGACACCGGTATTTAAAATAAGCGGACAATAGCCCATGAGAATGATGCTATTTGTTTATCCTATTTGTTTATCCTATTGAATACGCTTTGAAAAAGGCAATGAAAAGTGCAAGTTTTAGTTTTCGAACATAAAATCTGACAAAAAGATAACCGATGTGGGCACTGCATTGAAGGGAGAAGACTCACGGTTGCAGAAGTCCCATAGCTGTTGAAAATAAATGTTGAAACGATAGCTGTGGATTAAATCTCTCAATAAGGCAATACTTCACACTGTTCAAGAAATAGATGGGCGCGAAGCGCGCCACAAAATTGTAGTTGGAGAACATTTTGTGCAATTTTAGCCACATGATGACTGATAGAGTGACAACGTGTCTTCGTGTTCATATCGAGATGTATCGAGATGTGTTTGGGTAATTTTTCTCATACCCAAAATCTCATTTGGAGAGCACACGGCAGCACAACCATCGTCTGGGGGACACGTGCCCCTCCGCCCCTCCCCGCCCCTTGGCGAAGCCACTGGACGCAGCCATATTGGTAAGCCTAAACGGTGGCGTTACCCTACACATCAGAGAGTGCAGGGTGTCCTCTCCATATTAAAAGAAGTCCGTAGTATACACCAAATAACCAAAGATGGAAACACAGTTAATAATAAATAGGTATCGACAGGGTTCCAGGCCTTCCCCAGGGAAACAGGAAATTGGAAACTGCCGTTAGTTGGGAAATTGTGGCAACCGGTAAGTAAGATAATTAATATGACCAAACTCAAAATATTCGAGTATACATACATTCAAACTCTCTAAGAAACTTAAACTGTCAGGTCTTAAGATGAAATTATGAACTATTTCGATTAAGCCGTATTTGATTCAAGGAGGCTATGTTCTTTTTTTTTTCATGTGTTCAACCAAGCTCAGCTAAACCAGTGGCGCCGCCAGGCTGTGATGATTAGGGGGCGGGGGCACAACAGATGATGTCGTAATGGCACTTCAGTTAACCTCCCATGTGTGCGCAAAAATGCGTCTTTTTTCTTGTGCTCCCTGCTTTCGTATACACAGTCGGGATCCTTCCTTTGTCAGGTGTCACTACACTAAGGTGCCGTCCTGGGCGAGGGGTCTAAGGGAGGGGGTGTCCCCCTCCTCTTTGAGAAATTTTGTTTATTTAAGGTTGCTTAGATGCAAAATGGTGCTATCCTTTGTAATATTTTTGAAGCTGATCACATACCTGTATGGATGGAAAATGTCCATAATTTAGTGAATTCTAATTTTTCCGACTGGCTGGATGTTTTTTCCATTTGAGTGGCGACGCTTAAATATCCCCTTTTTTATGCTCCCTGAGTTTGAATACAGCAGTAAGGATCTTTCCTTTGTAACTACATAAAGGTGCCGTCCTGGAGGAGGGGTCTAAGGGAAGGGGGACACCCCTTTTGAGAAATTTTTGCTAATTTAAGGTTTCTTAGATGCAAAATGGTGCTATCTTTTGGAATATCTTTGGAGCTGATCATATATAGCTGGAAACTGTCCATAATTTAGTGGATTCTAATTTTTGGTTTGGTGAAAAAGGAGAGTATGTTGTCTAAGAGAAGAATACGTTGTCAACATACCTCCTGAAGACTCCCTTGTGGCTACTTTACCGCCTTGTATTGGCAAAGATTTTACCCAAAATACGTGGCTGCGTGGAGTCCACAGAAACATTGTTGTACTATAACGAAATGTTTCCTCCCCTTCATTGTGCATTATAAAAAGGCATCTAAGGCTGGCAGATACCTGTATAGGACCTCCTGGAGGCTCTGGATCATGTACATAAAATGGAGCAATGACATAATGCTTACATTACTTGACATCCAAATGATAATATAGAGTATGACGCAGAGCACTTCACAACTATCGTATTTTTACTAATTTTGAACGAAAATCCAAATGAACAGCATCCAGCAATCGGGAGCGGGCGGGAGGGAGAGTATATGTGCAGGAAGTTGATATCAGACCTCCCTGATAGGTATAGCAAAAGGGGTGAAGGACTAACAAGCGCGTTTCAGAATGCTTTTTTGTCGTAAGTGTATTAAAAATCACCATCTATCAGGGGCGTAGCCAGGAATTTGTCAAGGGAGGTGAAGCGCATACACAGACCATGGGTTGGCGCAAAGCGCAAGAAAATATTGGCCCAAAATGTCTCCCAGATCGCTGGAAATGGCACTTCCCAGGCCTATTTTAGCGCATATAAATAGGGAAAACACTAGCAATATTGTAAAAAGAAACATTAAAAATGCCAAAAATATGCTCAAGGGGGCGGCTCCCCCTTGGCTACGTGCCTGTCATCTACACCGATAATGGCTGCGCGCAAAGCGCTCCGATCCGTACTTTTTTTTTTTGGAAAATGTATAACGGCAAATGCGTAATTTCAACTTTCCAAATCATGCTACAACAACTTAGATTGAAAGATCCCATATTGATGCTAGGCCCCTACAGATGTTGCGATTATAGTTCCATGTATTATTACCTTAATAATGGTCATGAGATGGAGTGCAAACCATAAAGCATGCGCGCAAAATTTTTCATTAAATAAGATTTCCATGACAAAACCTGCATTCAGAATCTGCATCGAGACACTTTCAATTGCCCAACAAACCTACATGCCACTCAAAAAGCCAGTCTTTTACCTGGTAATTCGTGAACAGCTTTCAACTTTTGCTGCTGTGCTTCTCCGGGAGTTGCTATCAGAAGATGTTGATAATAAGAGCATTGTGGTGAGGTTTGAAGCGCGCGGAGCGCGCGAAATTATTGATAGTTTGGGAAGGATTTGCGAAAATTCTGATAGTTTGAGAAACATTTGTGACAGAAAATGATTAAATAGATCTATCACTCGGTTAAAGCACACCTCACCATACCCCCTACAGAAATCTATAGCTTAATCGCCTTTTGGGATCATTTAAAAAAATTCAAAAATTTTTCATGGGGGGCACGCGCCCCCATGCCCCCCGTGCCGGCGCCACTGAGCTAAAAAATATTAGGTCTACTGACTTGCACTAGGCCTTAAGCAATAAAAAAGGACTTTTTCACTGGCGGAGCTAGGGAATTCGGTCAGAGGGGCGAGAATTTGGGCATTTTGTTATCTGGGCCTGAAAAGAACACTAAATCATGCTATTTGGAACCAATGCCAATAATGGTGCAAGAATAAAGTACGGTAAAAACCTAAAAGGGAAGCTGACTAGCGATATGAGTCCGTCGGGGGGGGGGGGGGCGATCCCTGACTATATGGACGCTCCCGCTCTGGACCTTTCAAAGAAATTCCTAGTGAGGACCCGTTTGCGAGTTTTTTTTTTTCGTAGGATGGAAATGGAAGGATCATGCCAATGGACAAATCAGCTTCTTGGAAATTGGCCACACTCCTAATTCCAAAATAACAGCTTTTCGACTAATTTTTTTTGTAATTCTGACGCCGAATTATGGAAGAAAAGGTCAAATATCCCTTGTCCACCTTACCAGTGGCGTGTGCAGGATTTCGAAGGTGGGGGGGGGGCACAACCTGTGATTCCCCCGACTGACATGGAGGGGTGTGATAAGTGCACCGAAGGTGCACCACGAGCGCGAAGCGCGAGTTTGCACGCGTGGGGTGCAGGGGCCCTCGCCAGGGCCTCTGGTGGGGTCCAGGGGCAGAGCCCCGGTGGGGGTCCAGGGGGCGAAGCCCCCGGAAGCTCCTGCAACATAAGGTAATAAGACCGCCCTAAATTAGTTCTAGAGGCCTTATTGATCAGGTTTCGTTTGTTTCAGATTTTGTAAAATTCGATGTCAGTGACGGAGAGTTCAGGTTATCCTCTATGCGTTGAAAGCTGCAGTGTGCTGCAATATGTGTCACATACATTGACAGGAATACGTTAAAGATCACGAGGCCAGTCAAGAAGGCTGCTCGAGATGATCGCAAAAGTTAACAGCACTGTTTCATCCTTAAACCTATATAGTTTACCATTACAGATGGTTAAAGTGACTAGCGCGAAGGGCGAAGGGAACTTAATGATAGTAGGCCTACCTGCACCATATGAGACAGATATTGATATTGATAGCATCCTGTCTGATTATTCACTGGAGGACAATTGGAAGAGCTCTATCCTTTGGTAAACGACCAAAAAATGAAAAAAAAAAAATCTCTTCTAATGTCATTCTGTAGGCTACTTCTAAGTTTTGAGTGCCAGGGATGGCGCCAGAATTTGCCCGACAGGTGGCCAGCCTGACGGGCGGACGCAGCGACCTGAAGCCCCGACAGCCCCGATGCCGTCAAGGGGATGGTGAGGAGGGATCTGAAGAAAATCTGTGTGCTAAACCATGCCATTGCGGGACATATATTTTATAAAATGGGTGTATATACTAGAGGAACGTAGTTTCGGGGCTGATTTAATGTTTTCCCCAGAATCTAAAGTGTGAAATTGCAAAGCGAGCGAAAATTTTTTGGGTTATCTTTCACTAAAAGATTCGGTATAATTATTAAAAGCTAATAAAGGTCAATTGTCCGGGCAGTTGGTCCCTATCGGGGATAACTTACCTTGTACTTCTCTCCTCTTGTCACTATAACCGTACCGCACAACAGACCCAAGAGAACACTGACTGAATAACGTGAAATGAGGTGAAATTCCCAACTTTTACATAAATTCATGAATTCTACTTCTTCAGTTACTTGAAAAGGTGGAAATGGTTGTATCATATTTAGCTATAAGTAACAGAACTGTGGAGTGGGCAAAGCGTACCGGAAAATCTTGGGTTATCATTGTAGAAATGACCCTTTGAAAGCCAAAATTAGTAAACAGATCATGGTTGGCGACAGAATTTTCAGAGGGCTGGGCCATGCAGCCACCCCAAGCTTCGACAGCCCCTCTGTCGAAGAGGTGGTGACAAGGGAATATGACTTTATCCCATGCCATTGCAGGGCATATTTACCATGATATCACTTAATACTTCATGAGCCAGTTGCGCACTTTTATATAGTGTTCTTTCGAATCTGAAACTTGAATTTGCAAAAGCGCGCGAAAATTTTTGGTAGGCTTACACAAAAAAAGATATGTGATCAAGAACATAAAGAAAACAAAAAAGAAAACTTTAGGGGTTCTAGACCATATCGGGGATAACATACATATTATCGAAACACTTGGACTACCTATAAACCCGTGAGTCGCTCACAAACTGACCGTACCGCATGACAACATTGGAGAACAGTAACTAGGCCTTAGCGACATGCGATGGAATTTTCGACCTCCACATGAACAGTGTTTCTCTGCCTACATGTTTCGTGGTAAAGGTTGGCAGGACATGTGCTTTCTAGCAATGTGGAATGGAACTGGAGTAACTATACCTGGATAACTATATCAGCGCGCGTAGCGCGCCGAAAATTTGGGTTCTTATTAGAAAAATTGTCCTCTCTCAGGCGCCATCGAGGGACTGCCTGCATACTCTATCGTATCGATTAAGACTCCCCGATGGTACTCCCCACCTTACCCTAACCGTAAATCTAACCCTAACCATGATTTTGAAACAAATTTAAAAATTTTTGAAAAACCGATTTTTCCATCGCCATCCTGCGAAATGAAAACTAGCGACCCGTTTCATCATGGAAGTACTATGGAAGTACCACCTCGGAGGTGGTACTTCCATGGTCGTACACATTAGTTGGCACGTAACTTATGACCATGTTTTTTTGCCAAAATGCCTCCTAAATTGCTAGAACTGGCAATTTATATAGGTCAGTGTGTAAGCTGCATTTACACACGTAAGAGCAGAGAATGTATATCACGTCAGACCTAGCCAAACCAGTTGCAGGTCATATTGAGAGGAAACTCCTGAACAAAATACAACAGTAAATGACACATAAGCCTACTTTTCACTTTCCCCTCTGTACTCCTCCATTTAAATCCACACCTGATGCCTAATATGGCATACTTATATCCAGACAAATATAGTTTCTAAATCTATTACCACCCCTTACCCCTTTAAAAAGAGAGAGAGAAATGCTGCCTAAAACAGGTTTGGACGATTTCACTTTTTGACTCTCTTAATAGTTAAGAAACCCCATTCCCTAACCCCTCCCTGTGGCGAGCCAGCATTCCTACTGTGCCTGTTCGGTAAGCCATTCGAGTGTGAACCATGGCCGTGACGACAGAAACGGTCTGCAGGTGCGCACTACCAAGATTTTTTGTTTCTCTCTTTTTTTTTACAGTTGAAACCTGTTCTTTTCGTGTCCTTTCCCATGCATTGAAACATTCTTTCAGAATACAATACAATAGCACATAGTTGACGATGACTCGTCCTTGAACTCGTTATGTAGCTGAACATGAAAGAGAACAAGTATTGGCAGAAACAGCAAGCTAAATCATGCAAGTTCACTGATGATTGGCCATGCATGAAGGGACGAACTGGACTGTTGCAAGGACATACAGGAATGCTTAAAGCGGTGAAATGTATCTCAGTGTAGTATTGTGTGGTCTGACCACTGCTGGAGGTTAGTAATAATATGGAGCTATTAAGGACCGTAATATGTAAGTTGTGCAATGTGGAACTGAAGAGCCAGCTTGTGACATGATAAAACGGGCATGGGCGTCCGGAGGGGGGGGGGCAAGGGGGGCACTTGTTCCCCTGGAAAATAAAAAAACTTGAAAAAAAAAGAAGAAAAAATAAAGAAAAAACGAAGAAAATATAAGGTCATTTCTTAACAGTTCACTCAGTGCGAACTTCTACTCTCAAAACGGGAATTGAATGAGACATCAACACTCAGGCCCCAGCAGCCCCCTCCCCCCGCATATTTTTGGCATTTTTTAAAGTTTATATTTACGATATTGCTAGCATTTCCCCCTTTTTATATGCGGTAAATAGGCTATGGGATTGTCATTTCCAGCGATCTGGGAAGCATTGGGGCCAAAATTTGCTTGCGCTCCGCGCCAACTCATGGTGGCGCGGAGCGCTGACAGTCTGTCTATGGGCTCCGCCCCTCTTCACAAATTCCTGTCTACGCCTTTGTCAACACTGTGTGAAGTGGCATCTAAACTCTTTTCTGGGAGTAAAATTTTTCCCATGAAAAAAGTCCCCCCCCCTGAATTTTTTTTCTGCGGACGCCCATGAAAACGGGTACAACTTTTGCGTTCTCATGTGACAAATTGTGGCCACGGATTAAACAATAATTTTGCCTTTGTATGCCCAGGTAAACGTATTTTGACATTCACGTTGCAATTAATCTTTCCAACTTGCCGAAATTTTCACCCAGTTTGGTATCGTAGTTTGTCTTCTACCACCCGCCTATGCCACGATTTGTATGTATGTGTTGCTTTCAGGCATACGCGTAGGAAGCGGGGTGTGGGGGGGGCTAAAGAAAAATCTGCAAAATATATTTTGAAATTTTCAGTCCCCTTGGGACCTGGGGCCTTCGTCATCGAGATCTTAAAGCAAAATTGCTGTAAGATGCATGTAGGACATTTCGAAATAGGCTATGTTTTGTACTCCTCAAACCAACCAGTTACAGATGTTCTTTACTGGATTCTTTTCCATACATTTTACCTTCGGAGTATACGTGGACCTCTTCTGTTTTACAAGGCTATATGTGTGTGTGTGTGTGTTTTTTGTGTTTTTGACTCTACTATATATACACACACACACACATATATATATATATATATATATATATATTCAAAGCTATCCCCAATCATTTCGAAACAAATGTACAAAAAATTGCCTGCATAGGCGGCGATCCTGGGGGGACAGGGGGACATGCCCCCAATACAGAGAACAAATCCCCGCCGATGATTGACTGCACTCACTATCACTTAGACTTTGCAAAGTCTTTCTCGGTGATATCATTCCCCCTCTTATGTTTTTAACGTTTTCATGTTAGTAACAATTTGCATCCAGTCCGGCTTACACTAGAGCAGTGGTTCCCCACGGGGGCGTTATTGCCCCCTGGGGGCATTTTCGCAACTCATGGGGACAATGAAGTCTAAGGGGAGGCAGGGGGCGTTTTGAAAAAATGAGATACTAAGTTTAAACAGGGCCTTACAAGATTCCAAAAAGTTTCCCTTAGCTGAGCTTTCGAATTCGTTCCCTTAAAATGGAGATAAATGACGTCAACAAGTCGAATAGGTCTAACATCAGGCGCGGATCCAAGGGGGGCTTTCCCGGGCTCAGCCGCCCTTTTTCGCCACATCAACAATAACTAATACGCAAAAATTAACATAGGCCTAATGTTAATCTAGGAGAATATTCAAGGGGGCTATCGCCCCCCCCCCCTTTTCGAAATGTCTGGATCCGCGCCTGAACATTCACCGCTCAGGTCTACTTAAAAGTTTGTGAATTATCTTTGTTGCTAGAGTTCAAGAAATCGCAGCTAACAGTGATTAATTTCAAAATTTTCTCGGCGAGGATCCTGATATTCCCATTAGTGGCATCCTGGTGAAAGCAGTGAGCGAAGAACCATGGCTAAAAATTGTCCCTCCACTTTAACCAATTGAATGTAGGTTTTCCGTACTCTCCATCAACATGGCATACTGACAGAAGTGAAAATTGCAGATAACTTTAAAATAATAGAAAACTTTTGCAGTGTACTATGTAGTAAAATACAAGTAAAACGTTAAAATGGTTTTAAAAATGCAATCTTACGATTTGCAATTTTCGGTTTTCTCATATTTGTGTCCGTGGGACAGCTTGAATGGCAGAAGTCTTTTAAAGCTCCATGCGGCGACCCCTACCATCCTTCTTCCTCTTATCCACAGGAAAAGCTCCTTGCAACATCAAAATGAACCTTCGTTGGTAGCTCTATGGGTGATTTCTGTAATCTCTAGTGAACATTTAAGGTTATTAAATATTAGGTAATCGGAAGACAGTCAAAAACTGACTTTAAGTGCCTCATTCTTGTGTCGATAATTTCGGTAATACCCCAGAGCTTCCGGGGGGCTCGCCCACGATCCCCATTGAGGCATTGCCCCTGGACCCTATTAGGAGCCCTTGTGGGAACTGTCCACACTTCGGTGGGCCTTTGGCATCTGTAAAATTCAAAAAAAGTTTCTACGTCCTTAACCCCAACTTTGTGATTCACCATCACAAAAGAGAGTCAGCTTTTTGAATCCCGCACTCTTGTTTTGCTTCCCTGTGTCGGACCCATACATAAAAACAATGTATGTGTATGCCTCCTCTTTATTTCACCATGTGATTTTATCATAATTGTTGTTTCACATTCATGGCAACAGTATGCTATAGACAGGGGGTGTTTGTCCAACGTCATTTGGTGAAAGGGGCGTTGAGCTGAAAAAAGGTTGGGAACCACTGGTCTAGAGTATGCGCTCTTACCCTTATCCCGTCCGTCCTGTTCCTGCGCGTCCTGTTTCTGTGTTCTCCGGATGGGTACTCAAAGAGGGAGAAAGCATATTCCTGGAAGAGCAATGGTTGCGGATCTTATTACAGAGGGAGTGAAATTTTGATAAGGATAAAACTATTCGAGCAGAGTCTATCACACTGTCCCTAAGTACACTGTCATGATGGTTGGCATAATTTTAGTGAGACGGCGTCCTTATAACTTCATGTCTAAGCTAATAATTCCCAGCTGCTTTGCCATAACGTAGTTGCTATCATTCAGTGGAGCTTGAACAGTACATCGGGATGTCATGTTTTTTAAAAACGAGATCACTTTGCAAAGGTCACATTGATAGGTTACACCTAAATGTTGCCTTTTGATTTCACACCCCATGTCCACAGGCAATCGCAACAGTAGGCCTACATATGCGTACTTGTAAAGTATACACTTACATGTGCATTGTCCAAAAGGAGAATCATCTCGTTATCAACATTACATGCCTTGGGTGTTTGTTATCTTACCATGGTAGACCCTTTATGTTTGGACACCTGTTAAAAATTAAAAATGTGGCCTTCAGCATGTTTGAACAAGGTCAATTATAAAACTGTACGGAGACCAGCATATTTTTATGTTGAGACCCCTCACCCAGTGTAATGAGACGATGATGTTTAACATTGATTTCAGTGCTTAAGTCAACGGTAACCATCGTTAACTGAATGTTTACTCTTTCATAAATTGTTCCGATTACAACAGTACAAGAATAGTTACTTGGCTCCTTTCCTGCAATATTTGAACTACTATGAACTAGTTCAGTATTTTGCACATTGAACATAGCAGGTGCAAGAACATTTGCCTAAGTACCGTCACTATAGATAACTATAGATAACGCTTCAAACGGTGACTTTACGAATGTATATATTTGCTTTTGTTCACAGCTGTTATAATTAGGCATAAGTGTTTTTACACATGGACGCATCACATCAATGATATCCATCACATATCACAAAACCTATTATCCTATAGTATGTTCTATCTTGAACTTCGGAACACGAGAAGGCAATAACATTAAGTTGTGGTATGTATGACCAACAGGTGTATATATACAAACTTGGCCTATATTACGTTGACTACGTACGATGTAATAAGACAGTTCTGGCTTTAAACTCAGAACGGGTGTACATGGCATACATGCAGGGCTGCCCAATATTTTCCCGCGAGGTTATGGGCAAATGATGTCAATGGACTAATCAATTTCTTGGAAATTGGCCAAGCCCCTTACTCCCTGAATGACAGTTTCTCTACATTTTTTGGTAATTCTGACACCAGATTATGAAAGAACATGCCAAACATTCATACCGAGTGTAACCCTAACCTATATTACGAACTTAACCACTATTTTGAAACAATTTTCAAAATTCATGAAATTCGGATTTGCCCATAACCTCGTGGGAAAAAATTAAGCCTGCGGGCTCTCACGGCTTCACCGATGGACGTTAACAGGTGGGGACGGGAGGGGAACATGTCATCCTTTTTTTGAAAGTAGAGAGATTAACCCCCAACACACACACGCACACACACACACACACACAAACACTTTTTTCCAGAACTCTAACGAAAGTATGGTTGTTTCCATAACTTGCAATACAGCTCATTCAATAAAATCAAACTCGAAAATGTTGGGAACAGCCATTTAATGGATTCAAATGGTGGAAAATGCCTCACTAATTACACAGAAGAATCATTTGGCCTCCGAATTTTTACAGGGGCCTTAAGTGAGACCCAGATCTCTAACTTCTAGGGCTTAGGCGAGATAAGCCCTTCAAGTAATTTTGGCCAAGGTCAAGGTTTCACGGTCTCACGTTTTCGGGCATCATTTCTCCGCTAAATTTTCGGATATCACTGTAAAATAAAATGATCATCAAACATATAACTGTATAAAATACTAAACCACGTGAAGCAGCAGATAACAGAGCTCCTTTCCGCTATATCTCATGACTGATTGAAATCCCACAGTTAGGCTAAGGAACCATGAATACAGACAGAAAAATACACATTCTGGAAAACAACGGATAGTGTAGTCAGGCTTTCATTCCACATTCGTCAATTCAATTTTGCCTTACATTAATTAATCAGATCAGAAAACCCTAACAAAAACCGGTACACGTTGGAAACCCGAACAAGTAGGGCGACAAGCATGACGGTCTGGCGGTACACCGAAATTTTTCGGCGGGTTGCAACAGGTAGAATACCTTTCCGTATAAAGTTGTTCTCGAACCGGCGAATCAGAGCGCCACCACCAGCTTTCGCTAAGTGTACCACAAAAAAGGCAAAGGATTACCATATTGCCAGAATTAGCACTTTCCGTTTTTTACAAGCCTTTCATCTAAACAATCTTTCTGCATTTTTAATAACCAAACATTTGTTAAATCGATTCTATAGTTTTTACTTCAAAAAAAAAGGGGGGGGGCTGATTACCTATGGCCTTGGTGGTAGGTCACGCTATACACATAGACTATGCATATACGTGTTCTCTCCATGCATTCGTTTGGTTGCACACACAGCTCAGGCATTTATAAAAAGTAATCAGTCTTACCCTGCTCAGATCCCCCTCCCCTTTCACCTGTGTGTATAATCAAAAATCCCCGTAAAAACTCGTATGGTAAAGTGCACCTCAAATTTCAAATCTCTAGGTTAAAGGTACCAATCTCTATAGGGGTTATAATCTTCTCTTTTTTTTCTGATAAAACTTAAGTTTACGATTTGAATTTTTGGAGGCTCATTTGAAGATCATTTGACGAGTACTGTGTGAAGGTTTTGTTGACGACGTTACATTATTGATAAATTGGAGGTAATATCCGTACAATCAGTGTGATTAAAATGTTAACTAGTGTCAACAATAAGACATTACAGGAGCCCAAAAAGCAAGCGCAAAGGAAGAAGGGTCCCTTGGGGTGAAGGATGTCAGAGGCCAATCATTAGGGTAGCCGAACGCGGAGGGGCCGGGGTAACTTCCAGTCCCCAACTTTTAGTCTTCAGGAGGTCGGCGATGCATTCGCTAACCTTGCCTCTTCATTGCTAGACCAGTAATAACGGTAGCCTATACTCCCACGATTACCTGACGAAAGTTATCTTATGTGTTTCAACTCATCTATAGTTTTGGGCTTCAACAGGGGTGGCGCGAGCGGGAGGGGGGGGTGCAGTGGGGCATGGCCCCCGTAGGGGAAATTTTCCAGTTTCGTCTGGGAGCTTAATCCGTACACGATATAATATGTAATTCCAACGACCTTCATTCGCCCCGACGACCTGCTTGATTTTGCTCAAAGGAAGGGATGCTTTTTTAATGAAGACCCGAAGACCCCAAATTTTCCAATTTTCCTTGCAAAAAAAAACAAACAAATTTGTCAAATTTTCTTCTAACAACATCCTAAATTTTTAAGTTTTTGCAAAAAATACCAAAATTTTTCGGTGCTCGAAGCGAAAAGTTAGTCGTCCTTTTGGCAACTCATCGCCTCTGTCTGGGCATCAGATTGCTCCCCCCTCGAGGAGCTTGGTCCCCGCTGTCGGACATATCCAGCCGCCACCCCTTGCGGGGCTTCAATTGATCAAAATTCGTTTGAAAGTGCTTTATTTTCGGCATATAACGTGCACTCATCACATTGGTGTTCTACAATCGTTAGATATGAACCATGTGTGATGGAAAAGTTTTTGAAAGTATTATATAGGCCTAATTTCATTTCATTTAGATGTTTTATCACAATACAGCATTTGCAAGTAACAGATAAAGTAAAACAATGAAACGTGTGTTGCGAAAGGAAGAACTCTTAAAACCAAGTTGGACTTGAACTACTAGAGGACTCCCAGAAACTGTCAAAACTAGAAAACAAGCATGAGAAAGTGAAAATCCTTACCATATCAAACGCACTACTACAAACCCCACTCCCTCCACCATCTCCCCCAACGAACTACGACATAAATATGTATTATAAAATATCTTAAAAAGCCTTTCCTCAGAGAAGCAACTGATGGACTTAGCTGATACTTTGGGGTAGAGTGTTCCAAATTATGATTGGTCGATATTTTAGACTTCTTGTATAAGCATCGTTTTCTACTTGAATATCATGAAATTGGTAAGATATGAACCCTTGTGCTCTTTATACGATGTCGCAAGACAGTGGGCCAATATTTCTTAAGTACACCAAATGTAAAACTAAATTCCAGTATAGAAACTGTTCGAGAACAACATAAAAGCATATTACGTTTTTCTGGTGTTAAGGTATTGTGCCATTTTGGTAGGACAGCTTTTCGGATGTTAACAAATGCATTATATTAATAATATTCCACTCCAATCACCCTAAATGCCCAAGGGTTCGCCAACGAATCCGTTTCTCCGCAAGGTAGCAACTCGCAGAGTGCCAGGCTTATAAAAAGCGTACAGACATACATTACATTAAACCCTAAATTTATTAACAATAATTATCCCTTCCCCTCCTGGATTCGCAAATGCATTGGCGTGGCCACTCCAACGCTTTATCTTACCGTATAGTCTTGATAACTTTTCATCATGGTTGCTAGATCTGATACCAGAAAGTCGCCTCTAACACTGTTTAATCAGCTGGGGAGGACCCCACAGCTCCCATATGCTCATGTCTTGACCATTTTGACGGATGCATACCGATAATTACTATTTGAATGCCTCTTCCGACGTGCACTGGTCGCACTACACTATTTTAAAATTGTTTCTTTGCGTGCTTATCTTGATTGCCGGATGCATGTTAGATAACTGCATGTAACACATGTTTGATTTCAAACTGTTCACATAAAGACCCTAAGACCTCTAGTAAGGGCTTCCCGCTTTCCGTCGGCCCTGGGAGACTCTTTGCTCTCACAAAGTGAACCATTTTTTCAAAACCCACGTCCAAGTTGGATTCATTTATCAGATCTGTTAGATATATTACATATTTTCAAATTATTTTTCTTGTTGTGCAAACTATGTACATTGTAAAAGTTATGAAAAAGGAATTTCCGGGCTGCCGGTGCATTTGAAATATTTTGTCGCTACAATCTCCAAGTTCGTCTTAAATTTCCAACGTTGCTGCGAGTTTACAATGTGAAGACAGTCACTGTAATGAACGAGAGGGCGGGCTTTGGACATCTTCTGTCCCTCTGCATTTTGATTCCTAAAGCATTCCTAAACAATTCGAAAAGAATTTACGCAATCACGCTGGGTTAGTTAGATAATATTTAACGACACACCAACACGAATATGTTATATAGTGTCAACTAGATAAATTCGTTTCAAGTCCTCCCCTTTAGTCGCCTCTTACGACAGGCGGGGAATACCGTGGGCATATTCTACAACCCCCAGCCCACAGGGCCCGCAATCACGCTGGGAGTGTATGATGTGTGTATGTGTTTGTGACACTTGGCTTGTAAACACGATATCTCAAGATAGCAGTGATGGATGCTTTTTGTGCTAGGCATATGGATTTCCGATATTGAAAGATCTCTATTGTTTTGGGTGTTAAAGGTCATGTACGGTCACCAGAGGTCATAAAACGAAAAACTTGTAAACACGACATTTCTAGGTCGGAAGCATGGATACTTTTCATCACCCCCGTAGGGCTGTAGTCAATGGGGACCAGGGGGCGAAGCTCACTCCCGGAAACAATTTCGCCCGTAAAAGATAAAAACACCATTGCTTAATGTATATTAGTACATCTCTCCCCCTGAAAAATTTTTCTTCCACAGGAAGCCATCTTCCCCCACTTCCTTGTCTGGCTATGGGCCTGCTTTTCATATCTGGCATGGTGATGAGTTATAGTAAAAAGATGGACCCAACTGTTTTTGGTAGAGGTCAAGGTTACCTGAGGTCACGGTACTGGTTCTGATCCCATCTACGACATGCACCTTTTTCATTAAATTTTTGGTCAAAGTGTTAAAATATCTTTAAACATGATATCTCAAGAAGGATAATTTGAGGATAAATCTCAGTGCAACTGGGCATTTCTTTTCGGCAAAGAATCGGTAAGCTATTGGGCTTTCTGGTTGATTCCTTGCCGAAGGCGAAAGAAATCTATGCAGTCACGCTATCAAGTGTAAGTATGTGTGTATGTGCGCGTATGTATGTGTGTTTGCGACGCTTAGCTTGTAAAAACGATATCTCAAGATAGCAATGAGGGATACTTTTCATACTTGGTACCGGTATACAAAATTATCATATTAAGAGGAAGAACCCTGTTGTTTTTGGTGGAGGTCAAAGGTCATTTGAGGTCACCAGAGGTAAAAAACTTAAAACATTGTAAATGCGATATCTCAAGGTGGAAAACAGGGATACGTTTTCATACTTAAAATGTTGATACGTAATCAGGGCCGGATCCAGGAATATGGGGGCGGGGCGTAACTGTCTGCAGAAAGTGATCGTACCCTTCTCATGGGCTTGTAGATGTAAAATTCTGGTTACAAAACTCATTGCTTTGCCGAAAATAGGGCGCGTATGCTCCTTACGCCCCCTTAGATCCGCCCCTGCTAATGGTCAATGAATGAACTCTATCGTTTTTGATAGAGGGTAAAGATATAGCCTGAGTTCACCGGAGATGAAACTTCAAAAACCGAGAAAATTGCTTGTAAGCACGTTATATGCAAGATTGGAAGGATGGACAGTTTTCACTCTTGGCATGTAAATATTTGTGTATTGGAAAGAATGTTTGACTTGGACACCTTTGTGGTTTTCCTTGTTCCGCGAAGAAAATTGCGCTTGGAAAGTTGTATTTATTGCGTAATTGGTAAGAAGAGTCGTTTCTTTGTCATCATGTTTCAGATTGCTTAGGGACTTGTAAGTGTTGCTACTACTAGTATTTACCATGTTTGTTTTGGTGTTTTGATTATGTTCACTGTTTTATCTTTTGTGAACCTTTTTGGGAAATTGGTAGATATTTGATTGCAGGATTGAATTTATGGGTGTTGTAGAATCGTGTCTGTGGAATTTTCATGTGTCAGGAGTTAACTTGAAAAACTCGCAGTCTTTAAACTCATTTGTATTCGATGCTCGGGTGAAGGTGAGATTTAGAGAAGGGTTGTTAGTCATTAATCAATTGGCAGTATATATGCTTAAAATTCAAAGTGTGTTTGTATTGATGTTTATTTTGCCATACTTTAATGAGAATACGGAGAAGTATTATTGAATGTTTGCTTTTAAAATTGAAGTATTTTATGGGCGTTGCGTATTCGAGTAGGCTAACTTACATTTTCATGTGCTAGGCTTATGTATTTGAACCAGGAAAATTTTGTGTTGCTTTTTGTTTAAAATGGCAGTCGAATTTGAGGTCATTTTAGGAATTTTAGGTATTCGTAACTTGAGGGCAAGTTAGTTGCTGAGAAGGGGATGGTGTAATTCCGTTAAGGCATCATTTTGTGGGCTTCCGTAGATGGTAGGGTTGACCATCGTTACCCATACCCTGTCCATGTGACAATCCAGGGATGACCACGAGCCGGAAGGTCAGAGGTCAGCAGACACCGGTCTGGCCTGATCTCTGGCTTATCCTCCTCGTGGCTCATCAGTCGAGAACTAGTCTCTGACTCGGTAGGTTGTGTGTTTGTACCGTCTATATATTCGTCGTTGCGTCTTTTCGTTAGTCTTCGGACTTTCATTAGTTTGTGCCGTGTACAACTTTGCTTGTAAGTACTTGTAAATAGATTAAGTTAACTGTACTCCTCTCTCCTGTACCTTTTTTCCCTGTTCTGTGTGTGTTTTTATCGTTAATTCTACCTCCACCGACTGACGTTTAAGAGCGCCTACTTGATTTGCCTGTGGAGATAGTTGGAGTTGAAGCGCCCCCGACAACACTCCCCGAGTTGTGTTACAATATGTTATATTAAGAGAAAGAACCTTACAGTTTTAAGGGAAGGTCAGGGGTCATTTGAGGTCACCAGGAGTAAAAGACTGAAAACCTTGTAGACACTATATTTCCAGAAAGGAATTATGGGCACAATATAATATATCGTGAATAAATTTTTCACATTGCGAGAAAGAACCTTATTATTTTTGGTGGAGATCAAAGGCCATCTGAACTCACGAGAGTAAAAATACTTTATCTCAAGGTAGCCATGATGGATAGGATGGTTCCTATTGTTTTTGATGGAGGTCAGAGGTCATTTGAGGTCATCAGAGATCAAAAACAGAAAAATTGTAAATACGATGTTTCACTACGAATGATGGATACTTTTCAGACTTGGTATATAGATTTTTCATATTGAGAGAACGATCGCTATTGGTCTTTGGGTAGTCCAAGGTCATTTGAGGCCATCAGACGTGAAATTACGAAAACATTGTAAACTGCTCGTAATCACGTTATCGTAGCTCAAGAATAGACAATTAGCTGTACCTCCGCATTGTGTCGCTTCGTGACCATCGAAAGGGGAGGGCTGAATGTTTGTACCATTCCAAGAATAAAGTTATAGAGAACAACATAAATCTTTTCACAAGCATAAATTCGTAAGTTATTCCAATTTTTATTACCTAATGATTTACTTGTGTGACGGATGTTGCAACAATGTTATAGTTAAACCGAACGCACGTTACAATTATTGGGCATGCTGGTGGTGGAAGTGGAAAGAGATCGGTTTCCCATTCTCCCATTCCCGGATTCGACCATTCAAGCACTTACATTTTCAGTTTTTGTTAATTAGTTTTTGTCCTCTGTTACTTACTATGCTTGAGATATAAATTTTTTATAGAGATGAAGAATTCTACGGCTTTGGTGGAGGTCAGAGGTCATTTAAGGTCATCAGAGGTCAAAAACTGAAAAGCTCTGAAGCGCCATATCTCAACATAGGGATCATGATGTTTTTTCACACTTGGAATGTCGCTGCGTTATACTTACGAAAATACCAGTTGTTTTCGATAAAATTCAAAGGTTATCTAAGGCCACCGGCTGTGAAACTACAAAGACCTTACGGTAAACGGTGGTGTCCCATACTTGGATGCCGCATACTAATTTCAAGAACCCCTTTGTTTTTAGTGGAGGTGAAAGTTCATTTGGAGTCACTGGAGCTCGTATGGTGAAAACCTCTTAAACACGGTGGATCAAAAAGGGTTATCTTGACAGATCTTATAGTAAGCATGTGGGTGGCTCCATACTGCGTTCAATAATTCAATCGTCTTGTGGTGGCATTCAAAGGTCCTTTGAGGTCGAAAGAGGTGAAACTGAAAAACCTGGTATGTAACTGTGAGGGATCTAATGTGCAGCACAGCAGCAGGTGAACGACCAATGTTGTTTACAAGGACCCCAGTTTTTGGTGGGTCAATCGACATGTTAGGTCACCGGAGGTCAAATTGGGAAATCATCGAAAAACATGATATCTCAAGAAGAATAACTTTGAGGGATACATGTCAGTGCGACAAAGGAAAATTTCCTTTCGGGAAGGAATAAGTACTCTCTAAATGTGAAAGAGTGAAAATCTACCAAAAAGATTGACTACAGTGACCACTCTCTACAGAGATGCCAAGGTGAGTGGGTGGCTGGGAGTGAGATAATGGGAAACGATTCATGACGAAGCACGAAGTCCATTCGGCCGGGGTCCAGGACCCTGGAAGCTTTGAGCTTCCAGAAGCTCTCTGGTGCAATCTGAGCCTTATTTGGTACCCTTTTCTGCTAAGATTGATGATCAAAATCTTAGGAAAATTACTTGTGTTCATATTGTTGCCATATTGGGGCAACAACCAATTTTGCACTACTCTCATGGCCTCCGGCGGAGTTCGTTACATGCAGCCCACGTACAACGTACAATGTAGGCCTATTCGGTATACTGTGGTACCGGTATACCGTGACCGTGATAATTCAGCTCAGTGCAAGCCTGCAATGTATGCTGTAGTGTTGCGACGTAAGTTTGGATTTCACATCGGGAATTTCAGGAAAAATCTTATCCTCCATGTTTTTTCTCTCCAAATATAGCTAAGGCGTGTGACTAGTTTAGTTGAGCGTGTGAGCCTGCGATGTGATTCCGAGGTGTGTGTCTCACGCCGGAGACGTGAGACGTGGTAGGCTGTCTCTGTTTCCAGTGGAATCCCACTCTTCATCGAGTGGCATTTTCACTCCTTTAGAGTGACTGCCACCACGGGCTGAGTGGAATTTCAGTCAATTTCCACTCAAAAAGAGTGGTTATTGTAGGCAATCGTCGAAGAGTGAATTTCACTCTTTACAGAGTAGTAAGCTTTCAGGTTTTCTGGCTATTGTGGTCCCCACGAGTGGTGGGGGTAACTTTCCCCCTTTACCCCACCAAGTGCTTCCATGACCGTATCCTTTATAGCGTATTTCCCTTCATCGTGGAGAATTTAAGATATCGAAGCCAAATAAGAGTAAGCCACTACAGCAACATCGTTGAACACCTTCGCAGCAGGTGTCAAATATGCGCCTTTTTTCACGTAGATATTCTGAGAATGCAGTCTATGTATGGGTGCAGGAGTAATACACGTCCACCGGGCGGGCGACAGAGTTGCAAAACTTGTTCTCATCCTCCTTTGGTTGGTTCATCCTTTCTCGATTTTGACTATTTTAAGACCCCCACCCTCAAACACAGTGCACATATACCCTTCATCCATGAGAACTGATCATGCACGCTACATACGGGGGTGGGTAAGATAAGGGGTTAGAGAGCACGGGCCTTGGGCCTGCAAAGATGCGGGACCCTGGATAATCGTTTTTTTTTTTTGGCTGAATTAAATTTTTCTTCACTTTTGATTTGCATTATATTGTTACTTATTCACATTGTACATTGCATGTAATGTGACAGTGAATTGAACATTAAATAGGGCCTGTCTACAGATTAAGAATATACTCTTAAACATGTGTTAATTGGGGATTTTACTGATGATGTAACGACGGCATTTATGCCGGCGAAACAGGAACATCTTTCCGTTTGAGATTTAATTACCACAAAAAAGACCATTCGTGAAAATACTTCTGGTTTTCCTATCGCTGAGCACTTTAATCTTCCGCAAAAAAGTATTTATATCAAAATTTTCACGTCATTTGTTGCATGTAAGCTTGGCGTGTTGATTGGGTTATACCACTGTGACATAGGGGCTATTTAATTGTGAAGTAATAGTTAAAACATTTTTTCCTTCAAAGTTTGTAATATTCTATGATCAAAAAAAAATCTTCTTTATAAAATATATTTTCATCATAAACGTTCTTATTTTTTCATGAAGATTGTTCGCATAATTCAAAGTCAAATACAGAGCGGATCGAAATTGACAAAGTTGAAATCTCCCGCGTTCATCTTTAGTGGCTAAAACATTCTAAATGTGAGCCAATTTGGCCAAAAATCTAGTCAGTCAAAATCCAGTCAATCAAACTAATCATTATCGAGTATGGCTGGTAACACGTTGAAATACTGTTTCCTCTTTTTATTAGTCGACTACACAAGTCGATAAGCATGAAAACTGTAGACTGTGTCAGAACTAGATAAGCTTACATTGAAGTTTTAACCGAATGATCTGAGAGTTATGCATTACTGTGGCATTTTTACTACAGACAGACAGAATATCTAGCTCTTAATGAATGAAAATGGCTTTTTAGAAGATGAAAAAGCAATGTGATTTCTATAAAAAATATTTTATTTCAGAAGGAGACGTGCCATGAAATTAGCCATAGCAAAATCAATTAAGCCTCTTTTATCGACACCATAGTGTTATATGGTGTGATCTGTTAGTTCACACGGTAAAAAGCCAAGCGTTCAGCAAGATGCAACAAACCTTTCGATATGAAAACCTGAAATGTACTTTAATTGCTAGCAATTTTAAAGGTAGTGCGGCAGTCACCCCAATCAGAGTGAGTGTACCCTGTCACTCTAGTTCATGATTGGCCTATTTTGATCATGTGACAATATTTTGTTGGTGAATTGTGAAATTAAAGGAGAATTTCCCCTTGCTTTACCTATTATTTGTAATAGTTATGTTCAAAACATCTTCAGATGTGCTTGTAATGCAATAAGAGGAGATTTGCAAGAGTTTGCTGATTTTCCAAAGAAAATTTTGGGGCGACTGCCTATTATCTTTAACTCTACGGGGCATAGCAAACGAATGGACATTAATTGGAGTCTTAGGCTTAAGTCACACATCCACCGACTAAACAAAGACCTTGGTCCCCTTATCAGATTTAACTTCCACAAGCAACTGTGATCTTCTTGAGACTTTTTAAGCCGCTATTGTATTCCTCCCTGGTAATCTTACTGCTTGTTTTGTTTTGCTAGACTCGTCTCACTCATTTTCACTCATTCACTCTGCTTTGCTGAAAACGGTCCTAGTAGGAACGAAAATTTCAAAATAAAATCTTTTTGTAACCTACTCTTGAAGTCTAAATGAAGTCAAATATTTTACTAGCTGGTTTTTTTCTTTCTCTGGAAAACCTTGTTGCTATAGGCCCAAACTGGGCAATTAATAAGCTGTTTGCGTCTCTATGAAAAGTACAATTCCATCTACTCCATTTGTACTTACATACTTTTAAGCTGAATATGCATATTTCATACATGCATGGTCATTATTATACATCATTTCTTTTGAGGATATAGAAACACTTGTGGTCCGTTTGGCGTTCCATAGCATATCTTACTTGGAGCGCATCCTTCATCCACTTCCTCAAGACTATATTACAGTTTGACGGTCCAGTATAGTAAATATGTAGGCTGCCAAGTTTAGTGACCTCTAGATCCTTGTAGAAGTTTTCAAAGAGGTACAAGCTAACCTTCATCTGCAGTGGCGTAACCAGGGGGGGGGGGCGGGGGGGGGCGAGTTGCTCCCTCTGGAAAAATCTTGGGGGAAATTTTGAAAGTTAATATATGGTGAAATTTGCGCATGATATGGTAAACTTTTAAATTTCTCAACCACTGCAGTACACTTTACTTATTTAAAAGTATATGCCACACTGGCACAACCAGTCCTCATTAAGGTTTTCGGAGATGGAATGATGACACCATGCTTATAGTTGTACTAGTTATGTTTTACTATCTGTTTTATACAGCATGGGATCTCTGGATCTCTGACAAGGGACTCGACTGTCCGTTTACTGTATACTTCCAATGTTTCTTGATAATTAAAGCAGCAGCATTGTGGTATATGCAGTTTGTTAGAATGGGTCAGTGGTCAAGTGCTATACTCTGCTACAAGGGCAGGTCCTCGTAAAATTTGGACTGATTGTGGTGAATGTGGTGAACTGATGAAGGGAAAGGTGTACGAGGGTTCACTTAATTACTGTACTTCACTCATTGTGATTCTAATCTACCAGTAGGACTCAAGAAACATTCACCAAGACCTGAAGACAAGCAAGATAAAAAAAAGCTTCCTAAAAAAATAGGAATTCTTGGTGATGTATTCAGTTTACATTTAGCACCAAATGTGGCACCATTTTGCATCTAGCCCACCTTATATGAGCAAAAATTTCCCAAAGGGGAGGGGGAACCCCCTCCCCTTAGACCCCTCCCCCAGGACGGCGATCAGTCACATCAGCCAGGTCAGAGGAAAGCACCCGGACAAAATTGGGACCTGCGGAGAACACTGATTATTAGGAAGCAGATCACTAATTGGGGGAAATCTTGGTGTTCTTGCCCCCCCCCCCCTGACAAAAAACCTGGCTACGCCACTGTTCATCTGAGAGCTCATAAGAAGTTTGCCGTGTACATAATTTTTACCACGAAAATTGCATTCTTAATCTAGGGTAGCCTCAAGCCTAAGTGGTTCCTCCAGTGACGTAACTACAAAGTCGTGCCACCCCAGGTGCCCGTCTGTGGAAAATTTTGGAATGTACAGTTTTATACATATTAGTGCTATAGAGAGGGAGAGAATTCAGAAATTGTGTCCCCCAGGAAAGGTTTGTGACCCCCAATGCCTTTTCTGCTCAAATTGGTGGTAGGGGGTACAGGACTGAGGCCGAAGTTCCCCTGCCCCTCGGGTCCACCTCATACATCTATGATGGTACTTCCATGCTCAGAACAATGATCCTAGCTTCACTCATGTCATGCCTGTTAAATGATTTGAAAGCATTGA
Organism: Holothuria leucospilota; assembly: GCA_029531755.1. NCBI lineage: Eukaryota > Metazoa > Echinodermata > Holothuroidea > Aspidochirotida > Holothuriidae > Holothuria > Holothuria leucospilota. The sequence continues at coordinate 15,251,277 of CM055977.1, forward strand.
CGAAAGACTGAGATCGGATCATGGTACTCGAATGGTGGGCAGCACCTTGGCCTGAAATGTTAATGCAGGTTTGCTCCCAAGTAGAATAAATTTAACCCAACATGGCAACTTTTCTGTGCAAACGGGTGGGCTGCAGCCCGGGCCCCGCCCATTACGCCCACGCTCCAGGGAGCCATTGGCGAGGGGGGGGGGGGGGAGATAAGAGCAGAGAGGCCCCAAATATTCACAATGGGAGGGCGAAACCATCATTCTTTCCCCTTCCCTCCTCAATACTTTGACGTAGTTAAAATAAAATAGTTGAATTTAGGAGGAATTTTATTGGATTCCTTTTGCAATGTAAAATGAAGTAACATAATTGTTACCAAGCGTGGTTAAAAAGGCCACTTTAATTCCGGTGCAATTCACGCCCGTCTACTGTATATCCTAATTTTCTTATCATTGCTTCTTGTAGGGCAACTTGAGTAAACTTATTAAAAAGCTTGGTGCAACCCCTGCTGTCATCCACCCCCAGCTTCAAACTCACTGGATCGTGAACAGATCTACCGGCACTTAGCCGAACGATCCAGGCTATTATGAAAAATAGACAAACTGCTATTTTTTTTTGGTCTGTTTAGTGCGTGTATGCCATTTTTCAGAGTGATAAATGATTTCTTATAATTCCCACAATTTCGTAAGTACCCCAGACCTTTCGGGGGCTTCGCCCCTGATCCCTACTAGCGTTACTCGTGGACCCCAACAGGGGCGCCAAGGCGGGGCATCCAACCCACGCCGCAGGGGGTGGGTGCACTTCGTACTTCGTCAGAACATTCGGAAGCATTGGTTCAACATTTTCGACTCTAAAACTCAGTCTAGTAAAGGTTTGCCCCTCTACATTCCCAGTCTTTCATACATTGCATGGCCCATCCGTGTAATCATGGAGCTATACTGCAGATCTATGGTGCAATTAGCGCTTCAAGCCAGTGTCCATCCTGTAAGACGGTAGGACAATTGTCTAAAACTTTACTGATTTCGTAACTTCCGTAATCTGTCCAACCAGGGAGCTGTAACAGTTCCCTGGTCCAACTGCTTGCGAGGGGTAGGGAGTGTAAATATATTTTAAAGAAGAATGCAAAATAGAGCTATTCTAATGAGAAGGGATTACAAGTTTCCCATTAAGTAGAATAACACACTCGACAAAGAACAATCAGTGTTGCTAAATGATGAGCAAAATTGCCATGTCAGCTGTTTTTCCACATCGCTGGAGTATTTTTTGTTAAATTACTACTCATTTGATTTTACTGTTTTTTTTATCAAATACAGAGAAAACTATACCGTGGAGGCTCCGTTATTTCCATTGGCCTATAAGAAGAACGTTCTTTTTGGGCCACCGTTCTGGGGAAAGGGTCTAAGGAGATGGAGTGTTCCCCTTCCCTTTGAGAAATTTTAGAATATTTAAGGTTAATCCTAAATGTCAATTTGGTGCTACATATTGTGAAAATTTTAGGGAAAATTACTTCAGATTTTTGACACTTTTTACAAAGGAACAAATAAGGGGTTTTAGACCTTGAATTGTGTGTGTGTGTGTGTGTGTGTGCAGGGGGACCCGAAAGCATACAGGCTTGCTTACCATATTTCGAATGGGGTTAAGGCACTCCCCAGCCCCTCGGGTTTCTGCCCCTAACTTAATTTTACATGCAGGGTATTCGGTGTATTAATCCGATCTTATCCCCTACAAACTAGGTATAGTTTGAACTCGATAAAACAACAAAGTTTATAATTTACAATGGAGGTACTTTAGCGATTAAATTAAAAACATCTCATCCACAATTTTTTTGTATAAAAAGTGTACGAGCACTGTACTACACATTAGCCCTGTAGATCAAGTAACGTGCATGCTGTTACTGACCGCGCGGTGGATGTCATATTTCTGGCGCCAGTGACAAAACGTTCGGCTTTCCGTCTCTACTTAGATCAATACGTTTCGTATGTCAAATATATGTGCTATCTTAGTACAATACTTAAGAGAATGAAAATTTGATAACCACTTTTTTCAACGAGAAAATGATAAAAGAATATAAATCCAAATATTTTACTATGCAATCGCTAAGAGCGAAAAGAGGATTTCAAAATTTCTAAATTTCACTCTTCTTTAAGTTAATTGAACTTCAAGTATGTGTGCAAACAGAGCGATAGCCTGTATTCATTAATTGGCACCCTACTTTCACATTCAATCTACGATGCTGCTTATAGTATCCTTGAAATTTTCTCAATGAAAACAATAGGCCTATCATATCATGGATATACCATCTTAGATATATACTAGCATAAATTATTATCACATTGATAGAAGAGAGATGACTGAGTCAGTAGGAAAAAGCCGACTGTAGCCTACTTGCCGTCGGTGTTAATTTCAGGAGCCAGACGAGTAGCGGGATCCTTTTGCAGATCACCGCCATACTAGGCGTGCTAGGCGGCGTGGAAGGAGGGCATTGTGCCCCCAAATTCATCGACAACCTCAAAATTCGGGAGAAACAGCAGAAATTGGGGCAAAACTCTTCTAAAAAGGCACGGAGATTCGGGCAAAAACAGCGGTGTCCCCGTCCCCCTTCCAAATCAAATGGTCCCATTCGCCTTGTGATCACCCTCTTCCCATTTGAACAATCGATTGCCACTGGCTTTAATGAAAAATTCTGTATGGTCAATTTCTCTTATGCAGCGAATATGATGTGAATGATGATTAGATTTCTAGTCTCATCGAAATACCTTTCAACCAGTCATACGACGAAGTTATTCGAAACTTAAAAGAATATAGTCGTCAGGAATTTCTTTAAATTCAGCGTGTGATAAGATTGCACGCGCCTAGCTACTCTACCTCTTTAATAATAAATGTTGTATGCCTCCGGGCGTATCGAAGATTCATTCTAGTTTTACAACAATGTTTGCATGCAACTGTGAAAGCATGGCTAGAAATATAATGGGCAGGAAAGTGACGTTTATGGTTCCTCCCCCAACATTATAATGAATCGCTCCGAACATCAATGAGGCCTCCGATTGGTGATGATAACATTGCAGTTACGAGCATGCGCGACAAATTGAACTACTTCACTCAAAAAGTGTGTAGATATTATGCTTTTCTGTTTGCAAGAGGTGTTACAAATCGCTCAAGTATCAATCAATTATTTCGAAACATTCATGGCAAAACAGAAGTGGCTTCGTCATTCTTGGTTCGTTTTAAAATAAGCTCCCCATTCCCACTTTTAACTCAATAGGTGACTGAAACGACTTGCACAAATCAGATTCACGTGTGGGAATAGGAATAATCTTCTGACTTAACCAAACTTTCAGCTTTCTTCTTCAACAAACGATAACGCATCTTGCTGTTACAACGTATGGTAGTATTTCAGGGATTTAAAAAGGGAAAACATATCGCTCTAAGGCTTTCCGCACACGTGGAGGAGAACTAAAATCAATCATCGAATCTTTGTCATTGTGTTGTGAATGTGAGACGTACGCCCCCTTTAATCCTTGTTTGAGAATCATGTTGTAAGTGTACGCATTGATAAATCTTTTGGTAGCTAGGGAGTCGCTAATGCATTGTGTATGAGGTTAAGCCCATGATCAATGCAAGTGACGAAGTTCGAGGTCAGCTAGCTTCCCCAACAGCATAAATGACTACACAACGACTGGACTAACCGCTGACCGTTCGGAAAATGAGGAGAAATTTGTGACCAAAATTCCTCGATAAACACATGGCGGTAAGTATCATTCAAAACCATAGTACGTCTTAGAATATCGCTGCAAATCTGTTCCCGTCGTGAAGAAAGTAACGGTGAAAACAATGTTGTTTTGATGGATGTTTTTTAATGAGCGGTCATTGTCATGTTTCGTAGTGGTCACCGTAATGTATTGCTTGTATTGTATGGTATGTAAGGATTGTCAGTATGTGTCGTGCCACGCAAACTACACTGCCAATACACGTACGTGCACGAAAGCGCAGCCTAACCAAGCCAATATGTCCGCTACATTAATGAGATGGTCCCAAGCAATTTTGTTTAGCCAGGTCAACTTGGCGTCAGCTTGCTGAGTGTGTGTTGGGTTTGCCTCGCACGCTGCAAATAGATTAATTGTTAATGGGAGAAGGTGCTTGTAGTTTCAGTGGGCTTTGAAGATCGGATTAATGGCTACCTCCTGGCATAAGTTTAGTGTTTCTTTCGAGAGGGCTAAGCTAGATTTACGTTACCCATGCTGAAGACTAACGCAGTATAAACGTGGTCTTCTATGCAGACCCTCAATTTGGTAGTAGCGTTGGAATAACAGATACAACGCTAATCATCACTATAACAGGGTATATGATGTGAAGGCAAGCTTGAATGAAATTTAGTATTAGTTACGTAGGCCTAGGCAACCTGTGTCAAGTTACACCTATAACATATTTTAATAGACAAGGCCAAGTTCATGCAGTGGAGAAAAGTTATGGTCTGACATTTCTAACAGTGTTGCATGGTGGTTACCTTCAACAAGATGCTACTCACAAAGATGATCAGAATTTTCTTATCAAGGATTTCAGTTTGGATTTTGTGCCTCAGTCTTTCACACTTCCTTTCTATACATAGTCAGGGTCTACCATGCATATTAAAACTGAGGTTACCACGTTAACTCAATATTGCCATTCACAGATATCTCCGGCATGGGTGGAAAAAGTTGTGAAGCTGGGAGGCTCCTTCCCAGGAAATTTTGGAAATTGGAGGGAACTTCTGAAAACTGGAGGGAAAAGTGCTGTTTTTGCTTGTGAAAAGACATAAGCAATAGCAGAAAATTGACTTCCTAACGTTAGGAAATGAATATTTTTGCCAACCCTGATCTTAGGGAACAGGCAAATTATAGTACCCTACGTTTTGTCATACATGCACAAATGTTTTTCAGGTTAAACATATATGATGGCAAAGTATGACTATGATAGCTTAAGAGATATTTAGGTCAGGTCATATAAGATTTTATGTTTGTTCTCTTTTGTCTTTTTGTCATTTTTGAAGGCTTGGCAGAGGACACATTTAGCATCATTTTGTTATACATGTAGATCTGTTATGCAAATTTTCAGTATTCTGCTCTCTTTTTATTTTGATTCTGAGCATAATTTGAAATTCTTCCATGTTTGGAATACCTCTGTTTTTTCAACAGCTGCAGATCCTGCAGTTAGACTTTTTGGATAATACTAACAATGTTGTAGAAACAGGTCTACAACTCTAGGCTAGTACCTGATTGTAAAAATTTTTTTTCAGTAGCCTTTCCCATTAATTTCTGAAACACTTCTGAAACTACATGGGTGTCAGTATGCTAGTATACAGCCATGATATATACCTAGCCATTCTTGGCATGTGCTAACATGGAAGAAGGATTTTATGATTTTATAATCATGAAGAAAATGCAGTCCGAACTAAATCTGAGTACACGTGTTTCATTCTTCACAAAGAAGTCTTTCTATTAAGGTGAGCCCAGAAAAGGGAAATAGTTCCTTACGTCTCAGTCATATCCAAGTGTGAAATTGTGGGCTTTATTGGAAACTTAGGTGTTAAGTGATGAAATTACTATTACTTAAGTTTCTGCATCAAAACACAAATTTTATTTGTGTTGTTGGAGATACCCTTGATATTAAACTGCACTATTAACAAACTTTTGAAAACGTTTCCTAACATTCACACACATGGTGTACACACCGCATGTAAGCTAACATGTAACTGATGTGAAGAGTCCTATTCACTGTAGGTTTCTCGTCCTAGTTCTTTTCTGACCTAGTATTGACCTCACTTTGAAGAAGGATTACACAGAGTATCTCATATATGCATGTGCACTTGCTCATGCATACTTACATGCACACTCACACACACTATACAAAAACAAAACAGAAAAAAAAAAAAGAAAAAAAAACCTCTTGCCTAGCTTCTTTTTGTATATTGTAGATATGTGGTGGAATCTTGGTCAAAATCATAGGACTGTAAAACTTTGAAAAAAGCATAAACTGAAAAAAAGGAAGTAGGCATTTGTACTAGATACAATAATTTTGAGCTGAGATGTTGGAATTTCTGCTGAAAAAGTGTGTATCTTTCATACATTACATATACGTACCATAACTAGTGTAGACCTGCATGTAGCTTTGAAAATGAATGGGTCGCTAATCTAGCATTAACTGAGAGTAAAAGAGCATCATGAATTTTTGATGATTTTTATGCACTCACTTGGAAACTCAATAATGGGGCTACTTACAGTGGTACTGATGTACAGAGTGGAGATTGTGACTCTGATGGAAAGCTTGATTTTGGAACATTTTGTTTCTAAATTTGAATTAATAAATAGATGCTTATCATCATGTGCATATTTGATGAAGTCAGGCCTACTGAGCATTTCATCTTTAAGCACCATGTGCAGTGGTAATGATTCATGAAGGCCTGTGTGGACTTGGTGTTGGGAATATAAATCATGTAAATGTATAAACTAAGATTTGTGTGTAAAGACCGTTGCTTTAAAAAGCATTGAAGCCAGGAGTCAACAAAGTAAGAAATCGTGCAAGGTATATAAAGCATTCTGTGTATGATGTCTTTTGTTGTGTCCCTTGATGTTTCAACTTTGTAATATTTTAAACTTTTTTCCTTGAGAACTTGAGTACGGTCATGCCTAACTCGAGGCCTTGTATTGTACATTGTGAGGTTGAGGCTCATCAAAACTTCAAGTGTTGTCTCATTTACTTACATGAGGAATTTTTAAGATGTACTTCAAAGCTCATCCTGAGCAGGTAATGGGCAATAACTGAGGCATGGCATCTGTACCAGCTTTTGTAATTTAGTGCAATGTTTGCTGTTGAAAATGAAACCAAAGGGGGACGTTTGGCATCTGAAATATGTTTGCATAGGATTTTTTGAATGGTCTGCTGGATTCTTAACATTGCAGGTGTTTCATTTAAAACTTTGTGATTTAGTTAGCTTAAAAGTTGGGGGAATTTCCCTCAGAGAATGTGTTTCTTTGCAAGATTGTTAACTGGGAGGGGGGGATACTATAATTGTTGACCATAGTGTACTATAATCACTGATGTACTTGTTTAGCAGTACTTAGTGTATCTTACTAGTGAATACTTACGTAGGGCAGTGACCGTTTAGCGATTAATTGCTAAAGGATCGCATGTGTGATAAACCTTTAGTACAAAGCTAACAGTGATTAATCGCAAAATCCGTTTTTCTGTACGAAATAAAAACAGTTTGCAGTCATTACAGAAAATTAGGTGTTCACTTTAACTCTTTTTGAAAAAGTGATGCATAATTATACAAATGGCACACACGTAAACATATTTCCATCAAAGTGTAGCTTCTATGAGGATCCCTGATCCCCCGGACGTCACTAACGTATTTTGCATATTCATCACGTTCAAGAGCATGTTTAAAGTCTCTATGTTGATCATAGGTACTTGCGATTAATCGTTAAACGATCTCAAAATTTTGTGATTAAACGTTTAGTGATTTTGCTAAACGTTATAGCCCTACTATTCAGCATACAGTGCCATATTTCTATAATAACAGTACGTCACACAGGTTGATATTGATCAAGCTCCCCACATATTACAGTGTACTGCATATGGTGTGAACTTCACGATGAAATGAGAGGGAATGAATGATAACTTTAGATGGAATGAGTGTTTTTATTTACTAGGCTTGGGCCCTGCACTCACAATTATTTTGAAATTTGAAGCTACTTCCTGACCTGCAGCCTTAATTGTAGTGGCTCTGAATGAAGTCATGGCATCATAACTGTGACAAGTACTCTTGCAGGACTTTACAGGAGTATTGACCACTAACCTTCCTGCGAGTATTAGTGCACATGCAGGCATATACTTTAGGCTTTTTAGTGACTCAGTTGCTGTATTACCAATGTCTGAGAATCATAGCCATTAACTAGAGGGAAGTGATAGAGTTAAAACAAAGACTTAAGGAGCCAGTTTTGTTGTAAGACTTACTTGAAAGTTGCATACGACCGAAAATGCAAACTTTTTCGCATGAAAAATGTGTATGTTGTGTCTACTTTCGTTACTCACTGAAAGTAACCCAGAAGTTGAGACCTAAAAGTAAAGTGGAGTTGCTACTTTACTTCTCAACTCTGAAGTAAAATCAGGTATCCCACCCAAACCTTCTGTTTATGACCATTTTAAGGGAGAAAGCAGCTGCCTCAAGTTTTATTAAAAAGAAAAATTGCTAAATCTTATGGATCTCCTCAAGTTATTTGGCTCTCAGTTATATTTCATTATGTTTCTGTAGCCTAGAAAAGCATTGAATATTGGAAGGTAAACCAAGGAGTTATTCAGCATTCAATTTAACAAATAAGTAACAAAAATATTGTCATGATTGAAAGGATCCTTTCCTGAATTAGGATGACAGGGTGCACTTATTCAAATCAGGGGACTGCATTGTGTATTTTCCCTTAAAATTAAACACTTTTGTCTTGTTTAGGACAATTAGACAGACCCAAACTATCCACAACTTTGCCAAGTTTTTGTTTCCAGTTTTTGCTCATACTTCTATACATATTATTGTGAAGATTTTTTTTTTGTATTTTCAGTTTTTTTAAGACATTTGGGTTAGAGCAGTTTGTCGTCGATTGACATTGATACTTAAACTGTGCTCTGCTTATTTTCCTTGAGTTGTAATGTTAGACTAGAGCTTAATGGTTTCTTTGCCAAGCTACTGTTGTGGTGAACTTTTTATGAAGAGCTTATTCTGCACCCACATATAGTTGTCTTTTGGTGAAGTCACTCCAGTTTATTGAAATTCAAAGTATGGACATGTTTCTGATGATCTATTGAGCTCCTGAAGTACCAGTATTTTTGTATTTTGGCTGGTGCCAACATCTCGAGGCACACTTGTATATAGTATTGGTACAATCAAGATGTCAATTTACAAAATATTCATAATACTCTGAAGAACAATAGCAAAATGATATATTTTATCATGCAATAGAAGTAATAAAAAAATGGATGACTTAAGATATTACAGTAGGTTGCCAAGCTGTGATGTGACATTTTGGCTCATATTTTATGAATCATATTTATGAAGCAAAACCATGTAGATTTTTTACATATTCTAAGTTTGACATTTAAAAATATCGTGTACATTCTCATAATTGTTGGAATTATGTTTGCACTCAAAATAACAAGATTCATTGAAAATTATGGCTACGTACAATAAAGGCAGACACCAAGTGGCTAAAATGTCGCTAAAATCATGTACTGTTTCGTACCATTTTTGGGTACATCCTTTCACTAAGTTGAACAATCTGAAGCTAAAACCTTTACATGAATGACTGTGTGAAGGTTTTCATCCTAATTTTTGTGCAAAAAACAAATTGCACTATAAAAGAAGTTGAAGGACATCAAAGTAGTACATTGCATTACACTCCAGATTTTAAACAAGTGGCAAAGGTTTATGTATATTACCTGCACATCACACAGTAAAGTTTGGCTAGAAGTGGCAACTATTAAGTTGAACAAATGTTTTTGCTGCAAGGTTTTACAATATAAACTATCTAGGGGGACAACAAAGTTGCCAGTCAAAACTATATTTTCCTTTGTGGTGGAAATTTCCCTGTCCAAACTTTTGAATGTAGTAAACTATGGACAGCCTTCAAGCATCCACAAAAATTAGGTTGAATACTGTAGCCATTACTTTGAACAAAATTTTTGAAAATAACACTCTGAAATCCCATCTGCCAAAGGAGAAACCAAATTTACATGTGAAATACATCTCTTGTCTAAACTCTTTTGAAAAAGTTGTTTTTTCATTTAATATGAGTTTCATGGTTTCAATTAATACTCATGCTCATCAACCATTTTACTTAATTGAGCAAGATAAACCTAAAACAAGAAAAAATTGAACCTTTTTAGATGGTAATTTTTGCCAAGAAAGTGCTAATTGCACTTAATGTTTTATCAAAAAGAGACCATTATTTCGAGATCTAGATATTCTTTGGGAGTTAAATGTAATTTTAAAATGGAAGTGACAAAAGAAAAGCATTATTATGTATTAACATCACAGTTCCTTTTGAAAGCATATTTTTAGCATGCGTGACGTAATTTATGGAATCTCATATGTACATGTATACAAGTTTTACTCTGATTAGTTCTAATATCTGAAGCTCAAATGTGGGGTACAAGTGCCTCAGCTTAGGTCTTTTTATACAAGTTTCAATGGCACCTCTAAATTTTTTGCAAATTTACTATAGAATTATCAGGATTTCACATGCATACAGTTGAAAATGATTAATTTCAATGCCTTAAAGGCAGTACGCTGAATTCATTGGTCCGATACTTTGATTGTACTCCCCACCACAAGTGTTGTACCGATATTGCAAGTACTGTAGCCGGTATTACAGGTACCAATACTTCAGTTCTCAATATCGGCTGATACCGATCTGATACCGATATTTAGGAGATAAGCATTCTGCAACAAACCATAGGCTACGAGGCACCACAAAGGAGTGTCGTTTCATCTTGAGGAGGTAAAATATTGGCACCTGCATTCAGAAATACTCAGATAGTGTACCATTTTCATGACATGGAACGATAAATAGCGGTTGGGTATTAGGTAATATGGGCATTGAAGGTGAATTTTACAGATGTCAATACACGATGAAAATGGGGAATATTAGCCTATACTGATGGTGAATACCAATAGTGAATACTGATAATTGTTCCAACACTGTCTGCCACTCCCATCATTGAAAAAATATTGTCATAAATATATTATGGCTTTACTTCAGCTTTAGAAAACATCTAAAATCCCTTTGCTGCTTGTGAAATTTGTAAGAAAAATGTAAGCAGGTGAGTTGCGAGGAAGTCAAGTGTTCTTGAGTTTATTATTGAGTTGTATAAGATGAGGCTTTAGTACAGTGGTGTGCTAATTTGCAGTCTTTTGACACTTTTCTTTTCCAGTTCTAATAGTATCACTGTCCCATCTTTTGAAGAGCTCTTAGCTAGATGGTAATAAACTGTGATGCCTTGTACATGCTTTAAGCAGTGTAAAACATGGTACTGGAGACCATTTTTTTCATGACCTAGAATTTGGAGGCCTTTAAATTACCAGAGGTCATGGGACCTTCTCTGGATTTGTTTTAGTTTATTTGATGCTCTCCATTTTATACTGAATATACTATAGTTACCCAAAATTATGTTTTTAATAAGTTATTTGCCCGCTGAATATTGAGCGATATTAATATTTTTGAAGTGAACAATTTCAAACTACATCTCACAGGGCTTACCTAGATATCACAACCGGCCTTGGAATGAAGGTTGCAAATTCAAAGGAGAACATATGCAATATATGTTTTGAGTCCTTCCTTACACAATACAGGATTTGAATAATGGGCTAATGGATGTCCATAATGTAACCAAGTGTAACTTAAAAGTAGAAATAACCTGTAAAGTGGTCACTGTAATGATGTTGAAGGCAAAAAAGACCCTTTTCTTGGTGGTAATGCTCTTTACATCAAATATTCAGTTATTTTCATATTACCAGCATCATCCATTGAGAAAATGAACCAGTTTTCATACAGGATAAGGTATCATTTAGTGCGGATAGTCGACCTTTTCTTTTGTAGTTGATTAATCCAGCAGCTCTCCTTGTGATTACAGTGATTGATCGATACAGTTATGCATCATCCCTGCCATTCTTTATATCTACCAAAATACAGTTATGACAAATCTAAATGCAAGTTTTCATTTTGACACAAGATCGGTTGATAATATAACGTTTGTAGAGTAGCGCGGCATTGTGAGGAAACCAGTAAGTATTGTTTATGCCATAGGCTATTTGCTTTAGCAGGGTTAGAAATAAAAGAAGACCATGGAGGCCAGGCCTTGGTGTTTTTGGCAGTGGCCTTGGTACCCTACACATCTGCATACTTATAAAGGCCCCCTTGGCCTTTGTGCCCTTCGTTACAAAATACCATCAAACATATACCATGGAGCTAATACTTGGACAGGAGAAGAAACTTCACGAGTCCCTTTGTAGCGACGATCGTGCCGTGAAGGTCAAACTCATAAAACCTGTTTAACATCACTAATACCTCTCCCTTTGTACTTCATCGGAGATTCAATAAGCTTAACAGGTGTTCGGAACAAAGCACACTAGGTGCATGTCGTCTGTTACATCTTGAATAGGACATCGCCGAATTTTGCCTATCACTTCAGCATTGCCAGTCGCTTTAAGTGAAAATTAAATTGGGGGTTTCGTCATGTAGTGTCCCTTATGCAAAAGCGTTGGTTTGATTCCTTGTTAAATGCTGAATATGGATAAAACCGTACATGAGTATTTATGTGGAAATTGATCAAAATTCAACTGCAAAGTATAGTCTCGTAACTAGTCTGCTAATTTGCATATGGAATTAACATCACTCCTAGTATTAGCATCTATTCTTAAGAAGCAATACTAGCTGTTTTGAATTTTTACTCTGCTTTTCTTATTTAGCTGTTGGCAACTGTTCCAGCTTCAAATGATTGTTCTATTTAATCCAGTTGTTAGGGTATCAGTAAACATGAATGAAGTTGCAAATGACAAAGAGTGTAAATTGTAAGTGCCAGACAAAAGAACTGAACGGCCTTAAAGTCTCATCATCGTTCATTATCTCCTTATGCATGCCTGGATCTAATTGGATTAGCATAAATGAAGGTCCAACTTTCTTCTCCTGTCCAGGTAGTAGCTCCATGCATATACCAGATACATCTGCATTAAAGACAGACAGTCGTCACTGCAAAGTAGATTTTTTGTGGGGTTATCAAAATTCTCAGTTGGTGACTGCTCTTTGATTGACATCAAAGTTTGAAAATTCAGATGTTGCAAAGTAACTCACATTCCATACAATGCAGAGAGAGCATTTGGATTACACATGTAGCCTTGTATGATCACCAGGACATGGCCTGAAGCAATAAAGTAGGTTTGTGTCTGCACAGGGAGGAGCTTTATACAGTTAAATGTTAAGAGGGACAAGTTGCTTAGTTGGAAGAATTGGAACTGTCTGAGCTGAGAATTGCCCTTTAATGCCCCAGGAAAAAGAGGTATTCAAAGATAATTTTCTCACTGTGTCCCCAGTTGAAGTGAAAGTGTGGAACTTTGCTCAGTGATCAGCTGTCCCAGCCTTATTGTTCCTTCAGTGCTGTTTGTGTCTAGAAACTTGTTTCAAGCCCCCCCCCCCCCCCCCAAATTTGAACTGGTCATTTGACAGTTAAGTGCCTTGTTGCTCTTCTTCCTTTTGTGTCTATAGTGAAATTTCTGCTGCAAAAAATGCCCATTTTTGCTCACTCCTGTTTTGGATTGTAATTTGCTTAGTACTGTAGTTACTGTACATGGTATTTCTTAGGCTTTGTAGCCTACAGTAGTCCTTTGTGGTTAGGCTCCCTAGCCTAACAGTACTGTGCCTGTAGTACCTAGGACTGTTATAAGACAAACAGCAGTACAACTCAGTTCATACATATAAGTTTCTTGTACATGTGAAACCTGCAATCACTGGTCCGTTACATAAAGTTACATAAACAAGACACAGAATTCTTTTTCAAGTTTTTCAAATTCATGTCCCACATTATTCAACATTGTCCAGGGCATCCCAGGTAAGGGTGGAAAGTGTTAACGTTTGGCTGTTATAATAATTAATGCAAAACTGAGTACACATGGTAATTGGATATGGAGGATTCTACGGCAAGTTTTTCTGTAAGTTTCCTGCTTTTGGTTAAAATAAGAAACGTAAATACAGGGTTTTCCATGGGTTTTAAAGAGTGTGAGGTGGTATTAGTCCATGGGGGTGATATGGTACCAGCTTTGGAGGGAGAACTATCAATTCTTCCATGGCTAGTACAGTACAGGTGGCAAGTGTAGCAAATTTCTGTGAGGTGGTGGCCAAAAGCTGTGAGGTGGCCGCCTCACAAAAAGAATGCCAGGGGAAACCCTGTAAATAGGAAAGGAGCTTGAGTTGCCTCACGTTCTTTTGCTTAAACTATAGGTATCTTTGTAAGAAACAAAAAAATAGGTCATTAGTTGTTACTAAACTGATCATGAATTTTGCATTCACGTAATATATTGACTAAATCTAATCTGAGTTATTTTAAGATAATTGTAATGAATAACATGATTAATTGTTTAAGCCTCTTCGGGTGTTGATTTAAATATGGCGAAAATCACTACCCTCTACTTAAGTTTGCTTTTTTATGGGGAAAATCAGACCATTCAGTCCAAAAAATGTTTCGTGAGGATTCATAAATAAAACATTTGATATATATATACAGTGTTACTGCACTAAACTGATAATTAGTGGGTCCTTTTGTTCTAAGTGACCAATGATGCTCAGTTTTCAACAACCTCATAATCTGCTGGTCAGTTGTTGTCACGTTTCGACCTAAGGAAGTATTTTCAGTGGTACTTGGATGTAATCTCAAATTGAGTGACCTTAACTTAAACACAAAGTAACCAGCATCCGCATATACCTTAACACTTTCTCATGGCTGTGATGGACATTTGATAGAAACATAGGCTACGGTCAGTCACTCATTGATTCAATCTGGAGGGTGCTTAACTCTTTCTTCTCATTTTCGTGACCATTGACCAATAAAAATTTTTCTGATGGTAGCATAGTGAAGGCCAGAATGATAGTCAAGCCCAACTTTCCATGCAAAACAGAATTTTTTCAATGGGTGGTTGAGTGAGTATTTGAATAAATGCTGGTTATACCCCTTTTGTTTGAAAAAGAACTTAATTTATGTATCATTTCTTTGCAAAAATTCCTGAAGGTGCTGTATTTTATGTAGTCTCAGTGTTATAACAATTTTGGAAAGTTGATTTTTATGGGAAACATCTTACTTTGTCTATAAGTGAATCTAGGCTGTGGTTTCAGTTGTTCATTTGAATAGGGTTGTCAGTTGTTCTTGATAAGGTAACATGAGACTTGTAATAGCCAGACCCCTAGGGTAGGACTGATAATAATTGCCAGGGCACATATTCTCATGCTTTAATAATGTTGTAGTCCTGTTTTCAAGCCTACCATACATATCAAACATGACTTCCTTTCAATATAGTCAATGTAGGAAAGTCTTGGGTTAATCATTGTGCTTTCTGTGATTTTCCACAAAACCAGAGATTCACACAGAGCAGATTTTCAAAACCTAAAGAATGGAAGCAGAGTGGGCAAAAGAGGGACAGGGTAGGGAAAAAGTGGGCAGGCATGGTGGAGTGCCTTTGTGAGCAACATAGATCTCTGAGGCTATCTGCCTCCAGTTTCAGTGATGGACTCCACCAGTCCCTGTTGGGTCATATCCATATATTGTCCCTTGTGGGTCTCTAATTTCCTCCCCCACCTCCGGGAGGGGGAAATATGCCTGTTGGCAATGACTGGGTTTGAGTGTCCATAAGGTTACAAACTAAAATCATGGGTCTATAGTGAAATTTTCCTTCTCACTGTTAGTAGGGTGTATGGCAATGCCCTGCATTAACTGGACCATTTGCATTATCTGGACTATTTCATTAAAATACTCCCACCACAGTTTTTATGCATGTTATGGTAGGTAGTGAAACTCAAGTTCCGTTTGGAGTGATGACCCAAAACTGTTACCACACTGCCCCTGAACAGCTATATCATCCATCAGAAACAATTGTGCACTTACAGAGCATGATTTGACAGAAACTTAGTCAGGGGAACTTAGTGTTCAGTGGGTCCTGAAACATTCCAAACATTTTTCTTTGTATATAAACACAGTCTTGGGGGAAAGTGTAGTAGAATCATTTAAAGGCATGGTGTTTGTCCATTTGGCATGCAGATCAGAGAAGCTATGATATCTAGAATAATGGTTTGGTGCTGTACATTTCATTCTAAAGACACTGAAAAACTTTATTAAAACCTTTCTGAAGGAAGTGACCTTTTTTGAGTATGTTAAGTATGATAGTCATCAAACCCTCCAAGGTGTGGGCTTTGTTCTGCACTGACTTTGTGGTACTGTAGTATGTATTACAGCACACTTGTTTGGACTTTTTATCTCTTTGGGGTAAAAGTTCATATTGTATAGGCCTTTAAGTAACAAAGTTCACATTTCATTGCGATTTGAAGTTTGGAAGTATAAATCTGGGTTATTTGAACAGTTCAATTCATGATCAAATCATTTTCACAGGTTTTGCTTTGAGTTCAAATTCTGGTGAAAGAACTGCTTGGTAGTGACTGTGAGAGGGGCAATCACTGATGGTCCACAGGTAAACTGTTTGCTGTGCTTTGTGTGTAGTAGCACTGTAGTAGCCACTAGACACTGACACAAAGGCAGGGTAAGCTATTGCTTTGGATCGTGAATGAGAAAGTTAAGATTGAGGTAGGGTTGTCCAGGGTTTTTTCTTTCAATAGGCCAGCAAAGGAAACTATCTCCAAGATAAGTCCCCCCCCTTGAAATGGACCAAAAAGCAGGATTTTGAATTGTCTAATTTGAAAATTTTTACAAGTTGAAAGGTTTGTCAAAGATAGTGCATCATTTTGCATGTAAGCCAACTTACATAAAGAAAAATTTTGCAATTGGGGAGTTTTCCTTTCCCTTAATCCCCCTCCCAGGATGGTCTACCACCTCAAAAAAAAAAGGAAAAATAACTGGGCATCGCAATTTGGGTAGTTAAGATTGAGACTTCAAATGTATGGTCAAACTATTTTTCCTGCTGTGTGGTATGTCCATGGGTAGTAATCCAGGGGGTCGGGGGGGGGGGGACATGTCTCCCCAATATTTGAGAAAATTGCCCATTGACTTTTAATGGGGTCATGCCCCCCCCCCCCCAGTATTGAGAACAGATCACTGCCGCTGGGTTTGTCATGCTCAGGGGCAGGGCTGGCAAAAATGTGTATTTCCAGGGAAGGAAGTTAAATTTTCCACAATTCCTCCTATACTTTTATGTACATAACAGGTGTAAATTTCTCTCCAGTGACCAAAATTTCCCTTCAAATACCCAAATTTCCCGGGAAGGAGCCTCCCAGCTTCCCAACTTTTTCCACCCAGGCTCAGGGGTACAGTAAGTGGCATGTACTGTATGTGAACAACATGAATAGGAGGCCCAGGAAGTTGGACTGTGGGAATGGGGGGTGGGCATGAAGAAAGGGCATGGCAAGGAGGGTAGTGGTCGGGATTCTGTATGGCAGTGTTATAGTAGGCTGAATTCTGATTTACATGGAAAGCTCTATGGAAAATGGGCTCCTTCCAAAGCAGCTTTTTATATGGACCCTAAGTGCACTAATTTGAAGTCAGTTGCAACCATGCAGTATCAAATTAAGATGTAAATTTGCTTCTTGGTGCAAGCTTTTTAAAAAGAATTTAATCTGTTTACATGGTCCCTTCAGACTCACTTTCAAAACTCTTATCTTAAAGTGCTGTGAAATTATTGTCCACCCATTTGCATTTTATACATTGCCCTTTCTTCCTCCTCCCTTCCCCACCCCCTGTTTCCTTCAGGGCTGCTGTATTCCTATCACATTTTAAGACTAGAGATGTTGAATGCATTGTTAGTGGAGGGAGAGAGTGGGTAATTTTGTTTCCTCATGAAATTAACAGCTTGTTCCATTATTAATCCTTTGTTATCACTAATAAATCATATGTACTTAACATAATTTTGAGGCACGATTTCATCTCTTTTTTTCCTATGGCATGCATCCTCATCGTTTCATATCCAGTATCATATTGTTTGTGCTGTGATATTTTTGTATTTTAATGTGTACTATTGGTTTAGATGCCTTTAGTATTAGTTTAGGACTTTGTGTAGTAATGTATACACAATAACCCTTTAGCAGTGTTGTGTATGCTTCATTCATCACTTATACTGTAGATCGCATAGTGATCAAAATAAACAAAACACAGTACGAATAACAATAATTTGCCTTTGTTTTCATAGCTTTGTTGTTTTCCCTCCTTTGTGGAGACCTTTCACAGAATGATTTAAATGATAATAACGTGATTTCTGTGCATGCAGAGTCATTGTGTTTTCCATTAAGGTTTAAGATTTTTAATGCTATTGTAAGGTGTGGTTATTTTTAAATTCTTTCTTCAGAGATTTTTCTTTGTGATAAAAGTTTTTGTTATTGGTGGGAAGGTATCTTTATACTATAGATCCTCAAAGTATGTTTTTTGAGGCTGTACATGAATAGTCAATTGTTTGCTTTCCAGTCCTTTCATTAAGTATATATGTGGAAGAAGTAGGATTGTTATTTTATATTATTGAAAGAACTTTAGTGACTGTTTGGGAACTTCGGGTTTGATTTGCGTACCCAAAAATGAATAATACATTAGAGCAAAAAAGAAAAAGAAGCAAAGTCTGAAAACTTACAGGTAAAATGCAGTCAGCTCAGTTTAAATTAGCATACCCCAGTATTCCTGGTATTAATTCATGAATGGCTCTGTTTAATCATGTGACAATATTTTTGTACTGAAATGTCTAATTCATGTAGAATAAGTACTTAACATTAGTTTTCCTTTAATATGAAATAGTTTTGCTTGGACACATCATGAAAGATATTTGTTTGGGGAATAAGAGGAAATTTGTAATTTATGTAGGTTTGTTTTCAAATGAATAGACGAGTTGGGAAATGTTTCCACGCAATGCAAGATGGGAATGGGTCAAAGGTGAAGTGTACCACGCTTACAGTGTCCCAGCGCGGGTGTTGCATGCTGAGCACGCAGAGCTACATACATTACCGTTGTCATGGTACAGTTGACCTTGTGACCTGACCGGAAGTACCGAATTTCCCAACTCGTCTATTTGGGGTGACTGCTCAATTTCCCTTTAAGGTGTACAGATATGTCCATTTGCTGTCAGCAAGCTTCCAATCAGCCTCTCTGAAGAAAAAAACAAAGAAAAATGAAAAAGATGAGATATCAGAGAATCTATTATTTCCTAGTAGTTTATGAGATGTAACCAAATATGAAAACTTTGACCTTCATAAAGGCTTAGTTAAAAATTCATGATTATTAGGATAGATATTATGTTCTTGATCCAGGCAGACATTTACCACTGTTTGTAAGACCAAAGTTCATAGGAGCCATGCACATCTTTCATTTATAGAAGCTAGGACAATATTTCCAAAACATTCTCATCTTGTAGGAACCTCATATCATGAAGCATGTTTCATTTATGAAGAATGAATGGGTTAAAAATTTAAAGGAAATATATAATATATATATATATATATATATATATATATATATATATATATATATATATATATATATATATATATATATATATATATATATATATATATATATATATATATATATATATATATAGGGTCGAAATACTGCGGAGCACTAGAGTAGTATGTAGGTCGATAAAGGTTGTAAAAAGTGCTTAAAGTTTGCGGAAAATTCCACGACGTTTCGAGTATAGACTCTTCATCAGGTGGCAAAGAAATGCAACTGAATAACAAAGAAGTAGAAATAGAGAAGAAACACATTGAAGAAAGGCACGAACAAACCGGTCGCACAGAACGAACACGGTGTAAAAAAGCGAAAGAAGGCTGAAAACCTTCTTTCGCTTTTTTACACCGTGAAAGTACTTTTTACCAGTTTTTTCAGCCTTCTTTCGCTTTTTTACACCGTGTTCGTTCTGTGCGACCGGTTTGTTCGTGCCTTTCTTCAATGTGTTTCTTCTCTATTTCTACTTCTTTGTTATTCAGTTGCATTTCTTTGCCACCTGATGAAGAGTCTATACTCGAAACGTCGTGGAATTTTCCGCAAACTTTAAGCACTTTTTACAACCTTTATCGACCTACATACTACTCTAGTGCTCCGCAGTATTTCGACCTCATTATTTAAAGCTTTTCGCTCAATTTTGCTGCGATTTTTAGATCTATTTTGACTGTTTAACTTGGTAGAATTTTGTACGCTCTTCGTAGCGAACTGCGTATGGTTTGACCGTGTTCTTTTACGGAGTGTGTTTTTATTTCACACGCTGTCTTGGTACATTAGCAAACCTTTCCAGTACACATTTTTGGCACGTTCAATTTTTTCGTTTATGATTTTTCTCTTTGATTTCGTTCCCCAGAGTTCTATTTTTGTTTAGCATCCCCTTTTTTTTCATCGTTTCCACCATGCCAGACTTAAAACATTTCACTTCCAGCCTTCGTAGGAATTTTACCCGTGAAATCGCCCACTACCCAGCCCACTGTTTTCCCATTATTTATTCCCTTGCTATGGCTACCTTTGGCAAAACCAGATTCGCTAGTCATATTAATTTCCTGGGTACTTGCCTTCGTAAAAACGTTATTCCACGAGGTTTTAAACTAAACTTTCACGTACAGACCGTGTCCGATTTTCACTTTCGTCGTGACACCTCTCGGTATTTACGTTCGTGCTCGTTTAGTCTCATGCGCTCGACCATCCGTAGCATGGTTCGAAAGAAGGCCGGGTTTGATCGTACTATTCAAGACCAAGGGTCTCTCCTATTTAACACCTTACCAGAAGCTGGAGAAGTGCGCTTCCTTATTCACGTTTACAACCGTCGGCTTCATAATTTTTTGCTTGATTCTAAAGCCAAGACTTTAGCAAGCCTATTGCCTGACCCACCCTCTACTCATACCCCACCCAGTGATACCATACAAGCACAGGACACGAAACTTGTGGTCACCATCCCCCCCGATCTGGAGCTTTCCTCTTCTGAACGCTCAGTGTTAGCTAAAGGCCTGAACTTCGTTCCCTTGAACCCCCTCCCTGATGAGTTCTCCATCCGCAGAGATGTTTCTTCATTCTGCAGGAAACTTCGCCTCCGACACCATTTTGGCATCACAGATCAGCCAGACAATACGAGTCCTGAAGATTTTTTGAACACTTTAGGCTCCACCCTTTCTTCCTGGACACCCAAATCTGGAGAAAACAACATCCTAGACTCCGTTATTGAATCCATCAATAAGGATGTTGATCGTCTTCTACCCCCCAAGAGAACTACCCTTAGCAATCTTTCACCAGAAGAATGAGAGGCTCTCTTGTCACTCAAAAGAAACAAGAACCTCATCATCAAACCAGCTGATAAGGGTGGAGCCGTGGTGGTTTGGCAGAAGGATTTGTACGTGGCAGAGGCCGATAAGCAATTATCGGACCAAACTGCATACACTGAACTTCCCTCTGACCCCACTTCCGACAGCCAAGCATTGGTTAAGAAGACTTTAACAAACCTTATTAGAAACAATCAACTTCCTAAATCAGCAACGTCACTACTCCACCCTTGCCCACAAATCTCCAATTTCTATCTGCTTCCCAAAATCCACAAGGCTAACAACCCTGGTAGACCCATCGTTTCTTCCCACAGTTGCCCCACCGTTCTTATTTCTGAGTTTTTGGACTCTGTTCTCTTCCCGTTGGTATCAGCGTTACCGTCTTTTGTTCAAGACACTCCTCATTTCTTGAGACTTATTCAAGACTTTGAGTTTCCCGAAAATTGCGGTGAACGTCTGCTATTCACCATGGACATATCTAGTCTCTACACATCCATGCCCCACCATGCTGCCTTGTCGGCTATCCGCCATTACCTGGACCAACGACAAGACCCCCAAATTCCTACAACTACTTTCCTTCGCTTGACGGAACTTGTTCTCACCCAAAACTGTTTCCAGTTTAATGGGCGCTTTTTCCGTCAGGTTAAAGGAGTAGCCATGGGAACCAAAATGGGTCCTTCTGTTGCTTGCCTAACCATGGGTCACTTTGAAGAACAACTTTTTTCGCAGTACACCGGTTCTCACCCTTTCCTTTACAAAAGGTATATTGACGATATTGTGGGAGTGGCAACAGGGACCCGTCAAGATCTGGAATCTTTCATTCAATTTGTAGGATCTTTCTGTCCATTTTTGAAATTCACACATTGTATTTCTGACACTTCAGTGGTTTTCCTCGACCTTCAATTGTCAATTTGCGACCGTAAAATCAAGTCAAACCTACATTTTAAACCCACCGATTCCCATAACTACCTTTTGTACCCATCCAACCATCCCAAATCCTGTACCAAATCCATCCCGTACTCACAACTTTTAAGGGCCAGAAGGATTTGCTCAGAAGATTCTGATTTTTTCAGCCGCTTCAAAAAGTATACTATCATTCTTTGAGAAGCGTCAGTATCCCACCAAAGTCCTTACCGGTGCTCTACATAGAATCCAAGGAATCGACAGAGCGGAGGCTTTGAGTAAGAAGTCTAACACGTCTACTAATCTACGAATTCCTTTGGTAATTTCCCATCACCCATCGGTACGCCCCATCATTCGTGCCATTTACAGGAATATAGAGACTCTTCGAAAAGACCCTTCAACCCGTGACCTTTTCCCTGAACCCCCCATTACGGCCTTCAGAGTTGAAAAGAACATTTCCAAGCACTTAGTTCGGGCTTCCCACCCACAACAACCAACTGACAACACACCAGGTACATTTCCCTGTGGTCGTAGTAGGTGCAACACATGCCCAGTGGTTGGCAAGAACACACTTATCAATATTTTGGGTTCTAACGGCAACAGATTTAGTGTGAACCAACACTTCACCTGCACTTCCACAAACTTGGTTTACATTTTAGTTTGTGGACGTTGCAATCGCCTGTATGTGGGAGAAACCAAACGCCGCCTGGCTGACCGAATCACTGAACACCTCAGGTCCATCAAACAAAACCTTCAAGGTTATCCGGTCGCCACTCATTTCAACCCCCCATCACCGTGCTCAATTAAAGACTTGGCCGTTACTGCAGCCTTAATGTGCAGAGGTTCTGACCGTGATCGTCAGACCGCCGAAAACCGGCTTATGAAACTCGGGACCCTCTCCCCACACGGTCTTAACATTAGAATGGACCTTTTTTAACCTGTTCCCCTTTTCTTTACTTTTTACCAGTTTTTTGGATTCGATGATAAGAGAAACCTATGCAACTGTGCTGGCGTGTGTATGTATGTATGTATGTGTGTGTGTATGTGTGTGTGTATGTGTGTATGTGTGTTTGTGACACTTGCTCGTTAACACGATATCTCAAGAAGGGAAACTCTGACACTTCTCAAACTTGGTACATAGGTGCCCCATATTGAGAGGAAGAACCCTATTGTTTTTGGTGGGGGTCGAAGGTCATCTGGGGTCACCAGTGGTCAAACTCTGAAAACCTTGTTAACACAATATCTCAAGGTAGAAAACTTGGACGAATTTCATACTTAGTAGGTAGATACATTATGGAAAGAGGAAGAACCATATTGATTTTGGTGGAGGTCAAAGGTCATTTGGGGTCACCAGGGGTCAAACTCTGAAAACCTTGTTAACACGATATCTCCATGTAGGAAGCTTGGATAAATTTCATACTTAGTATGTAGATGTGTTATAAAAAGAGAAAGAACCCTATTGATTTTAGTTCAGGTCAAAGGTCATTTGGGGTCATCGGGGGTCAAACACTGAAAACCTTGTTAACACGATATCTCGATGTAGGAAGCTGGGATAAATTTCATACTTAGTATGTAGATGCCTTATGGTAAGGCAGAGAATCCTATTTCTTTTGGTGGAGGTCAAAAGTCATCTGGGTTCACCAGGGGTCAAATGCTGAAAACCTTGTTAACACTATATCTCGATGTAGGAAGCTTGGATAAAAATCATACTTAGTATGTAGATGTGTTGTATAGAGGGGAAGAACTTTATCGATTTTAGTGGAGGTCAAAGGTCATTTGGGGTCATCGGGGGTCAAACTCTGAAAAACTTGTTAACACAATATCTCAAGGTAGAAAGCTTGGATGTATGTCATACTTAGTATGTAGATGCATTATGGAAAGAGGAAGAACCCTATTGTTTTTGGTGGAGGTCAAAGGTCATCTGGGGTCACTGGGGGTCGAATACTGAAAACCTTGTTAGCACAATATCTCAAGGTAGAAAGCTTGGATGAATTTCATACTTAGTATGTAGATGCGTTATGGGAAGAGGAAGAACCCTGTTGTTTTTGGTGGAGGTCAAAGGTCATTTGGGGTCACTGGGGTCAAACTGAAGACCTTGTTAACACACTATCTTGATGTAGGAAGCATGGATAAATTTTGTGCATAGTATGTAGATGAGTTATGGAAAGGCAAAGAATGCTATTGTTTTTGGTGGAGGTCAAAGGTCATCTGGAGTCACTGTGGGCAAACCCTGAAAACCCTGGTAACATGATATCTTGACATAGGAAGTTGGATGAATTTCATATTTAGTATGTAGATGTCTACTGGTGAGAGGAAGAACCCTATCACTTTTGGTGGAGGTCAAAGGTCATTTGGGGTCATCAGGGATCTGGCCTTAAAAAAGTTTGCAGTCACTTCATACTACTGTAATGCCATGATACTGTAGGTGTGTATGAATCATCGAAACCACAATGCATTTTGCATTCTGGTTCAGCCTTCTTTCGCTTTTTTACACCGTGTTCGTTCTGTGCGACCGGTTTGTTCGTGCCTTTCTTCAATGTGTTTCTTCTCTATTTCTACTTCTTTGTTATTCAGTTGCATTTCTTTGCCACCTGATGAAGAGTCTATACTCGAAACGTCGTGGAATTTTCCGCAAACTTTAAGCACTTTTTACAACCTTTATCGACCTACATACTACTCTAGTGCTCCGCAGTATTTCGACCCTATATATATATATATATATATATATATATATATATATATATGTATGTATATATATGTATGTATATATATATATATATATATATATATATATATATATATATATATATATATATATATATATATATATATATATATATATATGTATATATATATACATATACATATATATACATATATATATATATATATATATATATATATATATATGTATATATGTATATATGTATATATGTATATATCTATATATGTATATATGTATATATGTATATATGTATATATGTATATATGTATATATGTATATATGTATATATGTATATATATATATATATATATATATATATATATATATATAATATGTGTACTATCCCTTACAATCTTATTTTGAAAATAAGCATAAAGGGAAAACGTAGTAACCCTAAATTGAGTCAGCATACGTGGGTATCCTAATTCATGAATGGCTCTTTTGTATCATGTGACAACAATTTTGTAACTGAAGTTTTTATGCAAAAGAACCTCTTTGCTTATCTTGAAAATACCACTTTTATGTTCTGAAACATTATGAAAGATATTTGCAATCTTTTCAAGTTGAGATTTGTAACATTTGGTTCATTTGTCAGAGCAAATTTAGGGCGACTGCTTATTCCCTTTAATATGTCCTGCATTTTGTACTTTCTTCCGAGTATCTTTTATGTTACTGAACATAAATATTGCAAAATTTATGAAAGGTACACCCAGAAACAGGGTGGTCGCCAGCACATTTTGAGTGCCGGTTAATTGTCTGAACTGGCAAATGTGCCTTACCCTACTTTCATGGAATCTACCCCATTTTTCAGCCATTAAGTTTTTCATTTCCCTCTTTTTTTATATTTTTATTTTTTTTATTCATCCATGTTGAGTGCTTATGCACTGTTGTTCAATGATGTAACCATTCACTAATACATAGGCCTACGGCACTATATGTTTTGTAACATCATATCCTTTTATTAATGTATGTATGTATGTATATATAAGTATTTTGAGTAACAAACAAGACAATTTTGAACAATTTTAGTACCGGTCGGAAGCTAGCAATTTTAGGCTCCATGTCGGTCGGCAAGGGCCAGTGCCGGTTAGGCCCGACCGGCGCCAACCGGCGTGGCGACAACACTGCCCAGAAATCAATCTGAGAATTTAATTATCCAGTAACAAATACATTGTCACATGGTTGAAACAGACCACTCATGAATTAGGATACCAGGGTTATACTAATTTAAATTGGGGAGACTGCATTTTCCCTTTAAAAGTGACAGTTAGTATTACATTGCAAAGCTTAGCAAGAAAGCTAAATAGCTTTTTCCTGCCTGGAGCAAAGGAAGTATCTGATATGGCTATACACAGATAAAGCATAAAAAATTAGCATAAAATACAATATGTATTAAGAGAAAAACAAAATGTGGATTGTAACATGTATGAGGAGAAAGAGTTAATATATATTAGGAGAAACTGGAGAAAGCAGTAAAAAAACATGTATTAGGAGAAAGTGTGATACACAATCAGTAATAAGATAAAGTGAGATATACATTACAATGTGTTTAAGGAAAAACTGTGATACAGTCAGTAGAGATAAAGTAAGATACAGTAGAATATGTACTAGGAGAAAGATATTGAATACAACATGTATTAGGAGAAAGTGAGATACAGTGCAACATAGAGAGTGAGGTATAGAATTGTGCAACATGTATTAGGAGAAAGTGAGATACAGTGCAACACAGAGAGTGAGGTACAGTATAGTGCAACATGTATTAGGAGAAACTGAAAGTGAGATACACAGTCAGTGTTGGGATAAAGTGAGATACAGTACAACATGTATTAAGAAAAAGAGATATTTACAATGTGTATTAGGAGAAAGTGAAATACAGTACAACACAGAGAGTGAGGTACAGTATAGTGCAACATGTATTAGGAGAAACTGAAAGTGAGATACACAGTCAATGTTGGGATAAAGTAAGATACAGTACAACATGTGTTAAGAAAAACAGATATTTTTGTGTAGTTGGAAAAAGTGAGTTACAGTACAACATAGAGAGTGAGGTAGTGGATTGTGCAACATGTATTAGGAGAAACTGAAAGTGAGATACACAATCAGTGTTGGGATAAAGTGAGATACAGTACAACATGTGTTAAGAAAAACAGCTATTTACAACATGTATTAGGCGAAAGTGAGAAACAACATGTACAGATTCATAAGGAGAAAGAGATTCACAACATGTGTTAGGAAAAAGTGATAGAAAGTGAGAAACAACATGTAGAGGTGTGTTGTGTGATCAATGACAGTATGTTAGTGATTGCCTAGCTGCCAGGCACAGTACATGTAATGTAAGA
Source organism: Holothuria leucospilota (assembly GCA_029531755.1). Classification (NCBI taxonomy): domain Eukaryota; kingdom Metazoa; phylum Echinodermata; class Holothuroidea; order Aspidochirotida; family Holothuriidae; genus Holothuria; species Holothuria leucospilota. Next base: position 15,278,244 of record CM055977.1, read on the forward strand.
GTGTTTGCTGTATGTTCACATATCAGGAACTTAGCTGTCATTGTTACACAATGTATGTACTTGCAATGCAAAATGTCAATTAGTCAGAGAGATGTGGGATGTGACATTAGTGAGACACTGCTATATGCAGAAACATAGTACAAAGTGAATTATAAAATAATTTATTGAGAAGTATATTTTAGTTTAACAGGGATATTTTGAGGTGAATAACAGCTTCAAAATTGTAATTTTTACTTTAAGGAAAGGAAATTCAGAAACATTACTATAATTGAGCAGTTTTTTGATTCCTTGCTGAATGTGCGAGGAATCTGTGCTATCATATTGGCCAGTTTATGTGGGTGTCTGTGTGTGTGGGTGTGTTGTATGTTTGTAGCATGTGACTTGTTAACAGGATTTCTCAAGATAGCAGTGATGGGTAGTTTTCATGTTTAATGTGTAGATTTGCCATCTTAAGAGAAGGGCGTTGTTTTTGGTTGAGACCAAAGGTCATCTGAGGTCACTAGAGGTCAAAAACTGAAAACCTTGTAAAATTTTAATTCAGTTATCAAGATAGGAGTGACACTTTAAATATTTAGGGTACATGGATTTGTTATGTGTTAATGCTTTCAGCACTACAGTCAGATGTATCCGCGTGCAAGACACTGCTCTCCAGACTACAGGCAGATGTATTTGCCGAAGTGACTTGTCTTGATCAACCTGATATTTCTGTGCACCCTCAAAAGAAACTTATCTGAAGCGGTATCATCCTAATACTGTAGAGGACTCAATTCTGCAAATCTTGATATCAAACATGCAGGGTAATTGCCTTAAAACTTGCAGGGATAATTTTGGGCTATAAATGTTGTGACTGAGTGAGCATTTTCAAGAAGCCTATGATATACATAAATTTAAAGGCAGTTCTAGACTTCATGAAGACAAATTTTAAAAGGGATTATTCTGCTTTGATTTGGACAACAAGTGTTCACATTCAGTGGTTAGTGTAAGGAAAAAATTTTCCATTTATATATCACATTTAGTTGGCTTCATTTCTTCTGCAGAAGATTAATCAGTAGCATGTACAGGAAGAAAGTAACTTGAAAGACTAAATGTGGAAAACATGGTAAAAATAGAACTTAACCAAAATTTGCATAAATTTGCATTTTTTTTTGTTCTTTGTGCATTACAGTTACAGTGTACACATGATATTTCAAAAAGGGTTGAGTTATCTCTTACTTGGCATGTAAATGCCATAATCATAGAGTGCAAGACCCCTGTTGTTTTGTTGGGAGATCATAAGTCAAGTAAGGTCACCAGAACTCAAAGGGTGAAAACCTTGTTAATACGGTATCTCATGAACTTTTTAACCTGAATGGTTCTCACAGTAAGCTTGTGGGTCTTCCCATTTACTTCAAGCTGCTTCATATATCATGGAGGTCAAAGGTCAGTTGTGGTCACTGGAAGTCAAATTGTACAAAGCTCTAAAAAATGATATTGAATTCATAAACAAGATACTCAGGAAGGGGGTTGGTTTTATTAAGTGATCTCATATATATAAAGTTAGCATGCAGATAACGTGGTCACATTAAGGGATCTCATAAAGTTAGCATGCAGATACCGTGCGTGAAATTCACTATCACTATTGTTTTTGGTGGAGGCAAAAGCTCGTTTGAGTTTACCAGAAGTCAAATTGTTCAAAACTCGCAAACCTGATATTTGGAGAAGTGGAACATTGAGGGATCTCTCACTTAATATGTAGATGCTCCGCATTTTGTTCAAGGAATATAGTGATTTTGGTTGTGGGCAAAGGTCACATGAGGTCACTCACTGTTCAGGTGGAGAAAATCTTGTAAACATGATAACTTAAAGATAATTTTGAGGTGGCTCATACTTTTCATGTAGTTGCTTCACATTGACTCAAATAGTACTTCAGTGTTTGGTGGTGGTCAAAGGTCATCTGAGGTTGCTAGAGGTCAAACTTGAAAATCTTGTAATTAGCCATTAAGTCATGTTCTACAAATAGTATACTTATCAAGGTATTTCATTATGCCTACACCTGGCACTGTCTGGCACCGCCCAGCAGAAAGAAAGACCTAGATGGGTACTATTTTCTTTCAGTGCAAGGAAAAAGATTAATGTTCTGGTTGGCAATTTGTAACCTGAGGGCCTATATGTCACAGATTGTTGAAAATGGTATCAGAAGCTGGTATGCAATGCACAACAATGCAGAGCTTGTTGTGAAACTCTACCATTAATGGGTATGGTAGCAGTAATTGCATGTTTTACAATAAGTTGGATTCAGTTTGCTGTACAGTGAACAGCATTTGTAACAATGCAGTACATGAAAACTTTTTGAGAACACAATGCTCTAGAACTTAAAGGGAAATATTGCGTTTGTTTTACAGAATATTTACATATTTTTTAAATGAATATTTATAGGTAGAGAATGATAGACAATTCAAAGTAAGGCAGTACAGTAACTTTCTTTTCAAGAAATAAGGCTCTCACAGGAAATAATGCGGTTATTTGGTGCATAAAAGTAATTTGTTCACCCAAACTTTCAAGAATTCGAATGATGCAACATCCGTTACTCTTGAAATATATAATACTTTGAGGAGATAAAACTATTACTAGAGTTTCTTGGTGAGACTGAATGGTTTGATAATGATTTAAGGTATTTCCTTTGTCTGCCATGTTGGTGCATTTTAAACGTAATATTTCCCTTTAATGAGTCACTTGAGGACAAGTTTTGGTAATGGTTCCAATATGACTGGCATTTTAACAATTTAAAGATTTTGCTTTCCTTCGACCTGGTCAGATACTATAAAAGGAAAGAGTGACAAAACTAGCATGTTATCTCCGGTATTCCTTCACACACAAAATCTTGACAGAATGTACTTCCTTTAGTTCTGTAATGAGCTTATTCCAATCCACTCTGAAAGTTAGTCATGGGCATTTTTTTTGACCATCTTTGCATCAAAACAGGAAAAGAAACATGTCCTGGAATCTTTGGGGTGCTGTATCAGTGGTTTAATTGTAGTTGTTATGAATATGGTCCTAGGTTATGGGGTCCTGTTGAGGGTTACTTTGTGAATTTATAGAGCTGAGAACCTCTGTGAGTAACATCAAGGTATGAGATGCTTGTAAATTGAAAACACCAGGGAGATGGTACTCACGTTCAATACCGGCTGTACTGTATAACTGTAATGTGATACAGCTACTGTGGAATGTTGGACAGCATCTTGTAACACATTTGTGGTGGTCGTGTTTGCTTTAATGACATTGTATAAAGGTGCTATGTATATAAAGGTGTTACATCTCTTTTCCTATCTAGACCCTTTTCCAAATAGCAATTACAAAGAATTGTGGGATAGAGTTTGGTACGCGTCATTTTTCGCCACAGTAATATGCCACTAACAAAAACGACGCATACCATACTCTATCCCACAATCCTTTGTAATTGTTATTTGGAAAAGGGTCTATGGAAAGGCTTCTTTGTGCTTTTAGTGGTAATAATGGAGTTGGTATTGTCCTGACTTGGTAATGAAGGTTTGTTAAAGGGTAAATGCAGCCAGCCCACCCAAATTTGAATTCTATATATCCAGTTATCCTACATCAGGAATGGCTCGTTCAATCATGTGACAATATTGTTGTTACTTATTTGATAAATTCATGCAGAATAACCCTTTTGTATACCTTTAATTTTCAAGATTTTTATTTGGAAATATAATTAAAGGGTTTTGTAAAGGAAATAAGAGGAGATTTGCAAGATTTAGCTGATGGTTGAAAATAAACTTGGGGTGACTGCTTATTTCCTGCAGTTGTGGAAACCTTATGTGGAAACATTAGCTGAATCTCACAAATATCCTGTAATTTCCCGTCACAAGTATGTTTCATGATGAATGCTAACATAGGCCTTAAAGGGGATATGGTATACAGTATCCCCAAACCAGGGCATTGCTAGCCCAAATGTGTAGGAACAGCCCTATAGTCCTAAATACAGTTGATGCATACACTTTAATTTACATTCATTCAAACATACTGTTGCTTCCTTCTGGTTGGTCATCAATGACTTTATACTTGTACAGTCAGTCCTGTTCACTGAAGCTCACACACAGTCACTTTGTGTCAATATGGCCTCAAGCAAAAAAAAAAAAACTCGGTGAGTTTAGGTACAAGTTAGATACTGTGCCTCTGCCTTAAGTGGAGGAGATGCTAAAAGTAAACTTGGGAGAATTTTTGTCTCTGGGGTGCAGGGCTCCATTTTAACAGACATCAAGTTGCTCATGACGGCCAAAATTTGTGACCAAAAACCCACCAACCCATCAAAAACTGGTGGGTTGGTTGTCCATCAGACAACCAAAGTTCATGCAACAAGTTAACAGACTGCTGTGAGGGTTACTACAAATTTCTTTGTGGACTACTAAATTTTCGTTTTGACAACCAAAAAAGGCAGACAGGTTTTTTCAGTGGACAACCATAAAATTTTTCTTAAAATCAAGGCCTGGGGGTGAGATTTTAATGTGGGAAAATAAAGGTTTACCAAGGAATTATTCTGCAGGAATTAAACTATTTAATAGCAAAAAATATTGTAACTTAATGCACATTATGCAAGGAATCATATGAATAAAGTTGTTCAAATTCAAATTGGGTTGTACAAAGTTGTAACTTAGAAGTATATACTTATTGGTCCTGACATGTTAACAGTGTTTGCACTGGAAAATGAAATCAGAGTGGGGGTTCTTACATTTGAGATATTTTTTGTACAGGATTTTTAAAATTTCCCAGGGTTATTGCATTTGTAGCTGTTTCTGTTACAACTTGCTGGGTTGGGTGGCGTAAAAGTTTTGTGGAGTTCTTACTCACAGTGATTTTGTTTGTAGGGTATTCGGCTCACGTTTGAGAATCCCTCAGCCCTGCTTCGTAGATGCACAGTAGTAATAATATTTTGGTGTAAGGTGAAATACATAAAAATACTTTCCAACATCTAGGTACAAAATATGCAAAACTCCAATAAGTTAAAGCTCATTGTTTTTATTGCAAATTACTGTAAACCCCCCCCCCCCACTTTGTTGGCCTTTCAGTCTTGTAGTCGAGTAGTATCCCCTGGGTGTACTTCGTATATTAACTTAGCAGGGCTGGAGTTGCTTTATGAGATGAACAAGAGGAAAAGGTAACTCACTAAACAGTGAAACAAGTTTGATTTCACGCATTGGTTTGAAGTAGGATACTGTACGAGCGATGGAAAAGTTCAATCTATTTCGCTCCTGTTTACCTCCCCTGTCACTACTATTGGACAGTCCATGGATATACTGCGGAATGATCTTTAGGATACGTGCGATGGAAAAAATTCTTTTAGATAAACTTTTTAAAGTGGATTACACCACGGTGACATTTTGTAACATTACAGTAGAAAATATTTTATAGTGAAGATCAAATGGCAGAAACACATTGAAAAGTGCATTTGGTCTATACCCATATTATTTGTTAAAAAAAACTTGGCATGTCATCAAATTCAGGCTTGTTAGTTAATCAAGCATTCATTCTAGAGACTTCTGTGTGAACTGTCCTTGAACCTTTGAATGTGAATGAATTTTTCATTTTCATACTCTGTGTGCAGCCAATGTGACACTGAATCAGTTGATCACTGAGGCAGGAATCAGTGGAGGAGGTTGCCTGTATCTACACACATGGTTGCCACCGTGTGTTGTGGTCACATTATGCATACATTTGCTATGAATTCATTTACATACCACCAGCAAATAGTGTTGTAAATCCCCTGAAGACTAGGGAGTAGCCGTTGCAGTGTACATGACAGTTTTATATGCATCAATACATTTTGGAGAGCACTGAGGTAAAACAGCACAGATGCAACTGTACCACAAATCTTTACTAAAGGGATTTCTCCCGTGGGGGCCTATAGCCAAAGTTTAATCCATGTTTTTTAATGCATTTTCATTTTTTCTGAAATCTTTGAAAAATTCAGAATGAAGGGGAAGTGGGAGAAAAGTTAACATCTATGTTTGGTGGAGAAAAAGAAGAAAAAAAGAAAAAGAAGCAGGGCTTAACCTCAAGTGAGTTCTTATTTGTAAGGGTTTCAAGGTAGCTTTAATTTTGAGAGGTCTTCGGGTCAAATCTTGGTAGAACCATCCAGTATTATTCTTTTGACTCAAAACTGCTCTCCTCTGGAATGGCTGTAATTTGTAGTTTTGCAGAATGGGTCAAAATTACTCTTGTTTTTGAATTTGGTTGTCTGACTCTTGAGTTGTCTGTGTTTGGTGCTGCAGAGCAAGGATTCTTCACCCCTCTTAGCCTTTGGGATAGGAGCTAGTGCCTGGGGATAACATTCTCATCTGTCAATGAAGACCCTCATTGGTGGGTCTGGAGGTGGGGGTATGATTGGGATTTATTAGTACACCCCTGCATCATTACCCATTAAACACTAGTCAAAAATGGATGGTGTGTCTCACCCTTGTTTATCCATGGTTTTCCCGATGTAGGGTCCTCAGTGATTCCAAGTGGCTTTAATATTTATCCTGAATTCATTAAATAACTGTTGTTGTACATTTCTATAAGAGGGGTTTAGGTTTGAATTTTGAGGTTTGAGAGGTGTACAGTATACTCTAACTTTAAAGGGGAAGAGCAGTTGCCCTAAATTTACTTGGAAACATCAGCTAAATCTTACAAATTTCCACTTTTTTTCCTTTACAAATATCTTTCATGATTATCTTAACAAAACTATTTCAAATTAAAGGTAAACTTATTCTGCATGAATTGAACAATTTTTAGTTACGGAACACAAGTCATGTGACTTAAACAGAGCCATTCATGGAGTAGGATATTGGGGTACACTATGGTAATTCAAATCGGAGTGACTACATTTTCCCTGGCATTCTGGGCCTGCCAAAACTTACATTGTATAATTCCTGTTTATGGTGTTGAAATCTTTGCAAATGAAGCTATTACAATGTCAACCAACAGTGAACTTGTGGCAAGCATATATGTGACATCACACATTAGTCAACATTGTTTTTTCTGCCAACTTCATGACCAATTTTCTCAGTAGATATAATCTGTTTCTTTTAAGATGAATATATAAAAAGGGATATGGGAATTTCACAATTCCTGTCTTTTTCAAAGTCAAATAGTAGATTGAAAAATAAAGAAAACAAAGCATTGTTCATTACTTTGAGGAGATGACATCTCATCTGCTTGCTTCTTATAAGTTGTTTCTAGGTTACACTTGTAGTATTTTCATCTGGTGTTTTCTCCAGAATGATTCATAGAAATGGAAAGAAAAGTTCACCAGAGTACTTGAGATTTATTTCCTCCCTCACATATTTCAAAAAAAAAATAAATAAATAAATAATAAAAAAACATAAATAAATAATAAAAAAAAAAAATTAACAAAAAAAAATTGTGTGTATGACCTTGCCCACTTAATCCATTTTGCATCTCTTCTCAAAAGAGCTCTAGGCATTCAGTAGGACACATTATGGACAATCCTCTGTGGCACATTATGGACAATCCTCTGTGGCCATTTTGGCCTTGATTTCAACAGTACATGCCATTACCAAGAACAGTGTTGTAGCTTTTTAACACAGCGTGCCTCCTTCACATAGTGCATTTATTGACCATCTATGTGTTGCCATTTCAATAAGTTACTCCCTGACTGTGTGTGTACTTCCCATGAGTGATGTAACACCTATTCATCAATGACCATTGAATTGTTTAGGCTTGGTTTTCCAAGAAGCTTGGACTTTGTGGCTTCTGTGAATGTATGAGCAACTTGAATGTACATTTCCTCAACTGCATTCCATTCAGTAATCAAACTTAGATACACTTGAAAAGGAATGGCTTAGGCGAATAGTTCAATGCAAGCTGCTTATGTAGGTGGTGACCTATTTTAAAAGAAAGCTAGAAAATCAATGACTGTGTTTTAGTATGCCAAACAAAAAATGTGTAGGAGTTTACTTGGTAACTCTTCTGTGGGAGTATAACATGGACTGTATATCTGTTATATGAAGAGATAATTTTGTTGTTGAAACTTGCTATTTCCCAGTCCAGAGGTATCATGCTAACACGGCAGAAAAAAAAGGAGTAACTGGAACATAATATGAGGAATGTTTGCAGTTGGAAGGTCAGATGCTTTGTAATATGTACAGTATAGATCTATACACATCCTTTTAGGAGGTAGGACGGGTATCTCAAAATAAATTTCAAAAGGAAAGTTCACTACTCATGACCATAACCATATTAGCCTTGCACTAACAGGTGGAAAAGTCCTTATAACACGTTTATGTTTTAAAAATAGCTCTTGTCATGTGAAGGAAAACATTCCAGTGCAGTTACTGGTAGTCTTAGACTTTACTGGTAGTCTTAGACTAAGTGTGAATTCTTAACATATGCCTGAAGTTAAAGTTGGGAGTAACGACTGTGATAGACATTTCTTTTCCAAACTGGTACCACTGACAGGGCTGGAAAAATTGTTCATTTTCTGTGAAGGAAGTCAAATTTCCCACTATTGCTTCAGTATTTTCACATACAAAATCGGCAAAATTTCCTTCCAGTTTTCAAAATTTCCCTTCAAATTCCAAAAATTCCCAGGAAGAAGCCTCCCAGCTTCCCAACTTTTCCCATCCATGGGTACCAGTTAAGTTGTAACATTGTCTCTCTACCAAGCCACTGAATTTGATGGCTTTCATAAGTACTGCATCTCTAAAAGCAGACTTTAATGATTGCAATGCATGCTGGGAACTGGGAGTATATTTATAAGCAACTGGCACCATGCTAAATGGAGTGCCTGCTTACTAAGTGTTAGCCCTACTACTGTACTGTTTTACTCCCAGTTCCCATGCTCCTTTTGTATGTGTGATGTAATCATTAAAGTCTGCAATTGAAAGTGATGTATTCATTTTTTGTAATGATAAGTAAAGCTAAAATGATACACTAAAGGCAAAATCATAGAATCTAGAGCTAATGCACAGTGATAAATAACCTCTAACACTTGGAGTGAACAAAGCTTTCTGTTCAGCTTGACATTATGAGAAAAGTCGGTATATACTTCATGTAAGACAACCTCAAACAGAAGTGAATGGACGCCTACTAATCCTGTGCACTTCAGGCTATTCATACTATTCATCTCCCTTCAGTTGTCTATTCACCTCAGTTATATACCGAAAAGTATATACCGAAAGCTATGAGCAGTAGACCTGTATGGCCAACCCACCGAGACCCTTTAGGCACACCATTAGATCATAGAGCTATCACCTCAGAGGTGGTAGATCCGTGATGAGATTTAGTGGGAAAAATGTTAAAATGTGGATTGGCTTCAAGTACTGTAGAGGGCAGTGAAAGATACACCACTCTGAATCACAGTCCACACCGAAAGACATGAACATACAGTCGTTTTGCCAGATCAGCATCGAGTAACTACGTACAGATATATTCCCCTTTCAGGAAACCAAAAAGACTTATCTTTCAAACTTTGCTCATGCATCTTTCATGATGCTACCTAAAATAAAAATTGCTTGTCACATCAAGGAGGTATCCACTGTAGCATAAAGTCAACAATTCGTTGATAAAGTACTGCATTGTCACATGACTGGAAAAGAGCTATGCATGATTTAGCATGCCCAGCTCTGGTTTGCGAGTTCAAGTTGGAAGGTGTTGCTCCACACTGTACACCTCAAACAGCATTACATGTCACTGTTATACACTATACTATGTAGGCACAGTAGATGTGTACTCTTTGGTTGCTACACCCACTGTACATAATCTGAATGTGCAAACACTGGGCTGCAGAATAACAACCTCCTGAGGTCAAATCCTGTAGTAGGGTGTAATATACCTGCTGCCCAAAGTTCGACTCATTTTGGACCTTTTTTCTTGTTATCAGCCTTTTGTCCACTATTCTGTTTACTCTGGAGATTATAAATTAACTGTAATGTACTGAGGAATATAGGTAGAATTAATCCTCAAAGGTCAATATGTTGTTAGTAAGTTTCCTCAGCACTCCACCTTTGAACAGTTGGAAAATTACAGATAGGAATGAGACTGATATATACTATGGTAGGTTGACAGATGGACTTCATTTTTCCTTTTTTATTATTTTTATCAAAGAGGGAACTTAATTTGTGAGATAAGGTCAACAATTGCAGCTTAGTAGTAAGCCAAGGTCGAGACTTAGAGGAAGTGAAATGCTAGTTCAGTGAAGTACGTATTTGGTTTGTTCAATTTATGTGGCATAATGTGAATCACATGTATGAGCATATTTATCTGTAGGACGGGTTTGTTACTTAAAAGCCAGGCCTCTGAAACATTTCTGGCCCCTTGTGAGCTGGGGGTTGTAGAATATGCCCACGGTATTTCCCGCCTGTCATAAGAGGCGACTTAAGTGAAGGACTTGCACAGTATTTGGGCTGTATTTGAAACCAAATGAACTTGAACCATATGTGAAACCGTATTTAAACTTTACCTTTTTGTCTAGTTGACACTATATAACACATTCATGTCGGTGTGTCGTTAAATGTCATCTAACTGAAACATTTCTGTGCAATCCATCGATGGGGCATTTATTAATGTCACTGTTGTTTGCTCTCGCTCATTCAAGTGTATGTTTTTTGGTCTCCCCGGTTGGTATGCATTTCATCGTTTTTTAAATGTTTGCCTGTCAGTTTTATGATAGCACTTTTACTTCCTTGCTGCACAGTGTAAACCAGTACCAATAGTTCTATTACGAAAGAAGGATTTCTCCACTCGCCATGTTTTATTGGAAACATTGTGTACACAACCAGTAGAAGTCAAATGTGAAAAATTCTGCAAATAGTTCAGTGAGTACAAAATTAAAAATCGTCATATTGTTCAGAACGAACAGCAATATGGATCAGTTGCATACAGAGTTGGGAAATGTTTTTGTAGTAACCATACTGTGTGGCTTCCCCTGTTAAAAACATATGCCCGGGATGAAACAATCTGCCAGGAATTTGATTGACCTATTTCATGGTGTTGTCGTTAGATCAGTGTGGCACAATGTTTCTGTACTGTTGTTACATTCTAGCATTGTAATTATGTAATACCTGTAGATCTACATAGTTCATGCATTATTTGTTCCTAGGCTTCTCCTTTCCTTTCATATATATATCTAAGTTTATATAAGTCTCATCTCCATTTTTGCTTTTATCACAAAATCAAAATAAAATTGAAAAAAGTCTTTGTTAACACTATTGTAATAGATGCCATGTTAAATGCATATGGTATGCACCATTGACCATACATCTTTTCTCTGCAATATCCCTGAGAAGAAAATTGGTTGAAAAGGTGATTTATGTGTATTTGCCTCCACATTTTCTGTTTTTTTATATGCTTTACAAGCGTACAATTGAACAAGAAAATCCTTTATTTGGTACATTTTTCATTTTTGACTTTTCTGTATTGTACTATGTGACTAATGAGTTTGAAGTTCATTTTTATTTTGGAGTGAATGTAAGCTACAGATCAATGAATCAAGCAACCTTGAACAAATTGAGTAGCAATCGGTCAAAGTGAACGGTAAGCGCAGAACAGCCATGGTCGCCAATAACATGGCCCCAGATAAAGAGAGAAGATGAAAAAACATTCGGTAACCATGGAGACTATCTGCTCTATGCTTTAATTTTTATGAGCTCTGAGAAGGAGTTTATTTTTTTAGGTCGCACAAACTTGTTGATTGTGGTTTCTTATACAGGCTGTTTGAACTCACACATTTATAGAATATCAGCCTACACAAATAATTGTCGAACTTGAGTAAAAAAGTGGGTTTTTAAATTGAGTGTTTTTTTTTTTGTTGATTCGTGATTGCTATTTCTTGCCTTTTGTTATTCTCCTCACTTCCTTGTCACAATCCCCCTCACACACTTCCCCCTCCCCTTCACCTCTTTTTGGCAAGCAGCTGGTCCCCATTCTCCTGCTGCAAAGCTGTTTTGTCAAAGGTGACCTGGGTCTGAGAGTCATTGACTTTTTCACAAGCTCTCTGACAAGGGTTCACGTATCTTTTTGTTCAATACATTATTGTATGTACTCCCTTTAAATCCTGTTACGAACTCCTCGTGAAGTTCGGTTATAGGTTTATTGGGGAAAATGTTTCCGGAGTTACATCCCTGGGGTAGTCAGCCCTTCATACTATCCCTGTATGGTTGTGTAAACCTATAATAGATGTTTGTTCATACCCTTTGTCAGAATGTACCTTTTCCGCTAGTCAGCATGGCCTCTTGCCTATGATGCAGGCTGTATGGCATATTCCTTGTTCAGTCATATCCCTAATGCCTGCACAAGTGAAACACTGAATAAATTATTTGGATATTCACAGAAATGTGTGGCCCACTGACTAGCACCAAATCCGTTCGTTTGTTTCGTAAGGTGACACATTTGTGTCTCAAGACATGCATATATGCATGATATCATGTCTCCAGGTTAGGTAAGGGTTAAAGAAGTCAGGAAAGGTATAGGGTTAGAAGGCTTGAGACTTTTGCCTGAAATCATGTTACGGATTGGGTGCTGACTAGTTTATTTTTAATGAATATTCAAAACCATGCAACATGTTTTTTTTTTTTAAATCGTGCAGTTGCCTATATGCTCCCCACAGCATTGGTGTACATGTACTCCCCATTCCCTTGTAATACTGACTAAACAGGTGGTCACTGGCCGGGTTGTAGCTTTGTACCCTTTTTGACAAATTTGAGTGGTGGACTCCAGGTAAAGAGTCTAATCAGAGTGTACCTATTGAAACACATAATAAATGAAAAGAGTGTGGCATGTTGTTGATTTATGAGCCATGTATGGGGGTACTATGTCAAAATTGTCAACAAAATGAGGAAAATGACCTCAAAAAGGTAGATTTTCATTCTTCCTCCAAAACCAGTTGCAACCAGTGTGCTTATCTGCAGCTGGAAGTGAAGTTAGTATCAGGTAGTGCAAAGCTTAATTACTGTTTGTCTTGGGCACTAAAGATTATTCCTATGTGGCAGTCTGTCCACTATAGCTACAACACTGGTCACTGGTCATGCAACCAGCTCCCTGATCAAACTTCTGAGGTAGTACTTCCATGCTTCTAAGGTTTCAGTGTAGGCTTTCAGTTTTACGACTTTCGGAGTACACACACTAAGCTGTATATGCTCAACAAAAAATATAGCATGGAATATGTCATATTATGGTAATGAAGTTTGTGTCCAAAACTAGATGCGGTCTTCTTTGCTTGGGCAGATGTCATTTGGCGGGGGGGGGGGGGGGGGGGGGGGGGGGGGGGGGGGGGTGGGGGGGGGATGAAGGCAAACAGAGTCTGCTCTGGGGGTATGGTAACTCCAAGAGTATAGTTAAACTTGCTACCTTCCTGTATAAGACTGTTTTGAAGGTGAAAGTCATTGGAACATTTTTAATCTCACACTGTAAAATGTAAGTTATGTATAAAGTATTTATGAGGACTTTGGCCATAAGGCACTCAAACTTACAAACTTACATATTTTTGACTGAACACTGCACTCTTATTATAGGTCTGATGAAATGTGACAGTTGGATATTTGATGTAAAAAGCATTAAAAACAGAAAATGGCCAAAATTCCCATCAAAATCCATTAAATATTGATCATTTTACATTGTAATTTCTATTTTGCACTTCTAGCATGAATAAACATGAGCTAAATATGCAAATTTGTGATGTCAAAAGAGGGACACTCCAAGTCTACAGTATATGGCTTATGGTATTCCTTGCTTTTCCAACCTTCATTTCAAGGACACTTGAAGCACTGGTACAGTATATCTGAAGGAATTTATTTTGAAAATTAAGCCTGTCTTCTTGAAAAATATTGATATCACTTACCAAACTGTTCATTATGATATGAGTAATGTGAAGATAATTTATACAGAGTTCACAAAAAAGAAAAAGAAAAATTGCTAACATTGTGCAACACTCCACATCATTATTTTTTGCATTGGTAATGAGGTACTTCAGAAACTCTCAAATTTTGAAGTGGTGTACCTTGAGAACGTTAACAGATATTGAAATAATTCCAGTGGATCCCTCCTTGGGGGAATGTAATCTTTAAAACTGCTGAGTGAAAACATCTCCTTTTGATGGCATGCCATGAAAACTTAAAAGTATCTGAAGAAATAGAAAACTTTCTTATCCTAAATTTGAAGAATTTTGAAGTACCACAGTTATGAACATTGGTGTGTAGTCGGTCATCAAAAGATTGTACACAGTATAGTGGTGCAGTATGCCTGGCAGTTTTAGGTTCATGGTATTGATGCTGATTGACCTGTATCCCAGAAGAGGTACAGTACAGTAGACTGACCGGAAATGTGTCTTGAGAGGCCTAACCAGCTGTTATTGTGATGTTCAGGAAGACTGGGCTTTAGAATAACTTCCTGTATAAGTGTCAATGGTAAAGTGAAGTTGCAATGTTAACTGGAAAAATTAAAGGAATATACCATGTGCTATAGACGAATCTGATCAGCGCTTGTGTTTAGTGACTGTAGGCAGCCATTAATGGGGTCCACCAGCCTTAAATCATCTTCATTTATTTTCTACATGAATTTCAAACCCACATATTCAGTAAAATTGAACGAATCAAGATACAATTTAATGTCCAACCATCCATCATACAGGTAAGCAAGGAAATTGAAAGATTAAAGGTGATAGACCCCAGGTATGGCCGACTGAAATCAGACCATCACTTGCTCTCCGGATTCGTCTATACACAGGAGAGTATAAAGTTCATCAGTGAAGTAAAAAATACATTTTCGACAGTGGAAGGCTACACATCTGTGCTACTGCTCATTCAGTAGGATGGGTTAGGTCTTCATATCTGTGAGAGGAGAAACGTTTATTGGAGGAAAACATTAGAAAATAAGATATATATTGGATCCTTCATGTTTGTTCCTGTTCTTTAGCTTGAAATATGTTCTTTTTCTAGATATTCTTGTATCAACTTGGTATGAAATTATAGCTTTAATGAAACAGTGGCACCACCAGTTTCCTACGATAGAAAGTTGTTTGTTGGGGGACATTTTGCATCGTAAAACATTGTAAATCTCGACACTGAAGGATTTAAGCAAAAATTTAGTTTTCGTATTTGAAACGGAAGAAAACTTTTTATAACTGTCAGTGAAGTGAAATTTTATTACATTACTATTGTATGTGTGTTTCTCTAGATCTTACCAGATAAGGTTACTTCCGTTTTTCCTAAAATGAATTTTAAAAGGAAGGTGAAGTATTAAATGTCTTTAAAAAGGAGGGTGAAGTAATGTGGAGTGATGCTGTCCTTGTATGGATGAACAGTGTTTTGCTTCCTTTGTTTTTCAGTGCGCATTTTGACCATGAAATAGGTAGAAGTACGATTTCTACCCATGGGGCATGTGAAGTTTTTACAATTCTTGTACCTGTCGTGCATTTATAGACCCTAGCACATGGGACAGTTGCGCGAAACTTGTAAAAGAACAGCATTACAATGTTTACTTGTATGAGGCTGTTATTTCACCAGGGCCTCGCTCCAGTTTCACCTTGGGTTGAAAATCTGATAGCGCCATAGGCTTACATCTTGAGAACCACACCTAAGAACTGAAGGCAAATTTTTTCAGAATCTTTTATATTATTTTTTGGCCCTTTTAACATGACAAAACTAAATTTGTACTTTAAACGCCTTATATTTAAAATGAACTGTTTGTTTGGCCTTGACAGTCATCATACTTTGAGCTTCCAAAATCACCACATTGTGAATAGGTGAGAAAGTATGGTAATAGTAATGGTAAACACACCATGTGTTCAATGCAGTTTACAGGTGTGAAAAATTACAAAATGAAAAACCAAAAACCATTCTTCATTCAGTGAGAAGAGATGGTGTCATAGGATTTCCAGTTACATGTACTACTCTTAGGTGGATTCACTCTTTCATATTTTTCTTTTTTTTTTTGACACAAACACTGAAAATACTTTTATTACACTTCGAAAAATTTGCACGAGTCTTTGACACACTCCCCCTACAACACCCCCTCCCCCCCACACGCACACGTTTTGTATCCTTTTGGCGATGATGTAAAAAATATATGATACTGCAGTAGGTAATGGAAGCCCTGGTTCCAAATGCAACTGCCATATTTTGGTTTAATAATGTCAAAGTACCATACAAATTTTAAATTCAGTACTCCCCCTTTCCTACCTGTCTTCCATCTTGCTATCACATAGCTACCATTCTGCTGTCACTCACTGGCTTGGTTTGGTCACCAGGATTTGAGCCTGGCTTGGTCACCAGGATTTGAGCCTAGTAATAGAGTGTTGTCTGCCCCCTGTGACCTCTCCTCATCTCCTCATCTTCACCCCAACTCCTGTTGTGTATTTATCAAAAAGAGAGATGCAACTTAGTGGGATTGTGTCACAATGTAAAGTTAGATAAATCCTAATTAAAATGATGGATGTTGATAAGGTCTAAGAACATTTGATAAATCAGTACTTCTCAACATTTTTAGTTTGTTGCCCCTTCACTCTCCCCTCCCCCCCCCCTGCCATTTTGATATTTTGATCTTTATATTATCCCCTTCTTTTGATGATGAACTGCAGTCCATATCACTGCTTCTATTGCACTGAGGCTTTTATCACCCCCATCCCCTGTACAATGGCTTTTATCACCCCCCATCCCCTGTACAAACCTCTTATTGCCCCCTGGGAGTTACGTACCTCCCACTTAATTTCAAATTAGAGGGAAAATGCAGTCACCCCAATTAGAATTAGTGTGCCCTGATTCATGATTGATTCATGATTGAGTCATGTGACAATATTTTCGTCACCCATTTGTTAAATTCATGGAGAGAAACTCCTCGCTTGTCTAATTTGTTTGTAATATTTATTTTCAAAAACATCTTCAGAGGAACTTGTTAGGCAGAAAGAGATAAATTTGCAAAAGTTTGCTGATTTTTCAGAACAAGTGTGGGGCTTCTGGTTATGTTTTTTTTTATGTAACATTGACTGGGTGCACACACCTCTTCCTTCTTTTAGACTCCAGTTGGTGTGTCCCCAGTTTCCACTCCGAACTACAAGCAAACCAGCATTCTACTCCATAAATGTTATTCCTATATGCAAATTAAGTTAATCTTGTAGATAATCACACACATAATATGCATGTGCTAAACTATAGCAAAGTTAACGCACGTCTAAAATCTACCCACTTTTTTTGGAAAAGTCAGGTTATGTGGAGCCAAGAAAAATATGTATATCTTTTGAAATAGTGATGTTTATTAAAGTGGACGGATGCAACAATGCATATCTAAAAGCGCACAAGTTTCACTGGAATTGAATTAGACTGTGCAGTACTACTGTGTGACGGACTGGCAGGAATTGTTTCAAAAGATTTTGAAAGGTGGAAAGTTCAGTAAATGTAAACAGGCATGAGTGATATTGTGATGAAAGAATTAGGGCTTGCTGTTGACACATTTTGTGACTGATTTCTGGATTTTTGGGGTTTATTTCCATGAAAGTCTTTATTCTTGCAAATTGTCTAGCTTTTAATGTGTTGCTTAAGGGTATTACTTGTGCTATGGAAAATTTAAAGAAAGGTTTTCAAATTGTATAGCTCTTAGGCTAAAGTGACATCATCTCCTCAAACTGATGAGGAATATTTTGTGTAACTCTTAGTGTGTTATAGGTTGAGGTTTGGTAAATTTAAGGAAAGGTTTCAAATTTGGAAATGATATTAGGCATGGGTTGGACTTGTCCTCAAACAGTTTTGTTCCTGCTATTTTCATGGGAAAGGAAGTTAATTTCATTTAGTTCTACTCAGGATAATAATGAGTGATCAAGTTCGATTGTATTCCTCTTTCCTGTGTTGCATTTTTCAAGGTACCTAGCTTCTGTTTGGGTTTGTGAGTTTGTGGATACACCAGTGACAAAATATGAAAGCTTCATAAAATCAGGGAACTTTTTACTCTCAGTATTGGTGTACCGTACAACCCATCTCAATGAAATTGTATTTGAAGGTTATGGATTTTCAAAAGGGTTGCCAGATTTTCTGTGAGGCAACCAGGCAAATTTGGCATGTAGAAACATGGTGAAAAAACGCCAAATGAAAATTCGTTGCCAGTAAGACTCCAATTGCTTAAAAATCATCAGTATAGAATAGTCCTGCTTTTTTATGAACACCGACTGAGTTAGCACATCCAAGTCTGCCCTTAGTGTGAATTTTCTGACACAAATTATGCATTTTGTAACAGTTTCCTATAGATATTGTGGAAAAATATGCATATTTAAGGAAAATTGATTGTCAAATGTAAGAATGCCAAAAATATGCCAAAATGCAGTTTGGGCTTATGTTTTAAAATTCTGCAAGCCAACACTATCGAAAAAATGCCAAATTCAGTGCTTTTGGCATTTAAAATGCCATTACGGCAACCCTTATTTTCAAGCAGATACTTTTTTCCCCAGCAGTATGGGAAATCTGTGAAGGGATACAGACCATAGACTCTTTTCCAAATAGCAATCACAAAGGATTGTGGGACGAGTTTTGGTACACATCATTTATGCCAATGGCATTTTCACTGTGGTGAAAAACGATACACACCCAAATTCTATCCCACAATCCGTTGTAATTGCTATTTGGAAAAGGGTCTATGGAAGTACTACCTCCAAGGTAGTTTATACCTTCATGCACAGACAAAGCAAGTGTACATCTTTTGTATTTTCTTATTAACATGGCACTTGTAAGTAAAATATGTAGACATGTGGAGGGAGGTTACCTTTGTTCCCACAAAATTTTTAAGTTTTATCTACAATGAATGCTGTTCAATGTTTCACTTGTATCAAGTTTCAAGTTCATATCACACCATGCAGTTCTGAAGAATGATAAAAAAGTGTTGGAAGCAATCTGGACATATTGCATATTGTTAAAGATAAATGGACCTTCAAACACGAATAACCAGAGTGATAAACAAGATATCAGTGTGGGTTCTGAAGGGTATGTGAGGAACAACATAAAATTTCACTATCTTTTTAAGATAATTCCCAGCTTTCTAGATAATTTTCACCAGAATGTTTCTAGAATGATTTCTAAACACTGATATGATGTATGTAGTCCCTCCCCCATATACTGCTCCATTTCAGCTGTTCACTTTTTTACATTCAAAATGGTAAAAAAAGAGGAAAAAATGTACAAGGTAACATGAAATGATTCTATCACATCCTTTAGAACATTATGAAGTGGAAGTAGGAAGAGGGAAGAAAATTTGAGAGCAGGTCAACATGTGGTGTGAATAGGACACCGAAAGGTATCAACTGGTAGCATTATGAAGAGGTTTTTGTGAAACCAAAAAATTTCAGTACATGTTGTTGAAACCTTGCAGTTAACTCCATTCCTAAATTCAAGATACTGTGTCCCATTTCTGAAGATTAGTCACTTTTGTTGAGAAATTCCTCTAGGTTTCTCATAGGCATACAGGGGACAGTATTTCTGGGGGGGGGGGATAATTTATGCTCGAATTTAGAGTTTTGGACCAAGTGGCCCAAAGTTTAGTCAGCAAAAAGGGCATAGTTTATTTTCCTGGCTGTCTCATTTGCCTGAGTGGATCCACTATTTTTTCCCCAGTTAGAAGCCCCTCCCGCCCGCCCCCCCCCCCCCCCCGCCTCATACGCTTATGAGGGTTCTTGAACAGTCACAGAATGTGATGCAAACTTGACAGATTGCTCCAGAGAACTGGACAGATTGCTCCAGGTAACTTTTGTTATTCATAATTGAATACATTGTTTAACCTTCATGTACAAATTTAGTACAAAAGTTCGCCATTTGTATTACAAGCAAAGCTATTGAATACTGAATCCCATATTCAGTATTGGTGCCAACATCATGAAGAAATATGAAAGCTTTGTCTGATCAATTTGTCCAGATGACATCACATATTTCCTGTCATGCTCTGCAGAAACTGAAAAATAGTATTTCTTTTCAAAATTAATATTTTCCAAATACAACTTGCAATTGAGATGGGGGCTTTCACTTCCAACACAGAAAACTTTCCATCATTTTTTGAAAACTTCAAATTCGGTCAAGAGAATATGCTTAGAACTCGGAACACAAAAGATGTCACAATCATCAAGTGTATAATCTCAGCATTCCTGCTTGTAAACCTTAGATTTTGTTCAATTTTTGTCCATTTACAACAGCTGCCATCACTCATCTACTCATAAAATTTGGTGTTAACACATATGTCAGACTTGTTCAGTATTGTTTTTGAACTGGCTCATGAATATTCATATCTGATGTTCTGTCTTACTTGTTTGAACATCCATTGACCACTACTATCCTTTCTCAGTTTGCTCAAGCCAGGTGGGGCAGTTCCCAGGCTTATGTGTGTCACCACCATCAATTGACATAATTTTTTTTGTTCAGGACTACTTCCTTTGTCCCAAATTGTAGTGATTGGGAATTTGGGACTTTATTGATGAAGCCATGAGGTCCAAATCCTTTTGTCTTGACCACAGATATTTGGGATAAAGCAGATTTTAGGTCAGGTAATCATAGCAAACTCCTTGGTTTAATCGTTGACCATAGTACAGTAGTGAGAAGAATTGGACATTATGTGTTGTGGTTTATCACAATGTGCTTGTCGGTGGCAAAACGAGAGAACCACCAGATAATGAACAAGCATTGTGTTTTAGACAAAATGTGTGGGACATGTGCATGACGATAACAGAGGGTGGACTGTCTGGTCCTTCACACCTTTGAATTAATGCTCTGCAGTATATGGTTGCGTTGAACACTTCGCTCTACTGGTCGTTGATGCTATTTTGTGGGACTCATAGAGAAAACAAGGGAAAAAGAAGGCTGCACTAATTTTACAGTGTGTTTGAATCTTTCTCCAACATTCCAGAATTTAAAGGGGCATATATGCATTTACCCACATCGAATTAAAATGTACCCAGGTATAGTACTGTACTTTTTGTAGTGTTTGTTTTTTAGCCATGTGGCAACTTTATTGTTGTTTCTTTGTGAGAAATGATTACTCCTTGGGTTCATCTTTGTGTGCCATGTTTTGAAGAATCATGATAGGTTTTAGTTATTAATTGTGAAATGCTTTTTGTTCAGTGAATCTTCCAAAGAATTTGTTATTTGGAAAAATCAATATGTGATTAGAAGTGATGTGTATATATTGTGGAAAGAATGATCGAAGTAGCAAACTCTCTTTGCATGACCGGGAGAAAACTTTTATTATAGTGTACTTTTCATTCAAGCCACAAAAGATTCTGGGAAGTTTTTGTTTTTTGTTATTGATTCTATAAGGTAGCCCACTGGAGATGTAGTGACCATACATGCTATTGAGGTTTTTCATATGATGTCAGTGCATTTCAATTTGGCTTGCTGGCCATCACAGATCATGCGAAGAAGGTGTGTTATCGATATACGCACTCAACAAGACCTTGGATACGATTGGCCTGGCAGTCAGTCTCCAACAAACAACAAGATGTGCAATGCAGTGACATGATCAGCGAAAACCTCTGTTTGCCGATAGCACAGTAAAACTTACAAAACATAAATGCAACATGTTGTTCTCAGGATACATAGATGGTTGTTTATCCACTGGAAAGTAAAACATTAATAGTGGCAGTGCGGACATTTTAGATGTAGAGAAATTCGCCAGGCATCGAAGGATAAGCATACTGATGGGTATTAAAGGAGAAGAAAAGGTTAAAAATTTTTGACAGATTTAAGATGGAGAGCAAAACTCTAAAGCTCATTCAATAAATGTCATCTTATTTGGTTCTGGCGAAAATGCTAATGTATACATATGGCTTAGACGTGAGCTTCCTTTTTTCGCAAATGGCTTACCTGTGGTAAGTTATTCATTTCAACCTTCATTTCTTTTTACTTGTCAAGTGTATATTCCTTCCAGTATGTTATGGCAGTGTAACTACTTATCATTTTAAACAACATTTGTCATTAAAGAATATATCATTTGAGAAATTTGATGCCAGTGAACATCTGCTCTCCTCCTGTGGAGAGAAAAAATGAAACCAAGTAAGAAGAAAAACTACAGCAAAGTGTCACATTAGGCATCAGGTTAGCCTTTTATTCTGTGCAATTTTTTGAAAGTGGTACAGTAGCTCCTGGGAGAATCATAATAGTGCTATCTTGATGAGCTAAAGCGAACATGATGGTGTGGGTTTTAAGTTGCGGTGCCCACCACGCAGGCATCAGAAACTAATGTCACCAACACAAAACTGCAAATCTTGGCTTGTCTAAGGATCTCTTCTTAGATGGTTGGTTTTATCGAAATACGGTGTAGTCCATGTTGAAGGGATGGTTGTTTTGTTGGCCCCTGCTAATTTTGGTGACCTCAAGACTTTGCTAAGGGAGTATTATGGGAACATTTCTTCATTTAAAATGCATGGGCGGTGTCTATTTTAAAAAATTCTTTGAGAGTATGGTCTGTGGCCTGGCTGTGCAATTAATATATGTAAGAAAGGGCCAGGCTGTCCTGTCTTTTAAGACCGCATATTTTTAAGCAAGACTCGTCCATCTCATTATGTCCCTGACCCCCTCTCTCAGGTCTGTTCAAGGTCTAAGCTATACCCCACTGTGGCTAACGTCATGGCACCGCAACTAGTCTAGACGTGTCTTGTTGCATTAGGTTTTAACATTTGTTCCCCTGTTATCTGCCTGAAGTCTCATCTCATCCTTTTCTTCTCCCTTGAGTACATTGGCCTTGATGTAGGTAGTTTTCAGGTGGATTACTCAAAACTTGCAGACAAATGCAACAAAAGTGTTGTGTCAAAGCAGGGAGTTAAATAGCAACTCCCTGGTTAAAGTGTTGTTTTTGGTAGGAGTGTCTTTTTAAAAAAGATGTTGCAAGCTGTATGTCACAGCAGGTGACAGCCTGAAAATGCCCTCAAGGAGTTAAATCCCAGAAGGGACAAAAACTGATCAATAGGGCTGAAGAGAGGTTCAGGCAGGGTGCAGGGAAGTTTTGAAGAAGGGCCATATCATGGACTTGGCAACAAAGCTTCCCCCTTTATTTCTCTGGCAGTTACCCCACTTTTCCTGCCCTTTCAATGGCCCAGCTGATCAAGGCCAGTTCACTGTGTGGATGTATCCCAGTAATTGGGTGTCATTGAATTCAAGTAATAAATCTAGGAAAGAAGAAGAATGTTAGTCGAGGCTAAAAGTGAATGTTATTCTACCACCTTTTTCTTCAAATTGTAAACGCACAAGTCCAAGGGTGGGTTCACAATAAGGCACTGCTCCTGTGTGACATTTTAAAGACAGATTTGCATCACCCCAAGTATGACTTTTAGTTGGGAGTAAGCAAAAGTCTCAGTTGGTGACTAACTCTTTGATTGACATCAGAGTTACAAAATTCAAAAGATGCAGAGCAGATTACACATGCGGTCTTTCATGCTCACCAGGATGTGGCCTTGAGCAGTGAACTATGTTTGTGTCGATCTGCACAAGGAGAAGCAGTAAAGAAAATTATGGGCGGGACTTACCACCAAGCAAAAGTCATACTTGGGGTGATGCAAATCCCTCTTTAAAGGGCAAGAGTAGTCGCCCCAAACTTATTCTGAAGCAACAGCTAAATCTCACAATTTTCTTCTTATTTCTCTTCAAAGTATCTTTCATAATATTTTAGGACTTCAGTCTTGCATATTCAAGGTAAACCAATCAGTTACTTCTAGTAAATTTCACATTTGAGGAGAAAAAATATTGTCACATGACTCTCAAGAGCCAATCATGAAACAGGACAGTCTACTACACTACTTCAAGTTGGGGTGACTGCATTTCCCCTTTAAAGTAAGTTGGGGGACATTAGTGTTGCGAGTGCAGCCAGTGTAGTGTAGGTGCAGGAGTGTTCAGAAGTTCTGCAGTGAGGGTGTGCTATACACACACACTGTGCTCCAGAATCATTGATCCAACTGATTCTTTAAATGTTAAAGATATCTGTATGAGAAGACACAGTAGTGTCCTACACATGCCCAAAGATACTGATTTTCTACAAGGGATCTTGTTGTGTTCTCCAATAATGTTTTAATGTAGCTGCTAAGCTGCAAAACCTTTTTGCTTGGTAGCTCACACCATTGTGTGTTAAATTGAGTGCAGCGCAGTTCAGTTTTGACGAAGTCAAATTATGCCTTGGTCAAGTTCATACTCTGTTAAATGCGTATATGGCAACAATCACTTCTGCAACGGTTTTCACAGTTTGTGCTGACGCACTGTACGGTGAAAAATATCACAGTATATAGTTGGCTGAGTCCTAGTTTAGGAATCATTGGGTTTGCTATGAACTAGGCATGTGGACATTAGGCTAGTGTATGTCAAGTGGCCAATTCTCATTTTGCCTGCTTTTAATTTGATAGTTATCACGTACTTGAAGTACTATTAATTAACAGTTGGCAACACACTAGTATGCTAGGCAGAAGTCTTCTTTTGTGCTTTAGACCTTTTCATGAGGCCAATGATGACCTGTCATGCAACACAAGTGCAAGTACAGTTGAAATGATTGAAAACAGGTATTGTCAGGCTGGCCTCAGAGGTTCTGAAAAAAAAGGATAATTCATGGTAAAAAGAAAAGAATAAAAAGAAGAATTTTGAAAAAGAAATACTGAATGGAAGAATACAGAAAAGAGAAGAAAAGGCGAAAGCAGAGTGTGTTGTCATGCCTCAGTAGGCAAGCATTATGTGACCTTGTGTGTTGGGGAACCTGTGGAAAAGTATTGGACAATGTGATTCTGTTAAGAGAACTATGGATGTGCAACAGTGTGTGAAGCTTGGGGGTCAAATGCCATGTATCATTAAGCACCAAGGCAGAATTGGAAATATTACTGGTAAAAGGCCAACCACACTACCTCTGTGGGTTTTGGAATATTTCTTTTTATGTTATAGGACTGTCAGGACACAGTAGTTGGTTTTGAGAAGAGAATTGAAAGGTACAAAGAGCTAAGTAAAAATAGTTGTGTGGGCATGGTATGTGTATGTGTTTGTACATGTGTCCATGTCCTGCCTGCAGAACACAGTTAGTCCACAGTGTCCTGTTGTGCAAGTGCATTTACTGTACATGTGTTGTATGATATGTTGCAATTGGGAAAAATGCACCCTGTATGCAGAAATTTCTACTTTTCGCAAAGTGGAATAGAGGGATTTTAGAGTCATTGCATTCCCTAGCATCACGATTATTATGTGTTCAATTATTTTAGAGTATATTCTGTCCAAGTATGTAGGCTGTACTATGTTTTTGTAACTTAATATGCGAAGCAAATACTAAACAGGATTGTGGTCTAACCTGTAAGTTAGAGGTACATTGCCCACATTCCAGCATAATGAGAAATCTACTAAACGAACATGACGTTGGCCTAACCCATAGGCTATACACAGTTGTGCTATAACCCAGCACTGAGAAATGATTATATGAGCAGAGCTAGTTAGATAACATTCATAGTTTATTGCCAAACATTACAAGAAAATTTGCCAGATCCAAGACCTGCTTTAGCTATAGGGCTTATGCACGTGATGTCAGCGCGTTTCAATTTTGCTTACTGGATGGAAATGCCATACGTAGTGGGTGTGTTACAGATACGCGCTCACGACAGCACCTTAGTAACAATTGTTGCACAACGTACGCCTGGATGGAAAAATAGAGAAACGTGACGTAGGTGTATAAGCTCTATAGGCCTAATGTTACAGCTGAGGAGTTTAACGGGCAAAAGACCACTATTCACGTCTAAACAGCCGTTTTTCATGTTCATATGAGGCCAAATTTTCAATATTTGGCTGTAAAAATGGTCAAAGAACTGCTTTTGAGGCTACTCTAGACCTTATTTACCTCTCTGCATTTGAAACACCTACTTAGGAGTTTTTGGGAGTTTAAGACTACATTTTTGATACATTCAAAACAAACCAAACTTAAAAAAAAAAATCATTTTGGCTTATTAACCAAATTCTTCAGCATCCAAAGAATAGTTATATCACTGAAAATGTATGGGGATAAAGTAAATCTATTTTAGGATTATCAGGGTTAAGCCTACCTGTACCTCCTGAAAGAGGGTACACTTTTTGTTCCTACTTTATAGTAGTAAAACTTTACAATATCATCTGAAACCATTGCAAACCCATTCAATTTTTCTTCTAGGATTCTCTGTTGATTATGATTAATATATCTGAAATTGGTATCAAAGGTGCATTATTGGTAAACCACAGATGTATATTGCCGGCTTGTTCATTCAATAATTTTTTTCCCATAAGTATATCAAAATAGAAATTGTTGCCAGTTTTCATGCACCATCAGAAAGGGTTTCTGGAATGTAATGAAAAGTGGTTCCTTCGCATCATGAAGCCATTTTAAAGGAATAACAGTGGGTTTTTTTTTTTTTTTTTATCAGAATATAGCATCAATATTTTGTTGAGTTTTTCGACTTTTCATGAAAGTTGGTGATGTATTTACAGTCGTGGCAAATTTTTTATACTTTGTTTGTGAGGGTATTTTTGCTTAGTATGAGGTATTGTGAAGCTACATAAATAACAATATTGAAACTGATTTTATCTTGGAAACACCAATTGTTACATGTGCAGCTTCGTAACCTTACTTGAAGGATGAAACTAAAATGAACTCTGAATGCAGGTAATGTATAAATTTCCAAAGTATTGCAATTACATCTGAATCATTCTTAATAGGTTGCAAGTCCAGTGTTGCCCCAAAGTAGTCCATAAATTTGGAAAATAAGAATTATAAATCCAGTTATTTTACTTTAAAATTTCATTCCAAATATTTTGATAAATTGCTCTTAATTTCAAAAAATTATGAAATTCTATTTACATTTTGTGTCTGGACAACCTGCAATCTTTAAGATACAGTAGTACTTAAAAGAGTTTGGAAATGTTGGACCACCTTCATGAGAAACAAAAGTTAATATTACCAGAATGATTAAAGTAATGAAGAAGTTACCTTGTGTGAGGAGTACTGAGTATTACCTGCAAGATAAGAACTTCGCAAAAATTTCCTGTGATTATTCATAATTATGTAAAAATGAAACAAATTATCTGTTAGACTGGTCAAAGTAGGCTGAAATTAGATGTCAAATGGCTAAATTTATTTTGAGCACTTAAAAATAAAAGGAAGGAAGGTTAATGTGAAAGTCTCTCTCATGTCATTTGGACTAAAATTAGGTGACATGTTTTCGTATTAAAAACTTTCTTTTTAAACCTCAGTTTGAATAAATTTACCAGTGTGCATGATAAATGAAAAAGTTTTTTGCAAACTTTCACCATCATATGCTTAAAAGAAGTTACAAGGTTTATAGAAAGTAAAGTTAACTTCGATTCTTCATCAGTGTTTGTACTTTGTGCAACATATTTTTGCATTTCATTTTTGATTAGCTAAACTCTCACTGTAAAATGGGATCCACTTAGATAGCCAGATATGCAAAATTGCCCGTGGTGGTGTTAATGGACTCTTTTCTTTCCAGATAGCAAATGTTTTAGAAGAAATGTTAATGACAGGACACTAAAACTTGTTTTGAATTACAAAAGGGGAAATATGACTTTGAAATGTACATTTTCTTATTTCTCAAGTTTTTCATTATGTAATATGGATCTTTGTTATGAGTGCAGCCTATTCTCCACTGAGTGACACTTCGCAAAAGTACATCCTGACCTGTGGAATTAGCAACATTACAAAGGTGCTGCTTGTCTTTCAAGGATAAGTCCTGTGGACAAATGCAGTCAGCAGGCATATCAAAGGTGATTCCGAATGAAGGCTAAAACCATATATGCTTTGGCTAGAATATTTTAAATTTTGAAGGTAGCAAGACTGTACAGTATGTTAGTATTTTAACATAAAAGGCTGTGTGACTCAGAAACTCCTTTTTAAAGAGGATGTGACTTGGAAATTCCTTTTTAAAGAGGATAACTTTGATAATGGTTGGTGTAACTTGAAGTCTGATTTTTTTCCTTGAGGTGACAATGTGAGTATATGGTGAAATGGGGTGGGGGGGGGGGAGAGTATATGGTGAAATGGGGTGGGGGGGGGGGGAGAGAGAGGAAACAAAGGTTTACTTCACAGTCTTGATAAATGTATTTTCGTGTTATTTTTGAAACAGTCAGTGGTGGTGTTAATTAATTTCCTTTCATCTTTGCAATAATTTCAGAATGTGGGGTAGCCTGGTTGTACGTACACATATTTAGCATTTTGGAGGACCTTCGTTAGAACTGAACAAATATTAACTGCAAGATGTGTACAGGTAAATGGAATGGGAGTATGGGAAGGGGGGGGGGGAGGAATTGATGGAAGAAGGTGGTAGGACAGTATTAAAGGTAGTAAAGTTGTCACATGATATTAAGTAACAGCACGTCTGCCATATATGATTGTTTTTTCTTGTATGGGGGGGGGGGGGGGCATAAGACATGGGTTGGGAATGGTATGTGGCTTCTGGTGAAGAAAAGTTCTGGGCAGTGTTAAAGGCAGGTTGACATTTTTTCTCCTCATGCTGCTCACAGTGGGAAGAGGGGTTTAAAGTGGGGATTTGAATGGGCATGGAAAGTACTTAGTACAAGTCTCGGACCATCAAATCATGGTCCAAGCTTTATTGCAGAGCAGGGTTAGGCTTAAATGTTGACTTCTTCAGTTTGGTTTAAGTTGTTTGGAAAAATATTGTAGGCTCCAGGGCTTTAGCCAGGATGGTGAGCTCAGGGAGTCCAAACAGTAAATTGTAGTGAAATTTGTATATTAAAATGTAAATACATATGGGGGCAATCCAAAATTTTGGGAGTCCAAAGGACTCCTGGACTGCTCTCTGGCTTAAGCCTTGATTGTAGCTGTCTTTTGAAAGTTGGGTTGAGAGAGTGAAAATGAAAGTATCATTGTCTGTTGTGAATGGGTTTCTTTTTCAACTCAAGACAAGGATGTTCCTTATTGCAAAAGTTTTCCAGGAAAACAAGAAAAAATTGACATGAATTGTTGGATTTATGTCCTCTTTAAGAAAGAAAAGACAAGAGGTAATTAAGAAAATTGACTTTCACTTTTAACAAAGCAAGAACACTTAGAAATTCTTAAGTGTTTACTTTGTTTTACTCCCAGATCGTAGTATGAAGTATGGATTGTAAAAATGATATCAGTATGGTTGAAAATGAAAATAACTTTTAATGATGAAAGGTGTTTTGATGTATAATTGTGAATGATTCCTTAGTAAGACCAATTATTACTGAATAGTGCCTTTAGAAAATTGACCATTCACTTGGAACATGGGTTTGGCACTTGTTTGTGAAAAACTTTTCTGATGGAACCTGTCCTTCTTTTTTGTTGTTTAGTGGTTGTAAAGTTAATGTTTATGGTAGGCATGGGAGACCCATCAAGAATGGCCTATAGAGACTGACAGAAGGCATTTGTATGAATATTCATGTCTTTGTTCTATTAATAAATGAATTGACCAATCCCCCTTATTTTCAAAAGTTATGACAAATTGTTGCTTGTGTCATGCCAGGACAATACTCCTAGCCTCCTGCAATGCAGTACTGAAAAATATGCCCTAGCAGCTAAGACATCGTGTGCAGTACCGTGGCGACCTAATAACACCTTTGCCGATTTCATGTGGTAATATTGCAATTATTGAGCAGGTTTCACCATGGTGCCTGCAAATCACTGGATTAAGAGGAACAAATGATCTGATGTAGAAATTTCCTGGACATTTTAGTTAGCCTTTGCCAGTCTAGGAACTCATGTAAATTAGGCAGATGGCTCCTATGTTTACTAAGTCCCCCTTCCTCATGAAAATGGTAGACAGGAGAACTTTCATTTGCTCTGTTGGCAGTGCTATCATGGGTGACAGTCTAGGGCATGGGGGGGGGGGAGGGGGAACAGGGGGACATGTCCCCCCAGTATTTGAAAATTGCCCATTGAATTTGATTTTTCAAATAGTAAATTATTCGAAAATAGGGTCATGATCCTCCCCAATATTGAGAACAAATCCCTGCACAAATCCCAAAGTGTTTTGTAAATATTGGTTTCATTGATATGTGCTATAAACATCTTTTTCTGTACCTACACTGCTAGACTGCATTAGTTTCTCAGAAAGAGCTTAAACTAGCAGTACTTTCTTATCAAGTATATGATTCCCAAAATCAGCAGCTACAATACTCTCCCCTTCTATATAAAATCTTAGAAGAGAGAAAATCACCATTCATTTCCTAAACTGATATTGTACTTCAAAACATGAAGAGTAGCTTTAAATGTAATACCTTCGTGTTGGGTCCCTTATTCTGTGTGTAAATTGCTCACAGGAAGCCTGAGGTGTGTGGTGTAACCTGAACTGTTCAATGTGCAATTTTTCTTGGAACATATCGTAAT
Organism: Holothuria leucospilota; assembly: GCA_029531755.1. Lineage (NCBI taxonomy): Eukaryota > Metazoa > Echinodermata > Holothuroidea > Aspidochirotida > Holothuriidae > Holothuria > Holothuria leucospilota. Next base: position 15,308,559 of record CM055977.1, read on the forward strand.
AATATGCTGTCAAGGGCAATAGTACATGTTGTATGTAGTGAAAGATAGTGTGAATGAACTTTTGAAAATAAGTCTCCCTAAATGATTAAAATCAACTTTTATTTTTGTGTGTGGTTTTTTTCTGCAGTTCAACAGCTAAATGCATATGTCGAAAATTAAAGGGAAATGCCATCCCCCTAATTTAAATTAGTGTACTTTACCATGTCATCCTAATTCAGGAATGGCTCCTTTTAATCATGTGACAGTATTTTTGTTACTTAAAATTTGTTAAATTCATGCAGAATAATTCCTTGGCTTACCTTCAGTATTTAATGTGTTTACATTGAAACATGAAATGAAAAATACTTGTGAGCGAAATGAGTGGAGATCTTCAACATTTAGCAAATTTTTGAAGATATACTTGGGGTGACTGCTTTCTCCCTTTATATGTGCAAGGGAAGTTTGGTCAGTATAAAGAAAAGAGCTGCAAATTATGGAAAGATCAGTTTCCATGTAATGGAACTGTTTGGAGGCGTGATGTAACTTGAGATGCCAAATATCATTTATACTAACTGTATTTTCACTACTGGTACAGTATGTTTGTGTGAGTGTGTATTCTCTGGAATATTGCTATGCCCCTGAATTTCAGTTTATTTCTGTTTGCTTTACATAGCTCTACCACTTGTTCATTCATAAAAGTTTTATTCAAGATGCAAATTAAAATTCATACCTCTTGCTGTCTTGTGTTGTAATGTTCACTGAAGCGATTATAAGTTAAAAAAGGCCCTTATCTTTTTCCTGGAGAAAATGGCAGCATCAAGTGTTATGCCTTTCTTGAAAACCCACCGTGATGTCCTATGTACATACATAATCAAGTTCTCACATTTCAACTGGACAGCAGATGAGTTAAAAGTCAGTGCTTACTCCATCGTACTGACCTTACCCGAAGTCATAAATTGGCCATGGTCAGTTGAACCATGGCTGCCACTTACTGTAACTGGAAAATTACTTATTTGCTTCAGGGATGGGGATTGGTCAATGTCTTTTAGAAATGTGAGGCTGGTCAAGGGGTGGCAACTGAATGTCCATTAGCATCCATAAAATTGAACTTGGCAACAATATACTAACATGTCAGGAGGGTTAAAAATAATGCAAACACACAGAAAAAACAAATTTAAGGTCAATTTTCTTTGGAAAGGCATGAGTGCATTCATTGCATTGCTTGAAGACAGCTGTTTCCAGGCCTTGATGTATAGCTTTGTGAAGAGATGGTCAGATTGAGTGGACATGGTGTTATGATTATCATGAAGCCATCTCTTGTCTTCAAACCAGGAAATTGCTGTCATACTGAGGGATTTAAGCAAACTGAAGTAATCAAAATCTGATTTAATTTCTGTGGAAATAGACTAATGAAGAGCCATTTTGTACCATGGAATTCTTTCTATATAGAGAGTCAGGTCTACAGCTCGTAGAGTTCGACCAGGCAGATGTATTTAATATGCTCCTACACCCTTTGGCTAAACTGGTTATATCATCATTAATGGACTAAGGCAACCTAGACGATTGCGTACAAACTTTTCACGATTATAATTTATTAAGATGATCACAATAAAGCACAAACTGTTAATATTCAGTAGTTTTCAACTTCTTCAAGTTTGATCACTGTTTGTATCACAAAACCAAGTTATTTGGCTTTTACTGTAGTTTGTGGTTTCCCTCACTTGAAGTTCACTCAGTGAAGAAGTGAAGTCCTATGAGTGGAACATGTAGAATTGAAAAGGCTGGTGAACAAGTCGAAAAGCAACAATTTTAGCTCCGCATTGTAATTTGTATATTTGTGTATCAAAGCCGATGAGCAGTCAGGATATAATTTCAACTAACTTCAATCTACTTTGCCCCTCATTCCCTTCAGTTTACACTTGTCATACCTGTCTAACAAAAACTTCCTTTAGTTCAATGAACTGGCAAGAGGACTACAATCTTGGAGAATACTGTTGGAACACCTCCCACCGTTGTACCACATACAAAATGATGTCGTGCACGATTTAATTTATGAAACCCTCCTCCCCCAGTGCAATGTTGTGCCCGATTTACGTAAACCCGTCCCCCAGTAGGCCTACAATGTTGTGTCCAAATGAAAGCAGTGTATCTCCAATTGACATTATTATCTCCAACATTGTACGGGGGAGCGGGGGTGCAGGGGTGTTCCAACAAGTTTTGTCCAAGATTTTAGGTCGGGCGCTCTCTGCTTGAAGCTTTCCTCTACAATACAACATTCTGTTTTCAAATCCTCCCAGGGACCTATGGTGGATAAGTGGGAATAACATGTGGAAATAGGAGATAAGTATCGGGGCTCCTGGATTCCCAAAGCAGGTAGTTTTGGGGAAATGAGGCTCATGATTACAGTAAATTTGGATGATCTCTGTTATTGTTTGTGGGGTTTAGAATATTTATGTTAGAGATAGGTACAATATTTGATATATGCTGGGAAGGTAAGTTTGATCCTGGCAGAGCAGGGAACTGTGTTTGTTGAAGCATTTGATCACAGTCAGTGTGTTTCCAGTCCCCCTCTGTTTTCTTAGGTATTTTGACCTTAAAGGGTTTAATTTATTAAGGTTGTATATATTTTAGGACCTTCTTTGGGTGCATACTGTTTACACAAGCTTCTGCATACGAACTGTGGTTGTTGACATGGTAATCAGAAAGGATATTGTGACATGAACTTCCCTATCATAATATTCAGATCAGAGATGTAAGTCATTTCAAAACGAACTAGAATGACTGGTTTTGGGCAAATTGTTTTTCAGTTTATACTTGCATGTATAACTGCCTTGAATTTCAGCCTCAAAAGTCCTTACTTATCCAAAAAGCCAAGATGTATTCATTTCTGGTCATCAAAGGTAATCCTTATAATATGCTATATATAATTTACATAGTACCTAAGCACAGCCCTATGTATGTTCATCTACGTTCAATTTCCATAAATTTGTAAATCAAATAACTGTGAAGGTTTAGTGATAAGTTGACTATAATGTTGAAAAATCTTTTGGAATGAAGTTTATTTTAAGACTTCAGCTTTTGAGAGTTTTCAAAATGGCATAGATACTGTAGCGCTACAGCTATGAAACCAGGCCTTCTTACAGATAGAAGTAATATGGAATATTATTTCATAAAAAAATGATCTTAATTTCACTGAAACGTCTTGAATAAACATAAACCATTTAAGCATGACCTGGGCAGAGGTGAATGCATACGAGCTGTTTTTAATGTAATCCTTTTGCTTTGTTAGGCACCCACAGCATGGGTAGAATGAATCTATTACACTCCTACTTACCTTATCAGTTTGTTAAATTTGGTTCTTCAGATCTAGTTATTTGCCATCTTTTTCTCCCTAATTGGGAGTGAATAATTGGGAAACTTTTTCCGCCAAACTGCATTGCTGATTAGCAATAAAATCATTGGATTGGTTGGAATATAGCTGATTTTTAGCTCAACAAGTAGAGGTAATGTCATGGCAGTGTATCTGTTTGTCTCTCTGTCGGTCAACATTGGTTAAAAGGCTACTGTCTGCAGGTTCTTTGACCGTTCCTTGCCAAAGTTGGTGTCAAGTTGCTAAGGTTATAACACACAAGGGCTTGATAATTATGGTGACAGGAAGTAGGTCAAAAGTCATTTGGAGTTGTAAGTTCAAAGCATGAAATCACACAAAAGCCTTCAACTCCTAGTGGTTATGTCAGAATCTTTAAAAATTTGACAGGAGTGTTGAGTAAATGATGGCTCATCAAATTGTACTTTTGAAGTAGGTCAAAAGTCTTTTGGGGTCAAAAGGTCAGACAAAAGGTCAAACTGTGTAATCATACAAAATCATTTTAACTCCGAGGAGTTATATAATTGGGTCATCATAGGTGTACTTTGCCATTTGGGGTCACAGAGGGTCAGATGGTGAAATCCATGCCAATACTTTCCAAGTTTCCATAGCTTAAGTTTTGGTTATATTGCTGTAGGAATCATTTTTGGTTCCTTGCGTTAGCAAAAGGAACCTATGTAGTCAGCTTGGCGTGTGTGTGTGTGTATGTGTGTGTGTGCGTGTGTGTGTGTGTGTGTGTGTGACACTTGCTTCGGTACGCTGTAACTCAGCAAGGGAAAGTTGGACTAAACTGAAACTTGGTATATGGATCTGTCATAGTGAGAAGGTGTGCCCTATTGTTTTTGGTGGAGGTCAAAGGTCATGTGGGGTCACCAGGGGTCAAAGACCGAAAACCTTGTTTGCACGATATCTCAAGGTAGGAAGCTTGGATAAATTTCATACTTGGTATGTAGATGCATTATGGAGAGAAGATGAATGCTGTAGCTTTTGGTGGAGGTCAAAGGTCATCTGGGGTCACCAGCAGTCAAACACTGAAAACTTGTTGTTAAAACAATATCTCAAGGTAGGAAGCTTGGATAGATTTCATACTTGGTATGTGGATGACTTATGGTGAGAAGATGAATCCTGTCATTTTTGGTGGAGGTCAAAGGTCATTTGGGGTCACTGAGAGTCAAATACTGAAAACCTTGTTAACGCAATATCTCAAGGAAAAAATCTTGGATAGATTTCATACTTGGTATATAGATCCACCATAGTGAGAAGCTGTGCCATACAGTTTTGGGTGGAGGTCAAAGGTCATCTGGGGTCACCAAGGGTCAAAAACTGATAACCTTGTTGTTAGCACAATATCTCAAGGTAGGAAGCTTGGATAAATTTTATACTTAGTGGATGCCTTATGGTGGGGAAAAAATTTTGGTGGAGACCAAAGGTCATCTGGGGTCACTGGAGGTCAAACTCTGCAAACCTTTTCAACTCTATATCTCAGTGTAGGAGGCTTGAATAGATTTTTGCTTTGAGGTATTGCATTAAATCTAGCAGAAAACCCATATGAGATTTGTTGGATGTCAGAGTTGAAATCACCAGATGCCAAAAAGCAAATTCCCAAGAATTCCTAAAGTCAAAAAATACAAGCACAAAACTGTATCATTGACTGAAAGATGTGGGACATCTTTCAGAGATGCCAAGTATCTCAATTTTAATTGAAATTATAGTATTATGATTTTAATCCATAATCCTGCCATTATGAAAACGTGCATCAAGTACTACTTTTTAATATTGCAGAAGATTCTCTGCCCACAAAGCAGAGGACTGTTGTGAAAGTTCACTAGACAGACAACATTTGTCCTTAGATTAGGACATGTGAGCTTGCAGGAATTGGAAATTAGAATTGATTAAGTAAATGCTACTATGGGTTGTTAGTTTTATAAAGAGAACCAAGTTACTGATCATTTGGATCAGATACCATTGAGCGTGCATGAATTGTGATTGCTTTAATTGAATAAAACAAATTGTAACTGTATACTGTCTGTGTTGATATCCCCTGAAGTGCCTGTAGGCTGTATTTCTTCAGAACAATTTATTTATGCTTGAATGTGTTAACACAAGATGTGCATTGTCTACAGAGCAGATTTTGTGAATCAACAGAAATACTGGTTCATTCAGTAGTTGGCTCAGTTTCATTACATTCAGCAAGGAACCACAGTGCCCATTGGGCTCTTGTTTGATGGGCCTGACAAATTGGAGCATAAATAGTACTTCACTTTTGTCAGCAGAATTACCACAGTGTTGTGTATACAAACATTAAAAAGTCTCAAGCTGTTGTGACCTTTTACATCTATAGTACTGAAGATGCTAGATCATGATTGTGCAACTCGTAGGGTTGGATATCTACAGTAGTGAAACTACATAAGAGTAACCGGTGTGTCAAGGAAATCGTAGTTAGACTACTGTAGAGCACCATTAATGCTGTTGTACAGAACAAGTGATGGAAACTGCTCAAATGTAAAAAATTTAATGGTAGCCAGGATGTTTTCAAAAGTTTGAGTAATGGCTGAATGTTTTGGAGCAAAAAAGCATACGTTTCTATGTGTAAGTTCACGCCATTCAACATGCTTTTACATATTAGACTTCTTTGGACAGCATGAGCTAGGGATATGTACTGAGACAGGACTTCTTAACCATTGAACTTTTATCAAATATTGAATGTTTTTGTTCAAGGAGACGAACACATTGTTCTTGAAGTCTTCAAGACTCACGTATGTGCCTTATTGTTTCACTTTCACCCAATGATTGACTTAATGCTCATACTTTTTATTCCAGCAACATCCTTACAAAGCAGCCTGAGCGTTTTCAAAGTGCATCTTTTCCATTTTCCCCGCAAGATGAGGCTATTCATCATGATATTAATGATTGGTCAAAGTTTAAAAGCAATTTGACCATAAGAAAGTCCTCATATTGAAGGAAACTATAAATATTTAGCTACATTTTAAAAAAAGTGACATATAAAGTCGTCTGTGATTAATTTTAGCAAATCTTTTTGAGTTAAAGGAAAAGCATCTTTGCTTCCTGACTGATTGAGAAATGCTTTTAAACATAAAAAATTAAGAACAACTGCTTTTATCTCATAAAGCTTTGTCCATAGTCTTTAAGACAGTTAATGAATATTTAATGGGAGCTTTTGATAAAACTTAAAAGGGGCATTATGTATGGTATTTTATGCAACATGTATAGTTAAATGTTAAGCATAGAATGCAAAGTAGGTGTCCATAGTGAAAGAGAAGAAAAGTGGATAAAAGATGTTAACTTGTATCTATGAGTAACCTTAAATTGAAAGTTGATCAAAGATTCTTGTATATAAGGAGCATATCTTCAGCAGGAAATTTAACTAAAAGTTGCTTGAGTCCTGTAAAGCAGAATTTTCATTTAAACTTTTAATCTTTGGATCTTTCTGTAAAGTTAGCATCTCTTCATTTTTCAAGGACAGTGGGATATTGATCCATGTAACTGAAGGATTGAAGGTAATGTTGAGAATCTGTTGAAGTTTTCACTTAAAGACAGCTCCCTCTCTTAGAGGGATTTAGTATTCGCCACATACATATTTTGAAACGTCGACTTATCTTTCAAATCTCCTCTCATTTCACTTTGATGTTGTTTCCAAACCTAAATATTGAAAAGTTTAGGTTAAATATGGAGTTATTCTGCATTAATCTAACTATTCAGTAATAAAAATTTGGTCACATGGTTTTAGGGAGCCATTCATTCAATAGGCTACCAGGATATACTAATTCGGATAGGGGTGACTACATTTTCCCTTTAAGCAGTATTGCCAGTATTGTACCTCAAGTAATATTGCCATGCAATATTGTATCAAACTTAATTTAATTTTGTTCCTAAATTAAAAAGCCTGGGATCAGTAGTTTTGGGTTGAAGGTTTCAAAATGGGGTTTTGCCAAATAGTTTACTGTCGTAGCAGGCGTTGAGTATGTATGCCTCTTCTTCACGTACATACATGTATACTGTAACACCTGCAAACTTTGACAGGGATTTTCCCATTTAACTATATTCATGAGCATAGTTTGAAGTTATCTCTCAACTGTTGATTGGTTCCAGTACATAAATATTTATATTGTAAGACGAAGCTTAAACTGTGATGTTGTTCTACAGCCTACTCACTTTTACACCAAAAGTCAATGGGACTTCTTCATTGCATGAGTTTTAAGCGAAAGACATCCCCCTCTAAAACTCATTGACTTTGTTTGAATGAAATGCATGGTAATCAGACTTAATAGTTTCCTTTGAACATTTATTTTTTGTGCTTGTAGTAATGGTAAATATGAATAGTTAATAGCGTACAGTTTTTACCGAAATCAGTGAAGAATTCATGCGAAAGTTTGCAGATGGTGGTAGTATGAGTGCAGCCAATTAACATAGGTGCAGGAGTAATAGACATCACTCCCTTACATTTGAAAATCGAAGGCGAGTACATAACAGCTCTCCTCAGACCTGCAGTGGTGAACTGTTTCCTAAATTTTTACTGATGTTACATGCATTGGAAAGCATGTCAGGCTCTTGTAGACAAGCTTTTTTGACAATCAAGGCGAGTAGTAAATGAAAAGGCCTGGAGGCCCAACAGGCAGGCAACCAAATAGTGTGAAGAATTAATAAATGACCCAACAGATTTTGTGGCAATGCACCATATTCATATTAAAATTGTACTGTCTTTAGCATGGCTTATGTTTAAAAAATTTTGATAAGCATTTTTTACAAACTGACTATTTGGGAGAAGATATTGCTATGAAGTGACAAAAAAGAAAATAAAAAATGTGTCATGCAGGATGGCTGTAAAATGGACATGATGTCAATATTTATAATAATAGTACAGACTCACACAGTGTCTCATGAAGTATTTTAAAAATGGACTTCTACTTTAAATAGTTCATACATGCTTAGTGGATTGTGAGCAGTTTGAAGCAGTTTTTCTATGGCATTTCTAACTCAGTTGAGTGTATCTTGGTGAACTGTGTTTCTTGCTTGAGGTTTAATTTCATGGCATTGTTTTCAGAGTTGTGACTTTGCAGCTATTATGCTCAGGCAAGTTCTTGTGCCATGAAAAATAATGTTAACAAGTTACCTGTAGAAAGAAATGGAGCAGAACTGAACAATATTTTATTTTCTTGAATTGTCCAAATTTTATAGCAGCCTGCTCGGGTGGATTATTTAAAACAGTGTTTTCGATATGGTTAAGTAACTAAAGTTCATGTTAAGTTTTAGGATCCTTTTAAATGTGTCATTAATCTCATTTCACGATTACAAATTTGGTATCTTTTAATGAACATTTCCAAACTTCCATGCCATTGTGGATGCTTTAAACCTTGGCACACCATTCTACTTCTACACTTTGAAGAATTAGTTTACAAAATAATGCAATTTAATTTCTTTACATTTGTATACTGTAGCTCATGTAAATCTATGTCACCCCTATATACACTTGTTTTCTCGATTGCTCTTAACTTCTGGCAGTCAAACTATGACAGTGTTGTTGCTCATTGTAAATTTTCTGTTCCTTCACAAGGTAACATCAGTTTTGCCTAATGATCTTTTGTCCTCACCTCGAAGTTAATCACTCCCAATATGAATCAACCTTTTTTCAAGTACACATCACATTTTTCATATTTTTGCAATTATTGGTAAGGTTCTTTTGATGCACAAAGAGCCATATCTTGTATGAATCATTTCATTACAATACGAAGTATAACATGTCAGTACTACACAAAAGAACAGAGGTGCGCATGTGCTTGCTCAAATGAACAATTTTTTACACCCCCTACTTACTTCATCATTCAAGTGAAAAACCCCATTGTTCCGGTTAAGTAAAACCTTGAATTTATTTTTTCTTTTTTTGGTAATTCCTCATTCAAGTTTATGAAGTATTAAAGTAGTGTAGCTTTGTTACACTGTTTGAATCAACAATGCTGCAGTTACAAGGCCATTGCTGTAATTTGGTCCGAAGGAAAACAATAGTAACCTACTTTTGGTCAGAATCTGTCACGTTTACATGAACAATTAATTGTTTAATTCCTCTGTTAGGTTGACGTGTTATGTGTGTGTTCAGTATTTCCCAACTGACCTATTGTTCACATGAATGATGAAGGGTTTAATCAATATTGTAGGTCTTGGCAATGTTCTGAGGTTGAATTGTGACAGAAAAAAATAAAAGATTAGAAGAGGAAAGGAGGAGGCTAGGTTAGAAGTTAGGTTTAGAGAGCTTCCATGACTTGGAAGGGTCCAGCTTGGGGTATCCTCTGGCCCAGGAATGGGGTCATGCTGCCACCCTAATTCCCGCATAGAATTTTCTCAGCACATAAAAGTAAATAGGAAGCAAACTTCCCAGGGGGTGGAGATTGAACACACAGTGTGACCTATTTCGCTTCTCATCACTTTCTATTTACATATGAAATTCCCCAACTTGCCTGCAAGTACCATCTGGCATAAATCAGTTAGCACTGGGATGGTGCCCTCCCACCTCTAGAGGGCGTTGTGGCTCGTCCACTCATCCTCTCTTCATCTTGCCCTTGTTCTTGTTCTGCCACTGTCTGGCTTTTGGAGAGTTTTTTCACCTGTTTTAGGAAGGTTGTCAAGCATCTTTTCTTTCAGGAGTGTTCTAAAGTTGGTACTCATCACTCTTTAAGAAATCTTCCATTTTTAGGGCAGTTTTAGACTTAGCTTTAGATATACAGTACAGTTCAGATGGAAAAAAATCTAGGATGGCTGCTTTAATTGAAGAAGTTTGACTGAAGGATCAGTGGAGGTCATGTTTATGTGGTGGTATATGTACTGTATCTTGCTTACAATCTGTTGTCTCAGGTAGCAATGTATAATTAAGTACAGTAGCTTACCATTCTGAAATGAGATGTGTCTCATTTTGGTGAAGGTGGATTGTTGAAATGTGATCACAATTTTTCTACGTATTATGTTTTAGTGAATATAGACAAGTAGATAACTTAGGTCAGCCCCCAACCTCCCTGACCCTCTCCCAAAAGGAAAATATGCATTAGTGATATTTTCATTGTTTGACTGTAGCATAATTTGCACGATTCCCGCAGCGCTGTAACATAAAGTGAACTCTTGGTTGGTTCATTCATCGGTGAAGGCAATGTTTAATCCCCTTTTGTGTGTAACTCATTCCTATCATAAGCTCATCTGATGCAATACAACAAAACTGTGTCCCCTATGACTGTGTATTAAAGAGATGAAGTGTTATCGAGATCCACCTCAAGCACTGTTGATGGCATCTTATTCTCTTGTAATCAAGGAGCTTTGAAAGAAGAGGGACACTTGGTGACTGTAAGGGCACTTTATGGGGTATGAAAGAGGAGTGAACCATGAAATGGAATGATGTTTCAGACAAGAAAAGTGTTCTGATAGTGTTTGAAGTGATTCGTGTCATTGAATGTTCGGAACTGTCATCACAAAGGACATGGATGGGGTCACGGAAAAATACTTTTATCATCAATGATCAGATTTCATAAACTAGATTGTATGCAGCATTTGTAATAAAATTGGATGGTATATGATGTGATCACTGTTACATTCATTTACATGACAATTTGATTCAATGCACTCACTGAACCAGTTTTAGCATTAGGTTATGGAATTGCACGATTCCTGCGCATTTCTCAACAATCCTGCAGGTTTAAAAATTGCGTGCAGGAACTTCCTGCACCTCATGGGAAAATCAATTGGGGAAAAAGGTGGACTTCTTGTGTTTAACTTATCAAGATCCCTCCCTTAGAACCAAAATCCCCCAAGTTTTTGTAGGGGGGAATTCCCCCCTCCCCCCCAAAAGAAAAAAACCATTCTGATACCTTGTGCCAACTAAGCGTTAGACCAATTATTGGTATTCAGTATTGATATTGGCCATTATTCCCCATTTTTATCCTGTATCATTATTGGTAAAACTTAACCTTAAATGCTGATATTACCTACTGTAACTAGTATTTATTGACCTATATGTCTTGAAAATGGTACGTTATGTGAGTAGGCTATTTTTAATGTAGGTTGCAATATTTGACCCCATCAAAATGAAACAACATTTCCTTGTGATGCTCAGTGGCCTATGGTATTTATGAAGAATGTGTATTTCCCAGATATCAGATCTAATCAGTATCTTAAGATCTTGAGAATTGGTATTGGCATTGTTCGGTTACTGTACTTCCAATATTGGTGCAACACTGTTGCCAACACTGGACTGTATGTACAGGATGTTGAATGACTATAATGATATGTTCAGTTCTCCCTCTGTTGGTGCTCATGAAAAATAAATGTGACAGAATATGCCAGTGATACTGCTGCCATCATATTTCCACTCTCATATGAGTGCTTTTGAAAATTTTAGTAGCTTTTAAGTTTTTAACACATTAAGGTATCCCATGAATTTTAGATGTTACTATCTTCTTGCCATAAATTGACATCAAGTGCTACTTATTTTGAACATAAAAATTGTATGGGCCTTTCACCATATATGGTTCACTGCTGTTTTCTTTATACTGTAAGGTGGAGTTGGCATGGTGGTTTGAGTGAACTGTCATGCATACTAGAGGTCTCTGGATCAAATCCTGGTGGATCCACTCACAAACTTTTCTGGGGACTAAAATTTATTTGTTCAGAATAACTGTTCACTGTAATGCTGGGAGGGGGGAGGCGGGGAGGGGGGAGGGGGAGTTAAATAGGTGAATTTTAATTGGGTATCTGATTGTCCGTTTCAGGAAGTTGTCGGACTCATGATGTTGTCCCATTCAGGAAGTTGTCTGCTTTGCTCAGTTCAGCTGTCGGGCAGTGGTGCAGAGCAAGGAATCTCACCTCTTCCCCGTCTTTGGGAAAGTGGCTTGAGACTGGGGATACACTCACGTCCTTAGAATGGGGAGGTTAAACAGGAGCAGAATTGGGAGTAATTACTACATGCCTACCTCGTGAACCTCTGAGCACTAGTTGAAAAGAGAAGGCGAATCTCTCCTGGGTTCATCCACGCTCACTGTGATGTAGGATCTTTGAAGAGCCAATTGACTTCCAGACCCTCAAAAGTTAAACTAAACCATGTGATTATAGGTACATACTAAATATGAAGGGAACAGTTTTACAGATAACAGGTTGATGCAGTGTATTCAACATGCCAGGTCTAGGAAGAAAAGTTTATTTCATGGGAAGCATGCTTGCAACTTCCATGTCTTTTACAAAACAGTCAACTACCCTCTGTTTGCTGAAATTTCCTTCCAAATACCAAAAGTTATTTCAGTAACTCAGAGCATCCTGATTCAAGACATTTTTGTAGTCAAAATTTGATTTCTCCCTATTTGAGTTTTATCCTACTTTTCTTCCTCTTTTACACCTATGAACATTTCCTTGTACCATAGGAGGGGGAGGGGGAGGTGTCTAAAGAAGGGGTGTCTCCTTCCCCTTTGGAAAAGTTCTGAATATTTGAGGGTCCTTAGATGCATTTTGGTGCAACATATTGGCCAAACTTTAAAGCAAAGTACTGCTAAATTTGTGTATTTTTTACAAAGGGAACATATTTAAGTGGTTTTCGCCCTTGAATGGGGGGTAGGGAACATTCTTGCTTGCCACCATATTTCCGATCCCCCTCTTTCTATGCCTATGGTTTGGAGGAGTTTTCCTATCTCAACTTCCAGCTTGCCTTTTAGTAATGTTCCTTAGTTGAACTGTATAAATTCATCTTTTATTTAACTTATATTGCAGCTGCTGTGGCATAGTTTTGAATGCTGCATTTTGATTTCTTTGTGGTTTTACATTTGTCATTTGTGTGAACTTTGCAAGAATTTCTTTGTACAAGCTCTATTGAACAGCTTATTGAGGAAACATGTTTTAAAGCCACTTTCTCTTTACATTTGAAGTGATGCGATGCAGCAGCGTACAAGGCTGTAAAAATTTTGCCCAGTCGGTCTCACTACAAGTGACTGTTGCTTAATCTTCCAGTGATATGGTAATGCTTAAATGCTCATTAATCATGTGATCTAACAAAATAGCAATTCCATCTCATAATTAATTGGCCACACCAAAATATCACTCATTGACAAGGGATAAAAGTTTGAAGTTTTTCCACTCAGTCATATTATGTTACTTTGAATTGGGTCAGATCTTGCCCAGTGTGAATGGTTCAAGATGTAACATTGCTCTTACTTTTTTGCACCATATCGTGTTGTTTGTTTCTCACCCACTGTAAAAAGGGATTCAACATGGTTTTGACATTGTACACATCAGGATAATGTGACTCCCAGTGCTGCCATGATGGCCTCCTGCATTGAGTTGGAGTTTGGTGGTACAGGTATTTCCTGTGAGGCTTATTTTTGTACCAACCTGAATAAATTGACCCCTTAAGTAGAATATCTTTTTAAGCTCATTTAAGATCGTGCAGTGATGTTAGGGTTAATATCTTTGCACAAATAGCACCATTGGTTACATTTTGTTATGAAAAGAATAAAGTGCATGCTTGATTGGGTTTTTATGAGAATTCCCAACCATGTATTATCTTTTTTGTTACTTGCCATTTTCCCCATCTCTGCTCAAAAATAGATTAAAAGATGTTACATTGGGTCATGTTCCAGAAGGCACTCTATTCAGTATGATTGGTAGGCATAAATCATTGAAATATGAACTCTTTTTGCTAAAATGACCTTGAGTGAGTCCTTAGGCTGACAACATAATGACTTAGTAATTTGAAAAGCAACTCGTTAAAATATGCAAAGAAAGTGGGTATGGGAAAGCCCTAGTCACCTGCATGCTGTTAGGTTGTTTCCTGCATTTATGTTGGAGTGTGGGCTTGTCAAAAATTGTTGAAAGAGGCCCTGTGACCTTTTTTATGAGTTAGAGTGAGCATGGTTGCGTGAGAGAGGTCAACTTCATATACCTCAGTTCAACATGATAACTCATGTGTGAAGAACTGTATGTAGGTACTTACTATGTATGGACTTCAGGTGATTTTGTGCAGGTAGTGCAGGCCCTTGTATCATTGAATTTGTTGCATGACTACATTTGAACAGTACTACATATGTGTAACGTGACCTCCATAAATACAGTAATGGAAGCTACTCTTTCAGAGTGAGTGTATACTTTTCATTATTTCATATAGCATCAGTACTTTTGAAACCACACCATTAACTGTAGGGGTTTATTTTTGTTCTGTGTCAGTATAATGTGTGTGCTCTTTAATACATAAGTGTATTTTAACATAATTGTATTTATGGATTTGATTCATGTACATGGAGTTATTGTGGTGGCATAATTCTGCCTGCAAGTGAGTTTATTTTGTTGTTGTTTTTTTGTTTTTGTTGTTTATTTATAGTTCTAGGGTAAAAATGATTATTGTTGTATTCACAGTTACTTTCATCTTGTTTGTTGTAAATGACTGTAGAAGAAGCCTGTAATTTTTAGGTGTGTAGGTTTCATTATGGAGCATTTATTGGTGTAGGGACAGGGGGAACATTTACCACAGTTGCAGAGTGATGAGGTAAACATTTTACCATTGTAGGGATGCAGTAAACATATGCTAGTGTATGGATATATGAAGAAAATTAACCAGTTTAGGGGTGAGGTGAATATTTTATTTACCATTGTAGAGAAAGGATTAACATTACTAGCGTAGGGGTGAGCTGAACATCATTTTAGGTGTGAGGTGAACATGTACTGTACTTGTAAAGGGGTTAGGTGAATGTATATAGGCTTGCCATTTGAGAGATAGGATACCAGTGTAGGGATGAAGTGAACATATATACCAGTGCAGGATGAGGTGAACATGTATAATAGTGTAGGGTGAGTTGGGGGAGGGGAGTAGCTGTACAACTGGAAGAAAAGTGGCTTGGTACCTTGTACTACAGGTACTATTAAAACTCCTTGAAATTTTCTTTTAAGTTTATTTTCTGGAGAAATCCCACCATACTGATATTCCACCAGACTGAAAGAAGTTACAAGACAGAAAATCTACTGAAGGTTAGAGCTAGGGTTAGGAATCATCATTAGGGTTAGGATTAGAGTTAGAAGTCATTAGTTAAACTTTGGTCTAGTGGACCTTCAGTCTGTGGGACCATCAGTCTAGTGGGCACTCCTCTATTTAATCAGCAAAGCTGGTGTCAGAGGTACTGAGTGGATTCAAGTGGTTGGTGAAATCAAAAAGGTTTCTGGCTGTCTGACAGACTGTAGGTGTCATCTTCAGGTGTGTTTACTCAAGATGCTTGGCACAGTTTGCAGTGGTGCAAAGCAAGGGTCTTCCATCCCTTTCCAACACTTGGGAAACCACCTTAGTACTACTTGTAATCTACATCACCCCACCCTTACCTCCTATTTGCATATGTAATACCCACCTAACTGCAACTAGACCCTGGTAAACTACTAGCATAGTGGGTAGAGGGCACCCTCCCAATCCAGGGAGTTTTGGGGATCGTCCTTTCTTTGGGGTGTTTTTGAGGGAATCTTAGTTTTCCCGCCATTTTGGGCTCCAGTCCTTGTCTTTCGCCCATTGAGTGTGTGTGGGTAAGTATCTGCACTCATAGATTCCCAATCCAGGGAGTTTTGGGGATTTTGTGTTCTTCTCAGTTAGAATGGAATGTGAAATGTGATTTAAACATTCAAAGGAAAAAGAGAGTCTGTGGTGTATATATGGCTGGTCAACTGTAATCACATTTATCATTTTTGATGAGCCTTGCTGGTTCCTGACTCAAAGTTGTATTAAACTGTTCCCTTACTTCTGAAGTGGGCCCTCTTGTTGGCCATACCATTTATTTTGTCATCAGCATATCATGGTTACAGCATAAGAGCTTTGCATGATGTTGACACAGTTAAGTTCTCTGTGCAAACTGTGCCATAGGTGTATTGCCTACCCTGCAGTACCATATTATTGCTATGATGCAGTATTGCTGTGAACAAGTTTCCTCATTTCCTGTGAGCATAGTCACCTCTGCAGTTCACTCGTGTTAGCCTGCACAGCTGACCTTGCAGCTTATTCTGCATTCAGTGCATTCAGTGAGATCCCTGTTTATCGGGGATGCCAATTGTCTCACAACTGGCAGCGTAGTCTCTTGCTAAATCGATGAGTCGGTGTCAGTAGGCAGGAATGAGCGAGCAAATTTCCTCTGCTTATGCAGCAGGGTAAGTTGACTTGAGCTTGTATGCGAAGCACTATTTTACCTGACAGGGGAGCTCCAAACAAGGCTTGGGTGACTGCTTATATGTGAAGCACTATTTTACCTGACAGGGGAGCTTTAGACTATGCTTGGGTGACTCCAAATATTTTTGGAGTTGAGTACCTGTGGCACAAGCACAGGGCTGTCAACTCTCATGCATTTAGCGTGAGAGTCACACATTTCGACGCCATCTCACGTTCTCACGATGAAGCATCAGTTTCTCACGCAATGTCTCAATATGGTGAAAACTTCCACTCATAATGCAAACGATGCGTAGGGTGTCAGTAAAACGCCAGCTATCACACTACCTGAGTTCCTTCAACTGATCATAGTCTGCAATAAGAGCTGCGAGTAGTACAGTATACAGCATAATTAATCTTGCCATCATCGAGCTAGCTCCTTTCAACCCAAATGTGAACAATTATATCTGAGTCCACTGGATATATTTATATTCGATTTTGGGCTGTCAGCAATACATACCGGTAGGCCGCAGAATTTCCAATTTTTCGTAGGCCTATTGTAATGTGAACAAAATGTCTCCTTAAAAATTTCCACGAACATGATAACATCTGAAAACTGGCAATTGGGGCATGCAGTAATAAGGCACAGTAAGTGCCATTTCCTGCAATCTAGGCGTATTTTTGGCAAAAACTCCCGCTGGCGGAACACTCCGTGCGAACCAATGGTCGAGCTCTGCGTCAGTAGTCTCCCAGCGAATCTCACTCTCACCAGTCACTAAAAGTTGACAGCCCTGCAAGTAGAAGTGACTTTGAATGGACTCTCGACTCCTGAAATGATATCATTCATAACTGATCAAGGGACGTAAACATGATCAGCAATAACTTGCCGATTACTATGAGATATTCAGTATAAAACTAGTAGGCTTACACTGCAATCAACAGCTGAAGTGCTGAACTGCAAATCTTAAAGAATCATATTAGCCAACTTGTGATTGAATAAGGAAAAAAAACCAAAACAGCTATTTGTCCTTAAATACTTCACTGAAACATGCAAAATAACACAAGTGTTCTTCTGCAAAGTAATTTTTTTTGCATATGATTGACATTATATTGAATTCCACAGGAGTCATGATTCCAAGGAACTGGATTCACTATACAATAGACTTCCAGGCAGGAGTCGCCACTCCGAAGTGGAGTCGGGTAGCCTTCCTAAGCCTATTCTAAACATAGCCCTCAGCACATTCATGGCAAGGTTGGCTTGAGATATAAGCTATCAGTGTTTGTAATGTATCTCTTTGTCCGATGACGTTGTGGAGTGTACTTTTAACGCATAATGATCTAAATGTAAAGTTTAAGGTACGAGTAGCAACCTAAGTCGTTGGCGAGCACTATTGTGTTGAAAAAAAGTGTAATGTTTGAAGTTTAAAATGCCATCATCCATTAGTAAACATAATAGCATTTGAATCAGAGAAGGGTTGGAATTTTAGAAATCTTTAGGAAAATGTAGGCCTGTAAAGAATCCAACTCATTTAAAAGAAATTCAAAGAATAATCCAAACTACTTTATTTCCTTTGCAAATGTGACAGTGTCATGAGAATGGCACTTTTGGTCTTTTGCAATGAAAGAAAATAGGTCCCACACTTGGCAGAAATTATATATCCTGTGCTAATGGATCCATGCTTTGTCACCTTTAGATAAATTTAGCCTCTCACAGTGACCACTGTCAACTAACTAATAGGCTATTGGATGGGTTTAATACTGACTCCACTTCAGAGTAGCCACTCTTAGACGTGAGTCGAGTAGCCACCCCCCTGCCATTGGAATCACAACTTCTTGGCAATTTTCAATACTGACAAAAATATGAACAAAAATCTTACTTTGGAGTAAACATTTGTGTAATTATTTTTCAGGTTTTAATAAAGTTTCATATTAAACACAATGGTCTGTTTTGTCTTTTACTTTATGAATTTTCAAGGTCTATTTCGCTCCTCTCTTACCTCCTATTTACCTATGTACCCATTATTGCCCCCAATAACTGTCTGGCAAAAAACTAATAGCACCGCGGAAACCCCTAGCAGTAGAGGGCGCCCTAAACCCTGAATTTTGAAGGTTTACTCGGCCAGAATGGTTGTGCCACATTGTCAGTTGGGAAGCACAGCTGTTGGGAAGTCTATAGCTTTCTGGTGTACAGGGGTGGATCCAGGATTTGCCCAACAGGGGGGCCAAGCTCCCGGCAGGGGGTAGCAACCCCATGCCCCGACAGAGGTAATGAGTTGCCAAAAGTACAACAAACTTAAAAGTTTCGGCACGCGAAGCGCACTGAAAAATTTTGACCTTTTTTTGCAAAAAGTTGAAAATTTGGGGGTGTTATTGAAGAAAATTTGAAAAAATTGGGGGTTTTTCAAGGCAAAGTGGAAAATTTGAGTCTTCATTGAAGAATCTGCTTTTCTGTTGAGCAAAATCAAGCAGGTTGTCAGAGCAATTGAAGGTTGTTGGGATTACATACAGTATTATATTGTGAATGTATTAAGCTCCCCGACGAAAGTGGAAAATTTCCCTGATGGGGGTTGGGAGGTATGAAAATGACAGGCTATAACTGCTGAGGAAGGGTTTTCAAGATTGCAACAGTTATGACCTACCTTAAAAACATGACTCTCAGGACCATGGGTACCCGACTCCAAAAATATTGGAGTCTCCCAAGTCTGTTTACTTTGACAAGGGTGTATCTAGATGAGTTGCATGCACAACAAGATGTCAAAGAGATAGCACAAATTGGTTATCTCTAAGGGTTTATTGCTGAGATGCAATGCCTGGCCAATTTATACAAGATTGCCTAGTGACACTGAGCCTTTTCAGGTCAAGATTCTTCTGAATGTCTCTTCTCATCTGAATTCAACTCATCTCTCAAACAATAACTGCCATCACTAACATAGATTACAAAACCAAATAGTGGTATGTCCAGTCTTAGCTCACTCTTGATTTATTAGCAGCAGGTGATCATAAGATGGTCTAGGTACATAAGGCTATAACATTAAACCTAGAATCTGGACAAGCAGGGTCAACATTGAAAGGGTCATAATAACACACAAAGATAAAGCTGTAACATTAAAGTATGATAAATGAACTGAAGGCCTGGTAAAACTTAGACATTAACAAGGTCAGTTAGATGGGAGGTAGGTATCCTTCTAGCAAGGCCAGAGGATGACCTAGATAAAATGAGTAAAAGTGTCATCCCTGAAGATGATTTAACAAGCACATGAACAAGAGCCCTGTGCAGTGATTGAACCAGGTCAGTTCTCCAATGTTACATTCTGAATTGACAGCTTGGGGAGAGGTCTTAGGGGAAGGGGTGTCAACCTCCAATTTGGAAAAATTTTGAATCTGAGAGGTATCTGTATAGGCAATGTTGCAATTTTTGACCCATATTGACCTTGCAAATGAGGTGAGAACTGAGAAGTGCAATTTGGAATGAATGATTTCTTGTAAAACTTAAGATGATTTCTTTCAAAGAAACAGCTATGCAGAAATTGCTCTTTTTAATTTTTTTGTGTCACATTCCTTTGCATTGTGCGACATTTGTACCGCAAATATAAGCTGGCGAAATCAGCGGCTCTGTGGTATTACTCTTAAGTGCCAGTTATCTATCCCAAACAGGTACAATTCTCTGAAGTATCCTCTCCTCCAGTTTAATAACATGTCTGCTGCATCTCGCAAACAAAGCTGCAGTTTGCCTGTGCTGGGTTTTAAGTGGCTAAAGCCATATTCGGCTTAGTACACTACTGTGTGTTATTTTAGTGCTATTGAAATCAGGGGCAGGATTCACTAACATTTGGGTAAGTTCTTGCAGAAGTCAAAATACTTATGGACTGCATAAGAACTTTCTTAAGAGGTATTCACTAAAACAAGGTAGGGAGTTCATTAAGATATGTTGCAAAACTTTCGTACATACACATGAGCCAATAGGTTGCATCTTGCTTGGTCACATTTTGAGCCTATCACATTGACTGTTTTTGTTAAAACAATGTAGATGGTCTTCTTTTGTAAGATGCATGGTTCTACGCTGTACACAACCATTTGGTACAATGTGTTACTGTGGTTTTTTGCACTTACAACTCTGAAGCTTGCATAAAGTTATGCAAGATATTTACGAACTTTTCCCTTCATTAATACAGACCAAGCAAGATGCGCTTTGTAAGTCTGACTTAAGCAAGCTTTTATACGTAAGTAGTCTTTGTGAATCCCCCCCCCCCGACCTATAGATGCAGTGGGCCACACAACATCACATTTCACTGATCGGCACAATCAGTGACCAGCTTAAATATTTGAGGTTCACTAGTTTTGTATGATGCATGTCAAAGTGCATTTAGCACTTACAAATACCCAAGGGTTTTCAAATATGTTTGAGACAGTACCAAAAAACACGTTGAACAAGTCCACCCGCAAAGATGTAATTTAAAAGACAATCAAGCTTGCTACCTTACGTAACTAATATATAGCCTATGCCAACGGTAGGACTTCGTAGGGTTTGGCAGTGAAACAGGCTGTTTGACTGCCAGACCCTCCCACTACAAACTTCCTCAACACATGAAACCTGTGTCATGTACTACACACCACATTTAGTGCATACAAATGTACTGTATACATAGACTTTCATGTGTAGCATTTTTAAATGAAGCTACCACCATATCAGTTCTTGTGGTGTTCTTATCCTGCCGATGTGTTTATCTACCTTCCTAGTTCATTTAATGTGGCATTCTTTTATTATCACCCTGTGCAAACTTTGTGCTGGTGTTAAGGACTATGCTATGTGTATAGGCAGAGCCAGGGTTTATGACTACAGTGTAAGATATGTTCACTAGAACACTCAGTGCTCAAGTGTACTTTACATACCAACTGTAGCTCCATTGCCCTCAAGCGGAACATTTGCACTGGTTACCAAAATGATAACAGTCATCACATGATTGACAAATGTACAAATTGATACAATCAGTTATGGTGGGAGTTTGAGAACTATGGAAATAATCAACCAGTCTTCTACTGTGTCCCGATGGGGGGGAGGGGGGGAGGAGGGTAGAAGTAATGGGGTGAAGGGGAGGAGGAGTCGATAACCGTTCACGGGTGAAGGAGGGGGCGTTACCCTTCAGTCACTTCAAAACTGTAGGATACTGGGACACATGAAATTTATGGATCTACATGCCCCTCTCGTACCTCCTATTTACACATGAAATGCCCACTGTGCTATTAGTTTACCAGGGTCCAGTTGTGGGTAGGTGTCGATTACTTGTGTAAATAGGAGGTAAGTATCGGGGCTTGTAGATTCCCAATCCAGGGAGTTTTGGAGATATAGTGTGACTTTTCACCTCCCTGGTATGAGGCTTGCCTTTGTGCACAGCCTTTTGTTTCCTAGCAATGTGGAGCTCACAGTGTATGCAATTACAGTGCCCCAGTTAGAATCATAATTCTGAAACGAGAAATAATTTACACATTGAAAGTCATGTGTTGTGCCTGTGCATGTTATTTTTAAGTGACACCATTTTCTTTTTCATCGTTTGCATCTATGCCATTGATTTTGATAATTTTGTAACTTGGGTGAGAGTAACAGATGTAGCGGCAGATAACATGCATGTGCTGTTACATCTGTGACAAACAATAATAAATGTATTGATTGTAATTATGGAAAGGTTGTGTGACCCAATCTTTGAAAGAGAATGATTACAATTTAGCACTGTGTTTACAGTACATTGTACCAGCACATATCTATGATGTAGCTCTATGGTACTAGGGTGTTGTTTAGTACTGGGAGGAAATATATCGCTTTGAAGTTAAGTTTGCACAGCAAGGTCACATAGTAGTGTGTCTTCTGTATCTTTCCTGATATTTTTGTAAGGCTTTCACTGAATTTGGAAGTGAACACAAAAGGGATTTGTCATCTGCTATGCCTGTAGTATCTGAATTTCTTAAATACAGCCATAACAATTAGGATCATATGATAAGTAACATTTGCAGAGTTAGTGAAAAATTGTGAGAAAACAATCACTGGGCTTATGTGATATATGTTGGCAAACTTCCTTATTTCCCTCCTTCTTACCTCATCAATTATACGTGTGAACAGTCCCATCAAGATGGAGTTGTTCACATGTATAATAGATAAGCTTGGTAAGAAGGGTTCACAGATTCCCAAACCACAGGTAAGTTTTCTGGATTTAGTGGTGTTTTTGATAGACTGGGCTGTATTTCAACAACAAATTATGTGTAATGTTTTATAGTTGAGTAATCACAACTTACGATTTGAGAATAATTAATGGGATTTTAAAGAGTAATTGCAATTCCTAGCGATTTATCGATTACAACTATTAACACTAATCTACATCAGGACTGGGGGTTTTTACACTAATGCCATAGCATTGCAAGTCTTCAGGGAAATAAAACCCACTGCATCTTTGGATGCTCGGTGATGCGAATGAGAGTACATCAGTTAGGTTCTATGTTACAAAAGTGTTCTTGATTTTATACCCAGTTATTTCAGGGATCTTCTAGAAACTTTCCCTATTGTTCAGACAAAAAATAAATTTCTGCCTCTTCAGCTTATTTGCATGAAGTCACCCCTTTGAAAGGGGCAAATTTCATTTTCTTTTCGGTTAAACAGTTGATTTGAGTTTTATAGCACCTGCCCTTAAAGTGTTCGTGACACCACCCTACCCATCAAAGCATTGTTGTGCGTGAGCCACTTGTGAGAGGATTACTAGACATTAATGATTTTGCTGTCTTAAACTGATACCAGATTTAAGCCATGGAATAAAACAAAGAAATCCAAGTTAGCCAAATAAGTAGTTTATCGTGGATGATATCTGATTCACTTCGCAGACATATACTTACCCCTTGCTACATCTATTTTGCATTAATTCGTGCTTTGTGCGCTACCCGGAGTAGTTTAAGCACCGCACCCCCTATGTCCGCCATCTTGTCCTAAGGATCGTCCTCATTTGCCTTCCGCGCAATTCTCTACAGCTCGGAGGTTTTGGGTCCACGAAGCGCTGTCGGTTTTCTTCAAAACCCGTCTGGTTCACGCTAAGTGTCTCTAAAAGTATTTTCGTAAATGGAACTTTCTGTTCTGTCTCCTACCAAAGTAGCAGTGGTTGTACATAGGCAAGTTTTGGTGGAGGGCTCCTAGGAAAGTAGTCCAAACAATAAAGGGAGTGGGGCCTCTTATATACTGATGAGAAGAGGGAGGAACACTCTTGTTTCAGTGACTCAAGATTGGTGCCGTCTGTGCACAAATCTCAAAAATTACAACTAAATTGTAGTTAATGCTACTTTCACATTCCTTAAAAATGAGTTCATATTCATCATTAATGGCACATTTAGTGGTGAAGTCAGAAGCGGGTGGCGCTGAGCAGTACCAGACATTCAGCATGATAGCCAGGGTTGTACTGCCCAGTACCATGCAACGACACTTGTGCTATGTACCAGTAAGTGTAATATCAGATTTTATACCCTGCATAGCTGCACTTGTATACTTTCCATGTATGTTCATTCTGTTTTGTTTATTAATGAGAAACTCAGCGTGGTTTGCATGGCACATTCGATGTATGGATGGTTATGTATTGTTGGTCTGTGAAAGTAGCATTGATTGCAGTTTGTTTTAACCTACGTGCTGTATGTGTAGATTATGAAAAAGATGCAGTACTGGCAGCATTTTAAGTAGCAGCAAAAGCTGCCAAAAAAGGAAAAAAAAAAGAGAGAAAAGGGGAAACAGTAACAGTTCCATCATTGGTATATGTGCTGTAAAAAAAAAATTTAACTGTTTCCATTAAAAGGTTAATCAGATGGTAGAAGGGTAGCAGCAGGTTTACTCTTTAAATCAACAGGTAAAAATATTTGTTTCTGGTTTCATCATAACTGATATATATATATATATATATATATATATATATATATATATATATATATATATATATATATATATATATATATATATATATATATATATATATATATATCATTCAGTTTCGTTATATTCATGAGCCCAGTACAATTTTACTCTCTCAACTGTTGATTGGTTTCAATATATGAATATTCATATTTCACGAAAAGGCTTCAGCTGCAACATTCACTTTTACACAGTAAGTCAATGGGACTTCACTGTGTGAGCTTGAAGCGAGTGAAATCACACACTAAAACCCCAGTGACATTTGTCCTTTGAAAAAGCATGATAATCAAGACTTGCTTTAGTTGTTTTTGCGTTGAATATTTATAATTCTGTTTGTTGTGATCGTATATATGAATAGTTAGCGTACAGTTTTTACGCAGTTTGACGAAGAACTCTTGCCAAAGTTCACGGATGTTGGTATTACGAGTGCAGCCAGTATAGGTGCAGGAGTAATACACGTCCGCCGGGCGGGCAACCTCACCGTATATTTTTCTTTTGCTTGTGAAATGGTATGGAATTGTGGTATTAACACAATTTTTTATGACCTTTAAATGGTGCTGCATTCATCAAGTATCATTCATTTTTCAACTTCAAGTTTCTGATGGGCGTTAGCAAACCTCATTCAATCTGAAGTTTGATTGGGTTCCTATGGCGTGGCTAGTGGTTACTATTAGATCTAGTTAATGTGCTTGAAAAGTTAGGCTCAGATACTAACTTGTGAATGTTAAACATTGCCCTAATTTTTATTTCTTTCCAAACTGTTTCAAGGTCAAAATAATGGTTTATTGCTACCGAACAAATATACAAAGAACAGAAAGAAATCTAAAGCCAAGTACCCATTAATGACAGCTTATTGTAAGAATATTGCACTTTTTGTATGGTGATAAATATTGGTCAGAATCAATTTTCAGTTTTGCATATTTTGCAGTGATTATACGAGTCTATTCTTGGTTCCCACCAGTGTTAGACATGCATTTTCTCTGCTTTCGAGCTTTACTTGTAGACTTGATGAAACTATTCTTAGCAAGACATTGGCGTATGTAATAATCTTTGACTTTGTTGATTATTGAGTAAGAGAAACAATTTTGTAGACAATAAAAGAAGAGATGGCACTACCAGAGGTAGTAAATGAAAAAAATGTTCATCGCACCTCTCACACCTCCTATTTGCACATACAATCCCCGCCTATACCTGTAACTAGACAGATTACATGTGTAGATAAGAGATAAGTATCAGGGCTTGTTGATTCCCAATCCAGGGAGTTTGGGGGATTTTAACATAATTCTTACTAATAAAGGTTTTCTTCTGCAACTGGTAACTGAGGAATTATTCTTGGTATCTCTAATGATGTTTTTGTATAATTAAATCAGCCACTGAAGTGTTTATGGAAGAAACCATTAGCATTGCTCACACTCAGCCTATCGTTTTTCTTTTTTTTTCATTTACAGTAACGAGGTGCTTGCCATGGTTTGCTTTCTTTGATTTGTGGAGTTAATTTGAATGGCTGACGAGGACCCTGTACGGTTGTCGAGTACACCAAGTTCGCGGTCCAGCCTGTCGAGTGGGTCAGAGGAGATTCAGAGTGCAGCTATAGACTTAGTTAGCAGTGTTAGTCCTAGAAAAGTCAATTCAGGCTTCCAGTGCAAACTGTGTACCCTGGTGGCATCATCCCAGAGTGCATTGGATGAGCATATGAATATACATACTGGTAGTCGCCCCTACCAATGCCTGGAGTGCGGATTCAGTTGCTCCCTTCAGAGCACGTTAACTCAACATCTAGCCGTTCATCGTGTGGAAATGAGCAGTTCAGTGCTCATGCGCTCCCCATCAATTGAAGAGATGCAGAAATCACCCAGGGACCAGCCCCCATCTCTGTATCCTGAGGTACCAAGAACTTTATCACTTCCTAGCACTGCACCTATGATACACTCAGACGAGCTCATCCCAGTACCAGCACCAGTGGGGGTCTTTCCAGACCAAAGCAGGATATTCCAGTGTAAATTGTGCACTCACATATCTCCCACTAAAACTCACTTGAATGAACACATGAATATTCATTCTGGCAAGAAGCCTTATAAGTGCCTGGTGTGTGGCTTTAGCAGTGCCTTTCGCAGCAGTCTTATGCGCCACCTCATTGTGCACACAGGTACTAGCAAGCAATTTAAGTGTGATCAGTGCCATTATCAAACCCCATACAAGTGTAATTTGCAGGCACACCGACGCAAGCGCCATAACTCCGTCGAAAACGTTGAAATTCCGGAGACCACCGCCTCAGGGCCCATGCCCCATGTCTCCACTCCCAACTCCAACCATTCAGATGATAGTCAAAGTGGAATTGGTATAAATTATCCAACCTCAGATGGGTCTGCCAGCTTTCCATACAGCCACACCGGCCCCTCTATGGTTAGTGATCGAGACCAGCTCCACAATGGCCCTAGTGATGAACAGCAGGAAGAAGCTCAGGAAACTAATACCTCAGGTACAACAGAAATAGCGGGTACAGAAAATGGGTTCTCCAGTAATCCAACAGCACAACCTGGTCCTCTACAAGTGTCTGTTCCAGCAGAGGATACAGGGGCAACCAAACCTAGCCCTGGATCAGGGTCTGGATCCACTCCAAGTTTGGAGCAGACCTATGGGGCTGACAATTCTCACATGTCCACATCACCTGTGATGGAAAATGGTGAGGTTTCAGAAACGGGTGGAGTGGGGCTTGCCAGCAGCCACGAGCCAACTTCAACATCTGCCTCTCCGATAGCTTCCCTCAGTCAGATGGCAGGCAATCACTCTCCTTTGGTACAGACATCAGGCAGTGAAAACCTACCAGTTACCTCAGTGTGGCCTAATAGTTCAGGCTTTCCTATCTTTCCCAAGAGAAAGAAGAAAAGGAAAGGCACACCATTGAGTAGGCGTGAAATGTTTTCTCCCGACCATGACCATGAGATGTGGATAGATATCCGGGAGAACCAACCACCTATGTTCAGTAACATGCCCGGTGCAAACATGAAATCTGATGACGAGGGTGTAATATACCATGACAAGAATGGGTTAGACCTTACAACAGCTCCCCACAAAGAGGGGAACCGTAGTGCCTCAGGAGATGGGCTTTTTAACAACCACAATTCCCCAATTGGAGTTTCAGTGTTATCCCAGGAAGATGGTGAAGAGAAGCATCCATACCCTTTCCATATCTATACCCCCCAGGTTGGTATCCCAGGTAGGCCTTATGCTAAAGTTTCTACAGGGACCCAGACTGATTCTGTGGTTGGCAAAGAAAAGGCAGACAGGCAGTCCCAGGGCAATTCTCAAGTTAGATCTGATATACCTCCTCAGGCCTCAAAGTGTCCACACTGTGAAACATATTTTACTGACACAGTTATGTTCACTCTGCACATGAGTTGTCATGGGCGCATTCATCCGTTCCAATGTGGCATCTGCGGGTACATGTGTGGTGACAAGATAGAGTTTACTTGTCATATCACACGGAGCAAGCATTTAAGGTAAATCTTGTACCATTTTATTTTGTATTTCCACCATATTTTTATTTTTATTTTCCACACACTCACTCAATTCAGGGGTTGAAATGAATATAAAGTATTATAATTGCAATATGGAAATCAAGTCAAGAGAAGCAAGCGCTATACGCTAAAACAGCACAATTTAGCCGAAGGCTCTCAACAAAAAAAACATCCTTGTCATATGGATTATTTAACATTCAATTTCCTGTTTGTCATCATCATTATCATCATCATCATCATTTTTTTTTTATTTTTTTCTTTTCTAATTAGGCAAAAGCTCTGACTGCACAAAACATTATTTGTTTCTCAGGGATGGCAGTCCAGACTTTGTTATGCCTTAAAAATATATATATATATATATATATATATATATATATATATGTATGTGTATATATATATATATGTATGTGTATATATATATATGTATGTGTATATATATATATATATATATATATATATATATATATATATATATATATATATATATATATATATATATATATATATATATATATATGTGTATATATATATATATGTATGTGTATATATATATATGTATGTGTATATATATATATGTATGTGTATATATATATATTATCTATATAATATATATATATATACAGATAATATATATATACACATACATATATATATATATATATACATATATATATTACGAAAAGTATCTATATATATTTGTGTGTGTTTATGACTTTTAGTGTTTTTTTGCCAAAAATGGTTTAGGACAAAGATCCTCCTGAAATATAGTCGTAATCCTTGTCTGTTGGTCAAGAGGGCTGGCAGTTTAAGTTTAAAAATAGCGGTTATGTATCACTTGGTAATATTCATGCACTGGGGTAAATTAATTGGTTGCCAAGAGTACTAGTATGGATTGTCACATTTCCTGTTTTCAACTATGTGAATTCTTTCCCCAAAAATTCAATCATCACTACATTAGAATGATCTCAGTCCATTATGCATCAGTCAAAAGGCCTCTTTGGTTGTGAATATTGCAGTTTTCCCCCTTATAATTTTTTTTTACTAATAGGTAGTTCCTCAAAGTGTTAAGTTTTCTGTGAAGTTTATTTGAAAAAATAGGAAAGCCCAGTGTTTCTGAATGGTTGTAGTTAGTTTGTGTGCCTTGGAATGTATCATTGATTGCGTTGGAAAAGTTCCCATCATAGACAGTTGTCTGTTTTGAATACAGGCATTTAGACACAAAACTGAGGGGGAGGGGGGTTGTCTAAGGAAGGTGGTCTACCGAGGTTGACACTTTTTGGGTCTAAGGCAATGAGAAAAAATGTAGGTTCTCCCTTACCAGGACTTCACCCGGTTGTGCAGACTGTGGCTAGTCCTAGCACATAGTTGGTGGCATGTATGTCCAAGACTTTCAGTAGTCTGACCACAATATTGAGTACAAGTTTAGTATCCTGGTTGCATGAATAGCACCGATTGTTGCTTCTGACATGAATAAATACAAAATTGTGAACCAGCTGCTGTAACCATACTTCAAAAGTTAAAAAATGCTTAAAATTTGATAGTGTGATTGTTATCAAGGAGGGAGTGCAAGTGAATACCTGTAAAGGAGTATGTCTGCCAAGAAGTATTTTCAGTCCTTGTGATTGCCACCAGCAGTGGGGGCTGGCATTCTGATAAAATCATTGGGGGGAGGGGGGGTACATGTCCCCGTTCCCACCCCCATGACCAGCAGTAGTCTCCAAGATAGATGATTGTTATGGTAACTTGCAGTTCTGATGCACCGAAAGAAATGAGGATATGTACAAATTTTTGTTGCAAAAAAAAAAGAAAAAAAAAAAAGGCAGAAAACTCCCTTCTTATAAACCACAGCTTGCAGGAACAAACAGATGTGATCAGACAAGACCCTTTCATTACCTCATGCTTTGTGAATTTAAATAAAGGGACAATGGAAAACCACTCCCCCCAAAAAAGCCAGAATTCAACCCAACCCTGTGCATGGCATTGACAATGTGCTTTCATATTCACAGGTCAGAAAACAAATGTCCTTTGTGAAGTTTTGAGTGCATATATACTTTAGCTAAACTTAACACTTGCACATCATTGGTTGGTTAGGGCTTATGTGCTTAAGTTGCATTCACAAAGGGGCCACTAGGCTCGGTCAGTTTGCAGCAAGAGGACCATAACTAGCTATTTTGGATTGCTATAACCCTGTCTTTGAACACTATCATTTATGAAACCAGCTTAGCAGTTTTTGTTTTGCTTGAGTAGTGGGGGTCGAAGATTTATGTGGTCAGTGTGTGTACAGGATGCAGTGACAGCTGCCCAATGGTTTAACACCCCCAATATTGAAACGAGTTGTTCTGGCTACACTTGGAAGGACATAGGTGGGAAAGGGGTGAGAGAACTGAAAATTTGAAGGATCTTTCTTTAAATGCACACAACTAAGGGATTGTTTGCTAGCATCTCTCCCATAGGCTATGTGTAAACATGCTGTTAGATTTAAAAGGTTTGTTCCAGTTAGAGGCAGGTTGCTGGTGATAAAATTGGCCCTGATCAGTAATCCCTAGTTTTGGGAGGGAGGGGAGTTGAAGCTGGGATAGGACTTGTGCAGGTCATTGAAAATTTACGGTAACTAAAAATCAGAGCAATCAAGTAGAGGTCATATTTGGAGCTGAACATATCAGTTCTAATGTTATGATGATTAAAGCCTAAAGAAGGGGCATTCTCAATTCACACTACCAGTGTGTCTCCTCCCCCCACCCCGAAAATTTTCAAAAGAACTAGCAATAATTTTGTAGCTTCAGTTTCTGCAAATGTCTTAATTCTCAGTTAGCATTTGAAACATGGGACTGTTATAACATTGCGTTCCACAGATAGCTTAGTTCACATTATCTCTGCCAGTATAAAATATTAAATTTAGGAGCAAAAACTGCCAAAATTTTCTAGATTGCCTAATTGACTTTTTTTAAGCAAATGAAGATGCATTTTTACCCAACTTAGTAGGAGTTATATGGTATAAAAGGGAAATTATTTGTAGAAATTGGTAGAAGCCTCACTCATCACTAGTAGTATACCACATGCTCTCCTTTGTTGGTAAAATTTTCTTTCAGAATCGTCTCATTTGAGTCTTTTTGAACTAACCCAATTTATTTCAAATGATGTGTGTTTTTTTTTGGCCGGCTCTGTTGCGTTTCCATTGGCAGCGTAGAAAACGATTGTCCTTTGCCTAAAAAAGACCCCCTTCTTAAGCAGAAGTCTGCCAAAACATTTGTTTTTGTAAGGTATACATCGGTAGAATCCTTTTTTCTAAGCTTTGCACCATTGTATGTTGTAGTCATGTCACAACCCAATGCATGAAATTGTTCCTAGCAGCATTCAAGTGAACATTTCCGCTTCTTTCACCTTACGCCCTTGGTTCTGCGAAAATGGGTCGCTTTCCGAGAAAACGTGGTGTTTACATGTCATACTCCGCATTTCGTAGAGGGCAGCAAGTCATAACAAGGCATCTATTTAGGTGAACTCTACCTGGTCGTTTCCGTTTTGTTGCTTACTTGCCTATGTGCACACATAGGTTGACTTAAATGTTGCTCACCCATACATACCTTGAGCAGTACAAATTCATGTTGTTTTCCAACCATTGCTTTACTATTGCGTCGCATTTATTCTTCCATGCAGTGCTGTTTAAACACTTTACTAGCAGGGTTATTGAACTGGATATGTTCTGCACATGAGTGTGCTGCTTGCAAACCCACATTGGCCAATCATAAACTCCCAACCATACTACTGACACTCCTCCCTTGCATGTATTACAGAATAAACACAAATTTATGAGTACTGCCTAGCCTATTGAAAATTAGTCAAATAGCACTCCAACCCTGTGGCAGAGAAAAAGCCTTCATACAAGCCTGTTGACCTATGTGATTCATTGGAGCATGCAGAAACTCATTGCTTGCCTGCCAAATTGCTGTGCATTGTCACAGCCTTGTGTGTGTGTGTGTGTTTGTGTGTATAAGTACAGTAGTGTATAAAATGTTACATAGCTGATGTGGGCATGTGTGTAGGGCTATATGCTTATTTGCTCAAGTTGTTGAGCAGCTGTGGGAAGCCTTCCTTTATGGATCTCTCTATTCCTCTCAGGGATATGACTTGATTATAGATAAGGATAAAAAATGATTAAAGATAAGAATAAAACATAAGAAAACATTGGAAAAACTTAAAACAAAAAAAACAAAACCAAAAAAAAAAAAAAAACCCAAAATATTCCGGGGGAAAGAAGTAGGATGCCAAGTAGAAACTAGAAATTATATTGCATGTAGTTTTCTGTTCTGACTGAAAGGGAACCTTAAGGTGAAAAGAAGGCTGTATTAAAGCTGATACACAGTAGTACTGTAGAGTTGCAGTGAATAAATGGCTGTGGCTAACATTTCAAAATAAATTAATGATTTCTTCCTATGCAAATAAATTTCTCAAGTCTTAGCAAGAGTCATGGTACACTCATTCTAACAGTGGAGGATATGGTTTACTTTGTACTGTGAAGTGGTCATAAAGTTTGCAATAAAACTGCAAAATGAAGGAAAAAGTAAAACATGGGTATTTAAATATGCAGGTAGTTGCAAGTACTGTACAACCCAATTCAGTTTTGTTGCTGCCTAGTGGTCACTGATTTTACAAGTTGAAAAGGTTTGTGGCAACATCAGAAAAGCATAGTGAGTGTACCTACCATCAAACAGGGTCAGTCTGTTACAAACGCCATCACTTCCAACGACTAGGAGTGATGTAGCACATCCATTCCTCTTCCCACATACGTATGGACAGACACACAGTCACACAATCATGTAGACATACATGCACACCTATATAGACATACACACTAATTGTTTGTTTTTAAACATTTTTTCTCCTGTGTCAAAAAACTGCCATGAATAGTTTTTTTCTAAAATGAGTTAAAAAAGGCCATCATCGCTTCATTTTAGGTTTTTTTTCATTAGATTAAATCCTTTAGCAATCCATGCTGATTATTTAAAGACAATCATGAAGTATTCTCTGTGATAGATTCACATCATACTGCACCTCATGAGATTTTTGGAGTAAGACTTAGATGGAGGATCCTTTTCTGAGTGACTGAAGTCTCATTTAAAATTCCTCAGTCAGGATGCACTCCTTGGTTACTGCATTTAGAAGGGGTTGGGTTGGGTAACCCTTACTATTGTGACTTTTCATACGCTTTTTTTCATCCTATTTCTCATCCTCATCCATCCATTACTGGAACAGGCTTTTTGGAGATTTAGTAAGACCACCCTCCTCATATAATGCAAAATTTTTGGCTAACATGTATGCAGTTCATATCACGTTCACCTCGGTACATCATATTACCAAGTGGTGACTGCCACTGTAGTTGACATTTAGCTAGTGATTAGAAATGTGACATCTAGCAACCCTAAGTGGTCCCGAAGAGCTGCATAGTTTTTTTTTTCTTTTGAATGAGACGTATTTAGTGTATCGACAGTGAAAACTTAATGCTTGCAAAGTGTGATGCTGTTTGGATCAAGATTACTGTTAGTATTTGGTCCTCTTTAGCTGGAAGAATTGATCGAGCAACTCCAAGGACACGTGCTGCTTGTTGGTCAAGCTGCTACGCCACTTGCAAATGCTGCATTTTTCTTCTTTTGTTTAACATTTTTTGGGGTTGCAAATATTCCATATCTGGGGTTTAGAAGGGATTTGAAACCATGACACAGGGAAGGGTATGATACATTGATAAGTGTATGTGAGCAATTAGGAAGCGTCATAGAAAAAGGAGGAGAGGAAGTAGGTATTTCAGGTGGAGTGGTGTCCAGGGATGGTTTTGTCATGTCCAAAATTAAGTGACAGTCCAAAGAGCAGTGGTTCCTTTAGAACTCTTTTCATCTTGAATTATGAATTTTTCATGATTGAAAGCTACTGAACTGTGGCAGTGAATGTCATTTGGGAGATTTACTCAGGGTCTTTATCAAATGGATGTGAGTATCGAAAATGGTACAGGTAGGAGTTGGGAGGGGGAATGGTGGGGGGAGGGTGATGGGCTTGGGAGGGGAATGTTAATGGCAAAAAGCATGGCAAGTGTCTACTAGATTATGTAGTTAAGGTGAAAGTGGCTGCGTGACCCAAGAAATTGTTCACCATGTGACAGGGCTCGTTTTCACATGTTCATGCACTAAGAATGCCCAACTGAATATCAACTCATGTGCAGAAGAATTATTTGGTGTGACAAAATTTATCCTTTGTTTTACTTTTTAAAAGTTTCACAGATTTAAATTTCAAGTGGACAACTCCTTGGCAGAGGCACTAGCTTGAATAAGACTCTTTGCTTGGTTATCAGGTAACTCTTGCTCTGGGTGGTGTGGGGGAAGGAGTGGACTAGTGGGAGTATGGATGCTGTTTGTCCAACATTGGGCCCCCTTGCCACTCCCCTTCCTTAGAGCCCATTAGAAATTGTCAAGAAGGAATGTTGCATATTTCTGGTTTAGCCCGTCTATGTCTAGCTGCTTATAAAATCTTTTCCCTTTCTTCCCCCTTGAATTAGCTCGTTGCCATTGAAAAAAGAACCCATTGCATAGACCCTTTTCCAAATAACAATTACAAAGGATTGTGGGATAAAGCTTTGCATGCATCATTTTTGTCAATGGCATTTTACTGTAGTCAAGAATGGCACACACCAAAACTGTATCCCACAATCCTTTGGGATTGATATTTGGAAAAGGGTCTATTGGAGGCACTGTCCATGCTGGCTTCATGGCAACATGGCGTAAGGTGATGTAAAGTGGTTTTATGTGTATCCCAAAAGTTGTGTATCATCATCACTTGAAGTCCTCATGTACATATATTTCAGACAAAATGTAAAGGGAGGATCATTCGGGCACATAAACCTGAAGTTTGAGAAGTATATTTGATGATGAGCTTTAAGTATGTCTTATATGGTATTTCACTGGAAGTCAAAAGAACAATTGAACAGTTATATGATGTGTATATGTACAAGGTAAAGTGATAAAATGTTCATCCTTGTCTTGAGTATTAATGACATTGTTTGCAGCATTTCTTTTGTAAAAATGAAGAAAGAATAGTATTCCAACCTAGGAGAATCTGTACAATGAGCAAACCACACTTAAATAGTAATGTAAAGTACGCAAGATGAAAAGATTGATTGTGTGATGATTGCTCTTCTCTGGACCAGTTGAGAGGCTCCAACCACTGCTTGTTCATAGTGTTATTTTTTTTCTGCGAGCATTTAGCGAATCATTTCTCCTAACTCAAGTCAAGGGATTTTGAAAAAGAAAGGAAATGGTTCAGCACATGTTTCTACCAATTTGATGTGAGGCCAGTCATAATTTGTAAGCATTTGTGTAGAAATGTGTGAAAACTAGTTGGTACATGGGAAATAGTATTCGATAAAATCGGTGAGGTGGCGGGCACAAAGTTGCTGTATAAAGTACCGTGTTTTGTAACACTCTAAGGGTGTTCGTTTTGATATCTATATCTATATGTATATGTAAGAAAGCTCGTCAATTTTTATCTTGCTTTTCATTCTTAAAGAAATGCACAAATTTGAAAAATGGAAGCAACCATTTATGTAATTACAAAGAAATGCTTGCAACCAACTATACCGCAGGAAGACACACTAATGCCTTTTTACCTTTATAATTTAAAAAGAAAAATATGCAGAAAAAAAAATAGTCTGATACTTTGTAGACAATTTGAAAAGAATATTTGTTTTCATAGAGAAAAAGAAAATGTACATGGCAATGTACTGAGTTAGCTCTGATATTATTGCTTGTGTCAACATGTATGCCTTTCTGCTTTGGAACCAAGTGGAACACTTACAAAGAGTTGAATTTGAAAATTGAACTGTTGAATATGAACCAAGGCCAGAAAGAAAAGATTGTTAGGAGCATTGGGGAGGGGGAATGAGTGATAAGTCATTTTCTGGCCTGACTTCATGTACAGTGAAAATTTTATATAACTTGCTTCTCCCCTCCTCATCTCATAGCTGAGGTAGCTGAGGTGGGAAAATGATGGTTTCAAACACAGTGATTCTGTTCCACGATTTGTTGCAAGAAAGATGTGAAAGGTAGTTTGTAATGCTTTACTTTGTCCAGTGCAAGTTGATTTGGTCAGGTCTACCATAGCTCCGTAGGTAGTATACTGGGGAGCTTGTTCAAATGTTCAGGGGATAAATTATTCAGACAATAACCATTAATTTGAAAAGATCTGTAGTAATTTTACATGTGCTGCGTACTGTATTTAAGAACTGACAGGGAGACTGATACCTTCAGTCCAAAGACTGGTACCTTCAGTCCATTGACTGGTTCTGTACAAGCTCAACTCATAAATGGTGTAATATTGCAAGTTTTTATAAATCAATCCAAAATCACTATCAGGGATTTTAGGGCTTTATTGTCACAATCACTTGTGGATTATGTTCTTGTAGTTGTCATTTTAAAGTTATATTTTTTCAACATCTGGAAAAAAAAAAATACGTGTGGACTTGAGCAGGGAAATTCCCATCAGTGAAATTAATTTGCCCCTACCCTTTATGCGGCTTCCTAAGCCACTGAGAGAGAAACCATATGGCCGGCCAGGAGAATAAAAGACACTTTGAATTAAAGAGCCATTCATGTTTGCTTGAATTTGAACATGACTTTAGAGATAATCTGACCTTTGTCCTAAGTTTTGATGTTAGACCCCATGGAAGCACCCCCTCAGAGACATTCACTAGACTACTGTGTACATTCATTAAAAGCAAATAACATCAGTTAGGTTGAGAAAGAGTTGTTTGAATGAAGATGTGTAGGATTGACAACAATAATTGTTATTAACCGAAGTAGTATTTACATACCCCATTTTGATTATTGTTTCTACACAAGTGACTGTCACAGTACAACAGAAATATCATGGGAAGCTGAGTCATACTTATTTAAAATTACAAACAAACAAAAACAAAAGAACTATGGGTTGGTATATAACTACCTCAGACAGGAGGATGAATTTGGAGACTTTTGTTCTTTAACAGACTCTGATTGCATCTTTTCACATATTTTTCAAGAAACTTAATCACCTTTGGATTCTATTTTTGCTCATTTTTTAATTTTCTTGGTTCCAATGGTGTGAGGTTCACATCCATGCCAAGCTTTATAGCGACCAAATTCTTGACTAGTAATCGGAATGTTTGTAGTGGAGGAGAGGGCAGGTGGTGGGGGAAGGGCATGGGGGCTTTATTGATGCTTCCGATGGGGAAGAAAGTTTCAGACTAAACAATGTGGTTATATATAGAATACAACGGTGGCAAAATATGTAAAAATTGAATCAGAATGGGTATTTCTCTCTACCTCTTTAGACATTGTACAGAGTTGTCCTATTTCTCAAATTAATTAAAATTATATCTTTTCACAAGTGTTTTGAAGTAGCTAGCGAATTTGTTTTTTCATTTGGTCTTGTTTGCTCTTTGAATTTCTTTTTTCTCTTTTTTTGCAGATTGCATTTATTCCTTAAGTTAGTCGTCACTACTTATACCTCAATTATTAATCATAGTATGGACTATGGAATTTGTATTGCTACGTGCCCATAATCTGCAGTGGGCCTCATAGAAGCTGAAATCATGTATCCATTTATAAGGGAGAAGTTACAAACACTCAGGGATTTTTGTGTAATATAATTTGTAGGTGTTTTTGTTAAGAAATCCCTTCCATTAGAATCATTTTATCTGTCAATGAAATGCTTATAAATCACAAAGCTGCGTGTTTTGTCATTTTCAGAGCCTATATAAATTTAGTGTGTTGTCGTCTTGGAAAGAACGTATTATAAAACTTCCTTTTTGTTGTTGTCAATTATAGCATTTGTGGATGTCGTGACTGGTATTACATTTTTCTTACAACTTATGATAATATTCATGGATAATGTAGCTGTGGGAGAGAATTACACGTAGATATGTATGTAAAATATTATTCTTATCTGTAGGATAGTCATTAAGTTAAATGGTTGTCAGTAAAAAAGGGCAGTATGCCTGCTGTACAGTTTACTTTGTAATGGGAAAACACCCCCCCCCCCCCCCTTTTTGAAAATTTTTTTCCCCCTTAAAAGACAGATCGAATTTGCTGAAACTTGCAGGATTGTTCCCTTTTTTTCATAAAAGAATGTTGAACCACTTTTCTTTAATATGTCAAATCATTTCACATTTATATAGTGATCTTTTTGGAAAAAAAAACGTGTATTTTCCAGCCATATTACAATGCAGGTATGAAATTTTGTAAAAGACTTCTATTTTAGGAGGCACTACTTAAGAAAAAAAATACAGATTAAATGTTTTATATTATGGGCATTAGACTCAAAGACCTCTAACAGCTATATTGGAAAACAGATTCAAAACATGATATTTAATTTTTGTATGTGTATCTAATTAAAGTTTGGAATATTATGGCTCTGATTTCTATACCTACTCTGGTTGAGCCAGATATGACCCCTAGCCCCTACTCAGCTTGAGTTGTGTGGCTTTGGGTATCTCTTACCTGTGATAGTTTTTTCCTAATCAGGGATATACATTGCAAAGCCCATAATTAAGGAATACTCATAAAAGTGTGAGGGCAGGGAAATACTGGTTGTCCTCAGGGTTTCATCACCGTAACTACTATCAGGAAAATTTTGTACGTAATTCTGCCATGTGGATTTTTCTTTCTTTGAAGGTTGTAGCTCTAGTAGGCTGGAGGTAACTTTTATTTTAATATGCAAAATGTATTTTGGGAATAAAGATGGTGTGGCATTTTGCTGCCACAAGAATGTTTTGGTTGCATACATTTAGGTTCTGTTTCAGAGTGGCAGCCTGTTCTGCAGAGATAATGTAAAATAATGAGGTGAAAGAGAAATACATCGTATGTGGGAAGTGTTTTCATTGCAAATTACAAATATGTGAAAAATTACAAATATGTGAAAAAAAAAACATGTTTTCACCCAGGAAAGTTTTGAAAAGTATTGTTGATGGATATGGTATGTACTGTACTTCTATACTCAGTGTAAACAGGCTTGACATGAAACTTTTAGCTGGAAATGGAAAACCTAAGCAGGGGATTTTTTTTTTTTTTTTTTGATTTAGCATTTTATATCTCTGGTTCTCATTTATCTACCTCTTCAATAGCTTGGTGACTTCTCAAACATTGTTCCTCATGATGAAGCAGAAATATGTGCTTCTCCATAACAAAACCTGTGGCAAGTTTGACCCAGGTGGATCCTTGTTATTTTTCACATATGGCCCTTTTACCTCAAGGCATACCATATTTGAAAGGTATCTTGTCTAGGAGTATGTGGTAATAGTACTATGTTTTCTGTGGGTGGGTAGAACCAGTATTGGTATAATTTTTCACATCATCTATGCTGTTTAATTTCGGAGAAGTGGGTTGCCAATTCAAAGGTCTGAAATAACTTAATTAAACCCCACCACCACCCCTCTCATAAAAAAAGAAGAAGAAATGGTCACAAGTAGAACAAAGAAAGAAACAGGAGAGAAAAGGCTGGTTTATGCGAAATGATGACTTCTCAGGGATATAACCTCATAATAGTATGCCCAGTCCCACGTCTGTTGAAAACATTTATTTGTAGAGTTTGCATGGCCATTGGATGCATATAACTGAAGTGATTTACACCTATAAAACACCTTGCTATTCTTCAACTGGTGAAGTGGGACCTTCATATTATCTGCATCAAATGCTTAAAGATATTTCTTGAAACGTGGCGAACCTGTCAACAATACTATCCACATTAAAATCAAAATTCCAAAGAGAAGTATCCTGGAGCACACAATTATTACGGACACCTATGTTAACATGGGCCAGTACTACTTTACAGCTTATTGTCTTTCAGTTCAAGTAGCCTGCCCTCTATGGTTTTGTCCTCATGTGTTATGGAATGTCTTTCTCTCTTGAAATCATGGCAGCCCTGAGATACAAGACCACTATTCATTGTTTTTTTTTTTTTTCTTATCACTAAAAGGAGAGGGAAATGTCGCAAAGAACATACAAAATACCTCTTTCTGCTAAAACGGGGTAAACTTGATCATCTTTTGATAATAAGTATCTTGCCAAGCAAAGATGATTTTGTGGGACAATAAATGTACCAATGGCCTAACTGGCGTTAACTGGCATTCTTTCCTCTGGTGCGGTTTGAAGAAAATCTGCAACTTTCATCAATAAGAAATACCTCGGACAGTCACTCTCTAGAGAACAGGGTCTGGTCCAACTGCAACTCTATAGGGATGTTTTAAGTGTTTTTTGTTTTGTTTTGGTATTATCATGTACGATAAATGATACTAGCATATGGGTCTGAGTCGAAAAGCTCTGATTTCAATAGCTAACTTCTGGTATGTTTGGTGCTGGTTGTATCATTGTCGTAATCACTACATTTTCTTTTCTGTTCATTTTTTCTTTTTTTGTCCTATCGGTTTTCCCCTCTTTGGTTTAATCGTTTTTTAATTACTTCTTCATCTACCTCAAATAATGCGACATGTTGTAATGCTTTTAAGCATGTCCAGTGTTATTGATAAAATATAAGGGTTTTCATGCCTAATGTAACTGTCTCATGTAAAGCTTTTCTCTTTGTGTCTTTCATGGTAATGGATCAAAATTCCAAAAGTGCCCCCCCCCCCCATCCATCCCCATCCCAGAAATGAAAGGATTTGGATGAACTACTACATGATAGTCACAAATTGAGAAGTATCTAGGGCACAGAAGATCGTCAGGTAAAGGCCACAGGGCTGTGTGTCAACAAGAGCATCAATGATGCTGTAGCTCAACTACATTCCTTCACATACAGTTACTGTTATGTAGTTTCATGAGGGATGCAAACCAAGGAATCATGGGCAGTCATGATCTAGCACCTTCAGCACTAAAGATGTAAATGGTAACAGCCATGGCATATCAGAGTTACCCAGCTTCCAAAAACTTTTAATGTTGGGGGCACAGTACTGTAGGTAAGTCTGCTAACAAAAATGAAGTGCTAGTTATATCCCAATTTTTCAGGCCCATCAAATGATGATTCCTATGGCAAAACTGAAACTCCTATGGAAAAGCATTGGCATGGGTTTCACCATCAGACCTTTGTGACCACAAATGGCACTTAACATTAACACAAAGTATACCTATGGTGACCCATCATTCACTGAACACTGGCCAACTTTTGATAAGAGTCCAGTACAACCCCTAGTATGTAAAGGCTTTTGCTTGATTCTACTGTTTGACCTCACTATGACATCAAATGACCTTTGCCGTTCTTCAAAAGTACAACTTTGATGACCAATAATCTATTGGATAGTCTTGCCAACTTTTTTCAAGCTTCAGGCACAATCCATAGAAGTTGAAGGCCATTGCATGATTCAATTGTTCAACCAGTTTATGAACCCAAATGACCTTTGGCCTCCTTTAAAAGGGCAATTATGATGATTAACCCATAATCTAATGACCACTCTGGCCTTTGATTTGGAAAAAACAGTAATTGAAAAGATCGTGTGTTTCCAGTGTTTGACCTCTCTATGACCCCAAATGACCTTTGACCTACTTCAAAAGCACAACTGTCATGACCCATCATCTACTAAACACTGACCACATTTGATAAAATTTGCAGATAACCACTAGTAGTTGAAGGCTTTTGCATGACTTCACTGTTTGACCTCTCTTTGACCCCCCAATTGACCTTTGACCTTCTTCAAAAGTATAACTTTGATGACCTGTCATCTACTGAACACTGGCCAACTTTGATAAGATTTGGATATAACCCCTAGGAGTTGAAGGATTTTGAGTTATTTCACTGTTTGACCTCTTTATGACCCCAAATGATCTTTGACCTACTTCAAAAGTACAAGTTTGCTGACCCATCATCTACTTAACACTCTGGCCAACTTTGATAAGGTTAAGGATGTAACCCATAGGAGTAAAAGGCTTTGCATGACTTCATTGCTTGACCTCTGTATGACCCCACTGACCTTTGACCTACTGCAAAAGTATCATAACCCATCATCTACTGA
Organism: Holothuria leucospilota; assembly: GCA_029531755.1. Lineage (NCBI taxonomy): Eukaryota > Metazoa > Echinodermata > Holothuroidea > Aspidochirotida > Holothuriidae > Holothuria > Holothuria leucospilota. Next base: position 15,350,520 of record CM055977.1, read on the forward strand.
ACTCCTTGCCAACTTTGATATAATATTTGGATAACCCATACGAGTTAAAGGCTTTTGCAAGATTTCACTATTTGACCTCTTTGACCCCCAACTGACCTTGACCTACTTCAAGAGTACAACTTTGATGACCTGTCATCTACGTAACACTGGCCAACTTTGATAAGATTTGGATATAACCCCTATTAAATGAAAGATTTTGTGTGATTTCACTGTTTCACTCTATGACCCCCAAATGACCTTTGACCTACTGCCAAAGTGCAAGTTTGCTGACCCACCCTGGCCATTGTTGGTAAGGTTTGGATGTAACCCCTAGGGGTAAAAGACTGTTGAGAGATTTCACTGTTTACCTCTCTTTGACCCCAAATGACCTTGACAGACTTAAAAAGTACAACTTTGGTGACCTATCATCTGCTGAACACTCTGGCCAACTTGATAAAATTTGGATATAACCCATAGAAATTGAAGGATTTTTGAGTGATTCCACTGTTTGACCTCTGTGACCCCCAAATGACCTTTGACCTACTTTAAAAGTTAAACTGTAACCACCAATCATCTACTATACACTCTGGTCACATTTAGTAAAATGTGCAGGTAACCCTTAGACAACCCCTAAGAGTTGATGGCTTTTTAGTGATTACTGTTTCAACTCTCTTTGATCCCCCAAATGACCTTTGACCTACTTCAAAAGTACAACTTTGATGACCCGTCATGTACTGAACATTCCTGTGAATGAGAAAAGATTCCAGCATATACCCACCAGAAGTTGAAGGCTTTTGCATGATTTCACTCTTTCACCTCTAACAACCACAAATGACCTTTGACCTACTTCCTGTTACCACATTTACCAAGCCCTTGATATGTGTTATGAATTCACCAACTTTGACAATCAACAGTCAAAGAACCTGCGGACAGCAGCCTTTAATCAATGTTGACATACTGACAGACTAGACAGACAGACACATAGATAGACCAGATGCATTGCCATGACAATAGCTCAACTTGTTGAGCTAATAAATAAGAATTAAAGGAATCACTTTCCCTCCCAAAAGTAAGAAATATTTAGAAACTTGGTCAGAAGGGGCCCCCAGGGGTGGCTTAATTTATGAGGCACATTTTTTTGAGGTATGAAAGTAACTAATAATTGCATTTAAGAACTAATTGCCATCAGAATTGCAGCCATGAGTTCCCCATTCCAAAATGATGGGGGAGTTCTCCAAGCTATTGCACATTAAATTTGAGGGTATATCTTAAATGGCTGCTGGCCCCCTAGCTGCATGCTTTTAAAAGCATACACTTGAAAGTAAAAGGTTTGAAAAAACTAAATTGTATCCACACCATAATCTTACAGTTGATATAAAAGTTTGCTATGAAAGTTTGATGCCTGAGGAAAAGGAATGCATTATGGGAGATGGGGGGCTTCCACAGGCCCTTTAACAATTAAGGGCTCAGCATTTGTGGGTAGAGGCCTAAATTTTGGATGGGTGAAAGCAAGGGCACATGGTTATGATGTAATAATAGTTATGGAGCATTTTGGAGGGGGGAAGAGCGTAAGGAGGGAGGGGGAGAAAAGTGAACACCTCAAAACTGTCCTGAGATTTCTACTTGTGTGCAAGCCACAGATCAGGGTATGGTGGAATTAAGGGGGTGGGGGACAAAGGTGGAAAGTAAAGGCAGCAAGCAAAGTCCCCAAATGGAAAACTTTTTATGCCTATTTTGAATGTCAGAAGATAGGATTAATTAATTGCTCATGACAAGAACATGGTTTATCCATTCCTTAGAGCATTCTTCTTCAGCTACCAGTATGCAATTCACATTCGTTTTTCATAATGATCAGTCCCATAGCCAGACAAGGTACTGAAAGGTGGCAAGATAATGGGGGAGGGGAGGGAGGAGGGATGCAAAAATGCATTAAAGCAATAGTACTTTTTAATTTCTAGGGGTCAACAATTTTTCTAGAGAGGGGGGAGCAACATCCCCTGGCCTGCCTTGGCTACATGCTGACAATGGTGTTTAAATTATGCTGCAAAGAAAGTATATTTTGATATAAAAACAAAGAGAGAGAGAGAATTGGCATAAGGGAAGACCTTAGTAATTTAGCTACAGCCTGTGCAACAAAAGTGACACAAACACACAGAGATATTGCACAAAAAATCTTATGAACAATTTCTGCAGGTGTTTATTTAAAAGAAATCATAGCTACTTGATTCAGTTTTGTAAGAATTGGTATTACAAATTGTACTTCTCAGCTCATTTGCAGGGTAAACTTGGGTCAACTGTACCATTTGCCATTTAGGCAATTCTCAGAATGAAAAATTCTTGCAAAGGGGAAGGGATCCTCACCTTAGACCCCCAGGCCACAGACCCATAGCCAAAATAACCAATTTAGGGGGCACATCAACGTTGGAGTTTTGCCAGCCAGGGGGAGGGGTCTAAGGAGAGGGGTAGGGGTATCCCTTTCACCTTTGAAACTTTTTGCCTATTTCAAGAACTCTAGATGCAAAATGGTGAAAGATTTTCCATTTTTCCTTCTTAAATTTGTATTCCAAAAATGCTGGACTTGAATAAATTTTTGCTCCTTTAGTGCAAGACCTTGTATTAGAAAATTTTGGGGAGCATGTGCCCCCCATGCCCTCATGGCAATGTGTATGCCAGTCCACCCATTCAGAATATTGTATTGGAGAATTGACCTGGCTGAATCATTCAAAACACGGAAGCTGAGAATCTTTGTCCTGCAAATTTTAAAGAAGGAGGGGGCTACAAAGCCTCCATACACTAAATTTAGGGGGAATTTTATCATATGTCACTTGAAGAAAAACCGCAAAGTAGCTTGTAGCAGAGCATTGCAGTAATTCATGAACTTAGACTAGTTTGGTTTCAATTGTTAGCCTGAATGTGAGGTATACATTACGTGATATCACTCTTGCTTAAATCACCCTGCAAAGAACAGTGCAAAACCCGACTTTCTGGGGGAAAAGTCAGGATTTTACATGATGTTTGTACCAACAGATTATAGCCTAAAACTTTGAAAAATAAAAAAAATATGATAAAACCTGATAAGCGTCCCAAAGGCTATAGTCTGTAGGTGCCAGCATAAAGTTAAACACCGACTTTCCCCCCAGAAGATCGGGTTTTGCACTGTTCAGTGAAAGGCGATTTTAATAAGGGTGATATCACGTAATGATGCATGTACACCACCACTTCATTCTCACGGACCCTTTTTTCACTGCAACTTATTTGTCAAAGACACTAACATGGCGAATTGCAGTTTTACAAAACAGGGAGTTGCTATTTGACAAATGGCAACTCCCTGATCAAAACATGAAAGGAAAGTATTTGCATGCTTACTCAAGTACAGCAGCTCACGGGTTTCCACAAATATTACCATAAAAAGTCCTGGGGTCCTGCATGGAGGTTGCTTGGGATTACAGCTCAATAGAGTATTACCAATGTGTTGTTGAATAATTGAGACATGGTAGCTAGCTTTGGTTTATGTAAACATAGTGATGGTATTTATGAAACATGCAAGGAATTGATTGAAATCTTGCAAATTTTTGCTTGAGAATCTAAGGGCCTCATGATACTTGCCCAGCTCCTGTATCTATCTCTAACACAATACATGGCAAAATTAAATGCATACACTGATGGGAGCCCTTGCCTGAGGGCACCTGAAGATGAGCTTCCCTTCACTTGCTAGTCGGTGGGGGTAAATGTAGTAATGCCTGGATTTTTGTAATGTCCTTATCTCTTAGTTTCCAAAGCCCTTCACATATAAAATCCCTGGTCAATTGAAATTACATGTCCAACAGCTCACAGGCATTGCAGGGGGCAGGGGGTGCCACCATTTGCCTGGCAAGGGGACCAAGCTCCCTGCTTGGTGGGCCAGTGACCTGAAGCCCTGACGGCAATAGGTTGCTGAAAGGATGTTCAATGTAAAACCTCGAAAATTTGGAGGTTTTACTGAAGAAAATTTTGATTTCTATTGAATAAGCTGAAAAATTTGAATTTTTATTGGAGAAAAGTTGAAAAAATTTGGGTTTTTATTATGGAAGATGTGAAAATTTGGAATTTTATCCAAGAATCTGCCTTTCCTAAGAGCAAAATCAAGCAGACCAATCATCTGAGCAATTGACCGTCGTAGGGATTTCATATTTTGTCGTATGCATAAAGGCTGCCCCAACCATTATAGGGGGCAGCCCCAGCTGAGAACAGCTTTCCATGCCTATGCAAGAGACAGCCCTCCATCAGATTCCTGCACCTACAACCCACTTAACACCAACAACAACTTGCTCAAGGGCACAACTTAACGGGGTAGGGGGGGGGGGAAAGGGGGAAGGAGGAACAAGCAATCTGCATGCACCTTAGCCAAAAGGCCAACACCCGCCCTCTGATGGGGACAACTGTTTGTATTTTGTATCGTCTTGGCATCAACAACATATTAAAATATAATTTGTCAGTGTTTGTATAGAGTTCTGAAAATGCATTTTCATGACTTTCCATGAAAATATTTGTATTTTTTATGACCAATTACACATTTTTTTTACAATCCGTAAGTATTAAGAGCAACTGACCATAACAATATCCATGTGAATTATCATCAACAAGATGGCCTCCACCCCAAAGCCATCCAGTACATATTTACAATGTAATCATTAGGTCACTTTTTCAGGAGAATCCAAACCACTAAACATACCAAAGGAACAACAGTCAAGGCCTACCTACAATGTGACTTGAACTACATTTGAATATGGGTACATTTTTAAAAATTCTTTGAACTTCAACAAAAGAGTGACAGTTTGTCATGGATAAAGGAAGCCTTTTCCACATCTGAGGAACAGTAAAGGTGAAAGTGTGGTTAAAAGCAACTCCTGAAGGTATTGTTATGGAAACAAGTAATGTGACAATAATCAAAAGCAGATCCTATCCACAGGCTTGAAGCCATTTCACACCACTGGCAAGATGACAGAACATGATACAACTCAATAACAAAGTCACCAGGCCTTCAAACTACAAATGACTTTTTCTTTCAAATTGTCCCCTAGTGATATTCCACTGGCCTCCTAGTCATGTAATCTAACAAAACCAAATCTTTCTCATGATTGGTCAAAAGAAATATCACTCAGCAACCAGTGGGTGGAAAGTTTAAAATACTTCACACAATTTTATCATGTTGTGTGAATGGGTATTAGAAATAACATTGTTGTCAACTTTTTTTGTCTTGTCACTTTGCTTCATGTCACACTTAAAGGTCAAGAGCAGTCGCCCCAAACTTATTTTGAAGCAACAGCTAAATCTCACAATTGTCTTCTTATTTCTCTTCAAAGTATCTTTCATAATATGTTAGGACTTTAATATTGCATATTCAAGGTAAACCAATCAGTTACTTCTTGTAAATTTCACATTTGAGGAGAAAAAATATTGTCACATGACTCTCAAGAGCCAATCATGAAACAGGACAGTCTACTACACTACTTCAAGTTGGGGTGACTGCATTTCCCCTTTAAAGGGCCTTTAGTCACATGTAAATGTTGCCTTTGTGAAACAGGACTATTCATATCTTGAAAGCCATGATTTTGAATGAAGGCAATTCAAACTTAGGTAGCTAGGTAACTTTATATTCCAGAAAAAAAGGTTTTCTCAGAGAGAACTTTGCTACTTTGTAGCTCATGGATGAATTGTTCATCCAAGCAAGGGCAGCGATTTGTTCTCAACATTGGGGGGACATGTCCCATCTGTCCCCCCCCCCCCCCGGATTGCCTTTATTACTCTTTAAATAGACAATAGTTTTGGGAAGTAAAGCTATAAGCCAGTTCGATAATTTGTATGCTGCATGGAATTGTGGGATGTGTGTGGGATAAACAAACCAAGCTCAGCACATAGTATACTGTTATACTGTGTTCCCGTATTTTCGTGTGTTCCCAATTTTTGTGCAGTACATGCATGTATCATTCAGCCTAAATCTATGTGTGGCCAACCTAATTGCACGAAAATACGGGTCATCATCCTACTTTACGCAGATTAAAATACAAATTTTTACACCAAAGAGGCAGTTTATATGCAGTCAAGAAAACAAAACCACACCTAAGTACCCTCCTTATATTGTGATGGATTAAAAAACGATGATTCAACAATTTTCTTAAACTCAAAGTTTGGGACTCGTGTTATAGGTACCAGTGTGTGATGTTTAGCCTGATGATATTGAGGATGTGCTCATGTGCAGTTGAATTTGCTTATTGCCAGAAACACAATGGTTTAACAATGATAACTGGGCAATTTTCAATTTATGTCATGTTACCACAATGTAAATTTCCCTTCAAAGCAATAATCTGGGTTTATTGTGACACTTATATAGCCCTATAGAAGCATCTCAATGTGAGAGTTGTGCAAAAATGACTTTTTTTCTAATTTAAAATCAATTTTTCTATGATTTCTTATTAAATGACAGACTTCCATAAGTGAAATCCACTGAATTTTGCAGGATTTTTCATGATTGTACAAACTGTGGAAAGTGCTTTCCTTCCATTCCTTGTTTGTTTAACAGACTTTGAGGATAAATGAGGTACCAACAATGTGCATACATCTTCAAGTCATTTATTTTATTTTCACACTGAGATGCATCTCCAAATTCTGGAATGAAAAAAAATCTGCTTTTAAATGTCAAAACTTAACACAACAATGTTTACAGTATTTTAAAATTTAAAATTCTATAATTGGTCAAAGGACACAAAAATATTAATCGTCAATGACTAAAATTGTTTTCACTTTTTCATCACAAAGTATACATCAATCTGAAAACAACGGTTTAAAAAGTTAGCTTTGATATGTTATAACATTCTGCTGAAATTTGCATTCAGTTCCTATTTTTGGTTTCCTTGATATTTGCAGTTTAAGTTACATCATTGTCAACCCAAAGTGAACTTAAAGCAAGCAAATATTATAACATAATCTCAGATTAATCCAAACTGTTTTGTTTTTTTCAGCTTTTTAACCAATTTTCCCCCAATATCCTCATGCATTTTGAATTCAAAAGAGGCTTAGAAATTTTACAAACTTTACCTTCCCATGAAATTAATTCATACCTGTTCCTATTTCAAGTTCAAAACTGTCAGGTCAGAATGAAAAATAAAGAAAGCCAAGCATTGCTTATCAATGTGGCATGATGACATCACTTCTTCTTGCTCAAAGTTAAATTTATTTAGTAACTTTATTTGCTTATCTTAAGAAACATGATCTGGGATCCAACGATATTTACACCCAATTGCATTGATTAATTTTCTCTTTCATTTATTTCATTTCATTTGTTTGTTTTTTCACTTCAAGTGCAGTAACAATTCCAAGTTAACATAATTACAGAATAATGCGAAGTGAAAGGAAGTGCAACTAAAAGCCAGAAGGCTTGTCGAGAGAGCACTCCTTATTAAAAATAAACATATGTAATAACATAATGCAGAAAAAGGAAAAGCAGAAACCAAGCAAACCACCACCCCCTGCCCCCCAAAAACTAACAGATTAGTTGCATGCAGTAACAGTCACAGAAACCCAGCACCACAAGAACGAGAACAGCACCACAACCCCAGAAACGACAACCCTTACCAATGGGGAGAACAAATAAGGGGCGTAAATGCTTAATAATCATTGATAATATGTCTAGAAAAGTTGCTACGGAAAGAAATAAGGTTTGGTTTGCTCTTCATGTCGCTAGGAATGGTATTCCAGGGCCTGACAGTATGACACCTAAAAGAGTTTTTGTTGGAAGATGATGAGGTGGTAGGAATGTGGAGATCAATGTGGAATGTAGAGAATGTGTATTAAGTATGAATTTTTGCCTCAACCCTTCCTTTAAGTCCAAAAGAAATTTGCACAAAGCTGTGGAATTTCCTGGATTATTTTCAAGAAGTTTCAGCTCTCTCTGTCTGCACTTAAAGTGCACTTGGCAACCTTCAAAATGTGACCCCTCTTGCTAAATATTACTCATTAAGCTGACTCTATCCATAAAAACTAATTAAATATTACAATTAAAACTTAACAGTATTTTGAATCCTTCTAAGAAAACACAAGGCTAATTTTGTGTTTTGTTATGTTTCTGGATCCTTTTTCTGTGCAGCAAATTATTCACTATTTTGAGGAGTTGGCCAGATGGCTGCTTGCTTCCTAAATGATTCATCAATAAAGGGAGGGGCCATAAAAGGGTACTTGAACCTGGCTACAAAGTTAAACTTTAACATATGGTTTCGTCTTGAGACCATCTGACATGTGAAATGAACAATTATTTATGACTTATCCACATGACTGCCAAAGGTTTGACAATGTCCACCATACATACTGAAGAAGCAAACAAAAGTATAAATGAAACTACAAAGTTAACAAATATGTCGATAATTGGCTTTAAAATTAATTAAAGGTACCATAAATCTATTAAAACATCAAAGCATTCAGCATACCCCCCTCTGTCCACCTATCCTGAAAATTAAACTCAAAAACCATTACAAAATTCTTAATTAAAGGTAATAGGCAGTTTCTTCATACTTGCCTTGAGAAATCAGCAAACTCTTCCAAATCTCCTCTTACTTGCCTTAAGATGTTTTTGAACATAAACAATACAAATAAACAAAAAGTTGAGCAAGGAGCTATTCTCCGTGAATTTAACAATTCAGTAACAGAAATATTGACATAATACTAATTCTGATTGGGGTGACTGCATTTTCCCTTAAACAGAGCATTTCTTCTTACCAAAATCAAAACAGATGTTATAAAATTAAGAGTATCTTACAATTACTACAAATAAAAGATCCCTAGTATAAACAAAGCCCTTTGAAGAGATATATGTGTAATCCTTGTTACACAAATTCTACCGTGCAAATGTATCAAAGAAGAATTAATTTCATTCTTGTATAAATTATTTCACGTTTGACAAAAAACCTTTTTCTAAAGTCCCAGCAACTGATGCCAAAGGTGTTATAACCAGGCGCGGTTTTACGGGGGGGGGGGGGGGGGCTTTGGGGGGTTTGGGGGCTTAAGCCCCCCCCAAAATTTTCGGAGGTTGTGTTATGCTATATTTGCGTGTACTGAGAAAAACAAAATTGCCCAATACAATTGTGCACATCTTGGTCCAGTGGATTTAGTTTGTCAAGGGAAACTGTCGTCTGTGTCTCGAAATCACATATTAGGTTCACGATTTCATACAATGGAAGTTGGGTCAGATAAGTAACATAAGTAACATCTATGATAGTATGTACGCATGTAAATCAAGTTAAGGGATTAATCATCTGTTGGAAGTTCAAAACGAGTCATTTCGTCGCTGATCTCGTCAAGCTATACTAGCAGTCCTTTTAAGTCAAATCTACAGGCCGAATCATTATTACCATTAATGTGAACAGGTCCAGTTGCTCGTATCTCTCAGGAACGTTTGCTACATTCTTCCAAATAAAAAATATATGCCTGTATATACATTACATCTATGTCATGGTCAGGGGTGGTGCCACTGTGGGGGGAGGGAGGCCTATCCCCCCTGTAATTTGCAGGAAAAGAGAAAAAGGGTAGGAAAAGAAGACGGAAAGGAGAAGAAAAGAGGAGGGCGGGGTAGGCCTATATCTGATCCATATAGTTAATCCAGAGCTTCCAAGAGGCCATATTCCGGTTTCTACCAGCCTTTAGATACGATTTTATAATGCACAAATGAAGCAAGGCAAATTTTCTTAATAGTTCGAGAATATTTCTTTGGACTCCACACACGTATTTTTGCGTAAAACTTTCCCCGACTAGAAGGCAGTAATGTGTCCAGAGGGGACTTCAGAAGGTTTGTTGATACATACCCTTCGACAAAAAAGGCTCCTCTTTCACTTACCCAAAAATATTAAGAATGTTTTGAAGCCATATGATTGGGTCCAAAAATACCCCAAAGACAACACCATTTTTTGCATCTAAGCAACCTTCAAGTAACCGAAATTTCTCAAAAGGGGAGGGGGGGTCCTCCCCTTAGACCTATCCCCTAGAACAGCCCTCTTTTACCCAACAAAAAATTAGAATTCATGAAGTTATGAACATTTTCCAGCCATATATCAGTCAAAACTGTCCCAAAGACCGCACCATTTTGCATCTTAGCAACCTTAAAGTAACCAAAATTTCTCACAGGAGAGGGGAGCACCCCTCCCTTTAGACTTCTCCCCTAGGACCGCCCTCTTTCCCCCAACCAAAAATTAGAATTCACAAAGTTATGAACATTTTCCAGTCATATAGTCAAAAAATTACCCAAAGAACGCACCATTTTGCATCTTAGCAACCTTAAATTAGCAAAAATTTCTCAGAGAAAGAGGACACCCCTCCCCTTAGACCCCTCCCCCAGGACGGCGATCACTCAACCCATGTCCCCTATCAAAATAACCTTGCGCCGTTCCTGGTTATGGTACTGTTTTTATTATCATTGGTTTCAGCGTGCGAGTGGCCGATTTACATATTTGAGAGAAAATTTTATGATTCTTCCATTTCAAGCCCCCCCTCAGCTCCCCCAAAAGTCTCGATCTAGAACCGCGCCTGGTTATAACCAAATGTACACACCCTCCCCTCCCCCCCCCCATCCCGAGTACATCCATTAAAAGGATGTGACCAATCTTTCAAAGATGTTTGCATTGTGGGGCACTCATGCGTACCATGGCTCCATATGACCATATTCAAAAGGTGGCAAATTTCAGCATTCAACACTATAGTGTTGTAACTATATAACAAGTAGTGGATATTTACCGGTATTTCAATTCTTTGGGGATAGTATATGCCTTACAAGTACCTCTGAAGAAAGTTTTTTCCCCCTAACAGAATTCCCCCTAACGTTGATTTTTTCAGCAAAAATTTTTCTTTATTCACCAATTAGGTACACATATTTGCCTAATTTCCCCTTAGGGGGAAAAATGTGTTAAAAAAAAAAAACGTCCATAGGGGGAACTCCTTGATGTTTTCACATACTTCTTAATAGGGAATGAATAAGTGAATGTATGGTAACGTCCTTTTAACCACACAGTCTATATGCTATTACTTCTACGTCAATGAGTTTACAGACATGTATCTGTTAATACATACCGATGTTATTGAAATAACATTGATGTATATCACTAAGATTGAAGAGAAAATATATGCTTAAGCATGTATTTTATTTTTTTTTTTACCATACTGTTAGGGCAGTATCCCCAAAACTCTTCCGGTTTGGGAGTCTATGAGCTCTGATACTTTATACCTCCTATTTACATATGTATACCATTATTGCCTGCAACAACCTTCTGGGAGGGAAACAGGGAGGGGAGGGAGGAGGTCTAACCACAGACCGAAAAGAAGTCCCGGAGGTGATGACGAAGGAGAACAAAATGGTGCCGTGAGACTGGTACCTGTAAAAGGTTACATAAGGATGATCGCGCAAAGGCCAAAATCCTCACCCTAACAGGTGATGAAAATAACACGTGAAAATATTGCACATAAGAGGAAGGATACTCTACTCGCAATTCTGGAATTTGGGGAACAAGGATGATATCGTACGGTAGAAATCAGGAAAACTGGTTGGATTCCAAAACAACTGAAATAATTTTCAATTGGTTTTTACCAGACAAATTTTTAAGACGTGCTTACACGGTGAAGGCAAAAATGGAGAAGGAAGAGTTAGGTTATAGGGCACCCTCTATAGGTAGGGGATCCTGCGGTGTCGTTGGTTTTTGTCAGATGGTTATTGCAGGCAATAATGGTATACATATGTAAATAGGAGGTAATGAGGAGTGAAAAGACTGCCAGCTTTGCCCTATGGTAGTAATTAGCGTGGAATATATATATAAATATATATTTGCCTAATTCCCCACTTTGGGGGAAAATGCCCGCACTTGGGGGGGGGGGGGGACCGTAAATAGGGCGAAAAAATTGTTCACCTTGGCATTTTCACACACTTTTTATATGGGAATACGTAAACATCTGGTAACTTCCTTTTAACCACACAATCTATATGCTATTAATACTTCTATGTTGATGAATTTATGGACACACATTTGTTACAAGTATGGATGGCAGGCCATTGAAATAACATTGACGGATATCACAAAGACAGGCTTTGCTGAAAAAAAAAAACTCTCATGTTCAAACTATTGCTGTCATCTTGAAGCACTGGCAACCCAGCATGTTTGGTTGGGGAAGGATGGGGGAGGGGAGGAGGTGCTTGGACCAGGGAGTCTCTAGCAACTCAGCAACTCCCTGCTTGGACACTTGACCTTCCTGACAGCAGAGTGCCATCCATTAGTATACACTAGCTGTAAAATATCCAAAAAGAACACTTTTAACAAACTCAAGTTGGCAACACCCTTGGGGGTAGACTTACTCAGACCCCAGACTAAGGACATTACTTCCCCACTGGGAACACCACTGTCCTAAAAATTGACCTCTGGCTTAGTATGAACTCCACCAGCTGTTCCCGTATTAAGATCCATAGTAGTTGGAAGCATAATAAGCTGAAAAAGTGAAAAGAACATAAAATTAAGTTGACTTTCTTAAATTAACTCACCAAATAATTGCGAAGTTACATGTAACATTTGTAATTTTTTAATCTTCTTAAGATTAGCTTACACCGTAATAAGTTTTATGTACAGATAATACCTTCAAATACAAAACAAAGATGCACATCTTGGCACCAAATGAGTTTATATTGTAACATGATCCCAATTTTCTAGCAGGAATAAAACTCGACCATTATACTCATCTGGTATTTGTCTATGTAAAAAGTGGAAGTCAAAAACCTTCAAATAATGTACATTAGCGAACGTTGCAAAATAAAATTACCCATTGATTCAACTCTCATTCTCTTAATAATAGTCTGCTGATGAGGCCTTGAAATCCTCATGCTGAGGTCTTTTATATTTTTTTTCAATTCATGACTTCAAGAAGCTATGATTTCGAATGCACTGATACCTTGTCATTTACATGATGGATAATTTATGCCAAAACATGCATTTGCTGTAGGCCTACTACTTTCCTGATGTTAAATTTTTTTTGTGAGTTGAGTTTCTCCTTGAGCTTTGATACAACTACAAAATCAAAAACGTTAAAACAAATCTGTGAGCTCAGAAATATATGTGGCAATACATAGGTGTAGGAAGCAGGGGGGGGGGGAGGGGGGGGCTTTAGCCCCCAGCCAAAAATGTGGGGGCTTAAGTATGCTTCTGCCCCCCAAGATCCAAGGGCAAAAAACCCTTATTTGTCTCTTCTGTAAGAAATGTCAAAAATTTGCAGTAATTTTTCTTAAAGTTTGTCCAAAATGTTGTCCCAAATTGCATCTGAGGACCCTCAAATACCCAAAAATTTTCCAAAGGGAAGGGGAACCCCCTACCCAGGACAGTGATCTGAAACAAGGGTCAGTCCCCCAGTCTCGAAAAGCTTCCTACGCCTATGAGGCAATATAAATAGAAGCAATTTACTGCATTTAATATCATTCTTGTAGCCAAAGGGTCAAAGGACCAAGATAACATTGAGGAGGGGAAGGGGAAGGGAAAGGGGAGGGAAAAGGGGGAAGGGGAGGGGAAGGGGAGGGGAAGGGGGACAAGGGGAAGGGGGGCCAAGGGAAGATATTTTTCACAGTGGGGGAGATGTGTTAAGATATATTAAGACTTTACCTATTTTTGTGTAGTCCTCAATGATTTTTCCAAGAGGGAAAAAATTTGAATAGTGTCACCATCCACCCCATGGCACCCCTCCCTCCCCTTCTTTGACAACGAACATGACACATTTATTCAAGTCACACAAGGAACCATGCAGTTCTTCAGATATCCATATCCATGAATTCATACTGTAAAGTAACCACACTAGAGTAGATGCATTCATGTAGGCTATTAAATAGACTGCATTCATGTCAGCCATTTGCAAAGCTTGCAGTTAGCTGTAAAACAGGATACTGACAACCACAATATTTTACTCTTAAAACTCCACAGTCTATGAATGTCATTCAAAACTCACCAATGTGGCACTTTTCGTGTACACAAACTATACATACTGCACAGCCACATGATCTATACATTCAGCAAATACCACACATTAAACTCTGTTTGAACTCTCACTCTCCTGGAGGACATTCTGTTTTCTAATCACATGACCATATCCTCTGTCACCTCCAAATGTAAAGAGAGATCTGTTCTTTGCAATATATCTGTGCATCTACACAATCTGTCATTCCATGCATAAGCTTTACATAGTGACTCAGAACTTATTACACAAATAAAATAAACCATGAAACATGGCTTCCAGGAATGAAGGCTTGTGGGTACATTTTCATTGACATGTTAAGAGTGGGAGAGAGAAAAGAATCATTTAAATCTGGCTAGCTACAAAAAACATGAATAGGCAAGACATTGCCTGGGATGGTGTTGTATCAAAACACACTACAAAATAGAACATTTTAACAGCTGGGAACACTACAGTAACTGAAAAGAAATTTAAAATTACGAAATCTGCAAATCAAACACAGTGAGATACCTAAGGGTTTTAGAAGTTTCCAAATTTATTTTCAGAGATCTCTGAGAGGGGGAACATGGTACTGCTTGAGTGGCAATGCAGAAGCTTTACATCCAAAGAAAACTTAATTACAGACCATTTTACCAGCCATCACTAGCATGGATGTTTAAACAGAGCATCCTCCGCCCTCTCCACTTTTTAGACAGAATGAGAGAGGAAAAAAAAAAAATCTATGATTTGACTTCAAAAGAATGAAAAGCTATTGCGAGGGAAACAAAAGGGATACAACTAAGTTACCCAGAGGGTTAAAGGGCAAGAGCAGTCCCCCCAAACTTATTTTGAAACAACAGCTAGTTTTCACTAATTTCTTCTTATTACTCTTTCAAGTAACTTTCATGATAATTTAGGACTTAAATATTGCATATCCAAGGTAAACCAAAGAGTTACTCCCCATAAATTTTAGAATTCAGTGAGAAAAATAGTTACATGATTCTCAAGAGCCATTCATGAAATAGGATAGACTACTACACTAATTCAAATTGGGATGACTCCATTTTCCCTTTAACAATGGTTAGGTTATGCAAAGTTATAGAAAGTATGTATGAGCTTGGAGTAATTAAAGAAAGGGTATAGGCTTGCATCAAGTTTTGATATATTGTTACATGATTCTCAAGAGCCATTCATGAAATAGGATAGACTACTACACTAATTCAAATTGGGATGACTGCATTTTCCCTTTAACAATGGTTAGGTTATGCAAAGTTATAGAAAGTCCCCCCCCCCCACCCCAAAGGGTTCTGCTCTTCAAAGGAGTAGGAGCCACATCTCCTGAAGGGATACAAAGACTTAACATCGCCAACTTCTTAATTTCAAACCCCTACATCATGGGTTTGTCTTGCATGGCATCATTCTAGACTGGCTGAAAAAACAGATATACAAGTCACATGATCTTGCCAAAAGGAAGTGAAGAAGAAGCAAAGAAGAAAAACGTAATTAAATAACTGTTGGCAACATTCTCAATTTCATTTAGGCCTTATATAAGGCCTTGAAAATCCCATCATATGATGAGTTTCATGCACATTAAGAACCATATAAAAATTAAATTTTTGAATTTTGATGTAAAGAGAATGAAAAACGTAAAACAGAATTCTCCTCAAAATGTAACAAATATTGGCCATTATAATGGTTGATTTCTTTTTCAAACTTATATCATGAATAAACATACATTGTTAGATACAAATTTCTAATGTGGAACGAAAGGCTCACAAAATATGTCTAATGTTATCTTTTGTTTTATCAACCTTTATTTCAAGGACAGTTAAATTGCACCATTGAGATGTCATATGGGGTTGAAATTTGTCTACCTGAAAAATATGAGTTTCATTCAAAACTCTTAATGTCCAGCAAGTAGTTAAGAGATCATTAAATATGGTTATAAAACAAAATAGTGATACTTTGCAACACTCCATAAGATCATTTTTGCATAAGCAATGAGGGTAATTTCAGAAACAATTAAAATTTGAAGTGGTATATCTTGAGAATGGTAATAAAATGTTGAAATCATAATGGGTCTTTTGTTTCGAGGTTTTTATTCTTTCACTTTTGACTAAGACTACTCTATGTGGTTGTACAACACCCAAACTTTATGTCTGAGTAAAAAGAAATCCCTCTCCCCGAAAATATCCCCCGAAGACATTTTCCTACAAAATGTTCCTACCCAGGCGCGGATCCAGGATTTTGAGAAAGGGGGGGGCACACACTGTCGGCCCAAGGCCAATGAGCGAGCAAAGCCACGGTGGGGGGTTTGGGGTCCTCCCCAAGAAAATTTGAATTCTAGATGCACTTAGATGCAATTTCCCAGCATCTGGGAAGCATATTTTCCATATCTATGAGGCAAAAAAAAAATCGTTGGTCATCGAAAAAAGGGGGGGCATGCGCCGGGCGCACCCCCACCTAGATCCACGCCTGCTACCACCCTGAAAATTTTCCCCCACCATTAATTTTCAATTGTCACTGTACTATTTCACAACTACTTAAATGGATTGCCTGTTGTAACTTGACAATTGACATCAGAAAAAAGATATTTTGCATCAAAATTACGATATGTATGTGTAACATGAGATTTCATTCAAATACAAACCAGCCAGCCTACTGCAGTTTTCTATTCGTCTTCAAAATATGAATCAAATTTCACTGGTATAATAATTATCTTACCATTCTAATTACTGTAAAGTTCAGAAATTGATAATGAATCCCGTACTGTTATACTTATCTTACAATCAATTGTTGTAACAAGTGTAATAAGACATATCTTACATATAATGTTACATAATTAAGTAACAGTCTAAAATTAATGAAATTTCATAAACCAAAAAAATCACAATGTTGTACTTAAGACGCAAACTGTTGCATTGCCTTTGTGATGTCCATCTGGACTCTGGAGTTGTTGGAAGTGCATATTGTCTTAGACTATCACTTAATTTTTTGAATTATTTTATCTGCAGTATAAACCAATACTAACAATCATGTGTTTCAATTAATTTTATAATAATATATATTGCTTGATGTTGGAGGAAAATATTACATTTACAATGCACCATCATGGCATAAAGAAAATGTTTGAAAAAAGTGATCATTTTCCCAATAAATACTAAAACATAAGGCACCAGCTATATCAATCTTTTGTGGAGGTGTGGGGGGTGGGTGGGGGGCAGGGGAGGTATTTTCAGGAGAAAAAACTGTGCTATTACACTGTCACGCAGATGGCTTCTGGACTTAATTTAAAATGGCCACCCACCTAGGAAACCTTGCAACCACCCTGCTCATTGGCACAATAGTAAGAGCCGATAGCACTATAGGCGTACCTTAAACCCGCTTTAAAAAATCACCTAGTTTATGTCAAAACCAGAACAAAAGCTTATCACCAACACTTCAGTTAATACTTAGACAAACATCCCACTTAACAATACACTCATAACATGTATACCATGTATCTAGGCTAAATTCATGTCAAAAATATAACACAGGACCATTTAATCCTTATTGTTATCATCCATTCTTGTAACATTATCCAAAGAATAAAGTTGGTGCTTTTTCCTGCAAAATTATCCTCCAGTCACCAATTCCTACATTTTTATTGTCATGTCCCATGAATCCAGTATTCATAGCCCTCGTTTAAACTCCTTTGAGATGTAACATAACACAACAAGGGAAACAATAGGTGCATGTATTGTAGTCTTCTTTTCCCTAAAAACACTCTGTGTGAAAGTGATAAAAACCATTTCAAAATGCTTTATTGGTTATAGTAGAAGTGTATGCAGGCAGCCTGGTTATCTATTCCTCCCAAACACCAAGGTCACATAGATATACTTTCTGGTCAGAAAACATGAGATCCCACACATTCAAGGACAAGTCAGGCCTTCGCATATAACTTTTGTTCCGCCACTTGTGATCATAGATGTTGTATGTACACAAGCTGGTTACGAAGATCATTGTGAGAAAAATATGCAATGGGTAAGGGAAGGGGGTTAGGGAAGTAAGGTGAGGGGTAAGGGGGGAGATATGTAGGGAAATGCAGTCAGCCCAATTGTTAGTAGTAACCCTGGTGTCCTAATTCATTGTGACAATATTTTTGTCATTGAATTGTTAAATTCATGCAGAATAACTACTTCTTTACCTTCTGTTTGTAATATTTACATTCCAAACATCTTCAAAGGTACTTGTAAGACAATTAAATGCAGATTTGCAAGAGTTTGCTGACTTTTCAAAACAAATTTGGGGTGACCTAATGCTTATTCCTTCCTAACAACTATGAGTGTGAAAATGAATCTCACTCTCCATGTATACGGTCATTGCACTTTTATTGCCTGAAAATGCAGGGTTTCAAAATAAAGAAAATGAACCTCTTTCAATGGTTTGCACTTATCAGTCAGAGGGGCAAAAGAAAAAAAATATCCTGAGAGCAAATTAATTTATGAACACAGTTTTTATTCCTATTAAAAGTGTACATGTAGTTTTAAAGTAAAAAATATTTTTTCTGACTAAAACAAGTACAAGACATTGTTGGTTATGACTTCTTAACGGGACAGGGGCAGACGAAAGGGTCGGATGGAGAAATTCCCTTCCCCCCTCAGGCCTTGAAAAAACTGTTTGTCAACTTGCCACTGGCAAGTAACAATTTGCTCACAACAACCTTCACTTACACTTGATAACAATGGATGTTACCACAAACGGCGAATTTGTTTGAAATTTTCGTCTCCGTCGCTCCTCCACTTTCACCTTTAAGTAATGGATGTCTTATCAAAAATTCCATTCCTGCGTCTATTGGGTAATCCTGTCTGCCTAGAACAGGTGGGTTATTATACTTTTCTTCTGTCTTTTTTACACCTATTTTTGCTAATGTTGCAAGTAATTAAGGCTTACATTAACAACTCTGGTCTTTATGGGGTAATCATTTCAAAACATTGATCCCAAACACCTTTGCAAAAATGTGTCGACCCCTGCCAGTAACATAATACAGAATCACACTTAAAAAACAAAAGGTCTTCATGGGTGAAGACATGTGGTAAGTCTACTTGGACAACTCTAAACAAAAGTCTTGCAAAGTATGACAAACATTCTATTGTTTTCAATTTCATGCTACCAGAATCTTTTGTTAACATTATTTTTAATTGTCACACCTATCTGCACTGAAAACCTGCAGAAACATGTAACCTACTAGTTGAAAAAGGCAGCCACTAGCCAACCTGTGCCAAATCACCTGTGATTACCCGTAGAGGACACATATGAAAACATGGCTACGGAACATAGTGACACAGGTTTTTGGTTTCCCGAAAGAGAATAACTATGCAGTCACTCTAAGCTGACCTTGCAAAATGAATGTCGGTTCATGCATTTCAGTATCGACGATGATTCTGATCAGCACACCTTTATTGAAATCACAGAATCCAAAAAGTATGGTTTGGGAGAGGGATGCTCTTGCCACTCAAATGATGCAGTTTGGTGAAGAAATGCCCATGCCACATCTCATCCCCCCAACCTTTCAGGAAATATTTCACAATTAAGGTTTGCTTTTTGTGCAAGGTATAACCAGTGTGGTACACTTGGACTGAAGATTTCAGTGGGTGGCTATAATAACCAGTACAAATTTTTTAGCTAAAATCTAGACTCTGTAACTATTGAGGAAGTTCATTTCTGTAAAGAAGGGAAAACTGTGGCTTTAACCCCCCATCCCCCACTTCCTTCAGCCTTAAGGGAAACAAGAAGTCTAACACTAATTTCTGGCCAAGTTTTTTTTCCACCTTTTAGTCTGATCTTCTCTAAGAGTTTGGATCCTGCCCTTCAAACGTGGAACAGCTTGGGCCTGTTCCTCATCCTCCAAGAGTTGTTTGATAAGTAATCTTTTCCTGCAGGTTGGTCTACTAGGGCTATCAAGACACTTAAGTCAGAGCGAGGTGAGTAAGTCAAATAGATTTACCCACCCTTAGTGGTAGTGCCCATCAGCCTATGAATTAGCATACAGTTTGCCCATATCTCAAATTTCAGTATCTATTCATATTCGTGGAATTGCAACATTGGAACATCGATACTTTTTTATTATTTTTTTTTGTTATAATGGTACAACCACGGACTTCCCATGTACATAGACAGAGGATAAAGTGCCCAAAACGGTCACCACCGTTCGAACAAATTTAGGCTTACCAAGATGGCCGCTGAGTTGCCACCATTTGCCCAATTTGACAATGAATCTGCATCATTTCAGACAAATATAAACATGGACTGAAGAACAATATCACAGTCCTTCATTCTATTCGTTGAATTTGACCTGAGCTTTCATTCTTTCGAAAATATTACAAGTTTCTCACACAATCTGTCGAGACTAGCCACTTGAGCAAGTCCAAACTTTTACACACAAGGCTATAGCAGGCAGCCATATTAGTGAGCCTACTAGTGTACATACTGTGGTGACAATTTACGCATAGGACGTTAGTGCAGTATGCTCTGTCCATATATAAGAAGTCTGTGGGTACAACACAATTCTGTACAACATTTGAGAGATACAACAATAATTACAATAGTATGGACAAATAGGGTTCAGGTCCACAGCAAGATAAGGTACCAAAGGAGGTGAAACAGCTTTCAGGGGTTGGAAAGTATTTTTCAGGGGGGCAAGACATGCTAAAATGCATTCAGGCAATAGTAATTTTTAATCTTCAGAAGGACAAAAATTTGTATTGGGGGAATCACCCCCCCCCCCCCCCCCGCTATAAGTCTGATAGGGTCCAGGAGTGACAGTCTTATTCCAAGCATCATTAATTTAACTTGTCAAAACCTACATACTTTTAACCATTATAAATAGTTATTTTTAATTCATATTGATCACATTAAAGGAAATTAATATTGCTGCTTAATGACCAAAACTAAATATTGCTTACAGTGGGTCCATCTCATGCAAAAAGGCCAATTTATTGAATAACATCATTTTTTCTTCACACGGCAGTCCAGTCACCACCTTGAAAATAGCCAAGACTTGGTAAACAAATCTGTAGGCTCTTCAACTTTACAGTAGCAAGGTACTTATCAGCTACCATGTAATTGCTTTTATATGTATCCCAGTGAACGAATCACTGGTCATTATTAAAGACACTTGAGTATCAAACGAAACCACTCTTGCAGGTTGTACTGATTTCTACAAAACTAACCTGGTTAAAGTTGAGCTTGGTAGAAAGATACCGACTTAGAACGTCTTGGAGAGAAGAACACTTTGGAAATCCTCAAAAAAGGGGAGAAAACTCTGGATTTGCCAGAGAGTTGCAAAACACATCTTGCTTGAAACAGGGCAAGCTGGAGCTCGAGGAAGGGTGGTACTACCACATCGCCCTCTATTAGTGGGAGGGCACCATCCCGGTGCTAAAGAATTAGGAAAAGTGATACATTGGCTGCTTTCTTTAACCCATCTGAATTCTGGGGGAAACTATTTTGACGATATTTAAGAGATCATAAGAGAAGATAAAGTAAATTATTTCACTGGCTATATTAACCCACAACATCCAGCAAATAAATTAACCGGCATGGGAAGTGAAGTTGGTTCACCATAACTCCCTGGTTTGGGAGTCTATGAGCTCCGATACTTACCTCCTATTTACATATGTATACCATTATTGCCTGCAATAACTGTCTGGCAAACCTAATAACACTGTGGGATCCCCTACCTATTGAGGGCGCCCCCTAGAACCTAACTCTTTTGTATTTTGCTGCTCCGTGTTCAGAACTCGGAACGAAGGACCCAACCCCCCCAAAGAGTTCCCCACCAGGGCCGGGGACTTGACTTGAGAGAAAGAGAGCAAATGACGGTGCGACGAGAATGCTCTATCTCACCTATCCCAAGATCTGGACGTCTATAGTTGTCTTGTAAGAGGAAGGCATGATGACTGAAAATGGACGTCTATGGTTGTCTTGTAAGAGGTAGACCTGAAGAGTGAAGATGGACACCCTGGGCAGGAAGTAGGTGTTTGATAACCCATCATCTGGAAGTCCTTGCCCAGCCTGGCCCTTGGGCTTAAACTCATTGCCAGAGGTAGGACATTGGAGTTCAGGAAATGTCGTAATTGGTGGAAGGTCTCGATAGGCCTCAATAGGTCTCGATAGGACTCAATAGGTCTTAATAGGAGTTAAAACTGGTTGTGAAGAGAGTCGTGATCGAGAGAGACTGATGGACATCTCGAGGAGTTGACGAAGGAGATACTGCCATTGTTGACGCATAGTGCTCGTTATGGGTAAGCGATGTCCCGGTAGCTGAGCACGCCAAGTGGCTAGATCAGGAGGTCACGTCAGAGTCACAAGGGTGGGAGGTGGGATGTAAATAGGAGGTTAGTGTTGGAGCTCACAGACTCCCAAACCAGCTGCTAGTAAGAAGAGAAGCTTGTGAGTTAGGCGTTCTAGCGAAGTGCAGTGGATAAGTTCATATGGAGAGCCTGACAGTGAGTTGAGAATGTCGTTAATGGACCAAGATGGACTGGGGCATCTACAAGGTGGTCTGCTGTTGAACATACCCCTGAGGAGGTGGCTAATGGCATCAATTGAGCCGATGGTTGAGCCGCCAGTGAAAGCCTTGTGGATGGAAGATATAGCTGACTGGTAGTTTCTAATTGTGCTAACTTGTTTACCTTCCCTGAATATGTGGAATAGGAAGTCAGCCACTGTCTCTAGTGAGGCCTCCATGTGCTCAGGATTTCTTTCAGAGGACCAAGATCTGAATCTAGAGAGTCGTGAATTGTAAGTCGACATGGTGGAAGATCTTCTGGACCATGATGCAATGACTGCAGCCTCCTGTGAAAGCCCTTAACTAGAGAGCTGTCAGATGAAAGTTTCCAGGCTGCAAGATGTAGATGTTGGAGTCGTTGGTGCCAAATCTTGCATCCCTTCTGAGTGAGTAGGTTGCTAGGTTGCCTTTGGTTGGGAATTTGAATGGGAGGTCTGTGAGCATTTCCAGTAGGATCCGGACCCAGGGTTCGTTCGACCAGTATGGAGCTACTAGGAGGAGGGTTGCATTGGAGTATCTGAGTTTCAGGAACACCTGTTAGATGAGGCACCACGGAGGAAAAGCGTAAGCATGGAGGATGTCCCATCATATGGCCAGGGCGTCAGTTGTCCAAGCCTGCAGATGGAAAGACCTGGTGCAAATGGTTGGTAACTTAGATGCGAAGAGGTCTCATGCCGCTAGAATTCAATAAGCTCGTTTAGCCAAAGTTCTCTGGGAAAAGGCCATTTTCCCGGGTAAAAATATAGACATATTAAGTCGCCTGATGGCTAAATCCTCCTATTGAATTCTAGCGTCATGCTCATCAGGCGGTCGAAAATTTTACATATGTGGTTGGTCCACGCTTGGGAGAGGGACCATTCTGTTTCTTGTAGGGTTCCCCTAGATAGGGCATCTGCCATCATGTTCTCCTGACCTGCCAGATGAGTTGCCCTGATGGAGATGTTGAGGAGTCTGCACAGATGAAGCAGATCCCAGGTTTTCTGACATAATGTGTGGGATTTCGTCCCACCCTGGCAGTTGATGTAGGAGACGGTGGTCATGTTGTCGCACAGGATTGTAAGTTGGTGGCCTTTGAGATGTTGTTTCCAGTGCGTGACTGCACAGAAGACTGCTTCCATTTCCAGGAGGTTGATGTGGGGGTCCGACTGGGAAGGGTCCCAAAAGCCAGAGGCCATGGCTGATTCACATACCACTCCCCAACCTGACAAGGAAGGATCCATCATGATAGTGGATTTGGGGCAAGCCTCCACAAAGTGTCTCCCCGAGGCCACATTGAGTGGAAGAGTCCACCAGTGAAGGTGATTCAAAACTTCTGGATTTAGTGGACTGTTTTCAATAGGGGGCTGCTGGATGGAGCAAAGTACTGTAGAAGGTAGATTTGGATTGGTGTCATAAACAACCTACAATACGGGATAACGTCCACCATGCTGGCCATAAGACCCAGCACGCAGAGCCAAAGTCTGACTGGAGGGATGACATCTGGATGGCCATGTCTGTTAACGTCTGGACTCTCTGGAGCAGGAGATGCTATTCCTGACCGGAAGTCCAGGACTGCCCCTAGGTATGTGACCATTTGACTTGGAGTGAGGGATAATTTCTATTCGTTGATCACCCACCCTAGGTGTCTTAGCATTGAGAGGGTGAAGTCTGTGATTCAGGAAACTTCGGTGTCTGTTCGGGCGATGAGGAGCCAATCGTCGAGGTAGGCATAGACATGTATTCCCTTTTTTCGCTGGAAAGCCAGAAGTACTCTTGTTACTTGTGTAAAAACTCTGGGGGTGGTTGACAGACCGAATGGCATCGCCCAGAAGCAGTAATCTATTCCTTTGTACCTGAACACTAGATATCTGTGATGAGACGGGTGGATGGGAATATGAAGGTAGGCATCCTTCAAATCTATCAATGTTGCCCATAAACCGGGTTGGAGTGACAAGAGGATTATGGCAAGGGTCTCCATTCTGAATCTTTTCAGTCGGATGTATATCTTGTTTAGAGGTTTCAGATTTATGATCAGTCTCCATGTGTCGCGTTTCTTGGGGGTAAGAAAGAAGGAGGATCGGTGGAGTCTGAATGGCAGATTCTTTTTGACAATGTACACTGTGCCTTTCTGAAGAAGTTCTGCAATCTCTTTCTCTAAAGCCAGTCGTTGGTCCCAGGACTTGGGGACTGGAGTTGATTTGAAGCACCGTGAAGTTGGTGGATTCCTGGTAAATTCTATCTCATAGCCCCTTGGTACAATGCACCCAACCTAGGGCCCAGCGACAAAATCTCTCAGTTGTTGACATATTTCAACAATCTCCCCCCTACTGCTTGGAGTGGTATGGTAGGGTGGGCCTCCCTAGGGTTTAGATCCATTCTTTGGTTGACCATGATCGGCGTACATTACACAGGTGGTCTCTGGAGCATTCTCAGCAAGCCGGGCAGAGAGAATAAAAATCCCAATTCATGAATGGCCGGAACTTCTTGCATAAGCTACATTTGGAAGAATCTGAATATTCCAATAAGGAAGAACAGCCACACGCTGAAAAAATCGCAAGTGAAAACCCTGGCTAACAAAAATAAGCGGATAGGGCGAGGGACTTACCAAGCCCAGGTAACCACGGTCAGGAGACCCTAACAATGCAAAAACCTGGCTCTGGTAACTAAGACGGATAAGCTGTATTTGCCGGAGACTTACCATACCACGGAAGCCGGGCTAAAAGTTAGAGTGAAGGCATAAAATAGTAAGATATGAACAATGTATGCAATAAGATTTACATAAAGAATCCTAACAAATACACAAGAAAGGGGTAACATGAACAAGAGTAAACAGCGATAAGGCAGCAAAACCTGTAAGAGCAGAAATAAGGTTTATCAGAACATGTTTAACACAGAGAAGGCAAAATGGAGGAAGAGGTAGGTTCTAGGGTGACCTCAGTAGGTAGGGGATCCCGCGGTGTTGTTAGGTATGCCAGACGCTTATTGCAGGCAATAATGGTACACATATCAGGGTTTCCCCTGGGTTTTAGAGAGTGTGAGGTGGTACTAGTCCATGGGGGTAATATGGTGCCAGCTTTGGCACCATCAGTGAGGGAGACTATCATTACTTCTATAGCTAGTACAGTACAGGTGGCAACTATAGCAAATTTCTGTGAGGTGGTGGCCAAAAACTGTGAGGTGGCCGCCTCACAAAATGAATGCCAGGGGAAACCCTGCATATGTAAATAGGAGGTAAGGAGGAGCAAAATAGACTAATTGATTCCAGTTCTTGATATTTTGCTTTTGTGAGATGACATCAGGTACCACACTTATCTTTCAAGTTAAACAGAAACTCACAGATCAAATATTTTAATAGCATTCTAGTTGACTTTGCACCACTCACTCCAACACAAGCTAGAAGTGGCCAGGATGCTCCTCTTCCTTAGTCCTGTACCACTTGCAAGTCATCCAAAAACCACCACTTTGTGCCAAAAATGAGACCTGCTATCCAATGGAAGAGAAAAGACTTGTCAAAATCCAAATAACTTGTTATTTCCAAATGAATAAATTAAAAATCCAAAGCTCAAATAGCATATCAGGTCTCTGATTTGGCAAAAGAGAAGAGGACTTGAGAAGGATGCCCTTTGCTATATGGACCCCTCCTCCCGGGCTATCAAATTACTATAGGCTTACAATGGGTAAGTGAGGGTTACGTATGTAAGTATACATTACATGATATCACCCTTACTCAAATTGCCCACCACTGAACAGTGCAAAACCCGACCTTCTGGGGGAAAAGTCGGGATTTTACATGATGTTCCCACCAACAGATTATAGCATAAAACTTGGAAAATCAATAAAAATATGATAAAACCTGATAAGCGTCCCAAAGGCTATAACCAGTAGATGCGAACATCAAGTAAAATCCCGGTTTTCCCCCCAGAAGGTCCAGTTTTGCACTGTTCAGTGAAAGGCGATTTCAGTAAGGGCGATATCACGTAATGTAGGTATAGGGGGGTTGTATTAAAATTGACAAAACAAGCAATATTCACCTTATGTCATAAAGTATGATCAGGATGACAAAATTTCTTTGCAGGAAAGGTGAAAAAAATTGGAAATGTTCTTAAAATAAAATAAAGGAGAAACTACTTTTCAATAATCCTTGAGACCCCTCCCTCCCTCCCTTCTCTATTCCATGTTATTTTTTAATATGAACCACAAAGAAAACCTGAATGATGTCAATGGAGCCAATAAGTGCCAGGTTTTTGTTTGGTCCAAAGTTAAAAATCAACGGAATCAACCTTCTCTCCTCCTTCTCTGCCCTCTAGTACCCCTTCCACCCTTTCCCATACCATAAATGGGGGCAGCATTCATGAAGACAGATGGCTAAAAAGCCTATGGGACTGTATCCGTCAAATGTTGTTTACTTGCTGCGCAAGAGTGGATCACATTTCACAGCCTTTTCTTTTCCCAGTTTTCATTTCTTCATAGCCAATTAAGTCTTCACGGAAGTATTTCTACAGCCCTAAATGGTACAAAAGCACAAACCGACCTACATTTTTTGGATCGGAAATTTCATTTCCCAGGAATAATTTCCATGAAAGCAGTTCAAATTTTTCATTCATTTCCATATCATCTTTTCAAATCTGCAGGTTGGCAGTTTTTGATTCAAGCTGTTAATAACCATGAATACCACCAGTTAGGTATAGCTTTCCCTGTGTTTACGCTCTGTATGTTGCTACTCTAGCTACATTTCATTTCCAAAATTACTTGTAGTTCAAAATAGATGGGTAGGATACTCGAGTTCTAATGTGAATACTAACACAGCTACGGCTGATATGAAACCTTTGCAACACAAAGTTGAAAGAATTTGCTGGTATTTGGACAATGTTACTGGAAGTACAACATTATACTTACAAAATAAAGTACACAAAATATTCTTTCAATGGGAAATGCTGTTTTAATTACAGCTGTAAAATTCTGAAACATCTGTTTTTGCAGAAGACTTGAATACTTCCACAACATTTTACCTTTTGAGTAATTGTGAAACTGCTAAAGCTTTTCATACAGGTGGGAGGCAAGGGAGGAGAATGGGAAAGAGAAGGTAGCTGAGGGGGGAACTGTTATTGACCTGATTGGAGGCTGATGTAAAATAAATTCCATGATGATGATGTGTCATATGGATACACAGAAGTATCTAGCTTTCTTATTGTAGAAGGGAAGGGAAGGGGGGAGGGAGAGGAAGAAGAGGGGAAAGAAACCATTGCCTCACTTTCTTTGGTTAAATTCGCAATAATGACCCAGCTGCTACATGCATCTAATTACTTCGTGCGCTTTAGATGACCTGCTGGAGACTCATCAAGTGAGGATCTTCTAGGTTTATGAAGAGTATGTCCACATGACCATAATTTAATACATGAAAATAAAATGTAAGTACTGATGAATATTGTAAAAGTTTGCATTTGTGTGCAATATGTGTGTGCACATTTGGGACAATTTATTCAGGTACCCAGTCTCATGCTCACAAAATGTCTTTTCATACTCACAAAACTTTACTCACACTGCAAGTCTGTCCATACTCACAAAAGTAAACTCACAAAGCTATACTCACATTACAGGTCTGTAGACAAATACATGTCATTAGGGTGTATGTATTCATTTTCTTTTCACTTTTGAAAGTAGAGTAGAACTTTTTGACAAGTTGCTATTTTTACAAACAAGTATTTCAGTAAAACTGTATTACAACAGTACTGGAATGACAAATGTACATAGGCCTACATTCATGAATTGAGCACATAACTTGATTGTATCAGTGATTTCTTGCCATTTCAATGCCAATTGTGTTGTTATGAAAAGATTACTTTGACCATGAGGCGGGTGGCAACTCCATCCTCTGACGTAACTCTGTTCATCAGTTAAGTCACAGATTGACCAATACAAGGACAAAATAGCCTCCAGCTGGCATTGGACTTCCAAATTTCTGTCTATGATCTTCAACCTTGGCCACAAATTTAAAAGCATCATGCTTCTTTCTAAGATGAACAATTCTTCCGAGGTCATTCTTGATCCCACCTTACTCTTAGCTTTATTTTAGGATCTTACTGTTTCTAATACTGTGATACTGTTGATGAAGATTTGCAGGTTATAAAGTAATGGTGTCCTTGGATGGAGGCCAAAATTTTGTATCAGATGCTAGAAACATAATTAAAAAAGGACAGCCGCAATCTTTATTTATGACATTTACACTACTAACATATTGCGCAAAGTTTTATCAGTTCGGTATCATGTTTTTGTGAAAGGCTGCTTTTGTGACATTGTTTCATCTGAGAAAAAAGTAATAAGAAAATGAAGACACACGAGCACAGAAGTGATAGGGAACAAAGGTTACATGCTTAGAAATAATGGGCTGTCCAACTTAAAGGGAAAATGCAGTCCCCCCCATTTGAATTAGTGTACCCCATCATCCTAATTCAGGAATGGCTCCTATCAATCATGTGATAATACTTTTGCTACTTATTTAAATTCATGCAGAATAACTCCTTGGTTTAACTTCAGTATTTAATGTTTTTATGTAGAAACACGCCACCTACATAAGAAGAAACTCATTGTCAGTGATCATTCCATGGTAGATGGACTGTCCAAGAGTAGCACTCGGGGAGGTAAGTAGGAACAAAATAAATTCCTTTATTAAACCGAACATGAAGACAGTTGCAGCTCGTACAGTACTCATTGATACAAGCATTTACAGGATGGATCCACACCAACGAGCTCTCCTTCTGTTTGATGAGGATCCTTGAACATGGCCGCAAAAAATTTTTATTTCCCAGGAAGAGAGTCAAATTTTCCAGGATTCCTTTTATTTTTTCATATGAGAAATAAAGGTACATTTCCTTCCAACTGCCTTAATTTCCCTCCAAATACCCAAATTTCCCCTGAAAGGAGCCTCCTAGCTCATTCCCAATGTTTTCCACCGATGTCTTTGAATATTATTTAATAAGCTATTACATCTGTAAAACTACTCGAAAACGTTGCTTTAACCGAGAGGAAAATGTCATCTCTCTGTGGTACACATTTCACTTCAAAAACATGAACATTGCACTCTGTTATTCATGTTCCCCACGCAGGCCTTAAAATTACTGATGCTCAATGTTTTAATTACTTTTCAAGCAATAATACTATCTAAACAAAGATATTACTCTGATATCATTTCATAGCAAAGAAAAAAAAATATAACGAAAAGAACCTTGTGGGAGGCATATAAAACACATGTGCCTCTGTTAATTCAGAATGTCACCTTTTCTTGACTTTTTTAGAGGAAGGTGAAGGTAACCTTTGGCAATGATACTATCTTCCACAGCTTTGGCCAATTTCATATGGAAAGGTCATAACATTGAAGCATAAAGGAAATGGTGCATGCAAGAAGCTGCGAAATAACATCATTGAATGTGAAGTACCTTCACGTAAAATAAATAATTCTGATAAGAGAAAATTCTACTGTGTAAGACTTTTGATTTCTAAAAAAAAGATCAATTCAACCTAGTGTTGGATCTATTATCAGTATGAGACATCTGTATCAGTCGACATTCTCCATTTTTGTCTGTTTCATATTGGTACAATTTACCTTAAATGCTGACATTGCCTAACCGATATTTGCTGTCCTATACGTTACAAAAATGATACATAATTTGAGTATTTTTAATATAAGTTGCAACATTTAACCTCATCAAATGAAAGGACACTTAATAGTATTGGCGTCCAGTAGCGTATTGTTCAGAATGTTTGCTTCCCAAATATCAATATCCACTGATCAGTAACGACCAATATTGATAATTGAAATATCGGTTTCAGGGGTATCGGCTACTCCCGATATTGGTACAACACTAAATTCACTAATACCAACAATATATCAAAGTCAAATCTATTTAAACCAACAAGTATTAACACTGGACATGGTGGACACATCAAAAATGGACCTTGTCCCTTGGGTCAAGACCAAGGACCAATACCTTCCATTGCATATAATAGGGATGACTCGGTGCACAGGTTTTGTGCTATTACGATGTGTAGTTAAAGGTCTGGTAACATGAAAATTACATAGTTGGATATTCAGTGTAAAAAGCATTAAAAGTACAAAAAATAGCTGCAGTCCCCATCAACATGATGAAATATGGCCCATTTGACAGGGTAATTTCTATTTCACTCTGTATCATGCATAAACATGAGCTTAATATGCAAATTTGTGATGTCAAAAGATGGACACACCAAATATGTATAATACTAGCTTTGTTTTTTCAACTTTCATTTCAAGGACACTTGTAGCATTGCTATCCTCAGAGGGATCTATTACGGAAGTTAAAATTGTTTGCTTGAAATATATCGATATCACTCACCAAACTATAAACTATCTGATCAGTAATTAAGAGATAATTTATACAGGGTTAACAAAAGAAATCTCAACACTTTGCAACACTCCACACCATGATTTTTGCATAGGCAATGAGTTACTTCAGGAACCATCAAACTTTGAACAGGTATATCTTTGCGAATCATAAAAGATATTGAAAAATTCCAATGGATCTTTCATTGGGGAATTTATTCTTTAACTGCCACGTGAAACCCACAGCTCTTTTTGGTGGCATCTCACCATAACTTTAAAGCTCTATGGTCTTCAGGCCCAATGAGTCCTACAGCATGTTGGTGTCCTATACAGTCAATTGGTCCAACAGCTTATGGACTCTTCTTTTTCACTGACAATTAGTAAAATAATTAGTTTGTGACATCAATGAACTAAGCAAGTTCATGAATGCGTGAGCTCAACCTAACTGACATATTACACGATTGAACAGCCCCATGCACCTACCAGGGAATAATACTGGCAATATTTTAAATCCAAGCCCGCATAATCTTGCTTCATTGCCAGTAGAAAGACAAAGCTACTACTCAATTTCTGGCTCTGTCTATAGGCTGGCTAGGCTGGCATGTCTCACTACTGTGAGAACAACAGGCTGAAAAGACCAATGGATTATAGGACAGTCGGCTGTTCTAATTATTACTACTACTTGTCAAAATAAGTCTCAAAACATCATTCATTGTGCAACATACTGTGAACGTTGAGACTAACATATATATCACCACCGTTTTTTGGTTCAACTCTGTTCCGTAATCATATCATAAATTAAGATCAGGGTCTTTTAGTCTAATTTTCCTCTTTGATCCTGGTCTATTCTAGGGTTGCAATCACTACATCTTATCCACATCACTTTTACAATGATAAAAGAGGACCCTGGACGTAACGCTCAACTCAGTAAAAAGTAAAAACCATGTTTAAGTCAAATTTTACTGATTCTCTAATGAGTTCAACTGAGATTTTCCACATCTTTGCCAACAATAACTCATCATTGTTTATGCATAGAATGATCTGCACCTCATTTCTTGTTTTTTTTTTAGTTTTTGGTCGTCAGGGAATATGAAAATAAACGATTCCTGGTAATGTAGCTAAAATGCATCTTTATCTAAAACAGATAATATGAAAGCTTGAGATCTGGGCACTGGCTTATTCACTACTCGTAAAGCTATATCATGTCTACAGTATTCCTATGTAAAAACAGCATTTACAGACAAAAAAAATGAAGAAATACAAAAAAGAACGTAAGAATAATGTTCTTCACTTTAAAAATTTCTAAAATTAGCTGTCAACATGAACTCTGCATCCTTTTGTGTTTCTGTAATTTTACAGAGATTTTTTCAGTGTATAAGGTTTTTGGTCTTTTGTTTCATAAACCGTGTTTTCACACGCCTTCCTGGTGTGCCCTCCAATCAACTTCCTTAAATTTTCCCATTTTCTTCATGGTTTTTAAAAATTAACTGAAAGTGTTTAAGCAATAGATTTATGTAGGTGGGTGAGATATGTGTATTAAACAAAGAGAGATGCATCTACTTTAACCATTTCCTATGACAAATTGTCTACAAACTATCAAAATTTTCATAAATCCTTCACAAACTATCAAACTTTCTCACCCACTCTGCATGCACACTTTAAAACTTCAATTTTGTTTTTATCTTTAATACCATCCCAAACGTATCTGTTCAAAGGTACCGGTACGGGTTTATATGACAAATCAAATAACAAATCATGGCAACTGCTGTGACTGACTAGATAAAGGCGGTGGCATTTGAAGCGATGAAGCTCAGCAACCGGGAGGTTCAGGGTTCAATTCCCGGCCAGGTCAAAGATGGGTTATTTTCATCCAAGAGCAACCTATGGTTTTTCCATCTGAACTGGTCTTTCAAAATAAACCAAATTTGACCTAAAATGTTCAGTTGGTTAGCCACCCGACATGAAGATATGAGGATTTATAAGCCACAGCTTCTCCCATATTCATGTTCACTTAGCATATTAAACAACTGCCCTTCAAGGCCTGAACTAAATGTAGTGAAATAAAAAATGTCATGTATGTAGCAAAAAACAGTACTGAGGATCAATTTTCATTCTGAGTTTTTTTTTTTTTTGTGCTGGCTCTGAGTACTGCATTTAGTATTTTGTGTAGTAGTTAATGCCTATAGATAGTCCTAAATAGCCAAATAGCCAAAATTTTAATGTGTGGTGTAATTATTAAAAAAGGCAAGCAATTTGTTCATATTTTCACATATCTCTTAAAGGGAAAATGCAGTTACCCCAATCAGAGTTAGTATGCACCGTCACTCTAGTTCATGAATGGCCAATTTTGATCATGTGACAATGTTTTTGTTAGTGAATTTTATGTGAAATTCAAGGAGAATTTCTCCTTGCTTTACCTATTGTTTGTAACAGTTATGTTCAAAATGTCTTCAGAGATGCTTGTAATGCAATATGAGGAGATTCGCAAGAGTTTGCTGATTTTTTCAACGCAAATTTTGGGGCAACTGCCTATTGCCTTTAAAGAAACCACACTGAATAGTGCAAAATGAAAGGAACAGGGTTAGGTTGAGGGCAGGTGGTCACTGATGCGAGCTGATCATAACAAAATGTAGAAATTGGTCATGGGAAAAGGCAGGCAAAAGGGAACACTGAATTTTACAATTTTAAATGATACCTAAATAATCCATGAAAGCTTTGAAGTCCCACTGCAGCTCTGGGTAAAATGTTGTCATTCCCCAACATCACAAATCCTCAAAAGAATTGTTTCTGACCCTATAAAACAATTGCACTACTTTCTGGCGTCTTGAAAACTAAACATGTTACAAATGTGAGAGAGTTTCAACCAGCGATTAGGTTGGATACTGTTTGTTTCATTTCTAAGGAGGCATACAACTGTAGCATGTAGGGCTAGGTCAAGCCACTTGTTTGAAAACTACAGCTTTATACGAGTGAAGCATAAATCTCTATGTTGGTCATACCTTTAGAAACCTCTTCTTTTTTCAGATTCATGCAACCGTTAATTCTTTTCAAGTTTGATTTAAAAATAAAAAAAATAGCGTTCCAGCACCTGTTGTGGCTTTAGTCATGCATGAATGATATCATAACGGGCACCTGTACACTTTCTGACCTGTGTTCTGGTAGAGATGTTGCCCTCTATAAAAAGTTCACAGTTCGGTAGTATACTTATTTCTGGATAATGTTTACTGATACCCACACACAATAAATATGGAGAATATCCACTGATATTAATATTGTATACAAATATTAAAAGTATGTAGACATGTAACTAAAACTGTTTTACTATTTAAACCATGGTTGATTAAGATCCTCTAAAGGTAAATCTGTTGAAAATATGTGAATATCTTTTACCAATCTCAAGATATACCTCTTCAAAGTTTGACCATTTCTGAGATTTCTCATTTGCTAAAAATGTGATGTGGAGGGTTGCATAGGATCTGTATTTCTTTGGTAAATTATCTGTTAATTACTTACCAGCTAGTTTCTAGTTTGGTGCTTACTGCGGACACTTTCAAAGTGGTCAATAGCTACTTCCAAAAGAAACCCCTCAGGGAATGCCAACATTAGAGCTGTCCTTGGTATGAACTAGGATTAAACCAACAAAAATGATAGCAATCATAATGTAACACACCTCATGTGGTCCCTCTTTCCGTACATCAAAAATCTGAATATGAAGCTCACCTTTATTCCTGACCTAAGTGCAAAAACAGTAATTGTTTTTGTAAAATGGTCAATATTTGATGGATTTTAATGGATATTGCAACAATTTACGTTTTTAATGTTTTTACATCAAATAAGCGGATGTGACAGTTACATGTCCACAGACTATTACAAACATGAACATGTATACAAGTCTAAAAGTTCTCCACACTCTTGTGTAAATATGGAACGTGAAAGCCACAAGGCTGAGTGATTCCTTGTCTCTGATAATATTTTTGATTACTTCAGAGTGCTTGTTGCAGACACTTTCACCTTTCCTCCATTCAATTTACTAGTGCGATTACTATCCTCACCTCCACCTATTCTCCTTGCCACTTTGTTTCATTTAATTTAGATCATAGCCAACAAAAAATAACATTACCTCAACACCCTCTGCACTGAAGAAGCCACTGGCTTGATCGGTGTTTATATTACCTCAAACACACACAGTGACATATTGTTTTCAAAGGTTTTTGACCTTACATGACCTCTGAAATCCACCAAAAACAATAGAGTTCTTCCTCTTAATATGATAAATTCATACACCAAGTATGAAAAGTGTGTATCATTCCTACCTTGAGATAAGGTGTGTACGAGCAATTTCCAAAGTTTTTGTGGTTTCACCCCACTCACTTCAGATAACCTTTGACCTCTAGCAAAAACTATTGGGTTCATGTTCTGACTATAATTCATCCACAATGCCAAGTGTGAAAAGTATCCCTGCTTCCTACCTTGAGATATTATTTACAAGGTTTGGGTTATTTTACCTCTGATGACCTCACATGACTGCTGATCTCCACCAAAACCAATGGATTCTTCTTCTCAACACGATAAATCCATACACCAAGAATGGAAAGCATCCATCAGCCCTATCTTGAGCTATTGTGTTCACAAGATTTTCTGTTAACCCCTGGTGACCTCAAATGACCTTTGACCTCCACCAAAACAACAGAGTTCTTCCTCTCAATGTGAAAAGTCCAAATATGAAAGTAAACATCACTGCTATCTTGAAATGTTTACAAGGTTTTCAGTTTTGACCTTTGGTTACCTCAAATGACCCCTAACCTCCATCAAAAAGAACAGGATCCTTTAAAAAATACACTTTAAAAATTGAACCTGCTGCCATTGTGCTTGGTGCTCAGCATAAGCAATGGAGTAGGGAAAATAAGCCAGTGAGCCACAACTGGGAAAAAATGCTGAGGCTGGCCTGACTTAAACCAATTGGTTAAAAACTGAGCCATAAAACCTCATCTAACTCTAACACACTCTAAACTTTATTTTCTATTTTCTTTTGTGAGATCTTGTATTTTAAAACTTTACATTCCCAATTAAGCAAATTAATGTTCAATTCGAAAAATTTCATTCACTTTCATCTGCAGCCCCAGTAACTTAAAAGCTGAAGCTTGGTGACCCATTTTTCAAACACAACAAATAGACTATTTTCAAGTGACACCACATTTCTTCAATGTCCAACCACACTGAAGAATATCTGAAGCATACTTCTCCCCACCACACTTTTGACTGGGAAGGGGGAGGGCTTGAGCCCCTGCCCCAACTTCCTAAGCCTATGATATTATGACAGTCTATACATCATGTAACACTCACTTTGACTTACAATAGTGCATGTACCTAAACAAACCAGTGACATCACTACTGAGTTCTATTGACTAGTCACTTGTGTAAGCTTGCACCCATGTGTCTCACTTATCCCCCCATTACCCCCACCCCAACTTGGCTGCTTTTTGCACTGTCAACACACAAACAGTGATGTAGTTCAAATGGCTCTATGGTTTGGGAAGTGTTACCTTTAGGTTGTTTAAGTATAAAAGTGATAAACAAGTGACTTAAACAATGAACAACTTCATTTAGTTATGGAAAAACAGACATATTTTAAGGGTATTTACTAGAAAATGCAAACTAACTTACATAAGTCTTAGCTGTTTCTTAAATCGCACTATACATGACAACACCTTCCCTTAAACAGAATTCATTGATTACTTTTACATGTATGTCGCTGCTGCTCACATAATTAATACTGTTTTTTACTTATCATAAAATGAACTGCAATTTTTTGCAACCATAAAAATTTATAATATTGGTACTGTAGTGCACTTTAATACGAAAATGAAAGAGAAATTCAGTCATTTAAATGTACAAACTCTTAAAGGATATAATGCTGGGACCTGTCATAAAAATCAATTGCATGGCCACAAGTGCCATAAATATACAAAATGAGTTTGAAAAACATCTTTTGTAACAGAAAGCTGACTAAGAGGAAAGGCAAAATGAAGCATGAATTTTGTAAGTTTAATCACACTTATATTTGATACTTTGAACATATCATTAAATACTGGTTTGAAAGTCAGCTCGAATCACAATGACAATCTTTATAGTGGCATGTATGTATAAGTCTTATTTTAGTGATATACAAAATGAATGGTTTTATCTTGTCACAGATAACATTCAAGACTTGCCAAGGTGTTGAAGGAGCTTGAGGGCCCAGGAGAAATAAGACCTGGCAATATAAGAAGGGCAATTGCCCGTGCCCGCCTAAATACCCGTCTTGGCTTTCAAAATTAACTATTAGAAGATGCTTAAGACGGGCAACCATTGCCCGTCTGCCAAAAAACTCCAGGCCTGGGAGAAATTTTTCAAGGGGAGTCGGGGATAGATATTATTCATGGAGGAAAGGCATGTAAATAAGATGCTAATTAGTAATTTTTGTTCTAAGAACTTGTGCTATGTTTCAGACATTTTCTAGATGGTACTGTCCCCATTTGCACTCCTTTCAACTCCTTGACAGGTCATACCAAAGACTTTAAAAATGGAACCTACTGCCATTGTGCTTGGTGCTCAGCATAAACAATTGAGTACAGAAAACAAGCCAGTGAGCCACAACTGGAAAAAAGGCCGTGGCCGGCCGGACTTAATCCTATTGGTTAGAAACTGAGCTGTAAAACCTCATCTAACTCTAACCTTAGCTATGGGTCAGACGACAGAACAATGCATCTATAATGCTGGCTTCAGAGTGCTCGTGAGGCTCCACTCTACCTGGACCCTCCATGGTGAAAAATCATCTGCAAGGATTGCATGGTAACTGACACAGATCTAACTTGGCAATTAATAGATATAAAACAAAAGCCACAGCAAGTAAATTTATAAATGCAGGCCCTTAGCCAGGTACTGAAGAGGGCAAAACAGCTTCCAAGGAGGGGAAAATATTTTCTTGGGGGGGGGGGGGGGAGGCATACACAGTGCATTAAGGCAATTGTAATTTTGGATTTTTTAGGGGGAGGGCAAAACCTTTTTCTAGAAGGGTGCCACCCCCTTGCCAATGGCTTAGTTAAATGATGCTGAAAAAAGTTGCATTTATCTGTGCTGCTTGCTGAAGATGTGTGAACACAGGAGTACAGGAAGATGTTTCAAATTGGGAGGGGGGATTAATTTCAGGCCTGTATGTGGGGAGTCAGGGGGTTCCCACAAAACCCCCGAAAGATCTGGAGTTATGCTTTGCATCGTACTGTATAGTATATGACAAAACGTTTGGTGTTTTATTATGTCCCACATGGAGTTCAAAAGCCCTTGCAAAACCTGGTCACAGTTTCATCAACTATCTTAGATAATTCTTGCGCCTTCAGCATCTGAAGCATGCATCTTCGGCACTTGCCGGTCAAAGTCGATGGGTAAAATGTGACTTGTGGCAAAATCAAAGCCCCCTGAAAAAGCTGCACATGGGCCTGAAATTGCCTGAAATTTTACCTACTTGGAACACAATCATGATGTGAATTTTGACCTGGAAACTGATATTGTATACCTGGAAACCAATCTTTTGTAAGGTGAGGAGCTGCAAACTCCTGAGATAACCCCTCTTAATTTTGCCTTTGTAGGTGAAATCACCTAAAATAATGGCATGAAAATGGGTTGTACTCACTATGCTGCAGAGCACAAAACTTGTCAGTATAGCTTTTTTTTTCTATGTCTGTGTGTATAAGAAATGTACATGTTACACACTTTTGTAGGTGAGTCATGAAGAATGTTTTGTTTTGCTTATTTAAACTGTACTGACACAAATAATTTCACAACTTAATTGTATCAGCTACTATACTTAAAATATTCTAAAAATCAAAACTTTCCTGTGAAATGTTTTCTGAAAGAAAGATTGGTAGAATGAAGATTGTCATACTGTAGACATTCCTCCCCAAACTGGCAACGTTTGAGTACTTAGAAGTGCGATATTTTCATTTCTCAATATCTGGCCGATCCTGATCCCATACCGATATCTGAGGTATGAGCAAAATACACACTAAATCCGTCAAAAAAACAAATATCACAAAGTGATCATTGTGTAGTGTAAGTTTGGTTACAAGATTGCGGCGATCAGTCATGTAGCCACAGGGGGGCAATGCCCCCACAAAATTTTTCAATAAGAGGTCTTGCACTGAAGGAGCAAAAATTTATTACGAGACCAGCCTTTTTGGAACACAAATATAAGAAGAAAAAATGGAAAATCTCACACCATTTGGCATCTGGAGTCCTTAAAATAGGCAAAAATTTTCAAAGGGGAGGGGAACACCCCCCCCTTAGACCCCTTCCCCAGGCTGGTGAAACTCCAACATCAATGTGCCCCAAATTATTGGTTAGTCTGGCTATGGGTCTGGCGGTGATCAGCCGATAGCTGTTGAATTATGGGCTCATGAATAAATGAAGCTGAAACCCCTTTGTTAACTTCTGTAAAATAGCCCAAATAGCTGTACTTACATTTACAAAATTGGAATCAATTTAACCTTTCAAATCTTTAGGAAAAGTCAGGATTTTTCATGAAAGCCTCCCTCCCGCCAAAAAACGTCTACTCTAATTTAAAGTATTAATGAAACTACATTTGTAATCTGTCAACTTCCTGTGCATGCGAGTGTGACATTAAGTCACCTCTGGATACAGGCCTTCAATGTACGAACAGAAAGTCTTTACACAGCCTAACAGCAATGGCAGTAGCCCTAAATTAGGCCTAGGCTATACCGCACACTTCCTGCTAAACACCTGAAGCATACCAAACTAGAAACCCCGAGTGAGGATTAAATTTGTCACAATAGAGCAAATCAAACCTGTACCACGTGTGGAAGTACGGGCCATGACAAGACTACTAGTACTGTAAATGTTTATGAAAATTAAGTTACGGATCAAGCGATACTATTAAATTTAGTGAGCATCAAAATGGCACTCGTGCAAAGTTCTTGATAGGATGAAGGGTGCCCAAATCTCAGAAGTAGTGTAGGCCTATAGTCTGTATGGACAGAGCTAGCTACGTACGTAGGGAGAATGGTGGACCTGCTGCACCTGCTGTATGCTGATCATACAGAGACTTCCGCAAAGGGCAGTAATACCCTTCCGCATTATGAATAAATAACACAGAGGTTTAGGGTACTGTAAGCCTATGCTATATGCAGGCAGAGCCTAGTCCAGCTTGCATGTAATACAAAGAGCTTTTCAAGGAAAGGTCTTCTTGTAGCATTCAGGTTCCTGTTTTTGTATCCGTGCAAACATCTTTTTTTCATGGGTCAAAAAATAAGAATTTGCAGTCAAACTTACTTAAAGGCAATAGGCAGTCATCCCAAAATTTTCTTTGAAAAATCGGCAAACTCTTGCAGATCTCCTCTTATTGCATTACAAGCACCTCTGAAAATGTTTTGAACATTTACTCTTACAAACAATAGGTAAAGCAAGGAGAAATTCTCCTTGAATTTCACAATTTACCAACAAAAATATTGTCACATGATCAAAATAGGCCAATCATGAACTAGAGTGACAGGATACACTCACTCTGAGTGGGGTGAATGCATACTGCCTTTAAAAAATGTAAATTTTTTTATGAAGTATGTAAGATGAGAAACACTGGTAAGGCAGTATTGGCATATTAGGTGAATTTTACCGATACGGATACTGGACGAAAATTGGTAATATCGGCCGATACCGACAGAGAATCACCAAAACTCCCTGGTTTGGGAGTCTATGAGCTCCGATACTTACCTCCTATTTACATATGTATACCATTATTGCCTGCAATAACCGTCTGGCAAACCTAATAACACCGCGGGATCCCCTACCCACTGAGGGCACCCTAGAACCTAGTTCTTCCTTCTGCATTTTGCCGCTCCGAGTCAGAAAACTCGGAACGAAGGACCCAACCCCCCAAAAGGATCCCCATACACACAAGAAACAAACGAAGGGGCGAGAACGCCCTATCTCACCTATAGTAGAGTCTTGGTGTCTGACAGAGGCCTGGCTGACGGAGAAGGTCTGGAGGCTGAAGGAGACACTCTTGATAAGAAGTAGGCGGTGAGAGGTCCAACGTCTATGTTCGGAGTCTATGTTCGGACTGTACCATGGGCTTAAATTCGACCCCTGAAGAAGGACGTCGGACTCCTAGATTCGTCATAATCGATGGAAGGACTGGATAGGCTTCAATAGGTCTCAATAGGCTTCCCTAGGTCTCATTAGGAATCAATAGGACTCATCAGGATTCGGTGGGAAGCTGAAGGTCTTGCTAGGCCCGAGTAGCGAAGTCGTCCCCGAGGAGACTGGTAAGTATCTCGAGGAGTTGACCGAAAAGGCACCATCAAATAGAGAGAGAGCCTGGAGCGAGAGGCGATGTCCCGGAAGTTGAGCCCGTCAGGAGGTTAGATAACATCGGAGTCCCAGGGGCGGGAGGCGGGACGTAAATAGGAGGTAAGTATCGGAGCTCATAGACTCCCAAACCAGGGAGTTTTGGTGAGTCTATTTCGCTCCTCCTTACCTCCTATTTACATATGTATTCAGACTAGCACCGGCAAGATGGTGGGAGGACCGGACGACGATGTTGATCCGAGATTCCCAAGACTGATCTGGCGAAGGCACCCTCGTTAGAGACGACGTCTGTTAGATAGCACGACACAAAGGTAGATGGGGTTTTCCATGCTGCGGCCTTGAGGATACCTGATAGACTAACCCAGTTGAACCATGCTTTAGAAGTGGCATGAGCCCGTAACTGGTGTGCGTGGACTGGGTCGTCATTGTCGATGTGAGGAGTTATAAGGTTGACAATCCATCTGGAGAGGGTGTCTTTAGATGCCGGGTTGTAAGGAGATCTGGGAATAAGGAATAATCTTTCCGAGGATCTAATGTTCTTAGTCTTCTCAATGTACCATCTTAAAGCCCGGACA
Source organism: Holothuria leucospilota (assembly GCA_029531755.1). Lineage (NCBI taxonomy): Eukaryota > Metazoa > Echinodermata > Holothuroidea > Aspidochirotida > Holothuriidae > Holothuria > Holothuria leucospilota. The sequence goes on from CM055977.1 coordinate 15,392,293, forward strand.
GGACAAATCTTTCTGTCCTCCCTAATCGAGGAAGCAGAGGAGATGTTTGGGAGGTAGATCTCACCAGGCGAGAATGAGGCTGTCTCGTTCTTAGTCAGGAAGGTGGGATCTGGAATCAGGTAGACTCCGTTGTGGCTGAAACGGATGAACCCTCTTTTAGTTGTTAGATCGTGGAGTTCACTACGGCGCCTGGCCGAAGCTGCTGCCAGTAAGAAGAGGGTCTTGTGAGTCAGAAGTTCGAGTGAAGTGTTGTGGATGGGTTCAAACGGAGAGGTAGACAAGGAGTTGAGGACGTCGTTGATGGACCAGGAAGGACTAAGACGTTTGCGCGGAGGTCTTTCATTGAACATTCCCCTGAGAAGGTGGTTAATGGCGTTGTTCGAACCAATGGTTGAGCCGTCAGGGAAGCCCTCGTGGATAGAAGAAATAGCTGACCGGTAGTTCTTAACCGTACTCACTTGTTTACCCTCCTTGAAAATGTGGAGTAGAAAATCGGCCACGGACTCTAATGAGGCCTCCATGGGATCAGTATTTCTCTCGGAACACCAGGTTCTGAATCTGGAGAGCCGTGAATTGTAAGTCGACACGGTGGAAGATCTTCTGGACCCCGAGGCAAGGACTGCAGTCTCTTGTGAAAGGCCTTGACTAGAGAGTTGTCGGATGAAAGTTTCCAAGCTGCAAGGTGAAGATGTTGAAGTCGTTGGTGCCAAATCTTGCCCCCTTTCTGAGTGAGTAGGTTGTCCCTGGTTGGGAATTTGAACGGAAGATCTATGAGCATCTCCAGAAGGATCGGGAACCATGGCTGGTTCGGCCAGTAAGGGGCTATGAGAAGTAGAGTTGTGTTGGAGACTCTGAGCTTCAGGAGAACTCTTTGAATTAGGCACCACGGAGGGAATGCGTAGGCGTGGAGATTGTCCCAGGAAATTGCTAGAGCATCGGTAGCCCACGCCTGTGGATGGAAAAACCTGGTGCAGAAGGTTGGTAACTTGGCATTGATCGGGGATGCGAAGAGGTCTATCATCGGACGGTCGAAAATGTTGAATATGTGGTTGGCCCAAGCCTGGGACAGAGACCATTCTGTTTCCTGAAGGGTTCCCCTGGAGAGGGCGTCTGCCATCACGTTCTCCTGGCCTGCAAGGTGGGTCGCCCTGATGGAAATGTTGAGGAGTCTGCATAGGTGAAGTAGGTCCCAGGTTTTTTTGACAAAGAGAGTGGGACTTCGTTCTCCCTTGGCGATTGATGTAAGAGACTGTGGTCGAGTTGTCGCACAGGACTGTAAGCTGGTGCCCCTTGAGGTGGTGTTTCCAGTGGGTGACTGCTAGGAGGACCGCCTCCATCTCCAAGAGGTTGATGTGGAGTTTCGACTGGGAGGTGTTCCAAAGGCCGGAGGTCGTGGCTGATTCCCATACTGCTCCCCAGCCTGACAAAGAGGCGTCTGTCATGATAGTGGATTTGGGGCGAGTTTCCACGAAGAGTCTCCCCGAGGCCACATTGCGTGGAAGAGTCCACCAGTGAAGGTGTTTCAAGACGTCCGGATTCAATGGGACAGCTTTCGAGAGAGGACTGCCGGATGGGGCGAAGTACTGTAGGAGATGTATCTGGACCGGCCTCATAAACAATCTGCAATACGGGATAACATCCACCATACTGGCCATGAGGCCCAAGAGTCGGAGCCAGAGTCTGGCTGGAGCTGACTGGAAGGATGACATCTGAGTAGCCATGTCCGTTAATGTCTGAACTCTCTCTGGGGTAGGGTAAGCAACGCCTGAGCGAAGGTCCAGGACTGCCCCTAGGTAAGTAACCCTTTGACTTGGAGTGAGGGACGATTTCTCCACGTTGACCACCCAGCCTAGATGTCTTAACAACGAGAGGGTGAAGCTTGTGATGTGGGAGGCTTCGTTGGCCGAACGTGCGATGAGAAGCCAGTCGTCGAGATAGGCGTAAACGTGTATTCCCTTTTTTCGCAGGAAAGCCAGAATCACTCTTGTTACTCGTGTAAAAACTCTGGGGGCAGTTGAGAGGCCGAACGGCATCACCCGAAAGCAGTAATCTATCCCCTTGTACCGGAACGCCAGATATCTGTGATGGGACGGATGGATGGGGATGTGAAGGTAGGCATCTTTTAGATCTATCGATGTTGCCCAGGATCCGGGTTGAAGAGACGGGAGGATTATGGCAAGGGTCTCTATTCTGAACCTTTTTGGACGGATGTACAGCTTGTTTAGAGGTTTCAGGTTTAGGATTGGTCTCCAGGTGTCGGGTTTCTTGGGACTGAGGAAGAAGGAGGACCGGTGGAGTTTGACCTGAGAATTCTTTCTGACGATGTACACTGCACCTTTCTGAAGAAGATCTGAGATTTCTTTCTCTAGAGCTAGACGTTGGTCCCGAACTCTGGGCACCGGAGTTGACCTGAAGCGACCCGAAGAAGGCGGGATCCTGGAGAATTCTATCTTGTAACCCGTCTGAACTATGCGCCGAACCCAAGGGTCCGGCGACAAAATCTCCCAATTGTTGGCATGTTTCAACAATCTCCCCCCTACCGCCGGGAGTGGAACGGTAGGGTGGGCCTCCCTATGGTTTGGACTGGGAACGTCCGAAGCCTCGAGAACCACCACGGGAAGAGCCTCTCAACGGCCGACGGCTGAAGTTGGTAGAGGTTGACTTGGGATGGTTCCTACCGGGGGCTTGGATCCTCGGTCTGTCACGAGCGCGGCCCTGGATAGACTGCTGTCTAGACGGAAAGGCGGACGGTCTAGATGGGCGACGGAAAGACGGTTTGGGTGAAGACCTTCTGGTTCTAGTAGAAGAGGACGAGCTCCGGGGAAAGTTGAAATCTGCCTTATTGATGTCCTTGCGTCTTTTGATCTCGGTGAGAAGCTGTTCTTCAAATTTCCCAGCGAAAAGGTCCGGACCAGAGAGCGGAAGTTCCATGAATCGGCGTTTTATGTCATCAGAAGGCCAGCGGATACTGTCGAGGACCAGCTCCCGTCTATCAGAAGAAGCCTTAACGGCGACTTTAGCGAACTGATCATAAGAAAGTCTGGCGACTGGTCCAAGGATATTGACTAAGGCCCCTGTGTCCTTACGGGAGACTTCCTCAGTTCCGGTTTGTCTGAAAGATTTGGAAAGCACCTCGGCGATCAAAAGAAGCGAAGAAGCAAACTTCATACCAGTTCTGGCTGCCAAATCAATTCCTTGAAGAGAAAGGTAGGATTTCTTGGTAGACGAGGTTCGAAATTTTCCCCTATGGTCCACTGCGCCGGAGGCCTTTAGTTTGTCGAGGCAAACATCAGGTAAGGACAGGGAAGAAAAGAAGGCTTTCCAGTCTTCGTCATCTATGTGGAAGTCGGACGCCTGTCTCTTGGGGTAGGCACGCCACTTCTTAGCCTTGGCTTGGGCCTCGAACCGATCAAAACACTCCGCGTCAACTGGCATAGACGATCTGAGAGGAGTCACCAGTTTATTGAGGGACAGGTGGGATTTTCTAGAAGACGACGGTTCCGGAGGGGAAGAGGCATCAAAGCCCAGTTGTCTCCTGATAACTTCCACAGCTTTATCGAAAGCTTCCTTGGAAATGCTTGTACCCATGAGCGGGATGTCGTCATCCGACTCTCCTGAATTTACCCGAGCCTCGGTGTGCAGGAAGAAATCCTCTTGGGAGGCCAGAGATCTAGCTTCGTCAGGGAAATCATTTTCCTCATCCGACAGAGGTTCAACGGTCGGGTCTGTGGGTTGAGTGGGCCCCGAAATAGCCGTGGACGACGTAGCGGGGGCCTGAGGTGAAAATCGCTCGACGGACTGAGAGAGGAGGTTCACCAACTGAGAGATGGCCTCGGTAGGAACGGACGCAGGTTCCGGCTGACGGTGTCTCCTGCGATGGCGGCGGCTCATGGACGGACTGGAGGAGGAGGAGGAAAAGGAAGAGTGCCGTCTTCTCCTCTTTTTCTTGGACCTCAAACGATCCCTGGAGCGGCTTCGGTCGGAAAAGCCCTCGAAATCTCTAGTGATGTTGGAATTCATGTCCGAGGAGAGAACCAGAGAGTTGGCGTCCGAGGGTTCCCGGACTAAAAGAGCTCTCTGGGGTTGGTCGGTGACAGCGGTTGGAGCCGAGGAGTGGAGAGCTGTGTCAAGTGGAGCGTTGCCCTTGATAGAGACGGTAGGCAAGCCGGAGTTAGCATCTCTGGAATCCCTGAGATCTCTTGTATCGGGAGTTAGAGTCAAGCCTGGACTAGAATTCTCTTGAGAACGGCTCCTGGGGAATCTCGGGAGGCAAGCCGTAGCAGAGCCTATACCGGACTCAATCGTCTGAACTTCCGGGAGGTCTGACTGGGCAGAGGGGAGTCTCGGGAGGCAAGCCGTAGCAGAGCCTATACCAGACTCAATCGTCTGAACTTCCGGGAGGTCTGACTGGGCAGAACCTATACCGGATTTATCCTTAGGGCCGGGATTAATTTTGCTGGAACCCGAGCCACGGTTTTTGGATTTCTTAGAGGGAGAATTAGTCGGTTGGGACTGCTTAGCACCCTTTTTCCTCTTCGGAATAGATTTCCCTCTTTCCTCGGCTCTTTGTCTGAGTAAGTCCCATTCTTTGGACGTCCAGGATCGGCAAACGTTGCATGGAAGAATCAGAGTCTGTACAAAAGCGATAAGGAAAAAGTCCACATGCAAAAGAACAAATGATGAAAGCGGATAAGCCGAGGGACTTACCTAGCCTCGGCAGCCACGGTCCGAAGACCACACAATACCTGAATAGACCTCGGTAACAAAGCCGGATAAGCGGGAAAGCCGAGGACTTACCATTCCACAGCAGCCGGGCGAGGCCCGGGAGGAGGTAACATGAAATACGACATAAAATGATAGTAAGTCTAGCAAAAACTAGCTAAAACATAAGATGACAGCTAAAAGCTAATAAATAGCGAAAAACACATAATGCAAAACTAGCAGTAGGGAAAAGTGCAGATAAGCTAGCACAACAGATAATAATACGGACTTAATGACGCAGTAGCAAGAAGCTAAACCACAAGGCAGCAAACCTGAAAAAGATACAAAATGAAGCTGCCGGACAGAAACGCCGAAACTAAGAAAATTCATAAACTGGAGAAAAACAGACCAGTTGGGAGGGGAAAGGGGGTGGGAAGGTCAACCCAGAGACCGAAAACGGGGGCCCTGGGTGAGAGACGCAAAAACAAAATGGCGCCGCGAGACTGGTACCTGTACAAAAGTATAGGGGAGGATCGCGCAAAGGCGAAAAACCTCCAGCTAAGATACAGAGAAAATTCTAGTAAGAATTTTCGGCTAAAACAAGAAAGGATACTCATGATTCTGGTAGAGGATGGTGAAAGATGAATTCCCACGGTAAGGAGAGAGGAACTGGAACGATCCAAAATCAGATGGAGGAAAAACTTGGAAGGTTTTACCAGACGATAGTCGGAACGTGTTTAACACGGAGAAGGCAAAATGGAGAAGGAAGAACTAGGTTCTAGGGCGCCCTCAGTGGGTAGGGGATCCTGCGGTGTTATTAGGTTTGCCAGACGGTTATTGCAGGCAATAATGGTATACATATGTAAATAGGAGGTAAGGAGGAGCGAAATAGACTACCGATGATCTGTTCTACACTAGTACTTAGATCATCTCTCTCTTTCAAACCACCCTACTTCCATAGGCATAGGAACTGTTCTCCATGGGGGGGGAGCTGAACAGCATCCTGGGTAGGGGTCTAAGGGGGTCCCCTTCCCTCTTGAAAATTTTTTGAATATTTGAGGGTCCTTTGATGCAATTTCGTGCAATATTTGAGAAAATTTTAAGGAAAATTCCTACAAATTTTTGACATTATTTTATAGAGGGAACAAATAAGGGGTTGTTGTCCTTGAATTGAGGGGGCCAGAAGCATACTTCTGCTCACCACATTTTTGACTGGGGGAAGCTTTTGTCCCCCAGCCCCCACTTCCTACACCTTGCCAACTTCTGTATCTGCTGCAACTCGACTGAAAAGCGATATGCATAGTGAGTGTACCTTGAGTCAGTCACGGCATGCAAAATGCATGAGGCACACTGGCGTAGGAAGGATTTTTCTTGAGATTGCCGGCCTGGGAGTTGCAAATTTGTTTTAAAAATTAGGTTTCCTTACATACAATCTGACTTTATATGCTAGTCCTTTGAAGTAAAATTTGTGTTAGAAAATTTATGATTTTTAGAAAATTTTAGAAAATTTATTCGGGCTCTCCCTATATCCATCCCATCAGGCTGATAACTTGCCAAAGGATTACCGCAGGTAAGTAGGGTTACATAATGTAAATAGGAGGTAAGAAGGGGCAATGTAGATTAGGTTATTACATTAAAAAAGTGCTGGCATCATTGAGGGGAGGGCATGGCCCAATGGATGCCCCTGTAAATTTGCCACAAGACAGGCATGCTATGGCCTATGAATAAGCATCTCCTAGTCAAGAAACGCCTGCATAAGATGACAACAGCTCAAAATCTGTCAATTAAATAAGCAAAATTTATTCCCATTTTTTTAAGAAGAAATTTACCTAGAGTAGCCTTCAACCACTGTTATGTAAAGGTGATGTGTATTCAGACATGTTCCAAATGTCCTCAAGAATTATTTAAAGAAATTTCTCCACATCACTGTGAATGATCTCCTTCCATCATTTTATGATTTGCTTCTATTATCGCGACCTCCTTCTTTGAATATTTGACATCACTTATGGGCTTTCATAATGTTTCGGTGACCGACTCAAAGTACCATTCTTGAACCTAAGGTGTCTGAAACTGGTGGTGGGGATTTCTTTATTTCTTGCAAATGTGCACATGGAGCACACTCTTGCTGTCACAATGAAGAGATTACATGTTTAAGAGAATAAGGTATAAGTTTAAGTTACAAATCTTTCGTATCTGTACGTTTTCAGTGAAAATTCCCATAAGACTCATGGTACAACCATGCTACCTATTGCATAACCATCAGTAGAGACTTTTGAAAAGGTACATCGAAAGCAAAACCACAGAGGATGGAGCTATTGCATAGAGATAAGTGACCTCCGAAAACTAGCATGATGGACATGATGTTATTTAAAGGGCAAGAGATCTCATCCTACTCAGCAAAAGATGTGTATACCCTGTAAATGATCAGTACAGCTTTCTGAACAGGTACACCAAAAGCATAACCACAGAGCATGTAGCTAATGTATGGCAACGAATGACCCGTAACATGTTGAGCAAACGAAGCCTTACATTCAGCTTGTAATCAAAGACCCTTTTCCAAATAAAAATTACAAAGGATTATGGGATAGAGTTTTGGTATTTCTGTCAATGGCATTTTTCTGTGGCAAAACTTGAAGTTTATAATGTTTGAGGGTCAGGAGCCAATTGACTCATCAAGGACTATACCAGAGTGAGTGTGGATGAACACTGGTGACACACACCTTCTTTTCTTGACTAGTGCTCAGAGGTTAACGTGGCAAGCTTGTACTAATCCATTAACCAGGCATACACTAATTGCTCCCAATTCTACTCCTGGGACTGCCACTTAACATCCCCATCCAATGGACACGAGTGTATCCCCAGTCTTTAGCCACTCTCCCAAAGGCTGGGAGGGGTGGAGGTTCCTTGTTCTGCACCACTGCTCGACAGCTGAACCAAGCAAAGCTCACAACTCCCTGAATCGGACAACTTCCTGAAACAGACAATCAGATACCCAATTCACCAATTTTAAACCCCCTTGGCATCACTGTGAACAGCTATGCAGAACATGTAAATTTTAGTTCATGAAAATTTTCAAGTGGTTCCACCAGGATATGATCCAGGGACCTATAGTTTGCAAGGCAGTGCACTCAACCACCAAGCCAACTCCACCCTCGCAAAAAACGTCAACCAAAACTTTATCCCATAATCCTTTGTAATTGTTTTTTGGAAAAGGGTCTATAAAAGTGTTATCGGTAGCAGACCTGATGACGGTGAAAGCCATTACAAAGACTAGCAGGAAAAAGTGTCAAAAAGCTGTTTTAGTCATGTGATAATGTTTTTGTTTCTAAATTGTTCAGTTCATGCAGAGAAACTACTTATTTTACCTTCAATATGAAATATTTTTGTTTGAATAATCATGAAAGATATTTGTAAAGAAAATGAGAGGAAGTATGAGAGATCTAGCTGATGTAAATAAAGTTGGGGGTGACTACACTTTCCCTTTCACTTATTTCACATACCAAATACCTCCAGAAAGGGTAGAATAAATGTACAAACCCTCTACCATTATTTTGCAACATTGTAAATAAAAACTGGGGGTCAAGGTTACCATTAATTATTTAATTGTACAAGTAGGGCACTGTAACTTTTCACAACTTTTCAGGTTGTCTGCAAATCAAACAATTAATGTGCTAATCATTCAAAAAAAAAAAAATTTCCTTTAGCTTTGAAACTAACGAAGTGGCAAAACATTCCTCTTTCATCTAAATTCGACCAATTTTCGGTAACACAAAAGAAGACTTTTTAAGTCAAAACAAACATAAGTAGAAAATAATTAAGTAGTGACATAGCCAGCCATCTTAATCCTTAAGCACAGTTCATACATAAAGATGTAAACTTATGTATTAGATACCTTGTTTTATTTTCATGTTGAAAACTTTTCCCCTGGTTGGCGCAGAATGTCCTCTGCAAAACAGCACACACACAGAACGGTAGATATCGGCTAGATATATATTTACTATGACAAGCTTGAGTGAACACCCACAGCATGGGTGTACACGTGTGTGTGAATACAGCTTCCCTATTAGATAATAGTGACACGTTGTGATCTATACTCTCGGTGAGCAAAACCTTTCAGAAAAAGGTCCCTAATTGGAGAGCATAAATGAGATGTTCCTCAACCCCAACATAAACTTATCTTATATCACTGGAAAGAGAATTAAAGGTATGGTGACAAGCCACCAAAAAGGGCTGTTTTTCTCTGAAGTTAAAGAGAAAAATCCCACAATAAAGCATCCATTGGAATTATTTCAATATCTTTTACTGATCTCAAGATATACCTTTATAAGTTCGATAGTTTCAAGAGTAACTTTTTGCCTATGGATAAAAAATATGAAGTGGAGTGTTGCACAGTGTTTGCATTTCTAATTACTCATGGGGTTTAGGGCGCCCTCTACTGCTAGGGGTTTCCGCGGTGCTATTAGTTTTTTGCCAGACAGTTATTGGGAGCAATAATGGGTACACAGGTAAATAGGAGGTAAGAGAGGAGCGAAATAGACTACAGTAGTTTACAGTTTGGTGAGTGCTATTGATATTTTTAAGAAAACCAGTTTAACTTCCATAATAAATCCCCCAGGGAAAATATTGATGCTATAAGTGTCGATCCTTGAAGTGAAGGTTGAAAAATAAGGCTAACATTATTCATATCTGGTGGGTCTATCTTTAGATGTCACAAATTTGCATATTTAGCTCATGTTTATTTATGATACAAGTGTAAAATGGAAATTACCCTGTGAGATGGTCAAATTTTGACGGATTTTGATGGGTATTGGTGGCTATTTTCATTCCTGGATTTTTTTTAGTGCTTTTTACATCAACTATCCAACTATGTAATTTGCATGTCACTGACCTTAAAAGAGCCCTTCTCTTACTATACAAGACAAGTGTAATGAGCACACTGGCAACACATAGAGCTGACAAAAGTGTGATACTTACTGAACATCAGTGTTCGCACTAAGGCGCGGGATTGCTGGAATCCCACTTTTGTCTTTCAAATCCCGCACATAATTAAATCTAATGCGGGAAAATCCCGCACACCTTCTCTGCTCCCGCACATAAATAAATCATAAGCGGGCAGCTGATGTTCTGAATCCAGCCAAAATTCCAGCGCACTTCTCCGCAGCTGTGATTGTACAGAGAAATTGCAATGATAATACGCACAATTAATTGCAATCTAGAATTGTTCCCAAGCTGCCAAGCAAGCGGATCGCAACTCCCAAGCTGAACACTGATTATGGTAGCAACAAATATCATCATAATCTAGCCATTCACAGTGCAGCTCTTATATGCTGGCTGCTGGTTGTATAAATAAGAGCGAATCTGATTGGATTGAAATTCAATCACAGTTCCAGGGTTGCAAACGCAACGTTGCATCGTGTACAGTACGTTTGGTTACACACCTGTAGAGCACTGTGGAGTCTTTCATACATGTGTAATTGTATTGAATATGTACAGTATGCACTTTCTTCATTTCACGTCGTACATTGCTCTCGTTAATTTCTGATCGTATGTGTATCTCCAATGAAGTTCACTCATATTTTCCACTTCAACTTCAAGTTCACGGATTTATACTCACTCATTCTTCAGAAGGAAAACACCCAGTGACGAATTGGAGCTGTATCGGAGGAGGCTTTGAACTTGGAGAGAAGCACTAACGTTAGTGACACGCATTAACTGCCGTTAACAGCAAGTAGTACCTCTTGTGTGGGGAGTAGTTTTGCGATGGCGACGGAAATCCCGCTCAAGAAGAATTTATGGGAGGGATAAGGTCCCGCCTTGATTTTGAAAATCCCGCACAAAAAAATTTTTAGAGAGGGAATTCCCGCACAGTTTCAATTCCTTAGTGCGAACACTGCTGAACATACAAAACAGCTTTTTGCATTTACAACATTCATCAGACACAGCTTCTTGCCACTAAAAAGGGCATAAATTTGCTTCATTTATGCAAACTTTCCAAAACAGGAGGGAAATGAACGCCACATGATTGGAAAAAAAGAATTACTCAATCCAATGCTGGGTAAGGCAATTGAATACCACTTATGGTCTTTGAATGGGATAAATAAATATGTCAAAAGGACCAAAATTTCTGAAGGATTTCACATGCTTAAGGCGAACAATGGTAGCAAGGTGAACAGATGCACGTAATTTTTTACTATGAAAGTCAGTAAAAAACAAAAGTAAGTAGTTCCCTCTACTTCACGCTTCAAGGATTTAACAACTTCTGTCAAGTTGACAGTATGTTGTATTTACCTTTTATAGCATCATATATAATGATATGCTTCAACGCACCTACATGATACAAATCATACTCGCATTCAAAATTAAAAGAAGATGAAAAAATGATAAGATATCCAAAAATGTAAAAATATTGGCACCACAGAAATTGTAAAACTATCCATGCATAGCACATTAATATTGCTGGCATTGGTATCCTTTATGCAACATATGCTACTTTGTCACGTATTTCAACTGTACGATACTTACTGAACCTGCAAAATAGCTATTTTGCATTTGAAACATTCTTTATTCTCCAGTTGCCGTGTAACTGTCCCCCATAACATTCAGCTCTTACACTCTCAAAACACTGTGATTAAATTTAACCAGGTCCTGGTTAAAGTAACTATTATTTGCATTAATTTAACCAGGATTTCATGGAAAATTTAACCAGGATTGTGTGGGCAGAAATACAACACCGATCTCTGGTTAAATTTAACCCAGTGTTTTAAGAGTGTAATGTACGGTATACACAAAGCAAATTACAAAGGAGTTGTGCTGTTCAGACAATAGCTCCTCCCAAATCATCACCCCCAAAATCCTATTGTTTACACCTGCTTCTACCAAAATTACTTTACCACCTCACCCTGGAGTCCATAATATCACAGAACAATCCCCTAAACTTTCAAACTTATATACAGATCCCATTCATCTGGTCAAGTCCATTTACATAATTACCTCTTCTATTCCTTCTCGCTAAAAACAAACATGTCTACTCCAATATCCTTTCATTCCAACTCTGCAATATCTCCTGCTTTATGTTTGCCATTCTCCAAAATGGCCCCTTGCTTCCCTTCTCATATATCACTACATATACCATCCCTACTTTTCATCCTTCCATCTGCCTTACTATTTTCATTACCCTGCATTCTTCCTTAGCCCCCAACCTAGAGTAGAGGACCCCCTACCTAGAGTAGGTTCTCCCACTTCATGCATGGCAAGCACTTACAAAATTTCCCACTATGTGCATGGAATTACAATAACAATACAAACATTACTGCAATTACCTCTCTCCTTGATTAGAAAAGGTTGCTCATGCCTATACCACCATTTAAGACACTTCTCTGTGCCTTCATATGCAATTAAAATGAGACAGACATATATCTACATACATCTTCCTTAAAAAGTCGTAACATTTCATTGAATAAATAAAAATCAGACGAACTGCCTTTACAAATTTTTGAACTAAAGAAGAAGATGTTTAGAAAAAACTTGACTGAAAAATACTCCACACACTAACATCCAAAATGTTGATTTTGCCAATCACACTATAAACAGGAGTATATGTTTTCTTTTTTTGGGGTGTCTTCAAATGGTACACCATAATTTTTCCAGAAGATTGACTGAATTTTCTGAATACTCTATGATGAAAATTTAAACAGAAAACATACCAAGACACTTTTCCAAAGAACATAGTAAGCCATGTCAAGTACTTTTTCCGGATCAAAACTTCTGAATGCACATCACATTTACATCTAGTAATTAACTTATCATGAAACGACTGATCACTCACAATTTAGAAATTCATTCCACAAATGAAATTCAAGCATTTGTTCGTGATCATGATATGAAATATGAAACAATTTTGATCACTTTCAAGGCTAGCCTAAAAATGGTCCAATCAAATTCAGACATATTCAAAAAATTCAAGGCTATAAATAAAACCTGTGTTCAAAGCCATGATGCCACACTTTGCCATCATTAGATGAAAAAGAATTGATCTATAGCTAAACATAAATGAATTGAAAAAATATTTCATACTTAAAAGTCTGTGGACATGTAACCAAAAATGCTGACTTACTCAACAATGATAGCTTAAGATCCCCTAATGAAAAATCCCTTGGAATTGTTAACATGTCTTTTATCATTCTTAAAATAAACTTCTTCAAAGTCTGACCATTTCTCAGATTTTTCATATGCTATATATGCAGTTATTGCTCTCTTAAATCCTTAGATTGAAAATTAATCTAAAAGAGTGGGATGAGGGACACTTCTTAATTTGGACTGAAAATTTTAAAATGAGTAAGATTTGTTCTCAGTCTATTATACCCAACATTCCAATCGTAATTACCGATGCACCCCGCATTTCAATCTTCTGAACTAATGCAAAAGGTCTGCATTTCTTCAGTAAAATCCTTTATCAATTATCTGTTAATTACTTAGCAGCTAGTTTCTGGTTTGGTGTTTAGTGTGGACATTTTCAAAGCAGTCAACAGCTACATCCAAAATGAACCCCTCAGGATATGCCAACATTACAGCTGTCCTTGGAATGAAGGTTAAAGACACACAGGGTGCATTTACACTAGATCCTGATGTGATCACCTGCACAGGGTCAGATCCACTGCTTGAGATGAAATTTGTAGTGTAAACGCAGATCAGATCCGGATCTGATCGCCCGATTTTGATCCTAGCAAGACGGGAGGATCAGACCCCCCTGCAGGCATTCAAAACTTGTAGTGTAAATGCTCTAGGATCAATGGTGACCCGAGATCAATGGTGACCTCACATTGCACATTATTATGGTCACACATGTGTTTTCTCATCTCTTTGTTTACATTTTGGTGAGCACACGCATGTGCTTCTTCATTGGAGGCCACTGGGGCTGAAGCACGGAGGAGGGTCAGAGTACGAGACAAGTGTAAATGCTCCAGGATCAAGCCACACCTGTAATTCGATCTACTGACAAGATTGGGCAATCAGATCCAGATCTAGTGTAAATGCACCCATACAGTATTAGACATAAGAGGTCCCTCTTTCCACATCATAAATTTGCATATGTGGCTCATGTCTATTTATGATAAACGTCCAAAACCAGTCATTGTCTTGTAAAATGGTCAATCAGATGGATTTTAATGGGAATTGCAACTATTTTGAATGGTTTTAATATTTTTTACATCAAACAGGAGCGTGTGACACTTGCATGTACTCAGACCCTTCAGAAGTAAAAATTCTCTTCATACTCTGTATTTTACACGTTTTTCCAGAACCTCATAAAGAATTTATTTCTTCTAAACACATCTGAATTGCACTATACATTACTAAAACAACCAACATACATTATAAATGGACATACAAAAAAGCTGTTATTTCCTTGTAAAAGATTAATACAAAGGGTTTTGTTACTTTCATTCGAAGTGCCTTTTATAAAAACACCATGTTGCTCATAAAGTTGTTTATAAAAAAATAAGTTGTTTACTTTCAGAAATGTAATTACATTTCCAGATAATCTGATTTCCAGAACTTTTATGTAGCATTTATTGCAAATGTGAATTGTGACAACACAACACATTCTTAAGAGAAACCATTGCCTTTAATTAGGTTACTGTGAAAAGAATTGGTCACAGGCCTCCCAGCCACTTTTGAAAAATTTTAGTTATGATTTTACGCTACTTTCATTACAGTTTTATCCTTTTATATGATTTTTATGACTTTTTTATGCCATCATCTACAATTACCTTTTTGGGTTGTAATCTACCTTCTATTCCCTGTTCCCTCAGCTATATCACTGTATGTAGTTAGTATCATAACATATGCTATTACAGAGCAATGTTACTAGGCAACACCCTCCCCCCCCCCATCGGCATAAGTACCGTACTAATACTAAAGGCACTTAAAGCAGCCATCTCAAATTTAGTCCTCCTAATCCATTTTAATGCACTATGGTACCATATACTTGGTGTATGCTCACTCAAAGTGTTACCCCTCAAAACTAGGGCCTTTACTTTCAGATGTCAAGTCTTTTCCCAACTTATATTGAATTGGATAACTTAAAATACCTACAAGTAATAATGACGTGACTTAGATAGGAATTCAGCTACATTTTAATCATTTTGAAATTTCACAGCTGAGAAAGAGAAAAGATGTTGGCGCCAAACTATGGTGGTGCTACGCTTAGATAGTCTGCCTATGGGTTTTGCCCCCCATCCCGGCAAATTCCTGGCTACACCTCTGTAAAAGGTGCCAACATTTAGCAATTAAGCCTGTTTCTGGGAGTAAAAATAACCCTAATTGATTTGATCAATTAAAAGTTTTGTCCCCAGAGTTTTGTCCCCCCAAAGAAATTTATTCTGCAGATGCCCACGGTCTGAGCTTTCATGGCTACCAATATTACAGCATCCAGGGTGTGTCACAGTTTTGTCCATAATCAAGTTTGGGCACATCTTTTCATGCTAGCAATAGCTACTCACTACTCATGCACACAAGCTTTTTGCATTAGGTTGCATGACGCAATGACGCAACTACATATGAGCAGAGTCACCAAGGTGAGCTGTTCAAATTTCTAGAGTACATGAGCAAACATGGTACACCTCAGCCCGACTATGGTTGCGGCCCAGGTGAGAAAATTTTGAATCTGGGGGTGCCTAGAAAGCAGGGAATGAGCTCTTACAAAAAAATTCCACACTCATTTCCCTGTATTTTCTCTAAGAAAATGCACTTTCTGGGTGCATTAAATTAAGTTGTACAAAAGAACACAAATCCCAGGACTTCTGCTTGATGCATAAGTGACTTGTTGCAATGTTTGTGCTAAATGTTTTTATTGTTTGATCACGATTCTGAGACATTTGGGGGAATATTCAAGAGAAAAGTAACGTTGGTATAAATATCTTGATACATACAGAAACTTTGTGAGACTGGGAATATTTGTGTATGGAGAAAATAACATACACTTTTTTAGGTGGCAAGTGAATACAGTTTTTAGGTTGCAAGTCAAAAATTAAGATAAAGTAGGACTTTCAAGGAAAAAGGAAAAGTATGGAGAAGGTTCAAAAAGTAGTGTAAAGGAGGATAACTGGGAGTTGCTTGAAAACATTATTCAATGATGGAAACAAGTGTAGTATTTGGAAGTAAATAGCAACTGTTAATATACAAGGTACAAGGACACATACTTTGAGCATACTTCTGCACAAATAGCCTAATCCGGTCTCTCATCACTCTTATTTGAAGGTCTTGTAAGACAGGGGTCGGCAAACTAGGGGTCGCGAAACAGTTTTGGAGGGTCGCGAAAAGGATTCAGGAGCAAAAAATAATTGTCAAATTTCTCATTCAAAATAAGCAATGGGAGTGATTCTAATCTAAAAACCAGTCATCTGCTTTATTTACACTGCATAAACAACTCAAATCAAACTCCTCTCACCGACCCGTCAATTTAAGGGCCACCAAGATTCTGGAGTCAAAAATTGGGGCCACCAAGCAAAAAAATTTGGAGACCCCTGTTGTAAGGCAAAGTAAATACATCAATGTAAGGCCCAGCTTCATGCACTTTTGAACAAATATGTTTTACGATGTATATAAACACATACAGACATGGCTGAGCAAGTCTGTAAAACATGTCAGGTCGGTATACCAAGTTTGGTTGACAATCATGTTCCATCTACAGAACATGTTATCACTCTTTAATTACTAACATTTGTGATTTCTTATGTTTTTTCCCTCATTTTATGCTTTTTTACGCTTGAGCTCAATTTTATTCAAACTTTATGGTATTTTATGCCACTCTGAGAGACCTGCTGTCAGATCCACATTCACTTTTGATTTGTTAAACAAAAATTTTGCATTTTCTATTAAAATTGTCACTCAACAGCTATGTTCAATGCATACTTGAGACATTTAGAGAGTTGTTGGTACAGTTTGTGCCAAGTCTTGAAATAAACAAACCTAAACTACTTAAAAATGTTCCCACTTGAGTACCAGCAGATCAGATCCGGATCTGACTCCGTGCAGGGGATCAATTTGCAAGAGGGAACGCTCTCGTTCCTTGGATCAGATCTCAAGAGCTTGATTGCTCCTTTGGGGAGGATCAGACCATGTGCAGGCGATCAAACAAGTGGGAACACAACGAGGGATCAAGGTGACCCGAGATCAAAGCAAACGAATGGTGTACTGTCCACACTCTGTACTACTGTAGCACAGCTTGCCCATAGTCTCACATCTGGCACCACACAAACTTGTGTAAACAAAGATGACCTGCAGACATAATAGCAATGACGCAACTTCCTGTTGCTTGAACCGGAGGAGGCAATCAGATCTCACCCTGGGGATCAAATGGAGAGGCACTTGCAGTTGCCCACAAAATTTTCCAGTTGACAGGGCTGGGGGGGGGGGGATCAGCATCGGGGCATTAAGTGAGCACACGGCCAAAGTCTGGAAAACCAGTTGCAATTTTCATGAAGTTAGTTAGAAGAGGTTTAACGTCCCAGTTTCCAACCAATTGGTTCAAGTCGAGACAGCCACGGCCTTTTTTCCAGTTGTGGCTCACTGGCTTGTTTTCCCTACTCCACTGCTTATGCTGAGCAACAAGCACAAAGGCAGTAGGTTCCAATTTTAAAGTCTTTGGTATGACCCGGCCAGGATTTGAACCCTAGACCTTCAGGCTGCAAGTCGGATGCTCTATCCACTTGGCCACTGCAATTTTCATGAAAGAGAAAGTAACAATCAATGAGTCTGATGCATTGTTTTGGGTACTGCAATAAATGTGCTAAAATTGTGATTGGTTAACCTGATGAAAGTAAATGTCATATGGAGCCCACATCAAGTAGGATGAATGAGCTTGTGAACTTTTTCATATCTGACAAGTGTCAACTAACTGCAAACATTTTGACAACTCTGCGAGGGCCACAACTCCAAACAGGTCTGCTAAGACCTTGGGACTGGGTATCTGACTCAAAAAAGGTATATAAGACACCCGCCTAGTTATTATTTTCCCAATACTAAGTCTGTTGAGCCTTTTTCATCTCCCTTTTGTCACTTCTTAATTCTCCCCTATATGCAAATGAAGGTTTTTACTCATCAGTCTGGTGAGTTTTTCAAAATATTGCAATTTTTGAACCATCTGTCTACCCACTGCAACTTGGTGACTAGTTCCAAAGTTTCATTCCACCTGTATTATATGGTAACAGTCAAAAATCTGTCCCAGCTGACCATCCACACATGCTGAGTGGACTCAAAGACAATATCCACTGTGCACAGGAAATGCTCATATCGATTGCAAACCCCTTACTTCCCTTACAAAATGACCAACATTCAGACGAATACATTGCTCCGAGTCCCACCTCTGGCCCCATCCACCACAGATGTGTGTAAAGTTCCTACCCCTATACACTGGCTGCACTCAAAATATACTAACATTCGCAAACTTTTGTGAGAAATTTTTTAAAGTTGCATACATATACTAGTAAAATTCATGTGTGCAGACACCAACAAAGAATAAATCATAAATATTCAAAAAATCTACTAACGCAAGTTTGACTTCCATTTCATGCAACGACCTAAGTTTCAGTGGTTTCCCTTACAATTCATTCAATGAAGATGTCCCACTGACTTTAACACTGTAAAAGTGAAAGGAACATTGACAAAAATCATAGTTTTTATCTCTGCCTTTGAATTCATACATATTCATTTATTCATATTTCAGAACCATCATTCAGGAAGTAGCCTAGATAAGGCTCTTGAAGATGCAGTGAATTGGAAAATCTCTCTGTCTCTGTTTGCCGATGTTTAATACAAATGTTACAAAGATGTTCATTCACACATGCTATATGTTCTGTTTCACCAAGTTCATTGCAAAATGGTGAAATGGCAGTCAAAAAACAGTCAAAAGGCATGACATTTGGCAGTGCAGTGACAAAATAGCTACAGCCATAGGCATGTGAGCTGGGGTGGGGATGCTGTAGCCCCCTCCATTCAGGAAGAAAATATGCCATTAAATGCTGGCAAAATTTATGCCATTTTCAAGCAAACCTTCATTAAAATTTCGGGCATAGGTGCTGGAATCCCAATCCTCCCTCATTCCCCAACTGGAGGTAGTTCAAATGAAGCTTCTCAAACTCGGCTAAAACTTTCACTTTACTTTACAATCATTTGGCTATCAGATGTAATACAACATGCAGGTAGCATGATGAGATTGCTCCTATACGTTTGTCTGTTGTGAAAGTTAATTTCTGTTTATATTTGAATTTAGAAATTAGAAAACTTTATCACCAACATCAGCAAATTTTCAATTACCGTTCACTGTGTATCGTACTTTTCATGGTGTCAAGGTTTAGTATGTTTGAACAGTACAACAGGGTAACCTAAGTACATTTACTAACACAAAATATAGCCCACAATTGAGTTACGCAATTATAACGCATCAATGTTCCTGAATAAGCCGTCACTTCTCACGATTATGCAAGGTATGATTCGCATTTCAAACAATTAATTTACACTTCAGTTGATCAGAATGCAACAATACTGACACACAATGAGAAATTGAATACAAACACGTTTCGACACAAAAGGACACACATCATTTTATTTTGCTGTTGTGACTACATTTCTTCAATTAATTATACTCAATACTTTGTTATTATGTTAAAAAGTCCAAGACCAAAATTTGTCCCCTTTAGTTGGTACTGGATACAGAGCAGTGTTTACACTGTATATGGTTTGTTGGTGATATTTAATGGCCGTAACCATGTCAGGTGTTATAGTGGTTATTCCGACCAGGTCATGGGTGTAAAAAAGGTTTTTGCTGTCTTCAATTTTCGCTTGAAAATAAGGTTAAGGTTAACAATTTAGTATATGACATTTATAAGCCCCCTTCAAATGGAATGAACCAGCCCCCCTTCAAATGGAATGAACCAGTCCTTCAATGCAATGAACCAGCTGAGAAGGTATGCAATGGCTTGCATGTCCTCAGACTTTTTCCCATTGAGTCTCAAAGGTCTATGGACATATTAGTATACTACCTACCGACTTGATGAAAACTGCATTGGAAATAGAAAAACAGGCTTACAATTAACTCCCATCACAATTCATCAAATAAATTGGGCATTTTACGATGTACGTTACTTGTTTTATGCCCACATCATGAATAAACATTAGTTTAATATGCAAATCTGCTGACTTTTAGTGTGAGTACACTGTGAGTACAGGTGGTTGTGAGTACAAGTACAATTAAGTCTTTTTCATAAGAACAAGTACAAAATTTTGCATTAGCCCCAATGCATAACTTTCCAAAATTTGTGAGTATAAGTACCAGTACAAATCCATTCTCATGAGCACGAGTATAGGCAATTATGCAAAACCGTGAGTACGAGTACATACTCACCAGATGTCTGCAAATCTGTGACATTATTTCCTTACAAGCATCTTTTGTGTTTCTGAAAGTAAATATTGCAGGTCAAAGATAATATGCATGATTTTAAGAAATACTGAAACAAAAACTGTATTTTTCAAATAATTTTTTTAAATTTTTTTAAATTGTTGTGCATGAATTAAGATACTGGCAGGGTGCATAGAAGCGCCACCTGCATTTCTTCCCTCTGAATAAGTGTTGCCAATAGTTCTCAGAATTTTGGGTCGCACCAATGCCTCAAGCACACTTTGGGTTCCAAATGTAGTAACTTCATTTGCTGATATCTTGAGTACCACATGTCCCAATCTGAATGGAAGTTTCACCAAACTGCATAGCTAAACTCAGAACGAAGTGAACCATTCCACTGGCGATGAAACAAGGGCCAGTTATTATAGTTTGCTGCGGGAGTTAGTATAGCGCCACCAAGTTAGGGAATTTCATGGCCAGTGATCATTCAGTGGTAGATGGACTGTCCAATAGTAGTAATAGGGGAGGTAAGTAGGAGCGTAATAGATTTAGTTCCTCTTTCACATATGAAAGTCAATTTTTTCCTTCCTTTAATTCTGCCCTTGCCTGGCATTCTGAGACAGTACATTTGTTAACATACATCTGTAAGCCCCTTTCACACTGCACACCATACAATATGATGTGACCTCATACAACCCTATAAAAATGTCACCAAGCCTTTTCCACGGACGACTTTTTTTATTCATCTCTCAGCCATATTCAAATTCCCGATTAGAGTCATGTGATCTAACAAACTGGCAATTACATCTCAGTGATTATTTACACTCTGCAACATGTGGGTTTAAGTTAAATTTAATACTCAACTCAATTCCATCCTGTTACCTCGTATGGCATCCTATCCTGTTGTATCACACCTACTGTGAATTTAGGGTTTTCGTAATGACAATGTTTTCAACATTTTATCGTTTAGTCATTGCCAACAATCTACTCTAGGCTAACAGGCTTTTTACTGAAGATGAGTCGAACTAAAGAAAGCTTCCAACTGGATGAAAATATAATTATAAACACTGTTTTACTGTCTAACCTGCATGTAGTAATGAAAATTCTCTAACTTCAGGGAAAATTTTTAATAACTTTCAAATACAGAGTTTTCTTCTTGCAAAATGAATTTAAACTTACAAAGAAGCAACCTATTTTTTAAATGCCTTCAGAAATCCTCCTAATATTAGCTGCTAGTAGTATTTCACATAAAAAGAGTAAGGATAGCAGATGCGTGTCCAGGATTTTCAGCAGGGTGTGGGAGTCTGAGATACGGTTTTTCAAATGAGGTGGGATATTTTGGGTCAAAAACTCTAAAAAACTTACAAAAATTTTAATGGCGGCACAAGCAAGGGGGTCCGCACCCCTGGAACCCTCTTTGGATACATGCCTGGATAGTAATTGTAACCTAGTACAGTGCCCCCCCCCCCCCAAAAAAAAATGTCTTGCTGCAAAATGAATTTAAATTTATAAAGAAGCACTCTATTTTAAAATACCTTCAGATATCCTCTTAATATTAAAAATATAGTATTTCACCTGTAACTCACATGTAATTCCATCAACATTTCACATAGTACTTGGCATTTTCAATTGTACTTCACATAGAAAATGTTCATGTGATGTATATGTAAGTCAATAGTGGACAGTTTCCAAGCGACAATATACAAATTTTGATTGCTGAAGACCTTAAACCATATCTACATTTGTAAATCTGATCAGGGTATAGAGGCTATTTTTAGAAGTTTTAGAAAAAGAAAAGTAATCCCATTTCCCTTTGGCTAGCATATGGTTGGTATTCAGTGGAACTGGCTGTACCTCACAAATAGGTACAAAGTCATGGTTAAGCCCATTCTTCCCTGGGACATAAGCTGCCTTCAACGCAATGCATCATCACTACTACCCTGAAGGCAGGCAAAGCCGCTTTATGGTCCTGAGCGGTGAAGCTTTGTGGCCAAAGAAGGGACAAGAAATGAGAGCCTCTACTCATTGTGCATACATAGTCACCACCGCATGCTCTCACTGACCCAACAGCTTTTTGCAGCAATGTGTGCATTGTGCAAATTGCAACTGGTCATTGCAGAACACACCTGGGGTCAGTGCTGTCAATGAATTCATGTTTAAAGGAGTAACAAGGAAATTGGATAGGTCAGATTGGAACAGATTGGTTGTTTAGACCTTGGAGGTGACCTTGTGGGATGAGGGTTAGTGAAGCGGACAAGCTGTCCAAATGGGAATGTATACAGAACTAGGTGAGCCAAGACCCAAATGGTAAACCTCCTTCCATAATGGATATGTCTGGGATATTTGCTGCCACTTGACCTTAACCTGAGGACACATACAGCTTTGTTGATAAGTCTACACAAACTCAGGCCTGAACTTTTAAAGAGAACAACATTTCTGAAGGAACTAATGATGTGATATTCACCACTACTTTCTGAATTTGGTTGTAAATGACTTTAAATTTCACATTTGTCCTGTACTAGAGGTGTACCTAGCCAAATTATGGTGTGTAACATTCAAAAAAATGATTTCTGCATTACTTCTACCAAAGTTTACTGTACCCACCACCCCCCCCCCCCCCAAAAAAAAAAAAAAAAACTGAAAAAAACTGAAAATAACAATTAAGTAGAACTGCAACTTTTGTTGTATAATGAAGTTTTTTTGTGGCCAAAAGTATACTCTTGTTGAAAAAACACAATTTGAAATCATACGAAGAAAGCCAAAACCTATGGCACAAAATTAAAAGTATTGCTTAACACATTGACATGTACCTTCATTGTGCATACCCTGCATGAATGTGACAATGATAAAATCAGAAGTCAGGCAACAAGGTTTGTTCAAAAGTGCAGAACTGCTACTATAGTAGCCACAAACACTTCTAAAATTCATCTGTGCATGACAGAAAGATTTATGCAGCTTACAAGCCCATACCTTTAATACGAACCCATGACTGCAAAGTGCCACACAAAGTATTAAAATGATATCCCATAGTGGCCTAGCTGCTTAGGTTGATAAAGAGACCTATAATTAGCAAGATACATGTCTGGGTGTGAAGAAGAGTTGTGTCATAGATAATCACACATATCTCATTTCACCCAGAAAACATGATTACCATGACAACAAGGCCTAGTGTTAGAGGCAGACCTTTTTGAAAAAGTACTTCCAACCCCTTCTCTTGCCAAAATACTTCCCTCCACATTTTTGTTTTTTTATATTAGCTTGATGTCCACCATTTTCAACCTCGACTCTGGCACCACTTCATGAATCGAAGAATTTTCCACATTTTTGCTGGTATGAGATACATATATACATGTATACATACCTACATACAAAAACCTTTCTAACTTACAAGCAATACTGAAAATTATATTTGGAATTTGGAGCCCACTGTACGAACCCTGCACGGGAAGCTTTACAGATACGGTCCACGCAATGTTTGAAAACCCTCATTCTTTACAAATTTTACTTCAAAAAGCCAAAGTACTTTTTTGGACACAGAAAAAAGATGGGAGTGGGATGGACAACTCAGTGAATTTGAACAAAATGCTATGCTCGTAAATACATATTAAATATGGTAAGCATGACCCTCCTTTTACACACTCATGACTTCATAAGTTTACTGCACTGTACATGAAAACTTTTAGTATAAGCAGATCAATATAGGTAAACACAACATTTCTTGCAGGTATTTATTTACATTTTACAACATTTTACAACATTTCCCAGAATGCACTGATAGTCACAGTATCTTTCTTTTGACTTAAAATAAGCATTACCATCATAATTTAAGTACATCAAAGAGAAAATTAAATATCAGATTGTCATAGTATCTTTCTATTGACTTAAAATGTGGGGGGGGGGGGGCAAAATAATTCACTAAAAATATGCAGGGGAAATGGATACTCATCCAAAATCCACTTTGGGACAATTGCTGAAAGTTCTGAAGCTATCTTCTCGAAGGAAAAACTGAAAACAGCAAAATCTGTTGCAAAACGGCCAAATTCTTAGCCAAGTGAAAGAGCTGTGACATACTTTTGGCACTCAGGCAAATGAAGAAATGAGAAGCCCTGCCCATTGAGGGCTCTCTTCCACTAAGCTTCCTTTCATTTGCCAGGTAATACTGTGGGTAAGTGCAGGTTACATATGTAAATTGGAGGTGACCAGGGGCGATGTATTTAACAGGCATTACCACCATACTCTGAGTACGTCATGGGGGATCTAAGTGGTTCATATCTGTAATTCCACGTTTGTCACCAATCTATTGTATTCCCTTTCTTTATTGGATGACAGTGGTCATATCCATCAAATCCCAGTAAACCTTACTTCAACTTCAAATGTTTTGCAAGTTGCTACTCTGAAAAATACTACACCAGTGTCCAAATATTAAGAAAAAAAATAAAAAACCTAACAAGACTTCATAATTGACAACCAGCAGTCAACAAAATAAAACTTCAATATTGCCAAGCAATCATTTCAGTTGAAGTATTGGCATGAATAGTACACAAAGGCTACTGTTCTGTACAATTTAAAGGTCTGTGGGATATGTAACCAAAACAGATGTTTTACTCAAGAGTAATAGATTAAAATCCTTGATGAAAAATCCCCTGCAATTATTTGAATACCTTTCACCCTTCTCAAGATACACCTCTTTAAATCTGACCATTTCTGAGATTCCCATTAATTATGTAAACATAATTATGTGGAATGTTGTAAAGTGTTTGTGTTTCCTTTGTTAACCCTTCATAAATTATGTGCTAGTTATGTACAAGGCAGTGTCTAATTTGGTGAGTAATGTGGCCATTTTCTGAGCAGTGGACAGCTTCTTCCAAAATACTTAGGGCATGCCAACATTACAATTGTCCTTGGAATGAAGTGAAAACAAATGGAAGATAACATAAGAAATCAGTCTCTCCCTCAACATCACAAAGTTGCATATGTAGCTCATGTTTATTCATGATGGTGGTTCAAAAATCATCATATCCTCTCATTTTATTTTGTTTTATATAATGTCGCAAGGTTTCTTGGGAGGAGGTGGCATGGAATAGGGTTAGGGTTAGAAATCTTGAGATGACATAATCCTGCAGGATATCACATGAGGACTGGGTCCAAAAACAGTAGGTGTCTTGTAAAATGGTCAATATTTGATGGATTTTGATGGGAACTTTGGCTATTTTTAACATTTTTACTGCTTTTTACAGCAAAGGAGTATGATATTTAATGTCTATAAACCCTTTCAAATGTGTATATAATAGCTGACTCACCTGGACTGAAAATATCTTATATTGAAAAGAATATTGTTTATATTGATCCAACATACAATTTCTTCTATACTGTTATTATGATCAATGTAAATCAGGTAAAAGGAGCTCTTTATCTCTTTTGTAACTATTATGGTATTCTATTCAATATGAAGTTTGCCACAATGTCCTTTAAAACAAAAGCAAAAGCAATATCCAAATTTTTGAAATATTCAGAAAATGTAAAAATTGAGCAAGTTAATTTGAACTCAAAAGAATGTTTTTTTCAAATATGGTTTCAGTCTCATTTCTTTATTCCTAATCAATCTCATTCATAAGGGCTGGGGGGGGGGGTAGAGACCCCGAAGCACATTCTCAATGATAGGTGCCTTTTCAATGTTTCAATGGAGATCTAGAGTGAAGTGTTGGTCAACTAGAGTGAAGTGTTGTGGTGTGTCACATTTTTTATTTGCTTGCTCACACCAAAAAAGCTGTATTAAGTTTATAACCTAGCCAAAATCCTATATATGCACAGGAAAACGACTAAAAACTGAGTTTGTAATTATTCAGTCATTACATTCCTTGGTTACATTAAAACCAATTACTGCACAGGACAAGAGCAGAAATGTATGTGAATGACTCAACAGGGTTAACCACAAAAATTTATACAAGGAAAATAGCAGGCTCGGGGGACTCCAAGTTTTGGAGATGGGTACCTGCTGTCAACGACTCTGAATGAAGTCCCACTCCTAAGATGACATCATAACTGGTGTAAGAATATGCCGGAACCCCAGCAGCTTCAAATTGTTGATTACTAACTAACCAGTCAGTAGTAATAAACCATGGATTACAGCACAGGCTTCTCAAAGGATGAGGTACCCAACTGCAAATGTCAGAGAGCTAAAATGGCCAACTGAAGAGGAATCTCATGATTTACATACGAAAAAAAAAATCAAAAGTCGGTTTTGGTGTAGCACTCCATGAAAACCTGCAAAACAACACACATGCAAATAGTTTTAGTCGTAAGAAATTTCCACGGAGTCACAATTCCATTGAAAGTGGAACTGTTAAACGACTCCCGGGGAGGAGTCGCGACACTGAAGTAGAATTGGGTAACCTGCTCAAGCCTACAAAATAGGGAACTGTAAAAGACTTATTGAGAACTCAAAGGTGCTCTGAACTATGAATAAACACAATCGGGAAAACCCTAGACACAGTGCAAACATTTGCAAATGAGAGAGATACACAGTGGTAAAGAAACCAAGGGTGGGGAACAGTGGGGTTCAAGAAGTAAAAGTGACAAACCACAAACAAACATACAAAGCATTGTGGAAGCCAGACAATTGCAATGATTTGGTTTCACTCCCTGTCTATGAGGACCATTAAGCCTGAAGTTGCGAACATATGTATTTTACAGGGTCCAGAAATGCAACACGTTGACAAATGTCACACCTTCACAGCTTTGTTAATCATATACAAAAAGTGTGATGTGACGGAATGGATAACTTAGGCGGTGGCATTTGAATCGATGAAGCTTAGCAAACAGAAGTTCATGGTTCGATTCCTGGGTCAAAGTAAGGTTCTCATGAATGGAAAACCTCAGTTTTCCATCCAAGAGCTTAATCTGCAGTTATGTCATTGAACTGGCCATTCAAAAGCAACCAAATTTGACCTAAAGTGTCGAGTTCGTTAGCCACCCGACAGGAAGTCAGCCAGAAAATTTTAAGCAAGACCTGAATGTCTTTTTTTGCTCTTTTTGTATTTTTTACACAGTTTATCTCAGCTAACACAGGTGGAATTTTAGTACCATACATTGAAACTAGTCTTGTATGATTGTTATAAGTTGAATTCCTTTTTCAGTTAATGATAAAAGGGATTACTTAGGTAATGTCAACAAATCAAAAGTGGGCCTTGAGTCACAAAACGTCGAGAAATCATGATGTAGCAGGAAATTTCTGCCAAAAATGCCTCGCAGACTGATGGAAATGACACTTCCCAGGCCTTGTAATTTCACCTCAACAAATTCCTAGTGAGTGTAAAAGTACCTCCATAATTGTCAACTTCAAACCAGTTAGCATAAAATATTTTTACTTTTATATTTTTAAAACAAAAGAAACCGATGTTATGACACTATTGCTACATATCAATGTTTTAATTCTGGATAGCCCCCTCCCCATCTAATAGGAAGCCAACTGTCCCATAGGCCCTTCTTGGCCTCTCTGTCCCACTGAACCCTCTACAAATGTCCCATAGGCCCTTCTTGGCCACTCTGTCCCATTGAACCCTCTACAAATGTCCCACAGGTCCCATAGGCCCAAATGTCCCACAGACCCCTCTACAAATATGAGAGGGACCTCAAAAATTATTAAGAATCATGGAAGAAAGTTCAACATTATGTACCTCAGAAAGAAAATTTGTGGTGAAGATGATAGCTTGACCAATGACTGTCATTATTCAATTTTTGTGACAAACTTATTCACATTTTAAATTTAAAGTTAACCAATGTTATGTAAAAGAGTAGTCCAGTAAAAGATCAGAATAATCCTCCAAACTCCCTGGTTTGGAATCTACCAGCCCCTACACTCATCTCCCATTCACATTTATGTAATTTATGTTTTATGAAAAAATAGTTCTAACGCTTGTTTGCACTTTCATGAAAGTAAATAATATGCAGTTTTGATGGATTTCCCACAGAAATTAACCTACTGCTTTTCATTGTTCTTTGTGGGTACTCATATTAAGGAAGGATCCTATTTAAAATTTTCCCAGGTAAGGTCTGCTATGCACATAAACCACCTTGAAACTTTTCGAATTTAAATTTTCCATACTTCCTGTCTGGCTAACCACATACTCATTATGTCTTAAAGTTGTAACTTAAGTACTTAACAGTTCCACAAATATCATAATTTTACCTTTTCCTGCTTTGGAAGGCAGTTTGAGCTCAATACAGCGGCCGCAATGTGAAGGAAGCCTATGGCTTCAAATTACGACTTCAAGTTAGGTGACTGAATAACTCCACAATAAGATCATGTGGGAAAGCAGCCCCTGGACTCACCAACCTTGTCACATGATCTGGTCTTGTGTCATGACCCACTATCATAAGAGTAAGGAATTTCCAAAAATGTACGGGACTGCTTTCATTTAGTAGGGCTGGGCATTTTTGCCTGGAGTTTTGTAGCATGTATGCCTGAAAAGCAGTTTATAGTTTGCTCCCCAAAAAGCAAATTTTCTGAACAAAAAGGGGGGGGGGGGTGCTGTGCCCCAACCGCCTCTCTGACTCATACACCTATGTGGATTTCTACCTTGAGTCTGTTAACCCAATCAGGTCTTTAAGATCTGCTCCAAAGGTCAATGACCCAAGATTAAAGACGTATTCATATACGGTTAATTTGTATGAATTCTTCTGGAGGTGGGTTTTATACCTGTCATAATTTCATCCATTCAAACAGCTACTGGATAAATTAAACTCAAGCCTTTTGAAGGACTTTTTCTTGGATCCTGCCATATTTATTTTCAGTGTCTCTTACAAAATTCAGTAAGAAATACCCTCAAACCTGAAACTTTCTAAAAATCACATTTTTTTGACTTTATAGTGATATGAGTAGTTTAAAAAATAGGGAAAATATCCTCAAGGAGGGGCAGTTGCCCCCCCCCCCTTCACTGTGCCCCATTCCATACTGTTGGAATTGGTACTTTCCATGACTTACCAGTTGCATCAACACAACTTTTATTTTAAAATGTCATGAATTTTCACAGATCAATGTGATAGAAATTTTGCTTTGAACATTCCTGGAGGAGGGGACAACTACCCCTGTTTCCCCCTCCCCTCCACTGCATATGGCCATGGATAGGAAGTAAGGGCTCTAAGGAGTTGTGAATTAGATTCCATATGACTGGCAAATAACAGCAACAGCCTATTACCAGGCCTGGTTAATCTACTGTGACATACTATAATGGTGTACTTCTTATGTTGGGGATTGCGGACAGTATTGTGGCACACCTATTGAGGCTGGTTGTGTTTTCTTTTTAACAGTTATGTTGGAGAGGCCATTTGAAGGGTTGTCCTTTTCATGTAGCAAAATAGAGCAGGTTGACTTTCACACAAAGTTTGAACTTCAGAAAAATCTATGCATGACTAACTTCCAATAACAAGGAGAAAAAAAAGAGAGAAAAAAGGTCATAAAAAGTTGAAAATTTCTATTTGAGCTTATGATCATTCTTTCACTGCCCTTGGCCATCTGACACCTACAGGAAATATCTACTTACTCACCCTTTTTTGAAAGGTTATTAGCTACACTGTATGAACTCGGCCCTGTGCGGACCGCCATAGAGTCACTCTACTCATTGGTGCTACACTCAGTCCAGTTCACCGGTCCTACAGTTAACAGTAAAAATGACAATATTGCCCTGCAGCACATTGCTCCTACAATAATACATTCCACTGGAATCACAGTCCAATAACACAGTGTAGTCCTATTTTATACACTTACTAAATGTCACTGACTGTAGGACCAATGGACTATTGGCCCAATGGACCATAGGGCCTGATTAGCCTTTAAAATACTATGACAAGGCAACTCATGAGTTTCATACAAAAGGGCCTGGTCATAATTCCCTCAACTTGTTAAATAAACCCCAAAACTAGATTAGTGTTTGAACAACAGTAGTGAGCGAGCATTTTCTTTGATATGTGCACAAAATGTTGACAGATACATTAATCTTCATGAGCTTGTAGCAACCACCTGAATGGTATGTAATCGTGGAATGTACCCACACTAAAACCATAGCGATAATGCCGAGGATGAATCTAAAGTGCAGAAAAACCAATACTTCCCGAAAATCCTAAAAAAAGAAAGGTCACTCAATCCAAAAACCATTGCTGGCATTAAGAAAGCGATGCCTACAATTTTGTCAAAACACTCCTCCCTGCAAAAAGGAAACCTCTCAAGGAAATATTTCAGGGTCCAAACTTGCGAGTTTACTTTCTGACAGCAAGGGAGAAGCGGACAGAAGGCGCCCTCCACCACTGTGCTATTAGTTTGCAAGGGCCTTACTGCGAGTAAGTGGGGATTACATGCATAAATAGGACGTTAATATTGCTTGATGCTTGTATTGCCATCCTGGATGAGGGGTCTAAGGGGGGGGGGGCAAACTACCCTTTGGGAAAGTTTTGAATATTTGTACACTTTATGGGAGATGCCCACTAGACCAAAGGTTCACTAAATCCAAAGTTCAATAGACCGAAGATTCACTTGACCAAACATCTGCTTCAGGTTAGAGGTAGGGTCTGGATTCAGGTATTAAAGACGCAGAAATAGATCTGGGATTAGGTTCAGGAGTCTCGGGTTGTATTATCATTTGGGTAACAGAGATGCCACCAGCATTTATCCAAAAAATCTGAAAATTTTGTAAAGGTGTCAAACTGCCGGATAGACAATCACAGTAAACTAGTATACAGAGTCTGTCCAGTACTTAACGATTCTCCATGCAGTGCCATCTGCATAAGGAACTTGGTACAACAAATACATTTGCTACTATCAGGGTTCATGCTGGACTAACTCTCAGATTATGCAACAGAGCAGACTTTTTTCGTAAATTTGACCAAAAATTTGGGAATCAAAAAAGTGTTCTCTGATGTCAAAAAATCTGAATTTTTGATGGGCATTCCAAAAAAATCTGATTTCAGACTAAAATCTGAAAAGTGGCATCTCTGGGGTAAGGATTTGGCATTAGGTTCACGACTAGTTTCAGGTAGTATTATCGTTAGGGTAAGGATTTGGGATAAGGTTCAGGATTGGTCTCCAGTAGGATTTTCCTTTGGGTACGGATTATTGTTAGGTTAGGATTAAGTTTAGAATTAGGATCTTCGGTCTAGTGGACCTTCCATCTAGTGAACCTTGCTCTACATTACACTCAGGGGAGGCACATAAAATTAATCTATACATGGCCTGCAGCTATAGAATTTTACCATACAGAATGGTTCAAAAAGAAATGACCGAAAGGTGCCTTGTGAACATCCTAAGCTCTCCCAGGCTAGATGAATTATTTCTAGATTTGAAAATGGATTTGAATACACACTAAAAGCCCACAAAATCAAAGCATGACTATTATTTTTTACAACAGCATTTGTACCAATTGATTTGATGGTGCAAGGGATTGTAGGTGGGGGAAGTTGGACTCTCGTATAAGAGTTGCATGGAAACAGTACTACTAGTCAATCTGACAATGGTGCAAAGTGTGCAAGAAGTGCACTGAAAAATAAATTTTAAAGACCGTAGTTTACAATGTTTTATTTCATCTTGTATTACAAAGTTACCTTAAAATTTCCTTCCTTCTTCCCGATTCTTCTTCCATTCACCCTGCCCTGCTGTAATTTGAGCTATCCTTCCTGGTCGGGACTGTTAATGACTTTCCCAGGCAGACTGACAGATATGCCATGGCTTGTGATGGGAGGGGATAGCTAGGTAGGGGAAGGAGGAGGATAGGTGGGGGAAGGAGTTGCATGATGCTTTGGTAACTCTCTTTCAAGCTGACATGTAATAATTACAACTACATGTGCGATGGGTGCCCACTAAGCTTGCTGAAAAAAAAAAACATTTCTAAAGACTTTTATTTTAAGTCATGGATGACTTAATATTACACTACTGCAAAAGGATAATTTGACAACCCAAAGTAATAATGCAAAGTGAACTATTTTGTCGTAATATTTTTTAAAATCCAGGGGGAGGGGTTTTTGTGTAGGCCATCCCTCCTAGACAAAAGTGGGGTAGGGGGGAGAGAGATATACAACCAGAGTACTTTTGAAAATAAAATTCCAATTTTCACTGAACAAGACTGACAAAAGAAATTAAGTAATGTGCAAGCATTAAATTAGTAGTACCTCTTTTCAACTTTTTAGAACATCAACTTTTTCAGAATCTTTTCTTTCAGGTCTCAAGCCATTTGTCAGCTGTGATAACGGCAGTAGTGGTTCCACTTAATTTTTTGCACCGCTCTTAACATGAAAGCCAAGTTCAGCCTGCCACCTCAAAAACCTTTACTTTTATTGCTACGCAGTCAGAAAAATTATCTGCAAGAAAAAGACAGATGCTGCGAATACTGAACCAAAAGCTTGAATCTCACATTCATTTAATAAGCCTCTAGGTACAAAGCTTTTAATGGATATATCCAGTTACCTATTGCAAAATATGTACTTCCCAATTTGCGTTTTTGCCGATTTTCTGAATTGCAAGGGATCAAATATCAACTACTCTGGTTGCACGGTAAAAATTAAGTGCAACATATTTGCAAAAAAATTCTGTTCATGTGATACCGGTGAGAGCCCAGCATTACAATCTTTAGCTTTTAAACTAAACAAAGTTGAAGGCCTTGTGTTTTGTTGGAAATCAGACCTAGTAATAAGCAGCTCATATGTACCAAGATGCATTGGCCAGAACTTAACATTCACTGCTACTGTTATGGCAACAGAGAGTCAGATTACTGGTTAAATGATTTTAAGTTAGGCCATCTTTGATTGACAATCGATGTAAAACAGAATGCAGCTAATTAAAATGGATATTGTCTAGTTAACTGTGATTCACATTAATAGAAAATAATTTAATGCTTTCAAACAAAGGTTACATTCACATGTGATCATGTGCTCATCATCGAGGATCTCAAGGTCTTTTGTAATTTTGTGAGGTCTAATCACAGGCAGGTTCATATGCAGTGTTTCACTGGTGATCATAATAATGGGTTAAAAAAAATTAAATATAACACCAGAAAGGAAGTCACAGAATTAACATTGGATTCATCGTTATCAAGACTTGGGATATGATGACAAGATCATGATCTGATTATTCTCCACCTATTGATCATGAGATCATCATCATCATGGGTCTGTTCACATGCAATTTACCACAACATGATGAAGCACTCACTGTCCGGTCAGGATCTTATGATGTGAAAGTTACAGCACAAATCAGTCTAGAGACCTCCCACTTGGCAATTATTCTTTCATTTTCCAATAAGCTAAAACCCAAGAATAAATATAACTGGCATGTTGAGTTTGTACATTCGTTAAACCGAAGGGTTTAAGCAAAAAAATATTTCTGATGTGTGAAGAGGATCTAAATAAATCTAAGCACTCAGGTGAAATTTCCATTCAGTTCTGATTTGTAATTCTCGAGATATCAGCAAATGAAATTTACTACATTTGTGACCTGAAGTGAACTTGAAGCAAACTTCTTATCCTGATGAACAAAACTTTGTTTTCTACGTTTTTTCAATCTAATATTTTGTCCTTGAAGATAATGCGGATATCAGCTGTGCATGGGGAATTCAAAGTTCCAACTCGTCTCATGCATTCACATATTCTGATGATATAATATTATGGAGGATAAACTCGTTTCTTGAGTTCAATGAAAAACAAAAGACTGCTCATTAATGTGAGGTTATGATGTCACATGTGCTTGCTTCAAGTTCACAAGATTGAAAATGTGAAAATTTCATTTGCTAATGTATGCAGACGCACACACTGGATTTCAATGCAAATTTTACTAGAATGCTTGGATTAAGTACCCCTCTGACATATCAAAAATTGCATTCACACTCAAATCCTTTTACAGGGAAAATGCAGTGACCCCAAACTGAATTAGTATACCTGGGTTTCCTAATTCATGGATGGCTCTTTTAAATCATGTGACGACAATTTTAAAACTGAATTTTAACATTTATATAAAATAACCCCTTTGTTTATCTTATGAATGCCACATTTATTTTCTGACACATTATGAAAGTGTTTGCAATAAAAAGTAAGACTAGATTTTTAACATTTAGTTCATCTGTCAAAGTAAGTTTGGGATGACTGCATATTCCCTTTAAGGATGGCCAATATACTTTACTTTAATATGTTAATACATAACCATTACTGCTATCATCTTCATCCACGAATTTTTTATCCATGGAGGACTCTCAAAGTGTTTCCCTATTTCATCAAAAAGGTTACATATTTTATGTTTACATGCCCTACATAACACAGCTGACCTACTGAAATGGTTACAAATGTGTTATCTCTAAAAAACCCAGCGCAATATTCACCCAATGCCCTTTTAACAGAAGGCCGTTGGTCCACTTCTTTGACTTTCTGAGAGTGCGTCGTTCTACGGACTAACATGTTGGTGTTCTGACCTCTCATCTGTATATGTTTAAAAACATCTCCCCCCTGGATAAATGCCAACGTATATTTAGTTAAAGAAAGTGGTATGAAAACATGAATCATGAACTGGGTTCTGCTGAAGTTTACAATCAAAGGTAAACAAATTTTTCACAGACATTAATGGCCACCTCGATCATCTGAGCGTGGCTAAATTGAACTTTTGATTTACAACTGACAAAGGAGCCATGCCCAATATAAACATGAACTTCACATATTTAATTTTTTCCC
Source organism: Holothuria leucospilota (assembly GCA_029531755.1). Taxonomy (NCBI): domain Eukaryota; kingdom Metazoa; phylum Echinodermata; class Holothuroidea; order Aspidochirotida; family Holothuriidae; genus Holothuria; species Holothuria leucospilota. Next base: position 15,427,088 of record CM055977.1, read on the forward strand.
TTTGAGTCAACTGGAACAAAACACATTTTGTCCTTTTGCAGTCATAACTTTGTAAGGGATATTAGCACGGGCCATCAAGTGAATTATGAGCCATTTTTTTTTTGTCCAAAATGGTTTTTTTTATGGTTACACAAAGATTTTACGACTATCTTTACATTTAATAACCACATTTTTTTCAAACTTAAACACTTCAATGTCACTACTGGTTTTTGTAGCACCAATCTAAGTTTTTTCTGTGATATAGAAATGAGGAAAATGCTAATGTGATTGGAAACAGGAAGATGGGGGCAGAGGGGACTGGAAATGTGCTGCAAACAAGCCATAAATCGAAAAAATCAACCACAAAGTTAACAAGGTTTCAACAAATCCTGTCAAGAATACAGTGGCTAGCAGTGGCTCAAAAGAGTCACTTTTAAACTTAAAATTTTGTAGTATCCCTTATCCATTAAGATGCAGGCCCATAGCCTGGTGCGGTGCACATTTTCACTACTACAGTTTCATTTGTACAGGGTCAACAAACTGTAGTTGCTCTTAATTCAGTGGACTTACACATATTATACAAATAATACATATTTAAGTTATCAATATCTGACGACATGGATCCAGTACTGACACTGAGAAATGAGGCTACTGTTATCCTGGTCCCAATATCACCTTTAAGAGTGGTTTGAACATTAACATGAATAAGATATTGGGATTTTTTGTCAGGCATTTAAAAATAAAATAACATTAAATGAATTATAGTTTGAGAGCTGTTGATTTTGGTAAGATGGTTATTATATTAATTTCAGGTAAATTTGCTAATACTGACATAGGACTGAACTAAATTTATACCTACCAATCAGATATTAAATAATGACAATCAATTCCACCTTAAAATTCAGCAGAGGAGCTTAATTTTCATGATTAATGACATTTTAGAATGATTTTTAGACTACTGCTATCACAATAATGACCTGTACTAAAGTCAAGTGGACACTGGTCATCAGAGGCTGATAATCTATTGCACTAATAGGCTTAAGCCTCAGGGCCCCAAAGAACTGGGGGCCTGCCAAGTGAAAAAAAGTGTGTAGTCTGGGAAGCCTTGACTAAACTCTCCCTTCAGACAGAGGCATTTTAACATCAGTGGAACCAGTGGGGAGGTGATAGTTCAAATCCTTCTCAGGTCAGTGAAGAAGTTTTTCTTCAGAGGTTTACATGTACATTTTTCAATCTTTGAATGTAAAGTATATCCAAACTTGTGGGTTCAATTGGTATGGGCACTTGATGTAAAGTTAAAATTTACAAACCCATCTCAATTAGTATCGTTATCATTAATTTCATTTCATCTCTTTCTTCACAGTAGCAAAAATATAAATACACTATAATATGCTACTTGAGAAGAATAAAGAGGATTGTATTTGACGATAGAATTAATTTTCACCTCAGCCCCTACCCTCATGCCAAAAAAGGACAGGGAACTCAGATTACAGTTTCCCACAATTCAATTTTGAAAACAGGGTTCAGCAATTAATGTACAAGATATATCATATTCTAATATTAAAATCTTCATGTCATATTATAATCAAAATCTCCTGTTTCTTTCCAAAGCGATAAAATAGAGAATAAAAAATAAGGCAACAGAGAAATCATGTGTTTCTAAATTCCCTTTTAAGGTCTTACAGAGGGAACACTTAAAATGACATAACTAGAACCAGCGGTTATTAAACTCAATGGAAATACCGCAAGGATAAATTTAACCTACCGATTTACTCCTGAATGGCTACTTCCATGATTAAACTGTAAAACAAGCTTTTATAATGTTACCCTCACCGCTAAAAATAGTTTATGAAACAGTTTTATGTGAAGGCTCACTGTTAATGTTTGTCAATGGAAAACATTTGAAGAGTTCAGGGAAAGGGAACTTTCATTGATGGATGTGGCTTGAAGTATCCATACATTCTATACCAGGGGTGGCCCAACCTTTTTTGACCCAAGATCTACTTTTCAAGTAGCCAACCTCCTGAGATCACAAAACATACACTGTCATACAGTTAGACGTAAAAACCATTTTTTTTTTTTATTTTTTCCCACACCCCTCGTGGTCGACTTGGGATCAGTCCGCGGTCTACTCGTACCAGTAGACTGCGATCAACTGGTTGGGCACTCCTGTTCTATACCATGCTTTTAATTCTAACACTTAAAGGGAATAAGAGCTCACCGCAACATTTGCATTGAATAATCAGCAGACTCTTTACAAATCTCTACTTTTCTGCCAAACAAGTACCTCTGGAGGTAAGCAAGGAGTTTTGGGATATAACACAATTCGGTAACAAAAATGTTGTCACGTGATTAAAATGATCTCTAATCAATAAGAATACCGGGGTTCACTCATTCTAAACGAGGCGACTGCATTTTCCTTTGAAGTGAAGCTAACACTTACTTGTAAGTACAGTAGGTGGATAAACTACTATACAGTGTTGGACCTACTGTTGGTATTTCAATGTTGGCACGAGTCCGTGTTCCTCATTTTAATTCAGTATTGGTTTTGGTAGAATTTACTTAAAGTGGTGATACTATCTTACTGATATCTCACAGCCTATTGCATGAAAATCTTACATTATTTTCCTATTCCTGACTGTTAGTCTCAGTATTTTACTTCAATTAAAATGCAATTAAAGTTGACCTTGCACACACTGCAATTAAAATCTTTTGGTTATTTACATCACCAGAGGGGCATATCTGGTCATAAAAATGTGGTCACTTGACAGTTGAAAATAAGAAATTTTCAACAAAATATGAAAACAAACAAAAAAAGCTGATACAGTAGGAAAACAGGATACAGGTGGACCGTGGAGAAACTAATAATTGCTTTTACTTTGCCTGCAATCACCAACTTGAATCTCCCTCAAACCCACTGCAAACAGTCATGAATACCCAGCGAGCAATTTTGAGTCACAAGAAAATAATCAGTTGGTTCCACCACGGTGCTGTCAACTGCAGTACAATCTGAACCACCAAGCAACTTTCATCCACGTACAGACGATTATTGCAGGCACCATGGGTGCACCATATCCTCATATTTTATTCTGTAAGGTAGCACATTCGTGTCTCGAGACATGCATATCATGCATGATATCATGTCTCGTGGTTAGGTTAGGGTTAAAGGCATGAAAGAAGGTTAGGGTTACAAGTCTCAAGACTTATTATCATGCATCATATGTTGTTGATTGGGTGATTGCAGGCAATAATGGTATACATATGCAAATAGAAGATGAGGAGAGAAATAGACTGCACTATATCAATTAATGTCTGCGGACATTTTGGATTTGTGTTTGCAGAATACTTAAGTTACCATCTTATCACACAGTAAATGTAGACTTCAGGCTTTCCTCACTTTTGAGATAATTGAATTAACTAATATTTCAAGAATTTTTGAAGACCAGGATAATTTTTTTTTAATACTCAGAAGAGAGAAGGGGGTCATCCTTTGTCTTTAACTTGACAGGGTCTTGTCGCACTTATCTCATCTTGATGGTTACATATGTAAAGAGAAGGTGAGGATCAGTTTTTACGAGGAAAGAATATGTCACAAAAGTGACTTCTTTTACTGGTTTAGGAACTTACCCACAAAATATTTACAGGTGAAACATTGTTGCCCCTAAGTTCCATACAATCTTCAAATTAAGCATACTGACGGAATATTATATATGTGTAACTTTACTGCATAGTGACATTACATACGGCAGAAACACGTACTAACATGATCTCAAGCAGAGAGCAGGTTTAGGGACCCTATGATGAAAATACGTCTAATTTTCCAGACCAATCACAATCTTGCAACATTCAAAGACTCTCAAGAACATAAATAATTCTAGACTTTTTCCAGGTTTTTCCCTACCATGGGGGACCCAATGTAGTGGGTTTATTTAGTATTTTATCTCGTTTGAAGTCAGTCTATTTGCAGGGAAGAATTATTGACTGTTGAAGTGTGTAAGCAATCAAGGCCCCAAAATCAACATGCTTCAGAGAACGTTTTCCAAAGTTTTTGGAAGAATACATAGATTTCTAACAATGTCTAGAACAACAAGTCCAAAACCAATGAGTAGTAGAGAGGGTTAAACAACTCTTCCCTCCCCCCCCCCACCCCCCACCCACCCAGTGAGATTTCCACAAAGGTTAATTCTTGAACACAAATTTCCTTCAAACATTCCACTAAATGCTACACTAGTTAGCATGTAGATAACCTTAATTCTTCAATAAGTTATCAATATGACCTCCAAATCTAGGTAGCATTACATCCCATAATGATTTTTACACTTAAATGTTTCCTCAATTATTCTATCCCAAGCATAGTAAAAATGCAAAATTTGAGCCTCTCCAGTACAAAACCCGCTTACCAGCCTGATATACCTTCATTTGCCTCTAATTCATCTTCTATTTAAAGCAGATAGATTCACAAACAAGCCCACAAGTAGGGCACATGGTCAACAGCTCCGGACTTTAGGAACTTAGATAAGAATCCAAATTAGTGAATGACATCAAAAGCAACAAAGATGTTTGGAAATCAACTTTATTTGGAATTGCGATTATTATAATCACAAACATCCAATCCCAAAATTCTGTGTGTTAAGGGATCAGTGCTATTAAATGTTGTCTGCATAAGATGATTTCTCCTAGTGTGGTGTAAAGATCATACCCTGGGATGGAGGCCTGTTTTTAAAAAGACCTAGATTAATTACAAGCAAAGAAGAATAACACAAAATGTAGCAAACAAAAGTATAATCTTATTGGCTTTCATGTTTACAAAAAATTATATTGGGCTTATTACAACAAATAATATAATCTGGCCAGACTTTGAATGAAAAATATTCTTCACTCAGGCTGCCCAAAGATGGGCTGATATCCACAATCTCCCCTGTATTCATTGTATATCTCCAGTTTCTCTCGTTGTATTCCCAGTTTCTCCCAAAGTTTTCTAGCTACCCATGGTGGTATAAAACCATAGCAACACATCTATAAAAGGGAAAGAGGATGCCCAGCAACAATTTAGTGGAGAGATAGTCTACACAATCACTATTTTATTTTTCAAAAGGCTTGATGACCAACAAATAGTATTCTGTGCGGAGTGGAGAAAGGGGGAGGTGGGGGGGGGGAGGGGGGAGGGGGGAGGGAGGATGAGGCATGTGTCTTTTTAAATACTAGTAGTTAAATTTAACTGTATTCAAACTGATTTATTTGTTTTTATGCATTTCAAAGGCTATTTTTTCAGTCATTTAAGGGTGGACCATTCAGGGGAAGGGGGTGTAAGTTGCCATTATGGAGTTCATTCACTGACACTTAAAATTATTTTCCCCCTTTTCAAAATTGATCTGAGCCACATAAATTAATGGCAGCATAAACTTTGCACCTGCTATTTGTGGCACTGTTTACTGCAGAAGAGGATACAGGATTTGTGTAATGCAGTTGCAGGCTTTACACTGAAGAAAAGAGGGGTTTCAGCCTAAACACTGCAATACATGTAATGTCAGCTCTTAAGGGAGGGGGGTTAAACTCCTTTATAAAACCTGGATCTGCCACTGATGTGAAGGACAGAATGACCAGGTGAAAATGCTGAGTTTTAATTGAGCCAAGTTTGATAAACATACAAGGACTGTTGCCTGAAGAGGGGGCATCAGCAGGCCTGATTTTTAAGGAAATTTTCAGGTTGCCCATCGGACAACCTGAAGCTTAATTTAGGTTGTCCGAAATAGTTTTTGGTTGTCCGAATGAAAGTGACGAACAAGAGATGAACAATTCTATTTCCTGTCTCTGCCATAGAAAACAATCATCTACTTTAAATTCTGCATTTTTCCATATTTATTGGCATGGTACAATGATGAATGGTAGTCAATACCATTGTCTCAATGCCACTTCTTAAGGGGATTTTTATGACATACTTTTCTACTGACGTCGGGAACTATTCAGTTACAAATAAAATCTACTCGTCCATCGGACAAGTTCAAAGAGAAAAAGGGGTTGTCCGATGCAAGTTTGACCCGTCACGGACGATCGGACGAGTGCTAAATTTCAGCCCTGATCAGCACAAACACTGTTACGAGGGGCCCGGAGGGGTCGGAGAGACCAAATTTTGTAACTTGAAATTTGGTGCTACAACTCGTCTAGGCTTGAATGTGAAAAAAAGACCTTTTGGTGGAAGTGTTATCTAAAATTGCCAATGAATTGCTTAACATGAGTCAAACGGAAATATGTTAATATATGAAATGGATATGTGAATGTATGTCATCAACGCCTTCAAGTTTCTTCACCTCCACTTGCCAATGCATGACGACAAAAGGAAAATCTTTTACATTTATCAAAATGATGGCAGTAAAGCACTACTTGTTATTTATAGCTGCATTATGTTTCATGCCCCGTGGCCATCTTGGGTGAAACTGAATTCATACCGACAACTTCAGCTTACATTAGCCCATGTTATAATTATACTCATGTTGTGTTCAAGTGATATACAGAACACTCCCACTTGACAGTATATTGTTTGTATTGTATAGTATTAGCACGCGCTGCAATTATTTCACTCTTTTACCATAGCAACCTTTTCGCTCTTGAATACACTACCCATCAACCTCTGCACATGCATGAAAACATGTGACTATCAATTTACAGATGACAAGAACATCACTGGGTGTGACAGGCTGTGAATGATGTATGTTTGTGTCATGTCAGGCTTTAGAAAGAATCAACTATCCACCGCATAGGTGACTGACATGACTTATGATTTGAATGTTAACAGCACATAGATGTACCGGCCTTTCATGTACATTTACCTGTGATTTCCCTCTTTATTTCTTTTGGAAACATTTCAACTTAAAACCATGGCATGTAACACGTGCAGTTGAACTCTAACAGTATCCAAATAACATTCTCCCTACTTGTCCTCACAATATTACACTGTGTGTATACGTGTGTACGTGTGATTCTTGTTTGCTTTGCGCAAACAACAATCCAATAAAGCACCCTGTCATTTATGTCTTTTCTCAAGTGTCAATGACATCAGAGCAAGCTGACAACCAACGTTACATGTATGTGATCCATAGATCATAGAACTTCTATTTAATGAGATTCTGTGACACATGGCACAGCACGCGTACATGTACATGTGCACGTACATGCACATGCACACAGCTGTTGTTATTATTATTAGGCATACTGGTAGTCACTGTTTGCATTAAGCTGTTTTATTCCAACAGCAAGCTGTATTAAGAAGTTCATGTTGGTGAAATGTTAAAAACATTCGTGACAGTTTGGGGAACACGCGCACTCGTGCATATGAAGCAGAAGATGTCAAAAATACATTAGAGTACATATACACAACAATATGCTTGGGAGAATACTCTGCGCCAGTTAAGTTTATCACGATTTCTCCTAAATATTGATCAAACGAGTCTTATGTCGGTACAATTGTAACTGCAAGTCATTTTGGAAAAATCCTTGCAAAATTTTTAAGAATTGAAAAAGATCTCGATCAAACTTACAAAGTCCCCTTGTGGAACCACTGTTTTTACTAAAATCATATTTGAATATTACCTAGTTTATGTTCAATCAATTGTTTGCCCCTTTAATGACTTTAAATGGTGTGGCAGAAAAAATGAAAATCTCATGAAAGATTTCTTCTTTTTGCATTTTTCTTTGTGCATGTAGCACTGTCATGGAGAAGCAATTTTAGCAGAAGGTCACCTACTCTAAAGCCAACATTTTTCTGTGTTACGGAAAACAGACAGAATTCACGGAATCAGTAACAGAACACAGAATTCATGATTTTGACTGGCAATGGAAAAAAAAAATTAGAAATGTGAGCAGAAGTTGTAAACTTTCAGTTTTAGAACACTCAAAGCGGAGAACAATGGATACTGTTACTGTTTATCAAGGTCTACTACTACTCTACTATAGCTTAGCAGTGTGAAAAACATATACACATTCATGGTAAAAATTCTTTATTGAAAAATGGACAAAACAACGAAAACAGTGAGAAAACAAGAAGATCACAGAAAATGAAAAAACTGACAAAACGGAATCCCAAATTTAGGAAACCGAAAAATTTTGGCTTTACCCTGCTCTTATGAAATTTGTCTGTTTTTTTAAATTTCTTGATGGTGCTATTTTGGCAAAGCTTTGAACTCTTTCCAAAATACTGAATAAGACAGCCAGTCCAAAACCCTCTTTTTTCAAATTTCTGGTGTGGGGGGGAGGGAGATGGGAGTAAGGGGTAGCAACTGCAGCTGACCAATGCAAAAGAACCTACTTCACCTTAGTGTAATAATTTTTCAAAGCTTATAAATTAAGAACACCACAAAGGTTTAAGATACTATTGAGTCCTTAAGATGAGGTGATTGCTCTATGTTTGGACATCTCTCTGTTCCAACATTTCTATGTCCTGACAAGTCTATGTGAGTGCCAGGATATAGATTTAACTGGTTCAAAGGGTCACATCAGGATTAAAGCTTTAAGCAGGGAGTTGTTATTTGGATGGAAATATATCCAAAGTTTATGTTTGTACTTAAAGACCCAATATATCAAGGGGGAGATTATCAGCACAAAGGGATTTCTTTCTTTTGCTCTGTGGCTCCAATTTGATATCATTCACCTAGCAGCATTGTTCAAGTCACGTAGTCCTTTAACAAGTGGCCTGCGCAGAACAATACTTTGATGTGTAAGTCTGTGCCACTAACATGTTTAGAGCATGCAGGTGAAATTAAACTCGCAACGACTGTTTAATTGAAACGAATACAGTTAGCCCCTTCCTTTACAAGAAACTGCAAGCAAATGAGTTGACAGGGTAGAAGTCTAACTTTTGTTAAAACAATATGAAAAGTTTCCGGAAGTTTCCTGAAGTAACCAAATATAGATTCTTGTTCATATTTCGACATAAACCTTCACTGATATACTGTCATGCACATCACTGAACGCTAAAAGATGCAATAATTTTTTATTTTCCTGACAACTGGCAATGTGGTAGCAATGGAGGAAAACCCCCAGTCTTACTGTAAATGTAGCAGACAACAAGTCCCTTTTGTGTTAAAGGGGAAGTTTCATCATCCCAGACAGTTCCAATTCTCCCAACTTTGCAACTTCTAGCCCCTCCCATAACTGTATGAAACTCCTCCTTGTGTAGGAATAGACCTGTTTCATTGCTTAAGGCCACGTCCTGGTGAGCATACAAGGCTATAAAATGTAATAAAAGCACTTTCTCTGCCTTGTGTGGAATGTGAGCTACTCTGCATCTTTCAAATTTTCAAACTTTGATGTCAATCAAAGAGCAGTCACCAACTGAGAATTTTGATACTCCCTCACTAAAAATATACTTTGGGGTGATGACTGTCTGTCTTTAACTTCCTAAACCACTGTACTTCTTATAGAAATGTCAAGAAAGATACAAGCGACAGAATCCAGAGTGACTTTGGCGGCACAAAGTTCCACAAACCTTACTTCAAAGCAATATATTTCCATGCAAATAACAACTCCCTGATTTAAAGACAGACAGTCATCACCCCAAAGTATATTTTTAGTGTGGGGGTATCAAAATTCTCAGTTGGTGACTGCTCTTTGATTGACATCAAAGTTTGAAAAATGCTCACATTCCACACAAGGCAGAGAGAGTGCTTTTATTACATTTTATAGCATTGTATGCTCACCAGGACATGGCCTTAAGAAATAAAACAGGTTTATTCCTTCACAAGGAAGAGCTTCATACAGTTATGGGAGGAGCTAGAAGTTACATAGTTGGGAGAATTGGAACTGTCTGGGATCATGAAAATTACCCTTTAAGTTTACATGTAGTCATGACATAGGGATGTCTGAACACAGAGGTCTAACCAAAGATAAAGATAACTGTCAAAAGAAAAATCATTTCATATAAAAAAAAATTCAAACAGACTTTTGTAGTTCATAATTGATTTTTACAAAGAAGTAAAATGCAAATAAATTATTACTGAGTCAATGTCCCATAATCTTTCATTTTCTTTAAGGGTATATAAAAGACATTCGAGCATGAAAACATCTTCTACAGTCTCTCAAATAATTTTGACATATCTCAACAACACTTCCTGTTTGTTGGGAGCAAACATTTCTGTCCAGGGGAATCTAATGAAAATTGTCCTGGGGCCCCTATGGCATTAACCTGCTCTAAAGTTCCCCCATGAATCTTTCTCACTGCTTCAATTTCTTCCTCAGACCTGAAATTTCTGGCAAATGCTGTGAAGGTCACTCCGAAGACTTTTAGTCAACAAGTGAGCCGGCAAATTACCGAAAATGCCAAACCATGTGCTGAAAGCCTCGCAAGAGTGAACAGAATTCTTAAACTGATGCGTGCAGGATGAAATCTGTCACGCAGGGCAGCTATATCATCTGACAGAATGATCTAGCAGACTAATTCTCACAGCATTCTCTCTGAAAAGGTCTTGAAACCTCGGCAAAGTTGAACATATAGAGTCAACATAACAATGTAATATCCAAGTATCTGAAATCCAGGCAACATGAAAATATTAACAACGACAGAGGTATTGTAAAGAGCTGTTCATCAGGGCGTAGATAACAGTTGGATAATAGGATCAGGACAGAAAGCCTGAGGCTGTTAAACCAAATGAAATGTGATAGTTAAACCATCTACACCATTGTCTGCTTGGCAGATGTGTATTACTCCTGCACCTAGGATGCATTTGTAATACCAATGCGTGCGAACTTTCGCAAGCGTTCTTCTTCCAACTGTGTAAAAACTGTACACAATTGACTATTCATACAATCACAAAAAACAAATTATAAATATTCCACGAAAAATTGACTAAAGCAAGTCTGATTAATACCATGCTGTTCAGACAACCAAAGTCAATGGGTTTTAATCTGTGATTTCTCCTCCTTAATGCTCACACAATGAAGAAGTCCCACTGATTTACTTTGTAAAAGTGAGTAGGTCGCAGAACATTACAGTTGAAGTTTCGTCGTGCAATACAAATATTCATATATCAAATCCAATCAACAGTTGAGAGGTAACATCAAACTGGGCTCATGAATATACTATATAGCAATAGCGGATAATCTCTGTTATTGTTCGCAAGTGTTAAAGTACGTACTCTACCTCGAAAGAGGAATACATATTCGACACCTGCTATGATGGCAATCTATACCACGGCTACCACCATCACTACAACAACAATAACAACAACAACAGTTACAATAACAAAAACAATAACAGTGACAACTTCCGAGACAATAAACAATAATCCAGATTCTGAAGGTATGCAAATAACAATAGGAGAAATCAAGTTGCTATGCAACAAATATTGACAAAAGTAGGTCAATTTTAGAACAGACAAAAAACAAAAAAAGGGAAAATATCAAATTACAAGACAATCACAGAAAGTTATGACTAAATCTTTAAAAATTCCCAAGACATCATAATTCAATAGTTTCCTAAAATCTGTGTGAAATTTATGGGAGACTTGTGCAATCTAATGCCAAAGGATACTAAAAGGGGGACTAGAGAGAAAAAGAAAGATAACAAATAGACAGAAAGTTACAAGTATAACATAAAAATTTTTTAAAAATATTAAAATGACCATGGTTTTCAAAGATGCATTTTTTTTTAGCAAATATTGGCTGCTTTTTCTTACCTTTCATATCCCCCTAGCAGTGTGGATTTGATTATGTTTCTTCCACCACAGAATGTCAAAAAATTGTTGCAAATACTTTGTAATTGGGCAGAGGTGTCCCACTACCTTTACCAAACTTCAGTCAGAGTGTAGCGGTATTAAACTGGATTGTTTGAAACCTGTGAGAAAAACAAACAAATAAACAGATAAAAACAAGTAAACAAACAAATAAAAAAGCACTGAAACTGAAAATAAAAGAAAAATTATTACTCCAATTTTTTTCTGTGGTTAATATGAACAATTTTCATATCAGCATTGCTTCAAGTTATACTTTGTCTGAAATGTTGCAAATTCATCATAAAATACCCATGTGACCATAGCCTGGCAGCCATTTTGGTAAGCATAAATTTGTTTGAACTGTGGTGACCTTTTTGCCCAAATGACCTACTTACTGTATTTATGATAAGTCCAAGGTTATTTTACTCCTTTGTTACACATATCTGCTTCAATGTAACAGTATGCTTCTCCTTGTAACACAATTTTCATTACGTCATCTACTGACAGCTATGGCACTGTAGCCTTGGAATATATTTTACATATTCCTTCTAAAAAAGTGACTCAAAGTCATTATCTGAAGGGTTTAAACTTCAATCTGGTTTTGATATGTTAGAGGGAAACTTAAGCATTCAAGTGACATTTGCATTCAACTCCTACATGTGGTTCCTTAACAGATGTAAGCAGATGGTATTATTACTATTTCCATGCAAAGTGAACTTGAAGCAAGCACACACAACATCATAACCTCACATTAATTAACAGTTTTGTTTTTCTTGAAACCTGTTCAAGAAATTTCCTCTTCAATTATCCATGTTTTCCTAATGTGAAGTCACGAGAAGCAAGCGAATTTTTCAAAATTATGTTTACCCATGGCATACTCATACACCTACCTATTTTAGGCTCAAAACAATAGATTGCAAAACAATGAAAACAAAGCAGTGTTTTCAGTGAAAGTAGATGCCATCACTCCTGCTTGCTGTAAGTTCACCTAAGGCAAAAATTGTGTAACTTCATCCGCTAATATCACGAGTAGCACACACTGAATCTGAATGAAAATTTTGCCAGAATGCTAGGATTCAGTTTTTCTTTCACATCTCTAAAACAAATATTTGCTTATACCCTTCCTTCAAAATCAACTCTTTTTGTTCATTTTCAACAAAAAAAAAGGGTTATTCAGTTTCATAAGAGTATTACAGAAAACCTTGGAAGTTGAAATATTAAAATACACGAGTCAGAATTCAACCTTGAGAATTTAAAGACTGTTTCTCTTCACATTCAGTGGATAAAATGCATTTAAACGGTGTGACATGCACACACTACTTCAGCTAATGTTCATTTTGTTTATTAAAAACAGTTTGTAACATCAGAAGTGTTCTACACACCAAAACACCTTCCTTTCCATTTTCAAGTAACACCTTATTTCCACTAGGATATTGTATTATCTCTAGGATTCCTTGTACGGTGATTTGGCCTAAGAGGCGGGCAATCAACTTTAATGTATCTTTTGAAAACATTCTCATGAGTTAAGGACTTTATTTATGCATCACGTTGAAGCCAAGTAGCTATTTGTGGAAGCATCAATTCACCTTTTGCAGATTTTGTCATTAATCATGTATTCTCCTCCCACAAATCCTCCACTTGGATTACATCAACTAAACCCTCTACTCTAAATAATGTTTATACTTCTAAGAGAACCAGTTCAATTTAAAAATATGAACACGCTGACTGCGTCAATGTTACCCCATATGAGTTTTGAGGCTTACTACTTTCACACAGAATACATGCTCTGTATTAAAAAAAAAATTTTCAAGCCCTAGATACCAGGAGAGGCACCAGATGGGGAGAAGGCTGCACCCCTCAGGAAAATTTTCCGGTTTCATCGGACAGCCGTAATGAATGTGATAAATGATGAAGTCCTTGATGGTAGCCAGTTGCCCAAGGATTTACATAATTTATCTCTAAATTAGGGCCAATTTTTCAATAAAAACCCCAACTTTTTCCAGTTTTCCCCATTAAAACCAAAAGCTTTCAATTTCCTGCAATGAAAGACAAAAATTTTCAAATTCTCTCCCTTTGTACGACATCCATGGGCGTCCGCAGGTAGGGGCAAGGGGGGGCACTTGCCCTCCCCTGGAAAATCAGAAACTTGAAAAAACGAAGAAAAAATAAAGAAAAAAAAAGAAGAAAAATTAACATCAACATTTCTTAACAGTTTACTTAGTGTTTCCCCTATTTATATGATGTAAATAGGCTTTAGAAGTGCCATTTCCAGCGATCTGGGAGGTATTTTGGGCCAAAATTTTTCTTGCGCTCCGCGCCAACTCATGGTGGCGTGGAGCTTTTTCCCCCCTAAAAATTTTTTGCCCCCCTCTGAATTTTTTTCTGCGGACGCCCATGACGACATCCTTTCAGCAACCAACCCGTTGCCTTTGTCGGGGCTCTGGTTGCTGGCCCTGGTGTCAGGGACCTTGGCCCCCCTGTTGGGTAAATCCTGGTGCCATCCCTGCAGGGTACCTGAAATTAATTTGAAATACATGCAGGACTTTTAATAGCAATAGTTTAGTTTATTACTGTGAGGATTTGGAGTTAATGACAAATTTCAGTAACCTATGGAAAAATGGTTACCATGGCGACAAAGACAAGGATGATAGGATAGGAAAAAGCAAGGCTTAATAATTATGTCTGAGTAATTTGCCACACTGGAAGACAAACGATATGATTTTTCACTTTATATGCCCTTACTAGTTTCCAGCACATCAGAATGGAGTGATTGCAAAATTTGGCAAATCTGTGGATTTAAACTTTTTGCAACTTATGTTACACAGTTCATCCTTCCTACTCCTACTCCATTTAATCCACCTGTGTTCTCAACCAGCTATCAGTATTCCATTGTAGGGATTAGGCTTAGGCAGTTATCCAATGCTACTACTGTGTGACTTTTGGCCACAAGGCAAGTTACAATCCACTTTCATTGGGATCCTGACTCTTGGGGAATTTTGAATACTGTAAAAAATATGAAAGAAATCATATTTTGAAGATTCTGTTTGCTTTATTTCACCAAGTTTTCATGAAGTATTTCAAGACACTGGCTCTTTTGGTCTTTTTCTTTATTCTGTCAAGTTTTCTCTTCAATTGGCCTATACGATTCCCTGACACTGGCAGTTCAATACCACAGTCATTGCTGTGGTTTATGTTCCTGTGTCAGTTATAATGTCACTGCAGGAACTGTGACTACTAGGCTGGTATTTTCCCACCTCCACAAATATTGGAGTTGCCAAAGCCAAGCCTAGTAAGGATAACTAAATCAAAAGTTAAAAATTATTCAACATCTAAAATTACCAAAGAAATCACTCAGTGCATCTTCAAAACTGCTATGCTAAATTTGAGCATAATTATCCCCAAAAATATCATTAAATCTCCAAAATATGATAGTTTTTATCACTATTAATTGCAATGACATAGACCTTTTACTATGATACATTAATTCAAATCTCCCTACTTCACCAAACTGTTGGACCATGGTCAAAATATATTTTCCTGATGATTGATGAAACAGTACGCATCATTAAAAAGTTATCCTAAGGTTCTGCTAATGATAGATTAAAAAATTTTATGTAGCATGGGTGGGTATAAGTTGTACCATATGTGCATATTTAGCTAATTTTAATACCTTTTTGCAATTAGCATCATTGCATTGTACAGGATGTCAACTTTTTAATTTGAAAAGGTTTTAACTTTCCCTTTTAATTTTGAAGATTTCTATTTTTGCAATTTTACAATTTGATTCTTTTTTATTTGCCTATTTGTCTAGGTCTTTTCATGAATTAGTTGAAAATGGCAAAGAGAGTCATGGGCACTGTAGCTGGTACAGCTTGTAATAATAATAATAATGATTTGGATTTTTATAGCGCCTTTATATGTAACATCTCCAAGCGCTTCACAATCATTCCCCCTGGTCATTGGTAACTTGTCAAGCCCACACTATATAGTGCTCATCCCTTGCTGTTCGTACCTGGTACACTGAACAGTAATGCCACTTCATTGCGTCCCCTGGGGGACTTCCCATAGGAGCAGCCACAAACAGTGCATCACTATACAAGTTACCTCACAGGTACCCATTTAACCCCTGGGTAGAGAGAAGCAATCGAGATAAAGTATCCTGCTCAAGAACACAACATAATGACCCAGGTGGGAATCGAACCGGCAATCCTTAGATCACAAGTCCAACGCCTTAACCAATAGGCCACCATGCTCTCAATGGCTTGTAAGCCTGCCCCACTCTATCTGCAGAAATCCCCTGCCCTTCTGGGTCGATCCCTCCACTTATAAGCCTACTCAGTCAGCCTAACCCATATCCACCACTGACTTCAGTACAGGTTTGTTTTCTTATCAAATGCATACTCAACACTCCTCTAAAAGACCTGAAACTATCCTACATAGCATTTAAAACATTTTTTTTTAAAAATAGCTTTACATCCGTTTTATCCATAAAAGAATTTAAGTAGCTTTCTTTACTTTATTTCCATAAAAAATTAAAAACATAAAATAAACGATCAAAATAAAATAGCCTTGACCATGCATATAACAAGAGTAGTTTGGGCATGTATAGATAAAATTAACTACCGTGGTAAAAACAAAAAACAACATTGCAGCCTAAAATCGATAGATGAAAAAGGAAAAGCTAAAAATATATTCTACATTCAAAAGCCAGATCCTTGACATAATCTTCTTCATTTTATGGACAGTTTCCCATGATATACACTACTCATATCCACACGAAAAAAAAAATTCTTTTTCAAGTCATCATGTTATTAGCATAAACTGGATTTTCTTGGATATTTTGGTGACTTCGTATAATTTCTCCAAGTGGCAACTTGTGTTCAGTGTTTCGCACAAGGTAGGCTCATGGTTTTTACTTCATGATGGTATATCGAGCACTACTATACCAGTTAATGTTTACATCTACTGGTATCATAATGTAATTTGATAGCATAAAATGACCACTGGCAAATCGCCAATGTCCATTCTGATGAGACGATGTTTTTGGATTGTCGTAAATAATGAAACGAACGGGAGTAATTTGTCCATTTTTGCAGGCATCAAGAATTGGTTAATTTGCAATGCTCTTACTGTCAAATGATCTCGTTACATCTAAGGGAAGAAATGGTCTCATTTATCATTCCAGGTCACTTTCTTTAAAGTATTTGGGAGTGTAGAATTATGTGAGGGTACACACTATAAACATCACGTGAAGGATTCAATGACCTTCTCAATACAGTTGGAAACTGTGATTTGGTAAAAAACAGGCTAAAATATCACATGACTCGGTGATTTTTGAATCTGATATCTGTTGCACACAATCACGTCTGAGTGCTCTCAAAAAAACAAAAAAAAAAAAAAACCTGTTAAGAGCTTTTTACACAAAGTAAGAAACCTTCACCTCAACCCCCCCCCCCCCCCCAAAAAAAAACAACAATAATGCCACATAAATTGTGAATCACCAGAAGCAGGTTGACAAATACTGCAGAACCAGTAAACAATAGTTAACATTTTTAAAAAATGACTTTTGTAGGCTTATGACCAATGTTTTTTAGTCCCGCAAATAAAAATTCAGAAAAAAAATTTCATTCCGAATGGTGATCCTACAAGACTAATTGCCATGGCTTGATTTCAAACTATCGGAGGAATATTTAAAACCAGCCTTACATGCGTGTATCCCATACTTTGGACCAAAGTATGGTTGTTTTGAGCATTGCTGAAAAGATTACTGAGCAGTCAAGTTAGGGAGGGGAAGACGGTGGAGGCCCAAAAATTTTGAAACATATTTGTTAAAAAAACCTATACACCATTTCTAAGCTTAATGTTTCTGTGTGAATATCAGTATTTGAGCTCATTTCATTTTCAACACCAATTGTGAATGATTTTATAATAAAATATCTAGGCTTTATATGTGACAGTTAAATTGAATAAAAATGTGAATTATTCCCATTTCTTTTTCTGACAGTTAGAAGAAACCAGTGTCAACCAAATATTGCATGTTTCTTTGCAAAATCAACTCTTTCTGAAATGGTAAATTTCAATAATTAATCTATTTTAGCAGAAAACAGGCAAGCCAGGCTTTAAATAACTATGACTTTATGGAATTAAAACAACTGCATTGACAATTTTAGGAACTAAAAGTGTCTGAATAGATGAATTTGATCATTTTAGCTGTTTTGTTCACAATGCAAAAAAGGGGAAATGATTTTTTCAGAGAAGTAGGTAAGAGTGGAGTAACCAGCGATCTTTTCTGAGGAAGTAACAAATTAATTGAGAGGGGCGATGTAGATTAATTGAGACTATGGGGTTTGGTTCACTCACGTTCAACATACGAGTTCTCCACACTGAGATGTAATTTGCGGCTACTGACAATTTCAAACAGTGGTCAGATGGTATTGACCTAAGGCAAAGTTAAATCTGTATGAAAAGAGAGATGATGCTTTAAGAACTCGCCCAGCCCTTAATTTAAGGCATACCCCCAACCTTATCATGAAACTGCTACAAGTGTTAGACCAATTATCATTATTCATCATTGCAGTGGTGGCTGAAATTTCCCATTTCTTCCTGTACCGATACTGGTACATTAACCTTAAATGCAGATATTACCTAACCAATATTTATCGCTCTATATGAAAAAAATTTTACATTATTTTAGTATTTTTGAATTCAAGTCCATATATTTTTCATCATTAAAATGAAATGACACTTAATTGTGGTTGCCCGGTAGCCTATGGCAAGTATACAGAATGCTTTTTTCCCAAATATCTGTATCAGATTGGTATCAGCTGATATTGAAATGATATTGAAATTTTGGTATCGGTACTACCAGCTATTGTCAATATTGGTACACCAATAACTCCAACATCTTTCAGATCTGCTTTTACTTGGTTATAAGTAACTAGAACATGATGTATCAGAACAAACACATCGAATGTAAAAGGCAAACTGAGGTCTCATCTATGAATTCATCAACACACAGAGCTACCAAGGCAGGGGCTGAAGGCATGTAGCCCCAGGCCCCCTGGAAGAAATAACACCCCAGAAGCATAGTGAAAAATATTTTTTACCATACTCCTTTGTGTTTTCTAAACCATACACCAGTTTGTAGGACAAAACCATCTCGAAATAGCTCTACATACGATCAACAGATGTGTATGGAATGAAGAAACAAGCAGTACATGCAGTCACAAGGGTACATATTCTCATACTCAGAGTTTTCTAATATTTGCTCGTCTGTTGTTAATCTGTTACACAGCCCCATCAAAGTGTGGCTAATTATCATTCTACCATAGGAAAAATTCACACTTCTCTGGTAAATGCTCACTTTTTACACTGAAAGAGTGAAGAATCACCTCTGGTCATCCATGACTCAATTATCCATTAAGATTCCCTTGTCCATCCTGTGCATTGAAAACAAATTCTCTACAAAATTGACACCTTCAATGTAATTAACAGTTTGCGAAGTCAAAGGCAAGGAAATTGGCATTTTAATGTGCCCTTAAATGGGACTTAGCCTGAGGCCCACAGGGTTCATTCTTAATCCTACCCTGCCAGCAAAAATGAATAAAGATGGGGGAGGGCGGGGGCTGGTGGTGGAAGAGGATTCTTCAATTATGAGCAGACTTATTTGCCATTGAACATTCACACTTCTTAAAACCTGACCAGAAACATGTACTAGTATCCAAGAAAAAGGAAACAATGAAGTACTCCAGAAAAGTAGAACAAATGAAACAAATAAAACAAAAGAAAATAGAATGACAAAAGAAAATAGACTAACAATAAAAGAAAATACACTGATAACATTATAGATTGAGGTAAATCCAGTAAATGTAAAGAAATCAACTTATAAATAGGTCAAAAGGGAAAAAAATGGAAATAAAAGGAAACCAAAGTAAAACAATCAAAAGAGAAGAAAGGCAATTCAATAAGGTACGCAAAAAGAACACTGAGACCATCAGATGTTCATTTTCTTATTTTGTACGATTCAGGCAGTTGTCCTGGCACTTTGCTCAGTTCAGCTGTCAACCAGTGACCACAGAGCAGAAACTTCCACCCCTCCCAGCCTTTGGGAAATTGGCTAAGGACTAGGGATACACTCATGTCCATCGTATGGGGATGTTAAATGGTGGTCATGGGAGCAGGATTGGGAGTGATTTGTACACACCTGCATCATTAACCTCTGAGCACAAGTCAAAAAGAGAAGGCAAATCTCGTCGGTGTTCATCCACGCTCACTCTGGTATAAGGTCCTCGATGAGCCACTTGGCTTCCTGACCCTCAAACGTAAAACTTAACCTTACTCATGTTACCTAAGATGCGACTCATATACTACAAAATCTAGATCATCTCCTAATTGAAGTTCCATGAGAGCTTATTAACACAATAAGGATATTTCAACATTGCCTTTTCATTATCATTTATGCAATATATACAGCATCACTCAACATATCTTTTAAGGAAGTAATGAATCTCGGAGTCTGCTATACTTTGAGGCAAAGTCTGCTTTCTGCTTCAAAAAATGCACTCATTTGCCTTAAAAGGTCAATAATCTCAAAGCCACACAAAACGTAGAGAAAGGAACTAAAATTCATAAAAGGGACTGTCTGAGTACATAGTTCCTCTTTTACTGAATGATATTGCAAAATTGGACTCCATAATAAAAGCTTTGCACCGTCTTTTGTGATCTCTTTTACATTCTGTACATTGTTCAATGAATCTTGTAAAATGCATTTTTGTCCAATTTTCCAGCAACACCCATAACTTTGATCCCCAGGAAAAAACCCCAAATGGTGTTTTGAGTACAGGCCGATTCTTAACAACACTGGGTAATCATAGCATAAAAACAGACCACAGGAAACCCCCATATAGACAGTTTGTCTGCCTTAAACTCCAACTTCCTAATTGAAATTAAGCTCATACTTCGGCAATCCCATCTGAATTAAGACAACAGTGACAAATATAATCATTACAAATTTTCTCTCTCTTTTCATTTTAAATCATCAGTGCAGAGTTATTCTTTCCAGTAGCAAAGCCACCAAGGACATGATCAAAATTGCCATCGCATAGCCACTGGCTTTCATTTTTATTCCAAACAAAAATTTCCATATGCTCTAGTAGATGCACATTTAGACTAATATAATTTAATAGCCTTTTGTTGTAGCCGTTTATTCTGGTTCATTTTACTTTCCTTTTTTTTATACTTTATGCCTCAAGTTTTCCGGCCAGTCTTTGCATTGCATTTGACCTTCTCAATAAAACTGCATATCAATGTATATAATCTATATAAAGCCTCAGCTGGACAGAGCGTGGTCATCTACATGACCCCACTGACCAGATGTAATTACTGAACACATCTTTTATTCAGAGCAATCAATACTGGAAGCAGGCGATATGTGACTACATCCCTTGACAGAAGGGCATTGGATTTCAAGCGGTCAAGTTTAGCCATTCATCAAAATCCATGCTGCCTTTAGGAGTGTGTGAGTGTGTGCGCGCGTGTGTTGTACAGTGAAGCATGCTATCATGGCAAACATGAGCACTGTGTAGTGCTTGGCATGTGTCCAATTGTAAATAAAGGGCTAGGAATGATTGAGGACAGTTGAACTTTGAGTTGCAGGGTTTAAAGGAGGAGGCAGGATTCGAAAAAATGTAAACGTGCCGAGGATAATTTGGTGGTGGAAGGTTATTGAGGGCAGGCATACCATGACATCACTGACACCATAGGGGCAAAATGAGAGAAAAAGAGATGAACTCGCAATGGCACGTGGAGAATTTCTGAATAGGTGGCTTTTTCTTTTAATACTCAAGAGAAGTGACCTTGGAAGCATCTTGGAAGCAGTTCTCTTATGTTAATTTCCTGTGAGTACATTTCAAGCAGAGGACTGAGAGCAATAAAAGCTGTCTATTTTTCCTTAGTTTTACATGAAGGATTGCAAATGCATGATGGCTTTGAGTGATTGTAAAAATTATGGGATATGGGATTGACAAGAAATTCAGGCTAGTAGTGCCAGGATTCTTGGATAAAAGTGTCATCCTGATGAATGAAAGTAAAAAGTGTTGTGTAGAGGTAAACATTACTAAGAGCTGCTTTTCAAGTAATTATGTTCACACACAAAAATTACTAGTATTATGACTTTGTTGAGAATATTGACTAAAAATTAAGACTTTTCAATCTGAATAAAAAAAAAAAAAAAAAATGTTTTACTATGTAGTTTACAGCTGTTCTCCTTACATGAGGCTATAACTGGAATTCCTGGTTTCAAATAAATCCTGTACATACGAACAGGCTCAAATCTGGAGCTATGCATATATTGCTGTTAAGTTGCAAGCTGGGTCAATGTGCTTGTTACCTATGTGGGGGGGGGGGGGCAATAGAGTCCCCATGGGGTGAGATAGGGAGGGGAGGAGGAGGGGGAAGAGAAAGGGGAAAAAATGAAAGTCAGATTCCCTCTATTTTTTCTCCTTTCTTTGTGATACTATAGTAGTGGAAGTGAGACTGGGGAATTCCTTTTTTCATCAGTTTGTGTCCTAGAATACTTTAATTTGAAGTGTTGCAAACTTGAATCTGGAAAATTAAAAAACAAAACTGGGGAGGGGGGAGGGGGAGGGGATGGACTTGGGGAAGGAAGTTGTAGCTATACTTTAACTTTACAATCCAAGTGAAAACTATCACTATTTTTTCCTGAAATTCTAATAACATGTACCATGTTGGGATGCCTCCAACAATATTAATGACAGCATGCCATTTTTTATTATTTATATTTAAACTTAACACAGTGCCAGATTTTGTTTTTTTCTTTTTTCTTATTGAATCTTCATTAATATTAAGGGCGAACAACAGTTTTTTAGCAATACATGCGATAGACCAGTCAGCTTACAAAAAGCTGGCAAACAAAACAGCAACAATTAATAAGGATGCCAAGGCAATGAGCAGACCAATTTATGAAGCAGTTAAATGTAAGCAAATGTGAATAGTTATACTTTAAATTTACATTGAACACACTATGAGTCCCAGCACACATGCAGCCAAGGAGGGGGGTGGCAACCTCACAACCTTAGCAAAATATACTTTGCCCCCTCCCCCCATGAAAATAAATAATTCCTACTGCCATAACAGATCTATGCATTTTTGACCTCCTTGTTAAAAATATTTTTCCCCCTGGAAGCTGTCATCCCCCTTCCCCTTCCAAACCTTACCTCACTTGGGCCTTCACTTAAGAGCTATGTTGTAAATGTATACAATATGCACCAGTTACGTGCTCTACTGATAGGCCTTGAAATGGAAGTTTTGTAACCTAACCCCAATGCAACATCAAATGTGCAGGGAGATGTCTACAAGAGCTTGTAAGATCTACAACTTCACAGTTGACTTTTAATTCAACATTATACCTCAAGGCAGTAGGATCCTTTTTAAAACTTCGGAAATCCCTGTAAATGGGGAAAACGGTCCATTACTCTTGGACAACAAAGCCATCTTACTTTGATCTGTTCTACTTTTCACAAAACTTTATTCTCTAACTCACAGTATAATTACTTGGAGTGGGCTGAGAACAAAACAGATATAACATCCAAAGCTCCCTGGTTTGGGAGCTAATGACCTCCGAAAATTACCACATTTGCATATGTATTCTCTGTCTGCCTGATAGTCAGTCAGTACTGTATGACCAAACTTTATAGAGCACAGTGAAATCCCTTACCATGAGTGGGCAGCCTTATACCCTTATATTTCTGAGTACTTAACCTTTTTGTATTATCCATCTCATGTCATACTCCATCCTTACTTAAGTAATTCAGAACCTCATATACTTCTTTTAAGCTCTCCATGTTGCATTTTCAAGGAAATTTTAAAAAAAAGGGGGTATGGGGGAGGGTGGTCTCAAAGATGGTGACACTACTTGATGACAACAAACTCTTTAATCTGCTCAGTTTGTTACAACAGAAAAAGGAAAAGGAACAATTGACAAATTCTTCAAAGTGATGTATAAAATAGCAGTTTAAGTAAAAAAAAGAAAAGAAAAAAAAAAGAACTTACATGCTCTCAAGGTCTTCAACATGAACTTAAATATGTTTTACATTTCTGCTTTCTTTTTTCTTTTTGGTAAGCACACACTATGAACTTCATGCAGAATGTGCTTTCATATGTGAGGGCAGCAGACTGAAATTGGTTTAATAAATCTCTGATTTGGGGGATTGGTAAACAGCAACAATATGCTTGCTAAGGTTGAATGGGAAAATAATTTTTAAGTGACTTTTTGATGCCCCCTCTCTCTCTCTCTCTCCTACAAAATCAATCTACACAGAAAATTTTTTTCTCTAGTCAATTTCAGGGTTTTTAGAGCACAAGTATAAAGTTTACAATTATGATACTCAAGATTTATAGGTCCACATGCACCTTACCAAACTTGCCCTTTGCAATTCCCAATCCCACCCAAAATGAGATCAAATGAGAAATGTTCACATACATGTTGAAAATCTCAAGTTTCTAAAGTTTCCTTTTATACCTCTAGGATTGAAATGGTATTGAAAAGCTAGCAGAAAATCAAAATCTTGACCACCCATTTACCCCCTCACCTCCTCTTCTCTCAAATTTTGATCCTCCCCTTTCTCTACTCTTACTTCATGTCTGTCCTCTCATACCTTTTCTTAGATTATCTTTGATATCTAATTCCCACACATTTCTCTTTTCTTTCTGGTGAAAGTCCACTCTACCAGTACCCCTTTTATAAATAAATAAACAAATCAAATGTTCATGAATAAATCTAGTTTTCCTGCAATATTTCAGAAGATTTGTTCTCTATAGGGATATAGAACTACAGGCAGGTCAACTGGTGATTCAGGTCTATGTTGTGTATGGGAGTGGTACATAATGCTGGCATTTTGGACATATCTATCTGGGTTAAGATAATCTATGTGCCTTTCAAAGATTGCTAAGCTGCCAATGTTTTATGGCTCAGGGTCACCAGAGTGGATGCAGGAATAAATATTAACTCCAGACAGAGAGGAAGACGAGCAAACTTTACAAACATAAATCCCACTGAGGTCAGCAGGTTTGGCCAATTGCATTATGGGAGAAGAAAACCAGAAAAACCAGAAGCTAAATTTTACATTCAGTAACCAGGGGCCCTTGTGAAGTAAGACCTTTGGAGAATTGAAGGAGATAAGAAGATGGACACAAGGTGGGCCAGCTAGGTTAGTGAGGACTGGGGATATGCAAAAGATGGGGGGTGACAGGCCAAATGGAGAAAGGAGCACTAGGGGGGGGGAGGAGGTCATTAAATGGGACCGAGGCATTGTATCTCTTCAAATATTAGGTAAAGAGGAACAAAAGCATGACAAAACTTTTCGAGTGGTTGTGTGTGTATGCATGCACTAATGGCTCCTAAGCAATAATACACAGGTAAGACAGGCTGCTGCAGCATGGAAAAGTTTCAAAGTACTGTCAATGAAAGGGTGATGTAAAACAAATGTCACACGCCAAGTATATATTGTAAGTCATTTCATCTATAACAAGAGGGGGCGATATTGAGGGGACACAAGTCATAGCATGTACATTGCCTCACTACCAATAAAACAAATGTCTAGATATCCTTTCTGAGAGAAACAGTCTTAGGCAGTTAATCCACACAAACTTTGCATCCAGTTCTGCAAGGGAAATACCCTGCAGAGCGGACTCTGTTCGCTCAGCTCCTCAGCTTCCCAAACCACTGTCCGCCAAAGCGAAGAGGACTGCGTCCAGTTTTAGATGCAAACTTCATTACCATAATATGACTTATTCATGTACTCTCTCATTATTCATGCTATTGTTTTTGAGTGAGTGTGTGTACTCCTGTAGTCGTAAACTGAAAGCCTAGACTGAAACCCGAGAAGTCCTATCATTACTGTGTTGCATAACCACCTGTGCAGTGAGCACTACCAGGGAGTGGGTACTGCAATGACATACCACCTCTTTGTGTGGCATAGGCTACTGCAAGATTTAAATGGGACCAGATGTTGCCTTCTTGTAAATATTCACTAACCTTTCAACCAGTCTTGAGCCCACATATTTCTATGAATATCCAAAAGAATTTGTTCGGTGTTCACTCTGGCAGCCGTTACGCATATGACTGAACAAGGAATATGCCGTACAGCCTGCTACGTAGGCAACAAGTGAAGTAAACCTTGAACACATTTCAATATCACTTACATAACAGGTAAATACTGACTACCTACACAACTGCAATACGATCCTTGAACAGCCAGAGTATGGTATGTGCATTTTGCCAGCTCCCAAGTACTTGAAATTGGTGGTTTGAGCACTTACACACTGGCGTAGCAAGCTGGGGGGGGGGTGCCCCAGTCAAAAATGTGGGGGGTCTGAAGTATGCTTCTGCCCCCCCCCCCAGATCCAAGGGCAAAATCCCCTTGTCTCTTCTGTAAGAATTGTGAAAAATTTGCAGTCATTTTCCTTCAAGTTTGTCCAAATGTTACACCAAATTGCATCTAAGGACCCTCAAATACCCGAAAATTTTCCAAAGGGGAGGGGGACACCCCTACCCTAGGACGGTAATCTGAAACAAGGTTCAGCCCCCAGTCTTGAAAAGCTTCCTACGCCTACGCAATTACAAGTGTTGAAGAAAGTCCTAACCCATCTTTCTTCATATGTACTTCTAATCTGTCATGTGCCATAATGTAAAGTGGCAAGGATAATGTCAACACTATGTGGGAGGTGGGGGAGAGGGGAGGGGGTAGGCTAATTGGAAGGCTTGCCAACTCTCAGGTGAATAACTTCTATGATTAAGCATAGCCTGACTAAATGGTTGGGGTGGAATTTTGCTTTGGGGAGACGGGGGCTACAAATATACCTAGGTGTCCAGTCACTTCAAGGCACTAGAGATAAATTGTGACTACCTTGAATTAAGAGATCACGTGATGGAGAAATCCCCAAGTACAAAAATTTTACTGAAAAGCAAAGTCCCCGTTTTATTTTATGAAAACACTGCATGTTCACAAAATCAATAACTTTAATTGGTGAAATATGGTTTTTGCTATGAGTATGGCCACTGGTAAGATATTGAAAAAGGCCCAGATATATGTTGTTTTTAAATGACTAAACTTTATTCTCAGCACAGGTAACTCCCATAAAAACAGGATTAAGACCAGCACAGTTAGTTTTTAAATATTCCAACTCTATTTTTGAAATTTTGATGGTATGTCTCTTTTAACTGAGGAAAGGGTGACACGGGGTGGGGGGGCAGTTGTGTGCAAGTAAAAAAGGATGATACTACACATACAAAATTCCCCCATAAATGAGAAGGAAGAGTTTGTAAAAGTGTTCAAACATTTCCCCCATCTGTTTCCAATGGCATTACCCCCTGGCATATTTTTTATACTATTTTATAACACATATCATGCACTGGCATCATGGTATCAAAGCTGCACAGATATACCAATAGAAAAAATAAGAAAAAGCCTCCATCTCCACACTCTAGGCCAAAACAAAAATAAAGAATAAAAGACATTTAGCTTTTTCAAATAAACATTAAACTTGTTTCAGGATTTAAATTATAGTTTTCGATCATCATTCCTGAGGAAACAAAATAATAACAAAAGAATTCCACAGAGAAGAAAGAAAAGACACCAGATGGGCAATGGGTTTTTAAGGAATGACATTACATCAACTCAAGTAAAATGAAAAAACACATGTCACCGATACACAACACTGACAAAGGACAAAACATAATTGAAAGAGATGAAAGAGCTAGCAAACGATTGTTGACACTAGATGGTGTCCTTAGATGGATGTCATAAGAAGCCCAACAAATCACATTTTATGAATATGAAACAAAAACTGCTTCAAAATCGGCACAGGACAAACAACGTTAATTGGAGACAAATTAGATTGTTGTAAGAATGATTGTACGCCTTCCTCCCAGTGATTGGTGACCATTAAAGCAATCTGCTTCTCTACATGTGCAGCCCATGACTAGAGGGCAGGCCATTTGTAGAGTGGGTATGACTTTACGAGAGATAATGCGGGAGATATATCTGGGCCATTGAGGTCTGTGTATCAATCATGATGAATCTTAAATGCTGTGACCTAAAAAAACAAGATACGGAGCAAATAATGCAAAATAGGAATGAGATGATAAGATGAATGAGAGGTGAAAAAAGGGAAATAGAGACAGGGTGACAAAAACAGCTTAGGACAGCAGTGACCAGCTAAAAATAGTTTCGAAAGTTGAAACGGTCAGGTACCTTTAAGCGATGAATATTGTGACTCCGTAGTTAAGGGGAAGTCAGGGGAGTGCATGTACGATAGAAAAAATATGGGTCTGTCATTCAGGTGTTATCTGTAAATTGTATAAGCAGGGTGATGTTATTTGAACTAACTTCCTGGTAGAGATCGTCCCTTTTTTCATGTACTGATTAATTGGCATAGTGATGAATATGTTTATTTGGTCATTTTGGCATAGTGTTGAATGCAATTTTTTGCCCGATTCTGTTTATCTTAGCGTTTAAAATCGGAATGACATTGTAATATATTTTACTTTTTCAATTGAAAACAAATAAATGATATATTAAGCAAAGAACCTCCAACTGAGAGAACACTCGTCAGTATATGAAAATAAAACACCAGATTCGTACAAATCTGGTTTTGCTGATTCATCAGTATGCCAAAAAGGGGAGGAGATGTTATCTGCCTGGCACAACGAGTGGTGGATGTTTGTTTCTCTTTAAAAAAGTTATGTACACTGTTCTGTCTATGCTTTGATGACCTGTATTTATTAAGATCTTCAAATTCAAGAGGGATCTATATCCAAGGCTTCATGTGTTGTGATTAATGCTACTATGTGATGGCAGGTGTGCCGATCTGAATCCCTGATAATACATACAATCATAAAAATACCATCATTTTGCAAATTTTTTGGCCCTACTTTATGGAAGTCAAATGGGGACAGCATTTACATCAAGGAGGCATAATGACTTATTAAAGCCAATCCATGCTGGCAACATAACCTTCTCCAAAAAGAGGTTACAAAGGATTATGGGATAGAGTTTTGGTATGTCTCATTTTTGTCAATGGCATTTTACTGTGGCCAAAATCAATGCCCACCAAAACTCTGTCCCACAAACCTATGTAACTACTATTTGGGAAAAGGGTTTATTGTGAATTTTTGAAATTTTTTTCTTCCCAAGAGCAGTCTATATTTTTTCCACATCTAGGGGACTTCCCACCAGAGAGAAATCCAAATTAAATCACAACTGTTGAAGTGTTTAAGTCACCTGATATGAAAATATGAAACTTTTTAGACCAGAGCCTTCCTATTCATTTTTTTGTTGACTCCATCATAAAACTGCTGGTCAAAACTAAATCATAACTGGTACCTTCCTAACAACACTGATAAAACGTGCTGCCCCCAAAACATGTGGAATGATACTTTGCAATCCACAATTGAATGGATCCAAGGTTATCTCTGTTAATCATATTTACTTAAGAACAGATTGTGGTCAATAGAAGTCCAGTCTATCATTCACAAATATCTTTATTTGTTTTAGAAATCGGGTGCAATTAATTGCCTGCCATCACAGTATAGGTGACTGAACAGTATTCAAGTATTAATCAATGAATTTATAACAGCCTGGATAAAAGGTTTGGGGATCTCCCATTTTGTAGTTAGGTACCCACAGCCCTATCGGAGATGAGACACCTACAATGATGTCATAACCAATGAAGGAACACATAGGCATACGAAGTAGTTGGACCAGGGGGTAAAGCCCACCTGTCAAAAATGTGGTGGAGCAGAACTATGCTTCCGCCCCTTCAATCCAAGGACGAAAAACCCCTTATCTGTTTCCTCTGTAAGAAATGTCAAAATTTGCAGCAAATTTACCTTTGTCCAAAATGTTGCACAAAATTGCATCTCAAGACCCCCTCCCCTTAGACCCCTCCCCCCAGGATGACGATCCAAAACAACATTCAGCCCCCAGTCTCTAACAGCTTCCTACTCCTATGGAGAAACATAATACCTCAGCAGCCATAAACTGTCAACAAGTAGCCTACCAATGTGTTGAAATACATCAGTAAGCTTACACTGCCGGCTTCTTTATGGCTGAGGTGCCTACCAGACAATGCCAGTCAATTGTTGTGCACAACTGAAGGGAAACTTACTAATGGAATGGAGAAAAACATCAAAAGGGCCTATTGTGTTATAACACTTCATTAAAACCTGTGAAATAACACAAATGTGGTTACCCAAAAAAGTTACCCAGGAGTTGCAATTCCAGGGAAACTGGAGTTTCTCCTAGACTCCCGGACAGGAATCACGACTCTGAAGTAAAGACAGGTAACTCCCCAAGCCTACTGGAAAATGAATCAATACCATAGTAATTCACAAAATCGCCAAAGCTGTGACTATTGTAACAATGTAACCATACTGCCTTCCTTGGCTGACAATCATCAAAATTAGCTTGGATTGTGAATACACGTACTCTGAAAATGGTCACGACATATTTGAATTGACCAGGGTCCAAGGGACACCATAGGGAACTTTGTCATGTTTCTGACAAGAGTTGGTTAGAAAAAAACTAAACCAATTTGGTTCAGTTTAAAAAGGAAATAAAGAAAAATATTTGACCAAATTCCGATTAGGTGCCCTTTCAAACCCAGTTGGTTTAAATTTGAATGATTGCTTATAATGTGTATTAGCCCCTCCTATTTGAATAACCCCAACTGATGAAGAATATCTTCTGGGAGAGTTGGGGTGCTTCCTAGGTAAGAACCTCTCTACCTCAATCTATGCTTCACCAGCATAGGCCCATCACCAAAGGGGGAGGGGTTGAGGGGTTCAGATGAGAGAGCTCCCCTCAGGCCCTCCTAGCCATAAACTTACTTCAAATATTGCAAAATACTACATCAAATAGAACTTCTAAGCACTCTTGATTTTTTTACAATATCTTCTTCTGTTTTCCCTTCAAAAACAACTCAACCCCAGGAATGTTTCATCATTCATATGTTAATTTGAATTTTAAAGATTCTACCCTTAGTCCTTTCCACAGAGAAAAGTGACCCTCACCCCATAGAAAACCTGGTTACTGGCCCACACTTGTCTTACCTTTAGTTTGAAACACAAACAATATCTCACAAATCTTATTTCTCATACAAGTTTAGTTTGTTTCAAGAACATTCAAGATAAATAAAAAATACCTTGGCAAAATTGACAATTTAAATAAAAACATTGTCTCATTATGAAATAAGTACACATTCATTAGGAAAGGGGTATATTAATTTAAACTGTACTCAACTACTCCACATTTTGAGCTCTGTTTATAAAAACCAGAGACTCGTGGTATAGTATTCTCTACTCATCTATCAACTGCTTGGAAAAGGATATTTCTCCAGGGGGCTTTATAAAATTGTTCTTTCTTTGGTGATAAAGAAAACTTTAGATGATGTCTTCAGATGATAACAACCATACCACAATTTTTTTTTTAATTTTTATTAATTTTTCTTAATTTTTTTTGATTGGTACCACATAAATCAACCAGTTAAATATAATTAGTGAAAAGTAGCATCATCAATAATCAATGCATTGTATCTATCAATCGATCAGCCATTCATTTATGTATACCACTTCCTAAATCTACTGAATACAGAAATGTCACCTACAGGCTTTCAAAGGGCAAGGGAAGTGACCTAACTATCCCGGGGCATTATCATCACAGGGGGGGGGGGGATCTTGTTGGCATTGGAAATGTTTTTTCATTTTTTTTTTTACCACAGACAAAACTAGAACCCTTTTTCAATGCATCCCTGTGCCTACCTGAAACACTTGACCCTGATTTCAGCCAAATCGATGACATGGCATTGTTTATAGTCATGATAATCTATCCAACTGTCCCATTAAACTGAAATATACTTGAAGACTTTTCAAAACTTTAATTTTAGCTACTGCTTCTCTGTCCCTAAATTTCATCGCAGATTTAGGTTTCTTTGCTCTGGGAAGGGCTCCAAGATAGTAGGACAGAACTAAAAATAAAGCCAACTGTACCGATTGGAGACTGACAATAGTGGAAAGACCTTTCAATACAGGGGTGGCGACAGTGGGGGAGGAGGCAGGGGGTCATGCCCCCATCAGAGAAGGCTGGCTGGCCCATTGCAGAAATTTTCTTATTTTGTCGGGGAGCCTAATGCATATGATAACTTATGTATCCCGACAACAGTTAGTCGCCCCGACGGTATGCTTGATTTTGCTCTTAGGAAGGGCAAGTTCTTCAATAAAACCCAAACTTTTCAAATTGTCTTCAATAAAAAGCCATTTTTCCATATTTTCTTCAATAACGATCCAAATCAAAGTTTTTTAATAAAAACTCTAAATTTTTAACTGGCAATACCACACCTTTCATTTCAGCTAACTCAATATAATATTATCTTGAGCACCATATAGAGGGCAGTACAGTATAATGAAGTCTTTTTATCCTGGAATTGCAGATCAAATTCCAAAGTTTTCATACCTCCAACGGAATGTCTCAATATGTACCAGTACCTATTAATGTGTGGTATGGTACACAGGTCGCTTACTGCTGTAGGAGGAAATGACATTTCGGATACGATGGAAGCATCATAATGAATGAAAATGCGTATTACCATCAGCCAGGAAATTCTTGCATAAGGGTTCGTTCACATTCAACTCAAGAGTAATTATCATGTAATACACTTTCCATGTGCAGCTTTCCCAAGATATAAGCCACTGGTCAATTTTATTCCAAGGGGTACCCAGGGATTCAGAACCTACATTTCAGATTTAATAAGCAATTGCCAGTTGTTTTGAATACGATACAAGCTATATAGATAAACTGTAATTTAGGTAAAAGGGTCCTTTTTGTGGGGAGAGGGGGGGGCAGCAAGAAAGGATGAGAATGAAGGGGCAGAAGAAGGATTAAAATGTGAGCTTGATAAATCAGCTATATAAAAAAATGATTGTTGGACAACTGCAGAAATCACCAGGCCTCAACCCTTACCCCCAACATAGAAAGGTTGCATATATACATATTGTGATTGGTATAGGAAGCCTGTCATCCTAAAATGAATTTACAAGATCCACTGATCTAATTACTTGTTGAGCAGCCCTGCCTAGCCTAAAACTTAAACCAACCTCAGATATATTTTAAATTTTATTATTTTACTGAATCTTTCTTCAGTTGTAATCTTAAGTGAACTTGAAGCAAGTTGGAGTTATGTCACCTCCTCAAATTGGTGAGAAAGGCTGGCACATCAAGGAGGAATGTTTCTTTGATTTTCAATCTATTGCTTTGGCCTTGAAATAGTTATGGATATGAGCTTCCCATGGGGAATGTCAAGTTTGTAAAATTCCCATGTCTTTTATGCATTTACAGTATAAAAGCATGCGACTATAAAGAAAAAAAAACTGTTGGTTCTTTATTTAAAAACAAAAAGTTAGTGTTGACTAATGTGAGATTATGATGTCCACTGTGCTTGTTTCAAGTTCACTTAAGTTTAAAATATGATAACTTGATCCCCTATATATATGAATATTTTGAAAACCACAAATGGTAGTTGAATACAAATTTCACGAGAATGCTGAGATTACATACGCCTACCCTAACTCTTTTACATATGGAAGCTAAGTATAACCTTAAACCCCACCTTTAAATGGTAGTATGGTAACAAATAAAGTTGCTATAGCTGAACCTACTGCAAAAAGGGTTAGCATTTGAAGCAGTATGACCAAGCAAGCAGAGGTTCAAGGCACAGTCCCTGATCTAATCTTATCTTTTAGTCTTAGAAGCTTTATCATCTGGTCATTGCTTCCACAAATTCAAAAGAACACAGATTTGATGCTAGTCATGCAACTCTTGTGCTGGGAAAAGAGCCTGACACAGAATTGTATTTTAAAAGTTGCAAACTTCTTCAACATTTGTGGTAGTTGCGGTGTCCCAAAATAACTGCCCTTCAAGACTATAATTATGTACTTTGTAGAAATATTGATCCATTTGTTAGTATACACCCTAACTATCAAATACTGTGACAAGAAATCATACAATCTAAAAATCTGTATTTCAGCATATTTTATACCCTGGCCTTGTTCTAAAACTTATCACATTGCCATACTTTCAGCTGATTTCAGCGGCTATATCGTTAAATTTCCATTACAATGAAATATTAAAAACTTAGCATACTTCATACGTTTCAAGGTTTACCTACCTGTTAAAGGATTTGAAACATTTACTTAAACATTGAAGTGCCTGTCAGTATAAGGCGATTTAGGTGAGCTGATGGCTAAATACAGGAGACCTCGAATCTGGGAACATGATACAGGCATTAAGGATTTTAAATATGGATGACGCCTTGTGACTTAAGTTTATTAAGGCCATGAAGACCGATTACCACACAACTTTGAACATAAACAAGTCTGAAATGGTTGGAATATCCTTGCATAAAATTAAATGACCTAGAAAATAAAGAATACAAACACAGAAATTTTGTTTCCGCTTTAAGCTAATGAACATTTATCCCTAGCAGTTTAAGAAAAAGGGGGCTAGGGGTTTTACATAGCTGGCTTAAATGCATTTTGTTAAGGTTAAATCCTGTCAAACTTGGAAGGAACCACAATTTTTCTCAATAAAACTATCTCATGAGGAAAGAATGGAATGCTGGAATATCATTGTCCATACTTTAAGGAGCTTTAAGTACAAGTAAAATCTTCAACACAAACATATTTTTATAATTCATTTCTGACTCTAATGACTTGTGATTCATTAAATCAGAAGCATTAAAATAAAGAGAGGTAATAATGAGAGAGAA
Source organism: Holothuria leucospilota (assembly GCA_029531755.1). Lineage (NCBI taxonomy): Eukaryota > Metazoa > Echinodermata > Holothuroidea > Aspidochirotida > Holothuriidae > Holothuria > Holothuria leucospilota. The sequence continues at coordinate 15,461,608 of CM055977.1, forward strand.
AAAGAAAGACTGACCTGGGGGACAAGACGATTCAAGATTATTTTACCTAGAAGCCCCAACCTAGAATAATCACACTTTTTTTTCCTAGCTGGAAGGCTTACAAAATTCTCATTTTTGGGGGACAAATTTCTCACTTAATAATTTTTCCCAGAATAAATGTTCAGTGCCACCCTTGTTTCTGCGACCCTATTTAGTGTTACGACTACCAGTTTGGAAATTGTTACCCTAGAAAGTAATTCACAAGTATCATGATACCATACAGAAGTGATTATGATATGACTACAATATATAACAATCCTTAGTCCCATGTCAGAAGCATCAGCAAGGTCTCCATTTTCAGGCCTTGATTTTAAGAAAATTTTATGGTTGTCCATTGGACAACCTGTCTGCATTTTTTTGTTGTGCAAAAGAAAATTTACTAGTCCACAAAGAAATCTGCAGTAACCCGAGAAGCAGTCTGTTAACTTGTTGCATGAACTTTTGTTGTCCAATTTACAACTAAACCACCATTTTTTGGTTGTCCGTCACAACTTTTACTGGACGACTGTTAAAATCGAACGCTGATTTTAACAATCAACCTCAAAAAAAAAAAACTGCTTAATGTTGTTAAGTACCTATATCCTCCCTATCCTTCCCATTTGCATTTCTTATACTCCCCATTCCACTCCCCACCCTCCCCCACCCCCCAAAAAATGTTATAGAGGAATATGTTGCTGATCACCTTAAATCTTCAAATTTAAACAGTATCAGAGTCTATGAGCTCCGATACCTCCTATTGACACATGTAATTCCTCAATTTGCCTGCAAGTACCATTTGGCATAAATTGCTGCATCAGGATTGTGCCCTCCCCTTACTAGAGGATCGTCGATGCTGTGGTAGAACCACTTCCTCTCTCTTTTGTCTAGCTCTGCTTCAAGCAAGATGTAGCGATTAGGAGCCAAAAAGATGTAAGTATTAGACTTGGGCAAGTAGCTTAAGAGTCACTACTCCTCTAGCCATGGCCACTAAACATGCACAAGTCATATTTTTATTCCCTAAATATTTCTGTGCATTCTTTTGCAAGTTTCATTAAGAATTAGAAAAGAACTTGCTTTTTTACTCTTTTACTCAGTGATAATACTTTCAAAACATATCCTGAGCTACAATGAAGGCCTGTTACAGTAACTGGCTCTTAAAATGCTAATCCTGTATAGTGACACATTTCTCACAAGCTCATACAGTAATCATGTACAATGAATTCCGTTGTATGAAAAGCACTTAAAAGTTTTTATATTTGGCATAAACGCATGTGTGACAATAGTAAGTTGAAAAGTTTAAGCCAATGATTGTTTTGTGATATTGTTTAAGTTGTCACGGCGATTACCCACTCAGTACAATCATGATGACTTTTGAACAATGTCATGTTTTAGTTTCATTCTGTTGGTGTATTGAAGCATATAAACCAGATGCTTCTGAATGTTTCTAAATGCAGGAATATTTATTTCAGTTTATCTGGATGAACTTAACCTGAATTCAAATACAAAAAGATACAATATACTGTACATCTCCCTGATACAATATGCATCTCCCTGATAAGAGTAATTGGCCTACTTATAAATCTCGAAGGTGAAGTGCCTTTTAACACAGTGACATCCCATAGCCAGAGATCATAACATTAAAAAAGTTACATAGCATAACAATTCTAAGAAAGCCTGCAACTTTTGTACCTGCTTAATTTAGACGATGACACACATTAGTTGAACTTTTAAGTCATCTAGACTTTACTGACTTTACCACAGGCCAAGTAAATCCAAACCAGGGTTGCATGGGATACAAGTTTTGGTTACAAGATTGTTAAAAAGTAGTTTGGTTGATATCCAGAGCCTGATTCTACTTTTACGAAACACCTCTCCCCCTTCCTCCATTACAGGAAGTGAAAACAAATGTCACTCAACAATTCACCAGAAATGTGAATACAAAGGAACGGAAACAAGAATTAAATCCTACTGTTCAGAGTCACCTTTAAATGCATGTGATAATACTGAATTTTTTGAGCCCATGCATGCCTTAAAAATTGGGCAATATTAACCCCCTCCCTTCCCACTCATAGGCTTACATTAAATGCCCATCACTGTTGATATTACCACAGCAGCTTTCAAGAGTTGTCCTTCGTATTCCGTTGACATGACAACACCTACAGGCTCAAATCAAACATGGATCTTAACATATCTACCCATGTGTGAATACCTGCATCAATTCATTTTGACTGATCTCTTTCCCCAAACAACTTTGATTAATTTCTCCACCTTGTCATTTTGTCACTGCTGACAAACAGGTAACACACAAACTTCCACCTGATTGGCCGGCAAGAAGATCCCAAACATCATTCTGTATGTTGTTTGGGACTTTTCTTCCTGTGACACAGCTGCTCATTCCTTTATCTGCTTTGTATATGATACCGCTCAGGTGTTGTCATTAAACTGATATTGCGTGTATCGAAAAACGAAAAACATAAGGTCTAACATGTTTGTTTATTTGTCAATACACTAACTATGCTATTCGTGGATAAAATTGTTTATGTAGTGACTGAAAACAATAGTGTGATTGGTAAAATGTAAAGAAACAGTGACAAAACAAATTTGCAGGCTATTTTGAAAAAGAAAAAATGTTCTCATCACAACCAGCTTAAACCACACCTATCGAAGCACTTTATGAATATTTAATGGGTCATGCAACTGCATGCATGTACCAAAGTACTGTACATTTAATGGGCTTGTAATGCTGTGGTTATTCATGCATTAGCTGGGAATTGTGTGATTTTGAAGGTTGTATGCTGCACAGTACACTTGAGTTTTTGAGGCAAAAGAAAATGCATTTTCATTATAATACCCATGTTAGTAGATTTCATCCCCTAAAACAATTCAAGAATACACTTAAATACTAACGCTTTAGTAACGGTAACCAGTTACATCTGTAACCTTGTGTACTTCGCCACATCCCAAGTTTGTCCTTAAGAGGCACGTGCAGTTACATATCAAATATTCTATGCAAAATGCACAGCGATGCACTAATTGTACCACATTCTATATAAATAAAATTAAACAATTTACAAATAAAAGGATAAATGATTAATGCTGCAATTTTGCCTAGCTTTGATACACTTGACATTACCTTCAGCAAGCCTATAGCCAAGGGATGGGGGGGGGGGGGGCAGGAGTTACTGCACTTTGCCACAGGTTTGCCCCATGGCTTTACAGGTTTGTAGCGATTAAAACCACTATTAACGAGGAATACTGAGACATAACCTGTAGCACTGAAGGCACAAAAATGTGTGTCAACTTGTTCCAAACATGTGTCCAGAGGGTTTCAAATTGCAGATTAGCCACATGTCTTCATGTGTTGAAGAAAACCATGACTTCTTTTGCTTTTCAGGCATGATCCTGCATGGTTACAGAAACAGGCTGGCATACACTTTTTGTAACGGCAGGAGTCTTGTTTACTTTGGCAACAACATAAAAGACTCATTTACCGTACTGGGACAAATAACAATATATCTCACGATTCAATGTATGTACCTAATATACCATATTGTATAGCTGTCTTTTTCACTAAAATCAAATATTTGAAAACAGTATGTCCACACATGATGTTTGGAAACTGCAAGCATGCTGGATTACTCAACTTTCTATTGAAGGGGGGGGGGGCCAAGAACTTCTGCCCAAAATTTGATTGCACGTTTGCCAGAAAACAGCACATATTTGGACTGAAACAACAAATATAATGCCAAAATGGAGGAACTGAAGCTCCTCTCCCTCCCCCCTCTCCCCTGCCCTGGTATGTGTATGTTTGCAAATCATCCAGAAATCAAAATGAATGCCATTCCAACACCATGTGCAAAGTTTGTTCTGTGATTTAATCTTGCCAATTATGCAGAGTAAACATATTTAAATAGCAAAAGGCAAACTTCATTTCCATATTTGCATAGCTCAAGTACAAAGGGCTAACAATGGATATCTTATAGAGGCTTTCGTACAGTAATTTCTTTTCAGAAAGACTAGACATGTATGGCATACATCCAAAAAAACCAAACTAATGCAAAAAATTCAAAATAAAAAAAAAAAAGGAATATAAAACAGATGGTATTAAACTGCAGATAGAGGGGTTACAAGCAAGGGGAATAGATGCAATAATGCAACAATCCTGAACAATGCTGGCATAAAAAGAAAATAAATCCATTTCTGAAAACTATCACACAATGTGAAGTAGATGGGCTCACTAAACTTTTGTTGAATTTATACTAGATGTTTTGTTAACTTCTTTCTTACCTTAGACAAGTTTCTTTTCTATTACTTGCACAAAGCACTTTGTAAGTTAATCTATAATCATTTATCAGTGCTGTCGGAAGGTTTCTAATGTAGAGGGGTGAGGGCTGAACCTTCAACTCCAGATTGGGGGCAGGGCTGATCCATTCAACTGGAGTTCTTTTTTTGGATATTAAAAGACAAAAAAAAATTTCAATTGAAAAGTTTAGGGGGAGCTTTAACCCCCACCCCTGGCCCTTTCGCTCCAATGCCTTGCTTATTACGTTGTAGCAACAGGTAGTGGTATAACACATTGCAGTATTCATTTAAAGAGGAACCCTTCCTCCCCATTCAAATTTGGAATCAGTTTTGATTGGGAGACTTTGAAGTCCGTTTAGAGTCGATCGAAAGTTATCTGTATGGAATCAGTATCTGCTTATTTCTAACTCAAAATGCAGCAAACTGATTCTCATCTGACTCTAGATTGACCCCACACTGACTAAAATTTCAAGAAAGGAATACACAAAGTATGTCATTTCATATTATGTGACATACTTGTGATAAACAATGTGAAGCAATACTCCCTTCACCTGTCTGGCAGAGTCAATCATTGGAACCAACTTACATACAGCTCACACCATTATTGAAAAATCTGACATTCACTCAATATATCAGCTTTGACTCAATGTACACTCATTTCAAAAGTAAGCAATACTGAAGGCGTGCTCTCCGACTGCTTTGTGCATCATGAATGATTACAGTATAATGAAGATGATATATGAGGCAATACAAAGTAGCCTCTCATTACCTGGATGACCATTTCAACATTAAGAGTAAGATCTTGCTCGCTTCAAAAACTTGTTTGGATTACCTTGCCTAAAATCTATTACACTTTCTTTTTTGTTCTGTCATCTGCACTTTTCACGATGTAAGTTTGCTGACTGTACAAAATTTTCATAGAAAATATTTTTTGGTAATCATGCAAAAAGTATTTGTGCTCAACTGACTTTTGAATTGAAACATTTGCTTTTGCACAGAAAATATAAAACTATTAATAAATTTCCTTACTACAGTATATTATACCTTGCATTCTTCTTCCACTGTTTAACTTCATATTTTAACAAAAGTGTCTCCTCACACTCTCACAAATTTTGTATATGTGTGAGCATGCTTTTCTTGTCAACTGAAAATACAGCACGTAAATTCTCCTTGTTACTTATTCAACTTAAGAATATCACTGACTGTGCTGACAGATGTGATTGATGGATAAAGGGAAAATGGACTAAAGATGGAAAAAGGTGCAAGAGCAGGGGAGCGGCAGAGCAATGGAACGATAAGTTCGACAGTTAGAACCCACCAACGCAGCTAATTTTTCACCACACAGCTTAAATAAGACACATTATACTTGTAAACCTCACAACACACACTAATGCTCTATAAATCATCTGCTTTCTCTTGAAAAAGAATACATAATAAGAATTAACCAATGGAATCATAAGATTCTGACAAGTTTGGTACATGGATATGCTGGTACTGAGGGTATATTGACATGACATTTGAGCAATTTTCATAACAGCACATGTCACAGAGCCATGTCACAGAAATGAGTAAAGTGTGATCTGAAGTTTGACTGACATGATCATTGCAAAAACTGAAATATTTACACTTTAACTCTGAGCAGTGTGAGATGGTCATTCGAGTGTAACACTATGAGGGAAAAAAATGAGCTACCATATGAGCTTACGTGTTACAAACTTGTTATATCTGTGAAGAAATTGTGGCATTTTCTTGATTACAATGATTGAATGAATCTGAGTAAGAAGGAACCCCTATGACAGTCTACTTACAGTAATCTCAAACCCACTTCAGTGCCCAAGCTAAAATGTATAAACATACCTTAAAAACTTACACATATATGCCCCCTCCCCCTGTTTTTCAAAAATGTAATGCTCCCTCCTCTTGGCCATTTACCACAGAATTTAGTGTACATGTGAGGACATCATATAGATAGGTTCAACATAGATGTAATAGTAATTCAGACCTTAAACAGCAGTTGTTTTACAATGCTAAGCGACCACAAATGTAGGAGACGCCTATATGGTTTATGAATTACAACTTCACCTCGTATGGCTAACCAACTCAACAATTTAGATCAAATATGGTTTCTTTTCAAAACCCCTGTTCAGATGGGAAAACCGCAGATTGCTCTTGGATGAAAAACCCACCTTACTTTGACTCGGCCAGGGATCAAACCCCAAGCCTCCCGGTTGCCAAGCTTCATCGCTTAAAATGCCTCCGCCTTTATCCACTCGGCCACAGCACTGTTGTCATAGATGATGGTAAATCTTACATCTTACATTCCAACTTGTTAAAACTCAGTTTAAGGCAATGATTCGTTTGCGGCATCTTTCATACTGTGAGGCAGACAAATGACAATCACAGTCTCCACTTTTTGGAGGAATTCCCATGACAGGCACCACAATCACAAATATACCTACCTCAGAATTGCTTGGTTATTATTATGAAACCCCTGTGCTTCACAATATCCACTGGTGCATTCTGGGTAAAACTGATGGAAACTTATCACATGGGGGAAGAGACCATATCCATTACAAAGGGGAAAGAAAATGGAACGGCAGGGGATGCAAGGGCAACAAGACTGGAAAGGGGATGGGGGTAACCCACTTGGAAGGGTAAAGAAAGTTCCCCACTACTCTCTTCCTCTTAATGCTGTTAACTATCTGATAAATGACAGCTTTATTTGAAAAAAAAAACTTTATGGTCTCTAGCTATAAAAAGTACAGCTGGTGAGTTTTCACAAAAGTAGGTTGGACATCTGCCAAGTAGCTTGCATTTTGTCTACAAAGTTAATCAACATTTATGTTCCATTGTTTCACTTTCACATTATACAGTCAAAAGCGTCTGGCAAAATGTATACAATGACAACGCACTCTAAATTTGTACTTTATAGTCTCCGAATTTATGGTTTTTATTACCCATTCACTTAAATCAATCCAATAAATTAACTTGATGAGGAATGATTAACACAAATGAATTTCACATACAGATCTGTGCATGAATGGGGCAGCAGAATTACATTCAGAAGCTTCCCAAAAGTTAGTTTGAAAAATGGAAATGCAACTCAAGTTACATCTGTTTTTGTGACATATATTTCATTCCCATAAAAATGTTCTTCCAAAACCCTGGAAGCATTATGCAAAAGAAAATTTCATTTTATTAGGCAGAAATATGTTAAAGAAAATATTATAACTAAGTGCAACTTTCTTCCCCTCCCCTACCCCCCCCTTTCAAAAAAAAAAGTGAAAAAATAAATATGTACTTAAAGAAGTCAAACAGCTCTGTTTATTGGTCTTAAACTTTTCTTATTACTATCAAAAGGCAATTTCAAATCTTTAAAATTGCAAAGCACACTGAACTTTCATGATTTTTTGAGAGCGAGACACTCCTAACAACTTGATAAAGCTCCCACACATGACAAGTCTGACTGGTAATTATAAAATGCCACGGATGATCAACAGCTTCTTAATCCCCTGTATTTTCCTCATAATTACTTGCCTACTACTCCCACAGTCCCAGTCCAAAAGTTTGTTTGTGACCCAACTGCAATCCAACAGTCAGCCCTCCTCATGATCACATACTGCATATTCAACATGTTTGTCATGGATTTGAGGGAAGTTGCATTGCTGCTGAGTCAGGTTATGTCCAGGCATGGATCCAGAGGGGGTCACTCCCAGCTCTATCCCCCGTCTTGGCACCAGTCACTTGTGTGTTCAAACTTACTAACCAAAGCTGCTGTACAATGTTTATGATTATTTTGATTGCCAGATGCCAGTAAATACCATTTTAGTGTTTAAATTTCAAGTTTTCAATGTGCCTCTCCCCCCCCCCCCCCCGAGGCTTCTTACATTTGATGCTCGTATAGGTGTGAACTTTGCCCTCATGGCACTAGCCTCTCCTTTTGTAAAATCCTGGACCCATCCCTGATGTCAGAATGCAGATGTCACTGATTCAAACTGCTACCCTATTCTTTTGAAGAGCCAATGAACAGGCTTTGCAGAATCAGGTGATTGTTGTAGAAAGTCAAAATGGTGGCCCCCATATGGATGCAGCAACAGACATGAGTGAATCTGGTCACAGTTGGGTCTGCACAGCATGCAGCAAACCTAAAATCTGACTCTGACAGGACCACATCACAACTAGGAGATCATGACTGTCTCCAACTCATCCCTAATAAGTCGGTGGGGTGAGTTACATAAATTACAGTCTTAGTCCAGTCTTGGCAGGGTGCACCTGCCTTTATGCAATTCCAGCACAGTCACAGCATGCAATTAGCAAATATCAAAATGATTTCACAACTTATGCAAATTGATTGTCCCTTTGAAGCCTCATGACCCCCTCTGCTATTTCAATCATATTGTGAGATCTTCTGATATTAAGAGCAATAATAAAGTGAACTGTCAGTACATTTCAACAGGCACTTGTTTGGTGGCCAATTTCTGTACCCTTGCAAAACACTTGGCAAGAATGATTCATGCATATTCCTACAGATTTTGGAAATGATAAATTAAGTGGAAGCACAGCTGCTAATTCTTTGATACCTTTACTGGCATTTTTGGCAAATTCTGTTAAATTTAAAACTTTTCAAGCAAATATAAACTCCTTTAAAACACAATGCTTTAGTCTAAGCAGCTATTTACTGGTTCAAAAATGTTACAATGGAGAAGAAATACAAAGACCAATCCATTGATAGCCAAGTATTAAAATATTTCCTTTGGAGGGTAGGGTCAGGAAGGTAGGGTGAGGAAGGTAGGGTGAGGAAGGTAGGGTGAGGAGGGTAGGGTGAGGGGGTTAGGGTGAGGGGGTAGGGTGGGGAAGGGTTAAGTGGGAAGAGAGCAGGGACATAAAGTGTTTCCAGTTAAAAGTTAGGCATGGGCATCAAAAACAATCAGGTCGACAGATAATAAGTTTAGTGGTATAGTCAAGTCTTGAAAGAAATATTAACAGTTGTTTGAGGACTTTGATTATTGCAGGTGGGGAAGAAACACCACAACAATTTGGAATTTTGATATGAACGGTCTGCTTACCTCAAATCCTCAGTGTCCAACATCCATCATCATCACTTTCAAGTTACAGCGTTCCTCCTCAACTTACACCATCCTCCTTTTCCATTCATAGTAAGCAATGGCATAAATCCACCTAATAAAAAGTTAATGACAGACTTGATGTGATCATATGTTTATTTATTTATCAATGTCACCTTAAGTCAAATCCAGAATTTTCAACACTTATGAAAGTTTGGCAAAAGCCATGGTTGGGCAAGAGGACATTTACCTGTTGTCATAAAAATCTCATAAAGTTATCTTTTATGTCATGACTGGACAGAGCTAGATAGGGAAAATGCAGGTCTCAATATAAAATGCTCTTTATAATCATACCAAGAAGGAATAATTCTTTTTTCTCTCTCTTTTTCAAAACCAGGGACTTAGGTGATGAAAGTGTCACATAACAAAACCAACATCAGCATAACTCATGGCATCCTCTTCTTCTTCAATATTCATATGGTCAAGAAGGCTGGGGTGGTCTTTTGACCATTCTGGCTCTTTGATTTATGGTGGAAGGACACTGGACTCTTGACATGAAACAAATGAGTAGCAAATGACCTTTCCAGAGAGCAACTGCTTTAATAGAAATGGATAGAAGCATCCCCCCTGTCATTTGAAACAGTAAAATCTCATCTCCCTCCCCACTCCACCACCTTGCAACCTCTCTTCTGTTCCATAATTCCTTAAGCATAAAAAATGTTGTGTAGCTGACATGCTATTGTCCTAACTAATCTCACATACTCCCCATCCCTCCATTCTCTCCCACACTTTCAAACCCTGAAGCCACCACTGGTGAAATGACCTAAACACTGCTGATAGCCCTCTCCCTGTCAAAAGGGGGGGGGGGGGGGAGAAAGCTAGCTACACTAGTTAACTCTCAACAAAGGATACAGTATAAATTCATAAATGCAGGTTTCTCAAATTTCACACTTGGTCACGTTCACAATGATTTATGAGATATTGAGAGGATTATCCGGAAAAAATGCACAAAGGCAATGAAAAAAGAGGGAAAAATTTAGTAACTTCCACCAACTTTAGAAATATGATGTAAATACACAATTTGAGAATTTATTTACAGGTGGGTTCTTGCAGATTTTATCTCTCTAACTGATAGGATGGGTAAAAGAAGAAAATCGCAAGAACAATCTTCATGATTGCACTTTATACGTGACTCCAACTAGACTTCCTATACAAACTAGATGGAATATGTCAGTGTAAAAGGTGTACTGATTTTGAAGAACACATAGAAAGGGGTGACCCCACCCACCTGTCCCAATTACTAATCTTCTTAACTGCAACAAAAGTTCTCTAGAAAAAAGCCAACTGTCTCAGTAAATGAAAAGTTGGTACTTTTCCCCTTTGAGGATAGCTCCAATCATCTGATGTGTATTATGTTGACCCCCTTCATAGGCGTAGGTAAAGGGGGACAGCGGGGGCAACGCCCCCACACTCTGATTGGTGGGGGCAGAAACCTCGTTTCACCCCCCCCCCCAATTTGAATAACATGCTGCCACAATATGGCATTGAATAGGATGAAATTACTTCAAAGTTTGTCAAACATTGCACCATTTTGCACCTAGAGCACTTTATACAGTCAAAAAATTTCCAAAGGGGAGGGGGACATCGCCTCCCCAAGGCACTGATCACTAATATTCACCTCCACCCTCCACTTTCAAAATGCTTCCTATGCTTATGTTCTTCCTTGCATTCATGTTTTAAACTGAAAATACTTATTGCCAAGAAGCGCAAAACAATTGAACTGACACTAAAATGCAATATCGCTGCAGGTTTGCGTACTGCTTGTACTTGTAAGGAGTGTACACCGTTGTGCAACAAAATGTGCCCGTGACAATCATGGCACAACGGGTCGCAATACATACAAGGTGAAGACAAACGTTAAGGAAGAATTCAAATGTGCCTTTACCGTGCAGACATGGAACAGGTTATCAGATCCTGCGTATTGGCTTCAATATATGTTATCACGGTATGGGATGATCATTTAGTTCAGCACTTCTCAACCGGTGGGCTGCGGCCCAATGGTGGGCCGCGAAGCTCTCCGAGGTGGGCCGTGAGATCTGCCATAAAAATGAAAAAATAAAGGAAAAGAATAAAATTTTTGTAAGGTGGGCCTCAGAAAAATCCTGAGAAACAAAGTGGTCCTCGAGTTGAAAAAGGTTGGGAAGCGCTGATTTAGTTCATAGTACTTACGTCAATATATAACGTGACTCATTCAAAGAGACGATGAGACAAAATAAGACTAGTTCTCCAAAAGAATGCATATTAGCAAGTGCCAAAGTGCATGGACAAGGTTGAAAAGCAGTCCAATTCAATTTGCATGGTATACTTTGAAAGCAGTGGTGTATTTGGAGGTACACTGGGCCATGCCCCTCCTCCCTCACTGATGCTGATTTTCTTTTAATTTAATGACCTAAAATACATAAATTTTTGAACACAAATTTCACTTCAAATGTAGCGTATGTAATACCAGATTGCATGTAAGGACACCAAATTTTTTAAAAAATTTCAAACAGGAGGACACTCCCTCCCCTCAGACCCCTCTCCCAGCCAGGTCAAGGATCACACAACATACTTCATGGCTCCCCCATGAGACCAATCCTATAGCTATGCCACTGTTTGAAGGTGAGGTGGAGAACAATTGCCCATTCTTGCAGACTATACCCAGTCCAAATTTGGCTAAAGAGCCAAATAAAAAAAAAAAAAAAAAACCAACCCAAAATAATTGGTGACAAATGAAATATTCATGGAACACAGAACATGTTCTACTTCAAGTTAAGAAACATGTTTTTTCCTTTATTACTCCTTATCTCTGGAATAGCTTGCCTGCTGATATTCACACTGATGGAGCTCTTTCAATTTTCAGGAAGAGGTTAAATAATTATTTTTTCACCTGTTTTATGGGGGGGGGGGGGGGGAGGAATTTACTTGTGCATTTTATATGCTCATATTCATGTTTATCTTACTGCTTTAGTTTTGTCTAATTTGGTTTCCATCCTTCAATATTCTGTGTTGATTTGATTTTGTTTTCTTGACTTGGTACTGACCTTTGATTTAGTATAGTTGGCACTTTATACTTTTATAATAAAATAAAACTTGATGAAAGTAGCAACCACTGAAAAAACTTGCAGCATTCATTACTGCTGAAAACCACCCTTCTGTTGGAAAACCAGCCACTTTATAGCACTGGTTGAACTGAGGAGTGACCATTACAAAACATTTTCATGATAACAAAGAATTTCATTTGTCAATCTACTGTACATGGACAATCACTTCCTCTGCAAAAAAAAAAAAAAAAATTAAAGTACACATCAGTGGTGAAGCAACTAACCAATCATTTTAAGGGAATAACTGCATTTCCTGCACAGAAACTTTTTATACCATTAAAACCATGATGTACCCAGTATTGAGTAGGAGGAAATTAAAAATTAGACAGCTGGGGCACATTACTTTCAAGAAATAATAATTTCACAGAAAGAAATTTATTACTTTATACTGCATCTCATAAATAATTTTTTCCTCCCAAACTTTGCAATTCTCAAATGAGGCAACATTCACATCTTCTGCAATATATATATTTTTGGAAAGTATAAAAACTATTCACAAAAAATTAAAAGTGAAACTGAGTGGTCTCATAATGATTATACATTCACTGTCTATGCCCCTTTATGCTCCATAAATGCAATGTCCCCTTTTAAGCAAGTTCATTTCAACCTGCAAGAAGGAATATTTTATGGCTCAAATGGGAAGCAGATAATATTTAAAAATCAATTATTTACCAAAATTTTTACAGTAAAGAACTTTCTACTGCCAATTTTAAAAGAAATAAAACAAGACTTTTCATTTGTTCCTTCCTGCTTCCCCGTTCATGGCAGATTCTACCTTTACAATAGTCACTACATTACTCAGCATGCTGCCAACTATAATACTGAATAATACCAAGGGGTAGAGTTTACAACAGGGTTCGGCAAACTAGGGGTCGTGACCCTTTTGAGGGTTGCAAAAATATTTCGGAGGGTTGCAAAAAGGATTCGGGAGCAAAAAAATAATTGCCAACTTCTCATCGACTCGTCAATTTGAGGGCCACCAAAATTCCTGAGTAGAAAGTTTGGGCCACCAAGCAAAAAAGTTTGGAGACCCCTGGTTTATGACATACTTAAAGTCACTAAAAACATAGAAAAATACCACTGATGTTATCTCTAATGGACTAAAAACGATACCAAAAGTTTGTAATTTATTATACAAAATAAAAACTAGCAAAACTCAGCAAATTCATGACCAACAGGACAATGTACTTATATGAACCAGTGTATAATTTGCATAAAGATATGAAGTTATTGCAAATGCAACTTGACCACTGAAAGTGATGCAGTTTGTATTCTTATAATGGATGTACTGAACACAAAAAAGACACTGGAAAATGAGGGATGGATAAATATTCATTAGCTATTTAGCTGGTTTTCTTTTAAATGATGATAACAACAAATTCAAATGAACGTTTTAAACCAGAGTGAAAAAGGATGCATATTGCAACTCAATTCTAATACATGTGGACATTTCTGTAAGGATTTATCAGTTTTTCTCCTTAATTTACTTAAAATCCTTAACTTTATCATCATTCAACCCTTCCTTAACAGGCACCTTCTTGGGTGGATGAAATTTTTTCCATTTTTGCATCCCATATTCGTTGATAAACATACCAATCAATACAGAATAAACCAAAACTACATTGTAATGCATTAAAGAGAAATGCTGTCTTTAAGGAATGTAAACTTACTATACATTTGTATAGACAGGTAGCATTATTTTCAAGGAGGTTCTCAAAGAAATCCATTACTTTGTAGCTCATTAATAATAGGTTCACCAGAAGTTTCAAGTTTTCCAATGATGCAACATCCATATGATTCTTTTAATGTGTAATATTTTTGTGAAGAAAAATCTACTGCCAGAGTTTATTGGTAAACAATAAATAGTTTAATAATGATAAAAGCCCCCCCTTTTTTTATACTTTTTTGATGCGATGTAAACACACTCCCCCCCGTGTGGGTGCCGAAGGTAGTTTGTTTCATAACTATTGATGAGGTAGGTCTCAGAAAAACTTATTCTCATTTGTGGAGCACTAAAGACTTGAAAACCTCATTATATACTTTCAGTGTCTAGATTTTCCAGATACAATCTATATTAAATAATTGCTCTTTTCAATAGCAACTACTCTTGACATGATGAGGGTGTTTTTAAACTCCTGCCAACAATGAGCATTTTATGGTGTCTTGTCGTAAATGCTAAAAGTAAATTTGACATGTGATAGTACCATGCCCATGCATGCAGTCACAGCATTGTAGAACTTGTCAGTAATGAAAACCCACAACAGGCACCTCACCCTAGTGAAGGTGACAAAATAAATCTTCAAAGTCTCCACAAAATGATTTATCTTGATATTTAAATACAGCTAAGAAGAAACTAATCAAGTCACACATACATGATGAGTATCTACAGATGTCAACTGAAAATGTGGAAATTGCAATAAAGCTCAAAAACTGGAACTTCAATGACATTTTAAGGTAGTGCTATCTTGGAAAAGGTGACAAGTGCACCAAACGTTATCTAGATTTCTTAAAACTACTTCATCGTTCGCAAGTCCCTGATGAATTAATTTCAACACATTTATAATCATAAAAACGTAATGATACTCACGATACACAAATCTCCCGTGAAAATTGCAATCTTTTAGTTTTCAATCACGTGAAGAAAGCTTCTACGAGAAGAATCTTAAATGATCTCAACGCTAAGAGGCATTAGCAAATTTTCACAGGATTTATATTAAGTTGAGAACTGAATATAACGTTACCTTATCAAACATCTCTCACTTGGCAAAACTCATCAAGTCACCCACTTCTATAATAATGATAATAACATAACAGTTCTTATAAAGAGCCTTACAAAAGGAGTCTCAAAGCGCTAAAATTACACAACAGGAAGTCAATGGGACATAGTAAACAAGTGAGTTTTCAAGTTAGTTTTAGATTGTCCAATAGTAGACGAGTTCTTGATAAAAGGTGGCAAGTTATTCTACAATTTGGCAGAAACTGTTGAAAAAGCTCAATCACCATAAGAGTGGGTAACAGATGACGGCACATTTAAAAGTGATTGAGAGCTGGACCGTAGATCAAGAAAAGGCTTGTAATTAGATATGAGTTCTTGTAGTTACAGTGGATCCAAACCATGAATGCGTTTGTTGATGAGAAGCAGTGTTTCTGCTAAGTCACTATGACATGCTTTTGATGCAATGACTTTTCGATTTGATGCACTGATGTTCATGGCAAAAAGTAAAAAAGGAGGGTTTTATTCGTTCCTAAAGTTGATGCAGTGTGAATGCAGGGCATTGAAATTTCTAGAGAGTCAAATTTTCTCATATCGGGTATATTGACCCAATGGATAATTTCTTAGAGGAAACGCAGGAAAGAAGAAAGACTGCACTTGATGCGATGCTGCACAGGTAGCCAATGAAGACTGCTAAGGACAGGGGTAATGTGGTCACAAGATTTTGTTAAAGCGACAAGGCTGAGGAGCTGAATTTTGAATATGCTGGAGTCTAAAGGGAAAACAGTTTTTAGTTCAGCTCATTGCTATGAGGAAAACTAATATCCATACAATTTTTCAGCCTCAGACAGTCACTTTTGACACACACTTCATTTACATTCACTGTATTAAGGCTATGAAAGATTTGTTTAACTTAATATGCAGAGCAGCAACTACTGCCATCTAAAAGTGCCATCCAAAAGTGCCATCCACAGCTAGGGAGGTCAGTTTAATTTTACATCTTTGTGGTACTACCTGGTATAGCACAACCATCATGATGTTTATGCCATACACATGTACAGTACCCCAGTCAGCAAAATTTGGCTGGCTCGTCGACGGACTGCTGTCGGCCCCATCAGCAGTCTGTTGGACGAATGTCCGGTAGTTCGCCGGCACAGAATGCTGACTGGGTGAAAACTTTTACCCATCATGCAATATTGTGTATAGCCAGTGGACCCTCTGTCGGCCCTCCAGAGACTGGCCGCATATTCAGGGCCTGATAATGAACCGCCACTTGCTGCCAATGGCCGCCGGTGGACCGCTGGATAATGCTGACTAGGACCCTACTAAGAAGCAGGGATAGACTTAAAGGGATTTGCCAGTGACAAAAATCAATGACTTCAAAAAATGCAGAAAATTTTTCTCTTCTAGGAGGTGAAAACTCCATCTCAATAGCTTGTAGTGTTTGGAAGATTCTAATTTTCAAAGAAATGCAATTTTTTCTCAAGAGAAAGTGCATTATGGGAAATCTGTGATGTCATCGCGGCACATTAATTTGACAAAGCATTAAATTTTTTTATGATATTGACACTGTTGTGGGGAATATTTAACAACTTTGTTTATTATGCCCTACATATGGTGTAAATTTATGCTAAACCTAGATGGAAAGATATTCAAACATTCCAACAGTATCAAATTTTAAGGACAACAGGGTATTCAATTATAAAGGAAAATAAAAGAAATCTGAGGCAATGTGCCCACTTTACGTAACATTCTGTGACCTTGATGAGAACTGGAGGTATTTTTAACAAAAATAAGCAGTCTTTAATATTAGATATCTCAAGTTAGAAAAAAAAGTATTGCTACAGGGTTTAGAAGGTATGACATGAAATTTTCTTCTCCTTCACTTGGGACCCTTGTGAAAAGCCACTGGAAAATGCCTTTAATTTAAGACAATTTAGCTGAAATGAAGCCAGCATCCCTTAGGTTCTGTGAATGGAATCTTTGACATGTGGTCCACACCAAAAATAGCTGATATGTAGACTACCCATCTTAATTCATACTGCATACTTAGATATAAAAGGAAAAAGTTACACACCAAAGACTTACTATAAGCATTGTCTGCCTAATTGATACATATTGTTCATGTGCTGTCCACTCAAAGTATCAAAGACAATACTGATCAAATTGGAACATACTTTCTTCACTATTCCTTCACTGTCCAACAAAATTTCCTGGTTTGGATGCTTTCATAGTGTGGATTATGCTAATTAGCATGTGGGGCATGTGTATTGTGGGAAAAGTTGTCCAGCATCAGACAACTGCTTATACCTTCCTTGAACATCTCTGCCACCAGTACATCCTCCCCCCACACTGACCGCCCCATTGTCAGCAATGGCCCTGGCATGGTGGGGGGGAGGGGGAGGGGGTGCATGGTGGGGGGGAGGGGGTGCCCCCAATGAAAAAATTCTGAAAATTTTAAAATGTTCCCAAAAGACATTGCAGCTTTAGATTTCTGTAGGGGGTAGGGTGAGGTGTGTTTACACCAAGTGATAGATCTATTGTAATTATTTTCTATCACAAATGTTTCTCAAACTGTCAGAATTTTCGCAAATCCTTCGCAAACTATCAAAACTTTCACGCACTACCTTACCACAATGTTCTTATTATTAATATCTTCTGATAGCAAATGGCAAAGAAGCACAGCAGCAAAATTTGAAAGCTGCTCACGAATTACCAGGTAAAAGACTGGCTTTTTGAGTGGCATGTAGGTTTGTTGGGCAATTGAAAGTGTCTCGATCAGATTCTGAATGCAGGTTTCCTCATGCAAATCTTATTTAATGAAAAATTTTGTGTGCTTCGCGTGCATGCGTCATGGTCTGCACTCCATCTTGTGACCATTATTAAGGTAATAATACATGGAACTATAATCACATCTGTAGGAGCCTAGCATCAATATGGGACATCCAATCTGATTTGTCGCAGCATGATTTGGAAGGTTGAATGTACGTTTTTGCCGTTATACATTTTTCCAAAATATTTTACAGAGCGCTTTGTGCACAGCCATTATAAGTACAGATGGTGATTGTTAATACACTTACGACAAAAAGCATTTTGAAATGCACGTGTTAGACCTTCACCCCTTTTGCTATACCTACAGTATCAGAGAGGTCTAATATCACCTTCCTGTACCTTGTCACACCGCGATCTCCGTAGTTTTATTCGCGATTAATACAAGCTAGTATAATGGTATTTACAGTTAAGGATCTTATCTTTAAGTGGTAGTGGGTTTCATATTTTTGTTTCCAATCTTGTTTTTTGTTGTTTGAGTGTTTGATATATGTCTATTGGCTGGCAAGTAGCAGCAACCTCAAATTAACAAAAATTTCTCAAAGGGGAGGGCCCCTTAGACCCCTCCCCCAGGACGACACCTTTATGTAGTGACACTGACAAAGGAAGGATCCCCACTGTGTATACGAACGCGGGGAGCACATGAAAAAATGCATTTTACGAAGACTGACGAGGTTAACTGAAGTGGCATTACCACATCATCTGTTGTGCCCTCCCCCCAATCATTAAAGCCTGGTGGCACCACTGATTTTCAGTTCAGTCTAAACTGGTCAAGATACTTGTACTAAACAGCCATATTACCGCACCATGCAATGACCTTTAAACTGAATTAAACCTGTTGTAATGTCCCTTATTGGCTAAAATTTCAGTGTAATATCTGCCATGTGCTACCCTATGATACAGCTGCCCAATTGAAAAGTGATTGATCATTTTGCAAGGGCTAAAATGCAAGTCCGAATGAGATATACATACATCCCATCTAGGTCAAGTTTCCCCATTTTGAGATTGTGACATCTAATCTATCATTTATTTACCCTGCAATCAACTCAATATACGAAGCTAAGAAACAGCTGGCCTAGTACACATTAATTATCAACCTGGACTGCGGACAACACATAGTTACTATGAAGTGTAAGCTTAAAATGTAGCCATTCTGTTGGTTGCAGTACAACACTATTGATCATCATAAATGACCTTTGGCAACAAACATAAATAGAAAGATGCCTGGCAATGCTTGGACAAGGTCCAAGAAGGGCCAAATAACGGATAATATCAAACAGGACTCAACTATTTAAGCAAACAGTTGAAAAATGTGATAAAGCGAAAGAAAAAAAAATTGCTTTGTACATGTATGGATGATGGATGAGCTAGCATTCATTCTAAAGATGATCATTACGGAGGGAGAGGCCAAGACACAAAACCATTTAACATGTAATAGTGACCACCTCACATGGACCTTAACCTCATGCATACTTGAAAAGCAGTTTTGAATAAAACACTCACAGGAAAGCATGGTACTGTATCTTTAAAAGGACAGAATTGAATGCTCCGTATAATCAAGTGGTATAATGAGTTGTATAATAGCATACATTGTAAATAGTTTGATAAATTTGATCTTGAGCATTTGACTTCAGGCTTTAAAGGCATTTAATACTAGTACTACACATACAAAATGTGCAGTGTCATACGCTGTCAAAGTTACGTTATTGTCAGATTGGGTGGTAGCCTGGTGAGTCTACTGTTCTCATCCTCTTAAATGGGAAAGAGCCCCCCCCCCCCAAATCTATATACTAGAGCAGCAATGCTGCAGTTGCTCAACCCTAGCATTAGGGAGTATACCAGTTTTCACATAAATACCAGTACCAGCAGTACCGGTACTGAAAGTACCAAAGATATTTGTGTGGTTATTACTACCCGTTCCTGATAAAACTACCAGTACTTTTCTTTTGTTCCAAACGAAAATAACTGTACCACTTCTTTCAGGTCACGATATGTGGCATTGTCCCGATTAAAATATTTCACACAAATATCTCTCCCCCAAAAATGTAATCAACTTTCCATCTTCAGTATCAGCTACCATGGTATACACTGTTTACCTAGCACTTTGACCGTGTCAGGGATAAATCTTTATAGCTTCATGTAGTTCATCCCCTTACATAAGGGCAAGGATCAGAAACTAGACTGCCATAATGCATAAATGCAACCAGTTTGTGAAGGGCAGTTGCATAACATTACAGATTTTGTCAGCTTGAACTCTGGACATTTACGCTTTGACCTTGGTTCTGAATCCAGCGGTGTAGTGAGGTATTTTTGTGGTTTGCTTTAAGAGGTTGGGCATCTATCTTCATAATGTTTTTAAGGATTGATTTGAATTTCCACGTATGATGTGACTAGAATCAGATTCAGCCGCTAAAGTAGTTACCAAATGAATCTTGAACCATTAAAATCCGTTCAGATTTAGTGAAGTTATGTAAAGAAATAAAATTCAGCATTCTGTCAAAAAAATTGAAAAATCTGTCAAATTATTGATATTTGAGACAAAAAACATATCAAAGAGGTATTTCATGTTCCGAAATTAACGAAGAGTGTGCTTATCATTGCAGATGAGCATTATTTCTTGAAGTTTTCAGCAATTAGGTACACCCCCTAGTCTTTGTTCCGGCCATGAATACCTGGTAGAAATACCAAGGTCAGTTTATTATTTGCGGTTTTGTATCATTAAAAAATCGGCCAAGTCGTGACGCTATCAGCCAAGTCATGACGCCCAGTTTCAAGGGAAAGATTTTTCTTATGACCAGTGGAGAGGAAGCTATCAAATGTCTTCTCTCCCCTCCCTTCTTCCCCTCTCTCCCCTCCCCGTGAAACTGGTATGCAAAAACAAAGCATTGGATAAAAATTACACCATCCATTTGAAGTTTAAATGTTGCTTTAGTGCTGATTTGTGTACCGTACTTTAAAAATTGAAATTATTCCAAATTCTAACATTGATTCCCTCATCACTATGACAGGCTGTCAACTCTGTTTAACATTAATTGAAATAATAAAGAGCAAAGCATTTTGCCG
Source organism: Holothuria leucospilota (assembly GCA_029531755.1). Taxonomy (NCBI): domain Eukaryota; kingdom Metazoa; phylum Echinodermata; class Holothuroidea; order Aspidochirotida; family Holothuriidae; genus Holothuria; species Holothuria leucospilota. The sequence continues at coordinate 15,482,739 of CM055977.1, forward strand.
TATTTCATAAGTTGGACCTTTGGGTCCATACTTGGCCATGGACCCAAAATCCATGAAAACCCTGAAGGTCCACGAATGGAGTAGGGCCCACATGGAACCTTGGACAAAAACTTCCAGAATACCATAAACAGATCACTAAACAAGCATCATTATAACAGGCAGTCAACTCTGTTTAACAATAACTGGAGGAAAAATTAATCACTTTGCAGTATTTCACAAAATGGACCATCTTGGGACTTGGACCCAAAATTACTGAACCCCTGAAGGTACCACTAACCAAGTATCATTATGAAAAACCATTAAACTTATTCAAGAAAATCTGTAGGAGTACGCAATTTGAAGAATTTCATAAGAATGCGACATAGGGCCCACACGGGACCTTGGACCAAAACTGTCAGAAAAACATACACAGATCACTAACCATGCATCATTATGACAGGCTGTCAACTCTGTTTAACATTAACTGGAGGAGGGGTTAAACATTTTGCAAATTTCACAAAATGGACCCTATGGCCCCCCTTGGGTCATGGACCCAAAATTCCTGAACACCCTGAAGGCACCACTAACAGAGTATCATTATGACAAACCATCATCACTGTACTAGAGAATCTGTAGAAGAAGAAACATTTTGAAGAATTTCATAAAATGGGCCATACAGCCCAAACGGGACCTTGGACCACACATTCCTGCACATCTCAAATTGTCCACCATCCAAGGAACATTGTGTTCAAGTTTCAAGCAATTCCATGAAAGCATGTGGGAGCAGAAGGCTAGAAGCCTTTTGAAAAGTGAGACAGACATTTTCTCCCCTACAGTATAACATAAGCTCTACCCACACTTCCTGGGTTGAGCTAATAAATAATAAGAATTGCTAATAATAAAAAATAAAATAAATGGGAGGAATAAAATAAAAATCTTTGCACTGATAGTTAATATGCATGTCATGCTTCACATTACAAAAGCAATCAATTAACATATGTGTGTATTTATGTGTGCCACCCTATCAGAACAATGGAACACATAAATTTACCTTGATTTATGAATTTTTCCACCCTAGTAACCTCATCTGTTACCACTGGTGAAACAAATTGCTTACAAGGTTGTGTCCTCCTTCAAAATAAATACAATACAAATGCCAGATTTCAGATGGGCTCAAACTCTCAGTACTTCATTCAAAAGCAGATGCTTCACAAATTTAGCTACCTGATTCACTAAGTTGTTAAAAATGAGGTATTAGTAGAAGTGACATAGAGTAATAATCATTCCATCTTTTCATTGGACCTATGTTTCTTTTTCATGGCTGGCCAGCTATTTATTTCTATGCAAACAATACGGTAAATACAGGTAGGACATGATTTAGGGAATAAAGTCAATGGTGCCCATGTCTCTACATCAGATTTGAACAGGCTATGACGTCACGCATATGGGCTGAGAGACCCGAGGTGAAGCCGAGGGTCTCTGCCTATATGCGTGACGTCATAGCTTGCTTTTTTAACGATTTTCCATTGATCATGAATTATTCTCCCAAACTGACTAAATTTTTGCAGAGTGCACATAAGACTGCGTATAGGCTGCCTGCTAAAATACGAGATATGTAACATGTAGGCTATATAACTAGCTGCACGCTATAGCTTTGTCGTTTGTAAGCACATGGCCATACTTAGTGACGTCTCTTTTCGACTGTGGATTTTTTGGAATATTTTGAGTGAGGTCATATTTGAAACGATTTCTCTGTTTGAACTGGAAATGTACTCCGCCTTGACAGTTCCATTAAAACTACATTTGGAGGACTTACTAGCGTGAGGATATGTGGTTTTTGCGATATTGCTCACCGTGACGTTCAACACACTAACGTGCTGCTACGTTGTTGAAAACAAATAACGTTAGGTCAACGTTTGTCCTAGCCTTAACCTAGGCTAATTATCGTTAGGCTACGCTGTTTTCGAATGGTGAGCCAGTTCGAATAAGACTCGTACTAGATGAAGTCTCCTTACCCGAGTGTCATTTGGAAGCAATTTCCATCCTGCGATTTTGTGATACAAAGGAGACTTTTCAAATGTGATCTAATACTGTTTACATCTGTGAACTGACAATATTGATACTGTTTCAGATCAAAGTAAAACCAGCGTGCTTAGCCAGCACAGTTATCATGTGCTAGGGCCTCACGTTAGTTGCTTTACTTGTGCTGTAAGATAACGTAAGACCTAACATTAGTGGTTGGAAATGTCATCGCAGAGAGCTTGTTCTTTGCGAGTGGAACTTAAACCAGACAGATTTCTTTACTGACGTTGAGCTTTTCTTACAAAAAGAATGTAGGATACCGCAATTTGGATAAGGTTTGTTGATGCAGTACTTTGGATCATTAGGCCTGGGCATATTAGACAGTAGCCCCCGGCCATCGTTTCCATAGCATATATTCTATTCTTCGATTGGAAATCCCCTTGATGATTTTGGAGCTATATTTCTTTGAAACATAGTGCACAGAATACGTGGGGCCAACGCTATCTTTCTGGAATATGAAAGATGAGTTTTAAGGTTAGTGAGTGTTCATCACTCATTTTACAACTGTATTTATATTATTACCCATCCCAGATAAAGGTCTATTACTGGGGTAAGAAATGCTGTATAATTTCTTCTCATCGGTGATGTACCAAAATCAAGCGGACGCACGATAGTTTGACACGCTTTTAAAGCTAACGTTAGAGCCTAACGTTAGGCCTAGGCCTGTAAAACACCTTACTCAGCGTGAAATCACTTTAAATTCTCTGAAAAGGCCTGAAATATCGTTTGTAGCCTAGAAGCTGATTATTTGTTTGGATGTGCAATATTGCTGTCAACCAAAATATATTATTTATAATTTGGACAGTTACTGAAAAAAAATTACAGTTGAAGTCCCAGGCCTACCTAGCCTATACAAACAGTTTACTGTAGTGTTAGAGCTGTGTTTACAATCATGTTGATCAAAAAGTTGCTCTCCATACACCCTATCTCTCTACACTGGATTAGAACATGGGTAACTGACCAATCACAAGCCAGCATTCTCAAAAAGTATTTATGAATAAATTTTAAAATACTTCACTACATTCCCATGCAAGGTTAAAGAAGGGATGAAGGTCTTTACATCAGGCTTTTACAAAGCTGTCCGCCAACCAGTGTGGAATTATCTGGAAATCCTAAGCCTCCATGGCATATTAGGTACTTCGAGACAATTTAAACTCAATTTCAAAACTCATTTTTTATTTTTAACCTGGTTTATTGAATACCTTTTAAACCTTGCCTGTCATTTTAATGCCCTGAGACTTTGTGCATATAAAAGCATTTTGGACCATTTTACTGTTGATATTTCTAATTATTATTCTTTAATAAAACAAAGAAGTCGACATACATCAAACTGGTAGGAAGGAGGGTTGGGTCAAAATGCTGTTGGAAGACTGGGGAAGCTGAACCATTCACATCTCTAGAGTTCTTGGCATTTTATGAGGTATTTGTGAATGTTTGAAGGCCAAAAAGCCTTTAAACTGAAAATTATTGGCCGGCTATAGCCTCCCCCACTGTCTCGTTCTGATGGCCCTGTCTTGGGTACTAGGATGAGATGAAAAACTGAAAATTATTGGCAGGCTACAGCCTCCCCCACTGTCTGGTTCTGATGGCCCTGTCTTGGGTACTAGGATGAGATGAAAGACTGAAAATTATTGGCAGGCTACAGCCTCCCCCACTGTCTGGTTCTGATGGCCCTGTCTTGGGTACTAGGATGAGATGAAAAACTGAAAATTATTGGCAGGCTACAGCCTCCCCCACTGTCTGGTTCTGATGGCCCTGTCTTGGGTACTAGGATGAGATGCATCAGTCACCTTCAAGTATTAAACATGACATTATCATATTATTTTACTACAGTACCTAACATTATTCACCCTACCTTTTCAAAACTACTGCAAATTCTCCAACAACGTGAAACATGGAATTATTACAGCACCTCTGAAGAACTGTATTCAGGGTGTGGAATCATCAAAAAAGATACTGTTAAAGATATGTCATGATAAACAGGCTCATCTTACCCCATTCCGACTCCTTGAAAATGCCTATACCAACATAATTTGGGTAAAAAAAAATGCACAACTTGGATTCAAAACACTAACCATAGTTTTAGCAAAGAAGTTAAAAATTGTAAGGGGTCAATGCATCCTACAGATTCCACTTCTATTCTTTGCAGCATGTTATGGAGCAATTTGAATCTTTGAATCCTTCACTGTTTCCCACTGTTCCTTCGGACTTTTTGGTCACTTAGTGTTGGAAGTTTCAAATGGGAATTCAAAATTTATAGAATCAAAAAGTAAATTCAAACATATATGCAAATGAAAATGACACTTTTTAAGCCTCTGACTTCCCCTCTGCTTTACACCCTTGCTATTTCATCAAATCAACACATTCCAAGTCCGTATGTGTTGGAAACTATGTCGTTTAAACTTCAGATACATTCAGTGGCATAGTGGGCATAATGGGAAGCCAATGCATGCCCAGCCTACATCCCCTTCCTAAACTTACTTCAAAACTTCAACACAAAAAATTCTTCAACTTCAGGACTAAACATCAACATAGATACAATAGAACCGTCAACCCAGTGTTAACATTAGGCATCGGGGTTGAGCCATGCAAGCAATTTTCTCAACAATCCCACAAGTTTTCAAAATGGCATGCTGGAATATCCCGCACCTGTCAGGAAAACCTTCTGGGAACAAGTTGACCTTTAAGTTGCAACATTCTGAAATACCCCCTCCAAACCAAAATCCTGCAAAAACTATTTTGGAAGGGGGAAATTTTCTCCCCTCAAATTCTGAGATCTAGTGTCAACACTGTGCCAACCTTTCCCTGCTCCCTGCTCCCATCCTGTTGCAAATTACTCTTGAAAATCATGGTAATTTCTCACAAGAATCACATTTAAGCTTTTAAAAGGCAAAAAAAAAAGGGGGGGTGAATGAAAGAGGGCAGGGACTAGAATGATAGCACAGGTGTCTTCTAAACTTTGCCAGATCCTTACTTAAGTCAATTAAAAGGAAACACCTGTGTAAAGAGGAATTTACGAGTAAAACAGACAAAATATCCTTTAACAAGGAGACACTGCCAGCTTCTATAGATTGGAAATCCAAGCCAAACTTAAATGGAATAGTGAGCCTGATGGCAAGGGTAACCAGCCTACCCAATAAACCAGTGTGTTCTCCACCTCCTGTGATCTAATGAGGGAGGGGATACAACTCTTAGGACATTTTTTTATATCCGTTACACTGCCACTGAAACCATTTTGTTCTACAAAATGCTATTCAGTTTGATGCCTCAACCTTGACACAGCTAGTTCCAAGAATTTTGGTGCAAAACACTTAAAAACTTTTGAAAGTAAAAGCACATCCCACAATCTTCAAAGTGAGAACGGCATTCAGTAATTTAATTTTCAGGATGACAAATTCATTCACTTGAAGGGAACTAGAACATAATATCTTAATTTAGTTCTATTTTAATATTTTTATGAGTTCTGATAGTTGAAAGTCAAGATATTTTTGTCTGGCAACATGAGTGATAGTACTGTAAAGACACAATCTAAAGAGAATTACATCCTTAATTACTAGCAGAGCTTTCTTTTTCTCTTTGAATGTGCAGTGTTGCTCCTAATTGCTAACACTCTGGCAGACCTTCATGAATTTAAAATGTTATCGTCACTAGTAAGTTTCTCGGCAGACTGGTCAAGTATTCACAGGTAACTTCCAAGTAGCAATGCGTGGCAAGAATGCACGAAGGTGTTTCTTTTCTTGTGAGTCCCACGGGTTTCGGTGACAATACTGGTCACTTCTGTTCTTGTTCTCTTTCTGTTCACCCACATCCTCGGGCACAACCATTTATCTTCGAGTTTAACCCAACTCACCTGGCCCAGTCACCACCATTATCCCAGACCCCCTGTCAACCCAGCTACCTGCAGTAATCCCATTTTGTGCCAGGCAGTAATCTGTAATGATTTTTCAACTGCCACTGTGTGTGGCAAATTAGTATATACAATGGAGACTTATTCAGGGTTTTACGCCTTTATTTCACCCATATGCCTTTAATGGTATTTAAATTATTACATATTTAGAAATGCTTGGACTATGCCTAGTCTATGCTCTTTTACAATGGTGGCCCACCAGTTGCACCGATCCTTTCCCCACCCCTCCCTACCCCTCCTTTGCCCATCCATTCTTGAAGATAAGATAGATAAGATACACTTAATGGTAATTAAGGTTATATCTTCCTACATAAACTGAGGGATTTGAAATAATTGTAGGAAGCACACTGTATTCGTAATAATTTGATGTACAGTATATGATTACATATGATCACCCACAGAGTTACATGCATTAAATATACTGAATCAAAGTCACGTTTGTCATGCTGGCTTCAAAACAGTGGCAAAGCATTTTGTGGGTGCATTTGTGCCCTTGAATTAATTATCCAGCCTCAGGAATGGGGCCAGGATTTGCCAGACAGAGGGCCAAGCTCCCCAACAGGGAGCCAACAACCCAAAGCTTCAACGAGGGCGATAGAGTGCCAAAACAATGTTTGAAGGAAAACTTTGTCGTGCAAAGCGGGCTCTCTCTAGAGAAAATTTGAAAAAAATTAGGGCTTTTACACCATGGGAAATTTGAAATAATTGGGTTTTTAAAGGAGAAAATTGGAAAATTTGAGGGTTTTATTGAAGATTTTGCCATAATTTAGACCAAAATTAAGTAAATTGTCGGGGAGACTGGCTGTTGTGGGGACTACATATTTTATCGTATACATAACAGCTCCCCAACGAAACCGGAAAATTTCCCCGACAGGGGCAGCTTTCCCCGACAGGGGCCGTGGCCCTACCCCCACCTAGCGCCACCACTGTCCACCCTGCCTCCCTCTGCAATTAAGTTATAGCCCATATTTAGAAGAAAACATTTCTTGCAAAGTATGGAAGAACTTGAACCGTTACAAAATAAAAACTTTAAAGGAAGAAAGCGGTTGCCCCAAGTTTATTTTAAAAAATCTACTAAATCTTACAGATCTCTTATTTAAGCTCACAGGTATTTTTCATTAAATTTCGGTATAAAAACATTAAATATTGAAGGTGAACCAAGGAGTTATTCTGCATGAATTTAAAAAATAAGTAACAAAACTATTGTCACACAGTTGAAAGGAGCCATTCCTGAATTAGGATGATGGGGTATACTAATTCATATTGGGGGACTGCATTTTCCCTTTAAATGTAACTTCGACAGCACAACAGGGTACATTAAAAAGATGTGTGACACTTTTACGCCTATTTTTAGCAGTTGGTGTAGATTAACCACCTCCACTGCAGTAGTCTCCTTGGTTTGTTTGTATTTATACTACGGTAAAACGTGATCTATGCTCAACCAATCACATCAGGGATACAAGGTGAGTGAAAAAGCACAGTCAATTTATATCATGAAATGTGGTTTCATTTTTGAGCAATTGCTGGCTGCATACATGGGGAAAGACAAAAAATTTCACATTTGACATCTGTACCGTTACTGGACACCAAGTCTGGCTATCTTATGGATAAACTGTTAAACTATACAAAATTTTTGTTACTCCAATAATGACAAACAATAAAGAAAGGAAAACAAGACAGGGAAGCCAAGGAAACTGAATACCCACCTTTAGCATCCTCTGCGTTGTTTTTGATGTAAGTTCTTTCTTCGTTGATTCCTTAAGAAGCCATGACATGGACATCATAAGTCCATGACATAACTTGCAACCCATTATAAATTTTTACAGCAGTACCAATTTTTTGACATCCTAAACTTGAAAGGGAATATGCTGCACCTATTATGCACCCAAATGGCTTACAACTGAAAGCAGCTATAGTATTACCATAACCAATGGCAGTACCAGGATTTTAATAGTGTGGGGGAGGGGGGGGGAATGGAGGGAAAATGAAAATGCTGACGGGGGCAAATTTTTTTTAGAAGCTTTAGCAGGTGGGGTCCAGGGGCAAGCCCTGGTGAAGGGCCACAGGGGTGAAGCTCCTGGAAGCTCTGTGATTTTAGCATACCTCTGGGTGAAAAATTAAAGTGGCCATGACACGTAAATTGGAGTAACGGGAGACTAATTTAGCCTAAAGTACACAAAAAGCTCTTTCTAAAACTGTTTTCATCACCCTTACAGCCTTGAGCATTAAAAAGAAATTAATGTTTCAAAAAATTGCACCAAAAAATTGACTGTTGAAAATGAGATTTCAAGCCAACACAATAATGACGTCATTTTAGGAACACCATCCTCCGCATACCGAACCTGGCGTACAGCATAGCCTATACATAAGTAAGAGATAGTAATGATTGTAATTCGTGGCATGTCTTGAATTTGAACTTTATTCTGTCTGTTTGGAGGGTGGTGTTGGTCTGTTACAGTTTGGGGCTGCAATAGGCTATTACTAATAATTACAAAAACTCTTGATTCATAACCGAAAAACGAAAAAACTCGGCAGTATACTGTTCAGTTCGGTCTGCGTACAGTGAGTGGACTGGCAGCAGCCAGCGAATAATACTGTGCACACGCAGTCATAGCCTAGGCTACTAGTTCCACGATTTCCACTGACACTTGCACGAAAGTAACATTAAGTTCATATTTTGACTGCCTACATAAAACTTTCCAAGCTAAAGTCCCTTTCAATTCAGCTCCAAATGCTTCTCGTGCTCGAATTGTTGTGGTGTTGTACTTTTACCTCACCTAACACTGTCTCAAATCGATACGGTCCTGTGCGCCGTAACGAATTACTCACCCCATCTGCACCACTGACGTCTTGTTCACTGTTCAGTATCGCCTTCGCCTTTCTGATTTCAAATTCAAGAAAACTCACTTTACCGACAGTCCACTGACCATTCCTGTCCGACCAGGGAGTTGCCATTAGAGGACAATTCCCTGGCTCAGATCCGCCATTCCAAAGAAAGTATTAAATTTGATTTCACATGGTACCTACTACGAAACAGTGCTGGTGATTCATTGTGTAGTAACAGGTATGTTGTGTACTGTACCCATGGAAGTAGTACTTCCATGCTGTACCTATGCTGTTGTGTTGTGAATGTTTGTACATGCAGCTACTTATCATGACACCAAGACGAAAAACCTGCGTGAAATGCATTTAATTGACTGAAACAAGTGGTAAGCATGAGAAAAGGGATAACAATTCCAAAATTTACAACTTTTCACGCAGGTTTTACATTGTATCGACCTTGGTAACCGGTACAATCGAATGCAAACACTGTATCAAATGTCCGAAGGATACCACGCCAAACAATGATCAGTTCCTAAAGTGACGTCACATGACGTAACAAGATTTTGAGAATTTTTGGAAAGACTAACTTTTCAGGGCTGGAAGAGGGTGTATTTTTTCTCAATTTTCGAGCGGAAAAACAAGTTGTAAACAAACAGAATGGTTGATTTTCGTTGTAGGAAACGTATTCCTAAGGATACAAAAGGGTTTAAACCGTTAATTTACACGTGGCATAGCCACTTTAAGTCTCAGGATAGGTGTATTTTGGTTCATAATTCCTCATCCAATGCAAAGATTCCAAATGATTTTAATGTATTAGGCCAGTGATTCTCACCAATTTTTTCAAACGACCCAAATTTCATGATTTGGCATTACTCATCGACCCAACTTAAGGAGTATGTGCAAAAGTTTCTGCAGGGAGGGGTATAAAATGTACTGTTAACCCATTCCAAGGCTATGCGACCTCCGTGATCCCAGATGGGCTCAGGATCCACCAGTTTTTAACTCACAACCCAATTTTGGGTCGTAACCCACTATTTGGGAATCGTGGTATAAAGGCTATTCCTCCTGCCAGCGAGTATACTTCAGGAGCTGAGTGGGGGGCATCTGGGGGAAAATCCCCCCCATGACCCCCTTGGTTCTGCCACTGATTACCTAACCATTCATTTTCACCAATAAATGCAAGCAACAGCTTTATACCCACAAATTCTATGCATTACAGGAGATAGAGATGTTGCATCATTTGAAATTTTGAACTTAGTTCAGGTCAACAAATTATTCTTGAAATACAAACAACTGAATTTCTTGCAGTGAGAACCTCATAATTTGAAAATAATGCTACCATGTGTTTTTATTTTGAATATTAACCTATCACTTTATGTATCTATAAATCATGGTCTCAAAGACAGGAAAACTTTTTGTGCCACAAATGCAATATTTCCCTTTAATTTCATGAAATGAAGTATTTAACTCACTCTCCCTACCCTTCACCCCCTTCTTTCCCTGAAACTTTTTTTGATAAAAAATTGAAAAGGTTCCCATTTTACATTCACTTTTAAAATTCACTTCCCACTGAGTTCACTCTGCGACCCACTATTATGATCCTATAAAGTCAAGCGACCTTTTTGCACCATTTTTTGTTTCTATAATAGGCACATCAGAAAGATGTACCATAAACCCCTTTATGATATGTAGCTGCATTTACTGGGACAGTTTGCCAATAAAATATACTGAGTTTTGAATTTATCGTCTAGTTCTTAATCACTGTAACCATCCGAGATCACAAATGACAGTTCTGGTTTCTAACTTTTTCTTTATTAATTTTGGGCCCTTTCTCCATCCAAACCAAAATATGAGCTCTAAAGCACTTTAAGTTTGCTTGTCACAGGTTCTACCGTCTATATGTCACCTTCCAAACAAAAGAAAAGAATAAAATAAAAAAGGAACACACACAATCAAAGAAAAAATGCCTTATTAAAAAAGTAATACTACCATAAATTAAAAGTGAGAGCTTATTTTTACACATGCTGATATTGGATGCAAACTATTCAGAATGACCAAAACTCAAAATTACTTTTGATCTTGAAGAGAACACTAGCATAAGATAAGTCCATTGCAAAAGGGGCTAGTATTGTGTGAAGGTTATCAGAAGAGCTCACGTTAATTTGAAAGAAGATTGATCTAAAGTACTTCCTTTTAAAGGTAAGATTTGTAATACAAGGAGAGTAATATCATACTGTAAATACGTCTTGAATAAGGTTCATTTTATTTTCTTTGACACATTCCATACATGACAGATATTGTCATTAGCATAATAAGTCATGCAAACAAACAAACAAACAAACAAACATACCCCTTACGGCAAAACACTTTAACCCTACATTTGTAACTCCTCCCCTATCCCCTTTGTTAACCTATTCTACTTGTTCCTTTTGAGTATAATGTCCCCATTGTGATACACACCCCATCAAAAAGCACAAAGAGACTCTTTGTCTATTTAAAAGACAAAATGTCCATTAAAAACACATTTCTCTAAACAAAACTCTCCTTTAACAAGGGACTGCCCACATAGTATCACATAATACAACTGCCCACCCTATTTGATCAAAGTCTGTTCCCAAATTTGCATTTGAAGCTAAGCTTAAAACAAGACAATTTGCAGTCATGGATATAAGTGAGGGCACTATTGCACAACACAGATTCAGCAAAGGAGTTTTGTCAGTGTTAATACTGCACCTCTGATTGATTAATTTATTTGATTCTGGTGCTCAAAAAAATACAAAAAAGAAAAGAGTAACGGGATTTGTTTAGAAAGCCTAAAAAGCTCTTAAGTATTGTCTGTTTTCACACTTCCCTAAGGCTATCAACTAGCACAACTCTCGCAAAATTCAGCAAAATTTGCCTGTAAATGTTTTGCTTGGCAGTGAAAACTTCAACTTGACAGAACTGATGTTTGGAACAAAAAGAAAAAAAAACTAGAGCACCAATGGTGCAGAAGCTCAAACCTGTGGAATTTCAATCCAAGCCAACATTTGTTCTACGAAGGTGTTATACCTTTAGTGGAATTTTGGTATGTATTATTCCATTAATACCAAGCAAACATAGAACCCAGTAACAGAAGGGCTCAATTCTGAGGCCTTACTGAAAGCAAGCATGCTTAAAGGGATACAGCATACCCCCAAACCAGAGGGTTGCTGGCAACTTCCTGTTAAGGCTGTGAATGTGTAGCAAAATAATTGAACGTTTAATCCCACAAATTTGCAATCATTTAGCGATTAATCGCAATTTCCTTATCACAACAGAAAGACATGGTGTGTGCTGGTTGATGTGATAAACTATATTTAAAATGAATTGGCGACGCTGGGGTGCAGACGGCATGTAATTCAATCAAAGGTTTAAGTAGATTTCCATTTAAAAACGACTGAAGTTTAAAATTTAATTCTCCCTCATGGTTTGCTTTGATATCCATTCATTCCAATTAGGTTTATTTGCCAATGTAATGACCAAAAAAAGCTTCGAAAATTTTCCTGCAAGTTAATGGTGACTCATCATTCACAGAATAATAGATAACATAGTCTAAACTACATTATTTTCACCAACTCACAGTATGCCGCGCCTTCAAATTCACCTTCAGAAACAAAATGCAGTGCTTTTGTTTCCCCGTTCTCAGCAGTAAATCTGCCTATATTACTACACAGTAAGGCTTAACCATAGAAAGGGAGAATGCTGACACAATGCATCCATGCATGTTTAACTGGTGAAGCCACAAAAATTGTGAGGGCGCTTTCGTTGTACGGCAAAAGACCGGTTGACTGATGTGTCTCCGTATGTACAGTGTGCATTGTGGTGCAGAAGTTATAGCTTATTTTATCTGTTTTTCGAAAGATTTGGAGTAATTTTCACAACAGAAATAAGCCATGGTGCCTTAGGTATTTTGTTTTATACTCCTAACTTGAAAACTTGAAGTTTCTTTGCCAATACTTCGGGGCAAAAGCAATGATGTGATACTTGTATTACGTGCAGGTGCTCCGTTGCCGTACAGCCTCGCAAAATCAATAGCTTCAGTCCAGATCGGCTGATGTCATTCTCCCTTACTTTTATTTCTATGGGCTTAACAAAATTGATTCTGTTTCTCAATTTAGACCGTAATCATAGCCATGCAAGTTGCTTATATAACGAAACGGTAAAACACAACTACTTATAAGCAGTTACTTGGTTATTTCATACTATCCTACCTCGTATTACCTATATAAACAGCACGTGTAGGATAGCACGTGTTTGTTTTCAATGTTATTGCAGACAGCAGTATGCAATGCATACATGCACTATAACCCCTATGTAAATAATAATATCTATCTGATGATTTACGCGAACCATTGCCGCTGTTACTACTGTAGCCCTTCAGTATAGGTCTAACTAATACTACAAAATTGCAATATGGAGTGTGTGTCAAACTTTTGTGCACAGCTCATGGGGGCCACGTTTCAGTCATCCTAACTGCATACATCATAAAAAGTAAAGGCACACTTTTATATCAGACAAATTAATGCGCATGTTTTCATAAAAAGCATCCGCCGTTACAACTACAAACTATGTGGTAATAACTCGAAATTTAGCAGTTCAAGCAGCCATAGAAAAAATACTGTACTTCCCCGTAATATGCCAGACTTCTTGCAATGTATGTCAGCTTCTTTCTACAAAGCAGGTGCTTAGCCTAATGTATGGGTGTTTGCATACAATTACGGACCTATACATGTGCACAGACTTTGCTGTGCTTTTATCGTGTGTTTAACTTGAATTTATGTATAGAACATGGACATGGCCTAATTAGGTATCAGTATTTGCATACGTTTCGGTCCTATACCAACCGTATCATTAATAACTGCTAATTTGATATTCATTTTTGTTCACTGGTAATTTTTGTGAAGTAACAAAATCGGACAAAACATGGGTTTTGCAATTAATCTCTAGTAGCTTTGTACTGAACATTTATTCCACATACAATCGCTTAGCAATTAATTGCTACATGGTCACAGCCCTACTCTCTGTCCAATCATATTTAGGAATAACCCTTGAGTTCTAAATACAGTTGATGACTGCACTTTGATTGACATTCATTCAAACAATATAGCTTCCCTCTGGTTGGTCAACAATGATTTGAACAGTCAGTTGTATTCCCAATTAAGCTCAGACACAGTCAATGTGTGGCATATATGGCCTTGAGCAAACTAAACTCAGTGCAGGCTAGGTACTGTGCCTCTGTCTTGGAGGTGTACTAGAGAGATGTTGTGTGTTTAAATTAGGGGAGGGACTAAAAGTTAACTTTGGAGGGAGAATTTTACAGTCTGGGGTGAGATTAGAGAGCCTTTACTACTTATGTACAAGTTATTATGAACAAGCAGGGCACTTAAGGTTCATTTTGCTGATGGATCCCAAGTGACACTTGGAATTTTGAAACTTGAAATGGTAATCATTATCAAAATTTCTGGCACCAAATGTTATGTACATATGAATCTTTGAAATGTAACTTTGAATGACCCAGGTGACCCCCACAGTACTTCCATAAATTTTGGCTCAAGAACCTTGAATACAGCTGCTAAATTTCATGTATTTCAAAAGACCTTTGCAAATGTGACCTCCATGCAATGACCCCTGATGACCTCAAAATGGCCTTTGGAGTTTTTGTTGCCACATGACAATTACATCTACCAAGTTTGGATGCAATCTTAATATAGGTTATAAAGCTATTAGAAATCAATAATTTTTACCTCAAGTGACCCCTGATGACCTCCAAAAGACCTTCACATTATTTGGCAACAAATGGTGCTTACACACACCAATTTTGGATTCCGTCCAACTTATGGTTACAAGAAATTCTAAAATCAAAGATACCCCCTTTGACCTCTCATGACCTTACATGACCTTGTACCTTAAATCTGTGTACACCCTGAAAGAAGCACTCCTTAAAATACATGACTAAATTTCAAGAACATAATATGCTCAGTCAGAAAGGAGATACAGTTTTGACATTTTCACATAACAACTTGTACAGACCCCTAAACGACCTTTGACCGTAATTTCCTATTGCTCAAAAGTTGTGCCATACCCATTGATCTAAGTTTCATCACAATCCATTGAAGTATGATTGTTGGTGAGCTCATTCAACAATTGTTGACAGACATGATAGATAGATGTATAGAGTAACAGTGGCTGATTGCAATAGCTCAAACAGCTATTATGCAGCTGGTTTGAGCTAAAAATATTTATGCCGCACAGATCACCATGGGACAACTTAACATAAGTGCTGTTTTTCCATAACTTTTTCTTGAAGTTTTCAGTAAGCAACCTTCCATTTCTGTCATTCTTTACTTAGTTTTATTGGAAGTCTGACTGGGCAGATAGCAATCAGAATAATTTAAAAAGGTGCACTCACCGATAAATTTTTATACAGCAATTGTACTTCATTACTTTAACAGATATACTTCAGACAATACTTCATTTTGTCTGGTTGGGGGTGGAGGTTTAAATGTTGTCCCCTACAATGGTGTGTGGGCCGAACTGAATTTGTAATTCATTGCAGTACCTTTTACAATTAAACTATCAAGATTTCTCTTGTTATCTGTGCAAACATCACGGCTCTAAAAACAAACGGCCTTTAAAATTGGTTTTAAAAGTATTTTCAAAGATTTATGTTATGCCATTATCACCAAAATCCTTCAAACAATTGAGTACAAGCCAATTTAAAGGGAAACCACTGTCACCCTTATCTGAATTGGTATGTACCCCAGTATCAAAATTCATGATGGTACAGTATTTGGGGTTTCTAAACTGATAAATTCATGCAGACTCCATGGTTAACCTGGCTTATGCAATATTTATATATTCCAAAGGATCACAAATGAAACAGGCAATGACATACCAGAAGATGGTTTAAGTTTTAGCTGATATTTCAAAAAATGCAGTTAGGATGACTATTTATCCCCTTTTTAAAGGGACTGTGGTATCCCCAATATATCTGGGAATAGCCATATAGTTCTAAATACAACTGTTGACTGCACTTTGATTGACATTCAAACAATAGCTCCACACTGGTAAATGACAACTTGTACAGGCAGTAGTGTTACCACTTAGGCTCACACACAGTTGTGTGTCAATATGACCTTGAGCAATTTTCACTCAATACAGGCTACTGGGGCTGTCTTGGAGGTGTACTAGCGAGGTGTGTTTTTTAAAGTGGAGGAGGGGCTAGAAGTAAACTTAACAGTAGGGAGGATTTCACTGTCTAGGCCCAGGGGAGATTATTGAGCCTTTAAGGTATGTGACCATGTAACCACAAGAGCCATAGTACATTCTCAATGGTTATCAATTAAGGCAGAGGTGAGTTACCATTTTCCTATAAAGGGTCACTTTGATGTTGACAAACTCATTTGCAGGTTCACCAAAGTTCTCACATGTCACTCAGCTTCTAGTGCACACTACAATACACGCTTTACAGTGTTTGGTGTTGTCGACTGCCATACAGTACTTGTATCATAACATAAGGTATAAAGAAATTTACATAAAATATAAACAAATGGAAAACAGGTTCAATGGTGGACAAACTAAATAACTTCATGACTTTAAGAGAATGTATTTTTGAAGTGTCTCACAGGGCAAGACCAAAAAGTCTTGCACGCTGTATGTGGCCCGCAGGCTGGAAATTCCTCACCGATATTAAATCCAACATTTTAAATTCTCACAAGTGTACAAAATGTACGTGTACGAGAGGGAGGAGGGGAGGGGGTAAAAAATCGAGGTACCTTTTATCAAAATGCAACAAATGGCAATGATTTGTTGCTGGGAAATTATTTGCTACAATTTCTGAAGTATGCCCAGGGGAGGGATCGTCCAAAAAAACACTGTTTTTTACTCTTGTAAACATGATAAAAAAAAGTAGATTACAACTTAAATCTCCTACTTCTGGAACTATTTTAACATCTTCTAGTATTCTCAAACTAAAGTTCTTTAAAGCTGGACTATTTCGGACACTACTCACAATATACAACATGCCAAAAATCATGCCTTGGAGTATTGTATTCTGTCGGTAAATTACCTTTCACTTAATACTTGCCAACTGTTCTGTGTGTGTGTGAGATGAGGAGGAATGTTTTCACGAAGACACTAGCTGTCCTCTAAATGAACCTCTCAAAGGATGTATATGAATATAGCAACTGTTCTTATAATGAAGGCTAACCAAACAAAGTATGAGATAAGAATAACTGTATTCTGCAAGTAAAAATTTCCATATCAAAGATTTGCATTGATAAAAATGTAATAACAGAACCTACAGCCTGATAATATGATCAATATTTGAATTATTTTGATGAGAGATCTGCGATTTCTCACACTTTTGTTGCTTTTTACATCAACTACGCAGGTTTGACTTTTACATCTGTAGACATTTAAAGGACGCCCCCACATCCTTCCATGAATGATTCTTTTCTGTTTTTGATACAAAAGGATTCAAGAAAGCCGGTCACTCAATATGACACTGGTTCCCAGAGGAGAAGACTCCAAAAACGAGACGTAACTTGTTGGTGAAATATGACGCACTTACCACATTCATGAGACACTAAAGACTGAAAGATGTTGACAGGATCATCCCATCAGGTGTGCTATAAATGGAAATTCAATCACATTACAGGACACGAATTGCTTCCAGAATTAATCCAAAGCCGACTCTTCACAGATGCCCTTCTCCCAGGTGCAGGATCTAACCAGACAAAAACGGAAATGGAAACATTTTTCTAAAGGCTGAGCCCTATTTTATGCAGTACAGGATGAGGTCTAAACCCTAACATGCATTTCTGGGCTGGGGAGGGTCCTGAGGGGGAACCTGTTATGATAGGGAGGATAACACAGAGGCATAAAATCAGCTTCCCCTTCCCTTCCCAGTCAGAACCCTAGCTCTCCAATTATATGGGATTAAAAATTTAGCCCCTTACATGTTCATTCTTTAGTATATTTGTAAAATTTCTTTCCAATTTCAAGTTTTGTCCACTGTAATATACCATACCCATCCCCCCCCCCATCCCTCTCTGCCCCTAGTAGGTACTTTGAAAACAATATAACCTCAGGGTAGCAATCTGCTCTTACAAAAGTTGATAAATGAATTTTCATTTATCAACTTTTGTAAGAGCAAATTGCTACCCTGAGGTTATACTGGATTGTTTTAAAAGTGTCACCTCGGGGGAGGAGATGAATGAGGAGGGGTATGACATATTAAACTGGACAAAACTTGCAATGGTTGGACCCAGGACCCATTGCTCAGATCACAGAGATCCCCCCCCCCCCCACAGCATAGCTTAAAGGCGCTTGGGGGATGCAGGCCAACCAAAAAGGTATCTTGCCTACAAGAAGTCCCCCTCCCCCACTGGAAAATTCAAGAATGAAAATATATGTACTGATTCTGTATTTGAAGTTCTTCTCCAGGAACCCTATCAAAAATTTTGGCTATAGATGCCACCCCCCCCCCCTCCCCCCACTCTCTTTTTCTTATGATCCACTTGAACATGATCATTTGTTGATAGCAAATTGCAATGGTGTTATGAAAGGCAAAATGGACAAAAGAATACTCTCTCTCAATGAAATTTTAAAATGACAAAGATGAAATAACTTCATTTTCTCATAACTAAAATCAATGATGAATCATATTTTATTTAAATGGTAAAAGAAAAGGAAAAAAAGAAGGAAAAGTCTCAGTTGTTCGATAGGTATGACATGAACCATGAACTGGCGGAAGTAATATTGGCAAAATGGTTCCGACAACACATAAACAGTCCTGCAATACCTCTTGTTATGACGTAGTGGAACACGAAAGGTCAGTTACCCAACTGGCATTGTTAAGCCATATTTCCTGATTACTGGTCAAGAAACTTTCATTTCACAAAAGAAACACAACACCACAGACTGAACGAGTCTCCAAAGGAAGTACAATAGGGATTTGATGTAATAGCAGTATCCTTTAAAGGGTTACTCAATACTGACAGAGACTTATGGGACACAAACGCTCTGAATTTCGCAGTCCATTTTAACCTATGCAGCATGCTTCCAGTTGTACCTTATTCTATAGTTACATGTGGATTCTAACTAGTACTGGACCCTTGCCAGTATTCCATACCAGTGCCTGTATCTATAAGAAAAATTTATGACAAATTCTGATATTAAGCCAATATTTCTTGACCAATCCTTCATGATAATGTTTATACCTTAGTTTCCTATTTCTGACCATACATCCTGGTATTTTATATAATTTACATAAAAAAACACTTAGGAGTAGTGGACAATGGCTAAATGGTTTACCGTAGAATAGGCTCACTGCTCAGATATCCGTATCAGATCGGTACTGGGTGATAGTGAGAAGTAAACTGAGAGAATAGTTGTGATTTCCATAATTTTTCATCTCTCTTTCAGATTTATCGTGTTTTGACTGAGATTCTGAGGTTTTCTTAAGTCACAGGAAGTATTTTCTGTCCATGTGCTGATAATGCTCATGCTCTTGAATGACACACTTTCTTTCATGGGATGAAACGTGTGTTACAATGTGTACCAGTCTCCCGACTTAAAAATTCATGTACTTCAAACCTCTTGGAACTTCTTGACAGAAAGTTGCATAAACTGAAGAATTAACTGACCAATCAGCAAAATAAAATGATAAACTGTTCATTTTTCCTGACTTTTCAGGCCTAGAAATCCATATTTTAGTTTTCCCTGACCTCCAGCAATTCCAGGGCCTGTGCAAACCCTGCATAAACATGGATGTATGAACCAAAGAAGAAAAAAATCCCTCAGGCTTTTCCAATACTTCTAGAAGTCCATGATTTAAATTAAAAAATGGATAGAATGTATCACTCCAAAGATCAAGAAGGCACAAGCAAAATATTTTTTAACTTATCATCTTGAGGGATATGACCCCAGTCCAAACAACTTGGCTGGTTGAGAATTCAATGACTCCCAATACTTGCTTCCCATTGATATACTTGTATATTTCCCTGATTGTCTGCAACGCTTATCTAGCAAAGGGTCTTAAGCGCAGAGGGGGCCTGTCATAAGCATATGGGCCCTCTTTGACGTGAGAGCACACTTTTTTTCCTAAATCTCGGGACTTTTTAGAAAAATTTGGCCAAAAATTTCTACAGATTGTGCATGAATTTTAAGTTGTCTGAGAATCGTATGGGGAGGGGACATAGTGCCTACCTTCCCCCTCTCCTGCCCATATGCCTAAGAGGCTTCCATGCCCTATCTTACAGGGCTCCCATCAAAAAGACATCATTTCATCTTTAATAGCTAGCCTTCTCTCCCTAAAAACAAAACATACAAAAGGATCCCAAGTCCAAAGGAAAATCTGAGAAGTAGAGTGATTGGAACTGTGTTGTTGCACTAGAGGCAGACAAAGAGAAAGCGGTGTCTTCTCGAAAGAAGCCCTAAAAGGTATAAAGGCACAAGTGCACTTTGTGACAGTGCTTAAATATTTTGCCACAAAGAGAACTGCATGTTATTAAGGAAATGCATGTAGGCGGTAAGGAGGAATGACATGGACACTCAATTTCAGTGTCGGCGGTATGGCCCACATTACCCCACATAACTAATGGACCTTCACAACACAAATTTATGAACCCTATATAGCCTGTTCTCAGTAACCTTATAGACCTAATGCATATGACATCACAGAGCAGAAAGTGTGCCCTTGGCAGAGGTCAGCATGTATCATTGCAACTGAGAACACAAATGGAGACATCTAATTTGTGTACCTGCTGTATATGCGCGTATCACAATAATATAATAGCTTCACTCTGTTTGGTCAACAGGCCCGCAGTCAAGGGGGGCCAGGGGGGCGAAGCCCCCTGAAATTTTTTCGCCCCCCTAGAGAGTTTGAATATTACCATTGACTTAATACATTTGTACACATTAATGGCCCCCCTGAAAAATTTTTTGCCCCCCTGGAAAAATTCTCACCCCCCTCCAGTACCTTGTCTGGCTACGGGCCTGTTGGTCAATGAAGACTTGTGCCGATCAGTGAAATGTGATGTGAAGTAGACCAATGAATAGGCAGCAGGTCATACACAGAAGTGTACTCAACAGAATAAGGCCTTGAGCACTTTAAACTCAGTGCAGGCAATGGTAGCTTTGTATGAGAAGTACAATAGGGGAGAGAGGATGCTAGAAGAAAACTTACAGTAGCTGTCTGAATTTTAACTGTCTAGGACAAGATAAACTGACCCTTTTATGTGGGCGTTTGGAAAACATGACTGTGGGTATTTGCCCTACCAAAATAGTTATGAATCTGGACTTTAGATCTGATTAATAAACATCTAAGTTACATATTAACTATCAAGGCAATAGACTTAACACACTTATGCATGTTACAGGGTGAACATCTATAAACAACACAGACTAACCTCCATGTGGTATTTCAAGTGACTTTATAGAGGTTCAAAGATCACCTAGAATAGGGTTTCTCAAGTGCTTTGTACAGCGAACTAATTTCACTTCAGTTTTTACTTTGTAATAATTTGTTCAAGCCAGAACTAAATGAAATAGCACATTTCTTATTTATACTTTGGGGCTGCTTGAATTTTGTTTGGCCCACTTAGTGCATGTCATGGGCTTCAAATGGCCCACGAGCCACCACTGGAGAACCTAGGACCTAGAACCTTTGAAAGCAAACAAGAGTAAAGACACAAAAAATAGTATATGCAGGCATAAACCTTTGGGTTTAAGTGAACACAATTTCCCATCAGTCTTCCAACAGTACCTATCAATTATTCAGGGGGGACCATGCAAATTATTTTCACTCACCTTTCACATAAAATTTCCCAGGAGAAAATTCTTGTTGACACCTGTCGAAATGCCAACATATTTGAGCTGGTGGTAACAGATATGAACAAGGAATTTTCTGCTTGAGTCAATACTCAATAGGTATCAACAGGCATCTCATATGCAATAAAAAGGTTCTGTTGGTTCCTGTTGGAACCTGTTATTGGTACCTATTGAAACCTTGATAAACAATATGTTGATACCTGTTTCTTACCTACTGTACTGTTCAAAAAAACCTTTCCAACCAGTACAACAGGTTTCAACAGAATTTTCTCCTAGAGGACCCAATAATTTAGGCCTACCTTTTGATCCCCATATTTGCTCTGAATAAAACTGTAATCACATAACCAAAAATTTTGATACTGGGCTATGGATATGATCCAGTTATTTGTAAATCAGGTTTAACATGATACACAGCATATTGCAGAAGGTTAAAACCATTTAACCAAGAGAATTTGTTGCATATCTCCCAAACAGTCTGTCATATAACGTCAGAGAAATTGGATTGCAGTATTGTATGAAATTTTAGAAATTTGATATACTGAACAACTGAACAATGAATTACATTTCAATGTCTGCTACTTATAAATCTTATTTAACTGCAGTGGCATAGCTATATATTTTTTGTCAGGAGCAAAAGCAAAAAATTTCCAACAGATTATTATCTTGAAGTAACGATGTACTATCTAAGTGTAGCGCCACCATCATCTGGCGTGTAGCGTGCGGAAAAAATTAGATTAAAATATCTCCAAGATTGCCTTAAATGACACTTCCAGGCCTTGTCAGTAACCATTTTGATGTGTAACTCTGCTTAAAAACATAAGTGTTGTAAGTAAACCCCTAACAATATAATTTTAGCTACTAATTTCCGATGTAAGAATTATTGATTAAGGTGGTAAAAATTTCCGACAGAGACTAGAAATTTCCGACAGAGGCCTTCGGAGGCTTTGTGGGGGGGTGACCGCCCCCTGCCCCCCTCTAGCTATGCCACTGTTTAACTGTATTACATGCTTTGCAATTCATCACCTCTTACATTTAATACACTTGCTTCCATGCAAACCACACATGGACTATTAACACTGTAATTATAATAATGCAATGTATTCCTCGTGCATGCAAAATGACACTGAACTTTTTATCTCTTACTATTCTTCCTGCATTAAAATTCATAACTACCAATGTTCCATCCACTAGAATCATTTTTAGTGCAGGTTTAAAGCTACCAGCAAATTTGTTTAGCAAGTTTTAATTGCTGTATCTTATTTCTTTTCTGGCAATCGATAGTGCATTGTACCAGGTCATGGCTGACTGTTGCATGAAATTGTGAAGAAACACTTAACTGAATAAGTAGCCTGTTGGGTTTTATTTTTGTACTATTAATTGCCCCTTTAATTTATCAATATATTGCATGACTCTGTTAAGTGCCAAGAAAAAACAATGGAACAAAAACAACTTTTCTTCCAACAAGATGGTCCCACAACTCGAATCCTTGCTCTTTCCATACATTTCATGAAAGAGACAGTTACAGCTGTATAGATCCACAGTCCACGGGATTATTTTTTAAGTATACACTGTAGGCCAAATGGGCTGTAGGACCAATCAGCCTCAGGATGGGTGCCACTAATTATTCCTTCGCTAACTTATACACTAAATCTGGTCCGTTTCATGGCCTCTGGACCCTTGCAGAAGCTCTCAGCTGGTACAAGCTACTTTTCACATGAAACTGCACAAGCAGAACTTTTACAGATTTCAATTTTTTGTTTTACCATGACCCTCGAAATGTCTCAGCTACGAGAGTTGATTATAGAGTACGATCTGAAACTTCAATCAAAATGCCACGTTCCACAGCAAAAGGGTAAAAGGCTAAAAAGTCTAAATAGCTTCAACTGCCATCATTTTCCTTCAGCACTTCAGTTCCTTGGCTACAACATTAACATCACAGTTTGATCACATTCCTTCAGCAACATGGTCTTCAATGTGCCAGAAAGCTTTTTTTGGATCTGTCAGTCAATATTTGGAAGCAGAGAAAGTTTTTCTTAAATTAGTGGCATGCTACCTGTCCAGTAGTATCACGGGTCTGTTTTACTGTGAGACCAAAGGACTCCTCAAAACTCCCTGGACTGGGAATCTACGAGCCCCGATACTTACCTCCTATTTACATATGTAATCCCCACTTACCCGCAGTTAGACCCTGAAGCAGACGACCCGGTCTGCAAGAAAACCTGAGAACCCACAGAACTCAAAAATCGCAGAATCGCTACCCACACTAAACTGAGTGGAGGAAACGCCGAGGACCGAAGTAAAAGGGCAGGAAAACTAAGACCAAGCTAAAAAACCTGCAAATGAAAGGGTACTCATCCAAAAACCACTGTCGACGTTGAGAAAATAAGTCTGCTACTGCAGGTAGGCTTCGGAAAAACTCCCTGGATGAAGGAAAAACCTTGACAAAATACCGAAAATACCAGAGTTTGTAAACATGCGTTTGAACTATCTGACAGCAAGCAAGAAGAGGACTTCAGGAGGTTGTCATGTTCATTGTTTACTGGAGGATCAATAGGTTGTAGGTATATGGGATCCTAGAGTTGTCCCAACTATGGGGTACCAAGGGTGGAAAAGTGGCAGAATGGTTTATTCCAGCTGCTGTGCAGCAATGAGTTTCACATATGCGTGGGTTTAAATTTCACTAAATGTATGTGGGGTTTTCTCAGGGTATTTTTTGTTGGGCAATGAAGAATTTGAAAACAGCTCCATTGTTTGGGTTTTTTAACTTAAAGGGAAAATGCAGTCCCCCCAATTTGAATTAGTGTACCTCGTCACACTAGTTCAAGATGGTTCATATCAATCATGTGACAATATTTGTGTTTCTTATTTCTTAAATTTATGCAGAACAACTCCTTGGCTTACCTTCAATATTCAATGGTTTTATACAGGAACATTATGAAAATGAGTGTGAGAGAAATAAGAGGAGATCTGTAAGATTTAGCAAATTTCTGAAAATAAACTTAGGGTGACTGCCTTCTCCCTTTAACAGTTAACGGTCAACAGTGGTATCCCATAATTAACAGTGACAGTGGAGTGGTATCCCACAATTAACGGTGAAAGTGGAGTTACCATGGCTGAGGTAGTGCTGGATGTGGAGTTGTGTCCCCCCCCCCCAAATAAAAAACATCGGCCCCATTTCTTCTTCTCTCCTTTTATAATGAGATAATTAAAGCACCCTGTGTCAAATGTCTCACCTTCCTACATACTCACCCTCCATATGGTTTTGGAATGAACATCACCCTTCTCTGAAGGGCTGCATGAGGATGGATCTCCCAAATTACCCGTCCTATGGTGGTTAATGCATTAATACCTAACTTTGCACCAACCCAATGCAACCCACAACAAACTGCTCATAATGGCTGAGCTGGAAGCATTTGTTGCCAGTCAGTCGTGAAGTAGTCGGTCACAGTCAGATTGTAGGTTTGTCGCATACTGTGCAGACCCAACTGCAACCCATTTCACTCACTTTGGTTACCACATCCATATGGGTGCCACAATTTTGATTTTCTACAACCATCATCTGATTTCAAAGCACCTTTTTCATCTGCTATCCCAAAAAATTGGATTGCAGTCAGGTTGGTTGACAGCCACACCCTGCCATGACCCGACTCAACTGTGACATAACTTCTCTTGACTCCATGATGAATATTAAACAGGATTTATAAACCTGGTTTGGTCACAACGAGGACCGATTATTGGATCACAGTCATGTTGGGAACAAAATTTCATGCACTCTGGACCGACCCAACTGCGACCTCACAGTGCATGCCAGCCTCTGGAATCTTCTTGGGCTTAGAGAAACTATATGACCAACTATGCAGATGACACGGTGCTTTAGAAATCAAAAAACTAACTTTGGTATGCTACCATTTTATCACTTTGTTTTGTGGTCTGAAAGTTGTTTGAACTTTGTTTTTGTGTGCTTTCTGTTGAACGTTTTACAGGTTTCTGGTTTTTACTAGTCAAATATGCAATGTTCCATGACAAAGAAAACATTGTAAAATGCAGATTCTGAGAAAACAAAAGGTGCATATTTTAGTTCTGCTAATAACCACCAAAGTTGGTGTTATGAATACCACAGGCAAAAAGAAATCTATGATGCAAGAAATTCATATGAGTTTAGGGTAGGGGGTGGAAACATAACAAACAGGGAAAAAATTCATGCAGCAACTAACACTAGTGCCACAAAGGTAAATAGCCTCTAATCACAGATTTCACACATTATGCAATGGCACAATAAATTGTGTATTTGATATCATAACAAAGAAATTTGGTTAGCACAGTACAGGCCTTTTACTCAAAGCAATAAGAAATTTGTCCTGATGAAAACATAAACACTGAGAATTGTTATTTTCTTTAACTCTCTGCCAATGACAGTTTGTATGGGTCTGAAGGAGAATTTACTCATATTCCTGCCTACAGTTGATACAAAACCCAATCTAAGAAAACAACACTATTACATAAACTTAAAATCATGAATGTTCACATTCCACAAGCAATAGGCCTGATGATTTCATTTCTTTTGCAACAGTCAAGTCACACCTCTATATATCAACGGGGTAACTACGTACATAGTGCAATCAACATCACTATCCCTTTAACCACTTGTTAAAATTTTACAGGTATGAACTACGAATGAACTTCATGATGCTACGGTACTTCTCGATTTATGTAATGACATGCAACTCGCAATGCAAACCCGCTGGCTGGTTACAGGTATGTTTGAACAAAGTGCTCATGTAATGTTATCATAACTCCTTTTTGAGTTTGTTATCTCGTTTTGTGGCACATGCCACGGAACTAACGGTGACAAGAGATCTATGAAATGATAGGTAAAGCTATGACACGTCTATGAAACGTTAACATCAGCTTGCAGGTGTTGAGAACATAAAGAAGATAAAAAAGGTGAGGAAGGAATGGTACCATGGATAGAAAAATAAGGACGCTGGGAAGCTCTAAGTTTCCAGCGAAATTTTGGTATTTGGGAGGAAATTTAGCACCTTTGTAAGAGAAAATCTGTAAAAAATTGTGGGGAATGATTCCCTTGTATTGTATTTTTCCGGCCCTGGTTCAGGATACAACACACTTTTGACAGAACATCAGTAGCGCTGTGGTGGAATAGAGATGCTGGGGGGGGGGGGATGATTGGATTAGAGTTCTAATGAAAGGGAAAGGACTAAATGTAATTTCAGCACCATCAAAAAAAAAAAAAAAGAGCCCAATGGGCACTGTGGTTCCTTGCTGAATGTAATGAAACTGAGCCAACTACTGAATGAACCAGTATTTCTGTAGATGCACAAAATCTGCTCTGTAGACAATGCACATCTTGTGTTAACACATTCAAGCATAAATAAATTGCTCTGAAGTAATACAGGCACTTTAAGGGCTATCAACACAGACAGTATACAGTTACAATTTGTTTTATTCAATTAAGCAATCACAATTCATGCACGCTCAATGGTATCTGATCCAAATGATCAGTAACTTAGTTCTCTTTATAAAACTAACAACCCATAGTAGCATTCAATTAATCAATTCCAATTTCCAATTTCTGCAAGCTCACATGTCCTAATCTAAGGACAAATGTCTGTCTAGTGAACTTTCACAAGTCCTCTGCTTTGTGGGCAGAGAGTCTTCTGCAATATTAAAAAGGGTATTTGATGCATTTTCATAATGGCAGAATTATGGATTAAAATCGTAATACTATAATTTCAACTAAAATTGAGATACTTGGCATCTCTGAAAGATGTCCCACATCTTTCAGTCATTGGGTGAACGTGATCTTAACGTGCTGGAATGATACAGTTTTGTGCTTATATTTGACTTTAGGAATTGTTGGGAATTTGCTTTTTGGCATCTGGTGATTTCACCTCTGACACCCGACAAAACTCATGGGTTTTCTGCTGGATTTAATGCAACACCTCAAAGCATAAATCTATTCAAGCTTCCTACACTGAGATATAGAGTTGAAAAGGTTTGCAGAATTTGACCTCCAAGTGACCCCAGATGACATTTGGTCTCCACCAAACAAAATATTTTCCCCACCATAAGGCATCGACACATTAAGTATAAAATTAATCCAAGCTTCCTACCTTGAGATATTGTGCTAACAACAAGGTTATCAGTTTTTGACCCTTGGTGACCCCAGATGACCTTTGACCTCCACCAAAAACTGTATGGCACAGCTTCTCACTATGGTGGATCTATATACCAAGTATGAAATCTATCCAAGATTCTTTCTTTGAGATATTGTGTTAACAAGGTTTTCAGTATTTGACTCTCAGTGACCCCAAATGACCTTTGACCTCCACCAAAAATGACAGAATTTATCTTCTCACCATAAGTCATCCACAAACCAAGTATGAAATCTATCCAAGCTTCCTACCTTGAGATACTTTGCTAACAACAAGTTTTCAGTGTTTGACCCGCGGTGACCCCAGATGACCTTTGACCTCCACCAAAAGCTACAGCATTCATCTTCTCACCATAATGCATCCACATACCAAGTATGAAATTTATCCAAGCTTCCTACCTTGAGATATCATGCAAACAAGGTTTTTGGTCTTTGACCCCTGGTGACCCCACATGACCTTTGACCTCCACCAAAAACAATAGGGCACACCTTCTCACTATGACAGATCCATATACCAAGTTTCAGTTTACGCCAACTATCCCTTGTTGAGATACAGCGTACCGAAGCAAGTGTCACACACACACACACACACACGCACAAGTGTGCTTTACATACTGTTTAAGGACTTCATTGTTTTCTCTATTGTGTTTGCTTCCTTAACCCTAACTTTAACAATAGACTCTCAATTGTTAAACTTCTGAGGACATGGGAAATCTATTGTATTTCCTTCTAAGGACCTGAAATCCATTGTTTAGGTCCTCAATCTGAATGCAAAGTAAGTGCGCACACACACACACATACACACACAAGTCGATTTTACATACAATCCGAGGACCTCATTGTTATTTCCTTTGTGTTTACTTCCTTAACCCTAACCTTGACAATAGACTCTCTATTGTTCAAACTTTCGAGGACTTGACAAATCTATTGAATTTCCTTCAGAGGACCTCAAATCCATTGTTCAGGTCCTCGGTCTGATAGGAAGACAAGTTCACACACACACACGCCAAGCTGACTACATAGGTTCCTTTTGCTAACGCAAGGAACCAAAAAAGGGTACACTGTGAAAATTAAGCGCACAGCCAAAGGGGCAGTGGGGGGATTAGGGGCTGATCCCCCTTTGACACATGGGTAAAAAAGCCAACAATTACCTACTTTCTTTTAATATAACAAGTAACATTTGAAATGCTAAGTAAGGTAAATTATTTTACCAAACTGTATTTGAAAATGTCATTTTTTGGGTGTGTCCAAGGCAAATAGTTGTGACATTATCTAATTCCTGTTGGGCAGCTTGAATGGAATTACTGTTTCATGTCCCACGCATCCCCTAACATCATCCACAGTCCCCATCCATCAACCCTTTGTATGATTAAATCATTTGGATTTTAGTCCAAATTTAAGTATACTGCATATGGCAAGCAATTAAAATAGTCAAATTGTGATTTTTGCATAGTTCATTTATTGTGCATCCAAAGCCATTTACAAATACTCAAATGCTTTCTTCTAATATGTCAACAATTTTGTAAAACCTTGGAACTTTTGGGGATCTGCCCTGGCCCAGTGGGTGACATTGCCCCTGGACCCAATCAATGGCCCTGAGGAGGATTCCTTGACTCAACACCCATGGCTGTGCCTCTGATGCAGCTTAATCCCCTACATAATGGCATACCACACTGGTGAAACCCACTGTCATTGGGTTAAGTTTAGTCTGGATTTCCACTCCACCCACTCCCCCACCCCCCTCCCCATCCCCCCCGGAATTGTAAAGACTAACAGCAATTAAACAAATCATCATTAAGGCAAATATCACATATTCTATTTAACGAGGCATGTATCAGGAGGTGTGTGGGGGCCACATTTGGGTTATGTACCCCCAGGTTGAAAACAGACAAGGAAGCTACACTTTTAATAGGTCACTGCACTCTGCTTTTGTCAACACTGAAGTCATGCCCCAACATTATGAAATTCTGGCCATGCCAGTGGTGTATCCTAGCCAAGTTATTTTTTCTACAACAGCTTGCCAAATTGTCTGCAGTCTGGCATCTTCTGCCAACAGTTTTCAAATAGACAACTGTAAGTTACCAAATAAACCCCTATGAAATTAACATATGAACATTACTCCCTGTCCGTGGAATGAAGTTTGAACAAACAAAGAATACCCATGGAAACTATTTGTCCAACCTCTCCTCCACACCAAACATTTGCAATTAGCAAATTGTGCAGTCAAGACATAAGTGTAAAATAGAAAATTGTCTTGTAAAATGCCATGCATGTCTTCTCGTCATAAAAAAAATCAAGCTTTGATATTTTATGAGAACCATGGCTTTTTCCATAATGCATGTGCATCAAATAGATGGTAGCATATTTATGTCACCAGACCTTTCACAGATAAAGATAACCTCAAGGGCAATCCAAAAAGGATAAAAATTCCAAAAAGAGCTAAAATGTGATTTTACATTTTTTACATCAATTACAAGATGGCCTTAAAAATGACATGAAGCAAGTCTTTGAGTGTTTCAACCAGCCACATTCAGGAGAAAAAAAAATTTTTATCCCTTCAAACTTGATTTTCAGAAGTTTCAAATTTGGGAGAAACTTTCTTAAAATGTGAATTAAGCTGGCATTGTGATTACGTACTTTAGGCAGCAAAATATAAATGAGATATTCATAAATTTGAATATTTTTTATCAGGATTTTAACAGATGATTCAGAAATACATAGGCAAAGAAAGTGGGGGGGGGGGGGGCTAGGTAAACGTTCTCCAGTAAAAACTGTGGAAAGGCGAAAGCAGGCTTTTACTCTCCCCCCCCCCCTTCCCATTCATGGACAAAACCACTCATTTGTTACCTCTGTAAAAATTTAAAAAAAAAAATGAGTAAGTTTCTTTAAAATTTTCACAACATGTCACACCAAACTGCATTTAAGGACCCTCAAATATTCAAAAATTTCCCAAAGACACCCCCACCCCTTAGAACCCTCCTTCAGGACAGCAGTTTGAAACAAATCCAACCCCCCATCCCAGATGAAAACAGCTTTCTACCCCCATGCAGAAATACCACAATCACATATCCCAGACACAAACACCAAAATTCAGTCCTTTTCACTTTCCAAACAGCAGCTTCATATAAATGAATTTCATTGAAATAAATTTTAAATGGATAAAATTGTCAACCAAGAAAACAGCTATAAAAAATAACATAAGAGAAAGGCAAAAGCCATGGGCTGTGAGGGGTTTCAGCCATTCCCATCTATGCCCCCACCCCCATCTAAGGAGCCCTTGAATGGCCCTGACATCTTAAACCACAGAATTTACATTTTCATTCTTGAACAATACATTTTGCTTGGAACTGTTTTCACTAGGTATTTACTTTCAAACATGTGGCTGTACATAGAAAAGGCTTTTCACCTTCAGTCTGGCATCTTAGCTTGTCAAATTTCATACCATACATTAAAGCAAAGAATGGGACATGAAATCTTATCATTATAGAAAGGATAGTGTAGTTGTGACCTAAAGGAAGTGTTGTTGCTTAGAATATCCATGACAGTCCAACCCAGACTGTTTTTCATCAATGACAATTACCTATCTGATGACTTTCTTTCACTAGAAAATACTGCATTGTCCTAGGAGGTAATTGTGCTGGGGAAAAAGTGGGAATTGACTGGGTGAGTGAGGGAGGGGGTAGTCCAGGAACCAGAATATTAACCATGAGTCCTAGTAGTGAACTAGAGTTCAAAAGCTGGCCCAAGCCCAAGCAACAACCTGCATCTCGTAATTCATAAAGGTCTGATGAAATTTGCATTTCAAAATTCACATGGGTTACATCTTGTACTCAAAGATTCATTGAAATTATTGTACTTTCCAAGAACATTTTCCAGGTATACTTATTGAAAGTAAATTTAAGCATTTCTGATCTTATTATCAAAACCATGTCAAAACGACTTTGCCTTCTATTTGCACAATACCTGTTGATCCAATAGTGACCTAAAGGGTGGAAAAACATAATGCCCCAAATCATATGCTTCCTGGAGAAATATTCCAATAGCATTCCTTTAAACTACAAGGATATCTGTTGACTGGTAAAATGCAGTTAAAACATTTGCAAAATATTTTTAAAATGGCATTTTTCCACCCCTTTTTAACTCACCCATAGCAAACAGCTGTCTCGTTTTTACTGCAACAACCCCGCCTCCTCCCTGTTTGTACAGGGACAGCTCTCTGTTCCAACGTCTCCTTGTTTCAACGTCTCTGTTCCGACAAGTCTGTATGAGGTTAGTGTTATGATAAGGGTTATGTTAGACCTAACCCTTATCCTAACACTGACCTCAGTGTAGACTTGTCAGAATATAAAGACATCGGAACAAGAGACGTCCGAATATAGAGATGTATAAACGGTTTTTACAGTAACAACCAAATCCTGGCTTTATGCCCAGCATGTCATGAACTGATTTTGCTTGCCAGCATTTACAAACTTGGAGATGATGTTGACTATTTTCAAGTATGAGACTGAACATTACTTCAAAATAAACCCCTCAGGGCACACAAACGTAGCAACTGTCCTTGAAATGGAAGTTGAAAAATACAAAGCTTATAACAGGAATATCTTATGAGTCCCTCCATCCATGCAACAGATTTCAATGTTAAATCTATTTTTTAATCCAAACGTGGGAGTGAATGTTAAGAAATTAGTGTGTCAAAATGGTAAATTTTTAATGTGCTTTGATGGAGATTTGTAGGTATTTTCTACATTTTCAATGCCTTTGACTGCAAATACCTGTATCATGCTGCAAGATACTTATGTCAACAGACAAAGTGCTGAGAATTTGAAATGAGCTAAGGAAAGGTTTCAGTGACAAGGTAGGATGAACGTTTACAAGGAGTTCAACTGTATTGGCAAACTACCTACATATGTTAAGGATAAATTATGTCCACCCAGTGCAATTCAGTCTTCATAATACAATGTCCTAATTAATTTATGAATGGGCTTGTCAGTCTTGTGGCAATTTTTATTACTTAATTTCATGCACAATAACTTCTTAATTTATACTTCTGCTATGCATTATCAACAGTATCAAACCAAAAACTAATTGAAAGGGAAATTCAAAGAAATAAGTAAGATTTAGCTTATGTTTTAAATAAAGGTTTGGAGAGTGCTTACTCCCTTTTATATCAACATATGAACAAATTGAACATTTTCTATACCGGATAAAAGACCCATCAGTTTATAAAACACTAATAGAGAGGGAGTACTTGCACTTTCTATAGATCTCGATGAAAAAAAAATCTGTCATATAGCTGACCTCCGAATTAGTTTAGCTGTAAGATAAAATCACTACACTGTATCAAGAAAGTCACATAGCAGTGTGATGTTAAATAAATTTGGATTTCAGCTGAGTTGATTTGTTTAGTGATTTGACTTCCACTTCAGTCAATAGTAAACAATGACATCCCTCACTTTTGGTCAAACTTGACCCTTGAAAAGTCCACTTGATCTTTTAGACATGTTTAAATCAATGGCCACTTTATTTTCAAGGCTTCTTAAACTGGACTAGACTTGAGTGACTCTGCATATAGGTTTAAAAATTAGAAGAAAGGCTTTAGAAAAGTCTCTTGCAATAACATTTCCAATGTTTCACGTGATTCCATGAATGTACACTATGCACTGAGCCTATGTCTGCAAACACAATTAGTTCATACCTATTTTAACATAGTTTTTTGAACATTTGCTAAAGATCCCTGATACAGTGCAATTGATGTACATAATACCTTGACCAGGCAAACCCCCCCACCCACAGACAACTCCCACTTGTACAATCCCCCCCCCCCACCCCGAACAAGACCCACTCCTAAAATTCCCATCCATGCCAGCCTCATGGATTTTGCCTTCTTCTGAGAAGTTTGATTACTTGGAGGGAAATTTTAGCAAATGGAAGGAAATTACACTTTTGATGTACATGAAACGATGGAAGAAACTGCAGAAAATTTGACTACCCTTCTCAGAAGATAAACATTTTTTGCAGCCCTGGGATATTCCAATGTTTTTGTGTGTATGTTTAAGGTAAGGGTACAAAACGAGCTCCATTAAATCTGCTTTTCACCCCCCCCCCTGGCCCCCACTTAAAGATTGTAACAGGAGGGTGGTCATCAGTTTCCATGCTTTTTAGTGAGTTTTTACCTGCCACATTTCAAACTTACAAGTTTTGGGGGAAACCTTTTAATACAGTCAACTGAATACTGCTGGATTATCAACCCAGTTTATGATACCTGATACACAGCACTAGAATGCAGGGCTGGAAAAAACAGTTATTTCCTGATTTCCTGGGAAGGGAGTCAAACTCCCACAATTCCTTACATTTTTTCCTGTACAAAAAAAATGTCCTCCCAAATGCACACATTTCCCTTCAAATACCCAAATTTCCCTGAAAGGACCCTCCCAGCTTCCCAACTTTTTCCACCGATACTAGGACAATTGCTAAAGTTACTGAAAATATATACAAATACCAACGTACCTTTCTCCTATTTTTAAGACCCAACAATTAGGTACATGGAAGATTATTCATCAAGGTTAAAATTAAACCATGCTTAACTTGAATAAGGTTGAAATGACGTCATTTCAACTGGCTTCTACTTGCTTACTAACAGAGTATCTCAAATGTTTTTCTTCCTTTTAATTAATCGAGCTTGTGTCACCGCTTTGTTCTACTGCATTACAATTTTCATGGAATAACAAAGGTTCCTTTCCTGTGGCAGTTCAGATTATGTACACACTCTACTGGCCTCAGACCTTCCACATACAAAAATGGGCTTTTAATTCTTACACAGTATCTGTAAGTAACAAAAGTTTTTCTGCGATTGACCTCAGTGACCTCAGATAACCTTTAACTGCTACTAAAAACCACAGAGTCAACTCAATCTAAGACATGCATCTTTAGAGAAATTTCAATTTTCATCCTCTATTGTATCCTTGTGATGTTGCGACTACAAGTATTTCCATTCTTTGACCTCTGATGACCTCAAACGACCTTTCACTGCCACTAATATCACTAAGGTTCCTCCTAGCTCTCAATACGGTTCATCCACATACCATATGTCACACAGTCAGAGAAACCCTACTTGAAATATTTTACAGGTGAAGCATCACAAGCACACATACCCTTAATGTACGAGTATATCAGGGTTTCATTTTCTCCTAACCCAAACCAAAAATTGATGTCTTCCCCTCTTTTCTTTCATTTATACCATCATATCTCTCAAGTTTTCTAAAGTTACAGACCATCATTTTGTCCAAAAACTGTCAATTAAAAGTTTCTTTTCTTCTTTCTTCAATACTTAAGCTAATGTTAATATTTATCCAGCTGTTCTTGTAACCACATCAGTTTAAAATCTAGAATTGATACACCAAGACTCACAAGGAGGAAAATGTGTACTTAACCTGCAAAACCCAATTAACAATAGGTTTAAAGTTTGGAAAGGAGTTTAAATAACCCAGATGAACAATAGCCTGATACAAACTTACTACACAACAAGTCTATAGCCAGAGAAGGGTGTGAGTGGACTATGCTCCTCATTTGGAAAATCCATTGTCAAGGTTTCTAATTAGACAACTATGGTCACTTCCTTCCTTTGTTGGGAGCTGATGTCCAACCACCTTTCCTTCCATGTAAGAATTTAGATTCCTGGCTATGAGCCAGGCTTAGATGTGTAAAATTTTGAGGCTGGGGAAGAAGTGAGAGGGTAAAGGTCTCGGTCTACAAACTCCTCCCCTAGTGCCCCCCCCCCCCAAAAAAAAGAAAAAAAAAGGCCCACAATTCAGTCCCATGTAATCAACAAACCTTGCCTCTCTGAGCTACCCCTAAACACTGTCAGTCCTTTCTCTTCCCTTCTTTCCCCTCTGATGAAGACAGCCTTGTCACCTATGAGAATCACAACTGCAAATCATAATGATAGTAATAATTCAACTCTTGAAGGGCAGTTTTTGCATGACACTATAAAAAAATCACAAATGTAGAATAAGCCTGTATGGCTTGTAGTTACAGCTTAATGTTGGATGGCAGACCATCTCAACAATTTAGATCAAATATGGTTTCTTTTGAAAGGTACCTTCACATCAAAAACTTAAGATTGCTCTGGGATGAAAGGTCCACCTTCCTGAAGCCCCATCCGGAATCGGACCTTGGGACCTTGCACATCCCAACTGCGAAACTTCATTGTTTAAAATGCCACCAACTTTATCCATGTGGCTGCAGCATGGGATGCCGACCAACAATCATTTCTTTCAGGGAGTGTCCCCTGTGCTATCCCTCCCTTTTGATCTATAATTTTCTTCCACTGTAAATAAACTTTATAATCTATTCCCTGGTTTGTAATTTTATATACCAAAAACCAGGTCTATCCAGTCATATAGCCAGCTTTCCTGGTCGGGGGGGGGGGGGGGACAATTTTCTTCCTGATTTTGACATTTTGTCCCGGCCTTCCCAGAGCCCGTTTCGGGATCGCAGTGTTGGCATATTCAGGAGAGGCCTGGCAAAGGGACTGGCAGCCTTGCATGTATTTATTTTTCTTCCCCTGTTCTATTCCTACTTCTTTTTTCCTTTTCTTCTCCCTCATTTTCCTCCTTCCCTCCTTCATTTCCCTTTTTCTCCTTC
Source organism: Holothuria leucospilota (assembly GCA_029531755.1). Lineage (NCBI taxonomy): Eukaryota > Metazoa > Echinodermata > Holothuroidea > Aspidochirotida > Holothuriidae > Holothuria > Holothuria leucospilota. The sequence goes on from CM055977.1 coordinate 15,519,200, forward strand.
CCCTTCCAGATTTTCCCTCTTGATTTTTTTCCGGGGGCATTTTGCCACCCTGCCTCCCATTGACTATGCCACTGGGTCAATCATGACAGCAGAGTTAAAGATACAAAGTCTAAAGGAATAATAATACAAAGTGCTGCACACATCTCACGTGATGCAATTTGCAAACACGCGATGTTACTAAATGCACTATCTCATCTCAACAACCATTAAAACGAGGATGAAGGATCTTACCCGGTATGAATTTACAGTAAAGTTCTTTTAATTCACGACAAAAAACTGTTTCTACATATTTTTTTTTGTTTTTTTTTTTTGTTTTTACATTCACTGATGAAGCTCTTTCAAGTTACAAAACCTGTTCAGATGATTTATTATAGCCTTGATCTTTATGATAATACCAAAACATGATCCAGGATATCCAAGTTTCAAGTTTGCAAAGTGTTTTTTAAAGATGTGCCCTTCAACAGCAATAAGCTTGAACACTTCTCACTTTTATAATTATGGAAATAAAAACCAACTAAGCCTGGGTATTACAGTATGAAACCAACTCAGTTGAGTCATTAAGGTTTAAGACATATTGTTACTTGCAATGTTCAAAGCTATATTAGTCAGTTCATTATAGCAGTATTTTATATCTTCTGATGTAAAAATGACACTTAAATCAGCCAACGAGATCTTTACACAGATGTTTTGCCTTCAACACATACAGACCCAAAAACTCATACGCATACAAAGGAACAGTGTTACAGGGACATTAAATTTCAGATTAACAGTACACATTGATTTGTCTGGGGTAATTAAAATGTATGCCAATACTTTACTGCAAGGATGTCTTAATGGGAAAGCCAAAAGGCTTATATGCTTCCCTGCCTACGTAGCAGGCTGTACGGCATATTCCTTGGTCAGTCATATCCCTCACGCCTGCCAAAGTGAACACTGAACAAATTCTTTTGGATATTCATAGAAATATGTGGCCTCAAGACTGGTTGTAATGTTAGTGAATATTTACAAGAAGGCAACATCTGGTCCCCTTTAAATCTTGCAGTATCCTATGCCATCCAAAGAGGTGGTATGTCATTGCAGTACCCACTTCCTGGTAGTGCTCACTGCACAGGTGGTTTATGCAACACAGTAATGATAGGACTTCTGGGGTTTCAGTCTAGGCTTTCAGTTTACGACTACAGGAGTACACACACTCACTCAAAAACAATAGCATGAATAATGAGAGAGTGTATAAATAAGTCATATTATGGTAATTATGCAAGTTTGCGTCTTACACTGGACGCAGTCCTCTTCGCTTTGGTGGACAGTGGTTTGGGAAGCTGAAGAGCTGAGCAAATAGAGTCCGTCCCGCAAGGTAAGTGGTTCCTTGCATCTGGGAACATTTTCTAAGTACTTTCACTTTCCAAGTTTCAAATTGGCACAGTTTCAATGTCAAGTAGTTTTAAAACAATCTTGCTATACCTCCCTCCCACTGCAGGCAAAAACCTGAAACTACTCCCAAAAGTAGTCCAAACCCTGACTTGACCCACGGCTTAAAACTCGATTAGGAAGTTAACACAAAAGGAATTTGTCGTCTGCTACATCTACAGTAAGACTGGGGGTTTTCCTCCATTGCCACAACATTGCCAGTCATCAGGGTAATAAAAAGATTGTGCATCTTTCCATAGACCCTTTTCCATATAGCAGTCACAAAGGATTGTGGGATACACTTTTGAAGTGGGGCGTTTTTCTCAATGGCATTCTACGGTGGACAAAAACGACGCACACCAAAATGCAATCCCACAATCCTTTGCAATCCCTATTTGGAAAAGGGTCTATGCTCAGTGACACCCATCACAATATATCAGTTAGGTTTTATGTCAAAATACGCACTTGAATCTATATCAGGTCATTCCAGAAAACTTCCAAAAATTTTTCATATTGCTGTAACAAACTTAAGACTTCTACCTCGCCAGCACATCTGCATGCAGTGTCTTGCAAAGAAAGTAGCTAACTGTATTCTTTTACTTCAATTTAAGTCCTTTCGAGTTTAATAGCACCTGCTCTAAAAGTGTTGGCAGCGCAAACCTATGCATCAAAGTATTGTCCACACAATCCACTGAATTGTTTGGTGAATTGAATGATGCTGCTAGGAATGATATCATACTGGAGCCACCAAACAAAGGGATGAAATCCCTTTGCTCCAAACAAACAGCTTATCATTAATAATCTTCCTTCGATTTAGTAGGTCTTAAAGTATTTTAACAAAAATTTAACATTTCAATGTATCTCCTTCCCAATTCCTCCAAATTGCTCCCTGGTTACTGGGTCTGTACTAGGGTGCTTCAGACCAGGAGTGGAAACCAACTTCATCAGCTGTATAACTGATTTTGATTGAATAATTGGACAGGTGGAAGGAAAGCCAACAAAAGATCCATAAAGGCTAGTTTATGATGTACTGTATTATGTAGCAAGGTTTTAACCATTTGACCCCTGGTTACCCAAATGACTTTTGACCTCCACGGAAAACAACAGAGTTCATGCATCTACTGACTACAGTATAATGTATTCACATGCTATTTATGGAAAGTATCTAGGGTCCCTATCTTGAGATATCACATTTACAAGGTTTTCAGTTTTTAAATGCTGGTGTAACCTCAAATGACCTCTGGCATTCTCCAAAAACAAAAGGGTTCTTCCTCTCAATGACAGACCTATTTGCTGAGTGTAATAGTATCCATCATCCTATCTTGTGATTTCCAAGCTTTTGTTTCACTTCCAGCAGTGACCTCAGGTAACCTTTGACCTCAAAACAATAGGGTTCATTTTTTGAATGTATCCACATACCAAGTTTGAACAGAGTTGACCTTTCCTACCTTGAGAAATGGTATAAGTAACATTTTTGGTTGACCTCTGGGGATCTCACATGACCTTTGATCTTCTCCAAAAATACAGCAAGTTTCCACTCAATATGATACATCTATGGACCTACCAACAAAAGTGTCAATCAATCCTACCTTGAGGTATTGTGCTTAAAAGCAATTTCCAAGGTTTAGGAAGTTTCTCCTTTGGTGACCTCAGATAACCTTCAATCTCTACCAACTTTATCAACATTGATAGCACCTATTTTCTAATTATAACACATCCACATGCCACATATGAAAAGTATCCATGCTTCCTACCTTGAGATAGTGTCTTCCAGGGTTTTTGGTTTTGACCTCTGGTGACCTCTGTGCACCCTTTCTACCTTGAGATGTGATACTTACAAGGCTTTGTCTTTGACCTTTCACCTCACATGACCTTTGACCTCCACCAAAGATGGCAGCATTCTTCCTCCTAGTATGATAATTCCATACATCTCATAAGAGAAATATCCATTGTTACTACCTTGAGATACCATGTTTACAAGCAATTTCCAACATTTTCATAGGTTCACTACTGGTGACCTCAGATACCTTTGACCTATGCCAAAAACAACAGTCTATCTCTGATTATAATGCATGCACATGCAAAGTATGAAAAGTATCCATGCTCTCTACTTCTGAACTTCGTGATATTTTGTTTACAAAGTTTTCCAATTTTTTACCTCTGGTGACCTCACATAACCTCTGACCTCCACAAAAACAACAGGCCTCTTCCTCTCAATATGATGAATCCATTTAGTGTGTATGTAAAGGATCCATCATTCTTGAGATATCATGTTTACAAGACAAGCACCACAACCATATGCAGACACTCACACACACCCCCACACACATGCACACGCCACCGTGACTGCATGAAATCCTAATGCTTTTGGCAAGGAATCAAAAAAGGATGTGACTGCTTTGCCATCCAGCTAATCTATGTCCAGTTTGAGGTTTCCACTAGAAGAAAACTTATTAATAATTCACTAAGTTACATTAATTCTATCTTTCCACCTTTCATTTTGACGATTTCCTTGTTCTCTTTTGTTGTGTTCTAACAGACACAAGAGAAGTACTGCATTCGTGATACAGCTAAGTTTTATGTATACCTTTTAAACAGTGGTTTCAAGATTCAAAGTGGACAATTTTCAAATTATGGTATGTATTTTCAAGAACTAAGGCTCTGACAGGATGAAATTTACTGCTTTAACTTACTATTTAGTTCACCGAAACTTCGTGATTTTCAAGTAGTCCAAAATTTGTAACTCTTGTATGTACATGCTTTCATGAAAAGAAAGCTACAGGCAGTTAACTGGTGAGATAAATGGTGAGACAGAATGGGAAAATAACAATGTTGATGGAAAGTTGCTCTCCATACACCCTATGTCTCCATATTGGATAAGAACATGGGTAACTGACCAATCAGAGGCCAGCATTCCCAAAAAGTATTTATGAATAATGATTAAGCTATCTTTTGTCTGTGCAATGTTGATAAAACTTAAACACTATGGTTGGGTGGTACTGTACCATAGGTGTAGAAAACTTCTCAGCGGGGGGGTGAACACTAATTTGGACTACTGTGCGATGTAGGGGTATAGAGGATGCCCCTCCCTTTTGGGAAATTTTTGAATATTTAAGGGAAATTAAGGGTCCTCAGATGCAATTTGGTTCAAAATATTGTGCAAATTTTATGGAATATTGCTGCCAATTTTTGATATGTTTTACAGATGGAACAAAGTAAGGGCTTTTCATCCTTGAATTCAGGGAGGGTGGAAGCAATATTCTTTTGACCATCACATTTTTGAGTGGGGGAACTACAGCCTCCCTGCTCCCTGCTCCCTCCCCCCCCCCTTCTTACACTTATGGGCAGTACTATGAAATTTTGGTATCAGTACTGTTTGTTACATGAAACTGGTTTTACGAGTATTACTGGCCCACAAATGTAAGCCGATTACCCATCAACTTGATTAACTGTAAGGAAGTTTGACCAAGGAACTACTACCTAGACAGGAGAAGAGACTTTGACTTTAATTTATGCCAATCCAATTAGATCCAAACATGCATAAGGAGATAATCCTGCAATGATCTGATCATTAGACGTAATAAGGCTATTTGGTTCTTTTGTTTGTTACTTACAATTTACACTTCTTATCCTTTGCAACCTCATTCATGTCTACTGAGCAACCCTACGAGATGGATTAATAAAATAAAACAATCATTTGATGTTGAGGAAGTCACTGGCAGCCAAACAAGAAATACAGGCTACACATTCAAAACAACTGAATACTGATACTAAAGAAAAGATGCTGGTGTCAGAAGTGATGTTAATGCCATATGCAAATGAGCAGACTTGTTACAAGACTATCCTTGCAGCTGAATTTTGATCAATTTCTGCAGTACTCTGCAAATTGCAAAGGGTATATACATATTCAGCCTTTTATAAGGAATCAAAGCAAGAGTTATGAATAAGCCACAAAACGCAACAAAACGAGTAAATTAATTTGCAATTACAAAAGCAACTAGCGATGCTGAAGTGATGGGCAAAAGTCGCCGATGTGCTTTTCAAGACGTAGCAGACAACGTGTACTTATTGTGCTTAGCTTCTAACACCTTTTAAGCTTATAGAATCTTTAATGAAGTACAAAGGAAAGAGATTAGTGGTGTTATGTAGTTTTATGAGTTTGACCTTGGCGGTATCATCATCGTCTTCAAAGAGATTTGGAAGTTTCTTCTCCTGTCCAAGTATTAGCTCCACGGCTTGACTAAAGGTTTTGTCTGATACTAAATTCGTCAACATAATCCCCACTGCTCTGGAAAAAATAGGAATCCTTTATACACATGTGCAGTCAGAAACAGATATCACAGCGAACTGTCATTCACTGCTCAGCGGAACTGCACCAGGTTCTTTTTTAACCCTTGCAAAATCACCAAATGTACTATTCGTGTGTCAACTGCGTGAAAAGTTGGGACACTTTCCCATGTTAATGAGAAAAATATAATAAAAATTTTAGTTTCACAGGTGTGCAATTTTCAATCATGGCACATTACAATAGAGACAACATATGTGTAATTGTACATTCTCTTTGTATGGAATGAAAAAAGAGAAAAACTAAATTAATAAAAAGAAATACCAGTATTTTTTTCAAGTACTGGTAATATCAATGCACTTACATGCTTCAGGTATTTGAACTCCCAGTATTATGAGTAGTCCCGTACTTACATGAAAACTGGTATACTGCCCAACCCTATCACACAAAATGTTTCTTTTTAAATTTTACTCCTTTACTTTTGAAGGTAAGCTTGGAAGTATGAAAGGAAAGCCCTCAAAATCTCTCTATGGCACAAAACAACTTTTCACAAACAACATATCACTTTATAGCTATAGTCACACATTCCTTTCTTAGTCCCAGACAAGTTATTAATCGTGTTCACAGGTACATAGGTTAATGTATGGAAGGGTCCAGAATGATGTTACTGTGATGTGGGACTAGCTGGGTCAGGGAGTCCAATGCAAGGGGTAGTAAAACATTTGAATAAAGTTCTTAGATGACGATGGTGGTATGTTTATACTTAATAAAAATACTGAAAATTCTGTGGAGCAAAGTTTTTCATAAATTGATAGATTCTTATATACAGGGATGCCATGTTTAATGTTTACATGACAGTAAACTTAACAACTCGGACGCATGCAAACCTAACTGTGGGGGAGAAATTTAATTGACTTTCTAAAACCATTGGTTAAAAATTGATGAACGAGTCAAATTTCAGGGTTAAAAGGTTATAATGTTTAAAATTTAAATACCCGATTTGAAACATGAAGTCTATCCCCAGTGTTCAGCTACTTTCCTAAAGACTAGGAGGGGAGGAGGATCCTTGCTCTGCACCACTGCTCAGCAGCTGAACTGAGCAAAGTGGATAATTCCTGAATTGCATAATTTTCTGAGTTGGATAACTTATTGAGAAGAACAACAAGATACCCAATGTTAATTTACTAATTTAAATCCCCTCAGCATCACTGCAAACAGCAACGCTAAACAAGCAAATCGAGTCCCAGAAAATTTCCAAGTGATTCCACTAACACTTGATGTGGGGGCCTGATGCATGCAATTAGGCAGTACAGAAAACCACCACACCAACTCCACCTGATGAAATATGGGTAAGGAACAGTGTCCAACTGTGAAACATATTTGTGTGGGATGTTTTCTTGAAGTTCTACAGGATTTTTCACCTTGTAGCTATTTTTGCTTGTGGAAGTGGCTGAAGAGGGCACCTGAAAGTGTGCAGCAACTGCTAGCAGGCAATTATTTTTTATGCAGAATAATCCAACCCAGGTGAAGGGATTGTACTGCAATCACGCACCTTGGTACGAACACTAGTCAAAAATCAATTTTCAGTAAATTACTATCTGGCTGTCAATTTTCATCAGATCATACTGCCAGTAGGTTTGGATGGGTTACCAAATCGACTTACGGAGTCAATCACTATTCTGGCTGGGAACTAAGTCATGATTTCCCATTCCTTAGAAACACTACTCCAGGAGTATTAACTCTCTTAAAATATGCACAAAAACGAAGTTTGCATATTTCTGTCACAGGTTTTAATGTCAAAGTAAAACCCAAATGGCTTCCTCAAGTTGAAGACTATGATTCTTTGACACAGACATTTTCACAACTTAAACTGGGCCAGTTACCTGACTCTACTTCAGAGTCATGACCCCTGGCCAGGAGTCGAGTACTGACTCCACTTTCCTTGGAATCAGGAGCATACTACTGTGTTATTTCATGTTTTAGCGAAGTATATAAATAGCACAGCAGCTCTTTTGATTTTTCCTCCATTCAATCAAGAGTTTTCCCTTCAGTTGGCCACACCGATTCTCCGACATTATCAGTTAAGCATCTAAGACATTGAGAAAGCTTACTGGTGTACTTGTACACATTGGTAGCTACTAGCTGACGACTGCTGAGGTATTGCGTTCTTCCGTCAGTTATGTCATTGTAGGATTCCTAACTCCTTCAGAGTTTCAACTTTTTGGGCTGAGGGTACATGACTCCAAAAATGTTGGAGTGGCGGCCCAAGCCCACTGGCAACTCAGCTGTTGATAAGCATGTAAGTGTAGGCCTACTGATGTACTAGTACTCAGTTAATGTTAGGCTACTAATTGAGTTTATAGACCATTTGCATACGCATATGCTGAGGTAAGTGGGTAGCACTACAACATACACCAACATAAATGCAGACAGCTTATTTTGTACCAATTGGATACATGCCTACTGGCTACTTGCACATGCCAAGCTATGTTGTGAGTACAATATTTGTATAAAAGTCATGTACCTGAGTTTATAGACCATATGCATATGCTTAGGTGCCTATAGGATAGGCACCTAAAGTTTATACTATTCGTGCATGTGAAGGCTATGTTGTGAGTATAGCAGTTGTTCCAAAGTCATGTACCTTATCTAGCTAGCTTGATTGTTTGCCATTCAACTTGACTTCACATGGCAGTTAGTGAGTGAGTGAGAGAGAGAGAGAGAGTGAGTGAGTGAGTGAGTGAGTGAGTGAGTGAGTGAGTGAGTGAGTGAGTGAGTGAGTGAGTGAGTGAGTGAGTGAGTGAGTGAGTGAGTGAGTGAGTGAGTGAGTGAGTGAGTGAGTGAGTGAGTGAGTGAGTGAGTGAGTGAGTGAGTGAGTGAGTGAGTGAGTGAGTGAGTGAGTGAGTGAGTGAGTGAGTGAGTGAGTGAGTGAGTGAGTGAGTGAGTGAGTGAGTGAGTGAGTGAGTTAGATGAGATTTTACGTCTCAGTTTCTAACCAATTGGTTTAAGTCGGGCCGGTCACTGCTGTTTTTCCAGTTGCGGCTCACTGGCTTGTTTTCCCTTCTCCATTGCTTATGCTGAGCACCAAGCACAATGGCAGTAGGTTCCATTTTTAAAGTCTTTGGCATGACCCGGCCAGGATTTGAACCCTAGACCTTCCGGCTGCAAGTCAGATGCTCTAACCACTCTGCCATGCAGTCGGTGTCAATGCATAAGATCTAAAGCTGATGCTGCAGTATTGGCCTGTGGGAGTCATGATGTCATGGAAGGAGTCATGACCCCATTCAATGTCACAACTCTCGAGGCAATAGGTACCCCACTCCAAAATGTTGGGAGTTGCAAAACCCTAACTGCCATTAAGTAAAAAACCATAAAAGCATCTAAACAATGACTACAAGAAAACATCTTAAAGAGTTTATGACAACATTTTTTGAAATCAAGCTTTGTTGGATACCATAAAGACAATTCTGTAAATCAATATCCTGACACCTTTTTACATTGTCAAAAAGTAATAACCCATACTTCCATTTTGTTCAATTTGAATCCAAAATATAAGAACACTGTATTTATATTCTATAATACACTGGGTGCTTTCTCATCAAATTTCTGGACCCTCCCATCATGATTAAAGATGTAAAAATCTACTAGTGTCTAATATGTGCAGGAAAAAAAATAATCATCTCTCCTTCTACGTTTTTTCAAAAGGGAATATTAATTCTTGATATGCTTACAGTATGCATACAGTAGGTCTTTCAACACTGCCGCAGTATTGTGGTGCAAGTATCAATTATGTTTCCCCCATCTTTTTTATTGAACATGTAGCTCGATCTGAAAAAAAGGTCTCTTTCCAGAGAACAAATGGTTGACTTCATGCAACGATAATTCTGCACTTTATATGAACTCCAATCGATAGTTTGATCTTGCCTTTACATGTTGTGCTTTCAGTAGGAAAGGACTCAAACACAGAAACCTGCAAATAAACTATTTTTTTGAAATGTACATGCAAAAGTAAAAAAAGTAATTACATATTTTCAAAAGTCAAAAGGAAACCATAGACTATGTTATTGAGTTGCACTTTTCATAGAATGTATACAACAAAATAAAGCAGCGACTGATGTGAAAAGGTTCATACTGTATCAAAAGGTCTGCATAAAGTATTTTAATGAAAGAAGCTCCAAAAAATAGTCTGCCCAGGGAAAAAATTCTGGTGATCTTCTGGCAAACTGCCAGATGTATAAAAATACAAAACACCTTTACTACTGTGTTGTTTTAAAAACTTCAAGAGCACTGTAGTTAGAATACACATCTGCATGTTAAAGTAATGCAGAATGAGGAAGCAAGGAGCTGATATTACTAATACCAATATTACGATTTTCACCATCGGCCGATACCAATCTGATACCGATATTCAAATGAGCATACCAAACACCAAACCACAAGACAATGTGCACTATTAAAAATGATAAAATCTGGTGCCATTTTCATGAAGTAAAATAGTGGGGCTTATGGTCAAACATATCAAAATATGACAACACTTTTATGGAGTGTAGGACAAGAATATTGGTTTGGTAGAAATGGCATATTTTGGGTAAATTTTACCGATACCAATACAGACTGAAAATGAGGAATATCAGCTGATATTGATACTGAATACCAATAATTGGCCCAATACTAACAAAGGCACAAAAGCAGTCATACCCTTGACATTTTTTATGGTGCCCTCAAAAGGGCATGAGGGTAATAACAAAAGCAGGGGTGGCACCAGGATTTCCCCGACAGGGGGGCCAGCAACCCAAAGTCTCAACGAAGGAAATAAAGTGCTGAAATGATGTTTGAAGGAAAATTTTGGGGCGCGAAGCGCGCCGAAAATTTTGGGCTCTTTTTGGAGAAAATTTGAAAAAAATGCCGGCATTTTCCATGGAAAATTTGAAAAAAATGGGGCTTTGAAGAAGAAATTGGAAAATTTGGGGTTTTTATTGAAGAATTTGCCATAATTTAGACCAAAATTAAATAAATCGTCGGGGCGACTGGGCGTTGTCGGGGACACCATATTTTATCGTATACATAACAGCTCCCCGACGAAACCGAAAAATTTCCCCGACGGGGGGGGGCCAGTCTTCCCCGACGGGGGGCCATGGCCCCCCCCCGCTGGCGCCACCCTTGAACAAAAGTTGCTACTAGTGCCCCTCCATCAGGTTTGTTTCTGCTGTCCCTCTTTTCAAGGTTTAAGGAAAACCCTAGTTAATGTATTTAGGCCACTTGGGACCAGTCTGAGACATTTAATACTTGGTGAAGTATAGTTTGGTCGTTTGCTTATATTGCATAGAAATCACAGATTATAACTGAGGTGTAACTAGAGAGTTCTAGGGTAGTATAGGGGAGCATCAACCACTCCCTCTGAACACCTTCAAAAGTAATGACTTTGCAACTTTTTAAGAGACTTGAGGGAAATGCGTTGTGTAGCTTGTTTTACATACTTGAACTCCTTAAGTTTTGAACTTGGATATGACCCTCAGTGAAATAACTGGCTGGTAATCAATACTGTTAGATAGATTATCTTTAATCAATATTAGAATTGGCCAATATTCCTCATTTTCATTGTGTATTGGTATCGGTAAAATTTACTTAAAATGCAGATGCTGGGTTCCAATATTTTCTGGCCCGTACATCATAAAGGTGTTGCATTATGTTTGAAGGTCTGACTATAAGCCCCAATATTATCCTTATGTAACTGAAACACCACAGCTTGTGGTTTACGGTAGAGTACGCTCACTTTTTATTCTTTTTTGTTCAATAGGTAGATATAGAGCAATAAAATATCAGTACCGGTAAATATCCGTTAGTTGTAATATCAGCACAACACCTAAGTAAGCTGACAAGAAAGCATCCATACAAAAAAAATACATGATACAAATGGCTGCTCACACAATGTGATAGATACATTGCTCTCCCCCCCCCCCCTCCTTTTTAATTGTTGCTGATATTATTAGTTGTGTGTATAGTAAATCATACGATTTTAGCAGTCTCCTGAAGAAGGAAGGCAATACTATGCATTTAAGTAATACATACTTCATACCACACCAATACAATACCAGCTAAAATGTCTCTTGGCAGGCCCATAGTCAAAGGGAGGCCAAGGGGGGGGAAGCCCCCTGAAATTTTTTCGTCCCCCTAGAGAGTTTGAATCTTACCATTGACTTAATACATTTGTATACATTTGGCCCTCCCCTGAAAATATTTTGGCCCCCCTCCAGTACCTTGTCTAGCTACGGGCCTGTCTCTTGCCCAGTTTTCAAATGTTGCCAGCCAAGACAAATTTCAAAAAGCCAAGTTCAGTGCATTTGGCATGTAAAATTCCAAGTAAGCAAAGCTTCCCTACACCCAATACATGATTGTTCATACTAAAGATCTTTTGTTACAGGTATAAACGTACCTAATAATTTGAAAAAACAAAATGTGAATTGATGTATTTAGGTCTAATCAGATAACAGAACAGTACATGTACTTTATTCTTTAAGTACCATACATCAACATTTCTGACCTTAACAAGGATATAAGGCTTCCTGCTGATATCTTACTAAACAGGTTTAAGTAAAAGCTGGAGGCCATTACAGGTGAAGCATTTTTTTTTTAACAGAGTCAAGAGACTGACGACAACAACAAAATGGCAACTGACAAAATTCAACTGATACTAGACTGAGATAAAAAAAAAAAGTAGTGAAAATCGCAAATCTGTTTCATGTTTTAATCACCACAAACTCGCTTCTACTAAAAAAATAAAAAATGTTCACATAAGTTTTGCCTTGGAGAGGAGAATAACACTGCAAGATAAAAATTCAATGACAAATTAAGATTTAAAACCTTTTACATTGATTGTATCTCTAAGAATTATATTGTTGGGGCAGAATGAAATCTACACGGAAATATATCGAGCAGGTGTCATTCATGAAAGGATTTTCAACGGTTGCAGTTCGTATTGTAAGGATATCGTCAAAAACTGATGTATTTAGTATATCCCACTGTATCAACTCTGAATATCTGCCAATACAGCATGAATACTTCTCCAAACCTCTATTGAAAATAAAGCCATAATGAACAGTTAGGCGTAAAGAAAACAACACACCCTTGTATGAAGTATAGGCCTCTCAATATCAGTTGGATCAGTTTTAAGCATAACAAAACGAAATCAAAGCACGTTCTCCAGCTTTTAAAATATTTTTGTGCAGAAGGTTTTAATTTTGTGGGGATATTTACATTGTAGATGTTTCTTTTGTGCAGTATAAATGGCTGGTTCAGGCAACTAAAAGGGTGCAGGAATTTCCCAGAGGCAATCACTCTCAGGCGTGGGAATCCTTAAATCCTGCACCCTATTGCGAACACGAGTTGTATAGTGCAGGTATTCTATGTAAATTGGTGGTGTAGCCAAGTAGGGCTTGGGGGCATGAGCCCCCATAATTAAGTCTCTTGCTCCCAAGATGCCCTGAATGAGAGGTCCATGACTGAAAAAATGCATACAAGTATATGGTGATTCCACATTTGAAGCCCCCATGAAATGGTAGATCCCGCTAGAGCACCCCCGCACAATATTTACCCTTACAGGACGAAAATGAGAAATAAAGGCCAATATCAATATATACTGTAGGTAACTAAGCTGACCCTAAATAATGTGCTATTTATACCCCAATGGGTCAACTAATGATTCTAACTGCAAAATATCAAATCAAAAACCAAAACTCTCTTAAGGGAAAGCTTTGTCATGGATTTCACCATTTGACCTCTTGTGACCCAAAAGGACATGTAATATCAACACATAGGATAACAATGGTGACCCATTGTCTACTTAATTCTATTAAAGGCCAAACTGATATTAAGATTCTGACACAATGCTTACAAGTTGAAAGCTTTTTCATGATTCCACTGTTTGACCTATCCTGTATCTTTGACCCCAAATAATGGTTAACATACTTCCTAAGTACAACTATGCTCACCTGTCATCTAATGAACACTAAGGCCAAATTTGACATTAGATTCAGACACAACCCCTAGGATATTAAAGCTTGCTCATGATTTCACTGATTGACCTCTCTGTGATGCCTCATGACCTCTGACCTACTTCCAAAGTACGACTTTTTATGACCCATCATTTACTGAACAATCTTGCCAGATTTGATCAGATTTGGATACAACTCATACTATAGGAGTTAAAGGCATTTGCATGAGTTAACAGTTTCACTTCTCTTTAAAGCAAAACAACCTTTGACCCACTTCTAAGTACAACTTTATAACCCATCATCTAATAAACATTCTGGCCAAATCTGATATTCATGTACAATTCCTAGGAATTGAAGACTTTTGTGTGATTTGACTATTTGACCTCTCTGACCCAATGACCTTCCACCTACTTCCAAAGTAAAACTTTGAGCCAATCATCTACTCAACATTCAGTAAGATATGGTTGGACCTGGACACCCTCCCCCTCCCCCCTTGGAGTTGAAGGCTTTTATGTGATTTCACTGTTGATCTCTCTTTGACTCCAAATGACCATTGACCTACCTGAAAAGTACAGCTTTGATGACACATTATCTACTGAACATTCTGACCAAATCTGAAAAGAGTCAGACATGACCCCAAGGAGTTGAAGGCTTTTGAGTGATTTCACTCTCATGACCCAAAATGACCTTTGAACTGCTTCCTGTTACAATAATTATCAAGCCTTTGATATGTGTTATAACTTTCCAGCTTTCTCAAGAAATAGTCATAGACCCTATGGACAGCATCTTCTCAGCCACTGCTGAAGGTCAGATGGACAGATCGACAGATGCACTGCCATGATAATAGCTAAACCTGTTGAGCTACAGTAAAGACGGGTTCTGCGACTGTCTATGAATTAAACTAAGCATTAAGTTCAAAGCTTTGCAAAAAGTAACACCAGTTTGCATGTAAGCCACCTTAAATTTAAATTTTAACCAGAAAGCAAAAAGGGTTGGTGATTCCCTGCCTCTAAAAATAACTTTTTAAGTACAGTACTTTCGCATTTGGCCTCTAGTAACCTCTGACCTCCTCCTAAAACAATAGGATTCTTCTGAATATGACAAGCCTATACATCCACACAGGAAAGGTATTCATCATTCACATCCTGAGCTCTTGCATTTACTAGAAATTTCACATCTGGTGGCCTCAGATAACCTTTGACCTATCAAAAACAATAGGGTCCATCTTCTGACCATAATGCACCTACATGCCAAGTACTAGAGTTCTTCCTCTCAATGTGATTTATTTATACAGTAAGTATGAAAACTATTCTACCATTACCGTCTTGATATATTGTGTTTAAAGGTATTTTAGGTTTTGACCTCTGATAACCTAATATAACCTCTGATCTATAAGCAAATACAATAGGATTCTTCCCTCAATATGAAAAATCCATACAGCAAATGTGAAGTGTTCATGGTTCCTACCTTGAGATATGTTTACAAGCAATTTCAAACGTTTTGAAGTTTCACCTTCTGAGAAGTTTTCACGTTTCACCTCCTGAAAGTTTGAAGTTTTGAAGTTTCACCTCCTGAGAAGTTTTCTAACATTTTGAAGTTTCACCTCACAAAAGCTTATACCTCTACCAAAAACAACAGGTTTCATCTTATGATTATAAGGCATCCACATGCCAAGTATGAAAAGTATCCATGCTTCCTAACTTGAGATATCATGTTTACAAGGTTTTTGGCTTTTGACCTTTAGTGACCTGACATGACCTTTGACCACCACCACAAATGATAGGGGTCTTCCTCATAATATGGTAAATCCATACACCATGAATACAAAGCATCCATCATTCGTAACTTGAGATATAGCGTTTAAAAGCCAAGCATCACAAACACGCACATACACACACCATCCTGACTGCATAGATTCCTTTTGAGGTAAGGAATCAAGAGGCAACTGTGCTCCTCCTTATGATGATCTACCCCAGAAAGGAGTGAAATCACAAGCTCTATAAAAATTGACACTATATAAAATATAATGGTGCTAAAACAAAGTAAAATTAATTTGTAGTTTCTTACTCTACATACTGTACATATCAAATTTCACCAAAAATACAGAAAGTTTGCCCAAGAGTGGTTTAAGTAATTCTTCCATCCAACTTTCTGATGGAAAGAGGGGAAAAAACCAGTGTTGGAGGTGTTGAGCCCAGTCTGGAGCCAATTTTACAGAATGAGCCCCATAACCTCTACCCTCAGGAAATTAGCCAAAGCTGGTTTGAGGCCAGCTATTATATGTAACTGAATAATTTACAAATGATAAAACCCAAAACTGCAGGTTTCCCTTTTTTTCTTCCTCGAGAAATCTTTTTCATGTTTGCACTGTCTGAGTATGTCTCTCCAACTTTATTTATGGTAGAGCATTAACTTCAATACTGTGCTGACATAGGCTTGGGAAGGTACCAGGGGAGAGTGGGGAGTGAGGAGTGGGGTGCAGCATAGGCCTAAGGACATTGACGACAGTATCACACTGAAAGAAACGAGTGACTTCAGTAACAGGAAAGATTTTCCAGACCTGGCTCTTGTTGCTACAGAATGCTTCTCTTCAGAACAGACTTTTCATTAGACCTGATTTTTAAAACCAAACACGTTTCTCTTAAGATTGACTTTCTCTTCCAACCGATTAAATGAAACCGAGAATGAAAATGTTAAAATTTTATAATTTATTTATAACTGTCAGTGAATCCCATCCTTTGTTCATGTCAGGATTCACCCATCTAAAACAAAACTGTGGCACTAGACAATGATCCATTTTCTGAACATAAACTTGGCATTTCATGTGTGTATTACAGTTGCCTAAGTACCAGTTTTTGTTTAATTGCATTCACAACATTTAAATGCTCATTAAAACAATTGAACTGATGCAAGGCTAACATTTATATGTACTTGCAGTTTAGTACCTTGAAACTGAATAGAATACAAGATTCGTAATATCACTTTCACTTTCTCGAATTTTCTTTGAAATGTTTAAAACAATTAAAAGTTGGTTATAGATCATACTTTAATAGCAAAACCATTTTAATGATGAGCAGTAACAGCTTTTTTATCCCTGCAGTAGTAAACCAACATTTATCAGTACTAAGGTTATTTTATAAAGCTTTATTCAGCTCAAGCATAAGAATTCATGAAAACTTCCCTCTAGACACAAAACATTTTTAGGATATTTATTTCAACTAACCCAAAATGCAAAATGTTACAAAAATAAGTGAACATCGAGACACTGAAAATGACTTCATTTCCATAACAAAAAAAAAATTAAAAAAGGTAGGCTTCTCTTTAATATGAAGCTTTTTTTTTCACATTTATACAAGGGAACACTGTCTGTGCTATATTTGTAAGCTACTTACCAGTATTGTCATGATGGACATCGTGTCAGACATCTGATACTTGTGAAATTTGAACACATCCCATCATACTCAATAGAATATATAAAATATCCCGTTTGAAAAAAAAAATTCACAAATATGGTAAATGCATACAGCAACAGATCCCCTAAGTTAAAATAAACCCTTCTTTAGCCCCCCAAACCCCTGGGAAATGTAATCTGGCTTATATCACGACGTTTGATGAGAGAAGCAAAACATTTGATGATATGATTGGAAGATAACCTAGAGGTGCGTTCACGTGAAGCTTACGTTAATTCTACAAAGATAAAATAATACAAAGATGCTCCGAGTTGCGTTCTTTCAAAATGATGTATGGGTACAATGTTATGGATGCTTTAAGGCCACATTTTGAATAAAATGGGAATTTTCTTTTTATAGTGTTTTTAGGTAACTCTTCATTATTATGCCCACAGATTTTTTTCACTACGGTCTGATCACTTAGCAGAAGCAGTAAAAGAGGTTTGCCTGCAGATTTATTTATTTTTTTTTTGTTCCAGTGACATACTAAAAACTGTGTCATCACAAAGCTAATTGAGGGCTTGATTTCATTAATGAACAAATTTCAAGGACTTAAGAATGAGGTTAACGGAATGGTGGGATTAAAGCATCTTTGAAGAAGCACACATTGAGAATTAGAATCTAAGAAATTCCAAAAAAGGGAACTAGATATAAAGGTCTATGGCTTACTACAGCCCATAGCAACATTAATTTATAAATGAACACAGTGAAATTGACAACTTTCATCTTCTGAATGACTCATCCCATATTTCACTTCATATCAGGGGTGGCACCAAGATTTGCCCAAAGGGGGCCATGCTCCTTGCAGAAGGGTCAGTCACCCGAAGCCCTGACAAAGGTGACGGGTTGCTGGAAGGTTCTAGGCCAAAAATTGCAGGCATGCAAAGAGCATAGAAAACTTCAGGTTTTTATCACAGGAAATATGACAAATTTGGGGTTTTCAATGAAAATTTGCAATTTTTTTTAAGAATCTGCCTTCCTTGAGAGCAAAATCATATAAACCGTGGGGCAAGGGCTTGCCATTGGGGACTATATGCCTCATAGTACCGATCAAGGCTCCCCACCAAAACTGGAAATTTCCCTGACAGGTGGGGGGAAAGCCTTCCCAATGGAGGAGCTATGTTTCCCCAGCCCCTACCTACTAACATCCCTGCTTCATATATATTTTTCCATCAAATAATGAATAAATTCTGCAAAAAGTGACATTCCTTGAATCAATTTCTCAAACTAGTTAAGCCTTGCTGTTTTTAGTAACAGATCCAGTCCCAAAGTAGCAAACATGCACCAATATGTACTGAAAGTTCCTCCTAATTTCATGGCCAATTGGTATAAAAATTTAAGTTGATTAATGCAAAATAGGTATTTTTTGCATAATTTTACCAAAATGTGTAATTTTTCTCTATTCACAGCAAAACAAAACACAATCTTCAAGTTATCCTCTGTCTAAGATACTGCATAAAAATCATAAATAATGCACAAATCAAAATATCAACAGAACCAGAAAGCTAAAAGGCTTAGTGATTCCTTGCCAAATGGGGATGTTTTGCTGCACTGAGGTTTATCCCTTAAATTTATCTATCTTGACTATATCATTTTACGATGTTTTAACAATTTGACCTCTGCTGACCTCACATGACCTTTGAACTTCACCAAATTTGCTTTTTGAACTCTTGTGACCCCTGATGACAATCTTGGGAAATCTTGGGAAATTTTACTTTTTGACCTCTGGGGACCCCATATGACAATCTCATAACCTTTGACCTCCACCAAAAACAATAGGGTTCTTCCGCTCAACATGACAAAGCTACATACTAAATATGAAAAGTGTCTGTCATTGATACCTTGAGATATCGTGTTTACAAGCCATTTACAAGGTTTTTGCTGTTTAACCTTTGATGACCTAAGATGACCTTTGACACCACTAAAGGCATCATGATAACAGGGGATTTACAAGGTTTTCACAGTTTTACCTCCAGTGACCTCCGACGACCTTTGACCTCTACCACAAACAATAGGGTTCTTCTCAACATGAAAAATCTATATACTAAATATAAAAAGTGCTGGTCACTGCCATCTTGAGATGTAGTGTTTACAAGCCATTTATGGCGTTTTCGCAGTTTAACCTCTGGTGACCCCAGATGACCTTTGACCTCTACCAAAAACAATAGGGTTCTTCCTCTTAACATGACAAATATGAAAAGTGCCCTTCACTCCTGCCTTGAGAAATCGTGATTACTGTACCAAATAAGAAAAGTGTCAGTCATTGCTAACTGGAAATATTGTGTTTACAAGCTAAGCATCACACACACGACATCACCATCGCATAGATTCCTTGTCTGCCTTCGGCAAGGAAGCAGTAACCACGACAGAAATAGAAACCTATGTATGACCTCTAACGGACACAGCAAACAAAGCTTATTGTTCAGCTTGTCACTGTGAAAGAAGTATCGGCAGCAGACCCGAATGGTGTAAACTTTTTTTACTGTCTTATAAAAGAAAACAACACTTTACAAATCTAGGGCTAGCAGAACATAAATGCAATCTTTCAGAAAAATAACCCCACACTTCTGCACATCTATTTTCTCTTCTCACACAGGTGCCCAAAAGCATCCCTATACCCCAATGTTTGACCAAATTAAGGATTTCAAACCTTGCCCCAAAATATCATTTTTAAAGAAGTGAAGTTTGTCTCAACAGTTCTACGAACCATAGTGTTGAAATTAGAAATCCCTCAGGAAGACAATGTGTACCTGTCCTTGAAATGAAGGTTGATTTTAATACTTAAAAAAAAGAAAAAAGTGACAATTTTCCTTATGAATCCCCTTCACACATCATCAATTTTGCCACAAAAGCATCAAAATAAGGGGAGGAAAATGACATACTCAGTCTTTTCCATCAGCTTTTGAAGAACCTTCACAGGAGTTCCAGTCTTATATATCACTTCCAACCTTTTAAAAGCACACAGTTTGGCACAAGATTTACTTGACCATTTATTTCATACATACGCCATGCCCTTTTAAATGACTTTCCATTCAAATTAGGGGTACTTAAATGTATGTGTATTGTGGTAATTTGTCAGCAAATTTCAGGTAGATGGAAATTTATCCAAAAAAGCTATTTTTTCAAGTTTATCAAGTGAAGATTCAAAATCCACTAGATGTATTTCTACTTAAACTTTTACAATTTTCAAGATACATCTCTTTAAAACTTCTTTTAAAGAAAAGTCCTGCAGTTACCTACTGCTGCTGAAAACCTGAAACTACTCCCAAAAGGAACCAGGATCCCCAAGGGGAAATTTCTTCAAACTTTGACAATTATGGAAGTACAGTATTCATTATCTGTGCAGTCATAATGATGTATAGCTTTTATGATAATTGACATTTCTTTGTTAAACCTATATAAAGTGCATTTAAACTATGGCACTTCCTGAATTCCTTAACTTTAAGAACAATACCATTCCATCACTTTTCTTGACCAGAGTATCAAAAATCTATATGAGTGTTAATTTTTTCTCAGTGACAATTACCCGAGATAAAAAAACCAATTGCACATGCACTTAAATTATTAGCTACACAGCCTATTTAAAAATGCCACAACTTTTCCATAACTCTTGTCATTTTTTTGCAAAATTTCATGACATTTTCAGGTCTGGAAAAGACCATGACATTTGAAGCTGTGGGAGGACTATATTTTCCAATGAATTGGCAGTTTGGTGTTTATTAAAATTTTCAAGTAAACAAAGCTCTGTAACTTTGGTAAGAAATCCTTCAGGATAATTCAACATTATGACTATCCTTCAAATGTGAAAGTTGAGTTGAGCATAGGATAAGAAATTTACGCCTTGTGAGTCCTGCCTCCCACATCACAAATTTGTATACTTATCTGTATGTTTATTCGTGATCAAGGTATGAAACATAAATCGTAAAATTGTCAACAGTAAATGGATTTTGATGGCAACTGTTACTTTTTTTAATCTTTCAATGCTTTTTACATTAATATAAATGTTTATAGTATGTAAAAAGACACACCTTCAAAACTTGTATAACTGGCATGAAAAGCAGAAACAAGAGTTAAGCTTCTGCTGTTCATTCTCTTGCTCAAAATTTAAAAAACCCCAAAGTAGGGTTGCGAGAATTGTATTCCGAATATACCCCTACAACACATACCGCTTTAAAGTGACATGCCTCACTTGCAGCTCACAAGGATACAGGGAACAAATGTAGTACTGTACTTTAAAATCACCTTCAATGTTCCATGGATTTGACTGACTGGTGGCGCTATGTCACTTTCTGCTCAGATTTTGCTGTTTCTGTTTGGGTCACATAAAAGTGTTCATTCAAGAACAATCCGCTGTTTTCCTACCTGACTGACTTTACAAGTGAAAAGAATCTAGTGTCGATCTAAATTTTTAAGTTCATTAGCAACTCAAGGTGAAAACTGCAACTAAAGGCCACAGGTTTCCTACACATTTGTGGTCACTCAGAGTCAAAAGTAAGTGCCCTTTAAGTCCAAATATTTTCATTGTTGCTTCATGTATTATTGTTAGCAATATGTAATGAAGGTAATGATACAGAAATAGAACAAAAATAAATCAGTGTGGAAAAGACACCATCCCAAGGATAAGAGCATTATTCAGCCTCTCAATCCAAAGGCCTAGGTCCAAATCCTGGATGGATACCAAACATTCTTGTGTTTTCACTGGGTGCCCAGGTACCCAACTGATGATCTTACTATCCTAGTGGAAAAAGCATTACCCGGGTAGGGTTTTCAATGGTTTTCTTTTGATCTAGACCAAATGGCATCGTAATCGCAATGTACAAAATGTATTTACCTTCCATCTCATTCCCAACAAAGTTGATATTGAAGTTAACTTGTTTTTGTGTTTCTGTACCTTGCTTTTGTTAAATTACACCAAAACAGCCCGCAGCATGTGTACTAACCGTAAATCAAGCTGTGCCTAACATTATATCGGTTTAAGAAAAAACATACAACTGTACATAATCAGAGCCTTTGCCTATCACCTTGGTAAATAATGAAGCATCCTGTAAATAGGCAGCTCACAGTGTGCACACTGCACGTATGTGAGGCATGGGACAGGCTGAGAAGCAAGTTAAGAGAAGTAAGTGCAAGACAGTTTGGACAGTTCATTTTGTCAGTTGCTGCACATTACACATGCAGATACACAATTGGCCTGAGTATTTATGACTTGATATCCTAGCTATAACATAAGATGACAAACTTTTCTTCTTTAAAGAAGTAATTTAGAAATACAAGTATGTCCTTTTAAGCTATGCACTTATTTCGTTATGTCCTTTTTGTATAAAATCAATCACTAAAATGTATTTTTGGTGGGGAACATTTTTGGAAACAAAATTCACTTTATATGTAGAACCGAGTGCATTCTTCCAAGGGGTGCTGTAAGCCATGTGCATAAGAAAAAACTTTTCCACACTTTTTCTCGCTTTCATTAAAAGATGCCTCACCATTATGTTGTTCATAATTTCCTGTGGCTATTCAAACTATTTGAAAAATTTCTGCATCAAAATATGTGGCAAGTGAGAGTGAGATATTTTCCATATGTTTATTGTGAACCCCATTCTTAAAATGGAACTTGCCAATTTCACTTCACATTGGACCCAGCCTGTACTGGCCATGTGCATTGCATGCAGTACAACATACTGTAGGGAGCACACAGGCAATGAATGAACCTGTTTGTGATATAGCTACATGGCACAGTGTGTGCCATATCGTTCCTTAATTGCATGTATGGGTGACATCTCAGCCCCCGAGATTTATCGAAAAGATATTCCTGTCGTATCACGAAAAAACAGTGTGTAAGTTGAGGATTTTTGAAAAGAGTTGAAGGAATGAAAATTTACAAGAAATTAATATAAATGGTTGAGGTATGTATGTGCAGAGGTGGATGTGACAAGCTAACATTAAATTTTTGCACTCTAATGTACAACTTACAGACCACTGGGCACAAAACCGTGGGAGTAAAGGGCTTGGCTTTCAAGTGCGAAATGTGTGTGACTACACACCACATTAACGGTGCTTAAGTACAAGGTTAAAGTAAATATTTCTTTCTGATCTTCACAATTACATGATCAAGATTCAGAACCAATGGCATGCGTGAAGTAAGGCATTTGGATTTAGCCAGAAATTGTATAAAATGCACCAACAGGTACCAGGGTACTTAACAGGTATGCACTTTGGTTACCCAGGCAGGGTTATAGTACGCCAGGCGGCTCCGGTCGGGCAAACCGGCCCTAAAGCTTACCAACCGCCACTCAAAGTAATTTGTCAGCTTAATGACAGGCACCTGATTTCCTAAAATAATGGCATATCAATATAAAATGCATCTTTTCTATGTCACGTTGGTATATTCTGACTACAGAGGGCAATATCCGTGGCCAAAATCCAATATTGTATCAGTTTAACACACTAACAAAGTTTCAACAACAAACATTTTCTGCTAATATTAGCGCCAATTGCACGTTCGACACATATTGACAAATCCCATTTCAGCACAGATTTTATAAGGCTAGGCAAAGCATTCGTAGTGTGCAGCCTAACGCTCATTATCCTACACATAGCGTGGTTTGTGAAAGTTACCCAGGGGAGTTTACCCGGCACTCAAATTGGACTAGCTATAACCCTGTCCCCAGGTACATATTTTGAAAACAGTATTTATACAGTGATTCCAGTCTTTTACCTCCTTGATAGGCTGCATCAAAATTTGGAAAACATCCTTTTCTTCTTATTGTTTGGGGGTGGGGGTGGGGGTGGGGTTGGGGGTGGGGGTGGGGTGGGGTGGGGTGGGGGTGGGGGTGGGAGATTCTAATGCAAACATGCATTTCAGTTCACATAAAGTAACTGCGTCAGAGAAATAACGAATCTTACCATCATCCTTTTGAACCTCGTCTTGAATCCAATGAAGGGAGGTCATGGTTTTGTTAGAAATCTAAATAAAGAGGAAACAACAAATGAGAATCATTTACTGAATCGCTACAAAGGTAGCACAGTAATACTGATGGTAAATCTGCCATGACTGAAAACTACTTAAAGCACAAACATGTGAAGCAAAAATTTGTGCATTTCTTTTCAAAGCTTTATCCAAATGTTTTGTCCTTTGTAACCACTTGTATTGTTCTTTCTCTCTTTTGTGATCACAAATAGTAATTTCATGAAGTTAAGAGATAAGATCAACTTTATTAAACCCCACAAAGGGTAACTGAATGCTCACATAAAACAGAACAGACATCAATAGACACTGTAAACTTACAAAATATATACATACAACAATAAAAAGAATAAAGAACACCAAGGGACAATAAAAGTATACAACAGTAGGAACCATCCAGGCAAGCTCTAGCATTTGAAAGAAAGATCATGGAATTTAAAATATTGTGGTATTAAAGAGGAGGGGTGACAATCAAGTAGGGTAATCTCATTGTGCCACTTCGAGGAATTACCTCATTTTGCAAAATCACACTAAGTGGATGGCTGTCGTCTTGCATAAGCTTCATTAGTTTCATCAATAATTGATGGTAGGACGTGGCTTATGATGGCTGAACTTCAACTATTATATGACTTGTCTGCCTAATAATGGTGTCGGTTGCATATATATCTTCAATGCACATATCCCCACCAACAATGGAAGATTATATTGCCAAACCCCACGAATAACTGAATTATAAAACATGGTAAGGATATTTTTATTAACATTAAACTTTTCATAATGCACATACCATACATTCATACATTTTCAGAAAAAGGCATCCACGTGGTCATGCCAGGAAAGTCAATTGTCTTTAATCACTCCAAGATAATTGTATCTATCCACCCTTTCAACTATACTTTCCTTTACAGTCACTACATTTGGAGCGTACTTTGACATCCGCTAATCAATACCCATATCTTTTGTCTTATTAACATTCAATTCCAAACAGTTGTTTCTACAATAGTCAAGAAGTTGTTTCTACAATCTACAATAGAAGGTACCAAAGCTTCCAACCATTCTAATAATTGAAAATGAGGAAATTTTTGCTTGTGTTAGTCAAAATTTTTGAAACATTTTTTAGATGACAGCTTATAATAGAATTGAAACCCATTAGTGTCACACATTTGCATATTTAACCAAATTATTAACTTGTTTGCAAAAAAGTTGGCTTGCCAATGCAAACTGACTTTTTGGCACTACAAATAAATCACATATTTATTAAGTACATACTGTTAATTATTAATGTGACACTGCAAATTATTCACTTCTTTTAAAAGAAGGGTTTTAATAACCACAATTTAAAGTGAGAGAGAAAAGTACAAAACATATAGTTACACACTAAAGGGTCCAAAATTATATTCGTGGAGGTTGAAATGACAAGCTCTTAAAGGGTATAAAACATTTCATAGTTCAGCTTGAATGAAAACTTTATGATGTCATTCCCTCACACTGATTGTTTATCGAAAAACAAATTATACTTTACAAGAGCGTTGCACAACATAAGTTAGTTTCTCCAAGTTACTAACTCTTTAAATATTACAAATTATTGGCTAATATGGCAAATCATTTCACTTGTTACAACAAAATACAAATTTTAGCTATCACACATTGAATTGTACTAATTCAGTTGAGACAATCATGTAAGAGAGATATGGAGGGAGGGGGAAGGAGGGGAGGGGAGGGGGAAGAGAGGAGGGGAGGGAAGGAGGGGGAAGGAGGGGGAAGGAGGGGAGGGGAGGAGGAGGGGAGGAAGGGAGGAGAGGAGGAGAGGGAAAGAGGGGGAGGGGAGGGGAGGAGGGGGGAGGGGAGGAGGGAGGGGAGGAGGGGGAGGAGGGAAGGGGGAGTTCTGTGAAGAGTACAGTAGATTTATAAGATGTAGGACTGGGGAGGAGGGAGGGGAGGAGGGGGAGGAGGGAAGGGGGAGTTCTGTGAAGAGTACAGTAGATTTATAAGATGTAGCCTCTTTTTTCCTTACTACTGTACCCACCTATACATCAAAGACTTTAATGAGCTTTGCAAATCTTTTGTATCTTGTAATTGTACCCTCCTAAAGTACAAATGAAACTCTACAACATATCAACAATTTCCAAGTACTATACTAGAGTACCATTCAAAATCCTGTAACCTGTGATGACCTCAAAACATAAGTGGTAGAGAAGAAATTCAAGCATTTTCAACATGTCCAAGAGCTATGGATAAAATATTTACATTATTTTTATGAAAACTCAAAATTAGGTGGCATGATATGGCTCTGGTGGAGCTACAATCCTGGACAAAAATACATGGGACAGTACCCCCACTCCCCGGTTCAATGTTGAATTTCTTTAAATTCGGAATATCTTTGGGTTGTTGGGACAACATTGATCAAGGGGGGGGGGGGGATTTTTGAAGACCGCGAACTTGTCGAAGTATTTTGCTACATTTGTGCCAAAGTGTCCCATCATTTTTGTCCAGGATTGTCTGAGCTACCATACACGTCCATAGGAGTATTGGTCAGTTATATTTAGGGTACATGAACACAGGTGAGATTCGATTTTTTTGTAGCGGTGTGCACATCCCCGAAAACGGAATGTGACTTCTTTAATTGAGAATAACATAATATCATACCGAGCCGGATTTAAGTAGGGGCCAGTGGGGCATGTGCCCAGGGGCCCGACAAAATTATGTTATTGTATTTTTGGGGTAGGACCACAACCTTTGCCTTCCTTTCATGACTTGCGCCCTTGTAGTCTTGTGGAGAATTATAGTCGAAGGAGCCCCCACAATATTTTGTGCCCAGGGCCCCCACAAAGTTAAACCCGGCCCTGATATCATATTACAAACAGTGAAAAAGAATATACAACGTACACAAAGCCCGTTTTCATTTTCAAAGGACTGTCACTTGTACACCCCTTGCCGCGGCTAATAATTTGATATAGCGACATCATTTCGGACGGTCTACCATTGACCTGACGACGGTCTACCGTTGACCTACACACTGCGCACTCTTTGGGAAGGGGCTTAATGCAAAAGAAATATTTACAGCAATTTTACGGTTGACCGTGGCAAATAACGAGTAAACTACATTTTAAGAATTACTTTATACCCATAAAAAAGTACAGTGATATCATCTATACATACTCCATCTTTGCATGTTTATGACGTCATCCTTAGAGATAAAATATGCTGTAAGATAAGGTAGATCATGTGGTTTACCATAGTTCTGAAATAGCCATTGCACGAGGGCGCCCTCTTCCTTAGTCTCAAATTCCTGGAGTTATTACTTTGTCCCCCCTCCTTTTGACGGAATGATAGAATCCAATCGCTCTGGAGTTTATGCAATAATGTTATCAATGATTTAACAGGGTATTATCGTAATAGTTCTAATAACTCGACGAAAAGCTAAGATTCTGCACTTTGATATTATTTTCGAAAGCGTCCCTTTGAAATTTCATGTGAGCTTTCGGTTCCGGTGAGAAAAAGTTGTACTTGTCCATGACTATGAAATATTGTATGCTGTGTTGACATTTGGTTATATTAAGCTGTATTGAGTAAGCAAGTGTACAAAACAACTGAATTGTCGGCCCCTACACCACTCCCGTCCCCCCCCCCCCCCCCCGAACAATAGCATGAAAACAATTTGATGGATATACCTTTTTTACATGGTCCTCCTTAATGTCCTAACGCAACTTCTTAAATAGGCAATTTTATACCTTCATTACTGTCAAATTCCACCTTCCCAACTTAAATCCAAGTTTCCTCGATTTCCAAATTAATAATTAACTGCAATCTTTAATTACTCATTATCTTCATTTTCGATCATAGCTCGTAAATTTGTCCTACAATTTATGAACGTTTCTCTGCTGCAACGTATATTCGTATGCTCCCATAGACTTGTACAGTAGTTCAGACAATCCTGGACAAAAATACATGGGACAGTGCCCCCACTCCCCCGTTCAATGTTGAATTTCTTTAAATTCGGAATATCTTTGGGTTGGGACAACATTGATCAAGGGGGGGGGGGGATTTTTGAAGACCGCGAACTTGTCGAAGTATTTTGCTACATTTGTGCCAAAGTGTCCCATCATTTTTGTCCAGGACTGTAGACTATTTTGGATAGTAAGTAAAACCACTAAAACAGTATCAATGCAAAAACAGTATTATTGGCTTTCTTTGGCCTTAGCGACGATGGTTGCTACCCTTTCTTTAAGCCTGCCAGCGATAGTCAAGGTTACCTTAACACATCCCCAGAGATGTTTTACATAACATTTATAAGTTTGATTTCAGCTATCCCACATTGGCCTGTCTCTGCTTTGTAATACTGTATGGTCACTGTACTGTAATGTAGTTTACTGTATTTTATGTACTGTACAGGGTGGAAAAAGTTGGGAACCTGGGAGGCTCCTTCCTGAGAAAGTTGGGTATTTGGAGGGAAACTGGTCACTGGAGGGAAATTTACACCTTCTATGTACATGAAAATATGGGAGGAATTGTGGAAATTTTGACTCCCTTCCCAGGAAATAAACATTTTTCCTGCAGCCTGTGTGTATGGTACTACACGTACAGTGCTGTACTGAAATGTTTTGACTCACGAAAGTCTCTTACTAGTCGAAGCTGGCTCAGCGTGGAAGCAAAATGATTTACACATCTTACAAGTAGAGCAAGGCTTCATCCACTTCAAGAGTCCACCTTTTGAAAGATCCAACATTCCTAGCACAGAACCAGATGGGGTTCTTCACCCCAGGGACCACATCTCTGCCTTCAATAGCATCAATGTCATACATACCAGAAGACTGAATTAAAGTGGTATACACACAGGACTAAAGAACTGAGGAAATCAGATGCTCTCTTCATTCCTCCCCTATATTCCGATACATGTAACCCTCTAATCTAATCCTTACATCCAATGTAGACTTACCAGAATGTAGAGACATCGGAACAAAAAGACACCCAAACACAGAGGTGTGTCCCCCCTTCCCTAATGAACCCTGACAGGCAAGCTCTTCATCTATGGTGGCTGTATATTCCAGATTTATAACTATGTAGTGACAAACTTGTGTTTTGAAAGTGAGATTTCCTGCTATCTGAGGTATATGAGATGACAAATTTAAAAGCCTTAGCCTAAATATTAGTAGGCTGAGGTCAACTCTGGTTCAGTTTCACACCCCTGACACAAATGTAAGGGTCACATACAGTGCTGGTCAGCTGCATGTAATGATGCTTCTGCACGCTAACCCTCACTGGGTGCACGCTAATACATACTGTAGTTCATTGCTGTTACGCAAACAAGAAGTTGTGTGTTTATTTATACTAGTCTTTGATAATCTGGAAATAAGCCAGTACATTCAATTAATCATGAATAAAATACGTTCGAAACAATAACAGCTGGCACTTATTTTGTCTTGCTACAACCCTGATGGACAGGTGTATAAAGCCCCCTGCAAGACTTTGCAATTCAAGCGCCGCCACACTGCCCCAGCTCCCAACAACTGGACAATACTCCTCTGTTTGTAAACAGTTGTGAGTAAATTGTAGGCATCTCACCAAACTTACAACAACATGCCACACTAGCTCTGACTTTAAATGAGGGAGAATGATAAGCCTGATGCACAAGGTGCACCACTATTATCCCTCTATTGACATACTAAAATTTGGTTCATTGTTTATCCTCTGAACCCTCAAAGAAATTCTCAACAGCTGCATAACTCTTCACATAAAGGCTCACAAGTTGGCCATCACACTGTATTCAAATTTGTGTAACACGTCCATTGAAAGTTTGAGCTCAATACAAGAGCTTCTACTGTATTATTGAGGTTTTGCACGTGACATCACTAGGGTTTTAGTTACGCCGGTCGGGCAAACCGGCACTGAAGCTTACCGACCGCCACTCAAAGTAATTTGTCAGCTTACAGACCAGCACCTGATTTCCTACAAATTTGTGGTATATTGGAATAAAATGCATTTTTTCTTTGTCCCATTAGTATATTCCAACTGTAGAGTGCAATATCCATGGCCAAAATCAAGTGTTGCATCAGTTTAACATGCTAACAAAGTTTCAGTAACAAATACTTTCTGCTAATATAAGTGCCAGTTGCATGTTCAACAAGTATTGGCAAATCCCGTTTCAGCACAGATTTCATAAGGCTAGGCTAAACACTCATAGTGTGTGACCTGAAGTTCATTATGCTACACATAACGTGGTTTGTGGGGTAGCTCTTCACTCCCACACTGTGTGTTGTCCCTATGCGAGCAGGACTCACAGAGCTCGTATGGGATTTTAGCTGGCACTCAAAATGGGATAGCTACAACCCTGGACGTCACTCTGTAGTAATAAGTGTTTTTTACTGCCATGTTGGTGTGAATAGGTTTTTGTAAGTGTGAAAGTGTTACAAGCCAGTACATACATTACTACAAATGGAATTGGTACAAAGTTATCCTGCAAATATCTACTAATAGATCCTGAATTATGCGACCGAATCTGGGATGCACAAAATGGAGGTGAAAAAAATAAGGTTAACATTTCATAGATTTCCAGCCCATGCCACCACGAGAGAAAAAAGGGATTGCAGCAGTTAAACGTGAGAACAGCAATGGCCCTGTTCTTTACCATGCAATCGCATCCAGTAGCAAACAGTTCCACTTGGGTTGAACATTTCATTGGTAGAACGTAGTGTAATTAAGATTGTTGTTTTTGTCAGAGCTATCACTGATTTTAAACATTTCTTTCAAAAGTCCCCTGGGCCAAGAAATATTTTTACCCTAACTCCAGGGGCTGCAGCCACCAAACCCCTCCCCCTCCTTTCCAGCCCATACTCTTACGCTTGCACATACTTTTGGTGAATAACTTCTTTTTACTCAAATACTGGACAAAATTAGTAAGTTAACGTGATATACAAGGGTATATCCATATGACAGGTTTTTATCACATAACTGTAGCTATACATCTTATTTAGTTTCTCGAAGAAATAAATCGGCAAAGAACCCAAATTCGTGTTACAGAGCCTTCTAGTGTTCATCTTACTATAAGCTTGTGGTTATTGCCAGTTGTATGACAGGAAGAATATATCGGTGAACACTACTTAGTGATTGGTCAAACCCCAACAGGATTGTTCGTTGCATCCAGGAGTGTTCACATGACCACCATGAGTGCCTACTGCATCGGACTACAATTGAACATGTTGTTCAACCAGGCAGACAGCTTTCGACCCGGCGGAAATGGGACCAACTATGGTTGTACAACCATTTACATCGCCACGACTACGGCCAACATGACGTCTCTTTGCTTCGTGTCTTGGTGTGGCCTGGACTTTACAGTGAACCTTGACTGTTGTGATCTGCTTTTAAAGCATCACCACTGTTGTAAGTTGTACCACCATCCCCTACATGCTTTATAACTAATGAGCCCATGTTGACAAGGTTGCACTGGTATTTGAGAGCTCTCCTACAGCCCTGTGATCAATCTTTGATACCTCATTGGATAAATTGCTTTAAACTGCATGAATCAAAACAGGAAAAGTGAATACATTCAGTTTTCCTGACTCTGGCCAACGCCACTTAGAACTGGCTTAAATTTAGACAGTCTTAGTCCTTGACCAACAGACACTGCATTACTCTCACTGATGGGACATTCAAGTTGAATTGAAACATGCAAAGTCATATACTTTGTGGCGACCTTAAATCAGGCATGCACACATTCAGTTTAACAGCAATAATGATCAAACATGTCCACCAGAAATGGCTGACAGACAGGATTTCTGAAATGAGAGGTCAGATTTGTAATCCCCCTAATGCCAGTGATATCTGTGAGGCTTCTTCTAAATCATTTTTACAAAGATGCTACTTTAGTGAGTAAATTTTCTGATGAACTTCGTTCAGTAGACTAGAATTTTGTCTACAAAAATTCTGATGCTAACAGTGCCTATAATAATTTCATTCATGTTGTTTCTACATTGTTTAACAAGAACTGTAAGTTCAAAAGATTCCGCAAAGGGATATTGAAAGGTAATTCCCCTTGGATGACCCCGTTGTATCATGACATCAATAAAAACTAAAAACAAATTCTTCAAAGGTTTTCTTAATATGCCTACTGACATGGACAAGAACAAATAATTTACTGTTTACAAAGGAAATTAACTATATTTATTACACAAGCCAAAGAAATGCATAAGCAAAATCTTTTTTGATAATAGTAAAGGATTAATAATAAAGGATATTTGACTAAAACATGGCAGATAATTTAAGATATCATTGGATCTCACAAAGAGAAGAGTACTAATTTTTCCTTCAACATCAACAATAAAATTGTAGCTGATGAGAACGAAACTGCATATGTCTTAAATAACTACTTTACTTCTATTGGTCCAAACTTGGCTCACAAAATTCCTGACTATCCACCTTTGGCTTGACATCCAAAATTTCTAAGTCTTATTCTTTTTTTTTTCTCTCACCAATAAATGTCTCTGAAATAATTGTGATGATTAATAAACTAGCAAACACAGCCACCCCTGGTATTGATAACATTCCTGTGAGTGTACTTCAGTAAAATTGTCTCAGCACTGCCAGCCCACTGACTAACACTCTTAACTTATCTTTTGCCAATGGAATTTTCCCCAATTGCCTCAAACTTGCCAGAGTCACACCTGTATTTAAATCTGATGATCCTATGAATGTCTCTAATTACCCCCCCACCATATCTGTCTTAACTGCTGTCTCCAAAAATATTCGAAAGAGTAATGCAAAATAGGTAACGTAACGTAAGCTCCTCTCAGACAATCAATTCGGCTTTCATAAGAACTATTCTAAGTACATGGCCACACTAGATTTAATAAATAATATTACTACTGGGTTTGACAATAACAAAAGTACCTTGGGTGTTTTAGTAGACTTATCTAAAGCCTTTGATACCGTAAATCACAGCATTCTTTCACATAAACTTACTCACTACGGAATAAGAGGTATAGCTCATGACTGATTTGCAAGTTATCTATCTAATTGTAAACAACTTTTATGTATTAAAAACTATTCTTCATCATTCAAAGATATATCTTGCGGTGTACCCCAGGGGTCTATGTTAGGTCCCCTGTTATTTCCTATCTATAGTAATCATCTTTCCCATTTTTTCAGTAAGTTAAAATTTGTACTATTTGCAGATGATACAAGTATCTTGTTTAGAACAACTGATCCTACCTTTAATGCTTCCATACTTACTGTTGAGCATTCTCATGTGTGTCACACTGCTTAAAGGCTAACAAACTTTCTCTGAATGTCAAAAAGACACATTTTATGCTGTTCTAATCTAGCAGAAAGAGACAACCCCATTTAAAGTGGACCTAATGTCTAGAATTACAAGAATATATATTTTAGAGGTTGGAGAATAAATTTTGTTCATCCACCTCCTGTTTTCATAGCTTACTCGGTTTGCTGAGATACAAAATGTTGAAATTTATTCACGACATCTGAAATAGTCAATTGTGCAGTAATTTGTGATGTCCTTCTTGTAAAACTCACATTACCTACTTTTGTTTCCTTTTTCAGAAATTAACATGTTTATATGACCTTGAAACATTAAATGTTCCCTTGCATAGCATGCTGTACAAAGAGGAGTTTATATATAGCCAAGTCATCCTATATCAGTAAGACAGTGATCACATTTTGGCACAAGTTGCAGTGGCTTTTGAAAAAAAAGAAAAACAAAGGCAATAATTTGAGTAGTACAAGAATGATATTGCAAATTATCGCGTAACCTACCATTTTGAATTGAGTGAATAAGCTTCAACATTTTATATCTCAGCTCAGGAATGTCCTGTGAAGATGGAAGTTGGACCATTTGGCTGCATTTTTCAAGCATTGTCACAAATATTTTTTAAATTTTAAACTTTAGGTACATTTTTAAGTATTTGTATTGATGGTTCCATTATCAGTCAATTCAACTGGATATTTAAATTCTTAGGGATTCCTAATACCTCACCTGGAAGTACCACATCGACCTGTTATGTAACAAAAACTCTAAGACTTTAGGCATCTTATATAAAAACAACCATCTTGGACCTCGTATTCTTTTATCTTTGTACAATGCTCTTATTCTTCCCAACTTACTGCAATATTGCTTGGGGAAACATTTTCCAGTCTTATACTAATAGACTCTATGTTTTGCAAAAAAGAGCTGTTCACTTAATTACCTCCTCTCACTACAGGGCTTACACCACTGATCTCTCAAAGAATTAAATATTTTGAATGTTTCTGATATTTATAACCACCAGATTGGAATGTTTATGTTTGAAATTAGTCACAAATTATTTCCTTCTTTGTTCCAGAATCACCTTCATACTAGTAAAATGATTCACAACTACTACACTGGGCATTATGAAAACTCTCATTTATAAGGAGTTAATTCTTCTGTTAGTAGAAAACATGAAGACCCTTTTTTTATTTCTGGCATTCAACTTTGGAACAACCTTGACCCTCAGCTTAAGAACATCTCCTCACTTACCTTATTGACCAAGAAATTCAAATTTTATTTAATTGCAAAGTATTAATGTCAGGGTGTTATTTTTAACCTATTTTCTTACTCTATTATGGTTGCTAAGTGGGTAGATTAGGGGTAGGGGGAAGAGGGTTGTTCAGGCCTTGAATTTTGAGGCTGGTCAACTGACCTACACCACTTTATCCAATCATCACTAACAACTGAGACCAGCACAAAGCAAGAAAGAAAATTGGCAACATCTGTTTCAAGGAATATCACTTCTGGCTAATGGTTTATAGGAAAGTATGAAAAGTTCACTTGCACAAAGTTTAATGGAAAAGTTTAAAGCCAACAACTAACCACTATTAATGTTTACTGTTTAATTTCTTTTGAGCTTTCTCTCTTATTTCTTTTATCTTACTTTTCTCCAATCACTTACCCCCCCCCCCTCCCAACCCTGACAGAGTGATTTCCACCCAGTAGCTATGGAAAAATGTGATCAAGGCCCGTTTGTTTCAGTCTAAGCAACGAGATGACAATTCCAGCAGTTTCTGCCAATTCTACCACCAAACTGAACGCAACAGCCACAGCAGCCAGCAGCCTTCAAGGGTTATCTAACATGGTGAATTAATTGAGATAATCTTCAATATTAACAAAGTTTTATAGTGAACAAAGTTTCTTTCCTAATGTTACAAGAGAGTACTTCACTGAGCTATAAACCACTGGTCAGGTAGGGTAGTTTTCTCATAAAACCTGAGGCAGCTTCAACTGATTTTTGGAAAGGAAAAGGAAAATGTGTCATGTATGATTGATCCCTCCTGCCAACCAAAGTCATTTTTATTAATCATAGGTGAAAGATTACTTACAGTGCACATTGACTGTGACTGTTGATGGAGGTGACAAAGGTTGCCATCTTCCATTCTGAAAGGGAGCCACCATATTTCCTAAAAGTGATAAAAGACCAAAAACTTTACCATGCAAATTTTTGTATAACTACAGAATACCTTCAAAAGAATCCAGCACCACTGTACACTTAGCATGTAATTGACCACTACAGAAGAAACCAACCCTACCCCATCCCACTACCCACACCATGACAAAATACTGGCTGCATGCCTGCATTCTTCGTACCATTTGTAAACTTTGACATAAGTCTTTTCAAATTTGTGACTTCAAAACCAACTGCTATGAAGCCAAGTCAGTGTGGATTACTGTACATAAACTGGTAATAACTGGCTCAACTTTAATCTTTCTTGCTGTAGCTTTCCAGTTCAATCAAATTTCTTTACGAATGAGGAATAAATTTATAAAATTAAAATTGAAATGGCAAAAGTAATATCTTCAATTTATCATTGTTGCTGCAAGTTTGTAAACCTATCTTTTCCCATTTATATTTTAAAATACTGCCAGTCTATGACAATACAGTGAATTACTGCAAAAATCTTGTAATTAACAGTTAAAAACGCCACTTCTCTTTCTGCTATTCTTTGTAAGTCCCAGCTAACAAGGCAATGAATGCCATATAATGTTCTTAAACTAAAGTTGCAACAAAAAAGGGAATATTTTCAATAGGCAAGTTCAAAAGTAAAGAATCAGGAAACTGACTGCACCCAACAACATAATTCTGCAAATGTATTCCACCAATCTACACTCACTTCACCTAACTGTTTTGCCTTTTTTCTGCGATAAAATGTGAGGAATTAAGAGCAACTAGTAGTATTAAAGCATTGTGGTAGGTAGAATACTAGGGAAAGCAACACACAAGCATACATTATGTCAGTGTTGTTCCATGGCAAAAGCAAAGTCGGCTAGTTAACTGGTCCACCCGAAGGCGCTTCAGTCCGGCGCGCAACCGATTAGAGGCTCCATGGCAGATGGCATGATCAATTTGTGGAATAGGTGAGGTCATGGTAAGTGGGGACAATGTAAATTTTTATCCCATTTAATTCTTTTAGTCCAAGTTAAAAAAATTTACTTCACAGAAGACATTTTCTTTAAAACCACTTCTTTTTAGCCTGTGATTGATGCCAAAAACCACAGTTTTTTATACAAAAATTGTATGTGCGAGAATATAAAATATTTGAGAAAGTCCATCATAATTACCATTCCTGAGCATGTATTGTAATTCTGTACTACCAAAATCTTTCTTGCTGTTGATTTTCGGATCAATCAAATATCTGAACAAATGAGGAATAAATTTAAAGAAGGTAAAGGTAATATTTTCAATTTATCATGATTGCTGGAAATTTTTAAACCTGTCCTTTTGCATTTGCAACTTTAATAAAATACTGCCAAAGTCTATGACAATACAGTGAATTACTACAAATAATCTAATAATGGTGAAAAATGTCATTACTCTTTTCTGATATTTTTTGTAAGTTCTAGCAAATGAATTGCAACAAAAAAAGCGATGTATCGTAATTCTGTATTACAAAACTCGTTTCTTGACAATAAGAGAATTGGATATTACAATGCCTGCCAAAAAGAGTCAACTTCTATACGAATGACACAAACTATATGTTGTAACATACACAATCTTCATGTCACAATTGTAGTTTCCACATCAGTCACATCTTAAAAAAACAGACTGGTTTTCAAAAATAAATGTTATCTTAAAAGTGAATGTTTTAAATGGATTAAAATGGGTCAATTGGCATAATGTTTTATTGTCAAAAAGAAGAAAACAGTGTATCATCTAAAAATGACAGAAAACTTGCCAACTTTGCAATCCAAGAAAACAGAACATATTTACATCAAAGTCAAGCTAAGCAATGTGATTTGTGATTTGAGAAAGTATGACCATACCAGTACTGATTTTACATAAACCCTGTATATTGTTTCAGTATGTGAAAATGATGGCACTATTTTTCTTTCCCAGAGGTAACTGTTTAGTTTTCCTGTTTTTTTATCAACATGAATAACATTAATAATTGATAATGGGAAATGAGTATTTTCTGATGTTAATGGATTTGCAACTTGAAAAACAGAACAATTCATCTAATAAAACAAAAACAGTTGGCAAACATGACTAAACAATCTGTTGATACAGCAAAATTCTTGGCATGAATTGCAAGTCTTCAACATCGTATTAAGTTATTGCAAACAAGCATAATTTACTAATTACCCATGTGTTTCCTTTTTAAAATACATTTATGTAGGGGCCTACTTTACTTTTCAATAGGCTTGCCAACTGTCTCAGAATGGCAGAATGGCAGGATCATGAAAAAATCTGAGCCAGACCAGGACAGCAATTTTGCACGGGAAATTGCTCCAAGTACTGGGAAAATGATAACTGATTACCACTAGCCAATAAAATAACCATAATAAAGAACCATAATTGTTATACAGTACATTTAATGTTTCATTTTTGACCTGAATCTGAACTTTGTAGTGTAGTTTTCATACATTAATTCAACTTTCATTAAATTCTGACTCTGTCCATTATACAATTTTTGTTTCTGGTACAGTATGTCCTTGAAGTTTTGAATATTAAATTAGCACATGCCAAAGGCTGAATATGGCATTCCATGTCCCATCTTCTAGACTTATTAGGAGCAAATCATGTGTTACACTTCACCCCCTCAAGGGGGGGGGGGGCTTTATAGTGTCCATTTAATAACTCTCATAAATTGATAAGCTTCCTTTTCGCTTCCACTAAAATGCATTTCAACAGCTTTTTTGAATTAGGAAAACTATTAACATTTGACAGGATCATATTTTGGAAGTGCTAGGAACTCAATCCTCCTTCTCATATAACTTACACAAGCAGTATCTTAAGTGTCAGAGGCCAAAAC
The DNA here is from genome assembly GCA_029531755.1 of Holothuria leucospilota. Lineage (NCBI taxonomy): Eukaryota > Metazoa > Echinodermata > Holothuroidea > Aspidochirotida > Holothuriidae > Holothuria > Holothuria leucospilota. The sequence continues at coordinate 15,557,570 of CM055977.1, forward strand.
TGCTTAAGCAAAGATCCTTCCCACCCCCCCTCATATTGGTTGGGAGTAGGTGACATGGCTTGTAGTGAAGATAAATGATTTTGAGTCATTTTTAAGAGGTTACTGAAAGAAAAAAGAGTTTTCAGCATAGTTTCAAATTACCGTTAGGTTATGAGTGATTCCTAGTTATGTCACCCCCCAAGACAATAGGCTTTAAGAGCAGACACATCTAAATCCCAATCATAACAATGAATTCAACTGTCAATGCATTAACAAAATAGCACTGGTAAAAGACACTCCATGTCATCATTGTTGGTATGTTATATCTAAACTTACAATGATAACAACATAACAAGGTAATACAGAGACAACAAAAGTATCTCGCTATAAAATTTTTGAAACTAGAATGTTCCACCAAATATACATTAACACACATCACTATTTTTCAACACTGCTTATCACTGATACCAGTTCAGCAAACTTTTCATGAAGCACACAGTCCTACATTAGTAGCCCTGCCCAAAAGCATAACTCCTTACCATTATCATCATAATATTAAACTCGTAAGATTTCTCTTTCAGGTACAAAGATTGCCTTCCATTGAAAGAGTTGAAGTCTCCTTATCTTCTAATGACAAGAAACTGATGAGACATTTTCCAAGCCATAATGTGGGCCATCACTGACAGCAGCAAATATAATTATGTCACAGCTAAACAAGAAAATACAAATCTCATCATTAAAGTATGAGGCAAAAAGGGGCATTAAGAGCTGTGTACAGCCAAAAAAAAAAGAACAAAAAGAAAGGAAAACATATGAATAACACAACTAAAAATTTTGGAAACAGACACTTGCATTCTCTCAATACAGAGATAAAACAAAAAACAATTCATTCCACTTATGTCATGATAGGAGAATACAGTATACGTGCAAAATCATAAATACTACTGTATGTGTTTTGACTGGTGTATTCTCTCTATTCCGATGTCTCTTTGTTCCGATGTCTGTTTGTTCTGATGCCTCTATATTCTGAAAAGTCTACTTAGAGGTCAGTGCTTAGGATACGGATTAAGTTAGGATTAGGCTTAGGGTGAGAAAATTAGAGAAATGTGTGTCGGAACATAAAGGTGTGACCATTTTGACCATCATAACTTCACTGAACACCCTCCTGCCTTTCACTTTTTCTATAAGGGTGTTAAAAAATTTGCTAATCTGGGGAGCTCCTTTCATAGAAAGTTTGGTACTCAGCAGGAAATTCAGCAAATGGAAATTGGATGTTTTTGGTACAGTGACATGTTCACTTCAAAAAATTTGGGAAATAAATGTATTTTCCAGTCCTTCTCCAAAATGTATGCAAATACTGCTTACTACAAATATAGTAGAAAATGTGCTCAAACTTGCCAACATTGAAATCAAAGACAACAGAATAATGTGAAAGTCAGTCCAATGTTTGCCATGACAACTTTGTGGCTCACGTCTTTACATACATACAAAAGGTTCATTTGGGTCATATTGTGTTCTGACGAAGTACAACCATACAACTATTGATTCTCAGTGAATTGCAAATGATAAAACATGAATGTGATGGCTTTTTTTTGTTTGAATTTGACAAAATAGCACAGACAGATAGTAGCTTTTATCATTATTACTGTAGGTCATTCATCTTCGAAACAAACTTCGACAACGCATCTTTACAAGTGTTAACGAATATTGAATCGTTTGAAGATTTGTAAGTTTGGGCCAACAATTTGTTCATGAGCTACAAAGCAGTGTCATTTAAGAAATACTAACATCAAGCAACATTCCAAATCACTATTTTTGCAAAGGCATTGATTTTTTGCAGAAGCTGCCAAACTGTAAAGATATATCTTGAGGTTTGGTAAAAAATGTTGATGAAATGGAACTTTCACTCGCAGACTCAACTGTTTGCCTATTGAGTACAAAATCTTGTCACTACACCCTCAAAACACAAATTCTGACCATGTGTCCCTCCATTCTCTTCACAAGACAAGATGAATTTCAGGGTTTCCCCTGGCATTCTTTTTGTGAGGCGGCCACCTCACAGTTTTTGGCCACCACCTCTCAGAAAATTACTATACTTGCCACCTGTACTGTACTAACTATAGAAGTATTGATAGTTCTCACTCACTGATGGTGCCAAAGCTGGCATCATATTACCCCCATGATTCATACCACCTCAAACTCTCTAAATCCCAAGGGAAACCCTGACTTTATATCCCTATTCCCACCCTCTAAAAACATGTTCTGGTGATCAAATCTGATGTTTTCAAAAAATGCAGTAAAATTTTCACTAGACAGTGACAACCTAATTTCAATAGTGTTACAAGACGACCCGTCAGGAACACCGGATTGAATCCATCGACGAGCGAATGGAAAGTTCCAGAGAATTCAACTTCAACGCAGCCTTTCTAGAACTGTCTAGAAGTGAGAACTGTTTACGTTATGTCCCAGTTATAGCAGCGACCTGGCAACACTTCTAAGAAGCTGCAATGGTTTACGACGACTGTGTGCTCTGGAAGTTTCTATTAAGGAACGTTCTCGTAATTGCTGGACTGTGTACACTAGAAGTTTCTGTTAAATTCTGGAGAGTTCTCGATTAAAAGCCTGGCGTATAAAAGGCAGTTCAACAACTGTTATAGGAGAGATTTCAACGAGACCAGACTGTCACACTGCAGAGATCGAATCACCTGAAGTCAGCCACTAACACTGCACACTTGTGATAAATTGCCTTACGCCGTTTCTACACTGTGCATTGATATTGTTATCATCCATCATCGTGATCATCGCCTAGCCTTGTCGTTATTCGCTCGTGGAACCAGTGCCTACGCTACCGCACGCTGCAGGTCTACTACTGTACCATCGTCGACGTGCATGCACTACCAGCCCTTGGACCAGACCAGGCAAATATTAAGTAAAGGATTGTGAGTAAGTCTAATTAATTATTGTAAATTTAAGTAAGATAAGGAGATTGTCAATAATCATTAAGTTGTTGAATTTTAATCTCGTTCTTCTGTGATCTTTCACTGTTATTGGTTTGACGTGACCACAAGCCGTAACAGAATTGGTGGCCTAACATCCGGGAACGAAAATACTAGAAAATTCGAGAAATTCTGTTGTGAATCGTAAGCAACTGTGTTTGCTCAGACTACTTATTTGTTTGTTGAAGGCTTGATACAATTTCAAAATGCCATTATTCGTGGCTAGTCCCTCAGTCGAGGAACTAGATTCATTAAAGAAGTCTGAGATTGTAAAGGTCGCAAAACATTATGGCATTGAATTTCAGCCTTTAATGCGGAAAGACGAGATTAAAAGATATGTTCTAGAATATCTTGTGGATGAAAGTGTCCTGCCTAGTACAGTATTGGAAACAGCTATCACTGTGCCAACTGACAACACATTTGAATTGAAAAGGCTTGAAATAGAAATGAATAAGGAGATTAGATTAAAAGAAATGGAAAGAGAAAGGGAAAGAGAGGAAAGAGAAAGGGAAAGAGAGGAAAGAGAAAGGGAAAGAGAGGAAAGAGAAATGCAAAAGGAAAAAGAGGAAAGAGAAATGCAAATGCAAAAGGAAAAAGAGGAAAGAGAAATGCAAATGCAAAGGAAAAAAGAGGAAGAGAAGAAAGAGAAAGAAGGGAGGAAAAGGCAAGAGAACATGAATTTAGGTTGAAGCAACTAGAGTTAGGGGTCATAAAAGGCTCAGACCCTAAAATAGGCTTGGATACTGGGGGATTCGATGTTTCAAAGCACGTAAAATTTGTCCCCAAATTTCAGGAGGATAATGTGGAGAAATTCTTTAACCATTTCGAAAAGCTGGGTGAGCAACTAAAGTGGCCAAGAGATAAATGGTCCATACTCATCCAGAGTAATTTCACAGGCAAGGCTCAAGAAGTGTATTCCGCTCTGTCAATAGAGGACAGCATGGATTATGATAAGGTTAAAAAGGCCATATTACAAGCCTATGAACTGGTGCCCGAAGCTTATCGCCAAAAATTTAGAAAGTATCGTAAGGCGGATACACAAACATACGTAGAGTTTGCTTATCAAAAAGAAAGGCATTTCGATAGATGGTGTGCTTCCAAAAAGGTCTCCACATTTGACGCCTTAAGGCAACTGATGCTGGTCGAGGAATTCAAACGGTGTGTGAATGATGACATTAAGACTCACCTTGAGGAAAATAAGGCTGACAACCTAAAGTGGCAAATTTGGCTGATCAGTATGCACTTACCCATAAATTCTGTAAAGTGGGTCAGACTCAAAACAAGGGTCAGTTTAGTAGGCCAAATAAGAAATATGGCAATAATAGTGGCACAGCAGGTATCAGTGGATCTCAGTCTGGTTCTATCTCTCCAACAAATTCTGGTAAAAAACAACCAGATTCGAGTCGTCAAAAGAACGACCAGGTCAGCTCAAACAAAGCTGCCTTTAAAGACATAACTTGTGGTTTCTGTCACAAAAAGGGCCACACAATGGCAAATTGCTTCACATTGGCAAAATTAGAGGAGACTGAAACAGCCTCCAATGCCTTAGCCAATGTAGAGAACTCTTCTGAGGTAGTCGTGACTTTACGGCCTAATTCTAACGACAAAATTAAGGAAGAATACCTTCCATTCGTGTCTGAGGGGTTTATTTCCCCAGATGGGAATTCAGCTCATCCACCCGTCAAAATTAAAATTTTGCGTGACACAGGCGTAACTCAGTCGTTGCTTCTTGATGGAGTTTTGCCATTATCGGACTCTACTTCCACAGGGGCAAATGTACTAATTCAGGGGGTTGAGTGTGGATTTATTTCTGTCCCTCTCCACAAAATTAATTTGAAGTCAGATTTAGTTTCTGGGTTGGTCATAGTAGGGGTCAGACCTACTCTACCTGTAAAGGGGGTATCTCTGTTGCTAGGCAATGACCTAGCTGGTGGAAAGGTAGTAGCCAATGCAATTTTGACAGATAAACCATGTGATTATAACAACACAGAGCAATTAGAAAAGGAATTTCCAAATTTATTCCCTGCCTGTGCTGTCACTAGAGCTATGTCACAAAAGCTCGCTATGGATGATAATCTTAAACATCCACCCTCCAAAAGTGAGGATACAGTTCCCAAAAGTGAAACAAGTAGGGAATCATGTAAGGATGATAATGTTAAACATCCACTCTCTAAAAATGAGGGTATGATTTCCGAAAATAAGGATGATAAACTTAATCATCCGCCCTCTAAAATTGAGGAATTAGTTCCTAACAAGAGCCCAATGGGCACTGTGGTTCCTTGCTGAATGTAATGAAACTGAGCCAACTACTGAATGAACCAGTATTTCTGTTGATTCACAAAATCTGCTCTGTAGACAATGCACATCTTGTGTTAACACATTCAAGCATAAATAAATTGTTCTGAAGAAATATAGCCTACAGGCACTTCAGGGGATATCAACACAGACAGTATACAGTTACAATTTGTTTTATTCAATTAAGCAATCACAATTCATGCACGCTCAATGGTATCTGATCCAAATGATCAGTAACTTGGTTCTCTTTATAAAACTAACAACCCATAGTAGCATTTAATTAATCAATTCTAATTTCCAATTCCTGCAAGCTCACATGTCCTAATCTAAGGACAAATGTTGTCTGTCTAGTGAACTTTCACAACAGTCCTCTGCTTTGTGGGCAGAGAATCTTCTGCAATATTAAAAAGTAGTACTTTTTTCATAATGGCAGGATTATGGATTAAAATCATAATACTATAATTTCAATTAAAATTGAGATACTTGGCATCTCTGAAAGATGTCCCACATCTTTCAGTCAATGATACAGTTTTGTGCTTATATTTTTTGACTTTAGGAATTCTTGGGAATTTGCTTTTTGACATCTGGTGATTTCAACTCTGACATCCAACAAATCTCATATGGGTTTTCTGCTAGATTTAATGCAACACCTCAAAGCAAAAATCCATTCAAGCCTCCTACACTGAGATATAGAGTTGAAAAGGTTTGCAGAGTTTGACCTCCAGTGACCCCAGATGACCTTTGGTCTCCACCAAAATTTTTTCCCCACCATAAGGCATCCACTAAGTATGAAATTTATCCAAGCTTCCTACCTTGAGATATTGTGCTAACAACAAGGTTATCAGTTTTTGACCCTTGGTGACCCCAGATGACCTTTGACCTCCACCCAAAACTGTGTGGCACAGCTTCTCACTATGGTGGATCTATATACCAAGTATGAAATCTATCCAAGATTTTTTCCTTGAGATATTGCGTTAACAAGGTTTTCAGTATTTGACTCTCAGTGACCCCAAATGACCTTTGACCTCCACCAAAAATGACAGGATTCATCTTCTCACCATAAGTCATCCACATACCAAGTATGAAATCTATCCAAGCTTCCTACCTTGAGATATTGTTTTAACAACAAGTTTTCAGTGTTTGACTGCTGGTGACCCCAGATGACCTTTGACCTCCACCAAAAGCTACAGCATTCATCTTCTCTCCATAATGCATCTACATACCAAGTATGAAATTTATCCAAGCTTCCTACCTTGAGATATCGTGCAAACAAGGTTTTTGGTCTTTGACCCCTGGTGACCCCACATGACCTTTGACCTCCACCAAAAACAATAGGGCACACCTTCTCACTATGACAGATCCATATACCAAGTTTTAGTTTAGTCCAACTTTCCCTTGTTGAGTTACAGCGTACCGAAGCAAGTGTCACACACACACACACACACACACGCACACACACACATACACACACACACACGCCAAGCTGACTACATAGGTTCCTTTTGCTAACGCAAGGAACCAAAAATGGAACAACACTCCCAAAAGAGGAGTCAGAGTCTGGAAAAGATTCTAGCAAAAATTGTCATGAAAGTGAAGATTCTTGGTATGATCTCAGCCAATCTTTTATGACTAATCTTAATGATAGTCAGGATTGTGAGTCTCCTGGCCCCACACATAGTGAGGGGGTAGAACAGGAAAAATCAAAAATGTCTGACACACTCCACAGAGACCAGTTGTCAGTCCAACAACAGCATGATGAAGAGCTTCAGCCATTAATAGCTGGTGCACTCACTGAGGATGAATCAAAAGACGTCCCAGTCTGTTTTTATTTTAAAAACAATATTTTGATGCATAAATGGCGACCACCTGATGCACCATTAGATGAAGAGTGGAGAATTTACCATCAAATTGTGGTGCCTAGGACCTATAGAAGGGAAATACTGAGTATTGCTCATGAAATGCCATTTGCAGGGCACCTAGGAGTCAATAAGACTTACCACAGAATTCTAAATCACTTTTATTGGCCAAAACTTAAAAGTGATGTGGCCAAATTTTGTAAGACCTATCACTCATGTCAAATGGTTGGGAAGCCGAATCAGAATATTCCGGCTGCACCCTTAAAGCCAATTCCTGCTTTTGAAGAGCCGTTTAGTAGAGTCATCATTGATTGTGTAGGTCCCCTACCTAAGAGTAGGGCAGGGCATCAGTATATATTAACCATTATGTGTGCTTCTACAAGGTTTCCAGAGGCAATACCTCTGAGAAATATTAAGGCTCGGACAGTCTTACAAGCTTTACTTAAATTTTTCACATTGTTTGGGTTGCCAAAAGAGATCCAATCAGATCAAGGGTCTAATTTCATGTCAACTGTATTCCAACAGATGTTATATGAGTTAGGCATAGACCAAATTAAGTCTTCGGCTTATCATCCTGAAAGCCAAGGGGCTTTAGAAAGGTTTCACCAAACACTGAAGAACATGTTAAAGACATATTGTCATGATAATGAGAGAGATTGGGATGAAGGCATTCCATTTGTAATGTTTGCTGCCAGGGAGTCTATACAAGAGTCACTTGGGTTCAGTCCATTTGAACTTGTCTTTGGACACACAGTTCGTGGACCATTGAAATTGTTGAAGGAGAAGTGGTTATCAGATCCAGGTGAAGACGTACATCTACTTGATTATGTATCCCGCTTTAAAGATCGTCTTCATGGAGCAAGTGAACTTGCTCAGGAAAATCTGAGGCACTCTCAGAAGAAAATGAAAGCGTGGTACGACAAGACCACTGTGAAAAGAGAGTTTAAACCTGGTGATAAGGTGCTAGTGTTTTTACCTGTTTCTGGTCAGCCACTTCAAGCTCGCTTTCAAGGACCTTATGTCATTGAGAGAAAGGTCAGTGACGCAGACTACGTCATTCTGACACCTGAAAAGCGTAAATCTAAAAGAGTATGTCATATTAATATGATGAAGAGATATTATGAAAGAGAAGATTGTAACATTTCTAAGGATGAAAGTGTACATGATGTAAATAGTAACACTAATGATGCAGGTGATCAAGTGTGTATTATCAATGCTGATCATGAACTCAGTAATGATGAGATCAAGGCTAATAATGTTCCTGACATGTGTATTAAGTTACAAAATTCTGATGTGTTGAAATATCTTGACCAGAAATTAAGTCATCTGGATCACAAAGAAAAGTCAGAAATGAAATCATTAATCTATGAACATGCATGCTTGTTCTCAGATGATCCTACTAGGACAAATTTGATTGAACATGATGTTGATGTGGGCGATGCCACACCAATCAAGCAGCATCCTTACCAAGTTAACCCTAGAAAACGACAACATCTCAGGGATGAGGTTCGGTATATGTTAGACCATGACATTATAGAACCTAGTAATAGTGAATGGTCTTCCCCATGTATATTGGTCCCCAAGCCAGACGGTGGGTACAGATTTTGTACTGATTACCGAAAGGTGAATGCGGTCACAAGGACGGATTCCTATCCGATACCCCGTATCGATGATTGTATTGATAGGATTGGGAAAGCTACGTATGTATCAAAGTTTGACTTACTAAAGGGGTACTGGGAGATACCACTCACTGAGAGGGCTCCGAAAATCTCGGCATTTGTGACGCCAGATGGGTTATTTCAGTATAAGGTTATGCCGTTTGGTATGAAAAACTCACCGATGACGTTTCAGCGCTTAGTGAATAATCTTACGTCAAATTTAGAAAATTGTGAAGTATATGTTGATGACCTTATTGTGTACAGCAACTCATGGGATGAACATGTACAACATGTTAAGGCATTATTTGACAAGCTTTCCAAAGCTAATTTGACTGTCAATTTGGTCAAAAGTGAGATTGCTTGTGACCATGTGGTGTACTTAGGGCATGTGGTTGGTCAGGGTAAAGTTAGACCAATTAAGGCTAAAGTTGAGGGCATTGACAAATTCCCTGCCCCAACTGATAAAAGGCAGCTCATGCGCTTCCTAGGCATGGCTGGTTACTACAGACGTTTTTGTCCGAATTTCTCTGACATTGCTGCACCACTGACAAAATTGTTAAAGAAAAATGAAAAGTTTGATTGGACAGATAATTGCCAAGCAGCATTTGAATTATTGAAAAAGGCACTAATGAGTTCACCAGTGTTGATTGCTCCAGATTTTGAGAAGCAATTTAAGTTGGCAGTAGATGCCAGTGACAATGGCATAGGAGCAGTTTTGCTTCAAGCTGATGAGCATGGTGTTGATCACCCTGTTTGTTATTATTCTAAGAAATTTGACAAACACCAGAAAAATTATTCAACAATTGAAAAAGAGACACTAGCTTTGATACTTGGTCTCCAACACTTTGATGTTTATTTGGGAACTACTAGTTTCCCTATCACTGTATACACTGATCATAACCCTTTGACATTTTTATCTAAGATGAAGAATAAGAATCAAAGATTGATGAGGTGGAGTTTATTTCTGCAATCATATAATGTAGATATTAAGCACATTAAAGGGAAAGACAATGTTGTACCAGACTGTTTGTCAAGAATTTGATCTGATGCAGTACGTTGAAAATCTCACTATAAGTTTTGAAATTTTGTGTTAACTACAGCACAATGTGTATTGATGATGTTACTGTATTCATGTATCATCACCTAGCAAGACAAGTTGTATGTTATAATTATACCTTCCATTGAATATTGGACTACATAATATACATACTGTAGTTATTACTGTAAAGTTATACATTGTAAATATTGTAACTTAAGTTTTGTCCGAGACGTCCAAAACTTTTTCAAGGGGGGGAGTGTTACAAGACGACCCGTCAGGAACACCGGATTGAATCCATCGACGAGCGAATGGAAAGTTCCAGAGAATTCAACTTCAACGCAGCCTTTCTAGAACTGTCTAGAAGTGAGAACTGTTTACGTTATGTCCCAGTTATAGCAGCGACCTGGCAACACTTCTAAGAAGCTGCAATGGTTTACGACGACTGTGTGCTCTGGAAGTTTCTATTAAGGAACGTTCTCGTAATTGCTGGACTGTGTACACTAGAAGTTTCTGTTAAATTCTGGAGAGTTCTCGATTAAAAGCCTGGCGTATAAAAGGCAGTTCAACAACTGTTATAGGAGAGATTTCAACGAGACCAGACTGTCACACTGCAGAGATCGAATCACCTGAAGTCAGCCACTAACACTGCACACTTGTGATAAATTGCCTTACGCCGTTTCTACACTGTGCATTGATATTGTTATCATCCATCATCGTGATCATCGCCTAGCCTTGTCGTTATTCGCTCGTGGAACCAGTGCCTACGCTACCGCACGCTGCAGGTCTACTACTGTACCATCGTCGACGTGCATGCACTACCAGCCCTTGGACCAGACCAGGCAAATATTAAGTAAAGGATTGTGAGTAAGTCTAATTAATTATTGTAAATTTAAGTAAGATAAGGAGATTGTCAATAATCATTAAGTTGTTGAATTTTAATCTCGTTCTTCTGTGATCTTTCGCTGTTATTGGTTTGACGCGACCACAAGCCGTAACAATAGCATCTTGCATTGGGAAGATACATTATTTTTGAAGAAATGCTACTTTATCAGCTTTTGCAGTGCATGATGGGAATCTATGATGTCATCTGGGCAAATGGATCAGACATAGCTTTTGCATTTCTTCATTAATATCACTGAATGAAATAGTTCTCAACTTTGTTCACTCTACCAGAAGTATGGAACAGTTTTACACTAGATCTACACAAAAAAAATCTAAACATTCTAACAGTATAAAGTTTCATGGAAAAATAAGGTATATATTTGATTGTAAAGAAAACAAAAACCAAACACCCCCCCCCCAAAAAAAAAAAAAACAAAAATCTGAGGCAATTTGTCTACTGGGCTTCACATTTTGTGACCTTGAGGAAACATGGAGAGATGTCTTGACAAAAGAAACCAATCTTCTAAAAGGGATCCCTTCAGTTAAGAATGGAGTTTTGGTTTGGGGGTAGAATGACACGTAAAGAAAAATTTTTCTTTTTCTTATAAGACCCCTCCAAATACCACCAGAAATTCATTTAAATGAATAAGTTGGCATCATGGGCATCAACAGATGGGGGACAAGGGGCCATATTCCCATCCCCCCTACACTTCTGAAAGTAGAGGGGATTGTCAATGTCTCCACTTTCTTGTAGAGCCCTAATGAAAATTGTGGGCAAATGTTTGCTTCCATAGCTTGCAATATAGTTGATTCAAGGAAATCAAATTTGAAAATAGTGGAAATAGCTGTTTACTGTAAGGCATTAAAACTCATTAGAAAATACATCAGACTACAACAGATCCCTTACTTCAAATTCCACTTGAAATTTCACTTGAAGTAATTCTGGTCAAGATCATGCACCCATCTCCCCTTCCCCCCTCCCCTTCACTTTTCACAAGCTGTTGATGCTTTTATTTTGGTTGACCCACAAAGGCAAGTTGAAAGGAGTATTAACTGTAGAGCCATAGGGTATGATGTGGGCATTCCAACCAGTGTGGTATTTCCAGCTGAACAGTAAATAATAAGTCATTGCCACCAAGAGTTATGAACTAGGAGTAATACAAAATAACCCAACTATTAACCTCCAGTACCTGTTAGCCAACCATTTGATATTCAAAAATTCAAACCTGAAAACCCAACATGTGTACCTTTGTTTCAGAATCAGGTTTTCTTATCATAAAGCCAAAAGGCTTAGTGATTCCTTGCCATATCAATAAAATTGTAACAAACATGAATCACCCACATGACAAGCATGAGATCCCTCACAGTTACCCTACTAGAGATATCATGCAAGTAAGGTCAAAACCTTTTGAAATCTTGTGACCCAAAATGCCCTACATGCTAAATACTAACAATCCACAGGCCAAGTATGAGATCCCTCACAGTTATCCTCCTTGAAGTATCATGTTTACAGGTTTTGACCTTTGGGGACCTAAAATGACCTTTGACCTCCACAAAAAATGACAGGGATCATCTACTCAATACAAGCAATCCACATGTCAAATGTGAGATCCTTCACAGTTATCCTCCTTGCGATATCGTGTTTATAAGGTTTTGACCTTTTGGCCTCTGGTGACCCCAAATGATCTTTGACCTCCCCCAACAACAGAGATCATGTACTCAATATGGGCAATACACAAGCTAAGTATGGGATCCTCCACAGTTACCCCTCATGAGATATAGTGTTTACAAGGTTTTGACCTTTTGACTTCTGATGACCCCATATGACCTGAGACATCCACCAAAAATAATAGGGATCATCTACTCAATATGAACAAACTGGCAATCCACATGCTACAGTATGCATGACATCTCTCACAGTCGTCCTTCTGGAGATACCATGTTTACAAGGTTTGATCTTTTGACCTCTGGTGGCCCCAAATGACCTTTCACCTTCACCACAAACAATAATGATCATTTACTCAATATCGGCAATCCCCATGCTAAGTATGAGACCCCTCACAGCTACCCTTCTAGAGATATAGTGTTAACAACATTTTAACATCAACCTCTAGTGACCCCAAATGACCCCTGACCTCCACCAAAAACAATAGAGATCATCTACTCAATCTAGGCAGTCCAGAAGCTAAATATGACCTCCCTTGCATAAACCTTTCTTGAGACATTATAAACCTTTCTTGAGACATTATGTTAACAAGGTTTGATATTTTGACCTCTGGTGACCCCAAATGACCTTTCACTCCACCCAAAAACACAAGTGACCATTTACTCCATATGGGCAATCTACAAGTTATGTATGAGATCCCCACAGTTACCAGTGAGCCACAACTGGAAAAAAGGCCGTGGTCGTCTCGACTTGAACCAATTGGTTGGAAACTGGGAGGTTAAACCTCATCTAACTAACTAACCCACAGTTACCCTTCTGGAGATATCATGTTTATAAAGTTGACCTTTTGACCTCTGGTGCCCCAAATGACCTTTGACCTCCACCATAAACAAAAGAGACCATCTACTCAATATGGGCAATCCACCAGCTAAGTATGATATCCCTCACAGTTATGCTTCTGGAGATATAGTGTTAACAAGGTTTTGACCTCTTGACCTCTGGTGACCCCAAATGACCTTTGACCTCTACCAAAAATAATACAGATAATCTACTCAATACTGGCAATCCACATGATAAGTATTAGACCCTTCACAGCTACCCAGCTTGAGATATAGTGTCTACAAGGTTTTGATGTTATGACCTCTGATGACCCAAAATGACCTTTTGCCTCCACCAAAAATAATAGGGATCATCTACTCAATGTGGCAATCCACATGCTAAGTATGACATCCCTCACAGTTACCCTTCTGGAGATAGTGTTTAAAAGGACTTGACCTTTTGACTTCTTGTGACCCTAAATGACCTTTGGCCTCCACCAAAAACAATCAGAATCATCTAATCAATACAGGCAATCTACATGCTAAGTATGAGATCCCTCACACCTCACAGTAACCCTTCTTGAGATCTATATCTAGTGTTTACAAGGTTTTGACCTTTTGACCACTGGTGACCAGAAATTACCTTTGACCTCCACCAAAAATTATGGGGATCATCTACTTAATATCTGCAATCTACAAGGTAAGTATGAGATTCCTCACATTTATTCTTCTGAAGATATCATGTTTACAAGCATTTTCCAAGGTTTTTACCATTTGACCTCTTGTGACCCCAAATGACCTTTGAATTCCACCAAAAAAAAAAGTCATCATCTACTCAATATATATCTACATGCCAAGTATGAGATCCCTCAGATTTACTTTTCTTGGGATATCGTGTCTACAAGCAAAAGCATCACACACACAAACACACATGCATACACGCACACATACACAAACACACATCACCATCCCATAGATTCCTAAGGTCTTCGGCAAGGTTAGTTAGATGGAGTTTTACGGCCCAGTTTCCAACCTATTGGTTCAAGTCGAGCGGGCCACAGCCTTTTTTCCAGTTGTGGCTAACTGGCTTGTATTCCCTACTCCATTGCTTATGCGGAGCATCATGCACAACGGCAGTAGGTTCCATTTTTAGAGTCTTTGGTATGACTTGACCTGGGAATCGAACCCGGGCCTTCTGCGTGAGAGGCAGATGCTCTACCACTAGGCAAGGAATCAAAAATAGGACACATTTAGTAGTAACATACATCACATGACTTACTTTAACATATATTTACACTCACAACCTTGAAGTGTACCTAAAGTCTAGAATTACAAGAATATTTATTGTGGAGATTGAAAAATGAATCTCATTCAACAAACCTCTTGAAAACTTTCCTCTTCAGGAGTGAAGCTGAGTTTGACTGCACATCTCTGTAACCTCAGATTGAAAAATAATACAAGTTCTTGACTCCTGACTGCATATCTCTGTAGCCAAAGAAAAGTTTAATACCCACATACAGTATGCCTCTCATCATCAAAGGTTAGTAAAACAAATTGCACATTAAGATGAAGATGAAGTCTGATTCAAATTATAGAAACAGTAGCAATGTCTAAAATACTCAGAAACTGTGGAAATAACTCTAAATCATCGGATTCTCTGATCAACAACATCACAGGAATTAGGAGGGTAAATCCATTGCCCGAGCATACAATTGATAAGGATCTTGCCGACCACTTTGCAAATCTCTTCTTAGAATAAATCCCCAAAATTAGAGAGGCACTATGTGATAAAAGTTTAAACCAAGTTTATGACTAAGTGGATTGCACCATATCAAAGTTTTTACCAGTGAGTGAAGACTACATTAGGCCTATCACTCTATCAATGCCAAAGAAGTCATGTGAACTAGACATACTTTTGACTAAAACTTTGAAATAAATCCTTGACAAATTTGTCCTAATCATTAATACAATCATAAACATCTCCTTATGCCAAAGCATATTTGTCCAAAAATGGAAGGTTGCCATGGTAAGACCATTACTAAAAATAGCCGCCTCAAACTTGCTTTGTCAAACTCTCAGCCACTAAGTAACTTGACTTTCTGTCCAAACTTCTTGAAAAAGTTGTTTTGGAACAGTTCATAGCACACTACGAAGAATATCATCTCTTTCCCACAACTACCAGTCAGCCTATCATAAGTTTTTCAGTTGTGAAATGGCACTCCCCAAATTAACTCATGACTTACTGTGGAACATGGAAAATTGGAAAGTAACATCTCTTGCATCCATAACAGCTTTCACTACTGCTGATCACTCGGTGCTGTTAAATGTCCTAGCCACAACTTTTGGTTCATCAGGCAATTGCCTTTAGTGGTTCAAGAGTTACCTGGTGCCACGAGCATTCAAGTCGAAAATTGAGAATGAATGTTCATCTCTTAACAATCTGAACTTTTCAGTTCCACAAGGAAGTGCAGCCAGCCCAATCTTATATTCTGCCTATGCATATTCAATGTGGAAATGTAAACCTAACATTGTTGAACTTTATGGGTATGATGATGATCATGCACTAAAGATAAGTTTTTCAGGAGTATGCAGGGACTCTGAATTGTCCACTACACATCTGCTTGAAAAGTCGTTAAGTCAAAGCCAGTGCATGGATGGAACACAATGAACTAAAGATGAATGACTTGAAGACTGAGTTTATTCAGTTTGGATCTGCTATGCAATTATGTAAATGCATTACTCAAGCATTTATCTTTTAATGACTGTGAAATATCAAAAGTTAATGTTATAAAATACTTAGGCTCTCACCTGCATAAGAACTTTTTCGATCAAATCACATATACCTAGTAAATGCAGATATGGTATGGCAAATTATCGTCAGATAGCAAGCATCAGAAAATACCTTACCATTGATGTCTTGCAAGCAAATTGTACATGGTTTAATTATATCACACCTCAACTACTGTAATAGCCTTCTATATTCAATTGCCATCCCATCTAAGAGATTAAAATGTTGCATAAAATTCAAATCATGGCTGCTAAGCTTGTCTTGAATAAACATAGACTACTGTAGATAGTTCAACAACTTGTTTAAAAGAACTGCACTGGCTTCCCGTTATACTTGGAATTCAATTTAAGATTCTCACCTTGGTTTGGAAGTGCTTAAATGGACAAGCCCTGGATTACATAGTTGGCTTACATGCTCAAATTTAAGGGATTTGCCAGTGACAAAAATCAGTGACTTCAAAAAATGCAGAAAATATTTCTCTTCTAGCCTTCTAGGAGGTGAAAACTGCATCTCAATAACTTGTAGTGTTTGGAAGATACTAATTTTCAAAGAAATACAATTTTTTCTCAAGATAATGTGCATTATAGGAAATCTGTGATGTCATCACGGCACATTAATTTCACAACCCACTGAATCTCTTTATGATATTGACACTGTTGTAGGGAATATTTAGCAACTTTGTTTGTTATGCTGTACACATGGTGTAGATTTATGGCTATTTTATGCTAAACCTAAATGGAAAGATATTCAAACATCCAAACAGGATCAAATTTCAAGGACAACAGGACATTCAATTATAAAGGAAAAGAAAAGAAATCTGAGGCAATGTACCCTCCTTACATTACATTCTGTGACCTTGATGAGAACTGGAGGTATTTGTTGACAAAAATAAGTAGTCTTTAAAATTAGATATCTTGGGTTAGGAAAAGAGTATTGCTATGTTTAAAAAGTATGAACTGAAATTTTTTTCTCTTTCACATGGGACCCTTGTGAAAAGCCACTGGAAAATGCCTTTAAGAACTAGCATATGGGTTCGTATCTCTAGTGGCAGAAGAATTTTCCTCATACTCAGGACACACTGCAAATCTTTGGCTACCATTCATTTGCAGTTGCCAGCCTCCATCTTTGGAAAGACCTTCCAATTTCTATTCAATTTGCACCAACTCTTGAAGTTTATGTGACTTAGCTTAAAATGTGGTTTTTTTCCAAGTATTAGTTAATTTGATATTGCTTTTGTTACTGTTTTATGTCTTAACTTATGGTGTGTGGCTTTTTCTTAGTGTTCCTTCCTTACACCCATATCTATTTTCTTGTTCTTGCATGTGTTTGTGCACATAAGATAACTTCTGGTTGGTGCACGTTATGTCAACAAGAATAGTGTTCGACCGATCATCTGTTAGATAATCGGCATCGGGCCGATTATCGCACAATTGGTAAATAATTGGCATCGTTAAAATTTTGTCATTCAACCGATTACCACCACCGATTATTTGAAAACTGGAAACAGGGCTAAAATACACTTCAAAGTTTCTGCAAAAATCTTTATAATTCACCAAAACACGCATTTCTTTAAGTTCCCGCCCAAAATATTAGCACTGATACTCACAAAACTTGCAGCATTTTAAAATACACTTCAAAGTTTCTGCAAAAATCTTTATAATTCACCAAAACACACATTTCTTTAAGTTGATAGCCATCCATCATCGTAATTGTTGCCGTAACTCTAGTGCAGCACAGTTCAGGTGCGTGAAAGGGCACACGGTATTACCTAGAAGGTGTATGCCATGGACCATGCCACATGTCTGTATACAAATTGTACTACAGGAAGAAATGACTTTGCGCTACATTTTTTTCAAGTTTCAGTGCTAACCACATCATCTGTACACATTTGGTGCACATATGTACTGCAGCAACTTTGGAAACTCGAGGCTCATTACCCTGCATAAATTATGCCACTTCCCACATTCCTTTCGTTAAGTTTTTAATTACCTATGACCTGCACATGTGCACACGTAATTGCCGTACAGTTCTTGCGAAGTTGAAGTTCACCTATGAAGCACACCAGTACAGTGTGTAATACCTGCTAGCTAAGTGCATTGCCCGCACTTTTTACGTAGCACGTTGGTCATGAACTACTCCTTGCTCCTAATTGATGAACGAAGGGAAACGGGCCCGTGTTAACTTCACACTGGAACGGCAACAGTTTTTCGATTACGGGAATTTATCAAGAATTAGTTTTACATTCCATTTGGAGAATCTTTTACATAAGACGTAAGTGTTGGGCAAGACGCTTTAAAAAGGGTTTAAAAAATATACATCCATATCGTTAAGGAACCATGAGATGAGTAAATCAAGTAAATTGAGTGGAATGTTTAGTGGCCCTTAAGTGCCAAGGTAGATATTTTGCTTAAAACTGGGGTGGATAGGCTACTATATAGCACTGCTACAGTCCTGTACAGACCTTTACACGGAATCTTCCGACATGATTGGTGAATAGAACTACTGTAGGCAGAGCCGTACGTAAGCCGACAGACTCTTTGGTTAATGTTTAGCCTGTGACATCGTACGAAAGCATGTATTTATGGTTGATTTTTATCTCAGTATTTCGAGAGGAAATCCTTCAAAAAACAATACTCCATTCGTGGAACGTGGGGTACTGTTCTTAATTGTTCATCTCCAGTGTGAAGGTTATGTTATGGTGTGTGAACAAAGTTTCAAATATGTGACTGACGGCGAGAAAACATGACCTTCCTATACATGTAAATAATCGGTGATCAGTAATCGGCATCGGCCCGATTGGGTTATTGAATAATCGGTAATCGGTGATTACAGATTATGGCATAATCGGTCGAACACTAAACAACAACAACAACAACAATAATAATATCTGGCTGCCAGCAGGGAAAGTATATGGCAATTGCACACCTGAGACTTTTTGTTTCAAAAGCAAAGACATGGAGAACTGTGCAGTGTATTGAAGCCAAACTTCCTGAAATATACGTCAAGGCCTAGTAAAGTAGTAGTTGTCAGGCTATAGCAAAGTCTTGAAATAAACAAGTGTGGGATGCAAAAATTGTGTCAAAGTTTCAAACCATCAGCAGAAACTACACTAACAGGCTACAGTTGAATGTTTACCAAATACCAACAATTTGCACCTGTCCTGTCAGATCTGAAGTTAGTCAGACCATATATCCTACATACTTAATATGGACTCAAATGGAAATTATTTAAATCTGGTACATAAAATAGCAGCAACTCCATTACAGTTCCAGGAAAAAATGTGGATCATGGCCACTATGAAGGCATGACCTAATAAGGCCACTCTAAGAAAGTTTCATTTTTTTTTAAAGCAAGAAAAAAGAATGTGAATCTGTTTATATCTACAAATCTTTTGGTGGACTTGATTTACGAGCTGTAAATCTTTACCACAGAGTTTTCCTATCGAGAGATACAGGTGCAACAAATTCTGAGTTCCCAAATTATGCCAAAGATTGGAACAAACCTAATAAGGCCAGTGGGCACTGTTTTCAATTTCTGTACAGAGCTGTATGTATACGGCTCTGTGCAGCTTTGTGCGTTAAATTGGAGGCTGCATGTCTTTGTGTGTGTGCTTGAAATGAACGACAGTTCATGTGCATATGAGCAATTCCATCATTACAGATGTTACACTTGCAGGATATAAATATTTGCAATGTTCAGCAAACAAACAAACACACCTGCAGTTAAAGCACAATTTTTCTTTTTTGCCTATAGTGAAGGTACACTCAAATGTATAAGATAGCATAATAGGATTAGTTTTACCTCTTTTTGCTAATAAGCTAGGGGTGTTGAAAACAAGCATTACGGACATTACACATTTTGACATAACTTTTTTAAACTTCTGACATATAAGCTAAACTCAGTGAAGTTACTTGTTCAATTTTATATTCCTTACTCTGCTGAAGTTGGTCTAAGTACACACTCTACAAACATAAACCAAAATATTGTAAAAAGCAATTCCTTTGTAAGACAGGCTCCCACTGATTGCTGTTATGGACATAAAAAATGTTCTAATGGACATTACAAATTTCTAATGGTATTGAATGTAATGTCTAATGGTATTGAATGTAATTGAATGTATTGAATTGAATGTAATTTTTGGCCCTGTTTTCATTAGCCAAATTTTACTATTTCTACTTCACTAGTTGCTCCATCAAAGGTACTTTTAAATTTATAGTACAACTAAAATCAAGCTGTTACATTTTTCTGGTATAAAAGGACATGAATGGGACGGTCAAATGTTGTCCAAAATGTAACGTCTGTAAAACTTGTTAGTCTACTTTTAATTACCCAAATTTATTTTTTATGATTCACGGGACAACTCATCATACCATAAGTTAGCTTTAAATATAATGTATCATGGAAACTGGTTCATTCTACTGTATTTAAGGGGAAAAAATGCTAAAAACGTTACGGACGTTACAGGTTGCATGAAAATGTTTAGCATAAATTTGATGGACCTCATCCTATCAGTGAAAATGAGAAAAAGAAATACCAATTTTTTTGTTCTTAATAGGGAAGGATCATTTCCAAGCATTATCTAAAATACAAAATATTAATCCTAAACTGCTTTTAGGTGATACAGTGGGGACTTCACTTCGGGACTACAAGAGGTAGTTTTCCGGGAAATTTGCAATTTCTCAGTTTTCCCACACTGGTCATGTATAAACGGTAAAATAGTAATGACAACAAGTGAGAACAGGTGACACCAATACAGATTCATAAGGTTTCTAAAGGTATCCCCCTAACCTGCAATTGATGAAACGAAATTGTGGAATCAACTTTAAAATTTTGACACTCATGTCCTCTTTGATGTGGAATTGCCCATCTGCCAGTGAGCTACTGTAGTGGTGTTCACGCGCTGATTGTGGCAGTACCCTGTAGTAATTGACACGCATTGTTGGCTGGATCGGTGCACGAAATTCGAACGTGGCCTTATTATGTTTATTCACTATATGTATACATGCTAAGTTGGGCTATTCCACTGTTAATCTAGGACTAGGGCCATACTGGAAAGTACCATTGGCCAAAGAATTACGTCAATGTAGATCTGAACCTATTCTGAATTTGTACACCAAACTAGAAGCAGAACACCACCATCAGTTGCCACCAATGCCGCATAGCCAGTGTTCTCCACTGATTTCATTTTTGTCAGGATGCTCCGAAGGTTAAACGTTAATAGTGATCACTGTCTATAAAGAGAGGGGGTGCTCTCTTTGAAAAATGTTTGCTAAAATAGATGATAAATTTAATAATGGCCTTCTGTGGAGACTACAGTAAGTACATTTCTGATTATCATTACTCAACGTTCACACTGAAATTATTGCTGTTTGCTCTGTTTTAAGGTTCTGAATTGATAATTTGTGTCTGGGTGGCTCAACTTTTTGTCTGGGTGCTGAGTACCATCGGCAAATTTTTGTCCGGGTGCAGCACCCTAACAAAACAGCTAGTGGAGACCACTACACATAGCATTCCAGAAAATTTTGGTCAACATGTAGGATGGCATCCGACTCCCAAACTGGATGAAACAGCACTTCTCAGATCATATAAGTTACATAGATACAGCAATGGCATCATCCAATGCAATCCATTGCGTCACTTGCAGCTGAATTTTCTGCCGCGCTTACTGGTATGCCAGGTTAAGCAATGGTGGTGTTTATAATTGTACGCCACGCCAACTGTTATACTTTTCCCCTGGAGCAGTGAGGTACGCTGTAGGCCTACGCCAAATTTATTGGCGTACATTTCCATATGCCAAAGATCTCTGTGTGAAGGATCTAGGGCTGTGAACGTTTAATAAAATTACTAAACGTTTAATCGCAAAATTTTGCGATCGTTTAGAGATTGATCGCAATTACCTACTGTATGATCAACATAGAGACTTTAAACGTGCCCTTGAACATGATGAATATGTAAAATGCGTTAGTGACGTCCGGAGGACATGCACTTTTTCAAAAAGACTAAAGTGAACATCTAATTTTCTGAAATGACTGCAGAATGTTTTTCATTGCGTATGAAAAAAGGGGTTTTGCGATTAATCGCTGGTAGCTTTGTAGGCCTACTAAACGTTTGCTACACATGCAATCATTTAGCGATTAATCGCTAAACGGTCACAGCCCTAGAAGGATCTTTGTGTGGCTTATTGTTAAGGCTTAGGCTAGCTAACATCAGGCTCTATAAGCCTAGGTCTACTTAGTCCTCAGTAAAGGACTGGTCGTTCACCTACAGCTCACTATACACAGTCCTTACACCGACCATTGAAAATAGCGGGGGATCGGCCATCTGTGTAATGGTTGAAATTGTGTTTCTTCTCACAGCAAATTTTGTGATTAAAATCTTAATTTACTGCCATGAGTTTTCTTTTCCAGATCTTACAGGAGTATTACAGCTGTTTTTAATCACTGAGAACTTCTGGAAAGTGCCAAAAATCTGAAATGAAATCAACAACTTTTTCGCGCTGTAAAATTTACTGTGTGACTATGGAACTTTGTTTACATCAGTATGCTAATAAGCTACAACGTTACATCAATTAAGAATGTTTGCAGATGCAATTGTCATGTGTATGTATAGGAAATACAGTAACCAAAGTGTTGAGCGTGACGTCACAATGTTACGCACACGGCATTCTGATATCTACAAATATTTCGAGCGCTACAGTAAATTGTTAAGAAGAGGCAAAGTTGATGATTTTATTTCAAATTTTTGGAACTTTTCAGAGGTTTAAAGTGATAAAATACAACTGCAATATAAGTTTAAGACATGGAAAGGAAAAGTTATGGTAGTTTATTAAGACTTTAAGATCTAACTTTGCAATAAGAAGAAAATCAATTTCGACCAGCACTGTGCTGGTCGAAGACCCCGGGTTTTCAATGAGTCGGAGTAAGGACCGTGTATAGGGAGCTATCTGCGACCGGCTATACATGGGCCTTTACTGAGGACTAAGGCCTACTGTACCACGACTTCTAAAACTAGGCCTAACGTTAGGCCTAGCCTAGGCATATACCAGATGGGACAGTATGGCACTTTTCGCCGAAATCTCGGGTGTGCATTCCATTGGCTAGAGCAGATTGTCGGAACTATATCCTGCTCTATCATGGTTAAACTTAAGGCTAACTGTTAAGCCTAGGCCTAACAGTATGATGGCACAACCTAACAAGGCCACTCTAAGAAAGTTTTCTTTTTCAAAAAACAAGACAAAAGAATGTGAATCTGTTTGTACCTGAAAAAGTTTTGGCGGACTTGACCTTATTTGAGAGCTATAAATCTTTACCACAGATTTTTCCTTTCAAGAGATATTATTACAAGTTCAGCGTATTAGGTCATGTCACTATAACATTGGGCCGAATTAGGCTACATAGTTAGTTAGGCCTAAGTTAGTTAGAAATTGGTCATGAACAACTTTCACATAAATCCTAACAGCTTACAGGGAAATTTTCTCATGTTGCGATATAAGTTAATAAGTATACCATTATGGAAATCAGTTCGACTCTCGTATGTATTCTCTTCAATTAGCCTAGGCCCCTACATTTGACTATGCAAAACATGCAGAATTGCTGGCACTTTCAAGCAAGGGGAGTGTTCGCACAGTCCAGTCCCAGGAAAAAAAGATCGCACAATTACCAGTTCCGCGAATCGAAATACGGCGGGTAGGTAGTACGGTAATATTAAACTTTCCTTACTTCGTGAATCAACAAGTGCTCTTTGTTTATAGTGGAAAAAGGAGTATAATTATTTATCTTGTATTTTATATTGATACTGCACGAAGGTTGATAAGAGTTTTGCATTGTCTTTCTCCGGAAGCCAGGGTTTGCCCGACAGGGGGGGGGGGTCAAGCTCCCCGACGGTATGCCCCGACAAAGGCGATGCATGTTGCCAAAAGGAGGGCAAATGTAAAATTTTCGGGGCGCCGAAAAGCTTTGACCTTTTTTCGCAAAAAATTGAAAATATGCGGATGCTATTGAAGAAAATTTGAAAAATTTGGGTTTTAGTCAAGAAAATTTGGGGTCTTCATTGTAGAATCTGCCCTTCCTATGGGCAAAACGAAGCAAGTCGTCGGGGCGACTCGAAGGTCGTTGGGATTACATATTTTATCGTGTACGATGAAGCTCCCCGACGAAAGTGGAAACCTTCCCAGATGGGGATCAGCCCCCCCACCGACGACGGGCCATGGCCCCCTGTCTCCGCTGGTGCCTATGAGGTTATGATAAAATTATATAGATGCAGATCTTCTATTTATCACAGTTGTCCCGCTTAGGTCATGGAGGAAAAGGAATAGAGTGGGGGTAAACTCTCGGACCAATTGGCATAAAAATTCAGGCGTGGATCTAGGGTTTGGGCAAAGAGGGACACCTTTGTGACTTCAGTAAGCAATGGAGAACAGTGCGTAAGAGGACTGAGCGGCACCGATGGTTGGTGTGAAGCGCTTAAGAAAATATTTTGGATGAAAATAACTCCTAGACAGAGGCGGCGCCACAGGGGTGGCAGGGCAGGCATTTGCCGCCCCTATGGCTTTTAGCTCAAAAAATAAAATCGTCTAAATAACTTTTTTAAGGCATACTTTTGTGGGGGTGGGGTGACAGTACAAAAATATAACAAATGAAAGCACCATTTGGCATCTAAGCAACCTTAAATTAACAAAATTTTCTCAAAAAGGAGGGGTATCCTTCTTCCCTTCGACCCCTCTCGCAGGACGGCGATTACTCACCCCACGTTTGCCACCCCTTTCAAAATACCCTGGCGCCGCCCCTGCTCCTAGATCACCAGAATTAGCACTTTCCAGGCACTATTTGCCTGAGAATGGAACGACATCACATACTTGTATATTACTACTTTTTCACTTTTTTCTCGGTAGGCCAGTAAGGGGTTCATGTTTTCCCAAGGTTGCGCGCCTAGCACTATTAACCCGTGCAGCTAACTGCGCGAGGAGCGTGCGAAAATTTTCTGTCCTATTGTTTGTTTGTAAAAGCCATTTGTACTTCGTCGAGGAAGCTTACACCGATTAGGACTACAACTTTACGATTAGGATAATTCATAAAGAATACAAAATATTGATTTTTTTCTTCATTATACAAAAAATGCGTCTGAAAACTGAGACCACGGCAATCTGAGTATAGCCAAGGTTTTAGCCATTTTCAACAATGACCAGTAGCGACAGTTATTCGCGATCAGTTGAACCTTATGGTTAGAAGTGCATGTTTTGTGAACACAATGTTCTTGATTCTCAGGCTCTTCCGCCCAGTGTTGTAGTGTGAGTACGGGACCATGAGTACGGGTACGGGTACGGGTACCAGGTCATGAGTACGGGTATGGGTACGGGTACCAGGTCATGAGTACGAGTATGGGTACGGGTACCAAGTCATGAGTACGGGTACGGGTCCGGGTCCGAGGAAAAAGTAACCATGAGTACGGGTACGGGTACAGGGTCATGGGTACGGGTACGGGTACGGGTACGGGCCCGGGTACAATTCATGAGTATGGGTACGGGTACCAACTCATGAGTGCAGTTTTGAAGATGTTGTTTGCAGATGTTATGTATTCTTGATAGCAACCATACCTAGTCAGGTGAGGTGACAGATCAGAGATTTTTGCCAAACTTACTATTATGTTAGCTTCAGACAGGTAGATGCTATAAATTGACCATGAAAGGGTATGAATACTTTCAGTATTTTTCTAGTGGAATGCATTTATTGATTGCTAATGTTATGCTTATAAGTTTGACAGCACTGCAAATAGTAACATTAGCAACATCTAAAGCCACAAATTAACCATTTTCACAACTAGATCGATACAAGTGTGATCTTAGTATCACTGATTTGCTATGCTGGTAATCATTCATTCATGCAGCAGTCATACTATTCCCTCTGTCTTTGTGGATTCCAGCTTCAGTTTTCATTTTTTGTGTCATGTTTGACAGCAAAACTTAACATTAGCATCAAAATTCAATTCAGGACCATTAACTATCCAACTCACAGATGCATAGATAACAGGTTGCTTACTTTATCAAAGGAAGAGGTCAATGCTATCTAGAATATAAAGTTGATTACACTGAAGTGTTCATACATAAAGAATTGCTATCATGATTATAGTCATATTTGGACAGCATTTTATACGTAGGGACAATTTGCTGTCAAATTTTAGCACTTTTCAGTAATGAAAGTTATTAGTGTTTTATATTGCACAAGACTGTGAGTATTTTAAATTTTTCTATCTCACTAGCTGGTCTAGATGGTAACTGGAGATCAAAAACGTTAATAAACATTATACCTCCACTTTTATTTATCACAAAGGAACAGATCTATCTTTTGGTACAATTAATGTGAAACATGTCAATTTTTATACTATATACTATCCAATTATCATCCAGATAAAAAAATATGATCAAAATTTTACAACTGATTAAATCTACCTTACACATACAGTGTTGTAGTGTGAGTACGGGATCATGAGTATGGGTACGGATACGGGTACCAGGTCATGAGTACGGGTATGGGTACGGGTACCAAGTCATGAGTACGGGTACGGGTCCGGGTCCGAGAAAAAAGTAATCATGAGTACGGGTACGGGTACGGGTACCAAGTCACGAGTACGGGTACGGGTACGAGTACGGAAACTTGTACTCGAGTACGGGTACGGGTACTACAACACTGCTTCCGCCACACAAAGTTCATTTTTCCCGACGGAGGGGGGGGGGGGGGAAGGTGACTTGACAGTGTCTAATTATCCGGGCAGGGCACATGAAATTCCAGCTACCAAATTAGTGATAACCGGCTGGAGTGGAAGCGGAAATTCGACCCAATTCATTCATTCGTGTGAAAATATCGATATTTTGAGCTCTACAATAATGTTCGTTTGTTTTTCTTTCGCTTTCATTCGGTTAATCTTCAGCCAGTATAGTTAGTGCCCGAAAATTTTAGCGATGTAGTTTTCCCCAACTTTTTCGATGAAACTAAAAGTTAACTAATTTAGGAGCAATCTGAAAACAATTCCCACCCCCCTTCAAATTCGTCTCTCTTCACACCCTCCCAACAATGCACAACATTTGGGGACTTGTGTGAGGATATTTTCAATTTCAGCTGGACGGCGTCTCCCGATGACCCTACAAAATATGCAAATGAAGGAAAACATTGATATCAAATACCATAATGCTAGAAAGATTTTTCACTGCGCGCTTCGGGCGCAGCCCCCAGAGAAAACTGACTAATACAATTTAAAATTTTGTCTTGCACGGTAAGATTTCTTTCAAAGAATGGGCCTCTTCTATGCGCCACACTATTGTGACTTGAAGCTCTGACATAAGAGTCACTGAAAGTACTGTACGTCATTCAATGCACCCTGGTCCTTGCAAAAAAAAAAAAAATTCCAAACTCTAACCATGTGTAGGGAATCACATCTCTCGATATATTTTTCGGCGTGCTTCCCCTGCATGAGCCTGAAATAAATTGATGACTCAGCACTGCTGTACGGCTGTGCGTAGGAAAATTTGTGGAATTGTCTCGTTATTATTTTCCGTAGGACAGATTGAGTAAATTACTATTTCCAAAACCTCGCTACAACTCTCGCTGTCCACTTTCTCGACCAACTACTACCATCCTCAACAAATTAGCTGACGGTTACCCAGTGGCGTAGCTATGAGGGGGGGGGGACTTAGGGTACGAGCCCCCATGAATTCGCCGCCCCAGGAGCCCCTCCCACTGGCGATCTGGGCAAAAAAATTCACCACTCTGAATAAGTTTGAATGGATTCGGATTAATTGTGACAAAACTCAGTGTGTTTGAGAATAAAATAAAATCAAAGTTTACGTTTTTCCACCAAAATTTCACATCTTGATGGATGCTATCAAGCCTTGCAAGTGCCATTTCCGGCGATCTGTGATTTATTAAAACCTTAAATTTTCTTGGAACGCTCCGTGCCAACCTATACCTAAGGTGGCGCTCCGCTTAGATAGTAAACGCAGTGGCGTACACAGGGGGAAGGCCATTGGGCCATGCCCCCTCACTGATGCCGATTTTTTTTTTTTTTTTAGTTCCTAAAAATACGTAAATTTTTTAACACAAATTTTACCTCAAAAGGTAGCATATGAAGCACCAGATTACATGTAAGGACACCTAATTTTTCAAAATTTTTTAACGGGGAGGGGGACACCCCCTCTCCTTAGACCCCTTCCCCAGCCCGGCGATCAGACAACATACTACAAGCCCCCCCTTCCATGACAGAAATCCTGGGTACGCCAATGAGTAAAACGGGATTCAAACTTGCAACCCTTGGATCAAACGTCCGACCAGCTCAGCTAATCCGTCCTCACAGAAATGTGTAATAAAATAAAATCAAACTTTACATTTTGTTCACAAAAATTGCACTTCTTGATGGCTGCTATCAAGCCTGGCAAGTGCCATTCCCTGGGATTATTTCAACCCGCTTCGCGCGCACTTATAGTTATGGATCTCACATTTATAAAATTATTGTTCCAAAGGGGTCACCCTTCCCCTTAGACCCCGAGACTAGTCTTTGGCAATTCACACGGGTTTCCCCCTCCTCCGTTTTGAGAAATCAAATCCAGCCCCTGGTCACTGTGGCCATTTTCATTCGTTATTGACGGAGAGTTTATTTCCGACAAGTGCTGCTAGGTCCTTGACCTCCTTGTTCGATAAAAGTGTATGTTAGGCCATGGCTTGGCCATCTGTGGATCATTGTGCAACGATATCTAACGTTAGGCCTACGTGGCAAAGTGAAAGTGAAGTTGTGCCACGGCCAGCAGATATATATTAATATTGCTTGCCTGAGTAGTTAAAGCATTCGTGTGTGGGGCACAAGTCACGTGTGGTACCCTGGAATGTGCAACGTACTCCTGGCAAATTTCATGTAAAGATATGTGAAAACAATGTAGCTGTGGCATACCATATGGAAAAAGATTGCAGTCAGAAGAGGCAGAAAGGAACCAGTTGTCTTTAGGTCATACCAAAGAAGAAATACCAGTTTTAAATTTACTATGATTATGTACTAGTGTGACTTGCGTTGACTTGTAGACACCAGCAACTGACTCGAGTTGACTCGACCAAAATTTCTGACTTGACTTGACTTGACTTGAAAATGTGCTTGTCTTGACTTGAAAATGTGCTTGACTTGACTTGACTTGAAAATGTGACGAATGACTTGACTTGACTTGTGACTCGACCAAAGGGTGACTCGTTACAACACTATCATTTTTTCAAAAAATCGTTGGTCATCGAAAAAAGGGGGCGTGCGCCCCCACCTGGATCCGCGCATGTGCACTTTCCCTCGGGCAATACAGGTTTTCTCACTGGCTGGCAAAACCGCTGAGTACATTAGAAAAATATCCCGTTCGCTATATATGCGCAAAGTAACTGCGATTGAAAAGGAAATAATTAAAGCCGTTGTATTAACAGAACCTTGAGAAATGCTTTGCCTACATAACCTACCTACTTGGATGAAATGACTTTCCTTTAGCGCTTAATCAGCTTACAACCACGATTTTTTCGTCAAAAAATTTCCCAGATTGCCAGATATTTCCCAAACTCCATGACTTGCATCTGCATGAACATTCTTCATTTTAAGATGTCATGATTTAATAACACACTTTCCAAAAAGGGAATAAACTGAACAAATTTTAGTCAGTATATTCTCATCACTTTCTAGGGGAAAACTATGAAAGTGTTTTAAGTTACTTCACAGGCTCGGCTTTCGTTCTTGTATTGTCTTTGATGTAGGAAGTCGAAGGAAATATTTTGAGAACTAAAGAAAGGCGCAATCTAAACCGACCAGACTGCGACCCAACCCAACTCGTCGTCGCTGAGTTGGAGGCAATCGTGGTAAGCTAGTCGTGGGAGAGTCGAGTAGCAGTCGGATCGTAGGTTCGTCGAACGTTGCGAGGAGACCTGATTCACTCACTTTTGTTACCTCGTCCACATGGGGCCGCCACTTTCTACAATCGTCACCTGATTTCACAATGCTTCTTTAATGGCTATCCTCCAAAAGAATCGTGTCGCAGTCGGGACGGTGACAGCCTCAAACTACCACGACCCCACTCAACTGCTACGCAACACTCCCCGATTCCACGACAAATATCAAACATGTTTGATAAGCCAGATTTGGTCACGACGAGGACCGACTATCGGATCGCTGTCGGGTCCCAAAAAAACTTTGGCGCATACTGCACCGACCCGACTGGTTATTAATCGCGTCACAGTTGGGTCCCAGTTCAGTCGGTGCAGTGTGTACTACCAGTGACCTTAACTCACGTGATATGCAAAGGTAGATCCAGGATTCCACCCAGTTGGGACAATTTCTCCTGTTCTGTTCTCTCAATTCATGCTTCAAAGCATGAAAAAACTGCAGAACGATGCAGAACAAGATTATTTAAATTTATGTTAATATCCCAGGTTAGGTTAGGAACTGCAGAACCAGTGCTAGATAGCACAAAAAACTGTAAATTGTAACATGCTTTGACGCATAACAGATTTGTCCCAACTGGGTGAGGATTCCAGGGTTTGAAAAGAGAGAATCCTGAGTGTGAACTCCACACAAACGATCAAAGGCGCACAGAAGGTACATTTATGGCGTGAATGTCTAGAATCCCAATTGGAAAAGAGTGAAATGCAAAAGCCTTTTTGTACAATATCCTATTCCCTTAAGGATCTTACAATCATAATCAGTATAATGAAATTTCAATACTTTGGTATATTCAAAATACTAATTTTAAAATAGCTCAAACCAAATTTCTTGCAGTGTAGAAAAAGACTGGAGATAAGTTCATTCAAGCATCGATAATTTAACATATAGAAACCAAGGGAAGGATTTCTGTTTTACTCAGAAACAGATGTGATCTAATTCGGTTTCATGAAAATTTTGGGTGGTTTCCCTAACAATTCAAATTGGATGACCTTAACCTGTACTTATCTCGATCATTGATGAATCTGACCCTGTCAAAAAGTAAGGAAGCAATAGGCTATCTTACAAAGCCATGTGAAATGACGTAAAAAATTGATAACATTACCAAATGTGATTTCATGTTATCTTTTTTGGTTGGTCGCCGAGATTTATGTAACTAAAGCCTACGCAGGCGTTCGAGCCGGGGTAAGGTATGGGACGGCAGCCCGCCACAGGTCGGGCAAGCCCATTCCTCAGGCAGAATTTTGGAACACATACTAGTGCAGTACTTGTATTAAAATAGTTCATCGTGGGTTTGTAAAGCTGAGTAGTTCCGTTGAGAAAGGAGCCTACGTAAAGACCACATGCAGATTCACCGATTCGATTCGGAAAATTGCTCTAAAAGAAATTTGTCCACTCTAAGCAGCGTTGTTACAAATAACAACTCCCTGCTCGGAGGACGTGCATTACTCCTGCATCTGTATTGGCTGCACTTGTTAGAGGCACGGTACATTTTTGACGCCTGTTGTGAGGGTTAGTGCAACTGCGTCGTTGGCTTTTATCAGAGGACAACGATGATATATGGAGCAGTATTGACTGATGATCCGAGTTGCTAACTTTGTGATCCGACGATGATTACGGTAGTCATTTCCGACTTTGCAATCCGCGGTCCAAGTTTTGCAAGCTCGGCAATAGCGGCTCCGAAGCAGGCGCGGATCCAGAAATTTTGAGGGGGGGGGCCCAAGATGGAAAACCTCATGTGCACCGAAGGTGCACCACGAGCGCGAAGCGCGAGTCCCTACGCGTGGGGTCCAGGGGCCCGCGTTAGGGCCCCTGGCGGGGTCCAGGGGCGGAGCCCCGGTGGGGGTCCAGGGGGCGAAGCCCCCGGAAGCTCTCGCAATATTGCATTTTAAGAGCACAGAAATCGGCTGCAGTTCTTATGTCAGTGAGATTTTATACCTTTTCATGTTGCATGGAATTTGATGTGTATGGCTCAGTATAAGTTACTATATGTACCTGCAGGGGTTACGGAGAATCTAAGTTATCTTAAAACTTACACGCCAATATTATGAGCCCGTGTAGGTAACTTGAAATGATTTTTGCCATAATGAGTGTTTTATTTTCGTTATACTGTATTCGGGTATAGGACGTCAGATGAAACAATTGCGCGCGAAGCGCGCCGAAAATTTGAATTTACATTTAAAACCATTGCTATGACTAACGGTGTCAATTCCCTTTGTGTCTATCAATTAGAAGGTGGGTTCGATACTAAGCTTTCAGTTTTCATAAGAAGAGGAGGGTGAAAAAATGAATATCAGTTGTTTTACATCCTTAAAATGCTGACGTTTATCACGTTTATGCACACGAATAATTGGCTTATGGTAGGACCCCACCGATGAGTAATGCGAATACGTTTGGGACCTTATTGATAGTAAAAGGAGCAATTCAAGGCTAACAGTGCGCAGATCAAGCAAAAATCAAGAAATATTGAGAACAATTTGCAAAAATCGTGAAAGATTTCAAATGATTTTTGGTAAAAAGTGATAAAAATAAATCCATCACTCAATAAAAACGTACCTCTCTCCGTGAGCGTAAACAATTGCGCGCGAAGCGCGCCGAAAATTTTCGGTATAGAGCCTCCCGGGAGCTGCATTAATTGTACACTGAAAAGGGGACCAACAGGACTCTCACAACGTTACATCCATATGGGAGGAGAGATGATATATCACCTTCCTTATGGACTTCTGAAGGGTATACCCTTCAGAAATCTATGACCGATGGTGCCGGCGGGAGTTGGCGATTGGGGGAACCGCAGATAACTGTTAAACCGTACCTTTTTAGGCAGTAGGATTTTGTATACGCTATATACAAGAGTGGGAGAGCCTTTTCTTATTAGTACATGAGAGTGCAATCCCAGGAAGGGGTTTACCCTCCCCTTTGAGAAATTTTTGTTAATTTTAGGGGGCCTATATGCAAAATGGTGGTATCTTTGGGTCATTCTAATGTGATTGTATGTTTAGAAAATGTCCACAATGTAGTGAATTCTAACTTTTGTTCGGGTGAAAAAGGGGAGTAAGAGACGGTTAACATATTGTCTTCAAACCTCCTTAAGTCCCAGGAAAAATCATGGGCGTGGATCCATCTCCAAAAGTGTGTGTGTGTGGGGGGGGGGGGACTTTTTCACATTTGTGAATCGCCGTCCTGGTGGCGTGGAAGAAGCAGTTGGCGGTAGCCAGAATTTGCGTCACGGTGAGGCAATAAGTTTTGTGATCTTCGGCATGGGAGAGGAGGTCTAAGGGAAATTTTTCTAGAACTGAATGCACTCAGATGCGATTTGGTGCAACAAAAGTGTACGATTTTTAGGTTATTTTTCTTCTAAAAATTTCCTTTTCCTAGGCATAATTGCAGTCTGTTCCAACACTTTGAAAAAGTGAGGGGGGCGTTTTGACGAAGTCCCCCCTTCCAAAAAAGTGAGAGGGACGCGTCCCCCCGTCCCCCATGATCCACGCCCATGGGAAAATTGTACACGCAATTACACCTGCGTGGAGTCCACAGAAACATTCTTGGACTATATGAAAATTTTTCCTTTACATTTTAAAAGGATATCCAAGGTTGACAGAGAACAGTATAGAGCCTCCCGGGAGCTCTAAATTAGTTATAGTATACAAAAGAGGGACCAATGGGATTCTCACTACCCGACATTCATATGGGAGGAGATATGATATATCACCTTCTTTTTAGGTATAGCAAGAGGGATGGTGGACAGGCAAAATTCGTTTCAGAAAAGATTTTCGTCATTATTGAACGTCGCGGTAAAATGTTTGGAAAATAAGCAACGGCAATTACGTACTTTCAATCTTTCAAATCATGTGCTAGACTAGATTAGTCAAAGATCCCATAATGATGAGAGCCCTACAGAGAAGGAGTGATGTACTTTTTAGAAAAATGTTGCACTGGAATAATTTCTTGCGTCATAGCTTTGTCAATGGTATATAAAATCGGGTGTAAATCCTGTCGTATGCGCGCGAAGCGCGCCGAAATTTTGAATAAAGTATTAGTCCATGACAAAACCTGCATCGGACACTGTCACTTTCCCACCAACCTATGCTATTCAGAAACGAATCTTCTGACTGAGAATTCTGAAAAAGCACTTTTGCTCCTTTGTTCCCCCGTGAGTAGTTACCGAAAGCTATTGATAATAAGGACAACTCTGACACAAGGCTTGACGTATCGGAGCGGTGCGAAAATTTGGAATTTGTCAAGAATTTCCAAAACTTATGATAGTTTGAGAACAGTTTGTGAAAGAAAATATGGTTAGAACAAATAAACCAGTGATCAAAAATACATCTCACCCTACACCCTCCACAGAAATCTGTAGCCTAAACGACTTTTGGGACCATTTTAAAAATTTTCAAGAATCAATGGGGGAGGGGGACACACGTCACCCATTGCCCACTGTGCCGACGCCACTGTCTGTAGCTTAAAAGCCTTTTGAGTTCATTTTAAAACTTTTCAGACAGTTTCGAAATCGAATAGGGTATGGACGCCGCTACTTTCCCTGCAACAGCTGGTTCCACTGTGCACAATAGCACAGTCACCTAACAGCTTGTTTTCTGTATTCATTCTGCAACGTCTGTATGGCGAAAACTTTGCCTCTCAATCGATCTAGATTACAAAAAATTTCACTCTTTAACACAAAATTGTTACTAAATTTCAGTGCAGCTAGCCGATCGAGCCCGTACTACATATGTCACGATGTTTACTTATTTAGATCTTAAGTCAAGGATTATTACTCAGCTATTCACCTGTTTTCGAACACTGTAGCGCTCCTTTCGTCGCCACCCACTTTGAAAGATATATAAAGAGATAATTCAGCGATAGCTCTACCCAACCCCTACCGAAATATATACTTTGAATACGTTCTTAGACACTTTTATTCATTTTTGCTCTTAATTTTTCTTTCTCCTTTTCTTTTTTTTTTTCTTTTTCTTCTTTTTTCTCCTTCCTTTTTTTTTCGTGGCCGGGGGGGGGGCCCGGGCCCCCCAGGCCCCCCCCTGGATCCGCGCCTGCCGAAGTATTCCCTTTCGGGAAACCAAAAAGGCTTGATAGGAATTGCTTTTCATGCGCAGTCATGTGTAGGTCTCCTTATAATCGGGACATTGTCAGTGTATTTATCTTTCCTTCATTCAAAGACACTCGAACAACAACTGATTGGCCTAAACAATCCCTCCCAAACAATCCCTCATTGCATAGCAACCGAGACTGACCAAGCTTTTTAAACTCAATTGGGAGCTGTCAACAGACACGAAAGCAACCTTTGACTTTGTTTACATGTTATAAGGACCGATATTTGTTGAAATTATGTACGGCAATGCTAGTACAAATTGAAGTTTTGGAGTCGAGTTACAACCCCGATGTTATACGACACTTAACAGAAAGCCCCCATGTCCTGAACTTGCATGGTCCAGTAAGAACTGTCACCAGCACCTCAACGCTTTACCAGTATTAGTGTCTGACAAGCTCCATTGAAAGGGAATAATGCTATTGCAATTGACAACAAAAGGGTCAAAGGATTATTACTCCTATCGACACACATGATTGGCAACTAAAAAAAAAGTTTCACATTGACGAAAAAGCTACATGTTGTGAACAATAGTATACCACCAATAGTATACCAACAACAAAACAAACAAACAGACACGTTGATTGGCTAGCTATCGGTAAAATGGTATGACGTTTCGTTTTTGCTCTAACATGAACTAAATTGATTGCTGAAAATGTAGGAAATTATATTAAACATTATTCATTTGTTTAAATTCTCGAGAAACACCACCGAGAGAAGTCACAAAGTTTGATTCACAAATAGAGACGATATTTTCAAGCAACTAATCCTTTCTCGTGGCATGGAATTTTGACCGAAAAACGTTAGTAATAACCTTACTATGGCACTATAGGTGACTTTATATAATAAATCCGTATTCTTAAATCTGACAGTGAGTCAGTAGCATACGCCATCACTCGGCCTCTGTGCAAGGTTTGGCACATCAACAGTGGTCCAGGGGCCGTGTCACTTCCTCCCTCCCTGCAGGCTTGCTAAAGATCAGAGTCGTTCACGATGACGACAGGCTCGTTCATCTATTTACAGGGAACGTCCTTTCAGATGTGGGCAGAAGCGAACTAAATAGCCTGCGCGCATTGGGCTTACTCAGGCACTTGACTCAGTGGGGTATGTTTCTCGATGACCAGCGTCTATGAAAGCGTGACTCTAATCTTTTAGCTAATTTTCGTTTTCCCTCACTAAAAGCAAGTTGGGGGCGCTCCTTTCGTTTTTAAAATTGACACTGGTCAAGGTGATAAACGGTAGTTGCCCTTAAAAGAAGATAGCGCCAACTTTTAACTTTGGTGTCTTTGCTGGTGTCTCAAGGAGAATTAGAATGCAAATGTTGTTTGCAAGAACACAGTCTTTTACTACTTCAAACAGGGAATTATAAGGTTTTTAAGAAAAGTTATCGGTACTATTTATTCTAAGCGTCGGTTAAATTTGAGTCTCATAAGGTATGCGAGCGTGACACAACATTCCGACACAGCACCATTTAAATTGTTGATAGCTATTGCAACCATCCCTATTCTCCCATTTTCCCAAACTGCACCCGGACCACTGAGGATTTCGTGCAGAAAAGTGTGTACACACATGTATTTGTAATGTTACAATGTGTCAAAATGTATTACCTTCACAGCAAGTGTCGAGTATGTACT
Organism: Holothuria leucospilota; assembly: GCA_029531755.1. NCBI lineage: Eukaryota > Metazoa > Echinodermata > Holothuroidea > Aspidochirotida > Holothuriidae > Holothuria > Holothuria leucospilota. Next base: position 15,594,226 of record CM055977.1, read on the forward strand.
CTTCTGACGTACCTACTCTTGCTATTACGAGTGCAGCCAACTTGCAGGAGTAATACACGTCTGCCAAGCGGGCAAGCCTACGCATCCCACCACACACGCACACACTTGTGCATTTTTTCTTGAAGTCCCTTCGGTTGGATGCCAGGGGAAGACGAGGTCAAACTAAGTTTACCCCTTGCGGTGTTCTTCTCTCCAAACTGATCCAACCTTGATGGGACACTATGACTTAATGTACCCTCCTCTCAGTCATCAGACGCTCACATATTCGAAAAAATAGAAAACAAATGCCAGAACTGACTACTTGTACACCAAAATGCATGTGGGTAAATCCACAGAAAACACCATAATGCCCGTTACAGAACCGACAATTTTACATGGTCTAAAGACTTACACTTTTTCGGACGATAATGTCTTGAAGAAGAGTTACACTACTGAAAACAGTGAATAGCACAAAACACGAATACTTAGACAACTGTTACCTTTAGCAAGCAATCAATCCCAGGGTTCACCTTGACAATGGGCTACGACCAGTAAGTTGAAGATTGGAAAAGAGCTTTGTTCGTACACAGTAACATCATCAATTTAAGCTCACTAAGCTCCCCTAAGTATTCTTTTTTTACAAGGGATTAGAATTAGTTACCTTCTATTATAGAGAACGTAAGGTTGGAAAGATTGTGACCGAGGAATTAGATTGTAACTGGAAAGCCGCGGCTTATTTAAATTAGGAGTTGATACTTCTGTGGTTGTTAAATCGTAGACGAAATGCTTACCCGTTTTCAATGAAATATGCACTGAGTAACGATCGGAAGATAACGTTGATAAAAGCTAAGGTGCTGTCTGAAAGGAAAGGACCCAGGAAAAAGAGTTTTGTCTTTAGTGAAAAGTTTGCTCCTATTGATGAAACTCGTGTCGCAAGGGGAGTCATAATGCCGATGTAAATTGACAGCTTGGGATGAATATTTTGTTTCTTACAAGTATACTACGTGAATTTTGCAGGTTGATCTGTAGCTATAACTATGGGGGTATAATTACTTGGGGTCATTACATGATCATCTTGCCTCTGTGAATTTTCAGGGATGTTAAGTAAGCATCGAATCCCTCACTTCTAGGGATTCGCAATTCACTTTTGAAGTTACCATGGCCAAGGTCATGGCCCACTCCCACTTTTCAGTGAGAAGCTTTTGATGTTCTTGGGTTATTGTCGACTTTCAGTACTACGTTTCAGTAGGAGTGTGACTTCACTATTGCTGAGCATGACTGAATAAAAAGGAAAATTTGTACGTGCCCTAAATACCTCCCCGGCAAATGGCACTGGGAAATGCCCCTTTCGGGCCTACTAGGTTGTGTCCAAACATTCAGGATTTTTAGACATTTATGCCTCCAGAGAGAAAGTAAAAAAGACAATAAGAATCAATTTGTAGGGGCTAATGGTTTCTGAATGTTACTCTGAAAATTTATGTGAACTTGGTGTGACTCAATTAAAAACAGAGAGATGTTTTCACTAAGGAATGCTGGTAAATATTTGTAGATCTGAGGAGCGGTATGTGGGGAATGTCACCCTCTCCTGTTTTGAGTTTTTTTTTAATTCTGATGACGCCTTCATGCAAAATGGGGAAATTTCAAAGTTATTTGACCCACACAATTGGTATTCTTTTCAGAATTTTTAACACAGGAAATTTGACAGGAAGATAAGGCAGCCTTTGCCACATAGTTCACTATTAAATTGTCCATAGAACAAATTTGTCGTTAGGAAAGGAAATACAAGGGATAATGATGTCATTTCATAGCGTAATGAAAGGTCAAGGTCTGCACTCAGATTAACCTATAAAGTCGGGGTAAATGGTACAAATGCGTACGGTACCTTTACTTTGCATTCGGGGGATCTGTTTTCACCGCGTACATTTAGGTGCCATCTAGGGGGTCTAAGAGGAAGGGGTTTCCTCGTCCCCTTTGAGAAAGTTTTGTTCATTTAAGCTGGCGTAGGTAAAAGATGGGGTCTATGTTTGGGGAAGTTTCCATTTTTTTTTGTAATTTAGTGAAATGTTCTCATTTTGGGTCTTGTGTGAGAGAAGGATGTTGTCCTAGAGAAGTCACGGTGGTGATAACTCATCGTTTTGAGAAAAGTTTGTTTACATAGGACGGTTTAGACGAAAATAGTGCTTTTCTTTGGTAACTCTTTTGAACTGCATACATTCTTAGTAATGTGCATTAATTTGTGATATTTTGTCTGTGGCATAAGGCATGTAAGGCAGAGCTCTGGACTCGAGTTGCTGACTTGGACTCGATTCTAACCCGAGTTGCACTTTTCCTTGACTTGCCACTTGACTTAAATCAAAATGATTTGGTGACATTGTCACGACAATGTTTGTCGTTCTCTTCAGCCAGTAGCTATGTGATTAGGAAGGTGATAAACCTATGGAGCCTGCGCTATCTTTGACTTCGGCTACACGGTGCTATCGCCCTAGCTGTTTTTGATAACGACGAGGTGAATGAAAAACTTCGTCTGCTCCGAGGGCTAGGATGTGAACATTTTGCCACTACAAATCTTTTAGGCTCTCTGCCAACTTAAAATCAGTTTCTCGGGAATAGCGATGTAACAACAGTCTTTGAAAGTAATGTTGAAAAATGAATTGACCAGCGCTGAATCCGAGTCCACCTTACTCGATTCGGGGGCCAATTCCGATTCCAGTGGTCACCATTCTGGGCCAATTCCGAGTCCAGTACCCTTCCATTCCAAGCCAATTCCGATTCCAGGTCCCTCAATTCCGGGCCAATTTCGAGTCCGAGTCCGGCCAGTTTTGACAATGTAGCATCTCCTAAAAACGCTTTTTGTACTATTGTATAATTACATTCAATTAAAACGGGCATTTTTGGAGTCAATTTCATACCCTGGCGCACCCTGTAAGTCAGCTGATTTTATTTGGCCATTCAGGTGTTGAAATGTTCACTACAAGCAGTATAGCCTCAAGTAATATTGATGATAATTTCAGTTTGTGGAAATGGCTGGAATCGGTTCCAAGTCCGAGTCCAGCTGCAGCCCATTCTGAGCCGCAATTTCGATTCCGGGTCCTCCCTTTCCGGGTCAATTCCGAATCCGACGAAAACGGACTCGAGTTTGAGTCCGGACTTGGATGTTACAGTCCTGGAATTGACAAAGTAAAAATAGTTTTGGATCCCTCCATCACAGCTTTGCTTGATAACTATAGCGAAAATTATACTCATGATGCATGTGCTTGTGTTAAAGCCCCCTCCCTTTTCCCGCCCTTCCCTGGGTGTCAGTTTAAATTTTAAAATCGTTAAAAATGATTTCAAGCTATATCTGTACAGTAGGAGTAGCCGGAACTGTGTTTCCTACGACGGAACAAGGCTAATTGGTGGCGGCGCTACTCTGCAAAGTTTGAAATTCCGACCCCATCTTGTAGGGCTAGTGCTAGGTGGGGCAGATGGCCATGGCCCCGTCGGAAAAGTTTTCCAGTTTCGTCGAGGAACCTTAATAGGTAGGATGTAATGTATGTAATCTCCTACGGAGACCAGTCGCCTCGACTGATTACCTGTTTTTTTTTTCTTTCAAAGAGGATAGATTCTTCAATAAAAAAATTTCAGTTTGACTTTCTTCAAAAAAAAATGCAAATTTTCAATAAAATTCCCAAATTTTCTCCCAATGAAGACCAAACCTTTTGAGTTCGTCTTCTTCCGGTAACTGCGGTAGGGGTTCAGACTAATGTAATTGAGACCGCAAGTGTAAAACTTTTGAAGCATTGGGTCCATAATTTCGAAAAATATAGCAGGATTATCAATTCAGAAGCAAATTTAAGCCATGCATCAACTGTGGTAATCCGGAAGGGGTGAGGCAATATCTACGTTGGTTCAAATATTTTCTTCGAACGGAGAAACGGAGAGCTTCACCATTGAATTAACAGATCAGAGCTCATCTCAAAGTGCAGACATTTCAGTCCATAGCCAAGGTACCGTGTATATATATATATATATATATATATATATATATATATATATATATATATATATATATATATATATATCCCCAATCCCCAACAGGACTGAACACTTCTCTGGTTACCTTGTTATCGCAATAGCGTAAAACCCTTGGGAAGTAAAAATTTTATCGTTTTCAGAAATCCTATCTGTCTTTCGACCTGTTTGTCTGTCTGTCTGCATGCATGTATGCGTACATGAGTGTATGCGTGTATGCGAGTACTATATGCGTGTATGTAATGTACGTATTTACGTATGTACATATTTATGTATGCATGTACGTATGTACGTACGTACGTACGTATGTATGTATAAACATATAAGCACAAATAATGGTTGACAGAGAAGGAATACTGCACTGATAAAACGAAATTTATTGTCGAAATTTTCGGTCGCCTTGAACCTTCCTCAGCTCTTCAGCCAGCGACAACTAGAATGACAAACAGGTGGAAATACCGTCCATGCAACTACCTCGTTACTTCCATGAAGGTACAGAGTGACTGTCAAAATGTAAGGTAGCAGCAGTAAAAGACTTAAGACCTAAAAGAATTTAAAGATAGGCTGCAACCAGAGAAGCGTCAAACGGTATACAAAAGACTAACATAGAAGATAAGTTGAGAAATGTTAAGAAATAAAAGGAAAGGGGAGAGACAAAGTGTAGAAACCAGAATGTAAGATGTATTGTAACAAAACTGTCAAGAGAGCTGTAAAAGCGGTATATAAAGGCGTAATAGGGAAAGCTATGTAGGACTCACCCACCTAGGGGATTAAGGGTGCAGACTGACCCACAGCAAGAGGTCAGTCAGGCCTCCAAAACTGATGCTGTGTAAGAAGTCTTTAGTCTTCGTTGATGCCTTTGACAAAAGAATTAATTCTTGAAATCCATTGAAGGCTTTCGTTATGTTTATGTAAAGCATTGGAAGTGACATAAGAACCTATAAGAATGTATTTTAAATGTAAAAGTAAATGATTAGGAAGGTTAAAATGTTCCTCCACTGAAAAACCGGGCAGATTACTCCGTATAAAATTTTAAAGATTATTAAATCTAAAAAAAATGCAGTACCTGTTTTACCCCCTGGACCACGTATCATTGGGAATGAAAACTTTGGTTCCCAAAGTTATGTGGGAGCAGGGCTCTATTTCATAAAAGTTAGGAATATTCCTATCTTGGACTTAGGAAGAATTCATTCCTATCTCCATGCTGAAGTTGTTCCTAGGCTTAGGAGTGATCTTTGGTAGATTTAGAAATGTTCTTAATTGATTTGAAAGGAAATTTACAGATAAAAACAATGCCACTTTTGATTTATCCCTAAATATTTGAAGAAAGGAATGATTTCAAACGAATCGTCCCTAAGCAGTTTAGGAACTTTAATTTTAAGAATATTCCTAACTTTTATGAAATAGAGCCCATGTCTGACAATCACATCTAGGTTCTTACAGCCTGTGTTGCCACCTTCTGTACCACGATCTGCGGGTATTCTCAGTTGAAGATGTAAGCAACGTTTTGAGATAGGGGGTGGAGAAAGGTTAGGAGGGGAAGCTGGTTGAAAGTAATGACATGAGAATTGTCTCCCCTTGAAATCAAAGTCATGTTTAAGGATACCGATCAATCTGTTAATAGGCGGATGGTAGCTGGTAACGAATGGAATATGGGAATTGGGGGTCAGCAAGTTGATCTGATACTGAAGAAGCTCTAGGCTGCTACGTTTCCTGGCTCTGTTGATCTGTTTCCTTGTAATGGGGAGGGGGTTACCAGCTGATAGAAAGAAACCGGTGAGTTGGGAAATCTGCTTATCAAAATCGATAGGGTCGGAACAGATGAGTTTCACCCTTAAGAACTGACTGCATACAATAGAATGCTTAGTATTTTTAGGACGAAAACTGTTGTATTTGAGATACATGTGAGTATCCGTGGGTCTGGAATAGACCGAGGTCCAAAGAGCATTACACGAACGTTTGACAAGAACCTCAAGAAATGCTATTTCAGTTCAGGGACCACGGATACGGGAGCTACGTGGGCTTTAGTCCTTGCACTTTTTCTGCCCAGGGCATTTTGGGCCGCCTTAAACTGGAAAAAGGGGCACCTTAAAGGAACTGGGAATTGGGCCGCTTCGATGATGAGCCCACCCCCCCCCCCACACACACACGCACACACCCACACACACACACTTCAAAACTGGCTCCGCAGTCCTTGCAGTCATCGTTTTTGAAAAGTGAACTTAATGGAATGATGGTGAAAATTAATGGCATGCTATTTAAATCGATCAAATGAAACAGTACAGTGAGTCCAAATGAAGAGAATATCACCTATGTTACGGCAATATTGTAGGGGGCTAAAAGGAAAGGTAGATAACAAAGCCTGTTCAAGTTTGTGTATAAAAATGTTGGCAAAACTTGTCGCCATCTTGGTTACCAATTGACTCTTTTCCAAATAGCGATTACAAAGGATTGTGGGACAGACTTTTGGTGTGCGACGTCCTTGTCAATGGCATTTTACTGTGACCAAAAACAACGTGTACCAAAACTCTTTCCCACAATCCTTTGCAATTGCTATTTGGAAAAGGTCTATGGTAGTACCTTTAACTTGTAAGTAAAACTTATAGTTGAATGAAAAATACTAATTACTTAAAATAAAAAGTTAAAATGGGACCCATGTCATCTACCAGCAGGGGATCAATAGAAAGTTCCCGAAGGAATTCCTGGCAAGCTCGAATACCTTCATCCTGGATCCATATTGGTGTAAAGGGATGAGACATCCATGGTAACCAGGAAAGCGTCATGGGGAAGGTCGTGTATTTTTCTAAGTCCAAGAAAACGTGTGGTATTCTGAACATAGCTGGGTATATGTTTGAGCAATGGGTTCAGGGTAGATTCAATGTACCCGGAAAAGGCTCTGTAAGGTCGCAATTGACGAAATGATGGGTCTACCCATCCAGGGTCTACCTACCCAGGTAGGGTTTCATGCTCAAAAGCTAGGGTTCGGATTTTCCCTATTTTGACAAATTTTCTAGATCCTCATGGGCAAGATTAGGGGGTAAATAAGTAGCAAGCAACCAAGTTGGCGTATGAATCTTAGGTAAAGTATAAAATACACACTCTAAAAAGGTCGGACCAGAGGGGCACCGAACAGAAATCGGGTAAAAAATTTGACTAGATCTGATGCAAAAAATGAACCGATTCTGATCATTTCTGAACCAAATCTAGTCAAATAATATATATATATATATATATATTTGGAAATAAGAAGCTTGGCAATAATAGGCCTATGTATCAATGTGTTAACACAGCCAAACTTAACCATTTCTTTTAAATTTCACCCGAATGCTCAGATCATAAGTTTCAAACTTCGTCGAGGCTTCCCTGTTCAAAGTAGGAGCTGTGAGGGTTATTTATCTCACTGCCATTGCGCGAAGGCTTACCTTCCTCTGTCAATAGAATCAAATACGCAACACCCCGAAATTCATTACACTCTAAAACATCCGGATAAAATTTGAACCTAATCCGGATCGGAGGAGCACCGACCTAGATCCGTGTCATTGGCAGGAATCAGATTTGGATAAAAAATGACCCAATCTGAGTCATATTTGACCCAAATCTGATGAAATAAATGATCCGGATTTGGGGTAGGTGCCCCTCTGATCCGGACTGTTTTTAGAGTGAGATGTCTTGCGATGGTGCACTAAATGCGAAATTTCTCCATTAAATGGTATGCTAGCTTTACATATTAAAAAGTTTTGTACAATAGTTTCTCTTATACTGTTTTATTTTATGAAGGAAGAAACATTTTAAAAATTGTAATGTAACTAGTTTTCTTTAGCTAATCATGATGCTTCTCTACGTAAAATGTTTCCCAAAAGATCAGAATCTCCGCAGTACCGGTATAAAGTTTATGGTATGAATCTTTGTGTTTTAGAACAGTTACATAGGCCTATACGAGGCGGGAGGATGTGGTGGCTGGCTCCCAGGGCAAAATCTAACAAGCCGGTTTCAGGGCACCATGAAAAGTTTATTTCAGGTCACTGGCCTCATATACATTAGGGCAAAATTCATGTCATGATTGTAAGCCAATCAGTGAATTTTGCTTTACGTAAAAACACTTTTCCGACCCCCTGTGAAATGTGTGGCATACGTCTATGCGCGATAATGTTTTAATATAGGCTGTTCTAAGCACAGTGAACTTAACAATTCAGAATAAATTTTGATAGTCACCAAAGTACATCGACTGTCTGAGGCATTTTATACCTCACGGAGTGTTTGTTCGAAAAGCTCATAGATACATACATAGATACATGCATGATTTCTGGCATGATTTCTGTTTGCTCAGCCCATCTTTTTGGCTTCCATGACCGAACAAGGAATATGCAGTAGAGCCTGCTACGTAGACTATCTGGTGTCACTGCTGAGATATCAAGTATATAAGTGTCCTGTAAATTGTGTCTGGGCAACCTTGCTTTTCCCATTAATTATCAAGTCGTCCTTTAAATGTTGCAATGCTAGGTGCAGCAACGATATTCGTTGGTAGATTGTTCCAGGTATTTACGACTCTGTATGTGAAGCTACTCTTTCACAAGCAGGGCTGTAAAGCCCGAGTCCGGACTCGGACTCGAGTCCGTTTCTTACTGGACTCGGAGTTAGTCCGGAATGGAAGGTTCCAGACTCGAACTAAGCCAGGAATGGGGTGCAGCTGGACTCAGACTCGGAGACGATTCCATCCGAGTCCACAAAAATTAAAGTTTCATTAAAGTTACTCACAGATACATCCTTACTGGCGCACAATGTAATATACATGAATGTTCAAGCACAGTCAACTAAGTTACAGGGTGGACCAGACTATGAAACTGACTTCTATGACAGTTTAAATGGAAATTTACTTGAAAAATAGTCTAAACAGCATTTGTATCATATTCTACATTGTAAAATGGTCAGACTCAGAACTGGCCCGGAATTGGGAAAACTGGGATCGAAATTGGTTCGGAATCGGAGGGTACTGGACTCGATTACAGCCCTGTGCGAAAGTGTAACCTTGAACTTCTTTCATAAATTTGTATGGATACCCTCGTGTAGAATGGTCATGTACAATTGGGAATAAGTCAGATACAGCTGTGCCATATTTGCCACTATAACTATTTTGTAGAATTCTATTAGAATTCAATCATAACCCCCCTTAAAGTTATGGTGGCATGTCACCAAAAAGACCTGTTTTCACTTGGCAGTTAAAGAATGAAATCCCCCAATGGAAGATCCGTTAGAATTATTTCAATACCTTTCACAGTTCTCAAGACATACCTCTTTAAATTTTAATGGTGTTTGGCGTAACTCATAGCCTATGCAAAAATAATTATGTGGAGTGTTGCGCAGTGTCAGCATTTCTTTTGTATAAATTATATCTTAATTACTGATCAGATAGTTTACAGTTTGGTGGGCAATATCAAAAGTTTTCAAGAAAACAATTTTAACTTCCATGATAAATCCCTCAGGGGATACCAATGCTACAATTTTCCTTGAAATGAAGGTTCGAAAAAGACCGGCTGTTTTCTGGATTTTTAACACTTTTTGCATCAAATATCCAACTATGTAATTTTAATGTCACCAGGCCTTTAACCGGCTATAGTTAAGTGTATATGTAGATCCGAAATTACCAGCCTTCGTTCGTATTACTTTCATAGCAGGTGAAGACTTATATACTCTAACACCTGCGAACAATGACAGCGAATCATCCAATTTCGCTACGTTCATGAACCTAATTTGAACTGAAGATACCTCTCGACTGTTGATTGGTTTCTATAATTTTTGAGTAATATTCCTATTTCAACTTTTTCTTTTAACAGGTGCGAAGAATGTATGAAACAATGTCTCTTCACACAATTTACAGGAACATACTGTAAGAAGGGGGCAGGCCCGTAGCCAGACAAGGTGCTGAAGGGAGCGAAAAAGCTTCTAGGGGGCCCAAAAATATCCAGAGGGGGCGAAACATACTAAAATGCATTACGGCAATGCTAATTTTTGATCTTGGGGGGGAGGGAAAAATTTTCCAAGGGGTCTTCGCCCCCCTTGGTCCCCCTTGACTACGGACCTGGAAGGGGGGTTTGCCTACACCTCTCGCTCTGTACTATCAGTCTGTAAAATTTCATCATCAAAAATGATTTGTGTATCTGTTTAACTTGCAATATCTTGCAAAAGTCACCGGTACATGACTCCTCGCTCTCCTCCTTCAAACAGTCATAACCGCAGTAGTTCAAAAAAGTCCAGCTTTAGGAGCCTCCTTAAATGTAGGCTACAGCAGCCGCGCCCCAGAATTTCTACAGTGGACCGAGGGCAAGTGGGGGCAAGCAGAAATTAGGGAGGGCAAAATTTGAGTATGCGCATTGCTCCTATACACTGCATACCTTTGCACAGGAGCTGAAATGGGGGAAGAGGAAGAGCCTTGACTGTGGGGCCAAATTACTCCCTCATGCCCCATCTTGGTGGCACCGCTGGGCTACACAACTGCTGTTGGTACCGAGTGTTGATATGTGTACACTAAATAAGGGTACCGCACATTATGTGGTTAAGTCAGAGAGGAGTCTGAAGAACCACCCTGGTTATGCGCATCCCAAAAGGAGGGGCTGCATATCCAACGTTTGAAAAAAAGAAAATCCGGCAAAGAAAGAAAACTTCATTGGATGTACAACTTTTTACCCTCTCCTCAGTGGGCATGAATAATGGCAACGTGTGCCCAGGTGAAAGTATGTACTACAAGTTCTGCTGGTGTTTTTGTAACTGCTCAGTTCAATTGAAGTGAGTGTATAAGCATTAGCGGCTCGCCATAGGGGCACGGGGGGGGCATTTGCCCCCCAAAAGTTTGCAAAGCATGGTCTTCAATTTTCAAAAATGAAAATGATAAATAAAAAAAACATGTAATTCGAGATGGGTTAGGCCCTCCCTTTTCCTTGAGTGGGCTTAAAATTAAAGAAGTGAATAACTTTCCAAAGCAATACGAAGGTTAAACATTAACAAACTGCTTTCAAAACGACATTTTTTCGGCGCGCTTCGCGCGCGTTTTCTCAGTTGCCTGTTTGCTACTATATATACTTCAGACATCACAAATGGACCTGCCGTTAGTGCGAGCTAAGGTAATTAATCAAAACAAATGATCACGCTGTGATATTTGTAATCTGATTAGCTTAGGCATCATAATGTCATTTACAGAGTGTAACGGTAATGCTGGAGTGAAATGCCCACAGTTCTGCAGACACTTCAGAGCTTTCGGGGTCATTAGATACACAACCCATTAGTCGTGTTGATTATCATCCACGACTAAAAGCAGTTTTGCAAGGGTGTCACCTGGCCAGATTAGCATAGGTATCTGTCTACAAAAAGTTGTAACGGGCATGTTGTCTAAAAGTATTGTGTTTCCCATAGAAAGAGAGGTTTCCCTTCCTTTGTCCAAAATTGACAGCGCCGTTGACCCACGAGCGGTCTTATGACTGTCAAATGGCCTGTTATAAGCAAAAGGTTCTCCACCTCTGTGCTAAAGTATACCGTCGTTTCAATTGATTTAAAATAAACACACCAAACAGTCAATCTAAGCTCAGTGTGATGAGACTTTTGACTAGTGGTCTAGCTATTTGTATATAGGATGAGACGTCGTTCTGAGTTAGGGGAATTCCCCCCCCCTTAAAAAATTGTTTCGGAACGGTACTGAGATCCAAAATACTAGTGCTATCACTTCATCGTTTTCAAGTGTCTTCATGCTCGAAATTTTCGTTAGTTTAAGAGAACAATCCAGAAAACCAGCATTTTATGGCTTCTTGGCAAAGCTGAAACATATTGTGACACAATGAAATGAAACAGTAAAATATTTAAAGGTGGGGCTCATTTTATACAAATGGATCAAGCCGCCTTGCCCATTTCACCAGGCTCTTACTCCACCCCTATGGTAGTACGGTAGCGATCGGTTGATATGGTTGTATTTATTTTTAAAGTAGTCAGCTCATGACTTACTGGCTGAAATGGTTTTTGAAGAGCTTTTGAAAACTACATGGGGCATCGCTGTAATACATAATAATAACCATAGGCCTACTCCCATAGGCGTAGGAGGCGGGGGGCTGCAGCTCCCCCAACAAAATATTTTTGTGAAAATTCGGGCAATATTCTGAGAATTTTCGGGAACTCACTGAAAAAAATAATGCAATAATGTAGCTTAACGGAAATCGATACTTTAAAAAACTTCCTTGGTAATTAAAATATAGGTCTGATTTGGATTGCACCATCATCTAGGCCTATATATTCGGTATTTATTCACCATTGTGTTTTTAATGGTTAAACTCATATATTATGATTATCAGTGGTGTATTTGAGGAGCCATTAGGGCATGCCCCCGTCACTGACGCCGATTTTTTTAGTAACTAAAATAAAACAAAATTTTACTTCAAAGGTAGCATATGTGGCACCAGATTGCATGTAAGGACACCTAACTTTTCAAAAAATTTCAAAGGGTAGGGGGTGATGCCTGTTTTTTCTTTTAGTACTAAAATACGTACGGTAAATTTTTTCACACAAATTTTACTTCAAAGGTAGCATATGTGGCACCAGATTGCGTGTATGGACACCTAATTTTTCAAAAAATTTTCACCCCCTCCCCTTAGACCCCTCCCCCAGGCCGGCGATCACACAGCATAGTGCCTGCCCCACTCCCATGAGAGAAATCTTGGCTACACCACTGATTATTATCATCATTATTGTAACGACTTCCCCAGAATTATAACCAATATGGAATAGGTAGTAACGTGGTAAATTATTGTATGTAATTGGCATGCGGTGTGATAACGGATGCATGCCTATATGACATGTGCATTAACATTTTGAACGCACGCGGAGCGCGCGGTAATTTTTGTTTCTATTTTTCTGGCAGATCGTTACATCCCCCCCCCCCATCAACTTGGGCCCCTAAGCCTATGCATACTCCCATTGAGGCTATTGTACTATCCGGAGCTGACCATTAATATTGCGGGGGGGGGGGGGGGGTCTTCCGAAACTCCCTGAATACGGACTTGAGTTTGCCACCCCCCCCCCCCCCAAACAAAATTTCTTAGAGCCGCCCATGTGTATAAGGAAGGAGAATCTTTCTATAAATTACTGCAGTTTTATATTATTTTTTATAATTTGTCTTCAAAGTTTTTACACTTTTTAAGTTTTTACTTTTTATTAGTTTCACAACTCTTTTTGCCTTTGACTTAAATGAAGTGATTTGCATCTTTTAATTGCTATAAAACCTGCAAAATAGTATATATGTATGTGTGTGTGTATATATATATATATATATATATATATATATATATATATATATATATATATATATATATATGTATATATTGAAAGGTTGTGACTATGAGACTACAAGGCAGCTTTACAACACTGTTTCGTAAGGGCCCAGTGTGGTAAGTCCTCACTCTTCAGAGGCCTGATGTAGCATGGTGTCAACAAAGGTTTGGCATTGGTTTGCACGTGCCCGTTTTGAACCGTACATCGACATTATTTATGTTTCCATTTCCAAGTTCCAACTTGCGGTCTCGAACTTCTTATTTCGAAATGGAGGTCTCGAGAGTTGCGAATCGGATTCATTCAGCTCTGCAAGAACATAATTCTAATCGAGAATATTCTCCAAGCCATCACGTTCTATGCCTTATTAATTTTAACTTAATTTCTGCTTACCCCTTAAGCATTTCCACGGCTACGTTATCGATCTATACGACGGTACGTATGGATGATCTCACTCAACTATGCTGCACTTGACAGACACAAACAAATTTTACAACACCGTTTAATGGAAAACAAGGATCGGTTTAGAAGGTTAGTAATAAATCAATGCTCCTTCGTTAAGAAAAGAAACGTTTTAGCAGATAAAGTGCAAGTATTTTTCCTACCGTATAAATCTAACAAAAGCCCCTTTTCTACCATAAAATTCGTGATATTTCCACCCGACGCTAAGTATACCAAGTCCTACAAACGCCGTGGAGTGTTTACCCACCCTTGGTAAAACAAGGTTGATGGATTGTAAGAGAATGTGTTCCGTCTAAAGATTATTTTGTGTTGGAAAGCGACTTTTATTACGTTTTCTGACGATTTTATCAATCAGACGTAGAACGGTTACATGAAACGAGCGGGAGAGTCGGTCGAGCTGTAGGTCAGGACTACATATGCTAGACTACACTCGACGAAAGACAAATAGTATAGCCGATGTAATTAATGGTAAGGAAATAGGAGCTATCAAGAGCCATTAGTAAGTTCAAATGGTCTCCATTTTGGGGTATAAAACCACATTTTGAAGGTGTAAAAGACATGTAAACTATTTCACTTTTCCAACATTACATATTGATGACATTGGCTGAATTCTTTCCTATACTTTCTTTTATTAATGTTGTTTAAGGTATTTACATCCCAGGGCAATGAAAACGATTTTGACTGTTGGGATCAAGGTAAAATCTTAGGATTTTGGGAGGGGGTAGGGGCCAAATATCCAACTGGAGATGTTGAGGAGCCAAGCACGAACAATCTACATACAAGTTTAGTATCCCTTTCACCTTTCGTCATAGCCACTGTCCGGGCTTTTGAAAATGCTCTCGACATGTGAAAATGAAATAGAAAGCACACACATAAAACAAACTTAACTAAAGATGAACTCGCGTTGAAAATTCTGTTAGTCTGAAACGACTCGCTTAGGAACGCTTAAAAAAGCGTTTAGAGATGCTTAGAGACGTCGGTATAAGGCTCCCATTTCTCGGCAAATTTGCCACAGTTGGATAGAATCGGAGTAATGTGCAATTTCCGACTGTCACACTTCAAACTTCCAACTTAGCCTATTTGTATACTCATACTGGATGGAACGTAAAACATTACCAGAAATATACGGTTGTCGGCTTAGTGAAATAGCAATTCCGACTACCCCTATTGAAAAAAGAGCAAAACAAAGGCGCGCTTCGCGCGTAAATGGGTTCTTATTGATTGTAATGTACTGTCATCCTTGACGAAAGGGAACTCCGGTAAAGGGGGAGTGGTTGGGATATAACCGATGTATCGTTTGTCTGAGGATCTATGGGTGAAAGGTCTCTTTCCTCTAATAACGTGCGTGTGAGCAGGACTTTACGAATAAAAAATCAAAGAGTACGAAAGTTGCAGGTCTCCTGAGATGAGTTGCTACACAGACTATGCAGGATTTTTTAATCCAAGGGATGTAACTTCAGTTATGACAAACGATGATTGTAGCGACGTATGAGAAAGTGTAGCAATTTAATATTCTTTTTTCAACTCGAGGGGCGCCAGCCCCGAACACCCTCTGATACACGTCTGGGCTATAGTCCGGCTTGGAAAATCAAAGACATTAATATAATTTATTTAGCTAGTCCATACAACCTACAACTTACAATCGGTTGCAGCCTGCATGGCCGATTTGGTTTGAAGCCAAACCTACTTTAGAACACCTTTCCTTCTCATGATAGTCAAAGAAAATTAATGAAAAAGTTGTGTTTCCTGCAGTCTATGGTGTTTGGAAAGCCATTTTTCTCCACGCAGATCTGAAAAAAACTTATTTGTGTTTGAATGCGATTTTCTGCAATCTATGACGTTCGTGACCAAAATTCATCCCACGCTGGCTACCCACGCATGAAAGACGCAAACCAATAGTGACAGTTTGATTTAGCAGTTTCGAGGAAAATTTCCTGCAATGAAGGACGTTTATAAACTCAATTTTTTTTTAACGCTGTAACAACTGAAAAAGAGTTTGTAAGTAAAGTCCCTTACAAGGCATTTTAGTACTTTTGAAAATGTCAAAGCTATTTCAAGAATAAAATTGATAAAAAACACTGATCAGCTTTGATCTATTTCTAAAAGATTAGAAAATGCAGTAATCTATATAGATTAGGACCAACTGCAATTTTACAATTTTATCTCCTTTTTTCATCCAACTATCTATTCCCTTATTTTTTCTTTCCTATTTGCTTCTTTTCAGGTTTATTGGTAGGATGAATTACTGCCAAGATATTTGCATAACTTTACATTAGTTTACATCATTTTACATAATCTTGTACACCTCCCCGAAGAATGTAGAAAGAAATATAATGAAACTGAAAGGAGTATACAATACTACCACAATAAAGAAAGAAAAGAACCGTCTTTCAAGTTGTCACATTCAATCTTTTATCAAAACTTCCCCTGTTCAGCAGTTCTCTTCAAAAAAAAAATATCAAGTCATTTACTTCTTTAAATGTAGGTACACACATTTAAGTAGATGCATGCTTTTGTCTAATGCATTGATTTGGCCAAACAGTATTATTTGAATCAATGTAGAACACTACAATAACCACAGGCGTGAGGACGGGATTGGTGAGGACTGAGTAGAGTAGCCTTATAGGGACTGAGTTTACAAGGTATGGCCTTCCGTTAGGGCAGAAAAAAACTATTTTTTATCTGGCAATCATAAAGTGACACTTTTAAATTCATGGATAAATTTGCAAAGTCATTGTATAAAAAAGTACATTTCTGGAATTGTTAAATTTTCCGATTTTCACTTTCGACTCTCTCAGATGTTAAATGCATTGTGCAGAACGCAATGTATTCAACAACAATCTTTCAAGTGCATGACCCAGGGTCTCCAAGGTAATCTGTGTCTAACCTATACATTTTTACTTAAAGAGCAAATTAGTAAAACATGAGATCTTTAAATAAAGTTTGTTTAGACGCAGCTTAAACGGCTTGAGGAAGTGCAATTCTTTGCAATCTGGGAGGCATTTTTGGCAATTTTTTGGTACGCTAAGCTTCAAAGACGATAGCACTCCGCTCAGATATAGTGTCAAATCCCTAATTACTTTTCCAAAAATACCTCCATGATTGCGCCTGGTTGTGCATGTATATTCACAACATATATGCATTTCCCGGAATTTTAGGCAAAAGTGCCCCTCCCGTAATTTGAAAGTAGTCTCGAAGACCTCAGCCTTGTGGCACGTATACTCTCGCAGATAATGTAGAGACAAAGTAAAAATTCTCTAAAAATAGACAAATTGCATCAAAGAACCCTCAAAAAATGAAAAATTTCCCAAAGGGAAGGGTCACCCCTGCCACCCCTCCCCCTTAGACCCCTTCCCTAGGATGGTTGTCCGAAACAACGTAAAGGACGCCACCCCCATCTGAGAACATGCTTCCTACACCTATGCAAGGTTTTTTTTTAAAGACCACAACCGAAGGTCTGATTCAGGCCCTGTACAAACATTTGGCCAGGCTAAAGGCAATTCAGAGGTGTAAAATGATTTAGTCTCCGACAGTCAGTCGTTTTCCAGCACTAGACTGAAGATGCCTAAGATCGAAGATCACCAGACTTGAGGTAATCTAACACTAAACCTTATCCTAACCCTAACCCATTGTTATTCTGATTCTGTTCCTAATCATGATGTTAATCCTCATCCTGCCCTACGGCAAATCCCGATACTAGCCTAGCCCTAAGTACATTTTTGCTTTAGCGGACCTTCCGTTATGTGCTTCGTAGGTTCAGCAGAATTCCTTCACAGCAGTTGGCTTTCCTACTGCGAGACATATAATGATCAAAAGACACTGAAAACTTGTCATGATATTTCCAATTCGTAACTGTGAGTTTTCGGGCTGGTTTCAAGGGAAGAAACTATGCTCTCCCTTCCCCTCCCTCCCCTCCTATTCCAGCATGAATCTGTTTGCTCTATTATCTTCAAACACTTAAGCAAAATTTCAAATTCACGACTCAAAGGATCCTGTACAGATAGGCTTGACTCGATGTTAGAACAGGGACTTGCCACTCTGTGTTTGAGTGGCAACTCCACTTTGTGTTAAAGTGGCAACTCCCTGGTTAGAGCTCCCTGCATGTTACTAGTGATAGCATATCATACATAAACCAGACACCAACCATGTCTTCAGGAAAGCACCTCGGTCGAGCCTCCCTGTATAATAAACTCATGACTTCTAAGGTTTTGTTGAAAATCTCCCACCCGATATGTACTTTTTCATCAGTTGATAATTTTATTTATTTGAGGTTTGAAGATAAGACAAGAAACTTTCCAGATAGACCACAATGAACATTTGTGTTGAGTATTCACTGTAGGAATCGCATAAGGGCGTACGCTTTTAGAAAGATATTTCTTAAGGGGGAGATGTGTCCTTACCTCAGGCCTGTAGCCAAGCGAGGCCAGGGGCGTTCCCCCTCGAAAAATTTCGCCCCTAGAAAATGAAAAACTAGGCTTCTACTGGCTTAAAGCAGTTAAGTATATATCGCCCACGTAATATCATCCCCCCCCCCTTGAAGCTACCCCCAAGTTCAGCACCTTTTTATGGCCACAGGCCTGCCATACCCTGGAATATTCCCTCTTAGGTAAACAATCATGACGTCACTTTTACTCTGAAAACATTTTTGCACTTGGGGGGGGGGGGGCTGACTTACCCAAGACCCCAGCTTCTTACACCTATGGATGGGAACAGTCTTGTTTTTGCTGTAGATATTCCAATGCCTACTCACATTTCCATCTGGTGCATAGTCAACGCAATATGACAGAGTATATAAAGTTAGTAACAACTGGGAGGCTTGGTGTCCCTTGCAGTGTAACTGTAAGATGGAATTTCATCCAACAAAAAACCCCGGTTGGCACATCAGAACTGACTTTTGAAAGAAAGATTCCCAGCTATAGCTAACTTGTTGAGGTGGTCACCGGTCGGTCAACGTGAAGTTGTTACATAAAAGCTGTAAGGTTCCTCCAGTATTAATAAATGCCCTTCATGGCCAAAAACTGTCAAACGAGGGAGTTGTAAAGTCCTGTTTTGTAGCATACTGAGATCAGTTACTCGTGAGAGAATTCTCCTTGATACATCAAACTGTCAAACAGATTTTGGACTTGTACTAGATCCATACGACTCGAGGCTTATGAACTTGAAGTAAGAGACTTTGAATGGACTCCAAAGGACATTGACCACAAGTATCTGTTCATGCTGGGCAATATGTCCCCATCCTGCTCCTAGCGCGACCCAGGAATGTTTCACAAAGCCGCCCTACTAAACAGCTAAAGAGGGGGCTGGGATAGAAACCTAGCTGACGGTCTCACCCTTACTGGCTGAGGCTAAGAGTGAGGTCAGGTTACAGGAATTCACACTCTTAAACAAAAATTGTTGCTGGAGTTCCTCGATACAGTGGCGTAGCCACGGGGAGGGTTTTGGGGGCTGAACTCCCCATGACCCAACCTTGAAAAAAAAATAATTGCAAAAAACACATGATCACTATAAACTTTATTACATTTGAGGCACAAACATTGCACCATTTTGCATCTGGAGACCTAAAAGAGCCGTTTTTTCTCCCTCCCCTTAGACCTTTCCCTCATGTCGTACTCCAAAACCCTCCCCATGACACAATCCTTGCTACGCTACTACCTCGATAAGCATACGTGAAGCTCCAATATGGTGTAAAGGGGCGTTTCCCAGGGCCAGGGAAGGCAGCCGCCTCGATCCTCTCAAATCTGTCACTTTCTACTCCTGCTACAGTTACATCTCAGTTACATTCGGTCACCGACGATATGAATTGTCAAATACTAACATAAACCTAATGCGGAAATCATAAGTTACATTTCGACCTGATCTATTGATCATTTTGTCAGTTTTTTTCTGTTTTACCAGGGGACAGGCGGGTAGCCAGGGGGAGGGGGGAAGGGGGAGGGGGAAACCGCCCCCTTGAGCATATTTTGGTATTTTTTAATTATTATTTTTACAATATTGCTAGTGTTTCTCCTATTTATATGAGGTAAATAGGCTAGGGAAGTGCCATTTCCAGCGATCTGGGAGGCATTTTGGGCCAAAATTTTCGTGGCTCGGAGAGCTGAAATCTGTCTATGGGCTTCCCCCCTTGACAAATTCCTGGCTAAGCCCCTGCTAGGGGGGGGGGGCACTGAAATAAAGAGGGAACATGTATGGTGACATTTCTTTAAGGACATATGCAGTCACCAATTTTTATTTACACACATACATTCTAAATCATGTACTTTCAGGCACGTAGTCAAGGGACCAGGGCGGTCCCTCATAGAAATAAGATTCGCCCCTAGAAAACTTTTGAGAACGAAATTTACTATTGCCTGGATACATCTTTACATATTTCGCCCCTGAAAATATCTCCCCAGGTTATCTTACCCCCATGTAGCACCCTGTCTGGCTACGAGCCCGTGAAGGCTTTTTCATTCATGGGACTTTTCTGTTAATAAATTGTTCATGTTATGAGAGATAGCTCACTGGTTTACTTCAAGAGTGCCAAAGGTAATGTTTTTGTTTTGAACCACCCATGTTACACTTTTATGAGATAAATATGAGGAAATTTGATTAATATGGGGTTACTGATATTTCAAAGTTATATTAAAGGGACTGCACATGGGGGTAAACAGGAAGGGCACGTGGGAGCATGTTCCCCATTTTTGAAAGTAGAGGGGATATCATATCGCTGCCCCCCCCCCCTAAGAAAAATCAAGAACCCGAACAAAAATAGAAGATGGACGTTTCATTCCATACCTTACAAAATTACTAATTCAAAAATCAAGGTAGAAAATTGTGGCAACAACAATTTAATAGATTAAAATCGTGGAAAATGCCACAGGCTACATCACAGATCATCTGGTATCCAAATTTTTCTCCGGGGACATTGAGCAGGTCCCGGACCCTTCGTTGCTAGAGCTTTGCCACTTGCACTTGAATTCGTTTTGGTCAACGTTATGCCCTTTTTCTCCCCCTCTCCACCCTCTCCCCACACTTGCGAGAAGCTGTTGACGACGCCCTTGCGACAGCTGAAACCTTTTAATTTAACCCATCTACTGCTATAGTCAAGTCTTATTGGCTTTGAGTTTCCTCCCTCAATATCAGAAATTTAGCAGGTGATCTAACTGTCTACTAACCTACGAGACTGATGTATGTCTCATTTTATTTGACGCGAAATTCACTCAACGTTATAAGAACAGCCCAATCAGTCGAACAACGCGCAGACGGATAGTTTCATAGCAGCTGTCAATCGACAAATGACACTTTGTGCACGGTGGCAGAGTAATTTTACAAGTGAAGGAAAGGTTTAAAGATTTCATAATTGTGGTAACCCTCTACCC
The DNA here is from genome assembly GCA_029531755.1 of Holothuria leucospilota. Taxonomy (NCBI): domain Eukaryota; kingdom Metazoa; phylum Echinodermata; class Holothuroidea; order Aspidochirotida; family Holothuriidae; genus Holothuria; species Holothuria leucospilota. The sequence goes on from CM055977.1 coordinate 15,615,339, forward strand.
CAACTTCCTTACAGCCTACATAGGAGCTTATACGATTAATTCATGACGCATTTTACATTCGTACTTGTCGCAAATTCTCATATGAAATTCTTTCACTGAGAAGACAGCTTTTAAAACCTGGTTACCAGATCTTTTCAAGATAAGCTACCGTAGTCATCATTGGAATATGGAATGAAGTTGGAACTATCGTCTGATGGGCATCCTATATCCCACCAATGTAGTTTAAGCGGGCAGTTTATCTTGTTCGTGTGATTCTTATTCAATGGAGAAGACTTTTTTAAATCTGAGAATGTAGCAATTTTCGTGAGTTCAAGGAGATGATGTTTGGATGGTCTTATGTTGAGTAAGGTATGTACACCTCTCTATTTTTAAGTATCAAAGTTACTTCGCCTATGGACCTTTATTAATACATAACGTTATAGGAATCTAGGACCCCCGAAAAGAATTCGAATCGTTTCGGCATTTTTAGTCGAGGTACAAGCTTTTCATTCACAACTTTGTACGCACTTTGATGAAGTGAAATATTCTCTTAAAACTTATAATGTTGTACGTTGTTTGTTGCTCTCAAATACTTAAGCTTACAGCTACAAGCTTGTCGTTCGCTAAGTGAATGCGTGGGGTTATAGGAATGTGGGACCCTCAGAAAAGAATTCGAATCGTTTTTACACGTGCTCATGTATAGCCTAATTTCAATATTAACTCCTCACGGATAGATTCATGTAAGTGCTTCCTCTCAAGCACAAGCCATGCCCCTGTCGAATTCTAGCAGAAGACTACAGATTCCACGTAAAGGGTAACTGTAATTTCGTAATCTGAATTTGGACTGAGTTAGTGGTTCTTTAACCAGGGAGGAAATTTTCCTCTCCTTATGCTGGAGAGAGGTTTGTTTTTGTCTTACCCTAGCAAAGAAATTTTGTGTAATTTTGATGGGATTCATTTGCGATAGGATATTATAGAAATGTGATTATTGTTATGAAAAAGGTTTGAAAACAGTAATGTTTCCCCCAAAATATACCATTTGGTGGTTTTCGGTATGCTCACGCTGGTCATTTTGCTCACACCAGGCGCAAATCCAGGTGGACAATCAACTAGCAAAGCCAGGGGCTCATCTTTTTCGAAGAAGTTCGCGATATTCTATTTCAGGTTGCTCTTTTCACATTTATCGCTTTCTACTGGTAAAAATGATAATAATACCATTGCCTTGGTTATGATTTTAAGGCCCCAGAACCCAGACATTGCATGTAAAATCTCATCTCGAGGTTGATGTCACCGCTGAAGCACCTTCGGCGAGGCCTTGAACTTCACGATGAGTCTCCCTTTCTTGAACCCAGGATCCAACCTTTCCATATGTAGGCTGGTAGATGATCCTTCTTTTACTTTAATTTTAATAATTTTGGGATCCACAAGGGGGGGGGGTTCCCATCCTCAGTCCGACCCCTGCGCGACGACTTTCTTGTTTTGCAACGATACCCAAGCTGCACTTAGGGCCGTCGACAGCCGATCCGGGCCCCGGTGCAAAATTTCAATGCGGGCCCCTCTCACCAAAGTAAGTGTGGTCATTCACCTGAATAACCACTGACGCTAAATGACCACTCAGATCGGCCAAGTTTGGCCTAATAATAACGTTGACCGTAGTCCTGTGATTTTCAAATTCCCCAATTCCTCCGTATTTCCCTGTAGCTAGGCGTGAAGATCGAGGAAATAATTCGATATGATATAATATATTTTATGACCAATTTTTCCGGGCCCTCCAAATTGCCCCGGGCCCGGGACATTTGTCCGTTCCTGCCCCCCCCCCTGTCCGCGGCCCTGGCTGCACTGCAAAATATGTAAACTTCTCTTCATCTGGTCATCACCAGATGATAAAGCCGAGATGAGAGAAAAGTGGAACGCAAAAGAACCACTGGTCTAAGTATGCATGGTTTTCATGAATCATGTGGTGATATTTATTCTGTTATATGAATAGATAACATCGTGCTTCACCGATATAACCATTTTTACTTGTGTTAAAGATAATTGTGAAAACCTATAGTTGTCAGTGTAACAAATGCTGGAGTCCCGAGGGGGGGGGGGGGAGCATGGGATGACGGCCCGCCTCACCGTCTAAAATTTCGGGCTTCCTGTGAGAAACCTTGGGGTTTGGAGGGGAAGCTAACCCCTTTCCGTTGAATGTTGGGGTCTCCCTCTCGACTAAATTCTGCACACATCACTGGTTATAAGAATAAATTTGACAGGTTTGACTAATTTAAGTTTGATACAATAACTGTTTAATCCCCTGAATATTAGTGCGAAAAGATTTCTAGGCTGTAGAGCGTACATCCTGCCATCCACAGGCCCTACCCCTTCCCCAGACTCAAATCAAGGGAAGAACACTGGCTACTTTTATGGACCATTGATGATGGGGGAGTTTCCAAGTTTTCATCGTAGTGGTTCGATTCGGAATGATATGTGCTTCCAACCCAGTCCAAAATGTGGCTGCAAAATGCGATTACATTTTCTCAAATAGTCTGAAAATAAGTGTAACCTAATGAATGAGTACTATAGTCTTCAGTGTGTCATAAAAATGTAAACATGGTATTGTCAGATGAAATCTTTCCTTTTGTTCATGCTTTGCGTTCTTCTTGACTTGTAATTATTTGTTTTGAGGTTTATAGCTCGTTCGATACCACTAAGAGGATTTGTTCGCTTTTTAATGTCAACGAAACCCTTTGTGATGTACTCGTCGTGAGTGACGTAAGCTCCTTTGAGAGGAATTGACAAAATGAGCCGACAAATACCGATCTTGGATGAACCAAGGTCTGTTAACTGGTGGACTGCATCTCCCTAGTCTTTTGGAGGGCAAATGCAGATAGCCTTAATTTGAAACAGCATGTTTAGTCCCCCATACTAATTCACGAATGTGTGAGTACGAGCCTTTTTGGTAATGAATTATTAAATCCTAGCAAAATAATTCGTCTGTCTACCTTGAACAGTATGTTTGTTCTGAATCATCACGAGATATATTTGTGAGAGAATTACGAGAAAAATTGATCGATGTAGCTTATTCTAAAGAAACTTGAATGAGTGCTTGATAGGCGTCTCGTGCCTGGATTTTTCAGGGGGACGGGGGGGGGGGAAGGCTAGGGTTGAAATGACAAAAGGGCGCTATGGCGCAAAGAGCTCCCCTGAACGGCGTGGTTTTCGAAGGCCAGCTTTAGGGCCCGTGGTGGGGTCCAGGTGCAACGCCCTTGTGGGTGCTCAGGGGCGAAGCCCCGGAAGCTTTGGGAATTTACTAAATTGTGGGCATTAGCATGATGCGTTTAACCTTCCTTAAATGACACTGGATGGGTACTAAACAAAATACAAAAATCACTATTTGACACTTTCTTATCTTTTTTAATTATAGCCACCCCAACTGCCACTAACTGCTGGCCGGGATAGATAATGCAGTAGGATTGACGGTGTAGGGGAGGATGGGTGATAGTGAGGGTTTTCTCTTTAGACTTTGGAACAATTTTTCACCCAAGCTGTCCTTCATGAAGTAATAATAGATAAACTACTGTCCGGTAAGGATGGGTGCGCGAGAGGCACCCCGAAAAAAAATCGCTTTTTATGACATTTTTGTCATTTTCACCTCATTTTGCATACACAAGTTGTCCATCTTCACACAAAGGAGCGATATGAGTAATAAAAAAAGAAAAAATTGAAAAATTGTTCAAGGGGGAGGGCTTTCACCTTCTTCCCCCTCCCCCGCCCCCTTGGCTACGCCTGTTGAATTAACCCTTTAATGTAGAGAAACATTACGAGTATATAAGCCAGCAGGTGTACCATACAGTGTTTTAAAGTTGGATATAAACTGGTAGTGCTTCCCTCAGAGGACGAACAGCTAGACACAAATGCAGGAGTCAAGATGTGAAAAAATCACCCCAGGTCAGTGTCTTAAAACTGATGTGCCGAAGTGGCATGTGCCGTTGCTTTGCATGGTCCGAGTGAAAAGCATGGAGGGTCGAGTCTGACTCCATCTGAAGTGCAGCCAAGGAGGTTCTATACAAGGGCAATTTATGATAAGTAGTGTACTCAGCAAAGAATGACCTTGAGTTATTGAGGGTTGACCTTTGCTACGAGGCACTGATGATTTGTATTTTTTAAAGTGGAGGTAGGGCTAATAGCAAACCTAGCTGGGGAAATATTTACTGCCTTGGGTGAGGAAATCCGACCTTTAATGCTATGTCAACTGCGAGGGGGAGTGGATCGCCAGAGCCACGAGTCCCAAAACTGGTGAAGGGTCTGTAGTGTTATTTCATGTGAAGGTAAGTATAACAGTTGGACTCTAAATCTTCCCAAAAGCCCGACATCTTTCAGCTAACATAACAGAATACTTTGTAAATAAGCCAGTGAAATTTGGTTGTAATTATCAAACTCTGCCCAGCCGAATGTATGTGGCAGCTTCCTAGGCTAAGAACCTCCTCCTAAAAAGCCAATTGACGAAAACTTTTGTGGCCCACCGGGAGAAGTCGATTTATGTTCAGCTCGTGGCTAAGATAACACAAAGGACGGATAGAGAAAGAAAAAGAGACTTCTTCGCAGGCTAAAAAGTTTGATGCCATTCTCGACATGCCTCCCTTTTACGTACCTAAAAAGAAAAGGACAATTGAAAATAAAATGGTCTTAAACGCTGAAACAAAATTTATTACCACGGATCGAGGGTTCTGTAATTGTAAATCTTCACTCAATGGAAACCCGTGACTATTATGTCGAAGAAAATTATGTTTATATTTCATTGAGATGATGTTGGCTTGTAATGTGTTTATGCCTCCCTTATGACAATACCATACTTTAAAGGTACTAGTGAAATAAGATTGGTTGTCACAGTTCGCAACATGTAACAAGATAGACTTCGTTATTTTGTTTAGATCGTAAAACCTTTTTGATGTATAAACAAAATTGGAAATGATTTTTTACGTTGATTAGATTGCTGTATTCTGTGAATGCATCTGGCAACTTTCGCAAACTTTGCTCTCGAATGGAAAGATCAAACCAGAACAGAAAAAGTCTTAGTTGCATTACTGATATTGATCCCAGCTGAAAAGAAATAAATGGACAAGAACGGTTTTGCAATGCTGTCATGTTGTGGAGACTGACATATTCTATACAAAGGAAATATACGGTAAGGTGGCTGCAAATAAGAGCTTAAAGGAACACACAGAAATAAATTACATTTTTCCCTGGAGGAGAGGATAAAAAATATGTGTGTGGGAGGGCTGTTTAGTTGCCGCAGGACCCCAGGCTAGAGTCGCGTTTTCGGTGGCGTACCAAGGACGGTTTATGGACTCTTCTCGGTCTTTTGGATAAGATCATGTGTATGTAGTATATGTTCTTTTCAGCTATAGCCTAGAACGGGGGCACCCATGACAGATCCGTGATGTTGAAGTCTGAAGGTCAAAAGGTAGTAGTATTAAGGCAGAGGTACCTTGCGATTTTCTATAGGGTAAAATTTTTTTCTGGGTGTGGGGGGTTTCTCCCCTTCTCCCTGGCTACGACCGTGCTTGACTGACATTTTACATGTGGAAAATTTGTAGATTTAAAGTTTTGTTTTTGATCGAAAAAAAGGAAAGTGATGAAAATCCTACAGTCTTCCATGCTCTCATTAACTTGCCCAATATTCTCCGGGGCACATTGTCTCCCTTTCAGCCCTTGCAAATTGATCTGCAAACAAACAGGAAATATCAGTTTTAGTTTTGTATGTACACTCCAAGCAGACTATAATAGACGAGTTGGGAAACTTCGGGATACAGTGCATGCTGGGAACGAAAGTGTACCACAACAGAGACTGCATGTGCAAGACAGTATTTTGTGTAATCACGCTCAATTTTCCAGTGTTAAACTATGGTTCTCTAGACTTAAATCACGGGTCAAAGAGAATTTTCTTTAGAGGAAAAGTTCTTTGTAAACCTAGTCTCCTTAACATGGACCGAAAAGGTTGGGCAGTATGGCAGTAAATTATGAAAGACAAAAAATACTTTCTCAATGCCCTCTTATCCTTGCGCAATTATCCGTGGCCTTCATCTGTGGTAGTACAATGGTACAGCAAAATCTAATTTCCCAACTCGTCTATTCTGGTAACAAGTTATCCGGGGTAGCCTTCCCTTTAAGTTGAATGTAATTGTGTTATTACAAAATTTGAAATATTAATCGGGGTATACAGTATGTTTGTAAAAGGAGGGCCGGAAAATTAAAAACAAAATCCAATTTAACGCTTTAAGCATCTAGAAGAATTGGGTTATAGTTGTATCAGCCTAGATAAGGCTAAATTAGATTTAGACAGTGTATGTGACTCATCGGAAAAGGGGAAGAAAACCCATCATTGACATGTTAGACTGACACGAACAGGAGTGAAATTCTGCCGCAGTACCACTCTCTGTGATCGAGTGACATTCCATTCTTTCTCGAGTGACATTTTCACCCGATAAGAGTTATTTATCAATCTTAGTAGAGTGCAATTCAGTTATTTCCATAAAATAAAACAGTGATCATTGCGGTCACTCCCTCACAGAAGTAAATGTTACTGTTACATTTACAGAGTAGCCTACTGCACGTTTCGCTTGGCTGAAAGAATAATCTATCCACATCGAAAGATAAATGACTGTTTTAATCTGTAGTCAGAATTCACATTTAATAGCTACAAAAAGGCCTATTTCTGCCTGACATAACGTCCTAACAGGCCTATATGGAGATATAGATCGTAGATAAACACAGTATTGATCAGCTGTTCAAACGGAAACTGGGAGAAAATACAGAAAAAGTAAATATTTGGGTCATGTTTGAATAAAGTCCTCGACTTGTAAATGCTTATAAAATACATATTCCCTAATGTAGGAATGCCGCAACAAGGGGCTTTCCAAATCCTACCTGTCAACAGGCTGTAGGATACATAATTAAACCTCACCTCTTGATAACAATAAATAAACCAAAATCAGAGGGAGAAAGAGCTTAAACACGCATAGGTGAGAAAACGTGTTGTAAAAAGGTTAGGTCCAACATTTATTTTTAACAATAGTATTATTGGACAGGCGTGGATGAGCAATGAAGCTCCATCAGCGCTTTCGTTTATAACAGCGTTAGGAAAATTGGGATGGATGTTAAGTGCTTTCTGGAGAAAACGGCAGGTTTGTAGTCAAAGCACTAGCCAAAGGAGGTAGCAGGCGCGTAGCCAGAAATTTGCCAAGGGGGAGGGTTGAAGCCTGTAGGCAAACTATCTAAGCGTAGGACCATAGGTTGGTGCGAAGCGTAAACGAAAATTTTGGCCGAAAATACCTCCCAGATCGCTGGAAATGGCACTTCCCAGGCCTTGTAAGTTGCATCTAAACATTTTTTTATTTTGAGTTATTAGCAATATCATAAAAAAAATCATTAAAAATACCAAAAATATGCTCAAGGGGCGGCTGCCCCTTCGCCCCCTGGCTATGCGTCTGGGGGTAGGGGTAGGGCCCCCTCAAGAAAGGAGTTCCCCAATTACTATTGCCATTATGCATTTTAGTAGCCTCTCTCCCCCTTGAAAATATTACCCCCTGAAACTATCTTAATCCCATTCGTACCTTGTCTGGCTTCCGGCCTGGAAAAATGTGTCTGCTTTCGTCGTCAGCAGGAGTGTAGAATCGACGATGACCGTCTTTCAGTGATAGGTGGTGTTAACATGAAATATCAATAGAGGGCGCAAATGAATGGCGGTGCTGAGGTTAGGGTCCAGTGGGACGGATTATACATTATCCCATCCTCTAGTTGGTAAAAACTTTGGCTTTAAAATGGGGCTTAGATGCAAAAATGATGGCCTAATTGTCAGCTTCTAAAGTATGCTTATGTTCTACAGATATATTGAGGTCAAAATATATTTCGAAACAATGGAAAGACTTTCATCTTACTTTTAAGGCAGTCAGTAAGGAAAACCCCTTTCTGAATTGTAATTTTCACGTCTCAATCTACGATCAACCAGTAGCGGTGGAAAAGAATTCAAAAGAGGGTGTTCCAGTGCAACCTGTCAGTTAAACGTTCCTTTAACCCCTGCAATAAAATACAAGGCCTTTTCAAGAGTCTTCACCACACCTTCAGCCTTTGCTTCGTCCAAGGGGATCTGGGACCCCTCGAATTTAAAGGCCCATGCATGTTGAATGACCCTCCTGCACTGTAAAGACACTTGGTTCACGAGGAAACTGAACCAACATTTTGGGTTAAATATTAACCCCATTTGGGTCAAATGAAGCCTTATTTGGTCCATTATTTACCCAATAATTTTGGTCGGTTCCCTCCTGACCCAATTTTGGGTCAACCTGACCCAAGTGTTTTTACTGAGTGTACCCCTCTTTCCTGAGCTGAACATATCTTAATGCAACACTCTACAAACAATTTGATCATTAGAGAGCTGAACCAACATTTTGGGTTGAATTTTAACTCAATTTGGGTCAAATGAAGCCGCATATAGGTCATGATTTGATCCAATAATTTTGGTTGGTTCCCCAGACCCAATATTGAGTCAAATTCACCCAAGTGTTCTTACGGTGAAGTTTTCCGAACAATCACCAATCGCTAAATGATAAATTGGGATGGATGCACTTGAAGAAAATATGTATTGTCAAGGAGAATATTGCGTTGGTGTTACAGAAAAGTTTGACATGTTCAAAACAGTGATTTATAGATACAAAATTTAGGCCATTCAAAATTTAGTAGGTGGGTAAGTCTATTTCAAGAAACATGATTGTCACAGAAATAAATTTATTGCTTTTTAGCACAAGTGATACAATATCTATAACTCTCAGCTTGTAATGCGATGCATTTGCAAAGGCACCTATGGCCTTACTCTAAAGTCACAAAACCACCCGACCACCATCCGCCCAAAACGACTTTGTTTTGCTCCTGTATAATACATGCAGTGTAAATAGCCTTCTTGGTTTCTTGCATTTAGTTTGCCAGATGAAGTGTTAATACTACTTTTAGCATTGTTATGATGAAGTGCAGTATAGCAAGTGACATAGCACACTGAAGTGAGGAAAAAGGTTTGGCCTTTCAACAGGTTTGTTTCAGGATGGCGTCAGGATTTGCTCCACGGGAGGGGGGGGGGGGCTAAGCTCTCTGACAGTGGGAGCAGCAACCCGAAGCCCTGACAAAAGGATATTGAACGCAGAATGTTAGGATCGGAAAGCCCCGAAAACTTTTCGTTTCTTTTGAAGAAAATTTGAAAACTTCATGTTTTCAGTAAAGAAAATTTGAAAAAAAATTAGGGTTTTATTGAGATGAATTGGAAAATGTGAGTGCCTTATCGAAGAATCTGCCTATGCTTGAGAGCAATTCAGGTAAATCGTGGGGACGTCGGGAATTACATAATCGTGCCTATTGAGGCTCCCCGAGGAAACTGGAAAATTTTTCATGGGGGACGCCTTCCCGAGGTGGAGCCATGGTCCTAACCCCCTCCCATCTGAGACCGACTTTTGACGGTTTGTGTCTGTTTTCAAGAACATTAAGAGCAGATCTTGTAAATGTAGTCCAACACATGCAGCAGCGACTGTTCAGTAGTTGATTTAGGGTTGTTAATTGTTGAATATTCGAGAGTATGTATTTTCACACGATAGTAATAAAGTTGTATTTTCCTACTACAGAGAAATAAGTCTCCAGTGAGTTCAAGTGCCAACTTCTCTGTTTGCTGCCTTTAAGTTATGATTCTATCCCCGTAGAGTTTACGCTAGGCCCTTACAATAGGCTATCACATGTGCAAATTAATGTGGAAGCAGTCGTGTTAAGCGCAATTATGGCTCTCTTTCAAGGGCATAGGCGTAGGAGGCGAGGATGCTGCAGCCCCCCCCCCCCCCAAGATATTTCCTTGAAATTCGGGCAATATGCTGCTATTTTTTCGGGAACTGCAGTGGCACATATGAGTTGCATTTTCCGGGCAAGTCACAACAGCCCCCCCCAAAAAAATCAAATTAGGCACCTACGCCTATGTTCAAGGGTACTCTATCGACGAGAGAATACATGCCATCGCATATTGGAGCTTAATAGACCCTGGTGTTAGTTTCACACAGGTGTGGTCTCATCCGTTTTGAATCAATTTAGTAGTGAAAAACCTCTTCAGTACAGTCACACTAACTAAAGACCTACAATTACAGTACCATCGGAAGGTGTTTAAGATTGGGGGCCGAACCAGGCTCCTGAGTTTTGCCTTAAGTTTGGACATGTCTAGACAAAAGATCTTCAAGATGAAAATTACTGAGGGCTCTGCAACCCCAAGCAGCCCTGAGTTAAGCTATAACACGGTATCTTATTTGGAGTTGTTCAATATTTGAGTGTGCCATTTCAACGCCTACTAAGTGCAGTTGTTGTAGATGTTACTGTGTTTTTCATACAGAAAGATTACACTCTGGAAATGTCCTAGGCAAATTTGAATAGAATCTAATCAATAGGGGCATGAACCGGAATCTTGTCAAATCTTTGACTAAATTCGTCTCATAAATGTTTTTTAGAGTGTACTCTTTCGAGTCTACATAGTAACTTATATATTGCGGTAAATTTACAGCTCTTGGCTACTTTCGCGTTGTAAGTCACTGAGGCGGCTTTACACCGATAGTCGGTTGGACTTTGACAAAATGTACCGAGAAAAAATTTCGCCCCCCCCCCCGCCTAGAAAATTTCAAGTTACCTTTGCCTTAACATATTTTTAAACATCTCGTCCCCTGCAAAAATATTTCGCCCCCTGGAAGCCATCTCGCCTTCCCTCAGTACCTTGTTTGGCTACGGGCCTGACTTGTGCACAGGAAACAAGTGTCAACGTAAACGTGAACTTCTTGGGTTTTGGTTGCCCACCCGGCGGACGTGTATTACTCCTGCACCTATACTGGCTGCACTCAGTTAGAGTATGTACGCCGAAAGAGGAGTACATATTCGACACCTGCTATGAAGGTAAGGGTTTTGGCATTTAGGTGTCAACGTAAGCATAGGCGTAGGACGCTGTTCTCGACTGGGGGCTGGACTCTGTGTCGGACCGCCGTCCTGGGGAGGGATCTAAGAGGAGGGGTATCCCCCTCCCCTTTGGAACATTTTTGAATGTTTAAGGGTCCTTAGATGCAATATGGTGCAATCTATGAGCAAATTTTAAAGAAAATTACTGCAGATTTTTGTCATTTTGGTTTAGTTTATATATTACCTGTTTTTTTATGTTTATCAGTATCATGTTACGATCTTTATGTACAAGTATGTTAACGGTATCTTGCCCATAAGTTTTGACAATTACTTTAACTTAAACCGGGATTACCACCACTATAACACTAGGAAGTCCAATTATTTTCATGTATGAAGGTTTTGCACACAAGCTTTTAATCGTTCTCTTTATGTCATGGGTCCAAAGTTCTGGAACAGTCTCGATAACAGCACTCCATTAAGAATTCCAAGTCCACAGGTATATTTTGTAAGCATATTTTACAGGGCTACAATGCTTAAACCACTACATTAACTTTCTATATGTTAATGTTTTATGTGTTGTACTTGTATATGTCTGTATGTACTTTGATTTCTGTTTATTCTGTTAAAGGAGGGCTCACAAAAGCGAACCTGCTTCTCCAGCTTTCCTCCACTCATCAGTTTTGGCAATTGTAACTGTATTATATTTCAATTTGTGGAAATAAACTGAACTGAACTGATTCGTTTTCACCTTCTAAAGCCTAGTTTATTGCTCTACACAACCCAAGAAGGTAGTCAAGGGAGTGAGAGGCAGGGCGGATGAGCCTATCTCTCCTTCTGAAACATGTTACGCTCCTGGAAACTATCTCGCCCCCTTCGGTACCTTGTCTAGCTACGGGCCCGCCACAACCATGTTAGTTTCAAAACTATTTGGTGTGCAGGCTCATTTACCAAAAACTAAACGCAATATCAAATAGGTGATTACGTTTTGAAAGGGAGACCCTGGCTATACGCCAGGGTATGATAATTTCAAACACTGCAGTTCAAGACTACATCAAGGCAAAATATCTTTTTTTTTCTGAAAGCGGGGGCCTAAGTACTCAGATGCACAAGGAAATGATACTTAAGCTTTATTTACTATCCCTATAGGAGAATGATGATGTAGTACTGTCTAGACAGGCTGCTTTTTATTCCTTTGTTACTGGTCTTCTTAACAGCAAAATTTATTTATATGTTTGGAAATAGCCTGTGTTGACTAGTAGATGAAGCATTAAATTCTTCCAAGTTCTACTACTTTGGGAAAGGATTAAAGACTGAGGATTTAAAATATTAACATCCTGGACATCTCGCTTCTTGATCTTTTGGCTAAGACCATGTGTAGTATCTGTTCTTTTCAGCCAGTCTAGAAAGGACCAATCATGACAGACCCATGATGTAGAGGTCTGAAGGTCAAAAGGTTAGTGTCCTTTGGGGACGTAACTCCTTTGGGAAGCAAGCTCATGCGGGAGTAACGTTTGCTTTTCCCTATTCGTCTCTTCTCCAGAGAGTGAGGGAGGGGGGGGGGGAGAGAGACTGGAAAAATTATTTCAAATTTGAACATCCTGGACTGAGACGTTTGTAATCGTAAGTAAACATCTCCAAAATCTCCAAGTACGAGTACGAGTACCAAGTCATGAGTACGAGAACGAGTGCGAGTACAGAAAAATGTACTCAAGTATACGAGTACATACTTGCACGTAAAGTCTGGTGTTAACCAGTGGGGAACCAACTGAACCCGATTCCCGGCTGGCTTTTGTGAGGTCAGATCCCCCGATTGCTAAGCTGAGTGGGTAGTATGGTCGAAGAGATGGAGTAATGCTAATTTAGAAGGGGGTGTGTTCATAAGTTTGCACTTACGGTCGTTAAGCATTTGTCAAATCGATTTTTGTATTTTCGTATACTCTCTAGTGCCTATTCGATACACAATGTAGATATATTTCAGTCCCGGAATTGTTGCCAGAATCTGTACAACGGCCGAAGGGACGGTGGCAAAATAAAACACTTATCTCTGCAATGTGATCCATTGCCAAACCTGGGATTTCTTGGGAGGAACCCCATTGATTACTGGTGGCCTTCCACGGGGCCTTCGGACGCCAATGAATAATCCCAACCACAAAATCCAATGGCAGGATCCTGCCTCCGCATCCGTCCATAGGCGTAGGAAGCTGTTCGAGACGGGGGGGGGGGGGGAGGGGGTGAACATTGTTTCGAACCGCTGTCCTGTGGAAGGATTCTAAGGGGAGGAGTAATTTTCGAATATTTGAGGGTCCTTAGATGAAATTTGGTGCAACATGTTGGGCAAATTTTAAGAAAAATTACTGAAAATTTCTGACATTTTTTACACATTTTTTACACAGGAAACAAATAAGGGCTTTTCGTCCTTGGATTGAGGGGGCAGAAGCATAATTCAGCCCACCACACTTTTGACTAGGGGATAAAGCCCTCAGCCCCCCGCTTCCTACGCCTATCCATCCGTCAGAGTCCTCATCCCCTCCTCGTTCGCTGAGTCTGCAGTAATCGTGCATTTCAGTCATATGACAACCAATGAGTCATAACATCCGGGATAGTCACCAGGACTTACCCAGTGATGTTCTTGCAAGCTATAGTGGATGAAGCTCCGATGAGCATGCGCAAAATTGGAACTACATCAAAACATTCATGAAGTTAGTGGCGTCGTTGACAGGTGAAGCGAAGGATAACCATTGTGTCAATACAGTTGCTTTTAGGCTAGATTTCCCTCCAGGGTTTCTGATATTTATAAATTTGCACATGCTGATATTATTCAAAAATAGGCAGCCACGTACCGCACGTAGCAGGAGTTACCAGAGCGTAACATTCGCCCCGTTTTTATGCTCGAGCAGGGAGCCTCCCTGACCTATGTTTGCAAAATGCGTCGTGAAAATGTAATTGTCTGTTTAGCCTATATCGCAACCATTTACAACTCTTCATTCAAATCTATAAAGATTTTTAAAGTTCGGCCGGATATTTAGTAAATGAGTCCAATGATGATTGAGTATAGCGTATGACGAGTATGACGTTAGAAAAAATGGGTAAGTCCCTTGGAAACCGGAAGGGAACAGTGAGAGATGAACACGTAGGCCAGATTGGATAAAGAAACCGGTGCCAATTTGTAGTGCAGACTTGTAGTACGTACTCGTACTCGCGGTTCTGCACAACTGCCAGTACTCGAGAATGGGATTTGTTCTCATACTCGTTCTCACAGGTTTTGGAAGTAATGCATTGGGACTAATGCAAAATTTGTACCCGTACTCATGAAAAAGAGGTATACTCGTACTCACAAACAGAGACACCCCACTTGTACTCGTACTCATGACAATGTAATCGCACTGAAAGTCTGTTCTTTTCTTCAGTGTTATATATGTCATTAGACGACCTAGTAGTGAGTACGTACTTGTACTCACGGTTTTGCACAATTGCCAGTATTCGTACTCGTGAGAATGGGATTTGTTCTCATACTCGTACAAACAGGTTTTGGAAGTAATGCATGATTGGGGCTAATGCAAAATTTTGTATTTATATTCATGAAAAGAGTCTGATCCTTCTGGTACCCACAACCAAAGACACTCCACTTGTACTCATGACAATGTACTCCTGCAAGTCTATTCTTTTGATCCTGTTATGTTTGCCATTAGACTTAGTATCTTAAATCTACAGCCTGCTAACCATTTCTGATGGAAAAGTTCACCAAAATTAAAAAGACATCCACACGGTACAAATGTGTTGCACCGCGATAACCTGACAATGACATGTTGACGCTGCAAGTCCAATGGGCGATTTCTCAGATATTGGGGGACATGTCCCCCTGTCCCCCGGGATCCCCGCCCGTGGAAATTACACATAGCAGTAATAGACTGCACCGGCCTCTGCTTTAGCTTAAAGTACGGTCATTTCTTAAATATCAGTGTCGGATTGGTTTCGGCCAATTCAAAGAATAGGAATATCGGTTATTAGTAACGTCTGTATTTTGGAATATCGTTTCAACACTAGTAAGCGGTGCACAAAGGTGACGGTAGAATTTCTTTTTAAATGAGTTGGTAAAATAGAACTTGCCCACAACATTCATAGTAAAATTGTAGATGGTTACGCACTTATGAGTGTCACTCGCCTCCGCGAGTAAAATCACACCAACCTCTCTTGACGACAGAAGTTTGCGGAAGTGACGTCACCTTTTACAGAAGGAGGCTAAACATGTCGATACAAATTTCTTTGTGAGCTCTAAGGGTGAGGTGTAGAACTATTGTGGAGTGCCTCCTTTCTTCCAAGAAAAACGGAACACCTAGAGGACTACAGTGGGGGAGGTAGATGGGAAAGGGGGAAGGGAAGCCGTAATCCCCGCTTTCACAGAAAGCTCATAATTGTCTTTACCCCCACTTTTTCATTGACTCAGTGTAGTTTTTCTTGCTGTTTATCGGCAACACAAACTCACAAAAAGTGACAACTGTTAAAAAATTTAGTATTATGAATAGTTTTTGCAATGTAAAATAAAGTGAACATTATTAACATGCTATAAAATGCTATTTTAAGTAGCGCAACACTTAGATTCTATATTAAAGATCCTTGCCTGCAAGGAAATCGGCCAGAGATGTTGGGCCGCAGTTCCTTTCAAGAAGTAAAAAGCTCCCCCTCTATTGATCCCTCTATTGATATAGCAGAGAGTGTGGATCTGAAAGTCCGAGCCCCCAAATTATGTTGTCTTAATTACTTAAAAAATAGGGGGAAAATGAGAAAAAATGGCATGCAGTCCCCGATATCAGGGAGTTGTTATTTAGAACTCCTTGCTGACATCCTCTCCTTCTCCAGAAACTGGGTTTGTGAGATTTGGCTGGAACAAAACACCAAAAAGTAAGACTGATTCCCTTTTGTGTCTGACCTCAAACTCTTCGATTCATTTTCGGACGAAAATATTGCAAGTTGAGCGGTGTTGAATATCTTTCATTTATTCATACACTTTCCATTGTGACCGTTGTTATTGTCTCCTCACTTTTCATTTGCACAATATTAAGGTGGATTTCGTTAATGTGTAACTTTCATTGACATTTACCACAGGTTTACTGCAATTTGCAACTTCAACGAAGGTTAGGCTAACTGAAGAAAGTGAAGTAGCACGGTAGGATGGAACCCACCAACAGTACTTCCAATGTGACAGGTAAGATACCGTTAAAAGTAAAATGCAGCCAGTGGCAAACGATTTTCAATAATGTAAAGTACAAGTCAAAGACTCACTTCCAACGGATAAGTTGTTTCGACTGAGTGTTACTTTAACGGTTCTTTGTTTAAGAGTAATCATTGGTTTAATTGAGGGGAATTCACCTCCACGTAGACGTATTTTTCAAATAAAAACTATGTAAAGTTTTCCTAGCTGCTGGTGCAAAAATTATACTAAAATGGATTTATTTGGCAAGCTCCATGTACACCTTTGTCAATTCATGCCTGTATACCCGGAAGACAAGTTACAAAGTTGTAGGTTCCAAAAACTAGTTCCCCGTAGGCCTACTTTGCGAAAACTAGATCCTTATACCCTCCCGATCAGCCCCCCCCCCCGGGCAACCCTTTGCAATTCCGGTCGCCATGGTGATTAAAACTAAAAAAAAAATTAACCTGGCGACTAAAAACACCTTCAGCAAGTGTTGTAGTCGCCAGCCTTTATAGTAACGAAAACAAATGGCGACTAAGTTTCTGCAGTCGCAAATTGGACCCAGCAAATACACCCGCAAATACACTGTAATAAAAATTACATTAAGATACATTCCACTAAATAAAATACCGTAACTCCCACAGGCATTCCCAATGTTACGTTATTTACATAGTTTAGACTAGAGTTTAATAGCAATTAGATGTGTATACGTAATAAAACCTATCTTAATGGCACAATAATTGAAGGGAGTGACGCAAGACCACGGTTTTCTTAACTTATACAGAATTTATAGGAATTATAGCATGGGCAATATCCTTCACAATAGTTTTTTTATTTTATACCGCTACAAAGCTGGCGACCAAAAACAAATTTTTGGCCACCAAAATTTTGTAAAAATAAATTCTTTTTCGCCAGGACGGAAAAATACTGACGACCAAGTTTTCAGTGCAATTGCAAAGGGTTGCCCCTTGGCATCGCCTAATTTTCGCCGCCCAAACGACGCGCTCTTATCAGCTTATTCTGCTATGCAAAACAGGTTAGCTTGCAGGTTTACATAAAAGTCAGTGGTCTTATTATCGCGTAGATTCACTATATTGCAGGGCTGTAAAGTCCTAGTATAGTGTGTTGACCGTCGAATGCGCACTTAAGGAACCCTACCATTGCATGCTTTTTGTATGGCATGTTATGCTAGATGCGCACTTGACGGGCCCGCGCAGTCGACGGTCACCCCCATTATACTCGAGACTCGAGACCAGAGTCCGTAATTTACTGGACTTGGAACGAGCCCCTAATGGGAGGTCTCAGAATCGAATTTGGCCCGGATTGAGCTGTAGTTGGACTCGGACTCGGAGTCAATTCCACCCGAGTCCACAAAAATAAAACACAATGTTTACTTAAGGCTACACTTTTATTAGTGTCCAGTTTAATACATGGATGACCATTCACAGTCATCTAAGTCACAGAGTGAGCCAGACTAAATGAAACTGACTCCTAAAATTACTATTTCAATCAAATGAACTTGAAAATGGTATAAAAAGAGTTTGTATGATACGCTACATGGTCAAAAGGGCGGACTCGGAATCGGCCCGGAAATGGGGACACTAATCGGATATACTGCTCGGAATCGGGTCCACTGGACTCGATACAGACCTGTCACATCGTTAAAACGTGACACAGAGAGGCAGTCGTGGGTCCTGACAGAGTACCCAATAGCGTATTAAAGGTATATTAGGCATAGCCCAATGAAAAAGCTGCCATATGTCCGACCCTATACTTTCCATGATCGAACCGCGTAATTGCCTTTCAGAAATGTAATTGGGACACTTTTACGACACCTGGGCAATTTTCCCGTGGTGTCAGGGCAAGGCATGTTTGGTACTGTATCAATGGTCCGCTTAGGATAATCATAGCCCATCAAAAAATTTGACTGTGTCTGCGAGGCCCTCTGGTCCGACTCTGCGTGCATGGTAATAAGCACACTGCAAAACCAGTTGCATAGCCTAGCTTCAATCTTATTGACTTGTTTACATTTTGTACTCATGTCAGCTCACTTATAACAGGATGTATTTCTGCAGAGCAGACGTCCCCTTCCATTAACCTGTTAACATAAACTCTCACATATGAACGTGACAGTACTCATCGTAAACAAAACTCAACTTTATCGAATCAGGGAGTTGTTATCTGATCAGATACAACAGCTCCCTGATAGAATGTATCTAGATGTCACTTGGCCGGCTCCGCAAATTCAGTCTCCACAATGACAGGCGAGATACAGACCGAAAAAATTATTGGCCAATGCCCTGAATTGCACTGAATTGTACTATTTTACAATATCAACTTTACATGTGCTCTAAGAACTTTGAGCACTTTTATGGACCCGTTGTTTTAAGATAGGAAGTGTTTTGGAAGATTCGACCTTTCGTTTACTTCATCATACCGGCAGTATTAAACGAAAGTTTCCCGTCCAAAAGTGTCGACAATAATTGTGGGACACACTAGGTGTGGATAGAGAATTGCTAGAAAAGGCCCTAAATCCATATCTATACCCATTAACAAATTATTATTGTCATAGACAAAGTAGGCATTTTTAAGGTTTGTGTGTGTGTGGGGGGGGGGGTTGAAATGAAAATGTATGGTCAGTGGCCTCTTGAAGAGTTTGTGATACTATCTAACGGGAGCGCCGTCATAAGTTGGCGCGTAGCATACCAAGAAAATTTTCTCACAAAATGGCTCCCAGATTGCAGGGAATGACACTTCCCAGACTTTGTAAGTGCATTTAAACATTTTTCATTTTGAGATCTCATGCTGTAGAAATTTAGTATAATTCCAAAAGAAAGCTCAGTTAACGTTTCGTTGCAAACACAATCCCAACTTTTCCCATGTAGTATATACTCGGACATTAGAGTCGACCGTCCTTGGGGAGAGATCTGTGAGGAGGGGTATTCCCCTCTTTTTTGAAAAGTTTTGCTCTTAGAAGGAGCTTATAGATACAAAATAGTGATACTGTTATTACATTTTATCCACTCCCTTGTGTTTATGAACGAGGAAATTAAAATTTTTAAAGCCCATGGCAATAACGTATTTTGTGAAACAAAATAAATATGCTTTGAATAATAAAAACATGCCTACTATATCGTCATAAGTCGGCCAGCGCTGTCCATTCCTCACTGACACAGACTATTCCATAGCAGTGTAGCACTGATTTAGTGCTGTTTATAAGAATGGTCTGCAGAACTGCAAATGGTGCCAAAATTTGAGATACATATTGAAATTCTATACTGAGAGCAAATAGTACTCGTCTTTATGAGGGATAGCTATTTTTGCCTTGTATCGCGCCACATAAAATAGAACAAGTATGTGAGAAATTGAGGATGAGCTTTCCAACCTTAAAGAAAAATGTGTAGGCAGGGGCGTATATTCTTGAATTTGCAGGGGGGTGTAAACTTTTGGGACCGACCACATTTCTTGGAGACCGACCCATTGCCATAGTCGCACGATTCGAAATTCTGAAGCCTTTTTTTTTTCTCTTTTCTTTTTTTGCCTTTCGGGCAATTTGAGACCGACTTTTGTTTTTCACGTTGACATAGTAGTACGATCCGGATTTTTGTAGACCCCCTTCTTTTGCTTTTCGGGCAAACTTTCCACTTCAAATGTTGCTCATGTCTGGTCTACTGTTCTACAACAGCATACTGAACTGGCTTTGAGACCGACTTTTTGAAGCTCAGAGACCGACTTTTGATTTTCGCGGGTGGTGTCACACCCCACCCATCCCCCGTATTTCCCCCCTGTGTGTAGGATATTTATGTCTATGTTTCTAGGTGCAGTGGAAGGTCATTTAGATTTTCTACATGAAAGTAAATTATAAATTAAATTATAAATTAAAGAGAAACAAAGAAACGGTACAGCGAGCGAAGGGCACCAAAAAACTGTGTGTTCATATTGAAGGGTTTGCGTTTCTTGATAGCAACAAAAGGTAAACCGTTGGAGCCACTGATCGCTGCTGGGGTACACACTTTATCGTACCCACTATCTTAACTATGGCCCCTAGAGGAATTGGGAAATTCTCCGGTGATGGCACGACTGTACCTGTCCTAATTCACTATAGTAACTTCATTTAACAATGCCATTATAACTACTTTTGTATCACCATGTAACCAAGGCACACAAGGTGGGTACAGGGACAGTGGTGCCATCGCCGGAGAATTTTCAAATTTCTCTAGGAGCCATAGTCAAAAGAGTGGGTACGATAAAGTGTGTACCCCGACATAGCATTTCTGTTACATGTGATAAGATTTTGAAGTGTCAAGAAACCAACCAACAAAAATTACATCATAAGCATATGTGGGTAAGGGACTAAAAGTATGAACCCCTGTACTTTCACAATAGTTCTCATCAGGCAGACGGAAGTTACACTAAGCCTACCTCCTTTCGTACAGAGAAGGAAAACATTAAGAAAATTTCAATAATTCAATATTTAATGCTCTTTATATGCATTGTACAGGAAAAACGTGTGGATACTTTGATAAACATGTTTTCACGCTGCAGGCAATATCAATTTCAGTCTCATTACTTTAAAGTGCGGGGGTGTAGCGCGGTGTTCGCCCCCGATGTCACCCCCTCTTTTCCTTTATGCTTATGATTATTAGACAACAAAGGAGGAAAAGACGCCTTCGTGTTATGAGGTATGAGACATACACAATCACATTTCAACATTTGTGTTTTTACAAGTTTTTGATTAGTTGATATTGCTGGTCAGTTGGTAGCAACATTCTTTTTCATCAAATTGCATTGAACCCCGAAGAAGACATAAATACAGATCATGAAATTAAAAAACTTTATTTAATTTTGGTGAGAATGTAAAATCAATTTAGAAATTAATGAGACGTGAAATACAAAATGAAAAATTTAGTAACATATTCAGTAAGTGAATTCATCTTAAGGGAGGGAGGAAAATAAAAACGTTTCCCCCAACCTTACTTGAAAAGTTCAAGCTGAATCAGTCAAATCTCTCATTTTCCCTACAAGTGTTATATTTTTCTGAACAAAAATATTGCATTATGCAAGCTAAACCAAGGAGTTACTTGGCATGATCTTACCAATTCGATTACATATGTATAGACCTTATGCACTGACATCACACTGACGTCATTTTGGATGAAAACAATGAAGTACAAGTGCACGAACGGCGTGGATTTTGCCGCACGTGTAGTAGACTTACGCGCGTATACGACTGGTTGACAAATCAGCGGTCTGCATTTATTGGTGTAACTTACAACGATACGCGTTTTTCCTCCATTTTCCTCCAAAAGAGGGAGCACTTTCTCCTTTGCGACATCATATGCATAAGGTCTATTGTCACTTGGTTAAAACAATTCATAGGCTATGTATGCATAAGAAAAGAGAATGTACTAACTCAAATACGGTGATTGTATTTTCAGTCTTATCAGCACCCAATCCGTAACATGATATCAGGCAAATAAGAAGTCTCGAGCCTTCTAACCCTATACCTTTCCTGACTGCTTTAACCCTAACCTAACCTGGAGACATGATATCATGCATATGTGCATGTCTTGAGACACAAATGTGTCACCTTACAAAACAAAACGCCCGGATTTGGTGCTTATCAGGGACAAAGACGTGATTATGCATTCCTGACAAAGCATCATACTTATGCAAGTTTTTTTCTTTCTTTTTTTCCCCTCTCTTTATTTTGTAATGAATGACTCGTCTACAAACAACAATCAACTTAGATTGAAAATGACCTTCCTAGGTCTTGAATAATAATGCAGTGATACATATATGCTTAATAATCAATATAAAAGTGTAGGCATTAAGGTAATATTTTTTGTAAATCATAACTTTTCCCAATAAACGTCACACAAACAGTTCATACGAGTCAAACTGAATAAATCCCTCAAATCATTGTGATTGACCATTGTCTTTTTCTCACTTGTGCTTCTCAAATATATACACTTTTCAACTTGTAAAGCAAATTTAAACTTATGAAAGAAGTTTTCAATACTAGGTAACAGTCCCTGGTATTTGCAATCTAAAATGTAGTGTTTGAGATGAAGAATAAGAAAGTTATGGGTGGCATAAAATATGACTGTATGCAAAGAAAATATCACTCATTGTAAAGAAAAATTGTTTACGAAGAAATCTTTGCTCAACGTCGAAAGTAAAGGAAGCCGATATATTACAACCCTGAAATGAATGTTCTATCGTCTCATCCTCCTTTTGACAAAAGGTGCATATGGGAGAATTGTTTTTTTCATAGCAAAAAGTAATAATTTATCTGTTCCTAGGACTCGATGAAGGAAACGGACCGGGAAATAGTGAATCTTTGAATCAAGAAGAGTATGATAAGGCATGACAAAAATTCTTTCCCAGCTCTCATAGCATGTCATTGCACAATGCTGGATCAAACTGCGTCAAAGTGCAATACAGGGGAATTCGAAATGCAGCGTTTGGTCAAGACAAATTGTTGGGGACACGGTTTATCATGTCCCCACCACTGAAAAAGTTGGTGGAGACGCGTCCCGCTGTCCCCACCAGGATCTGCACCCATGCTTTGAACAAAGGGACCAAGGGGGAACAACCTAGACTAAGAAATATTTAACTTCAGACAATTGACTGAGTTATAGTCCTCTAAAACAGAAACAGTATTCCATAGAGAGTGTTCATCACCATTCAAAACAAAAACAGTGTCATCTGCATACTTTACTTCATTATCTTTAAGTAATAATCCTTTTATACCGGCATATGCGTAACCTTAAGTGCTAAAGTTTCTGCACACACACACACACGCACACACACACACACACACAAAGAAGCAAATATGGACTTAATAGGCATCCCTGTCTGACTTCTTTTAAGATAGGGAAGAATCCGGAGGAAAAAACATTATTTTGCAAACGCAAGCTGTATTGTTATTGTAAAAAGTATGAAACCACCATTTGATATCATTACCAAAATTAAAGAATGAAAGTGACCCATGTATAAAATCCCAACTTAACCGATCAAAAGCTTTTTTCGAAATCAATAAAAAACATAAAACCTGGAATTTTGTTTTTGGAAGTATGTTCAATAAGATCTAAAGCCAATCGGATATTTTCACCAATAAATTTTCCCTGGGGTTCGACTCCTAGTCGGGTCATACCAAAGACTCTAAAAATGGAACCTGCTGCCATTGTGCTTGGTGCTCAGCATAAACAATGGAGTAGGGAAAACAAGCCAGTGAGCCTGCACAACTGGAAGAAAGGCCGTGGCCTGCCCAGCTTAAACCAATTGGTTAGAAACTGAGCCGTAAAACCTCATCTAACTCTAACTCCCTTCATGAAACCAGTCTGACTTGGGCCTACAATAGAAGATAGAACTCTTTTAAGTCTAATTGTTATAGCTTTAGCGCCAATCTTATAGTTTAATAACGTGATAGATCTAAAGTTAGGTGAGTAGAGAAACATCTTTCCGAGGTTTGGGAATCAAAGTAATGATGCCTCTTGTTTGCTCAAAGGAAAGCCTACCCGTCTGAAAACCATAATTTAAAGAATTCACTACTAAAGTACCTATAAGGGACCAAAAATGTTGATAAAATTCGACCAAAGACCACCACTACCGGGAGATTTCTCGTAAGGTATCAAAAACAAAGCAAATTTACATTCATCAGGGGTCAAAAGTCCCTCACAAAGTGCAGCGGAATCGGGATCAAGAGACTTGATAGGAAGAGAGTCCAAAAAGAAGTTTGGATTACACCTATCATAGATGTACATTGACTCACAGAAAGATCTTATTTCATTAAGTATGCAAGTATAATCGGTAATAACCTCACCATTGGCTTTAGTGATTTTACGAATGGTGCTTTTAGCTTTATTTCTTTTCTTAAGGTTGAGGAAGTACTTTGTACTTTTTTCACATTGTTCGACCCACCTTGCCCGAGCCTGGATCTAATAATAATGTCTTTTAATTTGTAGCTATTGTACTTTTACTTATACAAGTTGCAATTTTCTTCTTTAAGGGTTTTTACTTAATCAGCATTTAGCAAATGCCGATATTTTTACGCATCGAAAGCTTCACTGCCTTGTCAAAATATTTGGTTTTAATAACAGAAGGTACAAAATGGTAATTATGATAAATTTGCTGGTTGTAAAGACGTCACTAACACTATCGACGACTAATTAATTTCAATGAATAAACAGTTTCGTTAGCTATACCATGAGCTCCATTATTAAGGATATTTGTGTAATATTGTGAGTCTGCAAGTTTGTACAACACGTATACTCCAATATAGAAAGAAGTGCTATTTCCTACCCTTTACTCCTAAACACGCAAGGGTGATAAAAGTAAATTAATCGATTCAAATAAACGTGGTTTGCCTGACATTTCTCCAGAATGCGTCTCTTTTTCTACAGGACGGATAGTCAGTTACCACCAATCAGCCTCTTGTATATCAATCACGTGACGCACTTTTCGAAAACGTAGTGGTGATCATTTTTCCTAGTTCTAACGTCGGCTGCAAAAGACTATCCTCGATTCTCCTTCGCTGCTTAACCCTTAAACATTTCTCATAACGGTAATTTTGAAAAAAGTTAAGTTCTTAGAATATGTTATTTTCACCTACCAGTCCCACATAACAATAAGGTAGCACACCTACTAATTCAAGGGGAATCCCCGCGGAGGATAATACCCTACGAATTTAACACCCTAGAAAGAAATGGTGGGGGGGGGGGGCAGTTTACACCATGTTGCTGAAGTGATGTGCTCAATTTGTGATGTGTATGTGGTAGGAAAGAACTGAAGTACTCATCCTGCAAAAGTAAAGAAAACTGAAGGCATTTTAGGCACTTGTTTGCAATATATCCTTCCGCGATGCAAAATGGCATTTTGAATGAAGTAAAAAAGCAGGAACCACTACCCTATTATACAAGCTCTCCTAGCTCAAAAGCTCATTGGTCATGGTACACAAATTTGAAATTGTTGTAAAAGGCCTACTCGTGAGCTTTCATGTGAGGAGCTTGTCCTCGTTGAAGACTTCTACAAGGGTCCAGAGGCCAAGAAACGGACCAAAATTAGTGTGTAAAGCCCGGGTCCCATATATGCGATTCAACTTGCGATTCAACTTTCAACTAAGTTGACACACCAGTTGCATAGTGGGACCGGGAATCAACTCGACAATCGATTCACCTCGGTCGAGTTGAAACCAAAGTTGAAAGAAATAGACCATGTTCTATTTTGCTGCAACTTTACAATCAACTTTTCAACTGCGCATGCGCCACAGTGTGTATTCCGCGAAATTTGACCGATCAAGCGAACACAAAGTTTGTAAATATGGCAGCAAAGACAGCCAATTACGTCGCATTTATAGAAAAAGTATACGTCCTTAGAGTGTCTCTGCCAAACGGACTCAAAGAATAACAGTTAACTAAGCGTCCACCGGTTAGCTTTGGAAAATATTGCCAAGGGATTTGATTTTGCAGGTAAAAATGTGACAGAAAGATGCGTGTGGATGCACAACCGCTGTGCCTAACGTACAGGCGAGTGTACAACCTAGCACATACAAGGCCTATAGACAGTGCACATAACCATCCATACACTCGGCCTAGGCTTGTAAGATAGTATCAGTCACCACAGGCTAGAGCAGGATCCTGCTCTTCGCCTATATCCTGCCCTAGTCGAGGTTATACTAACTAGCCAGACTAGGTCAAATACGTCCAGCACTAGGCTAGTACTATTGTACGATACCTTGCTGTATCGAGACTTTGGGAGAAAGAACCTACAACTTAAACTTAAGCGTTTATGTTACCCTAGTTGTAAAACACATGGCAGTTCTAACGTTATTTAACGTTAGTGCATGATGCCGTGCCTACATAATGCAAATAAGAATTATAATGTTTTATTGTATGCTATGGCCTATGCAATAAATAACGTTATAACCGCCTGTGGTTGTGAACCTGGCGATTGATCGGTACATGAAATCTAAGTTAGGGATTAATCACAAAGTCATTCGCATGTGAACGACCTAACATACTTGTGACCTAGGCCAAACATTAGATTTGTGTCACAGACGGGGCCTAGGCCTACTGGGTTTATTACTAGGCCTAGTTCTAGGGGCCTAGGCTACTTGTACTACTAGTCTGTAACAAATTAGGCCCCTAGGCCTATACTGTACTTTTTCCAAAGTCCCCGCGACTCTCTGGCCGAGAGCAAATGGACGAAACCAAACGTCAAACGTTACTCCCGAAGGAGTTCTGATCCCCAAGGGAGCTACGTCCCCGAAAAAACAACAAACTTAACTGAACAACCAACCTCTTGACTCTCAGACCTCTGCACAGGGGCGGCGATCTGTTAAAATTATTGGGAGGGCACCTGCTTGACTGAACACTTTGCGCCTCCGGCCAGGGGTACAGGGGACCTTCATACTAGGTGTGTTGGGGTCCAGGGGCGAAGCCCCTGGAAGCCAAGCGATTTGGTGCATTGATTTTCGAGGACACAGATCACATATTTCTGATCTGAAGTTCTCCCCAGCTGCTATTAATAGACTAATATCACAATTATTCATATCGAAAATGTGTGTAACATTGATTTTTCTGCATACCTCATAATATGGGGGGGGGGATTTGATATATGCCCCACTAAAAATATTGAGGGGGACATGCCCCCCCCCCCCCGTATCGCCGCCCATATACCTCAGCTCTACATTCAGGATCTGTCATGCGTGGTCCCATTCTCACCTGGCTGGGAAGAACAAATACTGCAAATACTGCATATGACGTTATCACAGGTAAAAGGTCTAAGGAGGGCTATAGCTTCAGTTTCATTTGGGGTAAACATTAGGATGGATGTTAGACAGAGGTTTGGGGCTAAGTGAAGGTGAAGTCAATTTGGGGGTTAGGGATAAGTGGACATAGGAATAGACAAACGTGAAACGTGAAAGAAATGAAATCATTTTTCACACTACTGCAGTGGGAACGAACACTATTCAGTATGGGATTTGATAGTTAAAGGCTGCGGTCATGATATATTGTGTTAGTTACTGATACATGGGCAAGGCCTTTGAAAGGCTTTCGAATAGGGTCTGAGGACTGAATCATCCTACTTTTCAGTGCCTTCATTATTTATGATTTTTGGTCGTTGTAACACATAATTAACAACCTAAAAATTTTTGAAGAAAACATGAAAACTGCATTCTTCAAGTAACACTTTCAGTGTATCCAGCCCTCAATTTAGCCGTTCCAAGGCCCACGGTGACTCTGTGGGAGTTACCAGGTAGGCCCTATGATATGACTTAGTACCTCGATCGTACACTTTCCATTGTTTCGTGCGTCCACGGTGTTTAAACCTATATCATCTAGGCTAAATCTGTTTTTCAAAAATATAACCATGGGATATCCATGGGTATCCATCCTTCTAGTATCCTCCTACAATCACTATAGCTCGGTCTTAGACAAAGCATAACTGTTATGTTAGTCATGTGGCACTTGAGTAGATCTAATAGCCCTTGAGTAGGTCTACTTTAGGTTCATGTTCCAACAAGCTGCGAAAATACACAATAACGTCCTTCGCACATAAGCCTATCTGTTAGCAGAAACTTTGGCCAATGTTCCCCTATTTTCGTGGCAGTGCACCCCCTGTTTTCTTGGAGAAGGCATATACCAGACCTGTGATAAGCCTTTGCCTGGTTAAATGAGAAGGTATCGTACTCAAATACATTTCTCTGTACTTGTAGAGTCGTGCGCATATCGTGCTCCAAAATCTCGTACCCGTATGCTTACGTTTTCATTGTATTTGTACAAGGTGTTTTATACACATGAATATAACTTACAACTCCGGAATATTAAGTTTGTTAATATTTCGTGATCCGTTTTTCTATTTTCATAGAACTTTGTTTAAATGTTTACTGTATTTGACTGATTTTCACTAAATACTCCATCAAAACTTGTAAAAAATAAACATGAAGTGTGAGGAAGAAGTGGCGGTACTGAAGAGTATGAGTGGAATCCTCCTCCCTCCCCGTTTCTCCGTCTTGCTCCCCTGCCAAACTGAGTCTGGTACCATATCCAGCATGAGTAAGAAATATGTAGATCTATAGCTATTTGTCTTAGAAAACAGCTTCCCATTACAATGTATTATACCTGGATTACTAGGGTAGGCCATGAACCTTACGCTTATGGGGCAGCCTTCGTAACTTCTGCCGGCCTTCGGCACCGTTGGGTGCATTCCCTCGATCTTATTTCTTCTGCTCGTTTACCCCCAACTTTGAAAATTTTAGTGCCTCCACTCAATCTACCTTACCTATTTTTTAATTTGAAAGTAACCCCATTCCCATACAAATAGAAGAAGTTACTACATCATCACTTGCCAGGTGACACTTTATAAACAGGGGTTCTCGAGTGTTTTGGGCGCGACGGTCACTTTCAGAGATTTTTCTTTGTAACAGTAATAGCAACAAGAATGAATAACAAAAATTCTTATTAACATTCGGGCTTCGAAATTTTCATGGGTCATTTTAGAGCGCTTCGCAGGCCGCGCAAATGGGCATACGGGCCGCTGCTTGAGAACAGATATCTGAAAAACTTATTTTATCATTTTCGTGTGCAATCGTGCTTATATTATGACTAATTTGCTTCCTTACGTGTCATGGTCATTTCATTATGCAGTTACTTTAAACATGTTCATCCATTTTCAATTATTTGCTTGCTGTTGTATTATTTTATCTATATTCGTGCTGTTGAAAAGAGGGCTTCGGATTAGCTTAAGTGTGCCAAAAATCGTACATTTTATAATATATAATGCAAAGCTTGAAAATGAATGGTCGAACTCCAAACTTCACAGGACATTCCTGAGCTGTGATGTAAAATGTTGAAGCTTATTTACTAAATTCAAAAATGGTAGATTGCGCAATAGTTGTAATGTCTTCTTGTACTAGTCAAATTGCCGTCGACAAGTTCTTCGTTTGTTGTTTGTTTTTTTTTCAAATCTACTGCACCTTGTGCCAAAGTGTGATCACTCTCTACTGTTATAGGTCTGTTTTGGACTTAGTAAATTGAATAAAGTTCTACCCTTTACAACATGCTTTGAAAAAAAAAAAAGTTAACTTCTTGGCAGTAAACAATGTCAATTTCAAAAGAAACTAAGCAATTTGGACGTACAAGGAGGACATCACAATTATTGCGCAATCGACTCATTCAAGTTACGTGAATAATTTCAACATTTCTATCAGAGCAAATTGGATATTCTATGAAAGTCAAACAACTTTTTTGTATTATAGAATTTAAGGTACGGTACCGTACACTTAAGTTTATCGTTAAGGTTATCGTTAACCGCGTTACCCTTCACGTTAAAAGTGTAACATCCAGGAAATTATTAAATACACCTTGATTTAACTATAAGTACTGTAAACAGAGTCTATTGCCTGGCTATGACCTTGTGCAGAAATCCCGTAGGATGGAGGGGACCCTTCCATTGCAAGTTGCACACAAGAATTAGCATGTCATAAAACTTTTTCATTACGATAGCAAGTTTACTTAAGTGTTGTTTACTCACGCTTTCCATTTATTCAAAGGTGTTGGTCCACTTAAAGCATAGATTGTGTTCAGTTTGCCTTATATTGCAAGGGCTTTCTGACAGGTTAGTCTTGGCGAAAACTTAGGTATGTTTTCTTGCTAGGTAAAATGTATAAAAAATCATGAGCAAATACCTTCTCTCCCCTCTGAAAATCATCGCGTCATATCAGTAATCAAGTTGTTTGAAACTAAATGCGCCATACCAGTCTAGCGGTGACACTTCATCAACCTCCCCCCCCCCATAGTGCAACACAGGACAGGAATAAGATGATTAATTCGAAGTATTCTTTTAGTTATCTTAGTATTCTTTTGGCGTAGATTTCTGGGGTCGTATCTGCCGGCATACCAAGGAACTAATGAAGGTTAGCCCATTAAAAACAAGATCAAAAAATGCTAAAGTCACTGTTCCTAATATGATTTGAAGGCCCTGAGACCATGGAAATTGCATACAAGGGCTCCAGTTTCTCCGAAATTTCCCCGAGAGATCCCGGACCCCGCTACAGATCGCTTTTTGTGTTGAATTAGTCCTGCGAATGGGCCCTTCATTAAGTTTGGATCCACCCATGTACCAGGTAGGAATGGTGCGCACTAACTGTAGTTCATGATGTATGTAATACACTCCATGGAGCGTGTAAGACTTAAGATTTTTCGAAGGCATACTCTTTCTTTTACAAATGGACAGCGTGCTATTTCTCATACAAAGGGATTTACTGAAAAAACTTTTTCTTAATTTACCCTTTTCTTTGAAGTCTAAAATAATTAAGCATGAATCTGAAGATACAGAAATGATGAGATGCAAGTTAAAAAGGCATACAAAGAACCGTTTCCCTCGGCGGTTGGCAGCATTTGACGAATTTTTCTGATGCCTTCTGTACGCGACTACAAAGTGGTAAACCTTTCAGCCTGGCCATGAGAAGAACGAAGAAAATTACGAATACTAATGACTGTTCTAAAATAACACCTGTGATAAGTTTTAATGCTTAAGTACCCTATTGCTAGAGAAAGCTATTTTACGCCATCATATCATGTAAAATTTCTCAAAGGTGATACCTTAGGCAAAACCACCTCTTCTTATCCTTAAAAAAATCCGGAAAATGCACTCAACAATGAAAGATTAATTTAAGCCCTGTAATAGTTTAAAAGCTTTTGACAAAGATAGCAACATTTTTTCATCTAGGATATACAAAAAAAGTTTCAAAGGGTGAGGGGTGTCCCTCTCCCCTTTAACGGAGATGAGGAAACACGAAATATTCATACAGAATGAATCATCTAATCTTATTAAATCATATAAGTAATATAAAACTTTTCCAGGGAAGGACCAGCCTGCCAACTTAGCTAATATTACGTATAAGTCCTCATGCCCTTAGGACACCTTCCGAGGGCGGCTCCTGGCACGGGGGTGACGAAGGAAAGATTGGTCTGGGTGTCAAACTATAATTGTTATGCCACCCGCCGAGGCTCCACTTAGTGTTGTTAAACTCCCCCCCCCCCCCATTTCCCTTGATTTGCCATAGGCATACGGCCCTGATTTATGTCTCTATAGACTGGCGAAAAAAACAACATTTACCAGCCGCATAAAGATGCATATGCGTCAATACAAAACTATCTTCCTTTGAGGTCTCAAAAGTAATAAACTTATACACGAAAAAAGATCACTTAGTATTGGTAAAATCCTTATAATAGGTCTCTGAGCAGCTTTAGTATGTGTTTTAACAAAGGAAAAAAGCTGGATTGAAAAAATGACGGACACGCAGTAAATTTGCAGTGTGTCTTGACCTATCTCTGGGGTATTATTACATCTGCCCATCTCTCTTGGTCAAATGTAGGGTTTACCATATTAGCCATCGTTTCTTGGGTATCTTGCATTCGATTGGTTAAGCACTGACCTGTTTTTCAACAAAACACGGTCACTAAACGTAAATACTGATTAGAATGAAGTTTTTCATACATTTTCGGGTGACGTAGGAATAGAATAAAACCACATTTGTCGGACTATTACTGTCTCATATAAACCGTCTTGACTCCAAATTTGGCAAAATAACGGACTTGGTTTCGCCTCGTCCGTTATTTTGCCAAATTTGGAGTCTCGTAGTTCGCTAAATGCGATTTATTCCTGAACTATACATCTCCCATCCCCGAGATCTGCGTCTACACTTACATTAATTACCTAGTTATGGTACTTAGGCAACAATGAAAAGTTGCAAGAGAGTTGCGCGTGTGGGACCAGCCAACAGTTGCGTCGAAAGTTGATTGAAAAATCGCGCAACTTGTTGAAAGTTGAATCGCAAGTTGAATCGCGTATATGGGACCCGGGCTTAAGTCAATAATAATAAGTGGTGCGCTACATAAAGACCATCATGCATTGCACACATTAGTCTGCGTAGCGGCTCCCTAGCTACCTCTCCCCTGAGCTGCAGCGTAGGTTTTGCGTAGAGATGGGCTGAACGAAAAGTTCGTCCTCTCTACGAGCTATGCAAAACTATGATGTAGAGTTAGTGGAAGAAGCAGGTTATTATTCTAGGCAGATCGCCTGCAACACGCCAGAGAAATGAATATTGCAAGAGGGTTAAGATCTGACAAAGTGAGGATAGGAAGGAAGGAAGGTTGGGCGGGAACCAGGGGAAATTTCAAGGTGGAAAAAGTCCCTCTTGCCGCTTGCATTGCACCTTTGATTTTTGCAGTCTAAGCCTCAACCATTTGTTGAGTCATGTGGTACACTCATCAGTGACTAAGAAGATGGATTATTCTAAAAAGGATTAAAGCTACAATTTATTTTTGAGATATGAAGGAGGGACAAAATGTAGGCTTTCTGGTAATATTTTTTATGGATTTGGCTTCTCTTTCATACGTAATAACTGAGTTTTTGCTCAGACTCTTCCCTCAACAAGTAACCGACCTGCCACATTTCTGCATCAATTTGTAGATCATAGGCCTACGCTTTGGCCGCTTAACTCATTAAATTAATAATTTAAGACGCACACGCCAACATGAATATGTAGATAGATACTCATGACATAAGCAAACCATTTTCTCACTAATAAGATGCCATATTGTAGAAGAATCCACCTACGTACACGGCCGTATCGAGAAGACATGACACAGATCTTATGCATTGACATTACGCGACGTCATTTTAGAGGGCAAACATTGAAGCAAACTAAGCACGCTGTAGACTTCACACGCGTGGTGTAATGGACTTACGGGCGTATCCAATCGATACACAAATAAGCTGTCTGCATTTGTTGGTACGGCGTAAGTTGCAATGATGCACGCTTGCTTCCACCGGGGGGATTTTCTGTTCTGTGACGTCATAATTATGCACAAGGTTTATACAGGTGTCCTCGTCAGCTTTATTCTTGTAATGCTATGAAAATAACGGCTAAACAGTTGGGCACAGTCGCTCTACTTCAATATTATCACATTACCATAATTTTCTTGTGGAGACAATTAGACTGAATCATTTGACACTGGCATACCGTCACGTCCTACATATTGGTTGCGTTTGAGTTTGAAATTACATCGGTAGCTCAAAGG
Organism: Holothuria leucospilota; assembly: GCA_029531755.1. Classification (NCBI taxonomy): domain Eukaryota; kingdom Metazoa; phylum Echinodermata; class Holothuroidea; order Aspidochirotida; family Holothuriidae; genus Holothuria; species Holothuria leucospilota. The sequence goes on from CM055977.1 coordinate 15,648,546, forward strand.
ATAACTAGGGGTCTGCTGTACTTTTTGGCTCAATAATACATGACGGTCTCTTCAGAAGTATTGTCATTATAGTAGCGCCATGGGGTAAGGATGACTGATCACCTTTAACCGAAATTTAAATGAATGTTTGCTTGGAAATAACATACATTATGCACGAAAATACTAACATTATGCTTGAGTGGGGGGGGGGGGGGGGATTGCGGCCCCATTCCCTACATGCCAGTGGTGCATGGTTACTTACTTAAATAAAGTCCTTGCGATTAAGCACAAGAAATTGCGGAACTGAAAATTTAGTAAACATACCATTTTCATAAAGTTTGACACGGTGTATCGTCAGACCTCGTAATTTAGGGTAATACGAACTTTCATGAATTACCAGTAATGATAATAATTACAATAATAATAAAAAACACGGTAAGGTAATTTGTTTCATTATTTCTTCTGACTCAAATGTTTCCTTTTAGAAAAAGCGATACTTTTAACAATGCAACGAGTGTTTGTGCACTAATAAACACATGCTTCACCGTAAGAGGTGTTTATTCTGTTGTTAGAAAGGCGTTTACCGAATCCGCTTTTGAAAATTTGATCGTCTTTTTATTACAGCAATAAGCGTCAGCTGTTAGTTAATCAGCTAAAGTTCACTATTTTAAGAAAGTTAAGCTTATTTGATCGCAATTGTATGTAAACTAGCTTTTTCAAAATTCACTGCGATGAGGTCATTGGAGTAATGTACAATACCCGTACAGACAGTTACCTTACGAGAGTTATTTTATTTGCCTGCGTCGTAAATTAGCGTGATACGTCCATATTAGTTATATGTCGTGTGCTCTACACTTTGTGATCCATTAGCGTTGTGCCATATGTATTTGTTCATGATAAAATACGACAACCGTCAAAGGGAGCCGCACATGCAAAAATGATCAGAGTTGCAGTGAACTATCAAGTAGAAAGACATATAAACCATAATTAAACTGCGAGAAAATAAGCTGGTAACTTCACACAAGGAAATGCGACTACTTTTAAAGTCTGGAAAAGTGATGCCAGGGACCAAGTGGTTATTAAGTCTGCAAGACTGGTTCTCTAAAGATCTAATTTTAACATTACGGACTGACTATTTTTGTCAGTTCGTGTCAAGTGACATTTGTATGTGTAAACATTGATACAATCCAGGTTACGTTTACTAACTAACAGATGGATTTAACAGATTTTGTCTTTCAGCGTATCTGCAAATTCGAATATTGTTGATGAAAATCATTCAGTCTGTTTTAAATAACATTAAAAGTTATAAGATGAATTTTTGTTCAGAAGAAGATCGGAATACAAAAAAAAAAACAAATATATATATATATAAAAAAAAAACAAAAAGGGGGGGATGTGAACTCAAATCAAAGATGTTTTTATGTGAAAGTTTCTTATTTAGTATACAGCCTTACATGTCTGTACATGAAGCTTTATTAGGCCATTCTGTGTATAATACACACTGTATGGCTTGGAAGACCTACACTGTAAAAAAATGTCTATAGACGTCCGTTGGATTACAGAACAAAAAATGAAGAAATACAAAGAGGAAACGGAAAAAGTGCTGTCAATTTGTTGCAACAAATTGACAGCACTTTTTCCGTTTTCTTTATGTATTTCTTTGTTTTTTGTTCTGTAAATCTACAGAATTTTTTTTGCAGTGTACAGTCCTGGTAGGGTCCCCGGATTAAGCCGTCTCGCATCGTCATAACTTATGAAAGAAGTGCCCATATAAGAACGTCTTCAAATGTTCAGTTTGTGCTTTGATCAATCGAATTCATTAATTAAAAAAATAATAGCTTTCATTCTTCAGTCTTGAGAACATTTAGTTTTCTTGGACCAATGACGTCATCAGGAAGAAAAGGGGGTGAGGAATAATGTTCTCTAGGACCAGCTCTTCCTACATTCCCACACCGCGGTATCGCGGTATCCCGGTATCCACTGAACGCAGGCAATATCAATTGCTCTTGTGTGTTCTGAACTGTAATCCCACTAAACTAACTGTGCGACTGTCCCCTTCAAATCCATGCTCAGGGCAACAGTCGACCAGCAGCGAAAATAAAGGGTCCTCGGGCCCACCCAGCCTGGAAATACGCTCTCCGTCCAATGCTTGTGTTGGAATATTCAGGGAGTTGCTATTTAACAAATAACAACTCCCTGGAATACTCATGTTACGCGCAGGATTGAAAGCGATTATTACCCAACATCCTACGTCAGATGAGATAGGGTTGGCCAGTTGACATGGCATTACAAATTTAGAGGGGTCCTACTTAGCACTGATTACTAAAATACTTAATGAGCAGTGTGAAATAGGGCCAATTTTTTACACCTGGCCTGGAGCTTTTCCCAGGTCTTCACAGCAGTGTACCTGTCCCGTTATCCTCTAAGCTCTAGTTGAACAAGGCCAGACGACCTCACAGCCTGATATTCATCTACTCTAGCACGGTTCTCTAAAAACCCGAATGGCTGCTCTGAGGTATAGACTGACTTGGACTAGTATTTGGTAGAGATTTACATTTTTTTATTAAAACATAAAACATGTAATCCCACTGTTGACCTGTGATGTGTAGCTCGAACCATGCCAACTTTTCAATACTATCTTACTAAGAGAGCACGGCATTGTTCACAAGACTATATATGCCTGTCTTTCGCATAACTGCTTTTAATAGTAATTCCTCGGAGTCTAATCATTACGTCACTCGAAACAGTAATTAAATCCTTGCCGTCTCTCTACCTCATTCTTCGAAGTTTATTTTCTGCATCCCCCTGAGAAATTAGTTAATTACAAAAAAAAACGCGGTATGGGCAAATGATTGAACTTACAACTTATCTGAAATGTACCTATGTATTGTATTTGGTAATTCTGAGAGTCTGGGAGATACCAGCGAGTAAACGTTGCCTGGGAGATACCAACCAGTAAACGTTGCCCATGGAGGCTCTCATCTCCCTACCCTTATACCAGGGAACAAGGAGATTTTTATGCCGCTCGCCACATGGCGAGTTGGTATTTAATTTTCAGTCGTGGCTCCCGATCAAACGAAAGAGAGTATGCCCAAGCATAGCGATCGGTAGTTCCTAAAGGAGATGAAGTTTCCCATAAGTTTGATGGTATTCTTGTTTACTTTTAAGACTTCGTAGGTGGGAGTAAGATACATGTTTTAGTTTACACGTCACGTTAAACTACATATCACAAATAATAAAATGTTTTACAGTTGAACTTCATTTTTTCCTAAACGTTCGTCATTTTGTCGATAAGGAGGTACGCTAAGTTGAAGAACTCTTATTTGCTCACAAGCCGTTGTAAATGACCCTCTTCAAACCATCCGAATATTCTTGTCTCAAATAAATTTGTCGTATTTTATTTCCATGATTTTTTTCCTGATTTTCCTGAAATCGCGTGTTGGCCTCTCCATCGTGGTACTTGAAAGTGTCGTGGAGGCTTTGAAGGCCTTGAAAAGTTTAAGCGTTCTTAAGTTATCTCTGGGTGCATCCAGGGAGTTCCTATTTGACTGATAACATCCGTCTGCATGTCCTAAACGAGGAGCCAAAGGAGCTGTATATACTCCCTCGGTAGTGAAGAACAAAGCTAAGTGTTTATTTGAGGAACTCATGACAGAAATTCTTTGTGACCAAACTGAAAAATATGGGAATTCCATTTAAGGCAGTGTAGGAACATCCCAGTTTTAGTGATACTAAACTCATTAAAAAGAATAATTGTAAAATGTATTAAGCACTCTACCGGCAAGGATCATGGGTTGCAAACGAATAACCCCTGTTTTCTAAAAATGTTTCAGTTACTTTTGAATAAATATGTTTATTTGTAATGCTCTTACGTTTGGGGCATTGAAAACATTTGATATCTTGCACGTTTGGATGAGTTGAAATGCGTTTCAAATCCTTTTGATATTTGTAGTGGAAGCACTTGCGCAATGTATTTAATGTTAATGTAATTCTGTGAACTTAAAGTGGACCTAAAGTCTAAAAATTCAAAAATATATATTTTAGAGGTTACAAAATTAATCTTATTGGTCCAACTCCCATTGTCATAGCTTATTCCATTGCTGAGATATTAAATGTTAAAATTTATTCACTTAAATCCAAACAGTTCATTGCGCAATAATTTTTGACATTCTTGTTGTACAACTCACATTAAATGCTTTGTTTTCTTTTAAAATTAAAAATGTTTATATGACCTTGACCGCTTCCTGTTTTCTTGCATGACATGCTGTACAGAGAGGGCTTATAAAGTCAAGTCACCCCAAAGCAGTAAGAACGCGATCACATTTTGGCACAAGGTGCGGTGGCTTTCAGAAAAACAAAGAAATACAAAGATTGTAATTTGAGTAGTACAACAATGACATCACAAATTATTGCGCAATCTACCTTTTTAAATCGAGTGAATAAACATTTTATATCTCAGCTTAAGAAAGTCCTGTGAAGATGGTAATTGGACCATTGGAATTCAGTTTTCATGCCCTGTAATATATATTTTTGAATTTTCAGACTATAGGTACACTTTAAGGGAAAATGTTTTATGACATCCTAAACCATTAGTACAGCTATATTCAGGTTGTGAGGACATTTTGCACGTCAATATGCAACCACGAATGTAAACAGATTACAGCTTTACGTCACATGGAAAAATAACATTTCCAAGATCATTTTAGATCTGTTCAAGTTAGAAGATGATTTTAGATGAGAATTCAGATAAGATTTCAGATGATAACAGTAGGAATGCTCTGGATAAGAGCCCTTTCATACTGTGACCCAACTGGGAACCGAGCTTCCCCACACTATGACCCGACTGGGAATCAAATCCCCAACATACAATGACGCGACCGGGGATGGAACCCCGATCCTCCCCTCGATCATTGGATGGTACACCTTCCTAAGATGGAGGCAGAAAAACTGTCAACAATATAGGGTCGAAAACCTTTAAGAATCGAAAACATTGTAGGTTAACTACCTCAAGGGCGTAGGAAGCGGGGGGCTTAACCCCCAGTCAAAAATATAGGGGATGAAGTATGCTTCCGCTCCCCCAAGATACAAGGGCAAACCCCCTTATTTGTCTCTTCTGTAAGAAATGTCAAAAATTTGCAGTAATTTTCCTTAAAGTTTGTCCAAAATGTTGCACCAAATTGCATCTGAAGACCCTCAAATACCCAAAACTTTTCCAAAGGGGGAGGGGCCCTCTCCCCTGAAACCCCTCCCCCAGGACGGCGATTTGAAACAAGGTTCAGCCCCCCTCCCCCCAGTCTCGAAAAGCTTCCTAAGCCTATGAACTACCGTAGATATCACAAAGGGGCAAAGGCACCAACAATGGAAGGTTGGGGAATATTCCCCAACACTTTGGTTTTAGGAGATACCTTAAACTTACTTCTAATATTTGATCAACGGACTTTAAGGAATCTGTTTAGTATTTATAAAATTTACCTTTTCTGTAGGAATTTGTAGATCATATCTGGGAAGTTCTAGAAGTCTGTGTAAACTCTATAGAAAAATTAAAATAAAGAAATGACAGATTTTTTGGAGATTTTATAACAATTTTGTAAAGATTTCTAGGAGGTTTCGAAGATTCTACGTAGTACTTTACAAGGAGTCTTTAGAAGTGTACAGACATTCTTTATAAAGTTCTCTCTTAGGAGGGCTCCAGTGCCCTGCCTCCCTTGAAACTTACACTGTCTTTGCTCTCCAAATTAATGGTTCATTAAAGGGACTGTAACATCCCCGAACATATCTAGTAATATCCCTATAGTTATAAATACAATTGGTGAGTGCACTTTGATTGACATAAATTCAAACAATAGATCCACTCTGGTTGGTCAGTAAAGCCTTATACAGTCAGATGTGTTCCCAATTACGCTCACACACAGTTGTGTGTCCATATGGTCTTGAGCAATTGAAACTCGGTGCAGGCTACTGTGGCTCTGTCTTGGAGGTGTTCTAGACAAGTGTTTTTGTTTAAATTGGAGGAGGGGCTAGAAATAAACTTAGTAGGGAGAATTTTTACTGGACTGGGGTGAGATTTTAGGGCCTTTAATTGAAATCAGATACTAGTTAAGGCAAGTGGGCCACACAATATGCACTTCACAAATATATACAACATAGCACAGCTATAGCTATCTAAATCAGTGGCGTAGCCAGAATTTCTTTTTAGGGGGCAAGACTTTTCTCAAGGGGGCAACCAAAATAAGCTTTTTTTTTTGCTCTTACTGTGGTCAGGCCCGTAGTCAAGGGGGGCCAGGGGGCGAAGCCCCCCTGAAATTTTTTTGGCCCCCCCCCGAGAGTTTGAATCTTAGCATTGACTTAATACATTTGTACACATTTGGTTCCCCTGAAAAATTTTCTCCCCCTGGAAAAATTTTTGCCCCCCTACAGTACCTTGTCTGGCTACGGGCCTGACTGTGGTGCAGCGTGCAGCAGCATGCACAATTTACATTGCACATGACTATAGTACGGTATACTGCATGCATGCGGTTAAGCTATGCTTTGACAAATTAGACCAGAGCGCCATCATTTCTTGTTATTGTTTTCAGTTAAGATCGTACCTGCCAACTGGCCGAATTGATTAATTGCTAAGCTGGTTATATTTATGAAAGTTTGTAGGCCTATATAATGTAAATGTCATATTTTCGTCTGTCAAAGAAAAGTCTTCCAGTTTTCTCTTTTAAACACAACGCTTGAAATTGTTTGGGGACAAGAATGTGTTACAAAATAATTTTAGAGGGTCCCCCCCTTGGCCCCATGGCTACGCCACTGATCTAAATGTCAGTTAGAGTGTGGGTGCCGAAGAGAAAACATTGTACATCAGGGTGCCCTCTCAAAAACGTAAAATTACAAAGCAAAGAGAAATACAAGGAAGAGTAAAGAAAATGCTGTTAATTTTTTAAATTAATTGACAACACATATATTGTATTCTTTGCATTTCTCTGTGTTTTGTTCTTTAACTTCAAAGATTTTTTTAACATTGTGTATCAGCAGCTCCTTTCAGAGGTACAGCTTGGGTACTGATCTCTATGTATAACTGGATAAGGTATTGCCTATCTAAGCCCGTACAACCAGAATCTTATGGTTACCAATGTGTCATAGGTGGTTTTAAGCGACCTGTACCAAGGCAGTACATTAGTGTGTATTCTGAGAGATTATGTTTGCTAAAAAAGCAATCGTGTAAGAGGGAAATTGGAAAGAGGGGGGAGAGGAACGTTTACACAGGAAGTAAGGGAATATTTTTGATATTGTTAGCATTAGAATAATCATTGAATCACTTTGGATGGCATTAGAAGAGCCACAGGCCATGTGTAAATTATCATTTCCAGGGGCGGATCCAGGATTTTGAGAAAGGGGGGCGCACACATCGTCGGGAAGGCCGACGAGCAAAAAAAAAAAAGGTCTTCAAAAATTTGAAGACCATTTTTTTTTGTTGCCTTTTCGCATCTGGGAAGCATATTTTCCATACCTATTTGCTCATTTTTTTCATATTGCCTGTGAAAAAATCATTGGTCATCGAAAAAAGGGGGCGTGCGCCGGGTGCGCCCCCTTCTGGATCCGCGCCTGATTTCTGTAGGGAAAGTGAAGGAGGCTTATGTCTCAACTTTGGAGCTCCGAAGACAACTACGGAAGGGGTCCGCTTGGCGGTTTTGCTGGTTTTGTTGGGGCAGATGGCCCGGGGTTTTGGTAAACCTCTCTGAGCATTGGAGGGGCCCGTGCACTGCTTTGGGCAACTTGCTTGGTTCTCCCATGTGGGGCCCACGAAGGCTCCCTCCAAATATATTTATGAAACCCACATGGGTGTTAAGTTCTTCCTATGTCACAAGTTCTTCCTATGTGGGCACAAGAACCTAGTGGGTTAATCTTAGCAGTCTGTCGGGTGTTTGGGTTATGTATGGGGTGAAAATGGGCTCCACCATACTGGTGTATACAGGCTCGTGCTCAGGCTAGGCTCCTGAATGGGTTCCGTTCATGCTGGCCCATAGGGACTACGTGAGAGGATTACCTGGGCCATATTGTGGGGGTGTAGTGAGGGCTGGTCCATACTGGGCCATGAGGACGGAATCGTGAGCATTAAGAAGATACGTTGTTTTTAGTATGCATTATTTGCTTTTCATAATTTAGGAAGAAAAGCAAATAAAGCTTTACACAATTATATGCATGATTTCTATATAGGATTCATATACCATGCTGGCCCATAAAGGATCGTCTACATGTACGTCATGTAGACAGCAGTAGTGGGGCCTTAAACGTGAATATTCATGAGTATAAGCAAGATGACATGGCTCCCACACTGGCTTTATTGAAATCTTGGGTGCAAAATTCATTGGGCTCCATATGGGTCAGCTAACTTACGTGAGACCCATATGACGCCCGTTATCCCAATGATTTCGCCCTACAGCCTGGAAACTTGCTATTTGTGACCAGGCAAGGTGTTGAAGGGGAAAGATATTTTCAGCTGATAAGACATATTTTTTATATCTTCAAAAAATCTGGGATGGAATCCAAGGGAAAGAGCCCCTCATCGCTGACTACGGACCACCTTATTGGCTGTAGTACCATTGCCATTGGTCCTTTTCCAACAGGTCATACACCATGTTAGGGTTTAGAAACATAATGTAGCATAGGATCAAAAGTAGGGTCCAGGTGCCAGACGGGCTGAGTCATTTTTACAGTAAAATGGACCAATGGGCCGCAGGAATATAAGGAAAGTGACCCAATTAATTGCAACACACGATGGCATTTTACTGTAGCTTGAGAATCAATTCATTTCGGTATTCAGTCTAAGGAGAAGTCTAAAGGTGCGTTCACACCAAAACCGAAATCTGCTGCGTTTTGCGGGCGGGAGCCGCAAAGCAAATGGCTTGTAAGTATTTCCATGGAACCGGTCACACAAGAAACGTTTTTCACAACGCGATTTCTGTGTGAACGATTCCAAAGAAATATGTACAAGCCATTTGCTTGGCGGCTCCTGCCCGCAAAACGCAGCAGATTTCGGTTTTGGTGTGAACGCACCTTAACGTTTCACACAGTATCGTACTGTCCCAATCAACGAAAGACCCATACTTTGGACTTTGGAAGTAGCTAGATCGGTAGATGGCGGCCGGGTGGTTTTAAAAATATTGCAGAAGCGCTATCCAGTTATAGACTATATAGAAATAAGTGCTTGGGTAAGATAAAGCAAGCAATGGAACCGATCTTGTTATCTCAAGTTGAAGACATTTGTAAACAAAAATTAAGCAACTTTTTTAAATAGCTCAAACGCAAAAGGTTGTTCGTCATTTACCTAGAATCGATAATTACCAACGAAAATGAAGGAAGAAGTCCCATCTTCCGTGGCAAAAGCTATTTCTCACTCCCACCTATTTAGATTCACCAGAGGCAAATTACATGGTTTTGTTGACATTTATCGAATGGTAAGATGAATTAGTAAAAGCGTTCTAGGCTCGAGAATCACGTTTTTGTAGTCGTATGACCTAAACCATTTTATTACCAAATTTAATTTTATCTAATCCTAGGATTGAAAAAAAAAATTAAAGTAACTTCCACGAAAGTGAGATGGCGTGATTGGATTCTGATGCTATTTGGGTAACTAAAGATTGACTCGTTTTGGTTTCATCAATGCCACATCAATCATTATTTTCTTGGTAAAATTTCGTACTAAAGTCAGAAGTAAAAGAATTGATAGCTGTTGAACATAACTTTTCTCTGTAGAAAGTTGAATTCTGGCATAAACTTTGGTTACTCAAATATCAGAGGGTATGGCTGTTTGGATGGAGCAAGGAGCTTAAGTTTTTGTACTCTGCGCAGGGCCGACGGTAGAGGGGGAGGTGTGGGGGTGACACCCCCCCCCCATCATCAACGCAGTCGGCAAAATCCTGCACTTGTCGGAGAAATGAAGGAAAGAGGGAAGTGCAAACGAAGGAAAGTTAGAAGGAAGAAGAAAGAGGAAAAAAGAGAAAAAAAGAGGAGATAGAAGAGGGAGAGAGAAAGACCGAGCGAACAGAGAAAAGACCAGGGGAGGGAGGGAGGGACAAAGCAGGGCAAGAGAAAGGGGCTGGTGCAGACGGAAGACAGGAGTTTGGAATGCATTTGTAGACAACGTTTATCACAATATTTTCAAAGCCCGTAACAAACACTTTTTGAAACTTAAACTTATTCTGTCGGCACAAAAGCTACATAGGGCTTTTCAGTTTCATAGTATACTAAAGGAGTTCATCGTTCATGTGGTATTCTGGTACTGAGTCTGTAAATTCTGCACCAGTCGGCAAAATGAAGGCAACATTAGGAAAAGAAGTGAAAGAAAGAGGACAATTTCTGTAATCAAAACCCCAAATTTTCGACGCGCTACGCGCGCTGTAATGTCATTCCAGTTTCTTCAGTTGTTCCATTCCACATAGCTAGATAGCATAAGTCCTGTCACCCTTACCAAGTAACATGTAGGCAGAGTACACAGGTTATGTAGAGGTCGTAAATTTCATCCCATATCGCAAAGCATAGTTGTTGTTCTCTAGTGTGTGTCATGCGGTACGGTCAGTTGACGGTGAGCGACTTACGGAGCAAAGTTTGACTATTGCATCGGGTAGTCCAGGTGGTTTCGACACAATGTATGTTGTCCCCGATGCAGTCTACAACCCCTACAGTTTATGTGTTTTTCTTTTTGTTCTTAATGATAACATTTTTTTGTGTCAGCCTACCAAAAATTTTTGCGCCCTTTGCAATTTCACGATTCAGACTCAAAAAACAGTATCAGTGCGCACCTCGGCTCTTGACATATTAAGTGATATAATGCAAAATATACGGTACTCTGCAATTGCATGGGATAGTTAGGCTCCTTCATATCCCCTTCTCACCCCCTCGACATGCTGTCGGAACTTGGGGTCGCTGACATGGCCCGGCCTCATGTCGGGAAAATTCTGTCACCATCCATGGTCGGTTTACTTATTTTAGCTTTCAAAAGGGTCATTTCTGCTATAAAACCCAAAATTTTTGGTATGATTTGCCCACTCTTCCTCAGTTTCGTTGCTAATAGCTAAATATAGATCAAACCCTTTCCATCTTTTCAAGTAAAGCCGCGGTCACACTACAACGAATTCGGATCGGATTCCGATCCGATTTTTGTGAGTTTTTATTAAAATCTTCTCCATCTCTGGTCAGAAAGAGCCCAAAATTTGCCAACCAGTGTAAATATATGATTTGCATCAGAGGTCTATGAAAATAAAATGTTAACTGATTTTTTTCGTGACATCACACCGACAAACAGCTTTTATCGAACTAACTTTTATCGGACACGCGTAGTCCGATAAAAGCTGTCTGTCGATGTGACGTCACGAAATAATTCATATAAATTTAATTTTCGTAGATCTGCGATAAAAATCATATATTATTACACAGGTTGGCAAATTTTGGGTTCTTTCCGACCCGAAATGGAGAAGCTTTTAATAAAAACTCACAAAAATCGGATCGGAATCCGATCCGAATTCGTTGTAGTGTGACCGCGGCTTAACTTAAGTAGAATTTATCGTTTTATGTAAATGCCGGGAATCTCATCTCATTTCGCTAAACAAAGTTAACGTTCTCTTGAGTCTGTCTTTCGCTACGGCTAGTGACTCGAAGAGGGAAGTACAACGTAAGTTATGCCCGTTAGGGCCCAACTGTCTGGACAGTTGACCTCAGTGGCGTACACAGGGGGAGGCCATTGGGCCATGTCCCCTCACGGATGCCAATTTTTTCAGTTCCTAAAAAAACGTAAATGTTTTATCACAAGTTTTACTTCAAAAGGTGGCATATAGGGCACCAGATTGCATGTAAGGACACCTAATTTTTCAAAAATTTCCAAAGGGGAGGGAGAACACCAGTGCTTGGGGCGTAAGGGGAGGGGGACACCCCTCCCCTTACACCCCAAGCACTGGTTGACCTAGATAAGCTTTAAATAAGTACAGATTATTTTTAGTGTAAGCTTACCCAAAAATTTCGCGCTTTGCAATTTCACAGTTTAGATTTGGGGAAAAACCTTAAATCTGGCCGAACTATTTTCCTCTAGTATATACAAAATTTTATGCAATATATGCCCCGCAATGGCATGGTATAGTACACAGGTTGTCTTCAAATCTCCCCTCACCAACCCCTCGAAGGCATCGGGGCTGTCGAGGCTTCGGGTCGTTTCCCCCCCCCCCCCCGTTATGCAAATCTTGGCGCCACCCCTGCTGGACCACTACCGGTTGGACTAACGGTTCTCAGCTCTACCTGCATCTCTTATCAACACTTTCAGTCGGCATTTGTTTCTTCTCAGTCGGCAAATACGGCACCACACCCCCATGATAAATGCTCTGGTGACGCCCCTGACTCTGCGACGCATGCGTAGCTTGCCCATGTAGTTCTGCAGGAATAACCCAGCCAGCACACCATAATGGGTCCTAACTGGGTCCTAACTGGGGCCAAATTGGGCTACCGATTGGGGCCCAATCTGTTTTGTCACATGGTTTTCATTAGGCCCTAATTGGGCTAGCTTAACCAAATTAATCCCAACTAGGTCCCAACTTGTCCCAAATGAGTTTACAGCTCTCATCTCTCTAATGAGCCCTATTGGGGCCCCGTTGGGACCCGAGGTAAATACCAACCTCAGTCCAAGCCCAATTAAGCCCAAGCTTCCCAAGTAAAACCCAATTGGGACCCAATGGGTCTTGCTCGCTGGGAAAGGGCAAAAATGTCTCCAAATTTGAAGAAACTTTATTGATGTACGAACCAAACAAACAGTAGAGTATATTCAGGGAGCTGTGAGGGAATATACCAGCTCCCTGGTATATTCATGGTGCTCAAAGCTCCGGTCACTTATGGTTAGCCGTGATGGACATTAAGCGTATTGATTTTGGTTTGAAAACGGACCATGAACCAATCAAATCAACGGATCTTTGGTTGTTCCATTACACATTGGGAGATTCACAAATCCAGTAAGCTCAGAGGGAAATTTTGAAATAATTGTGGTTTGAAGTTGCCTACATAGCAGGCTGTACGGCATATTCCTTGTTTAGTCATATCCCTAACGGAAGCTGAGGAGCTGAACAAACCGAGTCCTCTCCGCGGGGTAGGTTTGAAGTGATTGATAAATCAGTACACTTACAAGTGGCGTAAGGTCTAGTGGTACTTCATAAACAGTGTTTTACAGTGCTTTTATCGTGTAACTCTCACTTTGTTTAATTATTACACACACAAATGTTTAAACCATTACGCCGCTTTAAGGCATCTACTGTAGTTTGTTTTCATAGTATGGAACGCCAACGGGACGTTATATTACTTTATATAGGAAGTATTGGGTATATATTGCATCATCATGGCATATCATTAAATTAAGCCATTCAGTTCCACCCATGAACTATATAATTCCTCAAAATAAAAAATAAAAATAGAAATACCCACAATAATAGTTACGAATGTTGTACCATTTGAAACTTGAAAGTTTGTGGGAACAAACTATTCGTGAACTACAAAGCATGCCGAACGAATTTCTATCTCTGAGAACACTTTGTTTCTTGAAAATAAAGTTATCTAATTAGTCCTGTACCGATATTACGAATATTCGATATAATATACCGATAGGTCAGTTCTCAATATCGGCCAATGGCGATCCGGTGAGTGTTCTGAACACTTCACCATTATAGGTGCTGGGCCCTACCACTAAAATTTGTGTCATTCTAGTGAGGTAAAATATTAGGAATTATTATCAATCATACTAAAATAACCTTTTATGACGCAAAAGACGAGAAATATTGGTGAGTATCAGCATTTTAGCTTAAATTTTTACTGATACCGATAATCGGGGCGAAACTGGGGAATATCGGCCAATGCCGATATTGAATACCGATTATCGGTTTTCTCTTTTTCTAACCCTAATCCTAAGTTTTGTGTAACTTCTCTTCATATTTCTGTACTTTTAGGGGCCAGACTAGAAAAGTCTCTCAACTTACTTCTGGTCCCTCTCCCTTCTCATCCCTTCATGTACTATTAGTACTGACAACATTCTTTAATATCGTTCTGTATATGTGTTATTAAATTGTATCAATTTGATTGTACATATCTTTTGTAATTATGAGAGAAGAATAGAGAAACGTGACGTAGGTGCATAAGCTCTATAGGTATGAGTCATTATGGTTAAGTAATGATTTTTTCGGTATCACAGACACAATATCTCCCTTTGAAATGTTAACCAATTATAAGGAGCACATACGCTCCCCACCCTACACGTTCCTTTGGTTATAGCCAAAGGGACGGGGAAAACTTCCCAAAAACACTTTTAGTCCCGAGGAGGTTTGTCAGTATATTCATTGCTTTCGTCGGGGCACTAGACTAGTTTTAATGGTAACCTATACGCCACGTTTATCTCACGAAACGGTTTTTTGTTGCTCAAATTTGTTTTGGAAGTGATATTATCTGCGCATTTATGATCAGTGTTCTCCTGCTTTAGGTCTAAACCACATGACATGTGGGATTTTTCTAAATAGTAGATTAACCTTATTAAAACAGGGTATGGACCTTACTGATGGTAGTTCGATTACGCACAATAGGTCATATTTACTTTCCGCACCGCATGGAAGAGATATTCTTGTAGCCTATGCAAACCATGCAAGGACAAAATAGAACATATTGCGCTTTTCCGGTGCTAACGAGTACGTGGAGTTGCCATTTGACCCTATGGTTCGCTAACGAGTTCAGCCCGTTGCTCGGCAGAGTAGCAACACACGGGCTGATCAAAACCGTGCAGTCATTGAATAAAGCCCTAAATTTATCAACAAAAAATGCTCATCCTCTTCTGGATTCCGAAATGTCTTAAAGTAGCTACTCCAATCCTTTACCTCACCGTATACTTCTCTTCATTGCTAGATGCCAGGAAATCGCATCTGGCAGTGCTGAATTAGATAAATATTCCGGGAGAGGACCGTACACCCCACATGTCTCGGTCATTTTGAAAGACACAAACCAGTTACGCTGTGTGTCTCCCTGTTCCGAAATTATTCATACGGCACTGAAGATTCCATAAAAATGTATCTTTATGTACTTATCTTGATTGCCAGATAACTGAAATTTGGGTCCAACAGTGTTTAATTTCAAAATTGTTCCCTGGAAGACCCCCAGACCCATCGTCAGGGCTTCGCACTTTAGGTACAAGAAAACCTAGGTTTCCGTTTCACAATGGAAACGGCTTTTTTTTTATAAAATGCTGAATCTGGACCGGATTTACTTATCACATCAATTAAAAAACTTCCGGTTATAATTTTTTGCACAACCCCTGTAGTTGTAAACTTGGGAGAAATATGTATGATTTAGTATCAAAAGACTTTCCGGGCTGTCTACACATTGGTAATACTTTTTTTGCTTTAACCCTCTCTCCGCCCCCTCCATCCTCCCTCCACCACTCCACCCCTCCACACCCACTTTGGTCACCCCAGCTCGCAACTGCCAATCATAG
Source organism: Holothuria leucospilota (assembly GCA_029531755.1). Taxonomy (NCBI): domain Eukaryota; kingdom Metazoa; phylum Echinodermata; class Holothuroidea; order Aspidochirotida; family Holothuriidae; genus Holothuria; species Holothuria leucospilota. The sequence goes on from CM055977.1 coordinate 15,664,015, forward strand.
ATCATAATTGAATGTTGATAACATTCATCTCCGTGTTGCCAGCATGATCTGCATAAATAAAGACTAGCTACATAGACAGAGAGGAGTGCTTACAAGGAAAAGCGGGCCTTAGTTTTCGTTCCAGGGTAGAGACCGTGTAGCTAACAAAAAGAAATATCTAGTACCCCACACAAAGGTCCTCACCCTTTAAAATATGCGCCCTTTTTAAAATTATACAACTGCATATAACCCCTGGTAATTGCAGCGTTAGCAAACATCTGGTGTGTAATAATTTCAAGAATTTTCCACATTTCCCGAAAGTATAACACCTACATACGTTTGTCCATCAAATGTATTTATCTAAAGTTGCTCACATTGTATCTTGATATTTACTTAAAAATCTGGTCTTTTAAGACAAATATACTTAGTTTCATATAACAGGTTCGAACTGATCACTCATGGCTGCAGGCCGATACATTCCCCTGATTAAGTTGTTTTCTACACGAGCCAGCGTTTATGACAGTAAATGACAGCGTTGCATGGAGAGCACGTTTCGCAATACAGAAACTAGAACAATTCCTAAATCTTTCGTAAGAAATTCCTGACTGATTTTCGAGTTATCTCATGAAGATCTTAATGAGCTGCTGGACGTTCGACATTTTATGGGTCAAGTGATTAGATTTCTTCCACTTCAGATAAAGTACAAATTTTTGGTAGGTTATAACTTGTCTTTGCAAAAAAATTAAGATCAAATTGTTTAACTTCGTGTACGTCATGACGCACATTTTTCAGTATGTTTACTTTAAGGTGCAAAGCGAAAATTTGAGGGGAGGAACATCATTACAGTAAGTATTCTATGTGATACTTTAATACGTTTTTAGTTTGAAAAAGTTGTTGGGTCAATTATCTTGTTGGCTTTTTCTCACAGAAGAAGAAAGTTCACACCTGTTAAATTGCAGTCTTTCGTGAGTCAATATTGACTCCATCGATCCGAATGCTACAACATCACCTGTCATGTTTTCTTTAAGGACAGAGGCAGCCAGTCGAGAGCTTTTCAAACGCCTAGAAGAGATAACTTTTATTAAAGGTAGCAAGAGATGGCGATCGTTCCTTCAGATGAAATAGAGGGCGTATCATCTTTGGTACTGCATTTATACTGAAATGCATGCCCAGTGTTTAGCACTTAGCTGGATGAAATGTGGAAAGGAAAAAGTTGACATTCTAAAGGTTTATGCAGAATGTGGAAATTTCCAGAAATGGCCACGGGTCTACTGGGCAGCAATTCCCTACTGAAAGTAGTACAAGCTTATATGTCTTGTTAACCACTATCGTCTTTTGAGTCAGCGTCCCTTCCCCTCCTCGAGGTTTTGTAAATGTATGTGAAAGTTACTACACAGTTTTCCTTCTTGGAAAAGTTTACAAAAGTTCTCTCTGAAAGAATTGGTTGACGTAGTTCTGACTTCACACAAAGGCCACCGGCTTGATGACGTGTTAAGCACACGCCACCATTCTAACTGCTTGCCTATTCAGCAACGTTATTATCACCTAACACCAAAAATGTGGGAGACTGAGCTAATGTATACGTGCTCATTGAAACCCCCGCTATATAGCCTAAGTAGCAGTATTTCTTTCGACTTGAGGCTTTCATTCGTAGTTCAGTCTGACACAACTCATATTATTAGACTGTCTCATTATTGTTTTAACGAAATCATGGTAAACGTATATCAATTTGTTCCCTTAGTGTGATATAAGCATAGAGTATGCCGAGTCCTACTTCAAGATGAATGTGCGTCACAACATGACAATGAATACCTATACCTTGTTGGTTACATTTAATCACAATGGTATTTACTTCAGCCTGGATGAAGAAGACTACATTCTACCAACTAAAAAGAGTCTTTACGGTTGGCGGGTTCCTGTCTTTGATTATTATTTTATACATCATTTTCCCATTAGTAAAACTTCATCTCTTCGTTCATAAACCACGTAACGATATCGAAGACATACATTTATCTGCTTATGACAGTTGCATGGAGGTCCTAAAAAAGGCGTGCGGTATTTTTCACTCTGTGGGAGAGTAATTAATTCAAGCGTGCATTTTACCCACTGACAGCTTCAATTCAACTTTTCAGTAATGTTTACTTTCTTCAAAATCATTAAAATGTCTGGGAAAGACATGATCTAAGCAAAGTGCCTCGATCACGATATGCCTGATCTAAACTGCTGAAGGCCTCGGATTCCTAGGTAAGAGTAAAGACGAATCTTAGTATTCTGTGCAACGTAGTGCTAGAATTAAATTTCTCTTAAGATGTTATCTGTCACGCATGACGGGTAGCACCATGCATGATGTATAATTGTCTAAAGATTACATGATTTTTTAATGAATGAATGATGCTTTAATTTGATCGGATGATCAAGTTTTATTCTTTTAATAAAGATAACTGCTCAGTAAGGAAGAAGTGACATTTTACATTGACTTGTGACTGGATGAACTTAGTTCTAATTCCTGACGTATGTCAACAGGTGTGATCCGACTCACATTTGCTACCACCGATCTAATCTAAGGAGAGGGTGTGTATGTGGGGTAGGGTGGAAAGTAACTGACGAGAGCAGTGGAGTACGCAGGAATTCACAGTAGTGGGGAAGGGAGGAAATGCATTTTGGAGGTCCCTAGCAGGGCTCACACCAAAGGATCTGACGGATTGGGCAAATATTCATGTCAAGAGGCATGCCTACATTAAGTTTCCATCACGAAATCGGGCAATATAAAGAATATTGGTTTTTTTCAAATATTTGCTACTTCGATCACTTGATTATTGATTGTGATTCAATATACATTCTCAAAATATATACCGCAAACACTTTACAAAATCGGCCATTCATAACATGCTTTGATGTTAAACAATATAAACTATTTTACGATTACACTTAATAATCAAAACTACATTATGAAAGGTTTCCTGGGAAGTGTGGTGCTAAGCATAGAGATGTGTATGGTCCTGCCATGACAGGGGTGGATCCAGGGGGTGTCCAATGGGCCCCCCTTTTTTGCAGTGAAAAAACTACTACTATCACAAATCGGTCCCAAAATATGAAACTTTTAGTAGACCCTTCGCAAATTATCTACACTTAGCGCGAGGACTATTTTCCATTTATACCATCCAAAATCTCGTCTCCATTTTATAATTACACTGACCCTGAGAGCTTCCAGGAGGCCCTATGCTGGTCAACGATTGGACGGGGCTCATGCCAAAGCCAAAATATTACTAAATCAAGGTAATTTCTTAACATATAAATAGTTCAAAGTTTCGCCAAAGATACTGCACCATTAAGCATCTAAGCCACTTTGCATAAACAAAATTTCTCAGTGCCCCTCCCCCTCCCTCACTGAGACACAACACCTTCCCGGCGTTCTTCACCCAACAAATATAAGAACAATTCAGTAAAGTATGAAAATTTTTCATGATCAGTTTTACACTTTGCCAAAGATAACCCAGTTTTGTATCTGCATGAGCCACCTTTGACGAAAAGAAAATTCTCAAAAAGGTTTCTTTACCTTTACAAGAAGGTTTCCAGTCGGACATAGATTTTACAAGTAAAGCACAAGGCTAGGTTTCGTTGGCGATACAAAAGCCTTCAACTGTTGAGTACGGCGGAATACTGCCGGCGGATCACGAAATCCTTACGTTTTGTTTGGTAAGGTATTACATTTGTGTCTCGAGACATGCATATGATGCCTGATATCATGTCTCCAGGTTAGGTTAGGTAAGAGATATGAAGTAAGGTTAGGGTTAAAAGTCTCTAGACTTATTATCATGCATGATATCATGTTGTAGATTGGGTGACTGGATGTATGACCTCATGAATATGCAAGTATATTTCACGTATCCATGAATATGCAAGCATATTTCACGTATATCAAGGATTAATTAATGGCATCAATCAAAAAATATATACTGAGTCTGTAACTTTACTATATTTGCCTGCAATTGAAATGAAATATCTGAATTTTGTAACAAAATTCATGTACAATTTTGTTTCAATTCTCGTGATATTTCTTGCTCTTTATCGAAATTAATTTTTCGACCTTCCCTATCACTATTGGTACAGACTTTACAAGAGCATATACTCACGTCTGTTGCTATAACGCAAAGTACTACGATAAATAAGTTAATGGCTTTTGACACAGTGACAGTACAAACAATACGGAAAATTATTAGCTTACGGCACGTAGAGAAGCAACCGGTAAGTGGGTAAGCGAAGTGCCTGTCGAAACTGACAGTAGTAATGCATCGCATCATTTGGAAGCTTTGGCTTTTACTGTTGACCTTTGAAAGTATCACGGTACTCAAAACACGCTTCTCTATAGAAAGTAAGCTCATTAACCGGCTCTTACCTGGCCCAGGAGTATCCGTGATCACGACGGCGGAGCTCCCAGGTGGGACCTGTTCTATTCAGCCAGTCTAGAACGGGACCACTGTCGGATGGTGTCAGTTAAGTCAAAGTTTGTCTCTTGGGGACGTTGTTACTCCTTTGGGGAGCAGAACTCCTTCGGGAGTATTGTTTGGTTTTCGCCCCTGGCTCTTCGCCAGAGAGTCAGGGGACTTTTGGAAAAAAAGCTCATTAACCGTAGTAACGACATTGCAATGCATGCCCCGAAGAAGCTTTTGGAAAAGTTAACACAAGTGAAGTGAAGTTCACAAAAGTGAATCAGTAAGGTTGCCACTCAGGGAAAACAAAAAAAAAGTCATTTTTATGAGTCAATTTCATACTATGGCTCACCTTGTATTTTAGTTGTCTACATGCGATCATTCACATGTTTAAATGGGTTCCAATAACAACGTAGAGTTAAGTAACATAATACAACTCCAGCTGCAGCCCATTCGGGCCAATTTCGATTCCGTGACCTCCCACTCAGGGCCAATTCCGACGAAAAACAAACTCGAGTTCGAGGAATTGAGTCCGAGTCGGGAATCGAACCCTGACTAAATTCTTATAGTAAAAGTATATGACTAACCATTTTTTAAAAAGTTTCAATTTATACTTGATTTGATTATTTAACAATATACTCTTACAGACCTTTCATTTGGGGGACAAGTTTCAATGGGTTTACGGACTTTGATAGGGACAGTGGCGTAGCTAGAGGGGGGCAGGGGGCCGTCGCCCCCCCCCCACAAAGCCTTTGAATGCCTCTGTCGGAAATTTCTAGTGTCTGTCGGAAATAAATTAAAAAAGTTCATTTGAAACACTTACAACACTTGTTATGTTTTTAAGCAGAATTAGACATCGAAATGTCAACATGAAAATCAAATTTCGGTCTCAAATCGCCCGGAAAGCAAAAAAAAAAGAAAAAAAGGTCCCCAGATAATTACACATCGAAATGTCAACGTGAAAATCAGAATCCGGTCTCAAATTGCCCGGAAAGCCAAAAAAAAGGTCCCCAGATAATAGTCTGACGGAATTTTTGCTTTTGCCCCCCCCCCCCCCCCACAAAAAATGTCTAGCTACGCCACTGGATAGGGAGTAACTACAACTCCCCTAATTCAAGTTGCCGGCCCAAGGCGAAAGCCCATTTTCGTCGTCACGACTTTACTAAATGTGTAAGAACTATTTACGGTGTTCGATGTACTAATTTTTTACCGATAAAGGGCAGGTAGGCCTATTGTTTCTAAACTTGAAGCTGAATTAATGAATCATCACCCATTCAAGGAATAATACAGTGAACAAACGGTATGGTAGTTTCAAAAACTAAGGAAACCTTCCGCTCTTCATAAGCGCACGGGATCATTTTCAATAAGTTGGGGGCAGTAGCGCGTGGGCGGTTGATTCATCTCCAAAGGTAGTGGTGGGACATTTCACCATTTGCGAATCGCCGTCCTGGGGGAGGAGTGTTCCCCTCCCCTTTGAAAAAAAAAAGAAAATTAGAAGGTGTCTTTATGGCAAATGGTGCCATATTTTGGCGCAATTTAACTTTTAAAATGTAGTGTCAATTCTTAATCTATGTTATAATACAATTCATCACAGTTTTAGATTTTATCATTTTGAAAAAGTGGGGGCGGGGCTTTTTGGAGATGTCTCCCCTTCCAAAAAGTGAGGGGACGTGTTCCCCCGTCCTCCTATGATCCACCCCATGGTTGGGGGTTGAGAACTTTCAGTTTGCCTTAAATTTTAAGCACGTTTGCATGCCCGAAAGTTAACCCGACAGTGGCAAATTTTCTGTTGGAATGGCAGCTGCAGCCTTCACCCCTTTCACCCCTTGTTTCTTTGTGCATTGCTTGACGGGTTTCTTCTGATTTATTCTGAATTGATCAGCATTTCTTCACTTTCTTTTTTCATTTTTATTTCTTTACAATTTTTACACTGAAAAACCGAAATAAAAATAGGTAGAAACTGGGGTTATTAAACTTTTCACATTCTACATTAGGCGTTATGCATTGTTGGTGTCAAAGGTCAATAAGTTTAAATAAGAAGTTAAATTTTGGAAAGCATTTAAGGATTTTAGAGTAAATCTGCCGGTGCTATAAAACATTGTGTAGGATTGCAGCAAACAGAAAGCCATGATTCTGGACAACCTATCTCAACGATCTATACTCAAACTGTAATAGTTTTCATTATGGACAAGATCTTACTGGTGGGTCTGAAGACATATTTGGCATGCACTTCTCTGAAAGTTTCTGATTTAAAATTCATTCAGATTGCCACTGGAATATTGATATTCGTCCCAATTGCCAAGATTTCCTTAACCCCCTGATGGCGAATGAAATCTGCCCAATCACGCTGGCGAGTGTATGTAGTGTTTGAGTGTATATGCATGCGAATGTATGGGTGTTTGTTAAGCTTAGCTTGTAAACACGATATCTCAAGATTAAAAAGATGGATTCTATTCATACTTGGCATACAGATTAATCATATTAAGAGAAAGAACCCTATTACTTTGCTTGAGGTCAAAGGTCACTTGAGGTCACCGGAGGTCGAAAACCGAAAACCTTGTAAAACATGACACTTAAACATACAAAGTATAGATACAGTACTTTTCACACTTAGCATGTGGATGCAGTATGGCCAGAAAATTAACATATATTGTTTTTGGTCGAGGTCAAAAGTTTTCTGAGGTCCACAGAGATAAAACTACGAAAATCTTGTAAATTGCTTGTAAACACGTTCTCAAATGAGGCATGATGGCTACTTTTCACACTTAGATTATAGACTTTTCGTATTGAGAGAAATAACCGTATTGTTTTCGGTTGAGGTCCAAGATTATTTGAGGTCATCAGAGGGGGCAACCTTCGAAAACCTTGTAAAGTGCTTGTAAACACGATATTTTAAGTAGGGTGACATTGTGATATCTCATACTCAGTATGAGGATGCCCGATACTGATTACAAGAAGTTTTTTGTTCTTGGTGGAGGTCAAAGGTTATTTGGGTCACTGGGGGTCGTACGGTGAAAAACTCTTAGACACGATATCTCGCAAAATTTACCTTGATGGATCTCGTATATGGCGCGTTGCGCGTTGTTGCCCCCCTATTGCGTTCAATAAGTTAATTGTTTTATAGCGGTCCAATGTCATTTGAGGTCACCAGAGGTTTAATTGTGAAAACCTTGCAATTGTAATATTTCAAGAAGGTAATTTTGAGGGACTTCATACTATTGAATCCACCACAATGAGTTCATCAAGCGAATTGTTTTGATGAGGACCAAAGGTCATGTGAGGTCGAGAGGTTAAACTGAAAACCTTGTAACTGTGAGGGATCTACATACGTGGCATGTGGGCGACCAATGTTGTTCAGTAAAATTTTATATCGACTTAGCACCATTCTCCCTCCTTAGAGTCTACCCTGTATTTTTGAAATACACCTGGGTTTGTCCGACGAGGGGACCAACCTCCGGGGCAAGGGGGGTACGGCAACCCGAAGCTCTGATAATGGGTGATCAGAAGGATGGCAAAAGCAAAATTCTGGGTGTGGGTTTTTTTCTTTAAAACATTGAAATTTTCCGATTCTTTTGTAGAAAATTTGAAAAATCGGATTAAATCGAAGAAAGTTGAAAATTTGGAGTTTCTATAGAAGAAACTTTGAACATTTTTTGGATTTTATTGCCCTCCTTGAGCACAAAATCAGGTTAACATGCTGCCTACCGACATGCAGCTTTTAAGACTTAATTAAGCACACGTCCTTTGATGCATGATGCAAAAGTGGCTAGATTCTGAAATACAGGCGTTTATAGTTTTATGGTAATGCATACTTGTTTGTGTGAGTACTCATTTGAATATGAAAAGTTGTACATGTTCATTTTCTTGTGTAGGTGCAGTTTTTACTTGATTAAAGTAAATAACTTACTTAAAAGTTCTCTCCAATGCAGCAACAGAAAAAGATCCTCTAGCTTCTCTATAGATCTTATTTCAGGTCTAGTCGCAAGTTATTATCACTTTAAACCAGTGATTTTGTGGCCTTGAACTTACATCAATTTTAGCCTTGCAGAATTTATTACCTTATGTAAGTTTTTAATA